>CM048852.1:53141145-54418645 GCA_026545225.1 Cornus controversa
TTATGTCCAAATTTGTCAACCAATGTATAAAGTTATGAACCTGCAGTTTCTGCTCAAAATTCAATGTCGATTAAAATTACAATAGTCCAAATCATGATCTGATCATTTTGGATGAAAAACGCCTAATTTGATACTTATCCCATATATATGTATCAGATCATGATTTTACAAAGTTTATATATGTATCAGAAAATTAATGCCAATTAAACCAACTAAATATATATATTCCTGTATGCATGCATGTATGTATATCTTAGTTTGTATATATGGTGGAATATATAGCCTACCTTTCCAATCAAGTGAATGATGTGTTCAATGACAATTGATATTGCAACCAGCACGAAACAAACAGTTGCAACTGCCCAAGTCGGCGTTTGCTCCAGTGATCGATCTCCTGCTGCTGCCATCCTTTATATATATATATATATATGAATGCTAATTCCCTGAATATATAGAAACTCTCAACAAGCTAGTTTTTTCACAAAGAATTTCGAAGGTGTAGAGAGTACATATATATAGGAGCTCCAACAGAGCAACTCAGAAAAAATGGTGTCTCATATGATAAGACTCCTATTTCTTTATGTGGACTGGATAGAGAGAGAGAGAAAGAGATGGGGGGGCTCATTTGACCAGGTTTTTGTGGATTTATAGACGACTTTGAGCAAGTGGAGATAGGAAAGGAAGGGAAGAAAGTGTTGTTAGAGTTTGGAGTCTACTGTTTATGAAGAAGGTATTAACTGACACAGGAGCACTTGTGCTTACTGCCTTCTTCTTACAGTCAATATATATATATATATATATATATATATATATATAGACTATATGTTAATTGGCTTTATATAAAAAGCAGGTTTGTTGAGACCGTTTATTAGAAAGGTTTAGGATTTGTTGGACCATTTTTTTTACTTTTATTTTTTTGATATCTCAATTTAGTTGTATAAAATCTCCATGAACTACCCTCCCACTGTTCAGGGGGATTTTGTGCAATTAACTTTAGAATTATTTACTAATTTTTAAGACACATACTATAGCCACTTAGTGAATGCTAGGATGTTTAACATTTTTATTTTTATTTTTACAAATTTTGAATAATTGAAGGGATTTAATATAATTCAAATGAGAAATGTGTAAATTAGTTATAGTTGATGGGGATATTGTGTCGTAATTAATCTAAAGGTCTACTAGCTGCCAATATAAGGGAAAATGCATGCTACATTCCTTTTAGTTGGTGTTTTCTACTTAATGTTCTTTAGTCACTTGTCTTATCTGTAATTGTCATATATATAATTGCACACATATAGACATATATATTGGATTTCCAGTTTTATGATTCTCTTCTTCATCATTTTTTGGATGACCAGACCGACCGACTACTTTGACTGGTTCTTTAATTTTGGTGCTTGTTACTTCTTCAAATTAGTCCAATGAAATGAAGTCATGGAATTTTTGAATTTTTGAAAATATATATATATATATATATATATATATATATATATATATATGTGTGTGTGTGTGTGTGTGTGTGTGCCTTCCCCACGTGAACCCAAAATTATAATTATATATATTGACATGTTGTAAAAAAATTTTGTTTTTTTTGAGTGCTAGTTTCAGACCGCAATCTTTCCGGATGGCTATGGTAAAAGTGGGGGCTGCATATTCTAGATGAAAACCATATGTTTATATGAAATTAGTATTTGATTTGCAAAATAATATAGAAAGCACATAGATCTTTCTTTTTCCAGTCCTGCACGCAGAGATTGACTCAGTGGATGATGTTTTTCTTTAATAATATTTATTTACCAAAATGAAACAAAACCAAAACAAAAAACAAAAAACAAAAAATAGAAGAACCTACTTCAACCTTAATTCATTGATCATTAGAAATTCCCCTCTTCTTTGTGTGGAAGTTTTTGAAGAATTTTCTGTGAAAGTTAGAGAGAGAATTATTAAAGAAGTAATGCAAAAAAATACTACTTTCCTTTTCTCTTAAGTTTGATGAGCAAGTTCTTGTTCTTTGCTAAAAACATGGTTCAAGATATTATAGGTTGTCTCTAGAATTTAAGAGTTTGTAACTCTACCGATGGGCAATGGTAATGACTTATATTTGCAAACAAAAATAAATAAATAAATAGAAAGGATATATTATATTATAGTGATTTATATTTAGATATCATGAGTTCAGAATTTTATATGTGCATGCATCCAAAGGTCTTAAATCACACGAGCCACTTCTTCGGCTTCAATCCAAATATCACTACTCAAAATTAAATAGGAGTGAGTTACCGGTTTGATTCTTACAAAAATTAAGAAATTTTTATTATTATTATTTTTTATTTATATTGGCAAGAAAATCACACACACTCACACGTTGTTGTCTAGAATTTAAACCTTCAACCTTCTATTTTAAAAAAAATTAAGAAAGTACCACTGGTGATGAAAACATTTATTAATTGAATAGTGAGATATATAAAAGCACATTGAAGACTATAAAAAATAGCAGTAACATAAGAAGACTTGTGGATTAATGCATTGAACACAAATACCTAATTATTTGAAGTATTGAATTTGGGATATTTCAAAGAAAGCCGTGGGACTTTTGGGTGGAATAGCAGTTCAAATTGTTGGAAACGTGGATGTCTCTCTTGACTATTAGAGTAATGTGATATGATGATTAATTAAGAGTTGCTTGTTAAATCATTTTGTCACTCTTCATTCAGCTAATAACAGATCTAAAAGAGTTCAGATAAAAAGAAATTTAATCCGTTTGTTGTGTGTATTAATTACTTTGAAGCTCATATATATATATATATATATATATATATATATATATACTCATGTTGAAATTACAATAAAAGTTATCATAAAAATATATTTCAAGATTACCTAATATCAATTAAAAGAGTTTCGATTCAACTTATATACCTTTCACCTGAATAATTCATTTATGATTCTCAATGTAACTTGAGCATTATTTTACTATAATTTGAATTTGAGAGTGTGTGAAACTTGAGCATTATTTTACGTCAACACTAATGCTCCATTTAATAGGAAGAGAAGAGAAGAGAAGAGAGGAGAGGATGGAAAAAACAAATGTCTTTCGTTTGATTCGGTAAAAATGAGATACGGAGGAGGAAAAGGAAAAAAATTTTGACTAGTCATTTTTTTTTTTTTACAAAATTTTATCTGTCCAAACATGACAATAACAGATTCCTCAACCAATAACAATATGACAATAACAGATTCTATACATAATACTAGGTTTGAATTTGAAGTATGGATCAATGGGTTTAGCTTATTTCAATTTTATGCAAACTTTTGATGTAGAGGTAACTACAAAATATTCCATTGACCAAATCATATTGTTTGTTATATAAAAAAAGAGAATCAGTCAAACTAAATATCAATTCTTCGGTAGGTTTAGGATACATATAAAAATATATAATCCCTTTTCAAGTCTAACGTCTAGGACTAAATTACTAATATTCCAATCTCAAAACCAATTACTAGTAGTTTATAAGGTATAGAAAATAAACTTGACCAAGTCCTGTAAAATTTTATCCTCGGGTAAAAGAAAAATAATAGAATGTCAAGTTAAGAAATTCGCAAGTTAATATATATATATATATATATATATATATATATATATAAGCTTCATATGATAAGGACAGAAGATACTATTTAATGGTCAAAATAATTAAAAAATTAATCATATCATTCAAAAAAATAATAGAATGTCAAGTTAAGAAATTGACATGTTACTATATCTTTATATATATGTATATATATAATTTAAAATATTTTTTGTTATCTACGATTTAAAGTTATATTATCGTGGGCATATATATATATATACATGAATTGTGCCTTAAAAGACTAAAACGTAATATATGGGGAAAGACCCGTGAACGTGTTGAAGCAAGTGAAGCTTTGACGTTGACTTCTTGCTAGTGGTGTCTAGACTTGATGCCTTGATGAGGATTAACGTGGTTGATTCAATCAGGTTGTTCACGCAGTATGACCTAGTCATCCCTAAATGAAGTCGGGCTGTCTATTACTTTTACACGGCAACAGTGTTTTTTCTTGAGACTCGAACACGCTCACCTTTTCTATGAGTCATGAGGAGAGAGAATAATTTCTGTATTACTTTGAATTTTTTTTTTCCAGGCTTAAATTATAAAGTGATTGATTTTAAAAATTTATTTTTCACATTAGTTGAATTAAACAAAATAATCACATGTATGTTGAAAAACATTATTCAAGTTCAAAATGCCCTTCAATCTCTTATTCTAACCCACAATAAATTATGTTTAGTTTCTGTGCGACTGAAGGAGCGTTGTGCGTAACTAAATAAAATGTAACAGAAGAAAATCAAATTCATTGCAAAGCATCACTGCCTGAATAAATTATTGGTCGTTGATCATCTCTTATTACAAAAATATGGTCTCTTATTTTGCTTTAGTGAACTTTTATTTTTTACTTTAAAAATAATAATAATAAATTAGTGAATTAATTTTTAAATTGTATGAAAAATTTATATGTCAATGGTTCTTAATTTTAAGATTTTTTAAATGTGATGAATGATTTCACTAGTCACTTTTTTAAATTGTCATTATCAACTCTATAATTCATATTTGCTTGTTTGACTATGTTCTTAATTTGATTTAATTAACAGACATATTCTATGTAGAATGACTCATAACTCATTTTCTGATAAACTCAAATTTTGTTTGCATTTGCAAGCATATTTGAAATTTATAGGAGTTTATTTGAGAAATTTAAATTTTTCTTATTTTTGTATCTCATGTTTTGATATAATATCTCTTTCTGATACGACATATTTTTTTAGACATATCAGACCGAAAAGTTACCCAAACATATCTAAAAAATTTACTTTATTCCTATCCAGATATAGCTGATGTGTTATGATACCACAAGTGTATACAAGCGTATCCACTTGCATTAATTTAAGAGGAAAAAGAAGTTAGCTGTCATTTAGGGCCATATCAGACGGTCTAATTTTGACTACTTGACGGCATAAGAACATACTCACAAGTGTTTATATAACGTATATTTTTTACTCGATTACTTTGTATAACGTATATTTTGCTTTATTTTATGAATTTGTTCACCTTTACTGGATTACTTTTATATTTTTTGAGTAAAAGAATTATTTGATTTAAGAATGATAATTTGATATTTTGGAATAAGAGATTAAGGGACATTTTGTACCTGAATAATACTTTTTAATGCATATGTAATTATTTTATTTAATTCAATCAAAGTGAAAAATGAACTTTTAAAATAAATTACTTTGTAATCTAATTTTTATAACTTTATTTAAGTGTAATTTTTCTTTTTTTCAACTTTTGCTAGGCTGTCGACCGAACGCATCACGTGGTCACCATCTGATGGTCAACTTTTTTTTTTAGCACATCTAACGCAAAGATTTGTATAAAAAGTTTGACTTTTTCATTCATCTATGTCCATTGAATCCAATCAGTTGCAATTTTATCCAGAGACTCAGAGTATGCTACATTTTCCCAAATTAACCAACTTTTTCAAGTTTCAACGTTAGGCTTTGTTAGGTTCGTGGAATTAGTGGGGAAAAAAAAGAGAAGAAATTGTGATTTCCCTCTTGATTTTCTCTCCTATTTATTATAAAATAATATTCTTATTTCTTAAAATGTTTATAAAAAGAGCAAGAAAAAAAAATGCAAAATTAAAAATATCTCGTTTTCTTATGTTCTGCTTTTCCACTTTAATTTTCCATTGTAACCAAATAATTAAGGAACATGAGTGACTTCTCTTGCATTGTTTTTTCTTTTATTTCACTTAGGCTATGTTTGGTACAATGAAAAAAAGAAAAGAGAGGATAACAATAGTAACGAGAGAAAGAAAGAAAATGATAGTGTTAAATTTTTATTGTATTTGGTTAATTAATAAAGAAAAAGAAATGAAATGATCATTAACATTTTGAAAAAAGAAAAGAAATAAAACTATTTAAAAAATTTATCATTATACCCTTTTATGTTTAAAAGAATAAATTTTAGCTTTTATTAAAATAAGAACAAAATTTCATTAAAAAATGGTAGTCTTTCTTTCTATTCTTTTCCGTTTTTAGAAGGATAACAAAAGCTACCATTCATCATTAATTTATCCCTTCAAATCTTTCTATTTCCTTTCATTTCCATTAAAAAATTCATTCAAAACACAAAAAAAATATATCCCTCCATTTACTTTCTTTTCTTTTCTTTTTTTTTTTCATTTCTCTCCAACCAAACTAGGCCTTAGTTACTGAACAAAATGGAGTTGATTGATCAGTTATGTCCTTGCATGATAGTATGTGTTTGTTTTTTTTATATGTATAGATAAATTAAGAGCAATGCTATATGTCATGAAATTATTTCATGAATTTGTATCATGAATGATGTGGCAGGTAACGTGGAGAGTTAGTATTGGTGGAATTCCCCCCATACACATAGTCCCATGATATTATCACTAAATCTCACCAATACTAATTCTCCACGTCACCTGCCACATCATTCATGATACAAATTCATGAAATAATTTCATGACGTTTAACATTTCTCATAAATTAATGTCTTTGTTGAATATTTGATTTTTGTCAAATTGCATTAAACTTCTTGTGCTTTAAAAGGTAGGAAAATAAATCATGTACTATTTTTGCATCAAATAATTTCTCTTGCTTTCAAAAGTTGCAAAAATTTCCTTTTTGTCAAAAAAATAAAAAAAACTTTTTGCATAACTATTTTACCTTTTTCAATTAACATTACACTGCCAGAGACTGAAACATGATTTGGACTTTTGTGCTAACCAATATGACAAGAAATTATTATATACTACGAAAATTTTGTGTATTGAAAAATCTCACCACTAATAATACTTTATATTTTATAATTTTTTTAAAAAGTAAAAAATAGTGTTTTAACACTTGTAAGATTTTTATATTCAAGAAATTCTCAAAATATTGTAGAATTATTCCAACACCACATCCTAGTTGTACCAAAGAAAAATGATATTCAACTCTATGAACCAACAGAGAGTAGGAATAATTACAAAAACTACTTTAATAATAATGATTGAAACTCAGTGCCAAATAAGAAGTCAAACAATTCATATTTATATATAACATGTAGATGTACAATTTATTTGGGTGATTAATTAAGGTTAGGACCATAATACAGGTGGCAGACTTCTGTTGCTTTGTTGGAGAAGATGGACTGCAGCTAATAATACAATGACACATGCATGGCCATTTGATGACTGGTATTAATTTGATTAGTTGACAATCGCGGTGCGTACTCATCTTGATAGCAACGGCAGCGAGTTGCACTTTCATTAATGATTCAAAATTTTAAGTTATTAGATAGTATTTGCTTACTCACGTCAATTCTCTTTTCTATCCAAATTCATGGACCAAGTCCCCTCGTGTAGATGCCTTGCACTGCAACATTTAATATGGGTCCAATGATTCAAATTTGAAAAGGATTAAATGATTATGCGAATGGACATTTTTCGGTAAAAGGGAGTTTTTTTTTATTTTTTGTAACTTTTGAAAAAAAAAAAAGAAAACATATTTTGTCACTTTTTTGAGAACACAAGGGATTTAATGCAATTTCGCCTTTGATTTTTTATTTATTTTATATATATTTACACATATTTGATGACTCCAATCATCATGAAAACAATTTTAGATTCTGAACATTATTAGACCAAAAGAGTGGGGATTTAAATGGTTCAAGGCTGATATAACATTTAAAAGAGAGGAAGAGCTATAGACCAAATCTATACTTTTAATCAATGGGAAAAAAATTCAATCCTTACCGTAATTATGGTACCATGCTGGTCCTTGTACCATTGCATGAAAATTATTTTTCATAATTTTACAAAGTTTGTATCACCTGAAGTATGTTTCTTGTCCAATAATATTTTTTTACTGTCCATACTTCAAGTTCTCGTAAAGGCAAAATGAGTATGTAAATTTTTTGTCATAAAAAAAAAAAAAAAAAAAACATAAAACACATGTCTTCAAGTCCTCGGAAAGGCAACATGAGTGTGAATTTAAAAAAAAAAAACGTGTCTTCACAATATTTGAGAGTAAAAGTGTCATGTTATCTTTTTCAATAGATTAAAGAACAAAATAAACAACTAAAATATTTTTAACAATATTTATATTTCATTATGTTTTACTAGTAGTTGAAAGTACACAAAAGAAATCATGCGGAGTAACTCAGTTGGTCAGACCTTGATTTTGCTCTTCAATGATAATCAGTTCGAGTCTTCTCAGAGCCACTGGAGATTTGCCCAGTCGTTAATTTCAAGACATTGTGGTATTAGTTGAGGTGCGCACAAGTTGACCCGGACACCCAAGAAAAAAGAAAAGTACACGAAAGAGCTTGACATAAAATATATGAGGCGGGCAAGACATGCCACCATGAGAATGTTATCTTTTCCGAAAGAGTTTAGAAAGACTTTCTACCAAATTTTTAATGAAATTGATAATTTGATGATATTCTAACTTCACAATGAAAAATTTCTTCTCAATTTCTTCCTTTTAAATAGGAGTGCATAAAGAATCAGTGAAACCGAAATCGTAGTTGAACCTAACCGAACTGAACCATTCACTATGATTCCGATTCCAAATTTTTAGAAACCGGTCAGGTTCCAAGTAACCGTTAGAACATATATATATAATAAATACTAATAACTTATAATCTATTGTTATAATTAGGAGTGCACAAAGTATGAGTGCATTTCTTGTCAATTTCAAATAAATAAATAAAAATTGACAAAGTACCGTAGGAATTAATACTAGAAGTCTAGAATTGAACCACACCGAATTCAATGATTTCGGTTTCAAAATTAAAGAACTGTTAAAAACAGTTCTAATTCCACCAAAAAGGATAAAGAAGTAGATTGTGTGCACCCTTGCTTTTAAAGACATAAAACAAATATGCCTTGCAACTCAACAAAATTTTGCATAAATTTAGTAAGTTTAGAAATATGGTTAACAACATGCTCCCCTCACATCATATGAACGCTGGACTTTTTGATGCAGTCTTGTAATAACAAAATACAAATAGATATAGTCTTGCCATATTACAAGGAAATTAGAGCCTCTATCACAACATCAGAAAGTGATATTCTTTGTTAAAGGCCCAGGCCCAAGACCAAGCATAGATTTTTGCATCCTTCCTAGCCCAAGTAGATAAAGGTGTTTTAGTTGTACATGAACCCAGGTCATCATATACTGACCCATTAAAATCAAGCCGACGCTGATTCTGGCTGAGATAAGTTTATCCCCATTAGGTTCAGCCCAATCTGCAGACTACTTTACTAATTGGGCTTCAAAGGTCCGCATTGAAGAATGGAAAAAAGGAAAAGAGGGAAAAATAAAATGGGGCATTCCGAGAATTGAACTCGGGACCTCTCGCACCCTAAGCGAGAATCATGCCACTAGACCAAATGCCCGTTGTTGACATAGTGTTTTGTGCTGACTAATATTTATACAAGACATATATAAAACAGTAAATAGTAAATACACCCAAAATGTCATTTACCAAATTTAGACAAGAAATGTAGAGTTTAAAATAAGCTCCCAAAATCCTCTTCTTTTTTTTTTAACCATAATTTTTTTTTATCTGCCCACTTCTATAATTTGATGGAGACGGAAAAAAAAAGGTGTTAGTTTTTAGCATTAAGAAACCTAGCCTTTGTTCATCTCTCTCTGACTCTCTTACATAATATTTGTCATGTTCTAAACATTATCTATCCTAAATTTAAATCTATTTTCACCGAGACTTCAATCCTAGAGTTCGGTCGGTAGGAGAGATCACTTGAATCATATAATCATATTATGCTTTGTATAATATATATAAAATAATAATAATCATAAAGAATAAAGACCTTTTCTTAAGCTATGCAACAAGAAAAGTAGCGCAAGTAAAAAAACATAAAAAACTCCTCACTCATTTTCTTTTCACTCCTTTTTCCACCCTTTTTTGTGATTTTTTCTTTGTTGTTACCTTCACTTTGTTGTAGTAACCCTTGTGGACGGGTGTGAGTGGGCGGGTGCGAAGACAGACACTGGGCTGAGCTACCACACTGACAGGGTGCAGGGTACTCAATCCCACATCGCCTAGGTGTGAAAAAGGGGATGTGCTTATATGTAGTATGTTCTCTTCAAATGGTATGAGGCCTTTTGGGGTAAAACCCAAGAGCAAAACCGTGCGAGCTCAGGTCCAAAGCGGACAATATCATACCATGTGTTGGAGCGGGGTATTACAGTTGGTATCAGAGCCTAAACCCAGTCGGAAGAAGTGTGCCGACGAGGACGTCGGGTCTTGTAGGGGGTGGATTGTAGTAACCTTTGTGGACGGGTGTGAGTGGGCGGGTGCGAAGACAGACACTGGGCTGAGCTACCACACTGACAGGGTGCAGGGTACTCAATCCCACATCGCTTGGGTGTGAAAAAAGAGATGTGCTTATATGTAGTATGTTCTCTTCAAATGGTATGAGGCCTTTTGGAGTAAAACCCAAGAGCAAAATCGTGCGAGCTCAGGCCCAAAGCGGACAATATCATATCATGTGTTGGAGCGGGGTATTACATTTGTGATGTAGAAAATTGTAATTGGTAAATTTCAGTATCAAAACTAAACATAATCGAGTTGTAATCTTTCAATTCTATTTTTATAATTGATCATACAATTGAAGACAGAGAGCAAGCATGAACTTCTACAACAAACATGTAAATGATCTTTATAGGAGTGAAGCTTGAAATTTCGGAAGAATACATTAATGTATTAAGCAAGGATTTGATCGTTGAATTTTTTGAGTGGTTTCGATTGTATGTGATATCGTTAATCAAGTATGAGAGTCACGTAACCCAAGTAAAGTGGTGAGAACACGTAGTTTAAGTATAAATACTTTCTGATCTTGAAAATTAAGGTTTTTCAAACAATTTTTAAAAATCGCCAGGGTTAGACCGGTCTAGGAAAGGGCTAGATCGGTCCATAAGGCCTCAAGATCTCATTATGATATTTCTACAAATCTGGACCAATCCATGCCTTATGATGTGGCTTTTTGGCTTTGCAAGCTTCCTATTTCGACTGGGATTGAACTTTGAAATTTTCTAAAACGTTGGGACTTGTTTCCAATTGATTTTTGACTTTTTTTTTTCAAGAAAAATTAGGATTGAAAACATATATATAAACCTCATATGATTTCTCTCTCATTACACTTTCAATATACATCAAAATCATTATTTTTAGAGAGAGAAAATATTGAGATATTTTTTCAACAGAGAACTTTAATTTTCTGTTTATATTTTTTAGAGAACACACATATACACAAATGAGTGATTTAAGATGTGTCTCTCTCTCCGCTTGATCAATCGTTCAAAAATTATTTCAAATTTGTTATTGATCAAGACATTGGATCGTTTGGATTCTTCTACAACTGTCCGTTGGTAAGAAAAGAGAAGAAGATCGCATTAAAAAAAGGACTGAATACTTGCGGAGTGTTCGTGTTCTTCCAACTACCCTTTTGCAAGGATTGTAACATTAGCCAGTAGTCTGTAACAATTGGACGAAGACTCGCAAGTGTAAGTTTGAGGTGTTCCGCATCAAATTCTTGGAAGAGTGGAGTGAGTGTGAGTTTGGGACATAATCTGTTGTATTTTGCTTCGAGATGGTGGATTTGGTTATTCGGGGCGACAAGCCTCACCTGTAGTTTTTTTTCATTATGAATTTTTCACGTACATCGAGTGTCATTCTGAACTTTAGTTTATGTATTTGGTTGATGGAGGCGATATTCGTACTCCACTTTTCTCCGACTACACTCCACTCCCTTTTTTCTTTTAAAGAAAATGATAAGAAAGTCCTTAAACTTATTAATACATCATCCCTTATTTTATAATACCATAACTATCATTTTCACTAATAAGGCATGCGCATAATTTTTTCCCCTTAAATCTACTTTCAACAAGCAATTACAACACCAAATAAGAGGAAAGCTCCTCATCAAGATTCTATAAATAAGACATAGAATAACTAATACTATTTTATAAAACTTTTCTTTCAGTTTAATGGCTACATGTCAATCACACAATAAGCAAGAACCAATCTCCAGTTTGACACATCCTAAAAAATAAAAGTTATCACTAGTTTCACTAACATTATAAATATAACTATCACAAATCAAATAAAAGATTTGTTGAGAAAACAATTAAAGCCTCTTAATTAAGGTTCAACGACTTTTGTTCCAACTTTCAAAGAAAAAACAAACACTTTCAACTTGAGAATGCATCTAATATGTTTCAATTGTTCAACAACCTTACTTACAACTACAAGTTAGAAATACCAATCCAAAAGGCAAAAAAATCAAATAAAACTTATCAATGGCAGATGTTAAAATTATCTTAAATGACCACCCGCTCACATATGCAAATTGTATAGAAAAAAATTGATTAATTTAATCATTTAATTTAATTGGGGAGAGATGGATGAAAAAAAAAACGTTAATTGGAGATAGAGGGATGAAAAAACCGTACCAAAACTAGAAGGGTAATTGTGATATTTGAAAATAAATAATTATTTATTTCTAAAGTTAGGGTTAGATGAGTTATTTTTTTAAGAATGGAGTGTATTAGGAGATAAGTGGAGTGTGAATATCATCTCCCTTTAGTTAATTTTAATTGTACTTAAAATTAATTAATTTAAAAAAATTAAATAAACGAGTAAGTAAACTTAAACAGATTTTAATCAAGTTTTTCCAATCACTTTTGAGCGCGCTACTCACACACTTTTCTCTTTTACTAATCAGGACATAGACATAATATAGACATTAATGCTATAAATGAAATAAGCCATTTATGAACTTAGATTTGACTTGTTAAAGGTTCAACTTGTATTCTTTTATTCTCGCTCATTTTGTTTTTACTGGGACTCGAATTCTCACTTATCATTTTAAGAGGCAGATGAAATAGCACTGAACTATTCATTTATTTAGTGAGTGGTACGCAAGTTTCAATTATGAGCTTGTTTATCAAATGAATTGTGCTTGATCAATAATATGGTCAACTCATATTATGGGAAATGGTGGAAGAGAGTTTGGCCACCGACAGAGCCACCGTGGGAACAACTACCATTTTTTTTTATATAAAATTTTTAATTTTGTATGCATATCTTATTGTAATTTTAAATCCACCAATTCTTACAATTATCAAAAACATTAGTTGCCCCCACTCAATCTTGTAAATTTTGATTTTATATAGATATTTTTGAATAATTCCAAACCTAGCCATCTCTTCTTATAGTTATCCAAAACCTTGTTATTGACTCTAGAACACTCTCTCTAACTCTAAATTCAAGTCTTTTTCTTTGAATTTCTCAATCTTTTACTTTTTCATTTTTCGTATTTTTTTATTCGCTTGCTTACATGCACTTGCGAACTCAAACGCATACACATTGATTATTGCTCCTAATCAGGGGGAAGTGAAAGCCTCATCTTTTAATATGAAATGAGAAGTGAATACTTGTTGAGCACTCACAGACGTGTAAAACGATTGAAGAGGATATAAACAGATAGTATGGAATGGAGAGATTAATATATGCTCTCTTTGGCATGATATATTTTGGCACTCAAGTGGTCCCAAAATTCCCCAAGTGAAAGAAAGGTAAGGCTATATATATATATGAAACCTTGTCATTTCTGAAAGTATATATCTCACCTCACTCCACTCCACCGCAGAAGTACGTAGCTCGGTGGGCATGCCTTGTTTCCATTACTGATGGTGATTTAGGATTTTGGATGATATATATATATATATATCGTATGGTTTAGAGGGCTTCATCTATCCCCAGGCCAGGCATGCTATCATTCTTTGTATTTTTATGGGTGAGAAATGTAATTTTCAATGGCATATTATTCAGGTGTAGTACTCTATCTTAGACTTATTCTCTGGGCTACATCGATCTGCTTGCTTGTAGGGGCAACTCAACTTGAGTGTGGCTGCTCTGCTCTCTGCTCTGGTGTATGTCACTTAGAGGGAAAGAAATGAGAGAATATTATTTTTTTTCCTACATATATTATTATTAGTATTATTCCACTGATCCAATTCCTGCATATATAGATGTGGTTAGTTTGTTTCTCTTCAAAGGAGTATTATATATGGACATTGCTAAACTAAAATTTTACATGGTCTGTGAAGCTTGAAGGCTTAAGGTTTGACCTTTTTAGAGAGCAAATAATTTTTTAAAGACTATGTCTGCGGTGGAAATCGAGTTTTATCTGATTTCTATATACTTATCTTATTGTTATTTTAAATCCACCAATTTTTAAAATTATCAAAAATTGTAGTTGCCTTGCCCCACTCAATCTTTTAAATTTTAATTTTATATAGATATTTTTGAATAATTCCAAACCTATCTAATATCTATAACACTCTCGACTTGAAATTCCACCCATCAACTAAGTCTTTTTCTTTGACTCTCTCAAACTTTTTACTTTTCATTTTTCCTACTAGTTGCACTTCCAAACTCAAACACACACACACACACACACACACTGAGACTGATTATTGCTTCTAAGGGGGAATGAAACCCTCATCTTTTAATATGAAAGAGAGGTGGATGCTATTTGAGCCAAAGGCATGTTAACCCTCTTTCAATCGATTTCTCATCATTCAAGATTGAGTGTGGGAAAACCTGAATTCATCTTCTTTAAGTAGTGAGGTTATAACGCAAAACACTTGCAAAACATAAAAAATTGTTGAGGCTAATTATAAATATATTGAATGAAAAAAATAATTAATATTTAAGTTTTTATATTTATTATCTTAATTTAAAATTTACTCTTACTATTGTCCTAGAGCAAATTCCCATAAAAGCAAAAAGTTTACAAGGCGAAAACACAAGTAGCTAGAGACTATGGAGAAGGAAAAAAAAATTGGTGGGAATGGAGAGAATACCTCTCTTTGGTGGTATGATTTTTGACACCCTAGTGATTCATTGTCAAGTGAAAGGCAGGACTATTATCATTTACGACTATTATCCAAAGGGTAATGATTTAGTCTCCAAATTCGGCATTTTTCGAAAGTATTTATGTGAGAGGGGTGGTGGGATGGTGACCACATAAATGATTTTCCGAAAATGTGAAATTCGAGTATCATTACTCTAATGCTACATATTTTGTGCGACTCCAATAAATAATTGTTAGTGATACTATATAAGAATAGGGTCTCTCTTTTCTTTTAGAGTGTTTATCTCAATAATTACTCCATCGCAACAAAAGTTCTAAGGTTTTCCAAATCATATGCAATGGAAAGTGGGCATGACCATCAAACTTCTTAAAAGGAGCTGTTTATTTTGCAGAGGAAAAGTTGAAAACCATGAGCACATGTTGTTTAAATGCGCCCTAATTTACGGATCGAATATGTTTTTATTGGTAAGAAATGTAATTTCGAATGGCAGATCAGATGTCTCAGACTATAAGAATATATTGTGATCAAGTTGAGTGGCTGCTCGATCTGGTGTGTGTGTGTATATATATATATATACTGTAAACCCCCCTTCATGGACCCACAATTTCAGTCTAAGGAATTAGAGTTGAATCTCTCATTTCTTTCCTTCCCTCCCTCCCTTCCAAGTGAAGTGTATATATATATATATATATATATATATATATATGTGGTCCATGAAGGGGGGTTTACTGTTTACTGCTTCCCAAGATGCATGTGCTGTGGCTGCAACATAACATGAGTGGGGTCTTACCGGTTTCTTTCTTCAAAAATACTACTAGTACTTGATTCCTGGAGGTGTAAACTTGAGCATCTGTTATGGCTGTTTTGTACGTTTTGATGGGATTGTTGTTTGTTTACAGAATTATAGTTTCATTTTTGTTGGTATTCTATTCTTCATGTGTTTGGTGATATGCCCCAGTGTCCTTCGTTTTTTGTGTTTGCTGTGCCACTACTATATTCTTGATGGGTCAAGGCCTAGGATTGGTGCCATGGTGATATATATTGAATTTTGTACACACACATGGGGGTATACCCATTGCAACTTGTACGTTTTGTTTCTTTCAATGATATTACATCTTACCTATCAAAATAAAATAAAAAAAATATGAAACTATCCCCAAATGAAAATTAAAACATTCAACTATACAAAATTGGAGTCTTTATATTGAAATTGTCTTCGATCTCACCAATTTTAAATCTAAAATTCCATACAACAAAATTGTTAGATTATATATTCTTTTATTATATATGTTGTTGTTAGATTATATATATATTTTTAAATTATATAAATTTTTTACACATTCTTTTAAAACATATACAATTAAAATTTTTTATTTTCTAAATTTACTTAAGCTTCAAAATTATCTCTAACAAACGTCAAACTCAACTAATATACTTCAGACTCCACTGGATTTGCTCCATCAAGTAATACTGAAGCATGTGGTATGTAAATTGTAACCCAATAGTAGTCAAAGCGAATACAGTGCAATGTGGTTCTAGATGATGCCTTTGAGTGAGAGAGAAGAGAACAAAGCTATTAATAAAAGTTCCTTTTCCTGAATTTTTTTACCGTTGAGACTGACACGTGTTGCCCATCCAGGCCATTTGTCTTCATCAATCTCTTTGGATTCCCTTACTTATGATTCTTGTTTGTTTCCTCTGGTGGTTGTGTTTTTAAGGGAAAGAATACAATCCCATCCCCCTCCTTCACTCTCTATCTCTTTCTCTACCTCTCTCTAAAAACCCGTGATCCTTCGTCCTCAATCCACCAAAATAGCAGAATCCCATACAAACGCTACCTAAATTCTCTAATGGGTTGTCCCCAAAACTAGCAATGTCGTCACTTTCCTATGAAATTTCTGGCATTATATTCATAACTTTCATTCTATTCCTCTGTTTTTCCGGCAATGTTGTCGGAACAACCGAATTCGACTTTGGAACGTTAACTCTCAGTAGTTTGAAGCTTCTCGGCGATGCCCATTTGAGCAATGGGACTGTGAAGCTCACTCGTGACCTCGCCGTACCCAACTCCGGCGCCGGCAGAGTTTTATACTCTAAGCCCGTCAGATTCCGGCAGCCGGAGAGTGACACGCCGACGAGTTTCTCGACTTTCTTCTCGTTCTCCGTCGCGAACCTGAACCCAGCTTCGATCGGTGGTGGTCTCGCCTTTGTCATCTCGCCGGACGAGGAGACCATCGGTGGCTCCGGCGCGTTCCTCGGGCTCATGGACGAAAACGGTGCTCCTAACGGCGTCGTCGCGGTTGAATTCGACACTCTCATGGACGTGGAGTTCAAGGACATTAACGGAAACCATGTGGGTTTGGATCTAAACTCTATGGTTTCATCACAGGTTGGTGATTTGGAGACCATCGGAGTTGATCTCAAAAGTGGCGACCAGATCAACTCGTGGGTCGAGTACTCCGGGTCGAGTCGGGTGTTCAACATATCAGTCTCCTACTCCAATCTCAAGCCCAAAGAGCCCCTTTTATCATTCAATCTCGATCTTGATCAGTACGTGAATGATTTTATGTTTGTTGGGTTCTCTGGGTCGACTCAGGGTAGCACTGAGATTCATAGCGTTGAGTGGTGGAGTTTTAGCTCATCTTTTGATGTAATCTCCAAGACTGGCCCAACATCGCCGTCGGAGGTGGTTCCGCCGCCGCCGCCGCCACCAACGGCTACTTTGATGAATCCAACGGCTAATTCTATTATCCCAGCACCACCTTCTATGGCTCCTTCTGAGTCTAATAGTACCACAATACAAACCCAACAAAAGAACAGCAAGTGTCATAACCAGTTGTGTAAAGAAGGCGCAGGGGCTGTGGCTGGTGTAGTAACAGCTGGTGCATTTGTTTTAGCCTTCTTTACTATCGTACTCATTTGGGTATACTCTAAAAAGTTCAAGAATGTCAAAAAATCAGAATTATTGGCCTCGGAAATTATCAAAATGCCTAAAGAATTTAGCTATAAAGAGCTTAAATCGGCTACGAAGTGTTTCAGTTCGACCCGAATTATTGGGCATGGCGCGTTTGGGACTGTGTATAAGGGTATATTACCAGAGAGTGGCGACATTGTGGCGGTGAAGAGGTGTAGTCATAGTGGTCAGGGGAAGGCAGAGTTCTTATCTGAGTTGTCCATAATTGGGACACTTAGGCACAGAAATCTTGTTAGGCTTCAAGGCTGGTGCCATGAGAAGGGGGAAATTTTATTGGTGTATGACATGATGTCAAATGGCAGTCTTGATAAGGCCTTGTTCGAATCGAGAATACCTTTGCCATGGCCTCATAGGCGAAAAATTTTGATGGGTGTTGCTTCTGCATTGGCATATTTGCATCAAGAATGTGAAAACCAGGTGATCCATAGGGATGTGAAGGCTAGTAACATAATGTTGGATGAAGGGTTCAATGCGAAATTAGGCGATTTTGGGTTGGCAAGGCAGATTGAGCACGACAGATCACCGGACGCAACGGTGGCAGCCGGGACAATGGGGTACTTGGCTCCTGAGTATTTGTTGACAGGAAGGGCTTCTGAGAAAACTGATGTGTTTAGTTATGGTGCTGTGGTGCTTGAAGTGGCTAGTGGAAGGAGGCCTATTGAGAAGGAGGTTAGTGGGGTTGGCAAAGTTGGGGTTAGTAGCAATTTGGTGGAATGGGTTTGGAGTTTGCATAGAGAAGGGAGGTTGTTAATGGCAGCTGATTCAAGGCTTGGAGAAGAGTTTGAAGAGGGAGAGATGAGAAGGGTTCTATTGGTTGGGTTGGCTTGCTCTCACCCTGACCCATTGGCTAGACCTACAATGAGGGGTGTGTTCCAAATGTTGGTGGGTGAAACTGAAGTCCCTATTGTCCCAAGAGCAAAGCCCTGTATGAGTTTCAGCACTTCTCATCTCCTATTGAGCTTGCAGGACAGCGTGTCTGACTTAAATGCTATGATCAGCATCTCCACCTCCTCCTCAGAACACAGCTTCAATGGTGGGGATGTGGAACTAGTCTGAATCAAATGGTTGGGATTTTTCATAATTAATCCTTGTTTATTAACTCATATATATATATATATATATATATATATATATATATATATATTCATTTAATAATAATTATGTATGGAAAACACAATAACATAGAATGTATGCATAAGGTCTGGGGACTTAATTAGCACCTCATTTTTGTGTGTATGATCATTCTATACATACCCACTCTCCTCCAACTAAGTACAGTAACAGGAGACAAGAAAACCAATGGGTGGGAGTCATTTTCTTGCAATGGGTTGGAAGGCTTTTCTTTTTTGTGATTTAGTGGTGGGTTGTGTTGTTCCTTGTACAAGCAATCACATAGTCAAAAGCATACATGAGTTTGAGTAAAGGATTGGTGAAGTATTGCGACAAAAGTATTGGATATTTATTATTGAACTTTTTCTAGATATTTCTTGGTGGGTGGTTTTTGGTGGTGTGCTTGATGAATTAATTATATATTATGAATTTGTACCCTCTTTGTTCATACTTATCTTTATTTCTTAAATGCAATACTTTTCTCCTAAAGATCTCTGTCTTCATCATCAATTTCACTACCAATCATGTGTGAAAATACGAGAACCTTAGATTTTTAGGTTTAAGAACTGTTCTGGCAGCTCAACATGACCAATTAATGTGTGCAATTTAGCATCTTTCAGCCGACACTTGATACCACATAAAACAAACATACTAGGAATGATTTTGAACTCCACTACAGTAGTAGAATCAAGTTGTATTTCGGAGAGTGGTATCACACAACTTTTATGAAATACTTTCTAAATCTTATTCTAACTAATTTTAAGTTAAAAGGCCGGCCAAAGTAAAGTACTAATTATAAATAATTTTAAAAATTTATATATATATATAGTATAAAGACATGACTAGTAACAAAAAAATATCAGAAGAAAAAGAGAATTCATGTGACGATCATGACACAAAGTTTTTGAAAATAAAATAAAATAAAAAGTCGTTCTTTAGTGTCTATCAAAGTTTTTGAAAATAAAATAAAATAAAAAGTCGTTCTTTAGTGTCTATTCTTGTATTTGAACTCACGTTATCGGTCTCAATGATTATTTTTAACTAAACTTTGAATATTATTTTATTAAAAGACTAGTAACAAAAAATAATAGAAGAAAAAGAAAATTCATGAGATGATGACGACAACATGAACCTTTTGAAAAAAGAAAGAAAAAATAACATGTCATTTTTTAGTGTCTATTCTTGTATTTGAACTCGCATTTTTGTTTAGTTATATGTCTCCTTTGGAATGATTATTTTTAACTAAACTTTGAACACTAATCTATTGAAAGTGATTACCATTAAAATTCGAAACAATGTTTTCAAGTTGTCAATTTAGAAACTACACGCTGTCAAGTTGTCAATCTGAGCTTTTACGTCGAACATAGTAATCAATCTTAGGTTTTCTCAAATCCTTGATGATTTATGCTTTTGACTTGATGCCCTTTGCATTAAACACAGAAAGGATAATGATGAAGGAAGAAGAGCTAGCTTGAAGAGTAAACAATCTCTAATTATAGAATTGCAACAACCTCTTTGACAATTTTACAGATCCATGAACAAATGACTCATATCTTCAGCACCATCTGAGAGTGTGAATGGCCTCCAAACCACTCCACAGCTCTGACCTGTCAAATCCGATTAGTTATTTCAGGTTCCATGTTTTATGCCATGGGCCCAGCCACAATTCCAGCTTATTTTTTTGTTTCTTTTTGAAGCAAAGGTTATGTATCCATTAGTTTCTTGAGGATTGCCTCAGCGACCTCAATTTACAGTAACAAGCACCAGCACTTGAACAATGCTGTATAAGTCCATCAGCTTTTACCTACTTTTTAACATCCGAATAGGGCCGCGAAGGAATTAAGTCAGATTTGAGTTTCTTCGGGCTCGACTCGTTGGTTTGTAAGCTAAGTTCAAAATCATAACGAACTAAAAAAATTAAGATCAGACTCGGCTCGTTTAATGATAAAAATCGTTTTAACTTGCTCACTCATCAATATTTTCGAGCTTATACAAGCCTATGTCCATGAGGTTACGTTCATGAATTTATATAAACATTTACTAAACTAGCCTAGGAATCGATCTCAAACTCGGTTCGCTTGCTTAACAAAGAGCTCAAGTTAAACGAGACGAACTCAAATTGTTCCACATTCTATAGTAAGTATTAGCCTAGTGTAACGGATCGGACGTTTGTCCTCTACCCAAAAACCTACAGTATAAATTGTTCCACAATAAGTAATAGTCTACTGTAACGGGTCCGGTGCTTGTCCTTTATCCAAAAACCTAAGCCACCGAATCAAGAACTAGGCCTATCTCTGATACCAAATGTAACAGGTCAGACATTTGACTTCTACCCAAAAGCTTAATGTATTAAATAGTGCTGTATACTCACCCATTTATACCAAATTACTTTCTTGTCCAAATTCGACATGGGACAAGACCCTCTAACATCTAGCCACTCTCTTCTAAGATTTGTACAAGCCAAATTACTTGTATATCATTTTTCTAACGGTGAAAATGGATAACATGCTTCTGATATCAAATGAAAATGGTATTTGAAATAAATTTGTTTATTTTAATTTTAAATAATAAGTCTACAAAATATTCAAACGAACAAAATTTTGGATTTCTTTTTGCTTTATTGAGTGATTGTATTATTTTAGCTAGTAAGGCACGTTAGTGGTAATACCACATGTTTCTTCTCTAAATTGTAAACGCATCCTTGTTTATACTCTTACATTCCTTTTCATGTTTTAAATGATTCAGATATATATTCTTTCCTTTCCACCATTCGGATTAAGACACGACAATTATAATTCTAATTAACGTAACTAGTAATCTTGTACCAATAATACTACAGTGCATTTAGATAATTAGGATAGCAAAGAAAGATTATAAAAAAATAAAGGAAACCATTAGTTAACATTTGAGGAAAAGAAAATTGTTTACTCTCATGTTTTGACAAACAGAAGAAAAAGAAAAACAGTAGTAGCTATTTATCATGTTTGTAAAAAATTAATAGAATGAAAAGAAAAATGAAAATGGATGTATTATTATATGAATAGAAAGAGTATAAGATGAATTCACGTATCAATGCTTGGTTTGGTAGGAAGAAAGAGGGGTAGTGGTTTGGTAGGAAGAAAGAGGGGTAGAGGAAAGATAGGAGGAAAGGAAAAAAAAAAATTTGGTTTGGGTTTACAAATTTTTAATCCTTCAAATTTGGACAAAACACAAAGAAGGAAGAAATACAAGATTATTATAAGTATTTCAAATTATTAAACTTTTTTTATTTTTTTTCCTAACTTTTCTAACAAACAGAGAGTAAGATATTATCCTCTTTTCTTCTCTAGAAATGTCTCAGTCATCCATTATTCTCTTTCTTTCATCTAATTTTTTTTTTCTTACCAAACGGAACATAAGAAAAAGAAAAGTCACAATCTTTATCCTTTTTATTTCAAATCCTCTGCTTGAAGGTTTTCCTCTCTTAATTTCCTGCCTGATGTTCAAACTTCAAACCAAATAGCATGTGATAAGCTACCATTCCTTTCCCTTTCTTCCTACTTGATCCATCCATACATTAATATACAAACTCACATAGATATATAAGAATTTATTGTGTGGCAAATTAATAGCGAGTGGACACAAAAGCTGCAATTTATCCAATGAAAAAGCAGGAGTATGATTTATTTAAGTTCCGAAATGTGCACTTTACCTGCCAAATCATACATATGTATGATCCATATACACACTACACAAGTTCCACAGAGAATCTTGTCTGCATCTCATTTAATTTTCTAGGTTTTACCAGTCTTGTTTGCACTGCTACTGGTCTACTACTAAAAAAATAGTATATATAATGTTTTTAATTTAATTTTATATGGGCTCAAGTGGTAGGTGATTTTGGACCGTTATGAATGGTGGGCCTCATTCAGTGTACTCATACTACATCATCCAGCATTCTGAACCACTTGATTATAATAAGTTGGGTTCTGGCCTTCAGTGGAGATCGAGGGCATGTTGTCCTATCATCCTATCATAGAAAATGTGATATGGTAAAAGCATTCAGTTTTTGGTCAATTAATTATGAGTGATTTACTATTAAAAATAAAATGTAGGCCAGTGAATTTTAAAGTTAAACGTTAAGAGTACGTTAAAATTAATGGTTGTGTGAGTTATTTTATTAGAATAAAAATATATATACATATGAGTGATTCATTAAGTTTGACACTTGCGCACGCGCGCGCATATATATATATATATATATATATATAGTCCAATGGCTTGACTATGCAATAATATATGTGTTTTTATAGTTCTTGTGAGATTTATATAACCTCTCCATATATAGATGAATAGGGTATTCGATTCCATGAATGTGAGCTTTATCGTTAGGTTTACCCTAACACTGACTTTTTTACATGTTTGGTTTAATTACACATGGGTGTTATGTTTGTAAAATGGTTACACTCACATCCTTTCAACACATTGAAATGACCATTATATCCCCACTATTTGAAAATGATTGTTCCTTACTATTTCAATAGATTGGAGGACATTTTAGTTCATATTTAGATAAAAGGAAGGTGAACGTAACTTTTTTATAAACATAACACATGTATAATTAGAGCAAACTACAGGAGAAGTCATTGTATTTTACCCTTATCGTTGTTACACTAATACTATGACTACATCTTAACTTTTACCAAACACATCCAATTCAAATTATGAATGTGTTAAAGAATGAATGCATATTAAATACTTTTATATAATGAATATGGAACTTATATTTGGGTTAGGCATTTTGGGCCTGCCTCTTTTGAAGCCTTTCCAATTCAAACCCATTTACTTGACAAAAACATAAACAAACCCATTTTGGGCTTTGGCAATTGAAAAACATAACAAAAGAGTGTGAATTTTCTAATTATGTTAAACATACGCAAATTTCCTTCAAATATATCAATAATTATTGAACTATTTCCAATTGTCCTTGAGTATTACAAATAGATTGTCATTTATATATAAAAGATGACTCATCTCTCGTGTGGCCTAATTCATGCAAGCAAGCATCAATAGTCCCTTCATTTTTAAGCTTGATTATGCACCAATAACAAGATATGCTTCTAATTGTTAGAGAGCGAATCCTACCATGATCCTACAATTATAATTTTGTATCAAAATTTAATAAAAGTATATTACACAAATGGCATGCAAACATTTCTTATATGTCTCCATTTATCAAATTTAGCTAATCTAATATGCCATATTTACTTGATGTCATCTCATTTCTATATACTTTGATGGAGTATTATATATTCATCCACATAGTCTCAACCTGTGCAACACCATGAAATGGCTTATATGTTAATACTTAATATCACTTTAAATATGCTAATTAAGAAAATATTTTATGACAATTATCGTGAGCTTGGGCTCATAATTGACTTAGGTTCCGTTTGGATAGACAAGAGAGAAAAGAAAGGAAATGATAACTTTAGTTACGGAAGAAAAGAAAAAAAATGAGAGAATAACAATAACTTCTATTTATGTTTGAATAAACATGGGAGAAAAGAAAAGAAAGGATAATATTATTGTTTGGATAAGATAGAAAAGAACAAAGAAAAGAAATGATAACAATTAAATTACTATTATACCCTTTTATATTTAATGGGACATGGGTGAAATAACAATTTTATTTTTCTAATTGTTGAAGGCAGTTTTGTAATTATGAAAATACTACTTTAACTCACTATCCTTTCTCTCCCAATCTTTTCATTTTTTGGGGGATATGATATGAGAGATTAGGAAGTATAACTATCTCTCCTAATCCCTCTCATTTCTCTTCATTTAAAGTACCTAAATACAACACACTATCTTTTCCTTTATTTTCTCTACTTATCCTTCCAAATCCTTTAATCCAAACGATGTCAGAGCTAGTTTGTATTGGTGGAATTAGAAGGAAAAAAAAAAGAAAGAGAGGGATAATGCTTTTGTGTTTAGTTTGTTACTAAGGAGTGAATGAAAAGAGATATGATAGTAAATTAGTTGAAATAATTTCTTTTCCTTTCTCTTTTTAGCTTTTTCAAATAAGAATGTTATATTTTCATTTATTTTTTTTCATTATTTCTCCGGACATGAATACATGATATTTTATCGCTTCTTTTCTTTACTTTACTCTCATAACTAATGTTATCTTTATTTATTTTTTCTTATTTTTTATCCAAACAAGGCCTTAATCAATTTCAAAATATTTAAATTAAATGATATATAAAAATGATCATTAAATAGTATAAGATGATAAAAACATCCTCAAAAGTGGAGTGCAGCAAGTGTAAATCATTTCATTTCCCCAACTAAAATGGCATAAATGAGAAAGAATGAAAATGAATATGTCAGTTTCATGAATATTACAAACCTCTGGGGACCTAAACTTAATATTCAGCCCCACTATTTACACTAATTATAGCTTATTCTACATTTATAGTTCTCACATTTGGCTCCTTCTGGATCAGTCGGATCATTCTTCCTCAGCTTGGAAACATGGACGATTACGACGGCGAATTCGCTTATCACCCACCTCCATCATTCGATCGCGCCGTACGTTTTCTATAGATTTCAAAATCCAATCTTTCTAATTTTCAATGCTATTTGCGAGATCTGTTTTCATTCACACACATTATATATATACACAAATGCGTTAGGTCTTTGATGTTGTGATCTCCGTGTTGTTGCTTGTTTGGATCTAAATCACAATGATCTGGTCTTCTATGTTTTTTTCTCTCTCTATAATTTCTGTGAATTCGAATTTTATTATCGTTTTCTGTTTGTCGTATTGGTTGAGCTTAAATTGGTTGATATATGTAGAGAACGACTAAGGTTTCTTTGCATGTGCTTTTTAAGAACGTGTCTTTTGATCCGTAAAAAAAATGAAATTAAGAGAGTAAATAGCAGAAATAAAATTGGAGTTTTCCTTTCTGTGATTGATTTTTATAGGAGATTCAAGTGGGATTTGATTTCAACATACATTATGTACCAATGACAATTACACGTCTCTCTCTCTCTCTCAAAAATATGTTCACTTAAATTTTTAAGTTTCTTTCTATCCCTAGGTTATGTAGCTCTAAGAAATACAATTTAATTGCTGTTTTATGTATTATTCTGCATTTTTTTTTCTAGAATTTTTTTTTTGCGAGGGGTGTTTATTGTTTGGGTAAAGTGACTCCAATTGTCAATTAAAGCTGAGCTGTTATATACTAACAGATATTAGTTTTAGTAGGACTCAAAAGCAGGAAATCCATGTGTCTTAGGCTTCACTTGTATCACCTAAAACTCATTTAATATTGTTAGTATCTATGAAGTTTTAACCAATGTGTATTGGGAAAAAAATTTGTTATGATTGTTCCACTTGGGACACTTGAATTCCACCCTCATTCTACAGCTAAAAAAAATGCGTTTTGAAGCTTGAGTGAAACTCTAAATTTGTGGGTTTTGTTTCTGAAATATAGGGTTAAACGTGATTTAATCAACATAAAAGTTTCTAACACAACTACCCTAGCTCAGCTCCATGAAGTTTTTGTTATATATCTTTCTGCGGCCAAACTTTTTCTGAAACCATACATTCCTCACAATCTCAATTCACATCCTTCTTGTCTTCTCCTTGTTCTTGTGATACTTCAATTGTGAAATGTGAACCATATCCTCGCTGATGTATAACCAATTTTCTGGCACTTGATAGTGAGGTCATCCAGCCATCTTAATAGGTTCTATTATCCTTTTTTAGCTAAGCATCTGCATTTTAACCACACTTAACTTTTTAACCACACTTAACTTATGATCATGTTTTTAAGTGCTTATTATTCAACGTTATAGAAGATGCCTAGTCTTATAGCTTTGCTAAAACGCTTACTTAAATATTTTAGGTGTGAGCTGATCACACCACAATCCAAAAGCATCACATTGTCTGTGTTGCAATCCAGTTCTATAAGAAACACCTCACTACTGAGCCTATATATATATATGTTATTTTGCTTTATTCTTTGGGTGGTGGGCATGTTTAAATAATGAAAATGTGAACCTAATTGAAAAATATGTAGATTTACGACAGTTGATTAGGGAGGAATCATATGTTTTACTTTTATCACTCAAAACTATATCGCTCTTTTACACAATGATCTAAAAACTGGACCAAGTTCTGGTGCTCAGACCAGAACATCACCAATCTCCTGCCCATTCTTGGAGAAGCCTCGAAGTGATTACTTTCTGAAATTGTCACTTTTAGAAGGATTACTGGGTGGTTGAACCAGAGTTTGTTCAAGTTGTTTATAGGTTTGCCTTCATGGAGGGTTTGAATCACCTATTAAAGCTGTGTAAACTCATTTGGGCCCTTTCTTTCTAGTTGAAAACTTGAAATTAATGTAATGACTAGTGGTTATGGTATTTGAACTTTAGATAATCTCAAAATTTTGGATCTCAGAAATATGTATTTGATTTGGTTTAATCAATAGACTCGTAGTGAATCGTTCTAGTGGAACCTAAGAATCCCAAATTTTTGTGTCCTGACTGTAAATCTGATGATTGGCATGCAATTTCAAGTTTTTTATTTTTGTTGTTGAATGTTTTCACTCTTGTTTGGTGCAATTACTTATTTTATTGTATATTTCATTCTTTTGTTGACAAAAATTTCTATTTGCATGTCTCATCTTTTGTTATCTCATCAGTTTCTTATCTTACTCCACTTTTGTGTTAAAACATTACACTTGTTTACCTTTCTTTTTTTTTTTTTGGAAAAAGATAGAAGAAAGCGACACAATTACCCTTTGAAAGCATATACGTTCCACAATTATGTAAAAAAATTCCATTCACACCCTACTAGATAATTTTGTCAATCCTTCTCTCAAAATGATTAGTAGATTGCAAAGGTACATGGTAGAGTGCAAATGCCACATTGCTTTAGAGACCGAATACAAAAATTGGGAAAATTACACTGATCTCTCCTGAGGTTTAGTCAAATTACATGGAGCTCCCTCCTTGTTTGACAAATTATATTGTTTCTCCCCTAAAATTTGCATCTTAATAACACGGACCACCCCTCTGTTAACAGGTAGCGCGATCAACGTTTTCAATTGCTGATAAGCCAATTTTGTCGTTTAAAGTTCCTAAAATGTCTTTTTAGTTATTGTGAAGACAAATTTGACTTGCTTACTCTAGTAAAATTACCTAAACACTTTGCCATCTTCTTTTAAGTTCAGTTTCATTCTAACTCAATTAAGTTGTTTGTATCTGACAGTCATATATATATTATATTGACATGGAGTATTATATAGGGTGGGATAAGATGGATATAGTGAAATCCGTCCTTATTCCGCACTCCCTCCATTCAGAGGTTGTACTCGCCTTGAGCCTTTTGCCAAATGATTGAGAATAACTTTCCAAATCTTTGTAAGGTTCACTTTCGGGAAGAACATATAGATTATTAAGTAGGATGCAACAGAGCATATACATATATATACATTTTTTTCCAGTAACTATCGCTTTATAAAATCTTCAAATTCTGGTATTTTAGAGGGAGAAAAGAAAGAGAAGTGAGAGAGTATATGATATTAAAATGGAATAAAATATAGCATTGCTCGTGGTCGTGGAGTTCTCGAGTTGTGCTCTCTCATCTTTTTCTCTCTACCGCACTCTCCGATTATTTTCCTGCCACCATCCCCGGCGGCGATGAAGCCAGCCGATAGCAGTTGCATAATATGAGTGGCGGTCCTCCCGGTTGGAGTGATCCAACCTCCTCATTTCAAAGACATCCATGCTCTGCTGCCACCACAAGATTGAACTCTCCAATTTATATGTTTATTTTCACTACACAGTACACATTGATCTTGATCTCATTCATGGCCGATGAGCCATTCTCTTCATCTCAACCATTGCCTTCTTCGTTTTCAGCTTCTACTACCGCTGCTTCGTTGGGTCATTCTGTGATCCAAATCATGAACAAGCTACAAGAAATTTTTGCACAGTTCGGTAGCTCCGTAGCTCATCGTCACTTGAGCTCCTTCAGGTGGCAGAGATAGATATATATCTATATCTGCTCTGTCTTTTAAATGCTCTAATTTAGGTGTAATGAAACTTTAAGTCAAACCTTATATTGGAATCCTAGAACAGATACGAGAGATGAAGAGAAGAGATAGGAAATGAGAGTGAGAGTTAGAATTTTTCCCACAAAAATTTTGCTTTTCCTTGAGCTTCTTATTGACTGCAGCATATATAATTGTTTATTTACACCTTTATTTATTCATATATGATATTATAGGTTAAACTGTTGACCTGACAGTTGAATCGATGATCTGTGACCTCTTTTTTGGGTGTAGTATGTGGTTTGTAAGAATAATGCTTTTTACATACCCAAACAATTTTGGATGCAATTACGAGATCATTTTTGACTTTTAAGTAATTGCCGTAGTACAATTTCTCACCGAGCATTTTGATGTTGGATATTAATAATGTCTTTCTTTCCGGCAATTTGAGCTCCCAAAATTCCCTAGGAAGCTAGAATATGAAGTGTAACCTTCTCCTTAGGATAGGTTCGAATCAGAATATCTCTATAGCTTTAAAAATGGACCATTCTTGAATCTTTTCAGTTCTAACCCACTTCTAAACACTTATCTTCCTATTTTCAGTCTCACTTCTCTGCTTGGGTTGAAAGGATTGATGCTCTTCACCATTCTACACTCACCCCTTCCACTCAAACACCCACTAATGAACAACTGTGCTGGGTAGTGCATTTCCCAAGTTGAACTTCAACAGAAAATATGACAGAACAACCTAATGTAACTTTTCTTTTACATTGGTCATATATGAATGTATCATATATAGGTTTTCTAAAGGAAACGTGAGGAAATTATTTCTTCAGCTGATAGCCTCTTTAAACTGGTATATGGTTTCAGCTGATAGCCTCTTTAAACTGGTATATGGTGACTGCATCAGAGTAGAATTTTAAATAGTTGGTTGCCTGTTTTTTTGCTTTTTTCCTTTTCCCAAGATTGTCTTCATTATAAAACATTTGCCATCCAATGGTCATATGAACAGGAAAAAGTGGTGAAAGATGTTGAAGTCAAAGGATTCAACCCAGCATTGATTGTCTTGATTCTTGTTGGTGGGCTACTATTGGCATTCCTCATTGGTAATTATGTACTCTACTCGTATGCGCAGAAGACCCTTCCTCCAAGGAAGAAGAAGCCAATCTCCAAGAAGAAGATGAAAAGGGAGAGACTGAAGCAAGGTGTTTCAGCACCTGGAGAATAGACATTTGAGAGACTCTTGTTTCCTCCTTTCCTTCATGTTGAGCTGCTGCTATCTTTAGAGTTTTCCATCCATCTACATTGTCTAGTACTGTTGCCGACAAATGGTTGCACTACACAGTAATTATCTCTCTTTCTCTCATCATATTGGTAGAGATTGAGAATCATGGTAGTGACTTCTTCTCTCATCCAGAGATGGTTCCTTTCAATAACTGTGACTTCAATATTGAAATGAACAAGTTGAGATAATTTATATTAATATTGGAATTTCTTCTTCTTCTTCTTGTTTTTTATTTATTTATAGTCAAGTACTTAAATACGACAGTGTTCATGTTCGAGAATCTTTTGAGTTTTAAGAAATATAAGGGCCTGTTTGGTTCATTTTTATAAAAACAATTATCAAGAACTCAGAAAAAAGTACTGTTTTCAGAGAACCATGTCTTTTTTTAATTGAGTTTTCAGAAACAGTTTTCTGAAATTGTCAAACAAACAGTTTTTTTTTTTAAATATAATTTTCAATTACAGTTCTCAGAATATTAAAAACTATTTTCAGAAAATTAAATCAAACATGTCCTAAGACACACAAGCATAAAGTTCTATTTAAAAGACACAAAACAAATGACTATTTACAAGTAGACGGATTTTAGGAAATTATGTGCCCATTGGGTTCAATTCTGAACGCAATTTGAATTTTATTAAAGAAAAAAAGAAAGAAAACTATCTCTAAAATTAAGCCTTTTTCAAATCCAGTTTAGCCTTTTCCGAATTCAGTTTGTTCAAAATAGTTTTTGGAAATTGTAAATCAATCGAATCTTTGAAGTATTTCTATTTTTTAATTTTTTGATAAGAGACTGTTCTAATAGAATTTTTTGAAAAAGGACTGAATGTTCAAATTTGATTTTTGTAGCATGTCGTTTTGCAAGACAGCTACCTCTTTTGTCTATAACTAAATTTATTGTGTTTAATTCCAATTGTCATGCAACCATCTAAAGAAAACAAAAACCAACGGTTGTGTTTCCCACCCGTGACCTGTAATAAATCTTCAATATTAAGCATATTCTCGACTCTGTATCAAATGTCATCTCAACAAAAAAATGAGCTTTGATTAGGAGAATGTCTACCATGCATCCGGTATAAATACACGAGGTGAATCTTGTCTGTAGACTGTGAGTCCATATGTGTTTAATATATACTAAGTCGTGTACAACACACCCGGGCGGGTGTAACATAAATCTTCTCCTTGATTAGAGAAGAAATTATAATCTACATGAACTCCATGTTCCTAGCAAACCAGTTTCATTTTAAGTTCTCTTTAACCTAGAAAAGAAAGCTATTTTAAAGAGACTGGATCTGTAGCAACATTCAGTTTTGAAGGCTCAATAACGACATGTTCATGACATTCAGAAACCCTAAAAATGATAATAAAGTAGCTAGCTTTATCTTGCAATCCTGGCTTCTTTCCAAATCCAAAGAGCAAATCTACAAATACAATGCATTATAAACACAGCAGAGGCAATGGCTTCATTTTCAGAGTAATTTATTTATACATGATTCAGCAAAAGAGTGTGATAGGCATTCAAGCATGGTTCAGAAACTGCAAGTACAGTTTCACAATAACATATCAAACTGATGTATCATAAGAGTATAGGCAGGCTAGGACCTGCCATGTTGAGGAAGAAATACTCCTAGGCCCGATCACGACCCATGGCCTGCTCTCCAGGTGGTGTCAAAACCAGGACAGATTGGACTTTAAACCCTGGATGAGGAAGCCTACGACGGAGCTCACGACCTTCCTGGCAAAGGGCACATGCATGGCAGAAGATATGAGTTGCAAAGTCGCAAGCTGTTTCGCATTGCTCACGTTGCGCCTCATCCTCTACAAAGCTGCCACAGCACCCACATGATCTCGCAAGTGCCTCACAGCTACCCTGCTTGAGTCAACCGGAACCATGAAACACGTACTATAATAGCAAAAACTCTAGGGCAAAGACAATACAAGGAATCACTTGTAAAGAAATAAGAAAAAAAGCAAGTCACTCAGGGTGGTAAATCAAGTTTCGCCCTCTTGAGAGGCCTTCATCACGTATTAAGTAAACAAAGAATTGAAACCAAGTTGAGAAACCTTGGATGTTGAAGTTAGGCCAAAAAAGGCCAAAGTTTAATGTAGGGCAAGTCATGGGCTAACAAAGTGAAGAGAAGCTAAACAAGAGTAAGGAAATAATCTATGAACTCCATGTTTTAACTAAAGGAAACACTCAATAGGCTGCATGTTGATAGAGGATCATGAGCTCTTGAGGATTGTTATACTTATTGATGTGAACCTCACCATAGTCTATGGAGAAAAGTGGCAATAGTAGTACACTTATTGACTGGTTCGATGAGTTGATTCAGCAAGCAAGTTTAAATATGTATGCACTGTCCACGTTTTAAGTTTTCTATCAATATTTTACAACAATGGAACTGCAGACTGCACATGAATAGCCAATGTCAAAGACTTTTAGGATTTATGTCGCTTAACCACAAACAAATGTATTTTAAAAGTTATAGGAGGTTAAGGACATCTACATATTTTCACTTTTAGGAATCCATTCAAACAAATCAAGAACAGTATTTTAACTCTGCCAATGTTTTTCTATTCTTGAAAGCAAAGTTGACTAAACTTAGCCAGATGCAAGATGTAAGGATTGGCTCTTCATTATTAGAAAATATTATAGCATGTTCCAGTGATGAAAGTTCTAATATCAGTTAAAGAGAAGCACAGAACCACTGTTTAACAAAATTAAAGTACTCACACAAAAAAAACTCAGAATCTAAACAGTCAACCCATGCAAAGTGAAGTCATTTGAAAACTCAAGTACCTTTAAAAAACACATTAAAACTGACAGTTTACATAAGATGAGGACGGGACCAGAGCTTAGAAATGGAAAATATAAACTTGCCTCTAGGTTGAACTTCCGGCGGATAGCTGTACGACTAGGATATGAGAACCATGGTGCGAGGCAGTTCCAGCCGAAAAAAGCTTTTCCAATCAGGTATAGACCAGAATATGGCAAGCAGTGATTTGTGAAAGTCCCAGGCCGAGATCCGAGCCTCTCAGCATTGCTTCCATACAGCACACAAGGGGCCACACTTCCAAGGAGACCTACCAAACATCAAGATTATGAATAGAAAACGAAGACTGAGAAGCAAATGAAGAATAGTGATCAAAATGAAATGAATGAAATTGAAATATCAAATATCATCCTTGCCTTAATCCCGTATGAATGGGGCCGGCCACATGAAATTGAAATATCAAAACCCAAAAGTAGAGTAGCAAGAGAGAGAGGATTGATAAATCAGTTGATAACAACTGATCCAACATTTTAAATTTGCTTCAATTGAATAAACTTAGAAAATTGTTCTACAAATACAGGATCCCTCACAAAAGCTAACTAATACCATGAAACAAATAGGCAACTAAAAGTTTGCCCACAAAGTCAATTTGATTTTTGGCCAACTATGCACATAAAATACTAACACTGTGGATCAGTTTAACAAACACAAAACCCAAGTCGGATGCACATCTCCCACTGATCATGTGTGAATTTAATCATATCAAAGCTGCAACTTGGTAGCAGCTGCTACCGAAGGTGACAAGTTTTTTGCAAATAACAGATCAAGTGAAACAATGACTCAAACATAGTGCAGTTCTCAAACCACATAAATAACTAATCCAGTATGTAACCCTTGGTACCCATGCTTACGAACTCTGTATCACCCAGGAAATGATCCCATAAAAAAGTATGGAGTGAATGGCTCTTCTATATATCAATCGCTAATACACTGTTCTATATATATATGTGTGTGTGTGTGTGGTCCAGGTTTGAAAATTGAGTTTTCTGTTATCATAATGATCCTATCACAACCGCATGACTCCCCATTTGGATTGATCATCATTCTAATCACTAGAATTTAGTTGCCAGCAACTTTAAAAAATAATTAACAAATAAATTAGCATAAAATTCAACAATTAATTAATATTTCTCAAAACAACTAATCAACAATAACAAATAAGCATGTAATTCATTAAACTCAATCTTTGAGCGAAAACAAATGATGTCAATGTATTAAAAGAAACTCACAAACTTCAAAATCACTGCAACAGAACTCATCGTTGCAGCCAAGACGAGCACAAATACATACACAACACATATACATACATCATATATATGTATATATGCATGAAATTCATATAGCAGTAGCACAACACAGATCAATAATTAATACTAGAATCAACAGATCAAACCAGGACGTAAAAACCAAATGGCCATCACAAATAAACATGTAATTCATTAAACTTAAGCCTAGTAGGTCAAATAAACGATACAAACGTATTAAAGAAAACTCACAAACTTCAAGATCACTGCTACAGAACTCATCGTTGCGGCCAAGACAAGCGAATAGGCCCGAGTCCCACTGAGTCCGACGCAAAGGCTCGCCCACCACGCTCCCGTGCCCTAACGGCACCCCATCAGCGGTCCACCAAAAGGGAACGTCGGAAGGCGGCGCAGGCGATGGTTTCGTGGCCGCATACGGCTGAACAGCGGTGGCCGGATCGGCGGGTTTCTTCTCGTCGTCTACCTTGGGTTGCTGCTTGATCAGGAGGGGGTTGGATTCCTCGGAATTAGCCATGAAGACGAAGTAAGAACAGAAACCCAGAAGAGGGAAGAGAGAGAATGTGGATTTGGAACCCTAGAAATGTAGAATCAGAGAACTGGGCGAAGAGATCAATCAAAGGTCAAAGGTCTCTGTTTTGTAAGTTTGCTTTTTGTTTTTTCTTTTTCTTTAAAACAACAGCTGAAAAAACTAGTAATTCTTTGGTTTCATGTAAATTGTCATTTGATTAACTTAAACAGTAGGAGTAGCAAAGATAAGATAAGAAGGAAAGAAAGAAATAAATTGTGATAGTAAGGTTTAACCAACCATATAATTTGTCCCCTTTGGTAGCTAAATATCTATATAATATGGAGTGCAATTTAATCATAAACAACATCACATTAATTATGGAATTGTTTGAGAATATTATACTCCTAATTTTTTCTTTATTTCTCTAAATTAAATTGTGCAAGCAAAATGTAGCAATCTTCCTATTAGCAATTCATAGGGTGGGGACTAGCCGACTAGGGAAGATAATCTTTATTAATGTTGAAAATGACAATTCATCAAAGTTCAAAATTACACAATTTCAACTATTATAATATTTGTACTTTGAAAATATTAAAAATTTGTTCACCTGAAAATTATGGTAAATATTGATTAAAAGTAGACAATTTAATTTTAAGTGTAAATATCACTTTTGCACTCTTAAGGTTTGAATTTATTACAAAACTCCAACTTTGCCATGCCCTGTAAAGCAACCAACTCCAACTTTGCCATGTAAAGCAACCATCATCTTCAGCCACCAATCTCAATGTCGAAACAACCATGTCCGAACCATTGCTGAGCCACCTATTGGAACACCATTGCCACCATGTTTACTGAAATGTACGGAGTCGTGTGATGATCACAGAGCAAATTATAGGCTCACTGTGAAGCTTCATTCCACTGCCATTCTGGCCATACTGAGAAGACCTACAACCAGCCACCTATGCCACCACAACCGAGCTCCTCTTCGTCGTCATCCCGATCACCACCATGGCCCAACCTCTATCAAACATCCATCACCATTTCCACCACGAACACACCCATCACCGATTCCATCAAGCTCCATTGCGAAGACCCGTGTCTTCACCATCTTCAATAGCACAGAGCCACCACCTAAGTTTCTCACCACCGTCATCATTTCCTCCATGAAAGACCCACCAAGTGTAAGGGAGAGAAACGTTGAAATTGTGATTAGTAAATTTTTAGCATCGTTTGTTTTTTCTTTTTATATATAAATTGATCTTTACAAAGATCTCTATATTCTTTCCAATATATATATATATATGTAAAGTATTGATTAATTTTCACAATTGAATTATAATCTAGTAGAGACGAGAGAGAAGGAGAAAGAAGAGAAAAAAGGAGAGAAAGTTGGGGTATGTTAGTATTTTATGTAATTTTTTAGGTTAAATAGGTTGTTTGATAAAGTCAAAGGGCATACAAGTGTTTTTGCACAGTGACAGAGTTGTCTATACATGATTTGGGGTTACTTTAATAGACGGTGCATAACGTTTGGGTTTATACTCACACTATAATCAAATTTTCTCTTTGTGTGAAATAAGTTCAAACCATAGGAAATGTTAGTGATATTTACCTTATATTTAATTAGGGTTGGGCTTAAATTAAAATGCCAATAATTCGAACCAGAATTGTAATATTATTTTTATACATATTTTTTATTTTAAATATATCATATATAATATTCAAATTATGATAATCTTTTCTTCTCAATTTTCTTTATTTAAATTTTAATTTATTGTATGTTAACATTTTGGAGAATTCATTTCTTAAAAATTTGTTTGTAATTTTTTAAAAATATGTATCAAGTTCTTAATTTTATTTTATGTTTAGGAGTAATTTAATGTGAAACTAACTAAATATTATTTAAAATTTTTAATATGGAGATTAGTCATATAGATAACTCGAGTTTAAAAATTTAAGAATAATTGGGCTCGGATTGAGTAGTTAGGGTTGAAGACCGGATTAGAATTAAACATTTTACATGTCAGTGAACCATCCACTCCCGAACAAATGAGTTTGATGTTGAAGAGAGAAAGAGAAGGCTAAGTTGCAATGATCCTGAAGTCATTTATGTTCCCACATCGAGATAAACACAAACCGCTTTCATTTAAATATAATGCAAGCACCTAAACATGTGAAAGTCACATAGCCGTGTGGTATTGTGCGCTCGCCACTCAAAGCGGCATTTGCTTATTTTTGAAGGGATGTTTCCTCGAAAAATTTCCCTATATTCAATGTTCAATCTTTCTAGCAAAATATATATAATCTACTGCTTCTGATAAAAAAATAAAAATGTCATGAAAAAATGACTTGGATTTGAAAAGTCCATGAATAAATCCATTGTTGGGAGAAGGGAATTCACTGAAATACCTTAAAATAAAGTATAATTGGAGATTGATTATAAATTACAGCATTTACGACAATGAAAATCATTTCTAACAATGATGGAGTTCTGTGTTTTTTTTTTACATGTTTACATTTTTTCTTATTAAATTAATATAAATATTCATTAATATATGAATTAACACCTGAAAATTGTCAATCCATGACTCTTGCTGCAATTATAACATGTTTTTATCATGCATATAGTGATCAAATCTTGTAAGAGTATCTTCAATTGATGCTTCAAATTTCATACTTCAAAATGTGGCAAATTGGAATATATGGTATTTTGGTATACTCTACCCGATGTCAAATTTATTAATTTATTGCGATTATAAAATACATTTTAAAATAATAATAATAACTCATAGATTAAAATAATGAGAAAAATTCATTTGATATACTATTTTTTGATATGCTAAATTTGACATACTTGATAATATGCCAAATGCCAAGTAAGAATTTTAGATATCAGTTTAAGAAGTTTTTGATGTCAAAAGTAGTAGTTGAAATGTCACGTATGATTTGACATATCTGTTGAAAATTCTCTAAATATTCAATTCTCTTATTATCACTAAAATTTATTAAAGAATGTACTCGTTAGTTATCACTAAAATTTGATTATCAATAACAATTCAGAAAACTTTAAAGAAGTGTAATTATCTTGTTTCTCAATTGCTTGAGTGTCCTGCCTTAATGCTCAACTGATCCTTTTATTTATAACCTCTTGGATCATACCCAAAAGATGTTGAATATTTTCCTTCTTCCCTAAGGCATAGTTCATCATCATTTTCCTTAGCTTGAAACCACCTAGGAGGTCAAGTGCTCTCCGTAACTTCAAACATGGAGTAAGCTAAACATTTTGCATACAACTTCATTACTGGAATTGATTTAACCAATACAAATTTATTGCTTCCATGTGAATGTGATGCATGGTTCAGTAAAAAAATAGAGGGTAGGTGGATGTGGTACTTTACTGGCTAAATGTTCAAGCGTTTTATTTATAGGACACATTGCTTAAAATTGAAGTCAATGAACATGGTTAATATAGCAACTGACAAATGGTCCAAGAATGAATGCACAAAAGAACTTCTAAACTGCCATTAGAGCTGAATTTAACTTTATTGCAGAGTCTGAAGATCCAATTTAGGGGTAAAGAGGTTCCTCAAAGTTCTTTACTAAATGACCCTTTTTTTTAAAGTAATGATACAGATATCAAATTCGATAATTTTTGAATGAATTTTTATAAGTAGAGGATGACATCACGATGACGTCATGATGATGTCACACCACACTTACATAAATTCATTCGAAAATAATCAAATTCGGAGGATGTATCATTTTTTCCTTTTTTTTTAGATGATGGTGGTATTGGACACATAAAATACCCGTTTCACATATATGGAACAATTACCAAAAAAAAAAAATCTCCAGAGTGGTTACAAAGGGATTCTTGATTTTGAGGTATTCGAGGGAACTGACCATTTGAATAATTTGACTTTGAGGTACTCAAGGGGTGTGCCCGAGTTAAGTTTCAATATAAGAAGACAAGATAAAATGGGGATCATTTCAAGCTAGAGCACAAGTCATCAAGAGATTCCATGATCAACAAGATACACTGAGGTCTAAGCTGTATTATTGAATTTTCTGCTTATTTACATCAGTTAACAAGTTTTATTTTTTCTTTTGATGAACTCTGTTATAAGCCAAAATTTTATTAGAAGCTGTTGGTTAAGAGAGCTAGTGTGATATTAAAAATGGTGAGAGAGAGAGATGCAAAAGCCATTGGTTAAAGTTTAGAGAGAGAGAAAGAGTGAGAGATGAATGAAGCCTGAAGTCATTTATAATCCCATATCGAAAAGAATAAGTGAACACGAGCCACCCTCGTGGGTATATAATGGAAGCACCTATATTTGTTGAAATTTACGGAGCCGTCTGATGAGCACACAGCGAACTATTCTTTCGCCTTTTACTAAAGAATACCGTGTCCTCGTCACTCATAGCGGCATACGCCTATTTTTGGAGGGGTGTTTCCTTCGGGAACTACACCAACAATTCTAAGTTAAATATTTTCTTTCTTATACAATATTTCTACTCAGAAAATATTAAATTTCTTAACCTAAAAATTATTTTTTATTTAAAGGAAATATTGATTTGACGTTAACAAATCATAGTTAGGTCGATTTTGTTATGATATATTATGGGTAGGGTGTAACTTGTTATGTTATGATATATTAAGGATAGGGGTCTTGTAAGTTCAAAAATCTCAACTCAAATTTAAATTTAATTATGATTGAATTTGAGTTGAAGTGCCATTGTATTAGAATTGTAATGTTATTTTAGTCATATAGATAACTTGAGTTTAAGATTTTAAGAACGAGGATTGGATTGAGTAGTTAGGGTTAGAAATTGGGTTAGGATTGAATATTGGGTAAAATACCAGTTACACCTATTCAGTTTAGACAATATTTCAACTAAATCCCCTTTAGTTTCAATAATCTCGACTACACTCCATATAACTAACGTTCGTCAAATGTACTAGTGAATTTACGATTTTACCCATAATTAATATATTTAATTTAATCAATAAAAGTTGGTGATGCTAAAAGATCTAATTGCCCTCCCTTGTATTGAATCAATTTTTCCTCCCTAACCTCCCCTCTCTCTCTAACTCTCCCTCTCAGTTTCTCTTCCCCTCTCTCTCTCCATTGCCTACCAACCACCATCGCCAGCTGGAGCACCATCGTATATCACCTCTGTTTCCCATTCTCTCAGAAGTGGGTTTGTTTCAGTCCCCCTATTTTCTCCTATTTCATTCTTTATCCTCTTTCTAGGGTTTTGGTTTCTCTCTCTAAATTCCTAATCATCCATGGTGGCTGCTGATATAGAGTTCAGATGCTTTGTCGGTGGGCTCGCATTGAAGAAATACCCTAATCGAAAGTCCATTTTGCTAGGTCTCAAAAATCGAATCTGAACCAATTCGGCTTTGTAAACCATTGACATAGGCATGGCAGCTCCTCCATGGTGACGGTGGAATTGCAGGCTGTTTAGTGGCAATGAAGAGATATTGTGTTGGGTCTCGGCTTTGGACAGTGGTTTTCATCGGTCTGTGCATGTGGTGGGCCTTCAATGATGGAGTTGTTTCGTGACAATGAAGAGGTTGGGTTGATGAACAATGGGTTGGTGCAGATGGATTTGTTATGAGATGGTTCTGAGGTGATGAAGATGGTGGATTGATGATTCTTAGTAGTTGTCTAGTGAAGCTTGGTCAATGGGATAATGGTGGTGGCTGGTGAGCTTCGATTTGCTGTGGAAGATGATGAACAGTGGTTATGTGCATATATATATATATATACATACATACATATATATATATATACATACATACATATATATATATATATATATATATATAATAAACAAATAATAGTATATAGATATAAATATATCAACACATGTATGTAGCATAATAATACATAAACGAAAGTGATAGAGGCATTGTTGTACATTTATTTCCATAAGTTGAGAATATTTTTTGTAATAGTCCATTGTTTAACGAGATCAAAGATGTCATTTTATGTATGAGAAGGGCAAAAATGTCCATTTATATACTTTTCTTCCGTTGACGTCACACTAATGGAGGGAACAAATCGATACGTGAACCCAAAATTAATGAGGTGTAGTCAAGATTATTAAAACTAGAGGGGATGTAGTCAGGATATTGCCTAAACTGATTAGTGGAAGTGGTATTTACCCTTGAACATTTTATATGTCAGATTGGACGAGTGAACCGTTCACTCACAGACGATGAAGTCTAAGATGTAATGAGTTAACCATCCATTCACAGACAAACCACTTAGATGTTGAAGAGAAAGAGAGAGAGAAAAGGCAAAGTTGCAATGGCCCTAAAGTCATTTATGTTCCCACATCGAGATGGATAAGCAAACACAAGCCGCTTTCATTTATATATAATGCAAGCACCTAAAGATGTGAAAGTCACAGAGACGTGTGGTGAGCACAAAGCCAAATATTCTTTCGCCTTTTACTAAAGAATACCGTGCGCTCACCACTCAAAGTGGCATACGCCTATTTTTGAAGGAATGTTTCCTTGGGAAATTTCCCTACAATTTAATGTTCAATTTTTCTGGTAAAATATTTATAATTTTTTGCTTCTTTTAAAATTTCAAATTAATGAGATTAGAAGAAATAAATAAAAATGTCATGAAGAAATGACTTGGATTAGAAAAATATAATTGGAGATTGATTATAAATTAAAGTAAATTGTAAAACAACTCTCATACTTTACCCATTTTGCAAATCCCTTGAAGTTCAAAAAATTCCCTAAACTTCGTAAAATGGGCAACAAATGTAATCAAAAATGAAAAATTACAAAACTTTGCAAATCCCTTGAGGTTCAAAACCCCCCCTAAACTTCATAAAATGGACAACAAATGTAATCAAAAATTACAAAACTATCCATTGGTGGAAATTGTCAAATTTCTTTTTTTCTTTTTGCATTTTACTTTAATAATTTTATAGACAATGAATTTTAATGCACAAATAAAAAAACATATGAACTACCAATAAACGTAACTTTTGGAGTTAGATGTAATTTTCTAAACTTCACTAAACATATTTTAGATTTGATTTTGGTGAATCTTTTGATATATTTAATTTATAAGATTTTACAAAAAATGTATATAAAAAGAAAAAAAATGCTATTGTTGGAAAATAAAGCAATAAACATATATAAATTCAAGAATTAGATGTAACAATTTAGAATTATAATATATATAGTATAGATTCATTTATTTGTATTTAAAAATTAAAAAATATATATAATTTGCGGACAATGTTAACCACTAATTTATTATGAAGTAGAAGGGAAATTTGGTAGAAAACGTGTTTGAATGTAAATATAATTCTTTGTCAACAGTCATATAGTTTAGAGAATATTAGTAATTTATTTTTTAATTTATAAGGTGTTAAAATGTATATAAAATATAAAAGAATATATAAAATTTTACTCAAATCTTAGGGGTAAAGGGTATTTTTGAAATTTTTATTTTTCATTGATGGAGAGGGGGCTCTTTTGCACAAAATGTGATAGTTAAATGGTATTTTGAACAAAAAAAAATTAGGTTTTTTTTTTTGTAAAATGGGTAAAATATAGAGGGATTTTTTGCATTTTACCCTATAAATTACAACATGTACAACAATGATGGAGTTCTGTGTTTTTTTTTCCATGGTTATATTTTTTCTTTATTAAATTATTATAATTATTTGTTAATATATGAATTAACACCGAAAAATTGTCAATCCATGACTCTTATTATAACATGTTAGCATCTCCAACCGATGGTTTAAATTTCATAATGATGTGGCAAATTGGAATATGGTATTTTGGTATACTCCACCCGATGCCAAATTTATTAATTTATTGTAATTATAAAATACATTTTAAAATAATAATAGAAACTCATAGTTTAAAATAATAGAAAAAACTCATTTAACATATATATATATTTTAATTAAATTTGACATATTTGATAGTATGTCAAATGCCAAGTAAGCATTTGTGGTATCACTTGAAGGAGTTTTTGATTTCAAAAGTAATTATTACAAATGTCACGTATGATTTGACATATTGGTTAAAAATACTCTAAATATCAATTATCTTATTATCACTAAAATTTATTAAAGAAGGTATTCCCTAGTTATCACCAAGTAAAAACAAAATTGCTACCTCTTGCGCATGTATATACAGCTTCACAGACACACCAAAAATAGAGTGTCCAACAGAAGTAAGATATACCAAAGTAGGAAGAACACAAATAGAATCAACTTTCAAACCATTACAATCAACATTCTTTATTCTTTTTTTTTTTTTCTTTCTTACTTTCATCTTTTTCTTGAATAGCAAATATAGAGATAATTAAATGATTTCCTTACTTAGATTTCTATTGAAATTTATATAAATATCATTTTCTAGACTGACATGAATGTTAAATGAAAATTTAAAAAAAAAAAAAAAGTAACCTAATCAAATATATTATTTTGATGTTCCAAAATTTTCAACCCATCAAAAAAATATAAATATCTTAGATGTTTTTTCTTTGAAAATATTATGCAAAATTAAACGTAAAGATCTCCAAAAGGCACTACTAAATTACAAACATATATAGATATTTCAATGATCATGATTTATGATTTAAAATTAATGCTAGAAAAAAAAAAAAAAAGAGGAATCCTAGAAGCAATCATCGATAATTGATATGATCAATTCTTAATTTTGACAAGCAAAATAAAATAAAGAGTTAAACATTAATGGGAGAGAGAGGGGGACAAAAAACTATTTCATAATTGAAAGGGTAATGGTGGTATTTGAGAAAAAATAATAATTTATTTATTTATAAAGAAGTCATGGTTAGAAGTGTGATTTTCTTTATTATTGGAGTGCAATCTTAAAAAATGAGAGTGCAGTAGTAAAAAATGGAGAAGGTATTCATTGTGCATAGCTGTGCACTAGACGCATCGGAACTATTAGTGCGCTAAGTGCACCCTGCATGTGTATTCGTAAAACAATGAGTATGCAAATATCCCATCGTTTCACTGGATCATACTTGTAACAATTCAAACTGCAAATGAGTCCCACAATCTTCATTTTCAAAAGTTTTGATATAAAATAGTAGAACACAAAGACTATTCATTGCATTCCTATTTAGTCTCTGGTCTACACCACTTCTTATATAAAAAAGAAAGGAACTCAACTGAAATAAAACTATAGCTTCAACCAAACTAATGCCAACACAATCACTCCATTACCAAAACAAAGTTTCTTCATCCATGTATTTTCATCCCCTGCAAAACAAAAAAGAAAAATTCATAAAATAAAAATATGATAAATACAGCTACCAATTCGAACATAATCACTTCCAAACCTGATCTGACCAATCTAAAAAAAAAAATGTTGCACCACAATACTACCTAAATCGGCATTCTTTTATTACTCTCCAAAATCAAAACTTTACCTATATAACACATATATATAAATTTGATGCATATGATAAAGGTTCTTTAGTTCTTACACTTCCTCCTCCTGCATCACCAGCTCTTAAACCTTTAGATTTGCGATGTGTTTTTGGATGACCATGAGGATGTGGAGGGATTCTGTGGGAGTGAGTCTCAGGACCTCTATAATCGATATCATAAATTCCTGAATCCATATTTAACACATCCAATCCTCCTAAGTAAAAACAATACAAATTAGTCAGCCATGTACTAGTAGTATATGATAGATATACTAAGAGCTTACAAGGGTATTGTACAAACCTCTTGAAAGGCAAGGCACGGCGAGGAGGAGGAGGAGGAGGAAGAGAAGAATGATGGTGGTGACTCTAGGCTTGAACTCCATGGGCATTCAAAACTGAGCTGATCACAAGTGAAGCTAGCTAGCTAGCTACTTGTTTTGGATATATGTGGATGGAGGAGAGAATGAACGGGTAAGTCATGGGGGGGTTCACGGAAGAAGCATGGGATATCAGTTAAGGTAATGCTCAGCTTTTGGCAATTGAAAACCGTCAGCATCAACACAGCAATTAGTTGCAAGGAATTGATGTGGATGTCTTGTGTTGGAACATTTATGTGGTGTAACCACAACCAGACTTTAGGTAATCACTTTTTATTTATGTTCTTTTCTTCTCGATAGTTCCCTAAGAATCATTCCTAGATAATGTATAGCTAGCTTGAACTGACAAACCATGAAATCAGGGGTTGAGTCACAGATCGAGCAATCAATTTATAGGGTCTTGGACTGCAAATGAACTGAATTGTTCATGAATTGCTGGGACTCGGCTCGTTTAAGACTTGGCTCAGTCGAGTTCGATTTTTAAACTCATTTAGTAAAGAGCTAATTCTGAACAGTACTACTGAACTCAGCTTGTGTAGGCTCGTAAACATAAGCTCGTGTATTTCAACGTGAGCCCAAATCGAGTCAGAACATATTTTTGTTATTAAATGAACCGAGACCCAACTTTTCAAAATAATGACAAGTTGAGCCATAATTCAACTTTTTGAGCTCATTACAATTCTGAATCAAGTCCACAAACGAATTAGCTGAATCCGAACCGACTCAGGTCAATTCATTTGCATCCCTACTTGAAAGGTGAAAATGTTGAATTTATACAAAATAATAATGAATGTTAAGTATATCTTCAAACTTTTTGTTCCCGTACCACGTGTAGGCGGGACCAGTTGGTTATGGGCTTTGAATGGTCCTTGTGTGTATTATTGAAGATGATGTGGAGGGGCATCCCCATTTGGCTGGAGTTTAACTCATACAGCTACCCTCTTTTCCTCTCTGTTTCTTTCATCATAAAACTCTTTGAATTCATAGTGTCTCAAGTCACAACATGCCAGGACATCTTATGTAGACTTGTGCTTATCATGTTATATATGGAAATTAAATTCTGAAAGATGGATAATATTTTATTATAGATTGGTGCAACCCATTTATGGTTGGGAATTGAATGGGCTGTTTATATATATATATATATATGAGAGAATCCACATGCAGTGGTGGTGGTACGTATTATCATTCCTCAGAAGTTTGACATGATTACAAACTGCAAAGGAAAATAGTTGATCTAATTTATAATCCCCTGGTTTTATATAATTTTAATCATTTATGCTTCACCAATCTCAAGTTTGGCAATGTAATAAAAATAGTATTTTCAAACATGCAATAAAACTAATTTTTTGAACTAACTTTCTCAAATTCTAATTACGACGCCCAAACATGAACAATACTATATACAACTGGCGACTGCCTACGAGGAGTAGCAGAGTGCATGAATAGATTTTTTTGTAGGATAGTTTGACATTGAATTATTTTTAATGGAACTTTACAAATATTATATACTTCTCTTTATCATATATATATATATATATATATAGTATCTACGTACATATGTTATATGCGCGTCCCCGGGTTCTATCACCTGTTGGGACTAGTACTATGTGTGATTTCATTTCATAGTCCTAGATTTACTGTATTAGCTTTACCATGCACAGTCACGATGAGGAAACTCAGATCACGTGAGTCTTACAGCAGAGCTCACGTGATTAAGGGCTGGGTTAGTGCGTACTCATTCTCTCTCATCCTTTTTGCTCACATTATTCGTCTATATATATATATATATATATATATATTTTTTTTTTAAAGGACAGAAGACACGAATATTGCAATATTGTGTGATTTTTTTATTTTTTACAAAATATTGTGTGATAACTTGCCGAGAAATCTTGAAAAAAACAGGAATTGGTGATAAAGGCTTGTTTGTCCACTCAATCTCTCAACCATCCATGATAGTGAAGTGATAATATCATATTTTCAAGTGAAACGACGTTATATAGCCAACTGACCCTTTTGATATAATAATCTATTTATGCTGCAACCAAATGACCCCTCAATCTCTGATAAAGGCAGACCAGGCTCGACATTATACTCGGAGCAAACTTTATTGCGACTTGGGCTGGGTCCATTTGGGTCTTCATGAATAGGATTTATAGTATGTCATGTTGGGTACAATATTAATGAAATTACAAGAATAGATTAAAGCACTCTCTAGTGTTAATACCTTGGTTTAGAGAGAGAAGGCTCAGTGCTTCACAAGTATTTGCATAAAGTGATTTTGCTTAAGCTCTGGTTTTGGAACCAAATCCTTTGGGATTTGGATTTGAAAAGGTAATTGGAATTGAAATTGTAATGAAATTTCATTTATGTGTTTGGAACAAACTGGATTTAAAAGGTCATTTTTAGTTTGGATTTAAAATGAAATTTGGAATTAAAATAATATTATACCATCTTTACCCTGGTTAAAATAATAAATGAAAGATTTATTTTTTTTGTTAAATATATTTCAAAAATAATATACTTGGTAAGGGTGGGTGTAATAGTATGCTGATCAATGTAGATAGAATTACAAAATAAATAAAAAGGGTTTTCAGGATGTATTTCTAATGTTATACAGAAAGTTTGATATAAGATCATCAAAAAAGACGTTAGAAGATATTTACAAGCGTATATAAGGAAATAGTGTTATGAGAATTTGAAATTCCATCAAATTCCACCATTTTTTATTGGATTTGAAACAGCAACAAAACGGTATTTGAAATCCCGTGAAAACCAAATCCCATTTATAATTCCGTAGTTCCAAACAACATAAATTCCTTCAAATCCCGTTTCCAAATCCAAATCTTAATGTTCCAAACACAGCGGGCTCCGTTTGTTCCAACATAAAATATTTTTTAAAAAATATTTCTAAAATATCAAGTGTTTGGTAGCCAACTATTTAATATTTTACAAATTGGTTGCAAAAATTCAAACATTTTGGTGTAAATATATTTTACAGGTATAACATTTTTCTTTTTAAAATATGTAATCAAACACCAAAAAATTTTAAAAATATTTTCCAGAAAATATTTTACGTCGAAACAAACAGAACCTAAATTCAAAATTATATTCACTTCTGTCATTCTAAAATTCAGTATCACATCAAGTAACAACTATGAAAACAAATGCATAATAACACCTAGAATGAAAACCATCACAGTAGGATTAAGTAGGAACTAAATTAAGTTCGCACATTAACCCTAGAATGAATGAAAGCCATCACAGAGGACTCGAGTCACTGCCCAAAGCTTCTCAAAGGGCTTAGTGATCAATTGCCTTCAAAGTTAAATTTAGAGAGATAATTATGATATATCTATACACACACACACACACTAGGGTGTCTTGTTTAATAAGAATAAGTGAAATTAAAGAGTTAGTTTTAATATGGGTCATGAATAGGATGGAAGAGGCAAAAACACAAGAACCCGCCATAGCTCCATCTATCCTTTATTTGTCTTGCTGCGAAAACAACCACCAAGCACTACAGATTTATTTAATACACACTACTTTCTAAAATTACCCCTAGTGATTTCAAACCAACTTCTGGTATTCAAGTCAGTGTAACCCAGTAATTAACTTCATAATGTGAGTGGACCAAAGAGTGTTATTCTCTCCCAACAAGAAACCCAAAAGGTTCAACTAAGGTTTCATGGCCTCTTTTCTAGCACTCATAAAGTGCTTAAGTCAATTATGAATCAATCATTGAAGAAAGTTAGAAAAATTCCAGACACTGGAAAACATATGCACAAAAATCGACAATGTGATATAAAATTTGATGTAATACCATCAGCATGTTCGAGGTGACAAGTGTGTATTCAGAAACAGGCGACGTGCTTTGGTTATGCCCCAACATGTGTTGTGTACACAGAATCATATGGCATCCAATGCTTGCCCGTTTACTAACCTTCCCGCTAGCTTGCTTTGTAGATAAGAACTGTCATTCTATGTATAACTTGTAAGATTCAATGTCCATTGCTCTTTTCATCCCAACCATTGTTTTCTTCGACTCAAATTCCATCTTCTTGTCATAATCCTCATCACTCTTCTTATCTTCTTCCACCTGGGCTTCAGTTTCTTCATCTGAGAAAGAAAAGGTAAATGCTAGATTAGACCAGTGCATTTAACAAAGCAAGCTTACTTGAGCATCATGACAAATTAGTTGTGCAAAGATTTCAACATTTACAACAATAAAAGAAATTAAGAAACCCCTTTGATAGCATTTGAAAAGTACTTTCTTGCTTTAAACTTTGCTCTCAAAATCAAGCTAAATGCTTCAAAAGTGCCCTCCAAAACTACCAAGATAAATCTGTTCGATGTGAATATGATTTGTTTTTAACTACTTGAGATTGAATACATGAAACCAACATTATTAACAAAATGAAATGAAAATTGCACTGATTTAGATGGAGATAAAAAGATTTGCCTGAGGCAGTTGCTAGAGAAAATTCAGTCAGGCGTTTAACGCAATCCTTTAGGGCTTGGAGTTCGGCTTCTTTCTCATGGAGTTTGAAATGGGCTTGATGCAGCTCGGACTCCAGTTCCACAATTTGACTCTCCTGTTGTTCTATGAGCAAGCGGCTCAATTTCTGATCCAGTTCAGATGGCAAAACCCCATTGAATTGATTAGAATAGGAAGTCTGACCGTCTGGTTCACTGAACACTTTAGCTAAGACTTCAGTCTGTACAACACTTGTGAGATGTTTTTAGTCAAGCTTAGAAAAAAATTTGAACTGGAAAAACAACATAGTGGCTTAGGAGCAAAACTAACTCAGAATAGAGTATACAAGACTGCCATGTATGTTAGCATAAGCCATTTAGCGTGCCATTTCCAGGTGGTGGAATCATCTAGGAGCTACATAAACATAATGATCATATATCTCACATCTGATTTGTGCTTGCACTTCTATGACTGTTAAAAGTAAGAGTTCTTATTTTCTACACTTGCCAGTCACTTTTACCAGGCTTCCTATAGGAACTACTTTCCCCCCAGAAACACACAGATAGAGAAACAATTACTAGTGGCATGAATTACAAGCAGTAAAATAAAATTTTAATATCCACTCGGAAAAGGCAAAAGCCAATTTAAATAAAAGAAGAAAAAGATTACAGTATAGCTAAATAAAAGATGGGAAATAATTGTTTCAATATGTACATCGATGGGTTGAAGGTTTCTTTATAGCTATTTTTGGTTCACAAATTATTAATAAACTGGCTTGATCAGGGTTGGAAATATGATAACTACTATCAAAGCAAAACCCGCCGAACTTAATACACTGCTATTTTTTTCCTTTTTCCCTTTTCATCGGGGTCTTTTCAGTTTATAAAGCTAATATAGATTTCCAACCTCTCAAAACTCAAAAGCTACAAGTGAAACAGCCAGATTATATGAGTTTTACACATAATATTAAAATGAGGGAACCTAGTGACCTACCCAAAGCAATTTCAAAGTTTATTAGGTGACATGTAGTTGATTGAATCAAGAAAATAACTTCAGCCTAGAATTGCACAAAACTAATAGCTCTCAATGAAAAAAGGCCACAAATAATTTTCTCTCAAGAATATTGTGGAGATAAATCCACTATTACGAAGGGGACAGATACTAGATTGAGCTCACCTCACAAACATCTGATTTTCTTCCTTCAAACCCAGAAACTTCTTTAGTGCACCCAGGAAGCTTTTGCAGTTCAGACTCAAGCTCTGCTTCCAGCTGGTCCATATCGAGCACTTCTGATGTTGGCTCTTCCGTAAGAACACTACTTGCACATTCACCGTCTTCAGTTATAGGGAGACCAGAAACTTCAATACCATCACCATTCTTGCTGTTTGATTTAATGGCCACTGTTTGAGCATGCTTTCCTCTGATTTTATTTGAATGTCTAATACCTTCAGTACGCAGACGAAATAATTTTCTTTTAGAAAGATCCGTTTTTAATTCTTGGACAACTTTCGCAGTTTCATCCATTGCTGAGTTCAGCCTACTGATTTCGGCTTTCCCAGCTGACATCATGTACAACATTCCAATGCCAAGTCCCCAACCAAAACATGAGTTATCTAAAAAGAACCAGAATTAAAGTGAATAACTCATAGATTTGCAAAATGTTATACAAATCCAACATAAATTCAAGGACAAAAAAAGACTCATTCGATGTAAACTAACAAAGCCAACAAGGAGTGAGTAGCCAACAAAAGAATAGACGAGTATTTTCACTATGAGACTCTAACAATGTTCAAAGCAGATAGTTGTTTCAATAGATTCAGGACATAATAGAGTAAATAGACCAGTGATAATCGTATGAAAGTATATTACCATTTTCACAGTTTCACTGTTATCATTCAACAAAAATATAGATTAGTTCTAACATTTATTTTATATGAACTATGCCTGTCCAAGAACTCAACCTGTAAGGTACTTTTGGGGAACAATCATTTCTATCGATAATATAATTCTGTATCATACATATAACCACTGTATCATCGTTAATAGTGTCTCATAAGTCTCACTTAAGCTTTCACATGGCACAACACAACAGCCTGACACCATGATTCTCTTGTCCTATACATAACACTGTATTGTTTAATATGTATCAAGTATCAACGGGATGGTCAAGCCACCAACCGCAGAGTATATTGAACATGACAGTGGGCAATGACACTAATTCTATATAGCCTCTTATTTGGCAACCAAATGCACCCTAACCAATTTCAATTGAGAGACAATGCCATCAGCTATCGAATTCAGTATTTGCATCTGCCAAGCATGTAAAGCACTTTGTGCAAAAACATAACAATTACAATACAATTTTTTTCAGAATATTCACATGCATATACAGATACAATGACAGATATGCATGCACACATAAAAATACTGTCATAATATACATCTATATTTCTATAACATAAAACAAAAATCTAATATAACCTTTGGAAGAACAAGATTCGTATTTTCCAATTGCATTTTTGCTAATTCGCCTCTTCTTCAAGCAAATGGGGAATCTCTTTACACTTTTTCTCTGATTCATCACAACCCCATCACCACCATCCACAAACCCACATTCCTTCTCAACATTCCCAACATCAATAGCCCTAAACCCTTTCACATTTCCCCTGATTCCTCGAGATTTCTTCCGCGAATTCTTCGATCCGGATCGAGACCCATTTCGACCCCGAGAACCGGAACTCGAGAACCTAAAGATTGATGACTCACCAGATACTGAACTGTGTGTCTCGTTGTTGTAGTCTTCACTGAGATGGATTGAAACTTGAGACTGTGCACACTCGTCAGTGTGTTGCGTGTCTCTGGATTGATCACATTTTTGGTCAGTTTGTTCAGAGACAGTAATGGGTGGTTCGGCATTGATGCTGAGGACTCGTTTAGCGAAGAACCCAGATCCTGCTACTGCTGCAGCTAACAGAACTTGCCACATTGTGATGCGCAAGAACTAGGGTTTGATTTAGAGAGAGAATGGACGAGAGTACTCAGGAGTGAGTTAGAAATCACATTCAGCAACTAAAGAATTCTGGAGAGAGAGAGAACAGAGAAGGGCTAGTGAGGGTACAGAAAGTCAGAAACTGAAGCTGAGAGGTACACTTTTAAAAAGTGTTAGGTGTACGTGTAAGGAGAAGCACGTTGTGACTGTTCGTACATACACGTGTTACAGGCGCGTGAGCGTGGTCTTCATGTCTTGCCTTTCCGTTTGGTACACTCACGTGCTTCCCGCTTGGAACCATTTTTCAATTTTTAATTGGACTCCCATATTTTACCGCCAAAGGCCGAAAGGCGTATGTATTCCTATTTTACGAGAGCAAAGTGAATGCGTGTAGTTGTTTGCGACTCATCGATATAAATAAAAATAAATATAAAAAAAAGTTAAATACAATAATTTCCTTTGAAATTTAACCAAATTATATTCTGATAAATTTTTTTAAAAGTTGTACACTGTGTTTTCTTGAACTTTGCACACTTATTACTAATACACTTCTTCATCCAAAAAATTGTCTATCTCCCTTTAAAAATGCCCTCCCTCAATGTAAAATGACTTTTAAACCAATACAATGACATTTATTTACAAAAATACTTAATTTTTTTAAGACGAAATTGCCCCTTTTGTTCTCGGCGCCTTTACTATCTCTCTCTCTTTTGCTTTCCATGGCTTCCTCTCTTCAACTACTGTTTTTCTTCATTTGCATGGTCTCAATCTCTGTTGCTTAAAGACCATCTTGGCCAAATCATACTATGGTCCTTCCAATGACCAAAGAAGTCTCAACATTATAGTATGTGACCCAGATATACTTGGGTACTCTACTTGTTCCCATCAAGGTTGTAGTTGATCTTGGTGCTCCTTTTCTCTTGTAATGGTAATTGCTTATCTAGGGTTCCAGCAACTACTCATTAAAAAGGGATTGTGGTGGTTGCGACTTAAGGTTCTGGCACCCCTCAGTGATACTGGTTTTGGGTTTGGTGGTGTATCGGTGAACTAGGGTTTTTGTGCTAGGAAATAGCACGATCTTTACACCGAGAGGGGTGAAAGGATAAGAGAGAGGGAGAGTTTGTTTGACGATTGTCGATCAACGATGTGGGGTGATTGACGATCGTCGATTAGTAAGCTAGAAAATCGATTTGCAGAGGGTAAGAGAGAATGAGAGATTTGATAAATCAAAACACCATTTGCACCCTTCACCGCCAGCACTTCCTCCATTTTCGCCATCACCAGATCCACCTCCACCGCTCCTCCACCACCATAGCCACCGCCACTACCATCACCATAAAATAAACATATATATATATATATATATATATATACACACACACACACACACACACACACATATATATCATAGATAGTGGTTTAACTAAACAACAGATTTTGATTTCTCAATGATTTCTCGCATGGGTTTGGCTTTTTTGCTACGTTGTAATCAGATCTGAGCTTACTGGTTGAGTTAGTCGTGGGTTCAATTAAGAGAGAGTGACAACGACGGTTGGATGTTGAGAGAGAGAGAGAGAGAGACAATCATTTCGGAGCCCGATTGTGGAGTCGTGGGGGTTGATGTTGTAGAGAATACCTTCCTTTGATTTCATAAAGTCTATTTTCATTGTTGATTTGTACTTTGGACTGTGAATCTATATATTCTATGTATCTATGTAGATGAGAATATATGTATAAAAAACTTTGTGTTGTGTCTTTGTATATTGGGCAATTTGGTAATTTAAGATGAGTAGATATTTTGCCTTTTTAAGATTAAAAGTTTAAGCGTATTGTAGTAAAATCACTCTGAAATTTAACATCTGTGAGTTTAATTATGTTAGAGGGGAGGTCAATGTACAATTTTTGAAAAGTTTCATTCGAGTGTAATTAGGTCAAACTTCAAGGGAGGTCATCGTATTTAATCTTTAAAAAATATATTTTAATTTTTTTTCCCAAAAGTTTAAACAAACTCACCCTAATACCCACAACACAACATGCCCCTAATAAGACTTGAATTTTTAACTTTGATCATACTATTTAGGCCAAACTTCCAATGGTAAGTAATGTAGACTTGTCAACGGATGAGATTTAAATTGAATCAAGCGAATTTGGATTAGAGTTGACTTGATCCAATTCGAATTCGAGAAGGAATATGTTCGATTTGATCGAATCCAATAACTTGACGAATTATGTGTTATTGAATTTATATTCGATTTTATAATTTATCATATATTCGATCTGGTAATCCGATTCGTTAAGAAATTTATTTTTCTGTTAAAATTTTCAAAATAAATTTTAAATATGGTAAAATGCTCTAACACCTCCTAGGTTTACTTTTATTGCTCACGAGTCACGGAGAATACTTCTCTCCAAAACAATGGTCAACCTTCCCCAGATTTGGTTGACCTTGCCCTGACACCCCCTACTATTTGTTGGTTGTCAGCCACATCAGAAGTCAACTAATTTGAAAATTTTAAATACCAAAACTACCATTTTTGTTTGAAATTATAATTTTAACCTCAATTATTTGGACCTTTATACCATCACAATTTTAACCTCAATTATTTATACCCTTCCTAATTACCACTTTGATTACAAATTACTAATAATTAACATTTTTAATTTAATACTAAATATATTAATTATTATTTAAATGTGTAATCTATCAAATTATATAATCATACCTAATAAAATTTAGGGTAAAATACACTGACCTCCCTTGTGGTTTGTCTTTTACACACAAATATTACGTTTGTAAAAAAGTTACACTCACCTCCCTCTTGTCCAAATATTGACTAAAATGTCCTCCAATCCATTGAAATGGTAAGGAAAAACCATTTCTTAATAATGGAGACATAATGGTCATTTTAACATGTTGAAAGAAGGTAAGTGTAACTATTTTACAAACATAGCACTCATATGTAATTAGATTAAACCTGAGGGAAGGTCAGTGTATTTTACCCTAAATTGTATCTATTAAAATCATAATTTAAAATAAAAAATATATATAACTTCATATATATTGTTTCTCGTACGAGAAACTACTCCATAATCCATATCCATCCACATAGAAGAAGACTAGATAGAGAAGAAGAAAGTGTTGAGATAGAGAGACTGAAATCATCAAATTGAGCAAACATCATCATGTTCAAAATGCCCGTGGATGCGAAAGCACAATAAAGAAGTTGAAGAGAAGAATGAGAGAACATTTTCCCAATGCATTCGATTCCGATATGGACGTATTGCTTCCCCCAAAGGTCTCAGTTTTTTCTTCTCTTAGCTCTAACACTAAATTTAAGTTAGGATTTTTTATTCAAATGGAATCAATTGTAACTTTTTTTTTTCTTATTGTTTATGGAAATTAAAGACTCATTTCAATTATTTTAGATTGAGATTTCATGATATATATATATATATATATAATGTTTGTGTGTTTTTTCTTTCAATCATGTTGATGAGGACATGTATAATTGAATAAGGTCTAAACTCTTTGCAATTTTAGCTCATAATTTGTAATTCACAATGAGATCAACACAAATGTTCTGATTTTGATGTGGACGAATTCCTTTGTTGGTGTTGTGTTTGTGGTTCATCTTGGAGTAAATTGATCTCAAATTGTTCAATTTGTTTTGGGTTTTGTTGATGTTGTTGTTTTTGTGGTTGATGGATCTCATATTATTCTGGGTTTACGTATCTGGGTTTTTAGGGTTTTGATTTAAGGAAATTGAGATGGTTCTTGTTGTTGATTTTCGGACACCTAGTGAATCTAGACCTTGAGTATTGTACACGCGCGATGGGATCCACCCTGCGTGTTGTACATGCACGTTCCAAATTCATCCGGTGTATTTACATCGGATGTATTGTACATGTACTCTGATTTTCGTCATCTTTGGGTCAAAGACCAATTCGGATTACCTGAGAATGAGATATGGGATTTCTAGCGTTTTGAACTTAAATATCATTTTTTAGAGGGGAGAGAGATAAAGAGAGTGTGGGAGATATTATTTCAAGGGTATCACTAATACTCTTGTGGATTGGACTTATTTCACATGGAGACAAACTTTACTTATAGTGTCAATATATACTCAAACATTTTGCACCGTTTATCAGAGAGATCACAAACCGTGTATAGGCATGTTTGACATTATGCAAAAAGACTTGTATTATTTCAAGAACACTTCAGGCATTTTGTGTAGGAGTGGCATATGTAAGCCATGACGCTAGCAATTTCGTTACAAAATGGTGAAATACAAAAGGGGTATAATGGTAAAAGTACTCAAGTCGTTAAAAACAAACGATGGTTAACTCTGACAGGGGCTTGTTAAAGCCGTTTTTGACACAAGTATTTTCCATGAGTAATAAATTGAAACCTGGTGGGTGTTTGAGCATTTTACCCATTAAAAAAAGTAATATAAAGAGAAAGAATGGCCAAAAAAATATGAACAAAAAGAAAGAGAAATTTAGATATTTGATTTAAACAAAGTAAACAAAAAATCAATAAAAGGAATAAAAGAATTTTAAAAATGAAAAAATTGATATAATTAAGAATTCCTATAATGTACACTATAAAATACTATATAAATAATATTTTTTATTATATATTTCATCAACTGCATACTAATTGATGATTGATAATATATATATAGCACATTATATATTATATTTGATAGGATCAGATTGATCATAATCGATATTTAATTCGTTAATTTAACCAATTATCGGATTTAGATCGTTAATAGATTATCAGGTTAAATATTCAATTTATATATGAGTTATAAACCGAATTCGGACCAAATTCAAATGAAAATTTAATCCATTAACAAGTCTAGTGGTAAAATAGAAAAAAATATTGAATTCTCATATTTTATCATTAAGGTTGTAGTTTATTAGCATTTCCTTGACCTCTACTTTTTAAAATGAAAGATTAAAGGCCTGATTGGTTCAATTTCCTTAAAACAATTATAATAAATTCTAAAAACAAAAACTATTTTCAGATAATTATAAAAGACACTCCTGAGCTCATATTCGCACTCCACATTTAATGCACTCCACATTTTAAATTTAGCAACTAAAATGATTATTTTGCCCTTTTTTCTATAATGTCTTGTTAAATGAATCCAACGATTCGTTTTGTAGGAAAGGAAAAATATTTTGTGGGAAAATTTTCCTACAAAAGACACTAATTTTTTTTGCTTTCTTTAGAAACTTATGTCAACTTACTATTATGCCTCCTACTTTATCACTACAAAATAAAACATTTTTATGCATATATTTTTAAAAGAACAATATAATACTCTATATCTCACTCGATCTTCTACAAAATTATTTATTTAGATTATTATATTATTTTTAGGTGAACTATTATATTTTTTTTTGTAACTTTCTTCTCATCTAAACCATGAAATGGTAGTTTTCACAATTTTCTTGAAATTTTTCATGCTAATCAAATGCATGCTAGAAAATTAAATTTTCTTTCTTTCACTCCAAATTCTTTTACTTTCACTTTTCGCTATTAATTTCTATCTAACCAAACGGACCATATAGATTCATTTAAGAGATAAAGGGTAAACTTGTCATTTCAACTATTAAAATTAAAAGTTGAAGTGTCTGAGGTCAAATGTGGAATGTAATATCAAATATTTTCTCAAAAAACAACTGTTTTTAATCGAGTTTTCAGAAAATAGTTTTTAGAAATTGTCAAAGAAGCATATTTTTATATAGTTCTCTAATTTTCAGTTCTCAAAAAAACAAGAAAACTAAAAGTTTTGCAGATGCGGGTGCGTGTAATTTACCAAGATAAAAAAAATACATATATATTGGACTCTTATATTCTCAGGCTTCCTTTCTCTTTTTATTTTATTTTAATTTTTTTTGTCTCTTGTTCTAAATATTTTTTTTTCCCAGAAATTATTCTAAATCATTTGTTTTCTTAAGCCAATCCTTCTTAAAATTATAATTTTTAGAAAATACAAAATGGGGAAAAAAAATACATGTCATACATACAGATACGATGCGTATTTTTCTAATACAATTAAATATTCAACATAGAAATATATACTCGTAGAAGACACAAATACCTACGTGCATGATATGAAATAAACAACATAATATTAGGTAAAAAAAAACTATTTTTATTGCTAATGGTGAGAACGAGAGTTAGTTTTTTAGATAACTGAGTAAATGTGGTGAAACCTTTTTAAAAGTTTCTGTCTGATAAAGTAATTGAAAAAAAATCTAAACAATGATGGGATTTTAGCAAAAGATCTGAACTTTAGACAGTTTCATAAACCTGTATCATCTATCAAGCCAACATGGATATATAAATAAAAAAGACAGTTACTATGTCCCTCTCCATGGACGCTGCTTGACAAATGACAAGCCAGAGGAAATAGCAATATATTTGCCCCAAAAAGAAGCAAAAAATCTTTCTTTTTTCTTTTTCCCAAGTAAAAGAAGCAAAAAATCAATCATACATTTGCTCCCAAAAAGCAACAAAAGCAGCAATTTACAAACTCAGGTTCCTAGGTGCTGTAAGAAAGCACATAAAGATAAAGCTTGAACTGTTTATCTATTTAAGATGCAATAAAGCAATTTAGCTATTGTAGTTGGCAGATTTTGCAATCACACCAGGCATAACAAAAACCACAAAAGAACCCATTCTTGACTTCATGTCCCTTTTCATTCATTGATTTTTCTCCTCTTGCTTGCTTCCAAAGTACTTCATTGAGCAAAGAATAAGGCAATACTAACATAACATTAACAAACTATGGAGCCTTCAGCTCAAGTGGTGTTCCCTCCATCCACATGGGAGGCTGAAGGAGGATTTAAGTCCCCCTTCAGGCAATAGTGTGTGTGTGTGTCTGTGTGTGTGTGTGTCTGTGTCTTACCTAATAAAAAAAGATAGCACGAACAACATCCATCAACCATTTGATGCCACAATACAATTTAAATGCCATAAAAGCATCATCCAAGTGATTTAAAAACATAGTAAAAACAGCCCCAACTGTTTTTTCATCAATACTACACAATAGCAGCAAGTATCCTGCTATGCTCTTTTTAAAAAGAGTGATGTTATTCAAGCTGAAAAAGTAGGCCGGCTAACCATTTTGAAAAGAAAGTAATGAAGAGGCATATTTTATGTGAGGTCCACATGATGTCATCTCATTAATGCCTATTAAATTTTCATTCGAATTGATTAGCCACTTAGTTTTTTTACTTTGAAAAATATTGTCCATTAAAAGAAGCCCAAATATTAAATACAGTCCCACCAAATGGGGCCGAATTTCCTAGACAAATTATCCAGAGAAGAATGTCTGACAGTATATTTCTCACACAGGCAAAAATAAAATCCTGCTTCAAAAATTGGAAGCAATTTACATGCCAAAAAGAAATCGAGAGCACTTCAGATAATGAAATATGAAATACCAAACTTCCTACAGATTCACTCAATAGAAAATAAACTAAATTCAATAATTTTGACTGACAAAATGTGTGCGTGAATGTGTGTGTGTGTGAGAGAGAGAGTTCTTTTTTATTAGCAAACGAGGACAGGTAGGCTACCCATATACGCAGGATGTATACAAAGGAAGTTCTAAGGCAGGAATAAATAATATTAACCAAATATATAATATTATCAATAAATTCCATAGATAGTACCCTCCCTAACAACCAAACTAACAAAAGATACAAAAGCTTGTTCTTTATCTTGTGAATTGGCTCCTCCCCACCATTAAACGATTTCTTTATACGTGCCACGTCAATCAAAGTGAAGCTGCAAGAAGGTAGTCCTCATCTTGTTAACACCATCTCCTTTCTAACTTGAATACATCTTTACCACTGGCCTAGGAAACAGGCAAACCATCCCAAAAGGGTTTTAAAAAAAGGACCAAACTTTCCTAGCAACTCTACAATGACGCAAGTGATCCACCATCTCTTCCTCTTCTTTAGACATGCAACACCAGTTAAGCACGTAAGTTTGCATCTTAGCCTTAAGTTATCAATTGTGAGAATCTTTCCAAGTGAAGCCATCTAAGGAAAAAATGCCACCCCATGGGATGCCTATGAAGCATGACACAACTCCTAAACAGTATGACATGGACATGGCAATGACACGGCAACAAAGCAATATATTTTATATATTGAATTATGCTATTTATAAAAATATATATAAAAAAATTTATGATAACTAAATCCAATAGACTATAACATGGAATTTATAATATATGACAAGTTAATCCACAAATATCAATAATCACTCTTGTTGAATAGATAAAGATGCAATTATACTTTTTTTCCAACCTAAAAGGAAATCACATCTTCAATGTCGAAGGTTTGTTAGTCACATGTCTTCAAGTTTTCAAGAATCGCCAACTGCATTTCCAAAAAATGATTTTTTTTTTCATATAATAGACACATCCAAAATGTATTGTGCCATTACTTGGTCCAGTGATAAAAACTCAAATGAGAAGTCTAAGAACTTAAGTTTGAATCTTAGAGCAACTACTTTATGTAAACCAACAACAAAGGTTAGGCCTGTTTCTAACGTTCCTCCCCCGATAACCTGCAGGACATACACTGGGTAATGCAGACACATCCAAAGTATGATAAACATGCGTCTAGTAGTGAACAATAATATATATCTGACGGGACAAGGTTCCTTCTTGTTCCTTCTTGAAGATTACATGCTTCTTTACATAGATTGATCAACTTCGGAGCCTTGGATAGTATTCTGTAATAAGACTTCACCTCAGACCCATCTGACTTTGCCACATCCCATTCATTTCATCCACCTCTCCTCTAGAGAGTTGAGCATACTATACAAGAAATAGTACAAGCCACCACTTCACCTCAGACCTACCTGACTTTGCCACATCCCATTCATTTCATACACCTCTCCCTGGAGAACTGAGCTTACTATACAAGAAATAGTACAAGCCACCACTTCAACCTCCCAATCCTTAACAGCCTTTGAAAGGTAATGTCAAAAAACCCCACCCTGGAAAACTACTAGATGATCCACCAACAAAACTTTCTATTTATGAGAGTCCATTATAGCATGAATTTTTTTTAATTAATGGACACACTCCACACCATCTGTCACACCAAAAGCATAACTCATTCCCCTCTTCTATCATAAAATGAACATATATGTAGAAAGTCTCCCCACCCTTTTCAATTGACTAGGATCCTCTCCAGTGCACTGGAGAGGATTTTTGTCCCCTTTTAATACCTTTCCACGAACTGATCACATAAGAGTCGTTCCACTCCACGAATTGACAATTGTGGTCTTGTCCTCAGACCCTGACCTAAGTCTTCTTTCTTTATTTCCTTAAGATACTTCTCTCACTTCCATTAAGCACAGACATCATCTTTGTGCTTCATAAGTAGAGCCTTAAGTTTCAACTTTTATAGAAATTTTAGAAGCCATAGCCAGATATGATAAAGTAGTTCGTACCTTCATAGAAATTCCAGTTTAAACTGGAACCTCCCAGGAAACCCGGAGATCTCCTTCAAAAAATCCTGAAGAGCAGTATATAACTTAATTGCTGTTTTTACCACTGCAATTATTCCGTTGAAGCCTATTTCTGTAATGGAACATTCCCAGCATCCAGCATGTGCAACCACAGCTCTTCTAGCATGGCGTATATTTTGTCCCTTTCTGGATGCAAACTATCTTTAGCTAAGAAAACATGGATCCTGTCCTTAACTTCAATCCAGCTCTGACCTGGAGCTTTCCTGACACCCCTTTGTCTCATCAAGCTCCTCAATCTGGCAACATCCTCCCAACTGCCACTGGAAGCATATATGTTGCAAAGTAACACGTGAGCAGCAGAATTGGAGGGATCAATTTTTAGAATACTCTCCACAGCCCGTTTTCCAACCTCAAGATTTCCACGGGTCTTACAGGCAGCTAGCAGAGTCTTCCACACCAGAATGTCAGGATCAAATTCCATTTGATTGATAAAGTTCTCTGCTTCATTTATGCGTCCAGCACGAGCAAGCAAGTCAACCACACATGAACAGTGTTCTCTCGTTGGTGTAATCCCATGCTCCATTTCCATGGTTCTGTACAACTGCCACCCTTCTTCTACGAGTCCAACATGACTACAGGCAGTAAGGACCCCAACAAATGTTACCTGGTTTGGCTCAACATTCAAACTTCTCATTCTGCTGAAGAGCTTAAGAGCTTCTTCTCCATATCCAGACTGAGCATATCCCACAATCAAACTACTCCAAGAAACGACATCAGGATTTTCCATGGAATCAAAGAGCTTTCGAGCACTTCCAAGGGATCCGCACTTTGTATACATGTCGATTAATGCATTCTTGACTGAGAGGTCAAGCTCGTCTCTGGTTTTCATGGTATAGCAATGAACTTGATTTCCCATTTCCAAAGTGGCCATTTCTGCGCAAGCTCCAAGTGTGGTCGCTAAAGTGATGTGATCAGGCTTATTGTGAGAAATGCGCATCAATGTTAATATTCTGAAAACCTCTTCAGGCCGGTTGTGCTGCATACATACAGTAAGAATTGCATTCCAAGAAACCAAATCAGCATTGCTTCTAATCTCATCAAATATCTTAAATGCATCACAGATATCCGAACACTTAGCATACATGGTAAGTAAAGTGTTGCACACTGGGACATCTGAATCAAAACCCATCTTAATAATGTAAGAATGCACCTGCTTACCTTGATAGAGACTAAACGGACTTGTGCAAGCACAAAGTAAGGAACGAACTGTGATATCATCTGGGATTAGCTTCAGATGCCTCATCCATGAAAAAAATGATATGGCTTCGCCAGCATCACCACCATAAGCAAACCCTGCTATAATGGCATTCCAGGACACCAAATCAGGTCTATCTATCTGATAGAATACAGTTCTTGCAGAACGCAGTAGACCGCATTTTGCATACATGTCGCTGAGGGAGCAACCAGCGAAAGCATCTCTCTGTAGCCCATATTTTATACTCATCCCATGTATCTGCCTCCCATATTCAGGTTGCAGCAGACTGCCACAAGCACTAAAAGCACTGCCAAAAATAAATTCATTTGGCTGGTATGCACCCTGAGAGAGCATCTCTTTGAAATGGTCCAAAGCTTCTAACTCGTAACCTTGTTGTGTAAACCCCGCAATCATCGAACTCCACGAGATTAAATCCTTTGTTGCAATATGAGAAAACACCTCAAATGCATCAAGTATTTGACCAAACTTTGTGTACATTGCAATTAGAGCATTTTGAGCAATAAGGTGGGAACTAAATTCTGATTTAATGACATGTGAATGCAGCTGCCTCCCTAACTCAAAATCACTCAAGCTTGAGCAAGCCTTTATTGTGCTTCCAAAAGTAAACTGATCAGGCAGGAGGCCTGCCTGCAACATTTGAAAATACAATTTAATTGCATTATTTCCTTGACCATTCTGTGAGTACCCAGCGATTACTGAAGTCCAAGAAACCACGTTTCGCTCAGGCATTTCATCAAAAATCTGTTGAGCATCCTTCAGTGACCCACATTTCCCATACATATTAAGAATGTGATTCTGAAGAATCAAGCCTTGCTGACAGTTGGATGCCATAATATGGTTATGAACTTTTCTGCCATGTTCTAGAGATCTCAAAGAAGAGCAGGCAGAGATCAGATGGGCATAAGTGCTGACCTTCAAGTGAAATTTCGTATTTTTTCGCAAGTAATCAAATGCCTCAAGAGCCTTTTTGAAAAGTTTTTGCTTGTACAAGGAGCTTATGTATTCATTGCTTGACTGTTCAGTCTTGAAGTAAGGAAGCATGAGTGGCTGAATGCTACAATTAATATTATTGCCGGTAACTCGCAGTATAGGTTCCAAGTTTTTTATCATTATTATATGGTTTTAAGAAGCCAAACAAGGAAGAACCTTTCTCATTATTGAGCAATAAACTTGTAGAGGATCCAACACTTCAGAAAGGAGAAGGCAGAAAAATCGAAATTCATGTAAGTATGCTTCTCTTTTGCTTTTTCTGCAAGGTAAAAGCAAGTGAAAAACTAAATCAACTGTAAAGCAAAGGAAAAGTCGCTGCTATGAAGTGAAAAAAGTATGTAGGTATACAATTAGAAGTAAGCTTTACCAACTAATTCTGCTACTCCAACTTCCATGACACCTTACCACATTCATGTCTCAAATAGCTTCAGCTTCTCGAGACACCATAATCTTTCCGGCAATCTCTTAAGGGGAGGCTCAGAACCTTCGCCTCCCTCTAAACTTTATATAGTTCATAAGATCCTTGACTCCAACCAAACTACAAGGATTATAAAGAGCAATTAATGACAAGATACAACCAGAATATGCACAGAAGCAGATAATGAGAAGGGACAATCAGAATCATCAATTATAAAGAGCAATTAATGACAAGATACAACCAGAATATGCACATTGATGATTCCCTATGCAACAATTAAAACTTGTGCAGTCAGGTGTGAGACATGTTTCTGAGTTTAAAGCAGCTGCTTTGTGTTGACAAAGTCAAAGGTTAGGTCAGAACATAGTGTTTTCCTCAGGGCACCCTAGCAACATTGCCAAATTGTGTAATAGCCCTTTTTGGTTGCTGAGACTTTGGAAATGATAGTAATCGAAATAAGCCACATCATTCTATATAGAGATTTTTGTAAACTTATTTTGCTTGTATAGATCCCCTTGCAAAATAATTATTGAACCAAGAAATTATGCAAATGTGCAAATAACTTAAACTGAAACTTTCAAATTAAGAATATGTGCAATTGTGCAGTGAATATCAGACACACAAACACATATGCAAGTATCCGAGGAGTGTCGGTATTAGACACGGATGCGATAAGGGTGCGGCCCCTCTTATAAAAGTATCCATGCTTCACACGTCAGCCATGGAATGTAGGCTACATACCTTTGCATATTAACTTTCACACAATTTCATAAAGAAATTAGTAGTCTACATGCATGTACTCAATCTTGCCTTGTACAATTACAACAGGTGATTAGCAAGTCCCAAGCATTAAACCAGCTTATGAATCTAGGAGCTTAGGCTGAGCCTAAAATGGTCAAACTGTTGGCGTTAATTGCACCAAAGTTCACAGACCATAGTAAAAAACTTCACAAATAAGGTGCTACGACTTACGAGTGCTCTCAATGGCTGCATGAATGACTTATATCAAAATCAACACATTTAATTAAAAGCAGCACATGCTTGTTTGCAAGAGTGCAATGTAACGAGAAATAAGGGTGCATTATTGCCAAAGTTAACTTAGATTTATCATTTTCTATAAGAGGGCATGTTTGCAAGCTACTTAATTAAAATTTGGTTAGAAAAATCTTTAACTTACTTGCCCAAAAAAAATATGGTAGCAATGCCTTCAAATTTTCAAAATGACAATTGGTTTTGCAATGTAGCAGATGCACTTAAAATACAAGCCAACAAAATGCAAACACAATGAACACCATTGGAATTTCACTCTAGCAATCATAAAGCACTACGTGAGAACACCGTTGGAACACATGGAGAGTTTTCATATTCATTTTTAATTGGCACGTAACCGAACAACCATGTCTCAGCTAAAATTCTTCCATACTAGCTCTTTTGGGCAATTTGTCAAGCAAAAAGCATGCAAAAGGCAAATGTGTATGCATCATAAGTTAGGAATGATGGAACCCACAAATAAAGGAAGAATTTGCGAATGAACAATTAAACTTCAATGCAATCAATTATAATCCAGAATTAAATCATGCACAGATACATCAGAAACCAAATTACATATTAACGCATGTATAATCATATACGTGTGTGAGAAATTTTAAAACAGGATGACAAAATTACCTATAGAACTCAGTTGTTGTTTTGGGCCTTTTGGCTGTCACTAAGCTACAATGTAATTGAGGAACTGAACTGAATAGCCCTAGCTACTGAACATGGTACGCGAGTAACACGACGCCGGTAATTGCTAACACTGCTCAGGGGTAAAATTGGTATTGTACAGCGAAATGCACAATCGTAATGTAGGTCAAAACTAGGAGTTATGAATAATTGGAATTTCACATGAACACGAGACGTTGACGTGGCGGCTTCGTAAGGGTCTTGATCAAAGAGCATCCAACGGCTCATAAAAAACCCTAGTTTAGCTGATAGATAGTTTGTAGCAGTACTTAAGCTCTCATCTCCCTCATTTGTCCATCTCTTGGCTTGCTCTTTGGGCTGTCCTCTGCGAGAGAGCTTCTAGCGGATCGATCTCAAGTCTAGCTATCCTGTTATAAGGTTCGATTTTTTTCTTCTATTTTTCAATTACTTTTTGTATATACATATGTACAAATATATGTATACACAATATATATGCACATATATATTTATCTTTTGCTCTTGACAGAGCTGATCTGCTTTGGTATGGCGATGTTGTGAATTCATTTTTATCATTTTTTTATTTGTGTTTAAAGTAAGAATTGAATGTAAACCATGTTCTGGGTCGATTATGATTTCTTTCTGTGTATTCGTGTTGATTTTATGGCATGAAGATCTTGATCTGATTGATATTTTTGGTTTGGCTTTGATCTCACATCTTCGTATTCTATTTGTATAGAACTACAATATATTCATACATGAATGTATGTTTTGTGCCAATGCTGCAGTATCTTAAGCTTGCTTAGTCATTATCAATATTTTTCTATAAGCAAGCTTAGTTTGTTAATAAGCATATCATATTTGTTACAAAGTAACTAATATTCTTAAATAAGTGTATTAGTATTTAATAAATATACCTGTTGTAGAATATTTATGTGAACTAGTAATTAAGATATTATTAGTAATTAGTTATTATTAATAATTATATATTAAGTAACAGGGATGAGGAAGATTACAATGTTACCACGTACAAAAGACTAAATGATAATCCAACTTTATTGTTCTTCCATTGTATACTAGGAAATTGCAAGAAGATAATCCCAATTTACTGCTCTTCCATTATATACAAGGATTTGAACATGAAAATGCTGTAACCATTTTCTCTAGTTTCTGGAATTGGTTCGGTTTGGTTGTTTTGGTTTAACACAAGTGAGGTATCAAAGTTGTAACCTCTCTAGTTACATCTGGAAAGTGGAATGGAGATGCTTATGTTTTTGTGTTTGTCAAACAAGGATAAATACAGACCTTAATTCTGGTGTACCTTTTTTTGTGCCATCGTCATTGTTGTGAAGTTGATATAAACACAGGTAAGTATCAAAGGCAACTATAGAGGCAGGCTACATTGGACCTTTGATAGTTAAGCATAACTAATTTTGTGTGCTCGTCTACCATCCATGACCTGTGATATGTATCCTTAATCTTTAATTTGGAAGGATGGTAGTCAAGTCATAATTTGGTAAAGAAGTTTTATATGTTTGTATCAGCTTGTCCTGGTATATTGATAATTGCTCTTCTATGAATTACAGCTTCCAAATCAAATTTATAATGGGTAAGGAGAAGGTGCACATTAACATTGTGGTCATTGGCCATGTGGACTCTGGAAAGTCAACCACCACTGGTCATTTGATCTACAAGCTTGGAGGTATTGACAAGCGTGTAATTGAGAGGTTTGAGAAGGAAGCTGCTGAAATGAACAAGCGGTCATTCAAGTATGCCTGGGTTTTGGACAAGCTGAAGGCTGAGCGTGAGCGTGGTATTACAATTGATATTGCTCTGTGGAAGTTTGAGACAACCAAATACTACTGCACTGTCATTGATGCACCTGGGCATCGTGACTTTATCAAGAATATGATCACTGGTACCTCGCAGGCTGATTGCGCAGTCCTAATTATTGACTCTACAACTGGTGGTTTTGAAGCTGGAATTTCCAAGGACGGACAGACACGTGAGCATGCTTTGCTTGCTTTCACCCTTGGTGTCAAGCAAATGATCTGCTGCTGCAACAAGGTAATTCATTAACCTTTCAACTTCTCACAACTGACCTGCCTCCTTCTGGTGGTCAGGTAGGTGATGTGCTTTGTTCATATGACATGGAATAGTACCATGGTTCTGTTGAGTGGCAAGACATCATTGGTCAATGATGGTTCTGTTGAGTGGCAGGACATCATTGGTCAATGACTGGATGTTTTACATCATTTGCCATAACTAATTATCTAATCTTTCTTGGAGTTAAGTGAACAATCCTTTAAATGACTAAATGCTCTTACAGGGACCGACCTTTCTTAGTATTTCATTTTTTCTATTGATCATGTAACAGTCATTGATGGTCTTTTCCTACTTCGCATTATTTTCTATCTTGTAGATGGATGCCACAACCCCGAAGTACTCAAAGGCCAGGTATGATGAAATTGTGAAGGAAGTGTCGTCCTATCTCAAGAAGGTGGGCTATAATCCTGATAAGATCCCCTTTGTCCCTATCTCTGGGTTTGAAGGTGACAACATGATTGAGAGGTCAACCAACCTTGACTGGTACAAGGGTCCAACCCTCCTTGACGCCTTGGACATGATTCAGGAGCCAAAGAGGCCCTCAGACAAGCCTTTGCGTCTTCCACTCCAGGATGTCTACAAGATTGGTGGCATTGGCACTGTTCCTGTGGGCCGTGTTGAAACTGGTGTAATCAAACCTGGTATGGTTGTCACTTTTGGCCCAAGTGGTCTCACCACTGAAGTCAAGTCTGTAGAGATGCACCATGAGGCCCTTCTGGAGGCCCTACCTGGAGACAATGTTGGTTTCAATGTGAAAAATGTTGCTGTCAAGGATCTCAAGCGAGGGTATGTTGCATCAAATTCTAAGGATGATCCTGCAAAGGGAGCTGCCAGCTTCACCTCCCAAGTCATTATTATGAACCATCCTGGACAAATTGGAAATGGCTATGCCCCAGTTCTTGACTGCCACACCTCCCACATTGCGGTTAAATTTGCTGAGCTTCTGACCAAGATTGACAGGAGGTCTGGTAAGGAGCTTGAGAAGGAGCCCAAGTTCCTGAAGAATGGTGATGCTGGGATGGTCAAGATGATTCCCACCAAGCCCATGGTGGTTGAAACTTTCTCTGAGTACCCACCACTTGGCCGTTTTGCAGTGAGAGACATGCGTCAAACTGTGGCTGTTGGTGTCATCAAGAGCGTGGACAAGAAAGATCCAACTGGTGCCAAGGTCACCAAATCTGCTGCCAAGAAAAAATGAATGGTTTGTCTTGTGGAATGGATTTTGAGTGTAGAGTTTACTGTTTCTGTTGGTTATGATAAATTGAGTTTTGATGGCTCTATTGACTTCTGTTGCTGCACTCTCTAGCCTCATTTATAGGGATAGTGTTGGTGTTGAACATTCAGATGCAGCAGACTTGGGTAAAGCTGTGGTTCCTTTGTCTTCTGATTTTTGGTAATTGAGTGTTTTGGTTTCATTCTGGGACAGCATATTTAAGTTTGATGGCAAATTTTAAGCTCCATTGAATATCATTTGAGATACAAGTATTCAAAAACCTCTTGATGTTTTCTCTCCGTTTTTGGTCTATATTATTTCTGGAGAATACTAATTATTGATTCTTGGAGGCAGCATCGGTGGTGGTGCCCTTTACTTTTTGTTGCTTGCACAATTGCTTACAAATTCTTGTAATGTGCTACTATTTATTTAATGCTGTTGTGTTATATATTTTGTTGTTGTTGGTTGCTGTGGAAATCATGTGGGAATCCCAGTGTCCTATTGTGTGGGGAGTGGACCGTTGCCTTTTCTATGTGGAAATAAGCTTTTATTTTGGTCATTGCACTCAGTTTGAATTCTCAAGATAAGGATTCTATTCTCTAAATTGTTTAGACTGGTTGCTGTGCTGCTCTCTTTTGTTTTATGTTTGAGCCTTTTTGGTCTCTGAAATTTCTGTAAGCTATGGGTTTATTAGTGGGATGAGAAAGAAAATAATTGAAAAGGAGAAATATTTTTTTTATCATATTATCTTATGTTCATCATCATCCTTCTCTCTTTTATCATTCATTCCCAAGTCTCCTCTTTTCTCACGTATGCTCACATGTTCATTATTTATCTTATTTTTTCTAGATACGCCCCCAATACTACTCTCTATTCAATATATATATATATATATATATATGTTTTTGTAGCCGAAGGTATCTCCCCCATTGGGGCGATACTAGTTTTCTATCGGTTTCTCGCAATTAATTACTACCAAACGCCTCCGGGAGTTGACACAAAACATTTGATGCCTTGTGTTAACTCCGCTACTGTGTGGAGTGTGTTTTAAATATATTTATACCTTGTTTTGTTTTCCTCCAAAGAGAAATTTCTTTTGCATACAAATATATATGTGTTCATCCCGTGTGTATATATATATAATTTTTCTCACTTAATTTGGAAATCAAAATCTACTGTAGTATGACCATTCTGAATATAGCAGTAAGGAAAAAAGCTAGGAGATGGCCTTTTTCACCAATTGATGATGTTGGGACAACGTGTGTGTGTGTGTGTGTGTGTGTGGATGAAGAACTGGGTAACGTGTAATATTGGCAAAAATCAAAATTGCAGAATGTTGATCCATGATTCAATTTGCATTTGATACGTAGAAATGGACCTGGATTTAACATTCTGGTTTCATAACATGAGGTGACAGTATGAACTTGTTTCTTAACACAATCAACTTATCCATCAAGTCACATGAATCTAACATTCCGGTTTCATAATAATCATCAAATATCATCATTAAGAATATAATCAAGCTATCCTTGATTTCTAAGTCAATTATATTTTTTTCCCTTTCAGTTGGTGTAACAGTGGACCCACATAGTTTCATGACTAGAATGTATTGCTTTCTCTCTTGATCTTGTGGGGTTCACCCCTTCAACTCTCAGCCAGGTTTTTCTCATGAATTAGGTGTAAACTCTCTTATTCTTCCACAATTTGTGAAGTGGTTCAATTATATATATATATATATCATCTTCGGCATACGATCTAATGGTATCTCTTCTTCTTTTAAAGTGGAAGGTATAGAGTTCAAGTTTTCCAAGAACATACAAACAAGTTAAACTTTGTCTCAAGACACTTCCATCCCAAAGCATTTTCTAAACTTAAATGGTAGAACCACAACACAATTCCCTGATTATGAGTTGATTTAGCAAGTGATGTAATCTAGCAGAGTTTGAGTTATACAGTAAATATATCTATAAATGGCAATTGGTCAACTCTAAATCAAAGAAGAGAGCCTAATGGTTTTCATATCTGTGATTATACTTCTTTATTCCGACACTTTTAGGTGATTAGTTTGCATCCCAACAACTATTTGGTGCAGATAGCAACCCAAGTCCTCCTATATATGATTCTTTCAATCTTTCTTCTACTTAAAGGGAAGACTCAGTCAAGCAATGTCTCACCAATGAAAAAAACCAAACACAAGCAACAAAGCATTGAGTTCAAAAGTACCAATCATACACATGTCTGTTTACTAATACCACTTTTAAAAAGTTATTGGTGTAACCTTCTCTGCATTCAAATATAAAATGCTAAACTTATATTTTTGAGGCCTCTATTTTTGTTCATTTTCTATTCAGTCTGGTTCCAACAACTGTGACCAGAATTTTCAGAATCCGGTCATCGTTTTGCATTTTAGAAGATGGCGTCTTTGGAGAGATCAAAGAAGAAAGTTCAATTATGGAAGAAAGCTATAGTACATTTCTTGTTATGTTTTCTTATGGGGTTTTTTACAGGCTTCACTCCAACGCACAAATCTTCAATCTTTTCTAATCATGCTATTGCCTCGAATCAATCAGCATTTTCACCAAAACCTTTGGAAGTGCTGCATCAACCAAAAACAAAACCTGGGAGTTTTAATAGAAGTTCGTTGAATGAGACTCCAGTGGCAGTGCCAACAAGATCTAATGACTCAGCACCTGCAAAATTTCTGGGAAAAGGAAAACAAGAGCCTGAGCTGATACCTAGAAGACTTGTAATTATTGTTACTCCAACAAGCACGAAAGATGGCCTTCGTGGGGTTCTTTTAAGGAGGCTAGCAAACACATTAAAGTTGGTTCCTCCACCACTGCTGTGGGTTGTTGTGGAGGCACAGTCAGATTCATCTGAAGTATCGGAAATACTTAGGAAAACAGGTGTTATGTATAGGCATCTGGTGTTCAAGGAGAACTTTACTGACCCCGAAGTTGAAATGGATCATCAGAAGAATGTCGCGCTTAATCACATTGAGCACCATCGGCTAAGTGGGATCGTGCACTTTGCTGGACTTTCTAATGTCTATGATCTCAGCTTGTTCGATGAGATCAGATCAATTGAGTATGCATTCTTTTCTCTCTCAATATGATACTTCTTATGATAATTACATCAAACAACCAGTTTTAAATTGCTCTTACTTTTCTGAAGAAAATATTTAGGAGGCACTTTGAAAATTTTATAAGAAACTATGTCCATACACATGAGGCTTTTGCGCATAAGAAGCAATAGTGCCGGCTGTTGGGTGAATGTTCCAAAGTTACTAATCCTTGGAGTTCTACGTGTCATAGATGTCATTCATGTGTGTCAAAAGTACTTTTTTTTTCCCCATTTAATTCTAAAAGTGCTTTAATAGAATCTGATTTTTACTTTAGGATGTAATAGTAAAACTATTACAGTAGCCAACATTCTACCTTGAAAAGATGGAATGTCTATATTTTAGTAATTACAAAGTTGTTATATTGAGGAAAATTAGTACATTACTCAGAATAAGGAGAGTTCATCTTTCTATGTGTGCTATAAATTAATCAGACATTACATCTCCCAGAAAGGAAGCCTATCTTGCATCATTTTCTTTTGTAAATGTTAGTGCGAGTAATATAAAAGACTGTTAAAAAGTCTTAAAAACACCCGTCTTCAATTATGGTTCCAGGTAGCATAAATAACAATAGAATCCAACAATCTTTGAAAAACCCAATGTTTGTTGTTGCAGAATAGGACTTAAGACTACACTTATTGAGTCATTTACCATAGTTGAGTCTACAGAGTGAGCATAAAGTCAAACCAATGTTGCATTTGAACTGCAAGTCTTAAACTCTACAATTTTCAATAGAATGCCTAATCAAAACTTTTTTTTTTTTTACCGTATCAAATTCATAGCCTCACTCCTCTCTTTTAGATGTCATGCCATCACTTTCCACTTTTCTACAACGGTTTTGGCCAGAGATCTTAAGCTTGTTAATTGCAGGGCATTTGGGACATGGCCAATGGCATTACTATCTGCAAACAGGAAAAGGGTCATCGTCGAAGGACCTGTATGTGATTCTTCAGATGTTATAGGATGGCATTTGAGACAAAGGAACAATCTAAAAGACACAAGATCTCCGGTTCATATCTCAAGTTTTGCCTTCAACAGTTCCATTCTCTGGGATCCAGAAAGATGGGGGCGCCCTTCGTCTGTTCAAGATACCTCACAGGTATGCCACTCAACCCAACTAAGCATTGAATTAGTAGTTTGACATGTATTGCAAGCTGTTTAGTAATTTAAAGCTACAATCTGAAGGATTAACTCAACTAGTTTAAGTTTCAAGTTGAATCACAAAAAAACTCCATTTGACCAACATTTATGTTAAGGTTTCAATATTTATGTCTATTTGATAGTGATTGTCAAATAGTTTAAGTCCCTTCTTCCTTCTATCTAATTATCTCTTAAAGTTAAAAATTTGTTCACCTTGCAATGATGCATCTATGCAGACATGTATAAGATTCTTTTCACTATTCCTTTCATTCAAAATTTAGCATATGGTATATGAAACCTAATCATACATTCACTAATGCAGCTGCAGCTGGGGTCCAATTAACAATCATATAGTTCTGAATTAATTATTACAATTTAGTACTGGTTTGGCCAACCTCCAAACATTTTATAACTTAAACTATGTAGACATTAGTTAAAGGGATGATATGACATCTTTATTTAAGTAATCACACCAAATCCTGTTTTAAATAAAGTAAAAACTACACATGAAATTTGAGTATAGCGCATTGGACACACACACACACACACACTTGTGTATGAGTATGTAATGGACCAGCTACTTTTATTTTTTATTTTTTATTTCATATCTACTTTAGTCCTGTGGAGAACTCTGGTCATGAATGTATTCTCTTTAAATTTTTTTTATTGTAGTTCATTACTGAGGTTCTTTTCTGCTTATTCCATATAGAATTCAATCAAATATGTCAAAAAAGAGGTTCTGGAAGAGGAGACCAAATTAAAGGGAATCCCAGCCAAAGGTTGCTCCAAAGTCATGCTTTGGCGTCTCCGTTTCCCAAAAGGAACAACAGAAAATTTCATTTCCTGAAGACTTCATTGGACTGTGGTCAGTGATAACAGAAGAGATCAAGAAAATGAAAGAGCATAGGGGATATATGTAACTGCTGGAGGAAATATGATCCCCTGATCAAAATCTAAAAGATATATTCTTTTTTTTTAAAAAAAAAAAAAAGAGAGAAAAAGGTATCTTGTAATTCTTGTAACATTATTTTCTTTCCTTGTGATGGTTTTATTATTTAGTCTCTCTTTCTTGGCACTCAAATCTGAGTACAAATTTTTAGAATCAACATGATCGATGATTTTTTGTAGGATTTTATTTCTTTTGATAAGTTTTGTAGAAGTTATTGTGATTCGAATTTATGGCATGAAATTGACCAGTAATAATGTTAGTATCATCTAATTATTTGTCAAGGGAAAGTTGCACTTCATTGCTTATCAGTTATCTGCATTGTGATGTCTAAAAGAACTCTTAAAGTACATTATTTATCTAAAAATAGAAACAAATATACAGTTTCATATAGCAGACATATCTAGAAATGGTTCTTGAATCTTGATGCAATACTTTCAGAAGCATCTGCAACTAGAGAAGAGGTCTATTAAAACCCATACACATGAAGCTCAGAAAAAGCCCATAACATAAGTTCTTAATCAAGAGTGCTAAGAGGGGTGTACAGGGTATAGACCTAACCTTCAGCATTTTTTTTTCATGAAACTACATGACAGATGGGTTACTATGAGCCATGCTATGGATATAGAGAATAAATGAATTGAAGGCACACATGCTTGCAAAAGGGTGTTTATACTGAACTAGAAACCAATGGACGAAGAAGTACTCTTCTACATAAGAAGGTAACGTTTGATCAACACCAGTTACATAGAAACAAACACTGAGAGACATCTTGGTAGCCTATTTATCAGACTTTATAAACTGGATTAAGGAATATATTACAGTAACAATAAAGTTTCATCTATTTTTAATTCTCAAGAATATGATTACAATCTACAAAATAGCTCATACATGATGGGAAGTGTGGAGCCTATACTGTACACCTTAGCCCAACTTAGAGGGGGTTGCAGGGCAGCGCCCCCAACCCGAATTTTTGGAGGAGTATTTTGGTATTTTCACACTTGTTATGTAGCCCTAGGGGGGTGCTATATATACTGACTGAACTCTCTGTAATTGTATGTGTATGCTGTTTTTCTTTTCATAGTAAAAACGCTGCAACTACCAAGGATGTAGCCCTAGTTTTGGGTGAACCTTGTAAATCAGTGTATCTTTACTTGTGTGTTTGATATTTTTCTCTGTTAATTTTAGCAACAATAAAAACTGGAATTTCTGCACGAATTAAGTATCATAAACATTCTGGATTAAACTTTCCCGGCGTGTTGATGACATCTTAATCTGAATTTTTCCTTCACCATGTGTTTCATGAAGTTCATGATGCTGCAGATTCTCTAGCCTCTAATGGAGGGGCTTATAAAACATGGATTTAATTTGTGATAGTTCAAGGGATGCTGCAAATTCTCTAGTCGTGATAAGCAATTGCATGTCTAAATAAACATGTTTGATCTTGGTAGGTGATCATGACAAGTAGATGAATTGTTCTAAGAAATGCAGTATACAATGAGCCAAGTTTCTTCTTGCTTTTATAGAAATTCCATATATGTTTGATATTGCTGGGACTATGACATCAATTTTAATCCAAGTTCAGAGTTATGCCTATATGAGAAGGTTGTTACCGTTAAATCAACATCGCCTTTGGACCCTTAAAAAGAAGAGAAAAAAACACAATAATAGTTATGTCACTCTAAATTAGTTGCAGTAAAAATGAGATGGAAAGTATATCATAATACTCTGATTAAGATAGGTGGATTCTGTCAATTACAGAGATAATTAGAATCCAAACTATATATTCTATAACGAAAGATCACCCGATAAATAAACCACCCAAACATCAATTTTCAAATCAATCTAATGATCTTTTTTTTAAAAAAAACTATAGATACTGAAATTAGAAAAAGTTACTCTTTTTATACACAAATGTTTTTTCAATAGGTCTCTCAACTTCAAATTCTTCGGTTTTACAATGAAACATAACACGAACAGTAAGTTGAAAGAACATAACATACAACCAACAACTAACACTATTGCATAAACAGTAGATATGCTATATATTTTATGATGAAATCAAATCATAAGCCTTGACAGCCCTTTGATTATTGTTGGTAGAAAGGCATATTATTGATTAAAAAATCACATATGTAGGGCAAGTTTACCTATTTAACTGAATTATTACAGCATAATCCAACTCAAATTAGTAGGGTTAATGTGCTTCAATTACAACTTTTCCATTATAGAAGCAGGTTTGCAGTTGAGCCCACAAATGATACCTGTATGGCTCTATCTCATGAGAAATTTTAGTTTAGCCCGGGAGTACGGTACCTAGGGTACATCCAGCCGTCCATGGCTAGATGAGGGTGAATGAGAGTATTCAAATCCAGCAAGTCACAACGTGATTCGATTTTGATCCAAAAAATTTAATTCATTTTTTTTTATGTGAGTTATGAACCCAATTATATAACTCTCTTGCAATCCAGTATACGAAAGCGTTTAAGGTTTGAGTTGTGGACCTTTGGTGTGACATGAGAATATTGGCAGCAGCAGTTGGAGAGTGCTAGAGAGAGAGAGAGGGGGGGGGGGGGGGGGGGGGAGTTTGAGGCTGAAGTTTTCACATAGTGAAAGAATTTGTCTTATTTTCATCGTAGACGTAAGTTTTATGTCGAATCACATAAAAATTTACCTTTTATGTTAATTTCTTGATTGTATTATTGGTTTGTGATATTTTTCGCTTAGAGTTATTGGACATTTAATTATTTCACTTGGTAGAACAAGTTAATAAAATTTTAGCCCAGTGTAAATCATTTTTGCACTGGAACTTGATAAAAAATGATTGAATTCGCATATGGTTGAAGCACTTAAAAAATGATACTCCTATGAGAATGGAGATCCATATTTTAAGAATGAATGAATAAAGACAATTGATCAATATTTTAGATATCAATGACCATTTTTTCTATCATGATTTTATTATTCATTAAATTATTTTATAAAGACATAAAAGATATGAAGTGAGGAGTCATCTAATCTGATCTCTCAGCAGTGCATGAGTTTCTTCTCCACGACAGAAACACATTGTTTATTCTCAGACATTGAATTTACTTTGAACTCTAGCACGCTCACACTATACTCACCAATACTCTAATTTTAATTGGCCAAACATAGTAAATATACTAAATAATGCTCACATGTATGGTAAAAATTGTGATTCTATATTTGATCCACTGAGTAAATGTAAATCGAACCCAAGTTATATGTCACCACTGGTAAACATGGTTATAGTTTTGGTGGTTATTTATGTCTTATTTTGATATAAAATAAATAATAAAATTTAAAAACAAAAATAGTTTTAAGATAGAATTAGAGCATCAAATAACTTTCATAGTGTCTGTCACTTTTTTGGTTTCACCGAAGTTGAATATTATTCATTAGTTTTTCTTTTCAAATATTCTTATGTACACACGCATGGACCTAAGGAGTAGCCAGTGAGAGCTTTCTTTTTCTGATATTATATACTTAAGTTTTTATAGAATATTATAATTCCCCCTCCACCCCCACACGGATGAAATTACTCAAAAAAAAAAAAAAAAATCAACTATGCCTCCTCTAAATATTTTTAAATCCCTCTCTCTCTTTTCCCCTCTCTTTGTCCCCACTTTCTCTCCCCAATATTTCTCTCTCTTTCCTCTTTCTCTATGTCTGAATCTCTCTTCTCGCTCTCTAAGCTTTTAATATTTTTCTCTCTTTCTTTCCCCCTCTCTTTCTCTATCTATATTTATAAAAATAATTTTAAAATAATAAATTCATTTAATTTTTTTATATATAGATTAAAAAATAATAGAGTAAATTTTTTTTTCCCAATTTTTTTAATAAATAAAGTAAATGCTATCAATGAAGAATGATAAATTTACTTAATAGAATTATTAAGATGGTTTGAATTTTTTTTTTTTTTGTTGTTAAAGGTCGCCCCTCACAAATTTTTTTGAGTCCGTCACTATATGTACAACGAGATAACTATTTTTAATTAGATTTAATTGTGTATTTAATCATAGAAATCAATCATATCATGTGTTTTAAATCAATTTCAACTCTAAAAGATCACTACATATATATATATATAAGAGAGAGAGAGTGTGTGTGTCTTGTTGAAGATAGAATTTTTCTAGAAAGAAGTTTCAAATTTATAGTAGATGATGTGGTATGTTTGTATACTTTTCGGATACTCACGTATATCGTCCTCCTATACTTTTTAAATGAATTTATAATTTTGAAATATATATTGTTATTTCTAAACACATATTTCATATTTATCAGGTATTTCATACTTATCAGATGCGCGATCACATATTTGATACTTCTCAAATACTTTTAGACACATTTTAAACAAGTTTTGAAAATAAAAATTCAACTTTTCTATCACTAATATCATATTATAATTGTTAAGAAAATATTAACATTTATATAAAAAAAAAAAAAAGTATTAAGATATCATGATTTAGTATAAAATTTATGACTAATAACTCTTATTTTATTCTTAATCATAATATTTTGTAAAGAAATGTTAATAACAATATATATAAGGTAAAATTATTTTTTGTATATATAAAATATATACTATTATTTTTATATTGTTGTATTTTACCTTATTTTATTTTTTATTCTTAAGATTTGTTATATTTTACATCTATATCGTGTCGAATCTATGTTCCTGTGACCGCATCCATACTTCCTATCCGGTTGGTAAAAAGAAATATTGGTTTTGATATTTGGGTGGGACCCACTTGTCCAAAATAGAAGTGGGTCGGTACGCCAGCTGTTATTCTTTCGGATGCTGATCATTGAACTGCAAGATCTGGTTTTCCTCACTCTAAGGTCACAAAGAGGGGTCCAACAATTCCTCATCTTTTTGTACAGATATAGAGGAAAAAGCTGTGAAGAGAATAAGAAGAAGAAGCTCTCTGAGATCTGGAAATTCCATTTACAGGTGATTTTTGTCATACATTTTCTTCAACACCAATCAGAATGTTAGCTTTGGTCACTGAAAACTTATCTTTACAGTTTTGTTTGGAAGTGATTGTTGATTTACTTAAAAAAAAACTGTTCTTTTTGCAATTTACCGAGAAAAAAAGACTTTTGGGTATTGTACCATTTTTCTTGGAAACTAATCTTCCTCGTTGTTCGACTCTATGAAGTCGAGTTCCTCACCACTTGTTTGTTTGCTGAGAAAATGACGGATAATTGAAATATTGTATCTTAGTCTTTTTTTTTTTTTTGTTCCATAATTTGGAATCAGGAATTCAAAGACCTTCACTCATTTGTGCCTAAATCAAGTAATGAGCTTAGTTGATATCAGTTTTGCATCAGTTGAAAACCAGAATTTCACTAAAATAACAATCAAACTTTCATTTTCTTTCATTCTCCTCATTTTTCTCAAGCAACCTATCAGTGGATGTCAGTGATTTGCTCCGTCTCTCTAACGTATGTATATGTGTATGATTTAGATTTCTTTATAGATATTATTATAGATTATTGAATTTTTTTATTTATAATTTAAAATTATAGAAAAGATGAAATCTTTTGAAATTTTTTTGGGTTGTTGTCTCCAGAAGAGGACAAATTAAGGAATTATACATACATGGGGAAGAAATCAAATTGGTTTTCTTCGGTAAAAAAAGCTCTAAGTCCAGAATCTAAGGACAAGAAAGGCCAGGTTTGTTAAAATTCCACTTCAATTCTTTTAGTTCTGCTATAAATATTGTTAATTTATTTCTCAACTATTTTTCAGAAAGAAAATAAATCAAAAAAGAAATGGTTTGGGAAGGAAAAATCCTCAGTTCCTGATTCATCGCATTTAGAAACTGTCTCAGTTTCTCATCCACTACCTCTGCCGGAAGAGGTGAAATTGGTTGAAGTGGAGCATGAACAAAACAAACGTGCTTATTCTGTTGCAGCTGAGGCTGCTGTTGTGGCTTCTCAGCCTGTTCGACTCACTGCAGTGACTCACTTCACGGACAAATCAAAGGAGGAAGTGGCAGCAATCAGAATTCAAACAGCATTCCGTGGATACCTGGTATTTTTCTCCGAATGAAAACCTACAAACTTCTGTATTCTTTATTATTTTTGCTTTCTTGAATTTTTTGATTTGTTCAATTGATGTCATTTCTTGACAGATTAGTCATCTTTTAATTAATTCTGATGAATTTTTTTCCCTTAAAAACCATGTAGGTCTATAACTATAGTTTTATTGTTTCAGAGCCACATCTGGATCACAATTTCCTTTTTCATGGAAAATAGATTTTCAGTGTTACCCTAAAGAAAATATCTTCAAGTTTACTTTGAGAGTTCATTGAAGTTAATGTCCTACCATTCCAACAGCTAGTGGCATTCTTCTATTTTTTGGTTTGGAAGATTGAGAAAATTTTGCTTAATCTCAAGTGGTTAAAGCATTTCATTCATTGTTCTATATATTGTTTCATTGTATTTTTTCACACACACATACACTAGGAACTCATATTATGAGGTCATGCTTGATTGGACTAGGTTACAAATAAAATTGTTTTTTATATGTCATTTATCAAAACTAAAATAAAATAAATTAAACTTTCTCTTTTCCTGTCATTGATAATAGTCGAAATTACTATCTATGATTAATGACAAAATCAGAAAGCGTGAACAATTAAACTAGGTTACAAATAAATTTGATCTTCATATGTCATTTATCAATACTAGAAAGAAGAAGAAAAAAACTTGCTCTGTCTGTCATTGACAACAGTCAAAATTTATGTCCAAGACTACTGACAATCAAAAAAATTAATGGAACTTATATCTAGATCTAAGTAGTTTAGGCATAGGCACAGTACAAACACGATATCATATAGACCACTGATATGACAAATCCTAAAATAGTAGGATATAAACATATAACATGATTGTATATAAATATAAAGTTTTATATGTATGCATTTATGTGTGTGTGTATCAACATATCTTTATATTTATATACATCTGTATAAAATATGATATATAACTTTCATTAATTCTCTAAATTTGTACACCAAGAATTGCATATATGAAAGACAGTGCTCAACCAAATATCACAATTATATCTTATATTAGATATATACACTATAACTTTCTTACTATATTTTTGTCTTTATAATTATTTTCTTGTCCTATATAAAAAGGTTATACATGCTTGACATGTGATAACAATGTATATAATGTCAAATTCTCTTAAAAAAGGACTAAAAGAAAGGTGGAAACTTTGTATTGTGTTCATCTTGGTTCCAAGAGTTTGAACACGAATTCTATTAATATGTGTTTGTGCTACATAAGTCACGTGTATGGAGTGTTTGAGATGTGTTGGTCAAATCCCATAATGATGAATTTTTTTTTTTCATTCATGGACATGTCCATGAGGTGTCACACATATGTCCATGGGTTTTCGTGAAGTGTCGGTATCCAACATGAATATAACACCTCCATGTAAGTGTGTCCTGCTTTGATATAGACTCTCGCCTCTCCCTCTCCCCATATTGTGTCGTAGACATTTGTTGATTTCATTTAATAGTTCTAATTCAATTTTCAAGATGGATTCTTAATTTCTTAATCAAACTCAAAGGGCCTCTATCCGAAAATTTGAATATTTTCTCAACATTTGGTGGGGTAGAAGATTTGGCTGCTTTAGTAACTAATTAATGATAACTTTGTTGATTATTTGTTGAAATATTGCAAAAATTTGGCAGTTAAAGATTAATAGGTTAACTTGTATCCATAGTTGCTGTTTTGTAATTATTGTTAGTCTTATCACTTGTTAAATATGTTAGAGATTTGCTAAATATGCATATAATTCAATAAGGGCATTTATTGAAGTTTATATGGTAGTTACAAACCCAACAATCCCCCACCCCCCCCTCTCTTCCCGCGGCGGCACACACGCACGCACCCTCCTTTTTTTGTCTCCCAAAATTTCATTTATTTGACGATCAGCAGTGTTAATTTCTCTTGATAATAGTGGTATTAGGAAAATTTGTCTATGTTCTCACCCCCCCCCCCCCCCTTCTCTATCCTTGATCATGTTTTAGCATCGAATGGGTATACTATATCGGAGTTCATTGTTCTCAGGCAAGGATGGCGTTGCGGGCTTTAAGAGGGCTTGTCAGGTTGAAGTCACTGGTACAAGGGCCTACTGTCAAGCGCCAAACTGCAAACACTCTACGATGCATGCAAACCCTAGCCCACGTGCAGTCTCAGGTCCATTCTAGGAGGATCAGGATGTCAGAGGAGAATCAGGCGCTCCAGAGACAGCTCCTACAGAAACGAGCAAAAGAACTTGAGAGCTTGCGGGTTAGTTCTCTTCTTTATTCCTCTATTCTTCAAGCTGTGCAATTCAGCATCCACCTTGTTATCAGGCATCTTGAAGGATGCATTGGTATTCCAGAAATGACTTTGATGCCATTCAATTGGGTCCTGCAATATATACATATGATTGTCGATGGGCTGTTCATAAATTTTGATGTTTCTCCAGCTAGGTTTAGTTGGGGTGCCTGGGGCCGATAACTTTGATTGTATGTTTGGTCAAATTCACACGGTCAGGATTTCATTCAAATGCTTCTTCAGATTCCCCTCAACAGAACATTTGAGAAGCCTTCATACTAAAAGTTCTGGGTCCCAAAAGCTTCTTATTTGAATTGGTACCAAAATTATATAACTCTTTATGAAAAATGCCTCGTTTATGATGCTCTTAGCTCATTTATTCTGTGATGGTTCTTTTTTATTTTTTGCCTGGCAATAGACTGGAATGGTTCTTAAACAAACTTGCATACTGGTAGTTTTTCACTGCTCCTTTCATCTGAACATGATTTTTAAATGTTGTTACAGATAGGGGAGGAATGGGATGACAGTTTACGATCAAAAGAAAAAATTGAAGCAAACCTGCTGAGCAAGTATGAGGCGGCAATGAGAAGAGAGAGAGCACTGGCTTATTCATTCTCTCATCAGGTGACCTCTTCATCTGTCACCTTTTACACATTCTGGCCCCTTCAGAAAGAGATGAAAAATGATAGAGGAAAGAGAAAAAGAAGAATAAGAAGCAAATAGATGTTTGCTAGTTTATTGTGCAACCACAGCCACTAAGAGATGTAGAGAATCAAACTTTGGCAAGTTTTTAACTTCACTTTGCTCATATTTTATGCTCCAACTGCCATAGGAAGACCATGAAAATGCCCTAGGCAAAACTAAAGCCTTAAACAGGTTTCACAAAATGCCAAGTTTAAAATTTTCCCCAACCCTACAAACACGTTGTTGTGTTTTAGTGCATCATAAAATTCCCAACCCCATGCTCCAATCCAAAGCAGCTTCTGACACAGGCTCATATTGGTTTACTATTTATGTATCCATCTCAACTAAAATCTAGTCACAAAAAAACTTCAAACATAACATGATATTTTACTTGAATACTGAAATTCTACATTTAAGAGTAATTTTAATTATAATAATTTTTTCCCTGGTAAACTGAAAAAGCATTTAAACTGAAATTTGTAACATACAAAGTGATGTTTTCAGTTTTTTAACACAATTTTGATCTGGTTGCAGTGTTACAATGCAAGGGAGAGCTTATGTGGTGCTAATTTGGTTATCTAACACACTATCCTTTTTGTTCCAGTTACCAAAAATGATAACTGGATTATAGATTTTGGAGAATATATAGTTTTAGTTTGTGGTTGTAGCTGAGTGCTACTTTAATGGAAACCAAGTCAAATGTCAGTTGTTCCAGGTAGAAATTCAACGATCTACTTGGGCTAAGTTGAAAGGTCAGTCAATTGAGGTAGAAGATTCAGTGATCTGCTTCTTTTGCACAAGTGAGATGCTGGTGTCAAATATTAGGTCTAGTTAATTTAGGAATTCACAGATTGTTGATTTGTATTTTGAAGCACAATGCTATTGCCACACATCATCATGTATTTTATATTAATATTCATCTATTAACCAACTTTAAAGAATTTCATCTTCCAATATAATTTCTTATTATTTTTAATGAACAGCAAAGCTGGAAGAAGTCTACAAGATCAGCAAACTTATTGTTCATGGACCCGAATAATCCACACTGGGGTTGGAGCTGGTTAGAAAGATGGATGGCAGCTCGATCATGGGAGACACGTATTATGAATGAAAAAGAACTTAACAATGATCACTCATCCGTGAAGAGTGCCACCCTCGGCATCACTGGAGGAGAAATCATCAAGGCTTATGCTCGTCATCAACTCAATTATGACAAGCCTTCCCCAGCAGCCAGCCAGAAAGCAAGTCATCCTTCTTGCCATCCATCCCCTTTCACTCCCCCATCCAAGAAATCTTCAACAGTAGCCAGAAAATTGAAGCCAGCAAGCCCGAGAGGGAGTGTGTTGGGTCCAGATGATGATACAAGGAGCATGTTTAGTGTGCAGCTGGAGAGGAATAGAAGACATAGCATTGCTGGGTCATCGGTGAGAGATGATGAGAGTCTGGCTAGCTCTCCGGCAGTTCCAAGTTACATGGTACCCACTGAGTCAGCAAAGGCTAAGTCGGCTGAGTCAGCAAAGGCCAAGTCTCGGATGCAAAGCCCGTTGGGAGTGGAGAATGGGACACGGGAAAAGGGATTGGCAGGATCCACAAAGAAGCGGCTTTCTTTCCCGTCTTCACCTGCTAGGCCTAGGCGGCACTCAGGTCCACCAAAGGTGGACATCAGCTCTGTTGTGGAGCACAACACAAGGAATGGAGTGGCGAGTTAATTATTCATGTTCAAAGAGAAAAGAGAAATAACCTAATTGGGTCTAAAGTTGTTAACAAAGAGAAGAATAAAAGGAAAAGATGCGTCTTGATTTGTGAATCTACCTCCACTTCTGTTAAAAAATGTTGTTCTATTTATTGTTTTCAGGTGTTGGTTTGGAGTTGAAATCAGTATCTCGAGTGAGTCTTGTTATGAGAATTGCTTCTTAGTCCTCACCCTCTTGTCATTATTACAATTGTGAGGACTGTTATTTTTTATTTTTTTAGAAAGAACCTGCTTCTGGGTTTTAATTATTTTCTTCAAAAGAATGAATGTAATTCTATTACACTGATTCCTTGGATGCAATTAATCCACTCATTTTAATCAGGCATTTGATTTGCTAAATACAAATTTGTTGTTTTATGTGTTTAAAATTTTTAAAATAAAAAATTATTGCTTGTGTTCAAGGCATTTCAAAATCTTGCTAACAAAATTAGCAAGTAGAAAATTCAAAATCGGAAATTCATTTGCATTAAGTTGGAATTTAGACTCACTTTATATCACACACACACAACCATATATTCAATTGAATGAAAATCAACAAGTTGCATTAAGGCAAAATGTGTTCTGAGTTTGCTAAGTTTGGTAAACTTGCTCATAATTCAGAATTATTCATAAATGTTTAATAAAAAAAAGACTTACTCATAGTTTAAGAAGCACGGACACGGGTATGACACGACATGGACACGGTGATACAAAAAATTCTAAAAAAATAGAATATGGACGCAGCGAGGACATGACTATAAAATAATAATATAATATATTAATATATATTAATTATTAAAAAAAAACTACGTTACAGAAATACTTCAATTCATTATCAAGCAATTAATAATCAAACAAATTATAAACAAAAGTAGACAAATAGATTAAAGAACTAAACTTATTTAGTCCTCTACATATATTTAGCTTAGTTTTTTAATCATAACTTAGTCGCATATAATTTTCTTTCAAAATACTTGAATATACATTACTTTTACGAAGTGTCTAATACGTGTTCTATGAGTGTCCTAAAAAGAAAAATATTAGGACACTTTTACAAAGTGTCTAACACGTGTTTAGTCCGATACGAATACAGCACCTTGATGAAGTATCGGTACTTTCTAGCTCAAATTGTTTGCCTTGATGAAGTATCGGTACTTTCTAGCTCAAATTGTTTGAAAAATAAGAAAAGGAAGCATAGTTATTAAAGAGAGCTTACTGGCGGTCCAACAAACAAACTGTTCTTGCGCACTGCTATTTTTATCGGTAAACAACATATCTCTCTTTCCTCTGCTAAGCCTTGAACCCTTGCCATCAATTTTGTAACATAGTGTTTTACCAAAGAAGCAAGGATGCTCGGTATACACTAGTTCATATCAAATCTATACATCAATCAATCTGGCCAATCCATGAAAAGAGTATTCAATATAATGAACTGACATAACACCATTATCAAATACCGATTGCATCAAAGCTCCAAGAATAGTACTGGTTATAGCAAGCAGTGGAAAAATTAAATTAATAGCTCAAGGCATTCAAGATTTATGGTTGAAACATTGCACCAACAGTAACACCCAACAAGACATCAACTAGTCATCACAATTCATTGTAAGCGATCATAATTAACCATTCAGTTCATATAATTTGAGGGTTTGTAGATTTACACGGTCATGGTTTTCAAAATAAAAGAATGATATTTGATGATTTATTTTGACTTGTTATTAATTTGTATCTTATTGATTTTTTTCAATAGAGTTGTGAAGATATCTCATGGAAGGAGAAAGAGGAGGAAGCACAGAACAACAAAGAAAAGGCTTTCATAGTTGAAGTACTAAATAGGAGTGCAGTTTAGTCTTTTCAATTACTAAAATAAGGAGTTGGAGCACTGGAAGAGGTTTATGAAGCACCAATATCATGCACCTTATTAAATTATACTCCTACTGATGAACTTGCCTTTCTTTGCTTGATCATTACTATTGATTAGGAATCATTATAGGAGCCAATATTTAAGGTCCTCTTTTAACCAAATGCACTCCACTCTGTTCTTAAATTGAAATGTGTTCCTAACTCATAAATAAATAAATAAATCAAGTATTAGATAAATATTTGTCATTTATATTAAAACAAACCCAAAAAAAGGAGTGCACTTAGTTAAAATGGGAGTGGATTTATGATTTTTCTAATTATATATTAAAGATAAGGGTAAAATATGCACAAGAGTTATGTTGGGTGTTTATTAGACCATATATCCCTCAAGTTGTTATGAAATGTCCTTTTTCTATTTAATATTTTAATACTTTTAAATAAAAAAAATATTTTAATGTGAAATACATATCTTGCCCACCATATATATATAATTTATGTATTAACTGTGGAGTATTTTATACATATATGAAAGACAATTTTGTTAATGTCTTAATACTATAATTTTTGTCATTTCATTATAAGTAAGGACAATTAAGTCACTTTTTTTTTTTGCCTAATTACACATTATAGTCATATTTGATGTTTATTACATCATGTACTTCTATATGTTATGAAACATTTTTTTCACTCTTAATATTTTAATACTTTTAAAATAAAAAAATCTTTTAATGTAAAATACCATTATATATATATTATATATATTAATTGTAGAGTATTTTATATATATGTGAAGGATAATTTTATTAATGGCTTAATAGTATTTTTATCATTTATTATAGACAAGGGCAATTAAAGGTCGTTGATGACACTTGCTTGACCTCAAGAAAATACAGTATAATAAATGTCGAATATGAATTAGATCAAATTTCAGATGAGGTGATAGAGTGTATTTTACCTTAAACGTAAACATCTAGATAGGAAAATAAGAAAATAAAAGAAGGAAAAGAAAACCGTTGCCACGTGGACATCACGAGACGTTTATGTTGGCTAATACACTTGTGATGAACACATCCAAACCCTAAAATGATTATAAAGATACGAAGCCCGCGAATGTATATTTTGATTTCTTCGAGCCATCAAAACTCGCAGAGATGGTGAGTTTTATTACTCGCTACTCACAAACACGAACACAAACACAAACACAAACACACATACGTATATACAGTATAATATGCCTTTTTGAATTACTTTCTTTGTTAAATCTATGTTTTATTGATTTTGTTGTTTTATTTAATTTAAGAGTCAAAGCTACCAAAATGGAAAAATTATTAGGGCCCTTGTTTTCCTGTTCACAGTTCATTACTGTGATTGTGGATTTACTTTCAGTTTAGGGTTTTCTGTTATTATAGCTACAGATACCAAATCATTTTGTGATTTGTTCAACTGACTCGACCACACACACACATATAATATGTGGGAATGTTTTGATTGTTAAAAGGAAAGCTTGAACCCAGGTATCTGGTACTCCAAGAGACTTTGCCAAATAAGCTAGCTGGCACCTTCATGTATGTACGCATGTATGTATATGTGATAGCTGTTAGGTTTTAATGTTGAATGAAGATTAATTGTGACTATCAGAATTCAGAGAGAGCCTTGAGAGAGAATATATATTTGAGCAATTTCTCTTGTGAAAACCATGGTCACAGGTTCTTTCACTAGTATGTATCCATTTTTGTTGCGTCTTTACAATTTACATACGTATGTAATGGGTCAGGTGCTTTCACATTTAGAGAACCGGTTACAAGCATCTGTACAGTACCTTGTAGTTTGCAATTTGATTTATATTTGTAACAACAGTTTAGGCGATCATAATGCAATTGCACTTGCATAGGAGTTAGTTACTAGCTTGTTTAGATTGTTGCTTCCACAACATGTAACATGTATCAGTAAATTATAATTTTTACTTTATGTTTGTACTGACAGTTCAGGAAGCAAATGATCAAGCATGCAACTGCACTGGCATAGGAGTTTTTGGTTCCTTTCATAGGTCCCCTTCTTTTCAGTAAATTGATACATGCAATTTTGAAGATTTATTTAATAGAAGGGGATTTACAAATTCTTTCAGATAATATAGATCATGACTCGAGAGATTTTGTATGTGTACCTTGCATGTACACATATCTTGCCCCTGTGTTTTTGCCTTCAGTGTAATTGTTACGTTTAAGTGGAATGGGGAGTCAAATTTCAAGAATTTGTTTGATTAAATCCAAGGATCATAATTGTCATAGAAGACAACAATTTAAGCGCAATGAGTAGAGAAAACTTTAGTCTCTATTTCATCTTGCTTAAGGTACTCCTTCCTGTTCCCAACTTTATAACTTTATGAGCAATCAATTTCTTTAGCTTTTGATCAAAGCCTTTCGCTACCTTCCTGCTCTTGCCCATGGCTCTGTTCTATTGCTTCACCTACTCTTAAACGACTTTGTTCTAAACCCCCAAAGGTGATCCCCAAATCCCCAATTATCTACTTCCTCCCTAAATTTTGTAAAGTACCCATTTAAGACACTTTCTGTACATTAGTGGCACTCCTTTTAAGCCTTCTATTCTTCAATAGCAAAGGATTGTTTTGTCCATTTTTGTTGACATTCTATAGTTCTGTTCCTGATGGGTCACAATCTTGCTTGAAGACATATCTAGAGATGGAGATATAGCTGATGCCCCTTACATGCACCGTTGCTGTCTGTTTTAGGCTTTTAGCTCTAAAATTCCTTTATTCATTGGAAATAATTGATTTATCTCTTCCAAAATTGGTCCTTAGGGGATCTAAAAGCCCCCTATGTTCATGTTATAACCTGATGCAACACAACCACCCTAATAATTCCCTTGTCATCTCCCAAGTCATCTCTTCGAACTTCATCTGACTCCAACTCCATATAAATAGAGTGGGTCAAGGAATGCTCCACCAACTCACTTCTGGTGGGTTAAACAATCAGCCAATTGTTGAGAATGGATGCCATTTTATTCATTTTTTTATCCACCTTTACAATAATAAATTGACATGGTCTCAATTTTGACTTTCTTTCTATTATCTGAAACGGGTGGCAATGGGATGGGAGAGTGTCAATCTTTGGAGCCAAATCAACTTGCGCTAACCATCTCCATTCAACCAATCATCGGCGCCATTCTCCCCGCATGTTTACATGAATGCGTTGTATTCTCTGTGCATGGCTGCCTAAGCAGCTCAAGAAACTTCCGTATACGATCTTGGTCCACTTTGCCAACTAAAATGCCTCTCAGCAAAGAAGGTTCTATGCATGTGCTTCTGTACAGTTCATTTGTTCTATTTACCATTATCTTTTGCCAAACGCTCTTAAAAATATTGCCATGAGAAACTTCAGGACCTCTCACAATCTCTCCCCCACTATTCTGCTCAACCTTGTTGTGCCTGTTCTTATGACTTTCAAATGACTCAAGGCCCTTATGGTTTTCTTTGAAATTCAAAAACCCCCAGTTTCCACTCCGTCTGACACGTTCCTCAATTTCCCTTTTAATTGCTCTCATACTTAGTTATTGAAACTACCAGAACAAAGATGACAACTGTGTGAGGCACATTCAAAGACAACTATTGATGACTTCGAAGTAACTATGCTATTTATCCGTGCAGTATATTTATTTGATGATCAGGTTCTTGTCAATTATGATTTAGATGTTGCTGCTTCCTTTCTTGATGACTAAAACCTACTTATATATTACAGCAAGAACCTGTTCCTTAAACTAATAAAGTTTAAATCTGAGATGTGCATCAGGTTGTACCTTTGGTAGCAGGTATTGTGGTTGCTGCTGCTGCTTATGCCGGTAGACATGGCATCCTGGCTTGGAGAGCTTTTAAGGCAAGACCACCTACAGCTAGACTGCGCAAATTCTATGAAGGAGGTTTTCAACCTTCAATGACAAAGAGGGAAGCCGCTCTTATTCTTGGACTCAGGTACATGAATTTTTCCATTGAAATCTAAGTTCACATATCATGGCCCCTTTGGTCTCTACCGGCCTCCACTTCCACATTGTTGTGCTCCTTCTCTAGATTTTGGATAGTTTTTGTCTTTGGCACCAGTATCCCTCTGAAAACTGATGATCATGCCTCGTAATCATATCCGCTCGACATAAGCATTACAAAATTGTGGAATAGCAGTAGTGAATCAACTGCCATTGTAGTGTAAATCTTATAATAGAGTATCTTTCACTGAAGAAATAAAAAAAAGTAAAGGTCAAATCCACTAGTAATTTTTAGAAAAAAGATAGATGCGTTGTCTAAAACAACAGCAGCAATCAAGCTTTTTTCCCAACTACTTGGGGTCAGCTACATAAATCATATGTTTCCACTCCACTCTATCTAAGGCCATAGTCTCAGTCAAATCACATGCTATCATATCATTCTTTACTAACTCTACATATATTAACTTTGGTCTTCCTCTTCCCCTATCTTTGCACTTGTCGAAACTATCTTAAATGATTTTCTCTCATTTTATCTCAAATTTGTGCTACTCCAACCATCTCCCGAATGTGATCATTTCTAATTCTATCCTTTCTAGTCTTATTATACATCCATCTCAATATTCGTATTTTCGCAACACTCAGCTTTATGCATATGTTGTTTCCTAGCTACCCAACATTTTATGCCTTAAAGTATGGCTGGTCTCGTAGTGGTTCGATAGAATTCTCCTTTCAATCTTAAGGGGATACACCTATTACACAACATACTAGATGCATTTCTCCATTTAACCCATCTTGCTTTGATGTATCGTCCAAAACAATAAAATGAAACTACGAGGGTCAAGAGTAACTAATGCTTAGCCCCATATCATCATGTAGTTATTGTAAAGATAGTGGGGCATGGTAGGTGGGTTGTATTCATCATCATGCAGTTGTCGAGTCCCAACCACAATATTTCTTTGGCGGTGACTTAGGAAGCACATACACTCCTAAAAGGTCAAAGAATTCGTGTCAGACACGGACACGCCCTGACACGTGTCGGACACACCAAAAAGTGTCTTAATTTTTTTTGAAATATTTAGACACGACGTGGACACGCGTCTGACACGCCATGGATACTTGTCCGACACGCGCATCACATTCTTGGGGATTTTTAAGAAAGTTTTAAAAAAATAGTTGGGTTAAATTGTAAATATGAGGAGTTTTTTTAATAACTTTCAATAATATGGTGATCATTACATAATTACTTACAATTTTTTCGTTTATAAAATAATTTTATATTAAAACAATCATATATTTAGGCTTATATTTTAGTTCAAAGATTCAAACTTGCACGATCAACTTTATCTCTCTCTTGTTCTCCCACCGACCAAACTTCACTGCTAGTGGGTGGTCACTCTCTCCATGTCAGTCTCTCTCTCTCTCTCTCTCTCTCCTCTTCCTCTTTTCTTTCTTCTTCTACACAAACCCTAGATACTTCTTTTTTTCCTTTCTCAACAAAATGATTTTTCTCTTCTTCCTTTTTCCTCTTGTTTCCATGAACCTTTTCCCTTCTATGGATTTTACCTTTATTTTTAACTAAGCCCTAATTCTTTTTCTAACAAAACCCTAATCCTCTTTGTTTCTTTGTTTTTTCTCTTCCCCCTTTCTATCTTTCTTTCTTTTTCCCAGCAAAGCACAAATTCTAAAATTCAGCAAAACACAATTTTTTTTTCATTGTTAGGTTGATAAAAAATAATATTACTCGCTTATGAAAATAATAATAATAATATTAATATTACTCTTAATTTCTTTTAAGAACAACATCATATATATATATAATATTTATTATTTGCACTGTCTCCGCTGTGTGTCTGTCTTAATTTTTTAGGATTTGCCATGTCGTCATGTCCGTGTCGCCATGTCATCGGAGTCCCTTACCGATTTCCGTGCTTCTTAGGCTGTGACTGTTTGACCTGTGTTGATGGGAACCTGCTGCTGCAGAACTTCACTAAGGTGGCTGTACTTTGAACCTCTGTATATCACAAGTTTGAACCTCTCCAAGCTGGGTGAAGCTTGGCCTAACTGGCTCAACACAGACATTTCTGTGACCCATGCTCTTCTGGTAGTGGTTTTATTACCAAGTTCTGTATATACTTGGAAAGATCTTTTTGTTATGACTAGTACTTGCTTTTCATGGTGATATGAACCTCTGTATATCATGATTCCAAACCTGACCTTGCTGGATCAACTTTGGACTAATTGGCTCAACATAGACATATCCGTGACCCTTGCTATCCCATAATGTCTAGTTCTTGCTTTTCATGGTGATGTGGATTATGGTGCACTGCAAACCTCTGTATATCGCAATTCTGAACCTGACCTAGATGGGTCAAGTTTGGTCTAACTGGCTCAACATGGACATATCCATGAGCTTGCCTCTTTAGAGGTGTTAAGAAATGAAGCCTAACCTCCAGCCAGTGTAAATAAGTTGGTAGACTGATCCATTTTGTAACTTCTTGTGTTTTGGTAACCTAAAATGTGCTACTTACCAAAAGAAAGAAAGAAAAAAAAAAAAAAAATGAGCTAGGTTTTGGTTAGGTGGTTCTTCTACCTGACCAATCTGAGATCAACTCAATAAGTTTTCCCTGAGATATGGAAGCTATCATTGATCATTGAAAATGTCCCAGCATCAAAAGGCGTTGGCGTAATTAACGAGGTGATCATGATTCATGAATTACAGAATTAGTATAGTTTCGTTAAATTTGTCCTCACAAATTGATGTTTGTAAAATGTTTTCCAATAGTCTTTTTCACATTGATACCCAATGATTCATTGGGTTGGATTTAGGTTGGGTTATCTTTCTTTGAATCAATCCATTACTACTCTATACCTACTGTACATGTGTTATCTGGGAAATGTGGGCAGATATAAGGCCAAATTTGGTTAGTTTTTTATCCACTTGACAGGTAAATTCGGAATTTGCTTGCCTCCTTCATAGTATTTTTTTTCTTTCACATCACCTGATCATGACAGCTTCACCTGCTAGCCTTTCATGGGAAAGACCGAGTAATTTTGTTCTAATGGTGTACATTTAATATTCAATGTTTGAGCTACTTTATATCACCAAACCTACTATTGATTTTGCACAGCAGATTCAAGCTTGGAAATTCTACATCTGCCCCATTTTCTCAGTCAGCTGTATTTTAAACATGCACCTTCATTAGCTATATGCATCTCTTGTATAATGATATATTTGTTCTCATTAATCCTATCTTCACCTGAATTTTCCAATGTTTGTCTTAAACAGGGAAAGTACTCCATCAGATAAGGTTAAGGAAGCACATAGAAGGATGATGGTAGCAAACCATCCAGATGCAGGCGGTAGCCACTACCTTGCTTACAAAATTAATGAAGCAAAAGATGTGATGCTTGGAAAGACCAAGGGCAGCGGCTGTGGATCTGCTTTCTGATCTTTATATAGACATTTTTGTCCAAGTTTTAGAGGTGAGTTTTAAGAGCTGGGTACTGCCCTAATTAATTGAACAGTATCACCTGCTTCTCACCTTGAGCGTGCAAAATTATTCTTCCCATGTCTCTGGTAATGGATTGATCAGAATTAACGGTCTATGTTCAATAATTTAATTAAGACCCAATATATGTACAGTATTTGGAGAGCATGACCATTTTTGTTTAGTGAGTTTGTTGAATGCAAGGTGAATTTCTTGCTATTTGACTAGGATGTGTTAGTACGAGTGACATAATTATATTGATAAGATAATTAGTAAGTTTCATGCAGCACGGGTGTTCCTGTGTTAATTACCAATTGTCTCATAAGTTTAAGTTATTACTAGGGCTGCAACTCGGGCGGGTCCAACCCGACCCAGCCCGAGCCCAGCCTGAAAATTTTCGGGCCTGGGCTGTGAATATTAAACTTCCGGACGGGCCTGGGCTGAAATTTTGGAACCCGAATTTAATTCGGTCCGGGCCCGGGCTGGTATGAATGCGAACCCGAACTCAACCCGAGCCCAGCCCGTAATGCGAACCCGAATCCCAACCCGTAGTATGAAGCTAATACATATATAAAAAGTGCACTGATATGAAGAATCGAACCTTGGCTCAAGCTATTTTTTGTTAACACTCAAACCATAATGCCAATGCCTTCTTTATGTTAATATTACATCAATAATTATATTTAATGGATTTCTTTAAAAAAGCTAAGCACTCTAACGAAAATACAAAAATACTAGTATAATGCTATAAGATTTTTATTTTTACTTATAATACTTTAGTATTAATATTTATTAATTTATTTTAAAATTTAAAAAATATAAAGCTTAATATTGTAAATTTGTTTTAAAATGTTAGAAACATGTAAACATATATGAGAGGAGTTCTTCTACCACTTTTTCACACTACTTGTTTTTACGTGTATTATATATAAATTTTTTATCTTCTAATATATTAGTTATAGTATAAATTTTTATTTATTTCATTCTTAAATCTATTAGTATTCATTGATTTAGTAAAAAACAACTACTCACTTTTTTAATAAAGACATGGATGCAATTTATAAATCAATCATTACTTATGCTAAATGGTCTCCAATAATAAATTTCACTAAATTAATTAAAATTCATTAAAAACTTATGTCTATCAAATTCATGCGATAATCAATTCTGTTATATTACATCAATGTGGGCTTGATTATGTCATACTTGACCATGACCTTGCTTGCATGTGATTGGTGAGCCAGTTATATATTATATATTCTTCTATTTTATCACAATTTGATTAATTAGTCAATTGTCTAAAAAATCAATTAAATTGAAGAGTTTAAATCATTTAATCTAAACATCTAGTTTTATAATATTGAGTTGTTATATAGTGTCACGAGATATATAGTACAACAAATAACTTTTATAAGTAATACAAGTTAGACTATTTTATTCTATTTTGTAAAAAATTGATTAAGTGTCTAAAAAATCAATTAGAATAATTGATAATTTTAAATCATTTAATATGAACATCTAGTTTTATGAAATTAAGTTGTTCTTTAGTGTCCCGAGATATATAGTATAACATATAATAATTATAAGTAATATAAGTTAAACTATTTTCTTTTATGAAATTAAGTTTTTATTTAATTTTTATCATACTAAATAAAAGTTGTTATATACACTCTTTTATATTGCATAAATGCTTGTTTACAAAGAACAATAGTGTATGAGATTAATCAACAATAAATCAATTTTAAAACAAGATAAAGTTGAATTGAAGATTAATATAACACTTACAATTCAAATCATTAGTACAACCAAGATTTACACTAGCTTGCATGATTTATACATCAATTAATAAAGATCCCCAATTGAAATGTAAATAATCTACATAACATACTTATACACATCTTATTCCTAGCTTTACAATACATACGTATATCTATCTCACAAATCCGGAAGATAACCAAATGGAACTGACTGATGATCACTCAAAAAGTATGGATCTCGTTTCCAACAATCCAACCAACTTTCTAACTTTTCAAGATTTTTTTCTTCTTGCCGTCAATATATATATATATATATATATATATATATATATATATCTTGTATCTTCCTTATAATGTCTTCTTTCGATATCTTATTAACTCTATGTGAATACAAAACATCCAATTGCCATTGGGATTGGAGCTAACTTTGCCCATGAAAGTAATAAGTAATAACTTATCGTATGACATTTACAGTGTCCCAAAATATATAGTATATTATTCTAATTAGTTAGTCATATGTCTAAAAACTCAATTAGATTAATTGATGGGTTTAAACCATTTAATCTGAATATTTAATTTTATGAAATTAATTTTTTCTTTAGTGTCCTGAGATATAAAGTATAGCATATTAATTAAAGTAATATAAGTTATACCACTCCTTTATTTTTTGTTAATAATACTTCAATATTAATATATATTAGAATGTTTGAGTGAGATTATTATTTTTATTTGATTTTAAGATAGTGAAAATTATGTCATTGATTTAGTTAATAATATAATTTATAACGTTTGTTTGTTATATTTAAAGGGAGTAAATATTATTGTAATTTAATTAATGTTTTAAACTTATTTTAATAAATGGTCCTAACTTTCAGTTTTATATATTAAATACTATTGTTGCATCTTATATAATCAAAGGCCATTGATGGATAGGTGGATGGAGTGCATTACTAAATTCAAAGTCTGGAGAGGAATGAGGTTCGATTCCTCATGACAGCAATATAAATTTTTGATAAGAAGAAGACCCACCACCAGTTGAAATATCAAACCCGAATTTGTAGCCCGGTTTCCCAACCCGATTTCAACCCGAGGTTCTGAAAATTAAAAACGGGTTGAGTCCGGGTTCACATAGTCGGGTTCGGGCCGGGCTAGGGTTAACCAATTTATATTTAGGGTTGAACCCGATTTAAGTCTCCAACCCGCCCGGCCCGCCCGAGTTGCAGCCCTAGTTATTACTAAAGATGGGAGGAGGAATACAATAACACTCCAGTTTTTCTAAATAGTTGTACCATTAAATATGTTTAGCTTCTTACATTTATATTGATACGTCGTGGAGTCGTTGGAATTTAATGAGTAGAATCATTAATATACACTTGTTGCTTAAAATTTCAAATTTACACTCGCTGTTCACTAGACCAACAACATTCCATATATTCCACAAGGACGAGGATGTCATGAAATTTTCAAGTTCCAAATAAAATTTGAACAACAGTGTGACCTTTGCTCCATTTTGGTGTAAAATGGGGGCACGTTGAGCACGATTTTCTGCCTCCTGATATTGTATTAGGAGTAATTTTTTAATGTTTTATTATTACATTTTGAATTTCATTTACTGTTAGGATTTTCAAGCTCCCGCCCAAACTCATTTAATCTTTGTAGAAAAATCGATAACAATCAATGTGAAAGCGAATTCGGGTTGTTATAAACTTTAATTCAAAAAAAAAATTGAACTCGTTGTTTCATGTGCTTTCTAAATTCCTTCAATCTAGCAGTGTAACTCTCAATTTCAAAGCCCAAGAGCTTTTTCTTTGATCTTCAAGACAATTGACAGGGAATGAGAGTAGTGTTTGTGTTCTAGGATTTGCAATATAATCCCATCAACATTAGGATTAAACAATATAACATATTTATATTGCTTGTTCCATAATCTCTAAGTAAAGCCATTGGGATTTCCTAACTAGGTCAGGCCCACCCATGGGCACCCCCGTTTGGGTCCAAACTCAAAGTTTAATCTCCTACTCGCACATGGTATGCACGATGTTACCATATCTCTTTCTCAAATGTCCAATTGTCGACACAATTTATACAAGCTAACAGACCATGCGACTGCCGAGAAAACCTACATGTGGGAGCTTTAAATTATCAAGTCATAAAAAGGTAGAACAGAGATATCAACTCTCAAAGATAATAAAATAGTGTCTTTTATATCCCAAATCCATCTAGTCACATTAGTTCAAGCATCTATAATCTCTCAAAGAGCTATGTTTAACCCCTCGAGGACTAGCAATATATCCACACTTATATTGCAACTCCCTCGAGGCAACATAAGTTGTTAATAGTGAATATAAAGCAAATATATGGCTCAAATGATCTTCCTTTCGCTCTCATGCCACTTAGCCCGGAACTAACTGTTTTTTCAGCAATGTCCCTTAAGGTTGAATCATACATGACCGCATACAATATGCCAAAGTAACTGAGCATCAACTCTTTATCTTATGGCCTAGTCAAATGTAACAAAAGGTACACATTTGGTCATTCACAATGACCTTTGGACTCACACAGTGAGAAAGTAGGGATCCATTCACTCATCTTCATACATGGTCATGAAACACATATAGTATGAAATACATGCTATAGTGGAGTAACTCTCTCAAATAATGTATGTTAGAAACTCCAACACTATACAGATCTTAGTCTAGTCGCTATGCAAGCGTCTAACCCGAGTTTTTCATTTGCTCACTCTCTAAAGCGCCAAAATTAAGATCACGCATCTGGTTATCAATACAGGTAAAATGGATAGTGGGTGTATCCGTCATTGGTCTCTATTGTCCGATCTCATCATGGCTCCAACCAAGGCGACATTTTAACCAAAATATCTCATATTTGCTCGTTATCTTAAGCGCCAAAGGCGATTGCTCATGTGAGTGAGCCAATCAAAACCTACTAACATACTTCATGTCAAATATATATGTGTGTGCGTTATTTCACATGCAATGTTCATAACTCAAATGATCAATAATGAAACAATTATTAAAAATGAACATATGCATTAACAACATAAATATCCTAAAAACATCATAAACAAATGATCAATTGGTCCTTAAAAACACATTAATCACAGTCTACATAGCCCTAAAGCTCTAATATAAGTCATATAACCATCTCTAACAATACGCTCAGTCAAGAAGTTCGCAACCATGCGACTCGTAGAAATGTGTTAGGATCATTTGGTTGTGCACAACAAGATCTCTGATGAAGTTATACCTCACATCTATGTGTTTGGTTTGACTATAGTATTTAGGATCCTTAGAGTAGGTGCAATTATGCTGTCACAATGGATTGTCACAGGATCATCAGCATGTGTGACAACTCTAAGATGCTCAAGGAACCTTTTCAACCAAATAACTTCTTGCACGACAGGTGAGCAAATCACGAACTCTGCCTCCAAGGCAATAGAGGATTGCTTTCAATTACTCCAATAGAGGTCTCCTACAATCTTGATCATCATGACCATAAGGGAAATTTGATCAAGAGTTGAGCTGAGTTACTATAGCACATTGTTCGAGAAGATCCCATCAATCTTCCCGCAACAATCATGCGTACTATGATTCTAGCTACTCGGCACTCGAGGTCATCATTAGATTTACCCTTTCTATAGATAGTGACGGTTATTCTGAGAGGTGTCAGGGTCCCTATTCCTGATGGAGCAAATGTTGAGAGACCGAAAGGAATGATTGATGATACGTCAATTACTTGTTCGATAAACAAGAAAGAGAATTATATGAAAGCTTATGAGCTCAGTTAAGGAGCTAGACAGGCTATGTCTGGAGGTCACAGAGTCTTCCAACTTCCTACGACTGACACGCCAGTGACGGCAAATCAGATGAACCAAGTCCTTAGGTTCATGCAGCAAAGGTTTGACAGATTACATGCTAGGATAGACAAACTTGACCCTGCTGTATCTGATGAGGCTGCTTATGATGATTAGACATAGACCTTAGGTCTTGATATTTTTGTTCTAAATTAGATTTGACTTCTTTATCCCTGATGTCTAGATTATTTATTTTTGCTATGTTTTGGATATTTAATTGATCAGTGATGATGATTATTTTTGCTCCATTATTATCTTATTTTCTCTATGTGCTTCATTGATTATCTTTTGATATGTCTCATATATGCATTTCTTTGTCAATTTGTTACAAAAAGGGGAAGATGTATTTATCAGATATTTTTGTTTAAGGGGGAGCATTGAGCATTACATATTTTTGTTTATCTTTTTTTATTAAGCTTTTCACATGTTGTGTTGTTTACGTGATGTGCAGAGACAAATTTTACATCTAACAGTCTTGAATACACATGTGAAGCTTCATTAGATCAACTTTTTATTTCTGTGTATTTCTAGGTAACATTGTAATCTAATTTTTTCAATGGACTATGTTATAATTATCTAGGTGGTTTTGTCATGAAATTGCCAAAGGGAGAGATTGTGAGATATAATTTTCTAATTGGCAAATTTTGGTGTTCAAAACTTGATTGATCGAGTTGTAATTTTTGCTTTATTTTATGTATCGACCATTAACGTCTTCGAGCTAATACTCAAGTGCATTAAAGCAGTTAAATCGGTGAGAACACCATATAGTATAGGTAAGTATGGTGAGGAAATATTGCACTTTATATTTTTGAGCCTATTTTGAAAATCTAGGGTTTTCGGAAAAAATTTAAGGTTTTTCAAAATAGGACCGATCCCTAATTTTAGGACCAGTCCAACTTTGTTCGGTACTTTTGGTTTCTGCAGGTTTTTACAAAGTCCCACCGGTCCTAGTTTTTGGGCACCGATCCCATTTAGCCTGTTCCAAAAAGGAAATAATTTTAACAAAAATTTTGATTCCTATTGGGTTTAAAACTTCTAGGAGAGTTCTATTTTGGTATTTAACTTCTTTTTCGAGTAGAATTAGGACTCCTTTGCATATATGTATATATCTGTGTTTTCTCTACAATTAAGCTTTGAGAATTAATATTTTTAAGAGAGAGAAAGTATATACAGTATAATTAGGGCAAAGTATTTTTGAGAGCACACATTTATATTTTGCGAGTGATATTTAGAATGGTGTTTAACACATGAACATTATAAAGTATTCAAACTAGTTCAATAAGTTCACATGTTTTAACACATGAACATTGTTCACTAGAAAGTTTTCAAATCAGTTCAATACGTGGTTTTCTAAAGTCACCCTTTTCAAATTTTTACTCTTAATTTTATGAAATACATTTTAAATTAATTAATAAATTGTCAATCATTTTCTTGCATATTGTTTCAGTATTTGTTTTAGAGTTTCATTTTAAATTGATGATGACATGGGAAGAAGTTGCAAATCATTTCTTGTATATTGTTTTAGAGTTATTATTTAATTATTAATCATCATTCTTGCCTTAATCTCTCTGGTATTTTTTCATTGTAATGATTTTTTATTTGGATAAAAAAAATAGGTTGCAGTTATGCAAAACAGGTATATGCTCATCTTTTTTCATTGTAATTATTTCTATCTGACTTTTTGATCAATAAATAAATAAAAAATAGGTTGCAGCTATGCAAAACAGGTATATGCTCATCTTTTTTCATTTCATTGTAATTGTTTTTATCTGATTTTTTATTTGGATAAAAAAAAAAATTGCAGCTATACAAAATAGGTTATATGTTTATCCAAGATTCGAGCTAGGATTAAGTTTTGAAGATATGCATGGTAGAGCCCTACAGCTTGGGAAAGGGGGCTTATTTTACAGGGAGCGAGTCATTTTAAAAATTAACTATCTCGAGAATGTGGTGGCTGGGTTTACTGTGCACAAAATCACATTCCCCCAATGGCTGAACAACTAATGGCAGAATGGTGAGAATTTTTTGAGACCTTACTGGCAGCATGAAGGGCATGTTATTTTGATGCCCACAGTCTAGATTAGTCGAAAGATAACTGTTACCCAAGAATTGTCCCTAGAGGGGGGGTGAATAGGAACAATAGGCAAACGATGAAACTTTTTCAGTTTATCTCATTTTGACAAAAGTAGGTTTGTTTGGACTTTTGTCAAAGACTTGATAAACTTATGTATTCAACAAGTGTGAATGAGAATGCTCTATCTATTATGCACTTAAATGATCTAGTAGATACAACAAATGAAATGTTCATGAAAGTGTAACGTATCATGCTTGTAGTGTGTGAAAATCTTGATTGCACATTTTATCAAACATATGATATGCAAATTGATTGGCAAAAAGGTAATCAAATAAATAGTCAATCAACTTACAATACAATCAATTCCACAACTCAACTAATATCCTCCAAGTATACATCACATCCTCTTCATATGAAGAATTTAAACAACATTCATTAAATAAATAATTATAAAATAAATACTAGCAAAATAAAAGAGTAAACCTATCACGCACTTGGAGTGCTACTCATTCATTCATAAAATTGTTCATTGGATAAGGAATGAAATGAGCTAATTGAATATATGTCTATCAATGCTAAAATGGAATTAAAGTTCATATAGACTTTTTATCAAATACATGGTGTGCAACTTACTCCAAGCATTCATCCCATCCTCCTCATATAAATTAAAGCATATAAACTCATAACATTCATATATAAAGCATTATGAAATTAAATATATAAAATACTATTAAGTAAAGGAGTTAAGGGTTAGAGAAATGCAAACCAAGCAACACCACGATATTTACATGGTTCGGCAACTCCAATCTATGTCCATGCCTCAATAGCTCATCTTGAGGTATCCACTATAGAGCCTTCCTTAAGGGTGGAAAGCAAACTGTACAATTGCTAAGTGAATTACTTGGGCTTCCTTGCTCAATGAAGACCTCACCAAGACTTCTTTGTCAAGCGCATGACTTGGGATTCCTTTCTCTTTTGACGGTTAAGAGAAAATCATTACTCACTCTAAAGGGCGGAGAGTGCTACCAAATCATTCTCCTTTTAAGGTAGAGAATAAATATTTCTCATTTTTGGACTTAGAGAAAAACCCTTACAAAGTTTCTTCACGCTACCCATGCCAAGAGAATCTCTTGGTTTTTTTCTCTCAAGAATAAGAAATTTGTGTACAATTAGTGTCTCTCAAATAGACAAGATATACAAATTCAAAGCTCTCTCAAATCTACAGTTATAATTGATGAATTAATAAGAAAGCTCAACTCTAGAATGATGAGTGAAATACCACAAATGAATTGATCTTTAGAAGAATTTGGTCAAGTGTGGTGACTATTTCTATAGAATATGAATTCTAAACTTAAGGATAAATTCAACCAACAATGGATGATCAACTATGGGTGTAGTGGTCTCTCACATCTGAAAAATACACATACAAGGTGTATTTATAGCCCCTTTAAGAGATATGGCCGTTTTAAAGTTGTTGGGAGCATTAAATGATATAAACTAGCCGTTAGATTCAGATCCAACATCTTTGAGGCACCTCAAAATGACTTTGAGGCTTCTCAAAGTGCAGTTTGAGGCTTCTCAAACTGCAGTTTGAGGCTTCTCAAATTGCCTTCTAGAAAGCCTTGTTTTCTTCTGTAACTTTGAGGCTTCTCAAACTCAAGTTTGAGGTGCCTCAAAGTCCTCTAACCTTTAAATAGTCAGATTTCAAAGCAAAGGTTAGAACTTATGAGCATGCATGGTTTTAGGATATCATTATGTAAAGATCAAGACCTTTTTCATGAATTTTTGTGACTAAGAAATGATATGAATGTGAATGTATGGTCCTATCATAGAATTGACTTATTCAAAAGATATGAAAGCTTGAATTAATTCAACCTTAGTAAAGGCCTCATGATGTTATAAATGAAGTTCATGGCCTATTGTTTATACTCTAAAGACTTATGAATGATATGCATTGATCTTAGAACTTTCAAGTGAGAACATCAAAATAACTTTACAAAGCTTACTTATACACTCACCAAAACTAAACTACCCAATCTTCAATATCTTCATTGATCTTGATGTGCATTGGGTGAAATTTTCTTTCTTTGATATTATTGTCTTCATCTTTTTCTCATGTCCTTGATATGAGTTTTTGAACATAGATGGACATGATCAATGTGAGCTTTGGATACCTTTGCAAGGTGCCATTGATCCTCTTGTCTTATTTTGAGTCTTGTTAAAACGTAACCTGTTTAAGCATAAACTCAAGTAGACATTAAATTCTAACACTCACAATGTTTTGTTATCATCAAAATAACTGAGATAACCTTGGTTGGAAACCTTGGTTCAACAATAACCATCTTTCAGCTAACTTAGCCTCTTCCGTCCCTCGGGACCAACAAGGGGTAGTACAGAAATATTCATCTGTTGTCCATCGACTACGCCTTTTGGCCTGATCTTAGGCCCTGACTCACCTTCCGTGGATGAACCTTGCGGAAGAACCCTTAGGTATCTTTAATGGCTTTGTTGTAGGTTGTTTGAGAAAAAGAAGGTTATCTATACTACTATTAAACATACAAGTTGTTTCAAATCATTTAGTTATACTACAATTCTTCTACTAATAGATTTCAATAACCTAAACTCTATCACCTACTAATAGACTATTTAGTTATACCACAATTCTTATACTAATATACTTCTATAACCTAAACTCTATCACTTACTTATTAATAGACTCCTAGAAGTTTCAAATCATTTAATTTAGTTGTAATACATTACTCCTAAAGAATTTTAGAGCAATGCATACAAACCAAACTAAGTTATCTATAATATTAGAGATCTCATAGTTTTTTTTTTTTTATAGTTGCAACTCTATTATCTGGTTTTCGATTTCTCCCATATTTTATCTCTTTTACTAATCTTTAAGGACTTTGTTGTAGATTATTTGAAAAAAAAAAGTTTATCTATATCTATACTACTATTAAACGTACAAGTTGTTTCAAATTATTTAATTATACCACAATTCTTCTACTAATAGACTTCTACAACATAAACTATATCACCTACTAATAGATTCTTTAACTACTAATAGGCTTAATTATATAACCTAAACTCTATCACCTACTAATAGACTATTTAGTTATACCACAATTCTTATACTAATAGACTTCTATAACCTAAACTCCATCACCTACTAATAGACTCTTAGAGAGTTTCAAATCATTTTTTTTAATTGTAATACATTACTCCTAAATTATTTCAGAGCAATGCATACAAACCAAACTAATTATCTATAATATTTGAGATCTTGGAGTTTTATTTTTTATTTTTTTTTGTTAGTTGCAACTCTATTAAACTCCATCACCTACTAATAGACTTCTAGAGAGTTTCAAATCATTTAATTTAATTGTAATACATTATTCCTAAAGAATTTCAAAGCAATGCATACAACCCAAACTAATTATCTATAATATTAGGGATCTCGGAGTTCTTTTTTTTTTGTAAGTTGCAACTCTATTATCTGGTTTTCGATTTCTCCTATATTTTATCTCTTTTACTGGTCTTTAAAGGTTGTGTTGTAGGTTGTTTGAGAAAAAGAAGTTTATCTATACTACTATTAAACGTACAAGTTGTTTCAAATCATTTAGTTATACCACAATTCTTCCACTAATAGAATTCTACAACCTAAACTCTATCAGTACTAATAGACCCTTTAGTTATACCACAATTCTTATACTAATAGACTTCTACAACCTAAACTCCTTCACTTACTTAGACAAACGTGACTAAGTTTAAGAACAGAGGAAGAAAATTCATAAAAACATAATTATTCTCGGTGACATCTATAGCAACTACTGGTACGATCCTTTTTTATTCTCTATGATCGAGTTATTATTTTCTTCTTTAATCTCTAATTTAGAAAAAAGATTGATTTCAACTAATTTAAAATTATAATTTGCATAATTATATTAAACGAAGTATCTAGTTTGTCATTTATCTAACTTTTTATCATCTTTTCATTTTTTTTCTTTTTAAATGGATATAAGTGATCAAGTTAATGCAATTTTACTATTGTACTAAATTTGTACACTACAAGAATAAGATCTCTGAAACATTACATGTTTGAAAGTATTTGATTTGATGTAATGCAAATTTATTATTATTTTCAATGTTAGAACTATAGATCATGTATATGTCCAAAGTAGATTAAATGCTTATAATCATCCATTTGAGACCACATATATTTTCAAACGTATGACGTTTTGGGCCATTATATTTACATCTATTATTTTTTGATATTGAATGTTGAGATTAGCTAAAGTTTTTGAATATATATTCATATACATATATGACTTAACATTTACTTATTCATGTATGTTGTGTCCATAACTATCGAAAGATGTGTAATAATTTGAAGAATTCATAAATTCAAAAAGGATTAAGAATTAATAAACTAGATATAAAGAATTTTCAAAAGTAAAATAACAAATAATTGTAGATTTGCTTAAATAATATTAGAGTTGTTAAAATATTAGTTTTATTTTCTTATTATTGGTATCATAGCTTTAATAAAATTATATAAATTCACTTTCAACCACGTGCATCGCACGTGACCTTTTACTAGTAAAAAAAAAAAGATGAGTTTTTTTCAGGAAAAAAAATTCCGGAAAGTGTTTTCGTGGAAAAAAACTAAATATGCACAATAATAATAATTTGTAGATTTTTTTTTTGTTTTTTTGAAAATTATTTTATTTTCATAAATTCTCTCTCTTTCTAATGGAAAAAGTTCCGGAAACAATTTTCGGAAAACAAAAAAAAGTCAATAAAATTTATTAAGTAATTGTGCATATTTAGTTTTTTTATCCGGAAATTATTTTTGTAATTTTTTTTAGAAAAAAAACTCCTCTTTTATTTATTAAGGCAAAAAAAAAAAGTTGATATAAAAAAAACCCTAGTTTTAATGGAAATTTTTTTGAAAAACAAAAAAAAAATCAAATTTTTTTATTATGTAGTTGTGTATTTTTATTTTTTTTTCTAGAAAAAAAAACTCCTCTTTTTTTTATTAAGGTAAAAAAAATTAACATAAAGAAACCTATATTTTCTCTATTGTTCTTTATTTTTTTATAATAATAAAATAGGTAAAATTATTATAGAAAAGTATGTCCGAAATAGTAATTTGCTCAATTTTGGGCCAAAATATAGCATCGGGTTTATTACACCTTTTAAAACAATTGGAGGATTTTGGGCTTTTTTGCCTTCAAAGAAATTGGTCCCTAATCACCATCTCTCCCTTCTCGCTGACAAGAACAACCGAGAGGAGAGTAGAGAATAGAGAGAGTGTGAATGACCGGAAACTGCGCGCAAAACCAGAGCTTACGAACCACAACTCTTCATCTCAAAACTAGGGTTTCTTTTCAAAGATCAATATTTTCTATTTTTTTCTTGTATATTTTATAACATTTCACATGTTTAAGAAGATTATTCACTAGAAAGTTTTCAAACCAATTCAATACGTTCACATATTTTAACACATGAACATTAGAAAGTTTTCAAACCAGTTTAATACGTTCACGTGCTTTTAACACATGAACATTGTTCACTAGAAAATTTTCAAACCAGTTCAATACGTGGTTTTCTAAAATCACCCTTTTAAAATTTTGACTCTTAATTTTATGAAATACATTTTAAATTGATTAATAACTTGCCAATCATTTTCTTGTATATTGTTTCAGTGTTTGTTTTAGAGTTACATTTTAAATTGATGATGACATGGGAAGAAGCTGCAAATCATTTCTTGTAAACATTACATGTTAAACAATGTTAGACTTGTCTTTTAAGTTAATTTAGTAAGTATTTCCATGGATTGTGTCTGGTTGGTTAATGGGGCTGCTGGAGGTGGAGAGCTTGGCGTGGCTGTGAGTTTTTTTTTTTCGGAATTTGGCTGTGAGTTGTGCGCTTGATGTTGAAGCTTGTGGAGAGTCTTAGCTAGTGATGTGTTGATGGCAGGAGCTTTGGTGGAGACACAGGTGGGGTGGCTTGGTGGCCTCGGCTGGTATGAGTTCATGCATCATGCATGGTCTGGGCTTACTCTAAAATTTTTACCTGGACCATGGACCTCATGCTTTGGTTTTGCTGATATGGGTTTTATGTTGTAACAGGATGTTTTGTGAGTGTGGTTCACTATTTTGGCTGGATAATGGCGTTGGGCCTTGAAATTTGTTTGGGTTTGGTTTCCAATTGGTTTTAATTGGGCTTGGTGTTTAGAACTGGGCGTGCCTAATTAAATTGGGCTTAGGCAGTAGGCTGAATTTTTGGTGTTTGATGAATTGGACTGGGCCGGAATTTAAAATTGGTTCAGAATTAGTTTAAAAAAATATAATGTTTTAAATTGTGGGCTTGACATTGGACTAGACCAAAATTATGAACTTGGATTGTGTAATTAAAAAGAATATGGGTCAGTTTAACAATTCTCTTTGGGCCTATAGTATTATGTACCTGAATTGTGGGATTGAATTCTATGTGTTTGATAAATGTTTAAAATTAAAAAATTGGAGAAAAATATTTTTAATGCTTCATAAATTACATAAAAATTTCAAAACAATATGTTTCAATATAATAGAACTAATTATGTTAAAATAGTAAATTCTAAAGATTAAAATCTGAATTGAGCATAATGAACACTCAAATCAGTCATTTAATTTATGATTGATGGATTTGTTTGTGTTCTTTGCAAGTTACTCAACTAGCCAAAAGAGCTCATACATCTCATTTCATATGTAAAGTTCATAAAGAGATAAATAAATGATGAAGAAATAGTACCATGGCCAAAATGGGTTGCTTTTACCGTTATGATTGATTCTCTAATAATCAATATATAATAATTTGATATTTTCAATTATTGAATCTTTTCTGGGAATCAATTTGTTCGGTCAAGGATAATTAAAATTAGTATCACTTAAAAATAAGAGAAATGCTAAACGTCATGAAATTATTTCATGAATTTGTATCATGAATGATGTGGCAGGTAACGTGGAGAATTAGTATTGGTGGAATTCGGTGATAATATCATGGGACTCTGTGTATGGGGGGAATCTCACCAATACTAACTTTCCACGTTACTGCCACATCATTCATGATACAAATTCATGAAATAATTTCATGACGTGTAGCATTACTCTAAAAATAAATACCTTTTGAAAAGATACTGTCGTATTTTAAAATTTTAATAAGCAAGTATTTAAAGAAACCTAATAATTTTATCTCATATTTCAAATTTTGACCGGTAAAGTTCTTAACTAATCAAATATATGGAATGATTTGCCAAGTCACCAACATTAAAGTCAATAATTCCATATTGAAAATATTAATATATATTTTTTATTTTGCCTGAGAAATATTGTAAAAATTATTGAAAAGACATGTATATTTTGTTATACATGTGAAGTATAAAAAAAATAAAAATTTGATGCATAATAATTTTATTAATTAATAAATTTATTATCTTCATCATGACAAGCATGTTAGGGGTTAGTAACCACTAATCAGAGGGGAAGGGTACAAGGCTCGAGCACGAGCTTCAAGTAATCCAACCACTAGACAACACGAGTACACGACACTTGCTTTACTTATTTTTTTAAAGGAGGGAGAAAAATACATATACACACTAGCATTAAAATAAATGAGAATCTTAATTTTCCTTTGAGCCCTAATTTTACAGTAAAAGGTGTAAAGAGTTTAATCTTTCTTACTGTAAAAGGTATAAATTCACTTTCAACCACGTGCATGCCATATGACATTTTACTAGTAAAGAAAAAAAGATGAGTTTTTTTCCCGAAAAAATAAAAATATGCACAATAATAATAATTTTTAGATTTTTTTTGTTTTGTTGAAAATTATTTTATTTTCATAAATTCTCTCTCTTTCTAATGAAAAAGTTCCGGAAACAATTTTCAGAAAACAAAAAAAAAAAATATAAAGTAATTGTGATTATTTAGTTTTTTTATCCATAAATTATTTCTGGAATTTTTTTCCAGAAAAAAACTCCTATTTTTTTTATTAAGGTAAAAAAAAAAACTTAATATAAAAAAAAACCGTCTTTTTAATAGAAATTTTTTGGGAAAACAAAAAAAAAATCAAAATTTTTTATTATGTAATTGTGTATTTTTATTTTTCAAAAAAAAAAACTCCTTCTTTTCTTAAGGTAAAAAAAAATTAACATAAAGAAACCTATATTTTCTCTATTGTTCTTTATTTTTTTATAATAATAAAATAGGTAAAATGATAATAGAAAACTATGTCCCAAATAGTAATTTGCTCATTTTTCGGCCAAAATATAGCATAGGATTTATTACACCTTTTAAAACCGTCCAGGGTTTTGAGCTTTTTTGCCTTCAAAGAAATTAGTCCCTAATCACCATCTCTCCCTTCTCGCTGACAAGAACGAGCGAGACGAGAGTAGAGAAAGAGAGTGTGAGTGACTGGGAACCGCGCACCGAACCAGAGCCTATTCAACATGTCTCTGTGTATGCTACAATTGATCCTCAACAGCTGTTTATGAATATTGTTCACTAGAAAGTTTTCAAACCAATTCAATACGTTCACATGTTTTAACACATGAACATTAGAAAATTTTCAAACCAGTTCAATACGTTCACATGTTTTAACACATGAACATTGTTCACTAGAAAGTTTGAAAACCAATTCAATACATGGTTTTCTAAAGTCACCCTTTTCAAATTTTGACTCTTAATTTTTTGAAATACATTTTAAATTGATTAATAACTTGCCAATCATTTTCTTGCCTATTGTTTGAGTGTCTGTTTTAGAGTTTCATTTTAAATTGATGATGACATGGGAAGAAGTTGCAAATCATTTCTTGTACATTGTTTTAGAGTTATTATTTAATTATTAATCATCATTCTTGCCTTAAGCGCTCCCATATATTTTCATTGTAATGATTTTTTATTTGGATAAAATAAATGGGTTGCAGCTATGCAAAACAAGTATATGCTCAAATTATTTCATTGTAATTGTTTCTATCTGACTTTTTGATAAATAAATAAATAAATAAAAAATAGGCTTCAACTATACAAAAAAGGTATATGCTCATCTTTTTTCATTTCATTATAATTGTTTCTTATCTGATTTTTTATTTGGATAAAAAAAAAAAATAGACTGCAGCTATGCAAAACAGGGAATATACTTATCCAGACTAGGTTTAAGTTTCGAAGATATGCATGGTAGAGCCCTACAGTTTCAGAAAGGGGCTTATTTTACAAGGAGTGAGTCATTTTAAAAATGAACTATCATGAGAATTTGGTGGCTGGTTTACCGTGCACAGAGCCACATTCCCCCAATGGTTGAACAACCAATGACAGAATGGTGAGAATTTTTTGAGACCTTGCTGGCAGCATGAAGGGTATACTATTTTGATGCTCACAATCCAGATTTGTGAAGCCTTAAAGTAAATATTTTTTAAAAAAAAATTTGATTAAATCCAATTATATTAAATTGAGTATTTTCTAACATATATTTCTAAATATATACTTGTTATTGGTTACAGGGACATGACTGTGAGCATGATAGAAATGCACAAGGCTACAGACTTGATAGTTCCTAGGAACATATATAGCTTCCTGATAATGGAACCAGCCCACAGACTTGATAGTTGTTGATGGACTACCAAAGCTAACCGAGCTTATTCAACATGTCTCTGTGTATGCTACAATTGATCCTCAACAACTGTTCCTAGGAAGGCAACAGAGGATTGCTTTCAACTAGTCCAAGAAATGGCTCGATTATCGAGCATGAAAGCATATCCAAATTTGGACTTCTTCTCTTGATCACCACCCCAATCGGCGTCAGAATATCTAACCAAGTGCAAATCTAAACACTGAACAAAACATATAATAACTAACTAAGCCAAATAGATAACATATGTCAGAACGACCGAGAGGAGAGTAGAGAGAGAAAGTGTGAGTGACTGGGAACTGTGCGCAGAAGCAGAGCTTACGAACCACAACTTTTTATCCCAAAACTAGGGTTTCTTTTCAAAGGTCAATATTTTTTATTTTTTCTTTATATTTTTTAACATTTCAAATGTTTATGAAGATTGTTCACTAAAAAGTTTTCAAACCAGTTCAATACGTTCACATGTTTTAATACATGGACATTAGAAAGTTTTCAAACCAGTTCAATACGTTCACATATTTTAACACATGAACATTAGAAAGCTTTCAAACCAGTTCAATACACTCACATTATTAACACATGAACATTGTTCACTAGAAAGCTTTCAAACCAGTTCAATACGTGGTTTTCTAAAGTCACCCTTTTTCAAATTTTGACTCTTAATCTTTTAAAATACATTTTAAATTGATTAATAACTTCCCAATCATTTTCTTGCCTATTGTTTCAGTGTTTGTTTTATTGTTTCATTTTAAATTGATGATGACATGGGAAAAAGTTGCAAATCATTTCTTGTATATTGTTTGAGAGTTATTATTTAATTATTAATCATCATTCTTGCCTTAAGCACTCCGATATTTTTTCATTGTAATGATTTTTTATTTGGATAAAATAAATGGGCTGCAGCTATGCAAAACAGGTATATGCTCATCTTTTTTCATTGTAATTGTTTCTATCTGACTTTTTGATAAATAAATAAATAAATAAAAAATAGGTTGCAGCTATGAAAAACAGGTATATGCTCATCTTTTTTCATTTCATTGTAATTGTTTCTTATCTGATTATTTATTATGATAAAAAAAAAATAATAAGTTCCAGCTATGCAAAACAGGGAATATGCTTATCCAGGCCAGGATTAAGTTTCGAAGATATGCATGGTAGAGCCCTACAGTTTTGGAAAGGGGCTTATTTTACAGGGAGTGAGTCATTTAAAAAATGAACTATCTCGAGAATTTGGTGGTGGGTTTACCGTGCACTGAGCCACATTCCCCCAATGGTTGAACAACCAATGGCAGAATGGTGGGAATTTTTTGAGACTTTGCTGTCAACATGAAGGGCATACTATTTTGATACCCACAGTCCAGATTTGGCAGCCATAAAGTAAGTATTTTTTTTTAAAAAAATTGATTAAATCCAATTATATTAAATTTAGTATTTTCTAACATATATTTTTAAATATATATTTGTTATTGGTTATAGGGACACGACTGTGACCATGATAGAATTGCACAAGGCTGCAGACTTGATAGTTCTTAGGAACATATGTAACTTCCAGATAATGGAACCAGCCCACAGACTTGATAGTTGTTGATGGACTACCAAAGCTAACCGATTCTATTCAACATGTCTCTGTGTATGCTACAATTGATCCTCAACAACTGTTCCTAGGAAGGCAACAGAGGATTGCTTTCAACTAGTCCAAGAAATGGCTCCATTATCGAGCATGAAAGCATATTCAAATTTGGACTTCCTCTCTTGATCACCACCCCAATCGGCGTGAGAATATCTAACCATTTGCAAATCTAAACACTGAACAAAACATATAATAACTGACTAAGCCAAATAGATAATATATGTCAGAACGAACGAGAGGTGAGTAGAGAGAGAGTGTGAGTGATTGGGAACTGCGCGCAGAACCAGAGCTTACAAACCATAACTTTTTATCTCAAAACTAGGGTTTTTTTTCAAAGGTCAATATTTTCTATTTTTTCTGTATATTTTATAACATTTCAAATGTTTATGAAGATTGTTCACTAAAAAGTTTTCAAACCAGTTCAATACGTTCACATATTTTAATACATGAACATTAGAAAGTTTTCAAAGCAGTTCAATACATTCACATGTTTTAACACATGAACGTTAGAAAAGCTTTCAAACCAGTTCAATGCATTCACATGTTTTAACACATGAACATTGTTCACTAGAAAGTTTTCAAATCAGTTCAATACGTGGTTTTCTAAAGCCACCCTTTTTCAAATTTTGACTCTTAATTTTATGAAATACATTTTAAATTAATTAATAACTTCCCAATCATTTTCTTGGCTATTGTTTCAGTGTTTGTTTTATTGTTTTATTTTAAATTGATGATGACATGGGAAGAAGTTGCAAATCACTTCTTGTATATTGTATGAGCATTATTATTTAATTATTAATCATCATCTTGCCTTAAGCGCTCCGATATTTTTTCATTGTAATGATTTTTTATTTGGATAAAATAAATTGGTTGCAACTATGCAAAATGGGTATATATGCTCTCTTTTTTTAATTGTAATTGTTTCTATTTGACTTTTTGATAAATAAATAAATAGTAGGGTGCAGCCATGCAAAAAAGGTATATGCTCATCTTTTTTCATTTCCTTGTAATTGTTTCTTATCAAATTTTTTATTAGGATAAAAAAAAATAGGCTGCAGCTATGCAAAACAGGGAATATGCTTATCCAGGCTAGGATTAAGTTTCGAAAATATGCATGGTAGAGCCCTACAGTTTTGGAAAGGGGCTTATTTTATAGGGAGTGAGTCATTTTAAAAATGAACTATCTCGAGAATTTGGTGGCGGGTTTACCGTGCACAGAGCCACGTTCCCCCAATGGTTGAACAACCAATGGCAGAATTGTGAGAATTTTTTGAGACCTTGCTGGCAGCATGAAGGACATACTATTTTGATGCCCACAGTCCAGATTTGTGAAGCCATAAAGTAAATATATTTTTTTAAAAAAATTGATTAAATCCAATTATATTAAATTTAGTATTTTCTAACATATATTTTTAAATATATATTTGTTATTGGTTACAGGGACATGACTGTGAGCATGATAGAAATGCATAAGGCTGCAGACTTGATAGTTCCTAGTAACATATGTAACTTCCAGAGAATGGAACCAGCCCACAGACTTGATAGTTGTTGATGGACTACCAAAGCTAACCGAGTTTATTTAACATGTATCTACAATTGATCATCAACAACTGTTCCTTGGAAGGCAACAGAGGATTACTTTCAACTAGTCCAAGAAATAGCTCCATTATCGAGCATGAAAGCATATCCAAATTTGGACTTCCTCTCTTGATCACCACCCCAATCGGCGTGAGAATATCTAACCATGTGCAAATCTAAACACTTAACAAAACATATAATAACTGACTAAGCCAAATAGATGACATATGTCAGAACGACCGAGAGATGAGTAGAGAGAGAGTGTGTGAGTGACTGGGAACTGCACGCAGAACCAGAGTTTACGAACCACAACTTTTTATCCCAAAACTAGGGTTTTTTTTCAAAGGTCAATATTTTCTATTTTTTCTGTATATTTTATAACATTTCAAATGTTTATGAAGATTGTTCATTAAAAAGTTTGAAACCAGTTCAATACGTTCACATGTTTTAATAAATGAACATTAGAAAGTTTTCAAACCAGTTCAATACGTTCACGTGTTTTAACACATGAACATTAGAAAGTTTTCAAACCAGTTCAATACGTTCACATGTTTTAACACATGAACATTAGAAAGCTTTCAAACCAGTTCAATACATTCACATGTTTTAACACATGAACATTGTTCACTAGAAAGTTTAAAAACCAGTACAATACGTGATTTTCTAAAGCCACCCTTTTTCAAATTTTGACTCTTAATTTTATGAAATACATTTTAAATTGATTAATAACTTCCCAATCATTTTCTTGCCTATTGTTTCAGTGTTTGTTTTATTGTTTTATTTTAAATTGATGATGACATGGGAAGAAGTTGTAAATCACTTCTTGTATATTGTTTGAGCGTTATTATTTAATTATTAATCATCATTCTTGCCTTAAGCACTTCGATATTTTTTCATTGTAATGATTTTTTATTTGGATAAAATAAATGGGCTGCAGCTATGCAAAACAGGTATATGCTCATCTTTTTTCATTGTAATTGTTTCTATCTGACTTTTTGATAAATAAATAAATAAATAAATAATAGGGTGCAGTTATGCAAAAAAGGTATATGCTCAGCTTTTTTCATTTCATTGTAATTGTTTCTTATCTGATTTTTTATTAGGATAAAAAAAAATAGGCTACAGCTATGCAAACAGGGAATATGCTTATCCAAGCGAGGATTAAACTTTGAAAATATGTATGGTAGAGCCCTACAGTTTTGGAAAGAGGCTTATTTTATAGCGAGTGAGTCATTTTAAAAATGAACTATCTCGAGAATTTGGTGACAGGTTTACCGTGCACAGAGCCACATTCCCCCAATGGTTGAACAACCAATGGCAGAATTATGAGAATTTTTTGAGACCTTGCTGGCAGCATGAATGACATACTATTTTGATGCCCACAGTCCAGATTTGTGAAGCCATAAAGTAAATATATTTTTTTAAAAAAATTGATTAAATCCAATTATATTAAATTTAGTATTTCCTAACATATATTTTTAAATATATATTTGTTATTGGTTATAGGGACATGACTGTGAGCATGATAGAAATGCACAAGGCTGCAGAATGATAGTTCCTAGGAACATATGTAACTTCCAGAGAATGGAACCAGCCCACAGACTTGATAGTTGTTGATGGACTACCAAAGCTAACCGAGTACAATTGATACTCAATAACTGCTCCTAGGAAGGCAACAGAGGATTGCTTTCAACTAGTCCAAGAAATGGCTCCATTATTGAGCATGAAAGCATATCCAAATTTGGACTTCCTCTCTTGATCACCTCCCCAATCGGCCTCAGAATACCTAACCAAGTGCAAATCTAACCACTGAACAAAACAAATAATAACTGTACAAGCCAAATAGATAACAAATGTCAGAACGACCTAGAGGAGAGTAGAGAGAGAGTGTGTGAGTGACTGGAACTGTGTGCAGAACCAGAGCTTACGAACCACAAATTTTTATCCCAAAACTAGGGTTTCTTTTCAAAGGTCAATATTTTCTATTTTTCTGTATATTTTATAACATTCCACATGTTTATGAAGATTGTTCACTAGAAAGTTTTAAACCAGTTCAATACGTTCACATGTTTTAACACATGAACATTAGAAAGCTTTCAAACCAGTTCAATACATTCACATTATTAACACATGAACATTGTTCACTAGAAAGTTTTCAAACCAGTTCAATACATGGTTTTCTAAAGTTACCCTTTTCAAATTTTGACTTTTAATTTTTTGAAATACATTTTAAATTGATTAATAACTTGCCAATCATTTTCGTGCCTATTGTTTCAGTGTTTCATTTAGAGTTTCATTTTAAATTCATGATGACATGGGAAGAAGTTGCAAATCATTTCTTGTGTATTGTTTGAGACTTATTATTTAATTATTAATCATCATTTTTGCCTCAAGCGCTCCGATATTTTTTCATGATTTTTTATTTGGATAAAATAAATAGGCTACAGTTATGCAAAACAGGTATATGCTCATCTTTTTTCATTGTAATTGTCTCTATCTGACTTTTTGATAAATAAATAAATAAATAAAAAATAGGTTGCAGTTATGCAAAACAGGTATATGCTCATCTTTTTTCCTTTAATAGTAATTGTTTCTTATCTGATTTTTTATTAGGATAAAAAAAAATAAGCTGCAGCTATGCAAAACAGGGAATATGCTTATCCAGACTAGGATTAAGTTTCGAAAATATGCATGGTAGAGCCCTACAGTTTTGGAAAGGGACTTATTCTATAGGAAGTGAGTCATTTTAAAAATAAACTAGTCATTTTAAAAATAAACTATCTCGAGAATTTGGTGGTGGGTTTACCGTGCACAGAGCCACATTCCCCCAGTGGTTGAACAACCAATGGCAGAATGGTGAGAATTTTTTGAGACCTTGCTGGCAGCATGAAAGGCATACTATTTTGATGCCCACAGTCCAGATTTGTGAAGCCATAAAGTAAGTACTTTTTTTAAAAAAATTGATTAAATCCAATTATATTAAATTTAGTATTTTCTAACATATATTTTTAAATATATATTTGTTATTGGTTATAGGGACATGACTGTGAGCATGATAGAAATGCACAAGGCTGCAAACTTGATAGTTCCTAGGAACATATATAACTTCTAGAGAATGGAACCAGCCCACAGACTTGATAGTTGTTGATGGACTACCAAAACTAACCGAGCCTATTCAATATCTCTCTGTATATGCTACAATTGATCCTCAAAAACTATTCCTAGGAAGGCAATAGAGGATTACTTTCAACTAGTCCAAGAAATGGCTCCATTATCAAGCGTGACAGCATATCCAAATTTGGACTTCCTCTCTTGATCACCACCCCAATTGGCCTCAGAATACCTAACCAAGTGCAAATCTAAACACTGAACAAAACATATAATAACTGAGCAAGCCAAATAGATAACATATGTCAGAACGACCGAGAACGACCGAGAGGAGAGTAGAGAGAGAGTGTGCGAGTGACTGGGAACTATGCGCAGAACCAGAGCTTACGAACTATAACTTTTTATCCCAAAACTAGAGTTTCTTTTCAAAGGTGAATATTTTTTATTTTTTTTGTATATTTTATAACGTTTCACATGTGTATGAAGATTGTTCACTAGAAAGTTTTCAAACCAGTTCAATACGTTCACATGTTTTAACACATGAACATTAGAAAGCTTTCAAACCAGTTCAATACATTCACATGTTTTAACACAAGAACATTGTTCACTCGAAAGTTTTCAAATCAGTTCAATACGTGGTTTTCTAAAGTCACCATTTTCAAATTTTGACTCTTAGTTTTTTGATATACATTTTAAATTGATTAATAGCTTGCCAATCATTTTCTTGCCTATTGTTTCAGTGTTTGTTTTATTATTTGATTTTAAATTGATGATGACATGGGAAGAAGTTGCAAATCATTTCTTGTGTATTGTTCTAGGGTTATTTTTTAATTATTAATCATCATTTTTGCCTTAAGCGCTCCGATATTTTTTAATTGTAATGATTTTTTATTTGGATAAAATAAATGGGCTGCAGCTATGCAAAACAGGTATATGCTCATCTTTTTTCATTGTAATTATTTCTATCTGACTTTTTGATAAATAAATAAATAAATAAACAATAAGCTGCAGCTATGCAAAAAAGGTATATGCTCATCTTTTTTCATTTCATTGTAATTGTTTCTTATCTTATTTTTTATTTGGTTAAAAAAAAAATGCTGCAGCTATGCAAAACAGGGAATATGCTTATTTAGGCTATGATTAAGTTTCGAAAATATGCATGGTAGAGCCCTACAGTTTCGAGAAGGGGCTTATTTTACAGGGAGTGAGTCATTTAAAAATGAACTATCTCGAGAATTTGGTGGCTGGTTTACCGTGCATAAAGCCACATTCCCCCAATGGTTGAACAACCAATGATAGAATGGTGAGAATTTTTTGAGACCTTGCTGGCAACATGAAGGGCATACTATTTTGACGCCCATCGCCCAGATTTGTGCAGCCATAAAGTAAGTATTTTTTTAAAAAAAATTGATTAAATCCAATTATATTAAATTGAGTATTTTCTAACATATATTTTTAAATATATTTTTGTTACAAGGACATGACTGTGAGCATGATAGAAATGCACAAGGCTATAGACTTGATAGTTCCTAGGAACATATGTAACTTTCAGAGAATGAAATCATTCCACAGACTTGATAGTTGTTGATGGACTACCAAAGCTAATTGAGCCTATTCAACATATCTCTGTGTATGCTACAATTGATCCTGAACAACTGTTCCTAGGAAGGCAACAGAGGATTACTTTTAACTAGTAAAAAAAATGGCTCGATTATCGAGCTTGAAAGCATATCCAAATTTGGATTTCCTCTCTTGATCACCACCCCAATCGGCCTCAGAATACCTAACCAAGTGCAAATCTAAACACTGAACAAAACATATAATAACTGACCAAGCCAAATAGATAACATATATCAGAACGACCGAGAGGAGAGTAAAGAGAGAGTGTGAGTGACTGGGAACTGCACGTAGAACCAGAGCTTACGAACCACAACTTGTTATCCCAAAACTAGGGTTTCTTTTCAAAGGTCAATACTTTCTATTTTTTCTGTATATTTTATAACATTTCACATGTTTATGAATATTGTTCACTAGAAAGTTTTCAAACAAGTTCAATACGTTCACATGTTTTAACACATGAACATTAGAAAGCTTTCAAACCAGTTCAATACATTCACATGTTTTAACACAAGAACATTGTTCACTCGAAAGTTTTCAAACCAGTTCAATACGTGATTTTCTAAAGTCACCATTTTCAAATTTTGATTCTTAATTTTATGAAATACATTTTAAATTGATTAATAACTTGCCAATCATTTTCTTGCCTATTGTTTTAGTGTTTGTTTTAGAGTTTCATTTTAAATTGATTATGACATGGGAAGAAGTTGCAATTCATTTCTTGTGTATTGTTTGAGACTTATTATTTAATTATTAATCATCATTCTTGCCTTAAGCGCTCCGATATTTTTTTATTGTAATGATTTTTTATTTGGATAAAATAAATGGGCTGCAGCTATGCAAAACAGGTATATGCTCATCTTTTTTCATTGTAATTATTTCTATCTGACTTTTTGATAAATAAATAAATAAATAAACAATAAGCTGCAGCTATGCAAAAAAGGTATATGCTCATCTTTTTTCATTTCATTGTAATTGTTTCTTATCTTATTTTTTATTTGGTTAAAAAAAAAAAAGGCTGCAGCTATGCAAAACAGGGAATATGGTTATTTAGGCTATGATTAAGTTTCGAAAATATGCATGGTAGAGCCCTACAGTTTGGGAAAGGGGCTTATTTTACAGGGAGTGAGTCATTTTTAAAATGAACTATCTCAGGAATTTGGTGGTTGGTTTACCGTGCACAGAGCCACATTCCCCCTATGGTTGAACAACCAATGGCAGAATGGTGAGAATTTTTTGAGACCTTGCTGGCAGCATGAAGGGCATACTATTTTGATGCCCACAGTCAAGATTTGTGAAGCCATAAAGTAAGTATTTTTTTAAAAATTTTTTGATTAAATCCAATTATATTAAATTGAGTATTTTCTAACATATATTTTTAAATATATATTTTTTATTGGTTATAGGGACATGACTATGAGCATGATAGAAATGTGAGATATAAATTTGTAATTGTCATATTTCGGTGATCAAAACTTGATTGATCGAGTTGTAATTTTTGATTTATTCTTTGTATCGATCATCGACAACTTCGAGCTGATATTAAAGTGCATGGATGCAGACAAATCAGTTAGAACACCATATAGTACAGGTAAGTATGGTGAGGACACTCTTCACTTTTTATTTCCGAGCCTATTTTGAAAAATCAGGGTTTAAATGAACATTTTAAGGTTTTTCAAAGTAGGACCGGTCCTCAATATTTAGGACCAATCCAACTTTTATCAGTAAGGTTGGTTTCTGCAGGTTTTCAAAAGTTCCACCGGTCCTAGTTATTTGGCACCGGTTCCACTTAGCCTGTTCCAAATAGGAAACAAATTTTGACGCAAATTCTGATTGCTATTGGGTTTGAAACTTCTAAGAGAGTTCTATTTTGGTATTCAACTTCTTTTCCAAGTAGAATTAGACTTCCTAGCCTATATATATGTATATATATATATTTTCTCTACAAAATAAGCAAGTAATATATGCCTGAAACATATTTTTAGAGAGAGAAATTATATACAATATAATTAGGGCTATCTATTTTTAAGAACACACATACATACTTTACGAGTGATATTTAGAATGGTGTTCTACTTCTGATTAGCTGCTCAGAGACTGCATCAATCTATTTGCTGATCAGAACATTGGATTGATGATTCTTTGCTTGTTTGCTTACCGAGGAAGAAAGGTGACCAGATCGCACTACGAAGGGAACGAAATACTTGCTGAGTATTTTTGTTCTTCCAACAACCTTTCTGTAAGGATCGTGACGTTAGCCGAAAGTTTGCAGTAGTTGGACGTGTTGTCACAATCATAAGCCTGAGGTGTTCCGCATCAGATTCTTGACAGAGTGAAGAGGGGTGTGAGACTGAGACTGACTCTGTTGTACTTTGCTTCATCATAGTGGATTAGTTTTCTGAGACTTTTCACCTCCCTCCGTGGTTTTTCCCGCCTTGGATTTTCATTTATATCTGGTGCATTCTTTTCTTTACTTGCATTTTATTTATTTGTTTGCTTTAATTGTTTGATTAATTGGACTAAAAATTGAATTAATTAAAAATTAAACAAACGAGCAAGTGATCCTATTCACCCCCCTCTGGGTTCTAAAATAAGTTTCGCAACTGCTTCCACACTGCGCAACTCACAAGAAATGCACAAGGCTACAGACTTGATAGTTCCTAGGAACATATATAACTTCAAGAGAATGGAACCAGCCCACACAAACTTGATAGTTGTTGATGGACTACCAAAGCTAATCGAGCCTATTCAACATGTCTCTATGTATGCTACAATTGATCCTCAACAACTGTTCCTAGGAAGGCAACAGAGGATTGCTTTCAACTAGTTCAAGAAATAACTCCATTATCGAGCATGAAAGCATATCCAAACTTGGACTTCCTTTTTAAATCACCACCCCAATCAGCGTCAGAATATCTAACCAAGTGCAAATCTAAACACTGGACAAAACATATAATAGCTGACCAAACCAAATAGATAACATATGTTAGAACGACCGAGAGGAAAGTAGAGAGAGGGAGTGTGAGTGACTGGGAACTGAGAACCAGAGCTTACGAACCACAACTCTTCATCCCAAAACTAGGGTTTCTTTTCAAAGGTCAATATTTTCTATTTTTTCTATATATTTTATAACATTTCACATGTTTATGAAGATTATTCACTAGAAAGTTTTCAAACCAGTTCAATACGTTCACATGTTTTAACACATGAACATTAGAAAGTTTTCAAACCAGTTCAATACGTGGTTTTCTAAAGTCACCCTTTTCAAATTTTGACTCTTAATTTTATGAAATACATTTTAAATTGATTAATAACTTGCCAATCATTTTCTTGCCTAATGTTTCAGTGTTTGTTTTAGATTTTCATTTTAAATTGATTATGACTTGGGAAGAAGTTGCAAATCATTTCTTGTATATTGTTTTTGAGTTATTATTTAATTATTAATCATCATTCTTGCCTTAAGCTCTCTGATATTTTTTCATTGTAATGATTTTTTATTTGCATATAAAAAATAGGCTGCACTATGCAAAACAGGTATATGCTCATCTTTTTTCATTATAATTGTTTCTATCTGACTTTTTGATAGTAATAATAAATAAATAAAATAGGCTATAGCCATGCAAAATATGGTATATGCTTATCTTTTTTCATTTCATTGTAATTGTTTTGATTTTTTATTTGGATAAAAAAAATCGACTGCAGCTATGCAAAATAAGGTATATGTTCGTCTTTTTTCATTTCTTTGTAATTGTTTCTATCTGATTTTTTACTTGGATAAAAAAAATAGGCTGCAGCTATGCAAAACATGGTATATGCTTTTCTTTTTTCATTTCATTGTAACCCCAACAAATTTCGTGCATGAGATGTCCAGTCTCATACATAAAACCTGAGAGATATTTACAACTGATAGCAGCAAGCATAGAGTACAAAAGATAGAATGAAATAAATTTTAAAAGCGGAATAGAAAGTCCATCCGAATCAAAATAAAATGTTAAATAAACAAAGTACGTGTCTGGTAATACAATTTGAAAGTCTCGTAACCCAATGACCCCTTAACCAAAACGAACAAGAGTTTTAACTCTAAATTAAAACTAACAACCAAAGTTTCAAAAGAGTTTATAGTTTGAACTTGAAGAAGAGAATAAGTTCCTATTCTGTAACTGATGAGAAGAGATGCCTGCCACAACCAAACCCCAAGACTCTATCCTCGCGATGGAACCGACCTGGGACCTGGAATATCAACAAAGTGGGTTAAACCCACGAGCAAGCCCTCTCTACTACATCCTAATTAGAGAACCGGTATACATACCCTCAGTATGAAGGATACAAGAGAAAAATATAGGTGTAAACATACAGGTCAATTCTTATCTAGTACATGTTTTCAAAAAATAAATGTCATCTTTTACAATGTTCCAACATATCCTTATCATACAAAAATGAACACAATCTTTAAGTTCAGAACAAAGAAACATAAGCATGTATTTTATTAAATCTACGCAATCCTAACATGCCACCATTATTATCCTTGGATACCTTAAAAGGTATTGGCAATCCTGACATGCCCCCTGGCAATCCTTACGTGCCTCCTTTAACTTTAGATACCTTAATAGGTATTGGCAATCCTAACATGCCCCCTGGCAATCCTTGCATGCCTCCCAAACCAACCTACTACATGAAATAAACGAAGGTGCATAACGATTTAAATTGCACAAACATATGAGTTTGATCTAACAGAAAATTCAATCATCACAATAGAAATAACTCATTCACAAATAAACTAAAACCAAGTATAGCATGGACAGTTATAAATTCAAAGAAAAATACAGTTAAGGAGTAAAATAATGCAACCACCAATATACTTAAATCTTCGAGACAGTCTAAACCTAGCTCTAATCTAGGTCTTCGGGCTTATTCTATTCCTAAGAACCTTATTTAATTATTCTAAAATTTTCTAGAATTTTTTGAGAATTTTAAAGATTTTTCAAAATTTAAGAAAATAAAACTCTAGTTTTGAGGCACACTTTCCATACTACTTTAACCACAAAGGAACCTCATTTTGACTTGATATTTAAAACCCAAGTGCATTTTGTCCCCAAAAGATCACCAAAATTTTCTAAAATTTTTAAAAATATTTTTCAAATAAAAGAAGATAAAAATCCCATTTTGAGACATACTTTTAAAAATCAATTTAATCACAAGGGAAACTCATTTTCATTTGAAATTTAAAACCCAAACTTCTTTAACCCCCAGGAAACTAAATTAAAAATTTGGGAATTTTTTGAAATATTTAAGTATTTTTAAAAAATGATTTTTAAAAAATTTCAAGATTTTTCAGTGATTTTAAAATAAAAAATATATCAAACTAATTCGGACTGGGCCTAGAGGTGGGCCCCGGTGAGTGGGGCCCATCTGTGCCTTCCTCGACGCCAGCTGACGCCATGTGGCACAGTCTTGGACACGGCCAAGCCAGATCCTGGATCTGGCTAAGGCCGGGTCCACCCAAAAAAAAAAGAAAAATAAAACCATCTATTAATCTACTGGGCTGATAGGCCAGAGGTCCTTTTTACGGCCCAATGGGCCAGCCAAAGTGTTTCTAAGGACCGACGAGTGACCCTCATGAACAGGGGGCATCTGATAGAGTATTTGATTCCAATTGTGAAACGTATGATGTGAAAGTTGAGATTAAGGTGACATGGACAACATGTATGCTTTGACCAGGACTTTCTATCTCCGAATAAGTTTGGGGAACTAAAGAGTCAGTTTCTTACTAGGACACGTTCCTATTTGACTGCTATAAATAGAGAGACGGTCCATATACCAAGGTACGCAATTAATACCCTCCAAAGTGCCTTTATACCTCAAGAAAGTCACCACGCCGGTGCCCTGTCAATTATCCTTCTTTTGTCCTTTTTACAGGTTGGAGTTTGACCAATTTGGAGTGAATTTCTACTTCATCAGTAATTGTTTCTATCTGATTTTTTATTTGAATAAAAAAAATAGACTGCAGCTATGCAAAACAGGTATATGTTCATCTTTTTTCATTTCATTGTAATTGTTTCAATTTGATTTTTTATTTGATAAAAAAAAATAGGTTGCAACTATGCAAAAAAGGGTATATGCTTATCCAGGATTCGGGCTAGGATTAAGTTTCGAAGATATGCATGGTAGAGCCCTACAGTTTGGGAAAGGGGGCTCATTTTACAGGGAGTGAGTCATTTTAAAAATGAACTATCTTGAGAATTTGGTGGCTGGGTTTACTGTGCACAGAACCACATTCCCCCAATGGCTGAACAACCAATGGCAGAATGATGAGAATTTTTTGAGACATTGCTGGCAGCATGAAGGGCATACTATTTTGATGCCCCCAATCCAGATTTGTTAAGCCATAAAGTAAGTATTTTTTAAAAAAATTTGATTAAATTCAATTATATTAAATTGAGTATTTTCTAACATATATTTTTAAGTATATATTTGTTATTGGTTATAGGGACATGACTGTAAGCATGCTAGAAATGCACAAGGATGGATATGTAACTAGCAGACAATGGAACCATCCCACAGACTTGATAGTTGTTGATGGATTACCAAAGCTATCCGTGCGTATTCAACATGTCTCTGTGTATCTCAACAACTATTCCTACTGGATTTTGAGAGATTGTGGGATATGGTTGAAAGATTTTTTTCTAGGTATCATGGTTTTCATGTGCCACATGATGTGCTCAGCTTTATTGAGATTTTGAGAGACCGTCACTACTTTGATAAAGATGATCTCATCGAAAGGCAAGCTCTACTCCTGAACCCACGGGAGAGACTGGATTTCTTGCTATGAGCAGATCGTGATCATATACAGTTCAAAGGAGATCTTGAAGACACTGATGATATATACAATTAATGGATGGACAGCAATATCAATGATCTAATTCCAGATTGGTGGACCTCATGCTTTGGTTTTGCTGATATGGGTTTTATGTTGTAACAGGATGTCTTGTGAGTGTGGTTCACTATTTGGGCTGGATAATGGCGTTGGGCCTTGAAATTGTTTGGGTTTGGTTTTCAATTGATTTTAATTGGGCTTGGTATTAGAACTGGGAGTGCCTAATTAAATTGGGCTTGAATTTTGGGCTTAGGCAGTAGGCTGAATTTTTGGTGTTTGGTGAATTGGACTGGGCCAGAATTTAAAATAGGCCAGTATCATTTTAAAATAAATATGATGATACTGGCCGACATTGGACTGGGCCGAAATTATGGACTTGGATTGTGTAATGAAAAAGAATATGGGTCAATTTAACAATTCTGTTTGGGCCTATAGTATTATGTACCTAAATTGTGGAATTGAATTCTATGTGGTTGCTAAATGTTTAAAATTAGAAAAATTGAAGAAAAATATTTTTAATGCTCCATAAATTACATAAAAATTCCAAAATCGTATGTTTCAACATAATAGAACTAATTATGTTAAAATAGTTTATTCTAAGGATTAAAACCCGAATAGCGACGTTTGAGCATAATGAACACTCAAATCGGTCATTTAAGTTTTTAAATGTTGAAAGTATTTAATAAATTATAAAAGATGAAATGTTGGAATAAATAACGTTTTGTTTTTCCACTTGTTTTAATTTAGTCTAAATTGGAAAAAAAATATCTTTTAATGCTCTAAATATTTATGAAATTCCTAGAGTAGTATTTTTCGGCATAATAAACTTAATTATGCTAAAATAATTAAGTGATGAATCCCAAATTAATAAATTAATGTGATTAGTGATCACATTAAAGAATGGTTTGATTTATTAAATGTTAAAAGTATTTGGTAAATCTTGAAAATTATGAAAATGAGATAAATTTCTTAAAAGATGAAAAACTTGCTCTAAAATTGGAGAGGTAGTCTGGGACTAACTCTTTTAAAGGATTTATTTAGATATGATCAGTGACCTACCTATTGGGAGTGCACTACCCTTTTGTTATAGTCATTAGGTAAAGCGTGCCCTTATTATGTGGACGTCGTCCGAGACCATCTAGGTGAGTAAAAGCACAAGCCGAGTCACATGTGATATCTTCGATAGTCCGGGACTATGCGATGCACACCACTTATTGGCTAAGCATTCCATTTATTTGAGGGAAGCCCAGAACTCATGTGAGGTTAATAATGTTTAAGTTAATCTAGACGATTAGCTTAATAAGGAATTGTTGAGAATATGGTTCTTGTGTGAAAGAATTTGTAGATAATTATCATAAGAAAATTGTGATTCTAAACAAACAAATATTGTTGTACGAGTTATTATATATAGGAATATAATGTAATATCAATTTGCTGAGCAATAATAGTGTTTAGCAATTTTTTTGCTGAGTTTGTGAGTTCACTCCATTTTATTTTCAGGTATCCGATGAATGGAGGCATGGTTCAAGACAATGAAAACCATCTACATGTAAATCCTTTTGGCATGTAGTTATTTTGTTGTACATAGTCGATAACCAAGATATGAGATGAGGTTTCCATATAAAGTTTTTGTATAGATGATCTAGATGATTATCTTTTGTTCTTAATGTAAATATTGGAAGTATGCATGTTATATTTTAAGTTGCGCATCAAATTCAAATACTGGACTAGAACTTCTAGTATTTAGAATTTGGAGGTGTGACAGTTTTGTATTTGGTAAACCTGAAATGGGCCACCGATTATTGGGCTAGTTGTGGCCAAGAACAAGGGAGAAGCTACTACTGTCCAGTGGAGCATATGATCATGGAGCTTGGAAGACTGGTTTGTGTATTTTGGAGAGGGTGGAAGCTAGGTTGTGGCCCATGGGTGGAAGCTAGGTTGTGGGTCATAGGGCTTGCAACTTTACAAACTTACATGAGATGTAAGACTGGCCATATTTGGGGCCTACATCCTCTTACAATTCCAGCAGGCAGTTGTTTGGGCTTGAGTCTTATCCTCGACAGGTAAAACAGTTGTTGAAGTTAGAAATTGTGAACAAAATTTATTGTTACTGATTATGGTTTACTATAGGCCAGCTTTTACAATTCATCCGGTAGAAAAACCATCCATAGTTCCAATTAGATATGAAATTTCAATTGTAAGTTATTGTTTCATATATATATAATTGTTAGGGAATAATTAATATGGATTGATAATCTTCAGACATGCTATGTACTTTTCCCTCATGGTGTTGTTGATTTATTCAATCTGTACATTAATATCCAATGATGATTGATGACAGTGACATGTTTTTTATTTGTTAGATGGATAGGCAAGACGGGATAATTATACTGTTCGATTGTCATAGCATGGAGCACAATTGAAATATATAAAAAGTCAGTATTTAGTATATAAGACTTTCTTTTTAGTAAAATTTGAAAGAGATAGATATTAGTTAATCTTTCTCTTATTTTTGGAGAGATTGCTTTCAAGTCTCGTATGTGTGTGTATATATATATATATATAAATAAATAAGGTTTGCCAACAATGTTATATATTTAAATGGGTTGGGTACTCATATTTTGACCAACAGTTCTATTATCGAAAAATCCGGAGAGAGTGATGGTTGATGTTGATTTAACTGGTAGGGAAAATAGACCAGTCATGGAATTTTTGAAAGGATTCAGTCGGCATTGATCAGATCCTTAACAATGTTGAAACAATCTTGAGTGGTGTTGGGTACTCATATTTTTTTTTGATTTCACGTCCTCGTAATCACTTAATTTTGGTTTCGCATCCTCGTAATCACTTAATTTTGGTCTATGAATTACAAACAACAGGCTCTGTAATCAATTGACATGATTCTAAATTCATTTCATGTTCAAATCCTTCAAACGTCACTGGTAAAAATGATATTAGTTTCGTTGTGGGATTCTTTCCACACACACAAAATAAAAATAAAAAAAAGTTATGAATGTGCAGGCAATGGTTAAAAAATTATATAGCAATTCTCAAGATTAATAATTTTGTTAACTACTCAATTTACCTACAGAGAAAATTAAGAGACGGTGTACATGACCACAAAGCAAGGTAGGATGGCACTTGGATTCAACACCATGAGCTCTTCCAAGCCACTTGATTGATCCCCATTTGCAGCCACCACAGAGTCAAAGCCACCCTCTTCTCCGGCCACAATCCCTCTTCGCCAGTAGTGAGCAACCCTGCCTGCAATCACTCTACACACTATAATAGCCTTCCTTGCAGATACTCCATTGATGACACACTCAGTTGTAATCTTCTCATGTGCTTCCCAACTATTCTCACAAAATGATACACACCCTGCATTGAACAATCTATCAGAACCAACTGTTCTGCAAACTCCACAGCATTTCTTGTTACAAAGTCTCAAATCCCCATCAAACCCTAGTGAACAAGTGATCACGGCGCCATGGAACCGTAGGAGCTCATTCCCATCAACCATCACTCTCTCCATTCTCCTACTAGCACCAGTCTCTTCAGCCTTGGACTTCACTAGCTTTCTATACTCTTCAAACCTTTTGAGGACTCGTTCACTGTGATTCACTTTCATGACCTTCTCAATTGTGCAGCCCATATCATGGGCGGCCCACCCAGACCGGAAGATGGTTTCTACAATACTAGTTGAAGGTTCTCCTTCAACTAGCTCCGCCAACGCATTGAAATGCTTGATGGCTTTTGGTGGTGGTGGTGGTAATGGTGGAAGAGGAAATGATTTGTTTGTCACTGACCTCCGGCTTGAAGTCCTTGAGAGGGAAGAACTTGCTTGGAAATCTATTTTCTTTCTTGATTTTGATGGCTCTTTGTTGTCAAGTGGATGTGAAGGTTTTGGAGGAGAGGGAGGTTTTCTTCTTTGTGGGGAGGTTGTGCTTGACTTGGGTGGTTTGGATTTGAAACACCTAATTGTTGAGCTTGGATGGAAAATTAGGGCTGCTAGAGAAGCTGCCATGAGGCATTTCTCAGCCATGATTTTTTTTTTTTTTTGAGTTGCAGGAATCACAATTACTTGAAAAGAATAAATATTCATATGTTTAATTTTGCCCTAAAATTACTTGCATATTTAATGTAATATCTTCACAAGTAGAAACTTATATATATGAAAGAGCTTGATTAGTGAAAATTGCTTAACATTATCTTGCAACTGCAGATTAGAAGGAGATTCATATCTTTTGATATCATATGCCTAATGGTCTAAAAATGGATTAGGCTTAAGATTTCACCCAAAGATGATCTTCAATTTGATCCATTTTGATTCCCAAAGATGATCTTCAATTTGATCCATTTTGATTGACATGACTGAAATGTAGTAAGCTTTTTGTCCTTGAATTTAAGGCAAGAGACTTTTGTTCCAAATTTAAGGAAATCCCAAAAATAGAAACTTTTTTTGCATACATACATATTTATTGTGATAGAAGATCTCTAACAATTTGTCTGTGACTTTTAATCTGAGATATGGGTTAGAAACTGAATGCTGATTACAATGTGATTCATATCTTGGGGAGGGTTAAAAATTTAATGTCATAGTTCATATATAAATTTTGACTGGAAAAGTGTCACTCCCTCTAATAGATATTCGACCCACCATACATCCGATGAATCACAGCCATCAATGTAATACACGCGTGGAACTCACCACTATCATTTAATCATTTATATCTATTCCACTCCCTCTCTATAAGGTACCACATATGCTTCCTATTGGGCCACTATCTGATATATGGGCCTCTCACAGTCTCACTGATTATTAACAATTAGATGTGAGTCCACCGTCAAATGATGGGATGGGGATTTAATTTTTTTATCAGTAGATTTTCTTCCATGCATTGATGCTGTGGTTGGTTTTTATATTTACTAAATTTTGTTTCCCTTCAAAAGTGGATGGTAGAGGATAGGAACTTTTATTTTCCTCGATTCTTTATAATTTAACTCTACCATGTCTTTTTTTATTAGCAAATACCATGTCTATTAATTCATATAATAATGGTAAAATAATATTCAAACCTCCCATTCTGTACCTTCCTATCAAGTAGTCTAATAAAAAGTTTCACTTTTTTCTTTTACATTCACTCAATGATACAGAAGGAGGAACCTTCCTTTCCTTTCGAATAAAGCGCATTGTTTACCGGAAGAAAAGGGTTAATTGTTTTCACCTTATTTGAAATTTGACTTAATTACTTTTAAATTAATTTTTTTTTTGTAAAATCACTCTGGCACTTTTGTCCAACTAACGATCTATTAAACAAAATTTCATCTAATGCACAATTATAAAAGTACTCTCAAATTATAGTATTTTTTGTGCAAAAATAATTACAATTTTTAATCATTTGACTGAGATTAATATGTTTTATATATACATTTTCACCATCAATCTCATACTAGCACTATTGTCACTTAGGGTAGTTTTGATTTTTTAATTTTTTATGGTATTTAATTTTAATCGAGCTAATTGTTAATTAACAACATGAGTATCCTAAATAAATTCAACCAAATTTTAAAGGAGATTCACTGTTATATTTTAAAAACTTTTATTTGAATGTAATTAAACTAAAACCTCAGTAGTTCAGAGTAATTTATCCTTAGTCTTCATACATCTTTACCTCAGTGTAGTATCCTTTTACCCATTCCCCTACCACATCAACCACACTTAAAAGAGCATCAAAATCACAGTACAAACAACATGGTGTGTGTATATATATATATAGACACACACACATGTGTGTATGTGTGTGCCACCTGATTCACCTCACTTGTATCTTAATTGTCTGAGGAAAGTTGTTGTGTTCTGTACTGGAAGCATAAAGATTCCATCTTCTTGCTAGCCAGCCATTATCTAAATATATATATATATACACACACACATGTGTGTGTATGTGTGTGTCACCTGATTCACCTCACTTGTATCTTAATTGTCTGAGGAAAGTTGTCGTGTTCTGTACTGGAAGCATAAAGATTCCATCTTCTTGCTAGCCAGCCATTATCTAAAGTTAAAGCACTTCTTTAGAAGTGTTTGCTTTATGTGTGAAGTATTTGTTTGTGTTCTTTGCAAGTTACTCAACTAGCCAAAAGAGCTCATAAATCTCATTTCATATGTAAATGTCATAAAGAGATAAATAAATGATGAAGAAATAGTACCATGCCCAAAATGGGTTGCTTTTACTGTTATGATTGATTCTCTAATAATCAATATATAATAATTTAATATTTTCAATTATTGAATCTTTTATAGGAATCAATTTGTTTGGTCAAGGATAATTAAAATTAGTATCACTTAAAATAAATACCTTTTGAAAAGAAACTGTCGTATTTTAAAATTTTAATAAGCAAGTATTTATAGAAACTTAATAATTTTATCTCATATTTCAAATTTTAACCAGTAAAGTTCTTAACTAATCAAATATAGGGAATGATTTGCCCAAGTCACCAACATTTAAGTCAATAATTCCATATAGAAAATATTAATATTTTTTTATTATTTTGCCTGAGAAATATTGTAAACATTATTGAAAAGACATGTATATCTTGTTATACATGTGAAGTATTAAAAAACATAAAAATTTGACTCATAATAATGTTAGGGACTAATTAATCTTTTTTCTCACGTACTAGAAGGGAGAGTGAAGAATGTCTCCGTCACAGTCACCCTCATCCTCCCCTTCAGAACTTCCTCCCCCTCTTCTTCATCCACCAGTCATTATCCCACATTCGTCTCACTCAGTTAAATCAGTTGCTTCATCATCCTCATCGTTGACACCATGTCTCATTTCCTCTTTCCATCCTCCTAACTCTTTCCACCCGGAACCGCTGGCTCCAAACACAGCTGTTTCAAATCTTCAAAATCCAAGTCACCCATCGTTTGACAGATACGATGATGAGGACTATGAAGCTATCTATGAGCTTGACCCGGATGAATACGGTCAGCTACCTCCTATGGAGCGTGAGCTCGAGTCCATCAAAAGGGTTGTCCACTCTCTTCAAACGGATAACTTGTTCCTTCATCAAAAGTTGAAGGAGCTCCAGCCTTCCATAGATCACGGTCTGGAACTGAAGCGCTCTATTGCCCGGAGCAGTGAGCTTATGAACCTGCGTTCTGAAGTGAAACACCTTCGTGCTTTGCATGAAAACCATGTTGACAACACTCTTCAAGGTAACCCACCGAATCAAGTGTTTGACGACACCTCTCCACAACTTGAAGCAGCAAGGAAGAAGGCTGCAGAGATAGATGAATTTAAATTCGAAATCAAGCAGCTAAGGAGCTCCATCAAGATGCTTGAAGCTAAAGCCTCAACTTCCCCCACTCTTGCTTCACCGTCGGTATCTCCGGTTCACATCTCCGGTGAGTCCAGCAGGAAGGTTGTGGACATTTTGACTGAGCACATTGATATGGGCCCACAAGAAGATCCTAATGCAGATGGAAATCCTCTCCACCCACTTTCTGTGCAGTCAAATCCTCAAAGCCTATCCGCAGCTCCTTGCATTAAAAGTCCACCATGCTTTCCTGACATTGCGTGTGAGCCCTGTCCACCAACTTTTAACTCCTTTCCTTTTCCCACATCTTCCAAACCCACTGCAGTGGCAGTCAACCTCCCCTCTCTGCCCACTTCTGGTAAAAGTTGGGCTGCTGTTGCAGCTTCCCCTCAAGCCCTCACCCCACTTGCAGCTGTCTCCCATACCTCTTTTTCTTCACTTGGTAAGAGTTGGTCTGCAACTGCACAGTCTCCGAGTAAAAATTGGGCTTTTGAATTCTTCAAACCTAGCGTTGATGAAGCAGGTACCCTTGTGGATCCTCCGGATGAAGTCAGAAAGGAGGGTTCTCTGATATGGCAATCTTGTCTCATTGGTCATTTCTACCAAAAGAAAATGCCTTACAAGTTAGTTTCATCCATAGCACATAGAATCTGGGACAGAAAAGGCCTTCTGAAAGTAACTGCAAGGAAAAATGGTACGTTCATCTTCTCATTCACATCCAAAGCATCTGCCATAGCAATTCTTGAATCCGGTCCTTGGATCTTTGCACACAGACCTCTCAATCTTATGCAAATGTCCATTGATCCTTGTTTGGAAAAGGATACTGCTGAATCCTTTCAAATTTGGATTAAGCTCCATAACGTTCCTCTTGACCTCTGGACACCAAAAGGTCTGAGTTATCTAGCAAGTGCTGTTGGGGTACCTATGTTTGCAGATGCAGTGACCCAAAGCAGAAGCCGGCTCGATTTTGCAAAGATCTGTGTTGAAATCACCCCCCAGTCATCTTTGATTGAGAGCTTTAATGTAAAATCCAAGAATGGTCTCCTTAGCCTTGTTAAAGTTGAATATCCATGGAAACCAACCTCTTGTGCCTCTTGCAACTCATTCTCTCATTCTTTTAAATCTTGCTCTAAAACCCTTCTGCAGTCCACATCAGTTACCAAGTCATCCATGCAATGGCAGATTGTTAGAAGGCATAAAAACTGTCTCACTTCTCCTTTTGATCAAACATACTCTGAGCCTATTGAACCCACTCAACCTAATGTCTCTTCTTCTGAGTTTGTTCCCTCATCATCCTTCCCCAACATCATAAATTCTGTTGTTGGGCAAAATAATTCTCCTCCTGTCAAAGGCATTCACACTCCTGCTGACATGTCATTTTTGGAACACGTGGTGGTGTCCAATGCATTTGACCCCCTCAATTGTGAAGAGCATGGTGAGCAGATTAATCATGTATGCTCTTCTGTATCAACTGATTCTTTACCAACCAAGCTCTCTCTTGAAAAAGCTTCTGTGAAACCTCTCTCAAACATCACCCAGCCTCATGGGAGCAAGCAGATTAATATAAGGAATCATGGCAAGACAGTTAAGCATGCTGGTAATGCTAAGAGGAAGTTAAAGAAACCACCTATTGCTTCTCTCAAGGGGTTTCGGGGCATGACAAGCTTCTCCAAATCTAAATGAATTGGGGAGCATGGAACATCAGGGGTTTGAATTCCCCTGCCAAGCAATTGGAAATTAGGAATCTCATTAAGGATTCCAAGCTTGACCTTGTTGCTATTCTAGAAACTAAAGTCTCTTCTGCCAACATTGATATGATTCATCGGCTCATTGCTCCTTCATGGCTTTCTGCATGCAACTATGCACATTCGGTTTTGGGCAGAATATGGTTGCTCTGGAACCCCTCGTATCTTCATGTCACCGTCATTGATGAAACAGACCAGGTCATTAATTGCCTTATCACAATCCTTAGCCTGCAGATTCAATGTCTTGCTTCTTTTGTTTATGCAGCCAACTTGGCTGTTGCTAGGAGATCCTTATGGAGATCCCTTAATTCTTTTGGTCATTCTAATGAGCCATGGCTCATCATGGGTGACTTTAATGTTCTTTTGCACATTAATGAATCCTTTGGTGGTGCTATGAGATGGACAACTGGTATGGAGGATTTTAAATCTTGTTTGAACAAAAATGGATTGGAGGACTTGAGGTATACTGGCATTCTTCACACATGGTCTAATAGAAGCTTCGGTCATGCCAACATTTCCAGGAAGCTTGACAGGGTAGTCTGCAATGCTGCATGGTCTTCTCTCTTCCCTCTTTCTAGCTGCCAATTCCTTCCTTCTGGTGTCTCTGATCACTCTCCCATGATTGTGCAGCTGGGTGATATCTTTCCCAAAAGAAATCTCCCTTTTAAATTCTTTAACTTCTGGGCTTTAAGCAGCAACTTTCTTTCCATTGTTTCCTTGGTCTGGAATTACTTTGTGCCTGGTTGCAAAATGTTTCAAGTCATTTCTAAGCTAAGGATTCTTAAGTCCCATCTTAGGCAGCTTAACAAAAAAGAGTTCAATGGCTTGTCTGAGAGAGTTGTCACTACCAGGGAAGACCTTGCTCAATGCCAAGAATTGCTGGATATCAATCCTCTTGACAACAACCAGAGGATAAGGGAGAAAGCTCTTATTCAGGATCTGAATGGGTTTGCTCTTGCAGAGGAGATGTTCTACAAGCAAAAATCTAAAGTGCACTGGCTCAAAGTTGGTGACCGCAACACTGCCTATTTCATGAAGAGTTTCTCGAAAAGAGTCAACCGAAATAAAGTCACCTCTCTCATTGACAATCATGGCGCTACTGTGGAGGGTGACCAGCTCAAGAATGTCATTTTAGATCACTTTGAATCTCTTCTTGGCCATGAACATTCACAGTATCCAGGTTCGGCCCTTTTATCTCAATTCATTTCTAAATCAGTTCCTCAGCACTTCATGGCCAGTCTTTCTTCTATCCCCTCTGATATTGAGATAAAGTAATGCATGTTCTCTTTCCACAACAACAAGAGCCCTGGTCCAGATGGATATTCCTCCTGTTTCTTCAAGCATGCTTGGCCAATTATTGGCAATGATGTCATTGCTGCTGTTAAGGACTTCTTTGTCACTGGTAAACTTCTCAAGCAAGTCAATTGCTCTGCCATCTCTCTTGTGCCCAAGGTTCCAAATCCGTCCTCAGTCAATGATTTTAGGCCCATTTCCTGCTGCAATCTCATTTACAAGTGTATCTCCAAACTTCTAGCTATGAAGCTCCAACCAGTTTTACCTTTTCTCATCAGTCCCAATCAAAATGCTTTCATCAAAGGGAGAAGTATTCATGAGAACAACCTGCTTGCCCATGAACTTCTAAATGGCTATCACCGAACTTCCCCTCAACCTAGATGTGCTCTTAAAGTCGACCTCAAAAAAGCCTTTGACTCTGTTCATTGGCAGTTCATTCTTGACACATTAACCCTCCTCAAGTTTCCTTCATGTTTTGTGCATTGGGTTAAAATTTGCATTACAACTGCCTCTTATTCAATTTCTTTGAATGGGGAATTGTTTGGATTCTTCAAAGGTAAGCGAGGTATCAGGCAGGGCGATCCCATCTCCTCTCTTTTGTTTGTCATTGCTATGGAAGTCTTCACTTCAATTGTTAATGTTGTCGTTGCTGATTCTCCTTCTTTCAAATTTCATTGGCGGTGTAGCAAACTTGCCCTCACTCACATCATTTTTGCGGATGATGTCTTCATGTTCTCTTTCGGCAGTGCTGCCTCTGTCAATGTTCTTCAACAGGCAATGCAGCTGTTTTCTTTGTTCTCTGGTCTTAGTGTTAATCCAAGCAAAAGTCTTGTGTTCCTTTCTGGTGTTCAGCCTGATGAGAGGTCTAGTATTTTGCACCTTCTTGGTTTTGAGAGTGGTACCCTTCCAGTTGTTTACCTAGGCCTTCCACTCACTTCCACAACTATATGTGCAAGGGATTGTAAGACAATGGTCGATAAAATTACCTCTAGAGTGGGATGTTGGACTGCCAAACATCTCTCATATGCTGGCAGAGTTGCTCTTATCAAATCTACCTTGATGGCCATCCATCTCTACTGGTCACAATCCTTTCTTATCCCCAAACAGGTTTTGGTTCAGGTTGATCAGGTTTTGAGAAAATATCTTTGGACTGGTAACAACATGAGGAGCACGGGTGCTAAAGTGGCTTGGAGAGCTGTTTGTATGCCTTTTGAATTCGGAGGGCTTGGAATTCCTAACTTGGAGATGGCAAACAAGGTTGCCAACTTGCGGCATTTGTGGAACATCTTCTTCTTCAAGCATAAAAGACTCTGGACATCCTGGGTGCACAAGTATTTGATTAAAACAAAATCCTTTTGGAATGTCAGAGCTAATTAGTTAAGTTCTGGTGCTTGGAAAAAGTTTCTAAGGCTCAGAGACATGGCGAAAGCATTCATACGGCACAAAGTGGGTAATGGCAGTTCTACACATCTTTGGTTTGACTATTGGCTACCTAATGGGCCTTTAATTGATCAGATAAGTGAGCAAGAAGCTAACCAATTGACCCCTTCTCTTCTATCCAGAACCACCTCTTGCCTCATCTTAAATGGGCATTGGGAGGTCCCTGATGATCTGCCCTTCCCATTTCTCCATACCCACCAGTTTTCCTCCCAACTTTTTGATCTTCCACTCCCGTCTGATGATGATGACACTGTGGTATGGCTTGCTTCGCCAACCTCTCTCTTTTCATTTTCTCATACCTTAAATTGTCTGAATGCACCAGCTCCATTTACATTCTGGTCTAACCTTGTCTGGTTTAAACACCATATTCCCAAGTTCAGTTTTATTTCTTGGCTTGCTCTTAAGAGTAGACTAAGGACTCTTGATCACCCCTCTTTTGTTAAGCTTCATTGGCCCAATGTCTGCCTTCTATGTCTTTCTGCCTCTGAAACCATTAGTCACATCTTCTATGAATGCCGATTTACTGCCATTGTATGGAATCTTTTACTGCATAGGCTTGGGGTCCATTCTCCTTCTGAAAATTGGCTTAATTTCCAGTATTGGTATGCTAGCAAATGGGGTAGTGCCAGATCATCCTCTGCTCTTCTTGCTAAACTTATTTTTACAACTACCTTATATTGCATTTGGCAAGAGAGGAATGGCAGAGCCTTCAAGGGTAGATCTTGTTCACCATATTCTCTTTTCAATCTCATCAAAAGGCATATTAGCTTCAGATTGGCATCAGTTAAGCTTGCAGCTGACTATGAACTTAGACAAATACAACTTCCAATGCAATTTGACTCTCTTATGATTCAAGCCAATGCATTGGCAGCTGGCAATAGATGGCTTTTGGATTACTCATGATCAAGTTTCTCCTAACAGCTGCAACCAATTAGAAGTTGGCTTCTTGTGTGAGGCCATCACTCTTTCTTGTTAAAATCATCTATGTAATTCTTTTTTCTTATGGCTTTGCATAGCTCCTTGTTTGATGGATAATCTGTTATCCATTTTGTTTATGCCTAAGGCTTAGTCTGAGGCTTGTTTGGCTTTGGCCCCTCACTCTTTGAGGCTCATGTACATTCTCACTTTTCTTTTATTTATACAACTTACCTTTAACAAAAAAAAAAAAAAAAAAAAAGTATGTTAGGGACTAGCAATCAAAGGGGAAAGGTACGAGGCTGGAGCACGGGCTTCCAGAGACGGAGAGTAACCCAACCACTCGGACAACACGAATACTTAACACTTGCTTTACTTAATTTTTTTAAAGGGGGAGAAAAACACATATACACACTAGCATTAAAATCAATGAGAATCTTAATTTTCCTTTGAGCCCTAATTTTACAGTAAAAGGTGTAAAGAGTTTAATCTTTCTTAAAGTATAAATCAATCCATCTAGTTGCATCTTTGATGTGCCAAAATAGTATTATGATAATAACCATTGAATTTTAATAATATTGTCTAAAAAGAAAATAATTAATTGAATGGACTATTATTTTTGAAGTGGCAATTACTTTTTCATTCAGTGGCAGTGATTAAAATCAAGAGCTGTTGGAATTGTTGCTTTCATTGTGGCAACATCATATATATATATATATAACATTATTCACATCAAAGGTTAAGGCTAGCCCACATATGGTGATGACTAAGTTTGCTTTTTTTGTAAACAAAGCAAAAGCTTAGCATCTCAAAACATCTTATCCAATTTCTTTCTTTTGTCCTTTTGATTTACTGATTATTCTTGGCAAAAATAAAGTGGAATATCTTCATTCTCAAAGATGAATACAGTACTCTTCCTACTTTTCATAGACTCTTCCCACCAAAAAAAAAAAAAAAAATGAAGATCAGAAAAGTACATTGAAGTTGATGAATCTTAATTATAGGAGAAGAATTATAAAGCACTTAATGCGCGGTGTACCGAATTTGAAAATTTGTGATAGAAAGTAAGAACTAAAAAGACAGTAACTCTATTGCGTGGTCCATGAGAAGAACTAACTGATAGAATTTACGATACATGTTATACATAGCTAAAATTACACTAATAATTAACTTCCGACGCATTGTAATACTTCTCGTGATCCACTCATTAGATATAGACACAAATGTACATAAATATATATGGTGCTTTTTCTACAAGTTTGCCATGATGAAAGATATAATGAAATTTATATAAGAAATACTAGGACTGCTATGCACGCATGACATGACGATCGTTGGCCACCTTTAATACTGGAGGACTGTTACTATCATGATCTATTATGCTTAGGCTAGCAGAAACAAACAGCCGAAATTAAATTGATATCCAAGTGTTTTGTGGTCATTTCAGACCTATGCCTAAAAATTACTACTTTTTTTACTGTCGTTCGTCATTAATCTATGTTGTACATTTGACAAGAAGCAAAATATGTTCAATATTTTAATTTGTGTTTAACTTGTGTATCATAGTGCCCTGTAATTTTTGTGCTTCCATTACTACTTTCCGAGAGAGTAACGTTAGGCAACATCAATTATATCTTATATATTTTTCGTCATGCGTGCAAAACCTTACATTATATATATATATATATATATATATATATATATATATTTAAGATAAGGTTATTTAATCTCTGACCTTTATTCCATGGCACCATATATACATTAAAGAATGCAGACACCGATTAGACAGTGTCATTGTTAGGGGTCAAATTGAAATTATTTGGTTGGGAATCAAAAAGGACACCAAGTGATAAATTTAAATCAAGACTCAGGGTAGACAATGGAATAGTTTTGAGTGGATTCGAAATGCTTTTGATTGGCCTCTTTCATGTAGAAGGACTCGGCTAAAGCTGAACCAGTACAATTTGGCTCTGTCCGAGAAATGGCTCAGCATAATGTTGAAAAATGAAGGTTCAAGACCTCTAGCAGAAGTCTTATCTCTTCAATTAACAAACAAAGGAGGTGATATTAACACTTGAGTATTTCAATTTAACCGCCGCTCCCTTTCCCTTTTCAAGTAAGAATGGATTTAAAATTATTTTAATAGAATTAGAAACAAATATAAAAAGAAAGTTTAAAACTCATGAGATGATGAATCCATCCCAATTACTAATAAATATATAAATAAATTTTTTTTCTAATCTCTTGTATTTCATCTGTGTAAGAAAACCAATTTATGTCCACCATGAATAATATTTTTAGAGAATAATCTTTTAAAATATTTATAGAGAAATTATTAGTGACACTAATTTAATACTAATAAAAAAATATTTTAGAATATTTGTCTAACATTAAGCATAGAACATATATAAATTTTTAAATAAAGTTTATCACACTGGAAAATATGTATGCATATCCTAACTTATATTGAAGTTGTATAGAAATTCCTTTTGGTAATGAGAAGGTAATAATAGTCACACTTCACTTGTACACATTTTTTTTTTTTTTAAGAAAAAAATGACGCAATTATTCTTTAAAAACATTTTGCAATTATCCAAAAAAAAAAATGCTCTTCAATCTATATTTTGAGGGGCAATTTTATTTTTTTTATTTATCAAATAAGTTAAGTAAAGTACATTTTAAAAGAAGAGTGGTGATATCTATATTACTACTACAACAATAATCAAATATTTTTCTCGACTACTTGAAGTTGGTTACATAAATTTTATGTCTTCATTTTGGAGAGAAATTGTTAAAGGTTCATGGGTTATGTTGTTCAATTGAATAAAAAAATTTCAATTAAGAAAAATGAAGTCATTAAAATTTAACAAAATATCACAAAAAATTAAACATAAATTTTAATTGGACTAAACCATCAAATAGTCTACCGTCCAAGACCAATCAATAATTTCTCAAAGACTGGGCCCAGACCAGCTCTTGTTAGTAACTGCATTGGTACTAGGTTGGCTATCTGCAAGGCATGTGCAGTTCGGAAAAAATGAAATAACATCCCTTAAACTTTTGAGGGTAATTCTGTCTTTCCGGAACATGTCAAAGCGCATGGAACAAGAGCGTGGCCTTGCGAGCCTGCTCAATCAAGTAAACGTGTCTCTAAAAGAGTTGGAATTTACGGGGTGAATAAAGAATGAGCAATGTTACATGTCATGAAATTATTTCATGAATTTCTATTATGAATGATGTGGTAGCTAATGTGAATAGTTAGTATTGGTGGAATTCTCCCCATACACATAGTCCCATGATATTATGATTGAATCTCACTAATATTAACTCTCCACGTTACCTGCCACATTATTCATGATACAAATTCATGAAATAATTTCATGACGTTTAGCATTTCTCATAAAGAATTAATCCAGTTGAAATATTAAAAAATTGTAGTTGAATCCAATCGTATCGTTTCCTATGATTTTAGTTTTAAATCTTAAAAATTGTTTACTACGATTTCGATTTCAAATCAAATAATCGAAATTGTTAAATATATATATATATATAGTATAAAATATATGATATATAAATAAATACTAATACATTCTAAATTCTAGTGTTCTATCTATATATATATATATAGTATAAAATATATGATATATAAATAAATACTACTACATTCTAAATTCTAGTGTTCTATTTATATATAAAGTATAAAACATATAATATATAGATAAATATATTTAGTTTCTAAGTTCTAATATTTTATATATTTATATAATATAAGATATATAAATAAATACTAATAACTTCTAATCTAATGTTATAATACAAGTATAAGTGTATATCTTGCCAATGTTTTTATTTTAAATAAAAAAAAATTTGACAAAAAATTGTTGGAGAACTGAAACCGGAACTCAATAATTCTGATTCCAAAATTAAGGAACCGTTGAAAACGGTTTCGATTCCAATTCAACCAAAGGTTCCGATTCCACCAAAAATAATGAGAAACCATACTGTGTGCACCCTTAGGAGTGAACAAATCGATCTGAACTACAGTAAAATCTAATTGAATCATTATATTCAGTTTCGAAAACAATTTCTTAATTTTGAACATTTTTTACACTCTCATTTAAGAAATTACATGCATTCAATGTTATATTTGTAAAAAATTAAATTATTTTTCGAGTAAAAAGTAATATAATGTAGCATTAAATAAGAGTATAATTCTTCTCATCAGCAAGATACAACTCAAAGTTTCAAAATTGTGGTTTGGAATTAAGCTAAACTAGATTTTTACAAATCGATTTTATGTCTCAATGATTTTAATTCTAAAATTAAAATACCGTTTTAATCAATTCTAATTTCAATTTAATTAGACCAACCCAACCGTGTACATATTGGATGAGCGATTCTAATTCGAATTTATTCTAGAACTCGTTCGAACCAACTGTAATTATTTAAGAGTTGATGTTGGGTGAGACGGGTTAAGACCGTCCAATACAAATTTACCATTCAAAGAGTTGGTCCCACATAGATATTAAACTGCTACTACTCACCAAATCTTTCCTTCTCGCTCACAAGAACTGAGAGGAGAGTAGAGAGAGAAAGAGTGACTTGGGAACTGCGCGCAGAACCAGTTGCAACAGCGGAAGCTACCACCTGAGCCTACGAACCACAACTCTTCATCCCGAAACTAGGGTTTTCTATTAAATCTTCAGGTAAGACCAGTCAATGTTCATTAATCTAACAATTTCTTCTTCTTCTTTTTTCTTTCTATTTCTTTCTTCTGGGTTATGGGTTTTTTTTTTCTTCGGCTACTTATTTTTAGTGAGAAATTCTAGTTTTTTATTTTTTATGGGTTTGATTATATTTCTAGAAACAGACCTCTGAGTTTTAGTGTGGGATGAGTGATGTTTGCTTGAGATCTCATTTAATCGGAAGGTTTTGCTTTGGAACGACAATGTTGGTTACTGAATGAGCTTGATAGTTCGATGTTGCAGTCTATGAGTTTTACTAATCTCTCTCTTCATTATCTTCTGTAGTTCTGACATTGCTCTGTTTTCCGTTGTCAGAACACGAAGAGGTCACTCATTATTTCTCTTCTCTTTTAAAAGAAGAGTAGTTTATGTCTCTGTATGTGTATCAGTGTATGTATGTGCGCTTTCTTTTTAGTGTCAGATCTAAATGGTTTAAAAAATCTGAAGAGTGGTCACATTTTGAAGGTTTAGAACTATTCATTTCAAATGTCAATATTTTCCATTTTTTTTTCTGTATATTTGATAACATTTCACATGTTTTAACACATGAAGACTGTTCACGTTTTGACGGTTTTAAACTATTAACTTCACAGATCAATTTTTACTATTAATTTTTTTCTCTGTATATTGTACAACATTTCCCACATTTTCTTATGTATATCTGAATGCATGAATGTCATTCATCCCTTTGAAAAAAAAAGATGCCATTCCTCCCTTTACGAGATGGATTTTCTTGTTTCCGTCTGATTCTCTCTCTCTGGTGTGTGCTATCTGTGTGATACTCCTGGGTTCAGTGACACTGGATTTATTTTCCATAAATTGAAGAACACTGGGTAATTTAACAAGCAAAATTCAAAGAAAGGTTTGCTCTATTTTGTAAGAATTATTGTTCATTGCTTTAATTTACAACATAATGTTGATTTTGTAGAAAGTACGAATCAAACTATCAATAGATTAAAATTTTCTGCTTAAAACTGAATTACCCCCTCCCCCTTTTGCTGAAGCGGCTTTAATGGTTCCTCAGTGAATGAAGCAATTCTACGTGGTGTATGATGTGTAATGTAATGTGGGATATCATTGTTAATTGTTATTCATTGCTTCCTTTATCCTGTTACCTCAATAATGTTTGGGCACAGTATAAAGCCTGGACTGTTGAAAGGATAGAAAAGAAAAAAAAAAGTGGAAAGATGGCTTGCATAATGATTTCTAATTTTCTTTTGATTGCTACCTCTTTCTTTTCCCTTTCCTGCTTTGTTGATTTGTTTGGTGGCAGTGGAGGTAGTTTCTGTGGAGTTCCTTTGAAGGGATATTTGTGTTTTCTGTTTGTGTGGTTGGGTTTTTGTAATGAATATTAATTACAGGTTGGGTGTCCTTCATCAACCCATTTATTTGCTGTTTGTACATTTATATATCAGATTCCTTTTCCTGTTCCTTTTCTTAGGGGAAAATTGCTCTTAACTGTTTGCAGGTCTTGTGGGTCAGGTGGGGCTTTGAAGCAGAGTGCTATTAGTTTGCACTTTTCTTGCTTTTATTAGTAAAGAAGAGGTTCAAGATGCAGACACCAAAAACAAGGTATATATGTAATTTTTTCTACTGATCTTGTAATATTTTTAATCTCCCCATACTTGATATACTGGTTATCATGAAATTCACATAATTGAATTTTGCATGCTATACTTTTTAAGAAAATGGGTAAGAATTATTTCTTAAACAGTAATGCTATATCTGCTTTGTTTTTTCAAAATTTAGTAATACAGTTGTCTGCCTACCCATGTGCCATGTGGATACCTTCTTTTGATTAGTACTATGGAAGTTGCCCCATTTAAATAATCCCATCATCACTTACTTCTTTTGGGGCAGTCTTTGTTCATCTGTGGTTTTGGACTTGTTTATAAATCGCTTATACTGTCAGTTTTGGTTGTTGCATTGGTCATGAGTTCAGCTCAGTTATTGGTGATTCAGCTCAATAATGATGATATTTTGTAGTATGTGCGAATGCAGAAAACTTTGAAATAACAAAGAATCCAAATAGTAAATAAAGACACCATGTGCCAGATTTGGATACTAGCAATACTGTCATGGTAGTGTCTAAAAATAATGTAGAAGATTTGTAGATCTTCACTTTAATATCAATCTTTTTTTCTCTTTTCTTTTTTCTTTTTATCAATACTAACTTGGCCAAAACCATGAATTTCAAAACGAAAAATTATTTAAGCTTTATAGTTAATAATTGTTGATACTCATATTTGTAAGGATTTCGGAATGGGTGATTATATGAAGTTAATAAATGTTGATATTCAATTTTATAATTAATTTTTTTTTATTTAGCTTATTTATGCATAACAGATCCTATTATTTTTGGATAAAAGTTATTTAGACTTGCTAAGAATTATTTTGCTTTCCAACATCTTGTCGATGTATGTCAGCATTGCTGATAGTTTACTGGTATCTTGCAAGGATCAGCTGGAGCTTTAATAATGAATTCCAAGTTTGTTAGATCTTATGGTCCTCTTTTAAACTAATGTTCTTAATCTTTTAAATTTTAATTGCTATCTTAAGAGAATAATGAGAGCAAGAGTGTATTGTCAAGAAAATCACATATTTTTGTAAAATGTTGGAGATTTACAAAATTCTGTTTGGGAGAGAATGTGAGGTTTACCCCCAAGGATCAAGTCCTCCTGAGTGCAAACAATTCTTTGGGGGTGGGTGTGTGTACCAACTAGGGAAAAAAATATGTGAGGTTTTGTTTGTTTGTGTGGTTAAGAACGTGGAGGAGGATGTTGTTGAGACTGGACCTTTGGTCATTAGGATATCTTACACATAGCCTACTGCATTGTATGTTTTGATGTTTGAACAGGTCGCAAGTACTGGTGCATGGTCCCTTAACAATTTAAAAACAAATATGTACCAATTCCTCAATCTATAATTACTTAATCCATGCTGAAACCAGTGCTTGAATGTTTTCCTTTTCATTTTTGATTTTGATTTTATTACAGTGAGGTTTGGTTTGAATTTAGTTGCTTTAACTGGAACGCAATGATCTTTATGCATGTTTTCTTGTGCTGATTTCATTATCTTTGATTTGGTAGCAGAACTGGCTCCTTGGAAGTGCCTCAAAGAACATCTCCAGTCGCACCTCGAACTGCTCGCCAGCTTAAGACACCGGGGTCAGATTCTGATTCAGTTTCCTCTCCAAATCCAGCAAGCAGGACACCTAAAGACAGAAGTCCTAAAGTAATTGAGCGCAGGTCGCCACGAAGTCCTGTGTCAGAGGTATTCTACATTAACTTACAACCATAGGATATTCATTTTCATGGTGGTGATGTGGAAACATTTACAGCTCTTAGATATTGCTCAGAATGAACAAGGTTACAGCTAGAGATGATTATGCCAGAAAAATGTTTGTGGCATTGAATGAAGTTGCCAAGTGATGTAGAATCCTCATTGTAATTTTGATAGTGGGTTTTTGATATTTCATAAGACAATTATATCATGCAGTAGTATTGCCTTCACATGTGGTTCTTCTTTTTAGTCATTTTAATTGTTGGATTGAATTATTTCCATCTGAAAAGAAAAGTAATAATTTTGAGTGTTCTTTCAGTTAAAGCAATCTGAGAACCATCCATCCATAGAGAATGGTTCTCTCAGATCTTTTTTCTCCTACTCATTTTCCTTCTCTTCGCTCCTGGGTGTTGGTGTGGGGTGTGGGTGTGGGTTTCAGTTGCTATTTCTGAACTCATACAACTTGTTTGTCATTATCTGGAATTAAGGTTCATTGCTCGACATGGCTTACAATCTGTTGGATACCTGGATTAAGGAACTATGAGATTTTTTTCGGAAAGTAGGGACTATGAGATTCATTATCCATATTACATATGTTACTCAGATTTGTGTCTATGTTTGTGTCATTTGAATTCTCTAAGCATATTGATTGCTGTAAGATTTTCTCTTTTTGATAATTCCCCTCCCTTATTTATTATTGTCATGATATGTAGTAGTTGCTGTTTATGCATATTTCCGTAGTCATTGTTGTACTGTTTTAGTAGCCCACTTCCACATTCTAATCCCATGTTTTCTGAGCTTCAGAAGAAGCGCCCAAGCAGAGTGTCTGAACTGGAATCTCAGTTTGCTCAGCTCCAGGAGGAACTGAAGAAGGCAAAAGACCAGCTGAGCTCATCTGAATTATGGAAGAGACGGGCCCAGCAGGAGGCCGAAGAGACCAAGAAGCAGCTTGCAGCCATGTCAACAAAACTTGAGGAGTCCCAGCAGCAGCTGCTGGAGCTTTCTGATTCTGAGGATGCTCGGGTCCAGGAGCTCCGCAAAATCTCCCAGGACCGAGATCGAGCATGGGAGTCTGAACTTGAGGCTGTGCAGAAGCAGCACTCGATGGACTCTGCTGCCTTGGCTTCTGCCATGAATGAGATCCAGAAGCTCAAGATCCAGCTGGAAAGGGTGGCAGAATCTGAAGCTGCTCGGGCTAGGGATGCTGAATCAGCACATGAAAAGATACAGAACTTAAGACTGGAACTTACAGAAACTCTCTCCCTGGTTGAGAAACTGAAAACCCAGCTCAGTGATTGCGAAGAATCTGAAGCTCAGGCCCTAGAAGTTGTTAGTAAAACACAGATGCAATTGGAAATGTCAAAAACGGCCGAGGAGTCACTCCGGTCAGAAGGCCTTAAAGCCAAGGAGGCTTATGAATCTTTGGCTTTGGAACTGGAGCAAGCAAAAGATCAAATAAATTCATTGGAGGGACTTGTTAGCCAACTCCAGGCTGATTTAGGGAATAATGACAAAACATCACAAGATCCTTCAGACAATATTCAAGATGCACAATCAAGCCAGCTAAAAGCAGAGCTTAGTAATGTGAAAAATGAGGTAAATCAATTAAGATCTGCACTAGATGAAGCTGAGAGAAAGTACCAGGAGGAATATACTCAAAGCACAATGCAGATCAGAAGTGCTTATGAACTAGTGGAGCGTGCAAAATCAGAATCATGCCTGAGAGAGGCTGAATTGGAGGTTAAGTTGAAGAAAGCGACAGCTGATATTGAAGAGTTAAAGGAAAACCTGATAAATAAAGAGACTAAATTGCAGAGTATTTCAGAGGAGAATGAGGAGCTGAATATAAACATTGAGAAGAATCAGTCTAGAGAAAGGGAATCTGAACTGGAAACAGAGTTGAAAAAGTCCGAAGTACATGTGGCAGATTTAAAGGCAAGTTTGTTGGATAAAGAGACAGAGTTGCAAGGTATAACTGAGGAAAATGAGATGCTGAAGTTTGAAATCAAGAAGCGGGAAACGGAGCGAGAAAAAGTGCACGATGAGGCACTTGCTTTAGCAGAATCAGCAAGGGCTGCAGAGCAGGAGGCTTTGAGGAAGCTTGGATATTTGACTGAAGAGGCAGATAGAAGCAGCAAAAAAGCCACACGGGTTATTGAGCAACTAGATGCAGCACAGGCTACAAATTCAGAATTGGAGGCGGAGTTGAGGAGATTAAAGGTACAGTCAGACCAGTGGAGGAAGGCAGCTGAGGCAGCTGCTGCTATGCTTTCTACAGGTAATAATGGGAAATTTGTGGAGAGAACAGGGTCTCTTGACAGTAACTTCCATACCATTGGTGGAAAGATGAATTCACCTTATTCAGAAGATATGGATGACGACTCACCTAAGAAGAAAAATGGTAACATGTTGAAGAAGATAGGGGTGTTGTTGAAAAAGGGCCAGAAATAGATGAACTATTCTGCAGGTAGCATTTTGTTCTGCATTGATTGTGTTATTGGTTTTTGTTTTCTCCTGTTCATGTTAACTCTTAATTTCTTTTCTTAACAGGTGCTTTGGTGGGCTAGACTTCAGTATAATTACATGGAAAATGGATTTAGGCTTAGTGTTCTATTTTGTTTAACCTGCCATATGTGTTTGGGTTTAGACACACGCCGCAAGTACTGTATTTGATTTTTATGTTTTAACATTGCAAAGCATGTCTGTCCTTTGATCACCGAGGAGATTATGTATGTAATTAAGTAATCCCGGAGAAAAATCTGCTGTCTGTTCTATTTTGGAGATGATGTTAATATGCACTCCTTTAGGGGTTTACTTTGTCTAATGATTATGCATTATGGATCATACCAAGCAATTTATTATCTACAATTGTTGCTTCAATGTTTTGCTGCAATTCTTTGCACTTGAGTTTTGTAGATGAAAAATATGATTTCAAGATTTCCCTTCTCTGGGCAAGTAAAGGGACTTGTAAATATTTTGGTTTGGATGCCCCAAAAATATGATTTCAAGATTGTGTTCCACTAGGAAGCGGGGTGTCCTAGTACGGATACAGGTAAGGCAATATAATAAATTTTATTTTTATATATGCAAAAAATGAGTTATTAACAATTTTTTGTAAAATATTATTATTAACAAACAAAATAAAAGTTAAGAGTCATTGTATAATTAGTAAGGATAAATTTTGTACTAAATCATGATTTATATTTCAACACTTTTGTTTTAAATTAATTTTAAACTTTTTATAACAATTATATTATGATATTATTGATAGAAAAATTATATTTTCATGTTAAAAATTTGTTAAAAATGTGTTTTGAAGCTAGAAATAAAAAAAATATGTTTTAAAATTATGAAGACTTTTAGAAAGTATTGAACAAGTATTCAGGGCTATCTGAGCAGTATCAAATACGAACATGATACGAGTACATTACTCTTATAAAAGTATCCGTGCTTCCTATGAACTTACACAAAAAAGTTAAAACTTATGAACTTGAGAAATTTGATCACTAATTTATTTTAATGTAATATTTAGTGAAATAGGGATCATTAGCATAGTAATGGTAAAATCTTGGTTTGACAAGTGAATCTTAGATTAGTCACTTAAAATTATATGTCGTGACAAGAAACCCCATAAATTTTTTTTTGAAGACTCAGAACTCTCTATCTTTTACTTTGAAAGAACCGCAGGCAGGCCTTGATGGCTATATTAAGGTTACTGTTTGCTGAATTATTGCAGAAAATTAAATCTGCTATAATTGGTAGATTGTATAACCGATAAAAACACAGATTATAATTTTGTTTGTATCAATGTTGAGTAGTAATACAACTAAATTGGCAGATTATATAACCTGTAAAAACCCATTGAATGTTTCATGTTAATCCACATATATTGTCTTTTTCATTTTTTATCTCACATTCTATTCAGTCGATTAAATTTTTGGGTTTATAGGTTTGATTTTTGGATTTTAAATTAGGAAACAATCATTTTTAAAATTTAATTATTTTAGAAATCAGAACCGAAAGGTTGACTCTGAATTCTGAAACCAAACCAAAGTGTATAGTATGATTTGGGCCAGTTTGAATCACGGTTTGAACGGAATCACTGTGTACCCCCAATTGGGACAAGAATACGGCCCACACAGCGACAACGGGCTAGGCCGGAACCAACCCTCTTAGGCCCATCCAGACCGTCCACGCACCAACTCAACATATAGATATTTATACACCATTCCATGTTTGATAATTATTAGGGTTCGATCGGGGGCTGCTGCTTCTTCGTCTTGTTCTAACTTCAAGCTCTCAAACAGTAGTTTCGGTCGAAAAATTTGTCTCAAGACGCCATGGGGTATGAATTACTGATTTGATCTGGACTTGCCATCATCGTCTTCTTACATATAAATGCTTATATATATATCCCATATATATGGGTAGTTGGGTACATATTTAGATTTTAGAATCAAGTCTAGTGTTTTTGAATGATGTTGGTTGTGTTCTTAGTGTGGATTCTGCTTCATGTTCAGATCTTAGGTTATTGATTTTCTTACTCATTCCATTTCGTTGCTGAGAGAACTCAGGAAAACAGAACTTGAACCTTGGATATTGATGTTTTGGTTTTTAGAAAATTAAGGTTATACTTTAGCTAAGCCAAATGATTGTATTTGGAATTAAGGATCAATTCGATGTAGTTTTTTGTTTTCCATGGTCCCAAATATTGGTAAATCCCATAATTAGTGTGATTTTTTGTCATCTTTTTTTCAGTAACCAACCAGGTTTGAAATTTGCATCTCCAGAAATTTGGGGTTATTATCTGAACCAAGATTTTCATAGTTGGAAAAATATATGTTAAGACAAACTCCAAAATTCTTAACTTTTTGAATGATAATGAAGGCCCATGTATTCCCAGACTATCTATTTCAGTCTAATTGGTTTAATTTCATTCATTCTTATTGAAGATATGAGGGTTTCTATGTTTCCCCATATGGCATTAGATATTTCAAAAACTGCCTGATAGATGGATTCAAACACTGTTCTATGTAGTTTCTCTGGCATGTACAATATTTCATTGGAACAGTATCACATTTCACATTTAGATGGACCCTTTTTTTTTTAAGTATAGACCACTATGTTTGTATATTAGGATGGACAATTGAAGACCTCCAAATAACCTAGAAACACATGTACAGTATCATGGATGTGAATTGTGAACTAAAAGGTAATTAGAATTAGAGAACTTGATTGTTTTGGAGCTAGTACAAATACAACAAGGATGAAGAAAATTATTAATTCACGAAATTATGATTTTAGTGAAACCAATAAAAGCAAGCAAACATTCTTTCTTTTGATGTCTTTAATGTTTTCATCAACTTAGTGCTCCATACATTTGTGAAGGTGTTTGGGGAAAGAAATGAATACTTGGAATTTTATCGCTGATTTTGGTTGAAAATGTTTCATTTTTCAAGTTCTCTTTTGTTGTCTTGTGACTTCTAAGAAAGCATAATTAGATCTATGGATTTGCATTATTCCCCTGTTTTCAGTTGAATGGGCTTATAATATGAAGCTTTATTATCCCACAGGAAGACACGTGGAATGGGAGCTGGTCGCAAGCTGAAGTCCCACCGTAGAAGGCAAAGGTGGGCTGACAAGGCATATAAGAAGTCACACCTTGGCAATGAATGGAAAAAGCCATTTGCTGGGTCCTCCCATGCAAAGGGCATTGTACTTGAGAAGATGTAAGACTTCAGCCAGTATGTTTTTCTTTTGGCAACTCAATTTTGTCCTCAATATTTCATGTATACTTATTATTACCCAGTTACCTTTTTAGTTTCTGTGTTCTCTGAGAAAGCCCAGTCTCTTTTAGTTCTGCCCCTGTTAAAATTCACATAGGTTAGGCGTTGTTTAGATAGATGTCTCTTGAGAAAAAAAATTGTCCATGAATCATTTTAATTGGGATCTGTTATATGTTAATGTATTTTAACGAGTGCTTGTGTCAACTTTGAACAAGACCATGAAGTGGTGAGTCTGATGACACGAATAAAGGGATCCCAGAAGTATAGTTTGTTGTTCATAAAATTTTTGATGTACATTCATTCTTTTTGTTTATATTACCTAGCAAAGTTTTTTTATTTGTATTCTTCTGTTTTTTTTTCCAGATGTCATGTGCGCAAAAGTAAATATATATCAAACTTTAAATTTATTTTTGTCCTTTCCTCTCTTGCCTCTTCAACCCAAACCTCTGTGGTGATTGCATTTTGATATCAAACCTGACAGATGACTGACTGATGTCTACAGAGGTATTGAGGCTAAGCAGCCGAACTCTGCTATCCGGAAATGTGCTAGGGTTCAACTGATTAAAAATGGGAAGAAGATTGCTGCATTTGTCCCCAATGATGGTTGTTTAAACTACATAGAAGAGAATGTAAGTAATCTGTCCAAGTGTAGATGCTCATTTGTTTATAGTTGTTAATGACTCTTCTTCCATTTGTTTTGTTAACTGTGGAAAGAATGAATTTTACTGTAGGATGAGGTGTTGATTGCTGGATTTGGACGTAAGGGGCATGCTGTGGGAGATATTCCTGGTGTCCGGTTCAAGGTTGTCAAGGTATCTGGTGTCTCTCTTCTTGCTCTATTTAAAGAGAAAAAGGAGAAGCCTAGGTCTTAGATTTGTGCAAGGATCGTATTCTCATCTAGCTTTCATGGTTGTGTCAAAGTATTGGGATGGTGCTTTTAACTGCCTGAGTGGGTTTATGAACAATCAATTGTCAAATTTCTAGTTATTGTATTGCAATTGGCACAATCAATTTTGACTTGAGATTATCTTTTAAACCTTTTCAAATTGCTCTCTCTCTCTCTCTCTCTCTCTCTCACACACACACACACACTTGCTTATCTTTGACCGAAAGGGTGATCCATTTGTTTTGGTACTCAAGAGGTTTTCCTTTAAAGGCAGGGGAAGTTTGTATGTTGTGGATTGCAAAAGACAGCTCCACAAAGGTTGCTGGGTTCAGCTGTTATAATGCTTGTTCAGTTCAGAACATTTGCTATGACAAATTTTTTTTTTTGGTGTTCAATTTGCCATGATGATCAAAATAATTGATGCGATAATTACACTAATTAGAGAGGTTCTCAAATATTGATCTTAGAATGACGTGGTTATGCAGACATTTTTATAAAACAAATAGGTATTTCTGTCATGCATTTCCATTTTAGTGCATGTTCTGGAGAGAACAAAATTGCATCTGAAGTAGTTGTCACAATAATCATTGTATACAAAGAGTTCTCTATCTTATCACCTGATGGTAGGTCTATACCATGTATGTTGGAAGGACAGCTTCTTTTACAAACATGTCTTTGAAGTTCACATTCAAATAACTATGCTATAATGACAAATTTGCTTCCAAGTGAAGTGGCCATCTATTTTCTTTAGAAAACTTTACTGGGAAAAAGAAATAGAGCAGTGGCCAAAGCATATCCATTCCAGGCAAATAATGTCAATGTCAGACTAGATAGAGATTGGAGTGAGGTTGGATGAATTAGCTATTTCCTCATTTTGATAATGGATTGGAGAGAGAGAGAGAGAGAGAGAGACATACAAGTCAAGAGCACCAAAATCAGGGGGGCTGACAACAATGCAAGAAATAAAAACACACATTGTGCTCGTCTGAATCGAAATGATCTTTGATCCATCATCAAACATTCGAATATGTTCAGTTAGCTTTTTCAATCCCATTTTTATAAACACAACAAAGAACTTGCTCTTCCATCTCTCCTAATACAAAATTTCTACTAGCACTTGCCAAATGAGATGGTTTGCCGGGTTTTTGAATTGAAGCTCTAATATCTTCAAACAAATCATCCTCAAAATTTTCCAATCTCAATCTTTCTTAAAACAATGTTTAGGAGCGAATTGGATTTTTTTTTAACTAAGTCCAAAATTTCTAGGATAAATTATTGAAGTTTGGCTTAATTACCCTTAAATTAAAGTTTTTACAAAATTACTCTGACACCCCTCTTAGACTAACGATCTGTTAATGATAAAATCACATATAATGTACAATTACAAAAGCACTCTCAAGTTATAATACTTTTGTGTAAAAATAACTTCAATTTTTAATCATTTGACTGAGATTAACACGTTTTATATGTGTATTTTCACTATCAATGCCACACCAGCACTATCGCCACCGAGGGTAATTTTGATATTTTAATTTTTTTATATCAATTAACTGTAGGAGTATACGGAATAAAGTCAACCAAACTTTAAGGAAGGTTAACCATTATATTTTAAAATTTTTAATCTGAGAATAATTAGACAAAACTTCAGTGGAGAGGTCAAAGTAATTTACCCAAATTTCTATTAGCAATTGAATCTCTTTTATTTTTTATATTTCTATTTTCAAAAAGAAAAATCTTCATTCAAATTGTTTAAATAAAAAGAAATTATAATATTTTATTTTTTAATAGAATTTTTAATTTTTGTATATTAAAATGATTGCCGTAAAATCTACAAAATATTTTTAGAATTGAACTTTAATTAAATCATTTATAATATAATATTCATTAACTAACTAAAAAATAAAAAACATAGAAAACAAATGTATTACGTATCGATTTTAGAATAGAAACTATAATTGTAAATTTACTTCTATTTGGTAAGGATTTAAATTGAAAATTGAGTTAAATAAAAAAGAATTTAAAAGTAGGACTTAATTGGTTGGTACTATCAAAATTTATATGATTTATTTGTCTTTTACAAAAAAAAAAAAAACTAATGGGTAATTTTTCCAAAATTTATCACCTTAACACCGGCAAAGTATCTTGAAATTTCCCTCCTCTCTCTCCAAACTGAAAAAAGCTCTCTCTCTCTCTAAAAGCCCAGGGAGATAACCAACTCTCACTCTCACTCTAGACGTACGGCTACCATTTCCCCGTTCGTCTCTTCTCTCACTCTCATAAACTTCTGCTGGAGATTCTCATCGCCGGAGCACCGACAACTGCAGAACCAACATCAACGCTAGAGAGTTTCTCAGGTAAAAAAATATTACTTCATTGAAAGAGTTGATTTTTATTTCAGGTTCTTTGTGCTTAGGAGAGGAATTGATGGTTAGGACTCAGTTAGGGAAGTATTGGTTATTTTTACAACTTCGATTCTTGCAAAAAATTATCAACATAATTCACCTTTTAGAGAAATAAAATGTATCCGTTCAAAACAAATGCGAACAATTGTGATCACATTTTGGAGAAATGAAATTTTTGCTTAACAATTGTGATCACATTTTAGAGAGATGAACTTTTTGCTAATGTTAATAAAAAATTTCAACTGTGATTTCTAAAACTTCAATGATTTCATTTTGATAAGACTTTTTCTTCAGTACAGTACAACTCACAAGATATATATATTGGAAGTTGGGGGCCGAGCCCAATTGCTGGAGCAGCAGCGATCCTCCTTGCTGCCACAGCTTTCTTCTTTGAGATCCCAAGTACCAAGAACCAAGGAATGGTGTAACTTTCAAGTTATTCCCTTGTTTCTTATTTGGTGTAAAAAAAAAAAAAAAAGGAAGAGATGTTTCCAGCACCAAAAGAATTATTCTGGTCTGGTTTGTTGAACGGCATCGTCTGATAATATGGAAAATGAACGAGAATATGCTGAACTTAAAGTTGGAATGGAAGTCCGCGGTGAAGATGAAGCATATAGATGATATTGTGAGTATGCCATGATTAAGGGTTTTAGCGTTGGAAAAGGATTAGTGATGCGAATGCTGGATATTATCGTGATGGAGACCCTTCTGAACCGAAAAAGATTAGAAGATTAGTAATGCGTACAGGTTGTAAATCTTTAATTAGATTTAGCATTACAAATGATGTTTGGAAAATCAGTCATTTCAATGATGAGCATAACCATGTGTTTGTTGTACCAAAAGAAAGGAAGTTTCTAAGGATAAATCGAAATACATTTTGATGGTATCAGATGTACATACCATCTTTCAAAAGAAAGTGGCGGGTCTGGAAATGTCGGGTTCATGCAAAGAGACTATCAGATCAGTTCTACGAGCCATCAAAAGAAGCCGAATTTGATTGAAAGAGCGGATGCACAAGGTGTAATGAATCACTTCAAGCATGGTCAAATCGAAGACCAAATGTTTTTTCACAGTGTGGAACTAGATGAGGAAGGTCGATTGGCAAATTTCTATTGGAGAGATGGGAAATCAAAGTTGGATTATGATTTTTTTGGGGATGGTGTGATATTTGACACAACATTTCCAACAAGCAAGTATGGTGTGATATTTGCTCCATTCGTGGGAGTCAATCACCATAGGAAGAACATTTTATTTGGCTGTGGATTCCTTTCGAATGAGTCAATTGATGCATTTGTTTGGTTGTTTGAGACGTTTTTAGAGGCAATGGGGAATCAACCACCAAAGATGATATTTACAAATCAGTGTCAAGTGATGGAAAATGCCATTAAGAAGGTTTTTCCTAATACATGCCATCGTCTTTGCTTGTGGCATATTTCAAAAAATGCCTCTCAAAAGATTGGGAGTTTGTATGCCAATTCTGATTTCAAGAGTTTGTTCAACAAGTTTTTAAACAGTGAAACAGAGGATGAATTGCAATCAACATGGGATGAGATGATTATGAGGTTTGATCTTGTAGGCAACAAATGGCTTGAGTCACTTTACGAACTAAGAAAAAAGTGGTGTCCTGCTTTTTGCCTAGACACTTTCACTCCACTTTCTAACTCCACTCAAAGGAGTGAGAGTATGAGTAGCAGAACTTGCTTATCACTATGAAGAACAATGTGAGAAGATGAGTTTGGCTGAAAATAAAGATGATTTTCGATCTAAACATGGCACTGTGCAAGCTAAAGTAAAAGGCAGTAAACTCTTGAAGCAAGCAGCTGATGTTTTACACAGTTAGTGTGTACAACCTGTTTGAAGATGAGTTTCTTTTAAGTTTAATAGTGCACTTGGACCAACTTTGTAGTCTTAATACGCTTCACACTTATCGTGTGTTCGAGGAAGGCCATAGTAAGCATTACATTACAAAGTTTGACTCCTCTAATCGCAGTGTTGTGTGTTCCTGTAAGATGTTTGAGTCGACAGGGTGGTTGTGTCGACATGCACTTAAAATTCTCAATATGTGGACTATCATGGAGACACCATCTCCATATATTCTGAACAGATGGACAAAACGTGCCAAAGAAGGAATTGATGTGTATGAGCATGGTGAGTGGTCATCCTTGACACTAGAAAGAAACGCTTTGTTTCAGCAGTTGTATTGTGCTATCAGTCACTTGGTTATGACTACAGAGGGAAACAATTTGGCCAAGAAAAAGATTGAAGAAATGTGGGAGGATGCCAAAAAACTAACGGAGACTTGTAATATGAATGTATATAATGATGGTTTTGTTTCCGGTGATAGTGATACCATGGATACTTGGGGGGACTTCTGAAATAAAGTTTGGAGCTCTCTCTTTATTCAGCAAACTGATTTTTTTTTTTTTGACTGATGAAGGTTATGCTGTGCATGTATGAAGTCTTTTGTAAATGATTTCTTTTTAAACAGAAGATTTTCTTTTCTTCATGATAGAGGTTCCGCTGTGTGCATGTTTATGAATGTTCTTTCTGTTGAATCTCTATCTATAATGGAACATATTCATTGTCACTATTGCTTGCTTTATTTTGTTTTGAGAAGTATGAGGGAGGTTAAAAGTTCACTTTGCTGCTTGGTTGGAGTTGGACAGCCCTCTTGATTTCTATATTTGTATGTTAATATTCTCATCGAAATATATGTTGTGATGAATCTGATGACTGTAAACTCCTACGTCTAAAATCGATTGATAAGCCATATTGAATCTGTTCTGGTTACCCTTCTGTAGTTCACCAGCATCCTATTCAGCAGGTTGGTGGGATATTACTATACTTGAGGAAACCTACTGCTGATTGAAGCAATGGAGATGTACAATGAGAAATGGAATTCAATTGTGGAGCATCTTGGCACCAAGTCAAAAGCACTAACAGGTGCTTTTTATTACTCATATTGATTTGTATAATATACATGTAAGAGCTGAATATTGTCAAGGGTGTATAATGGCAATGTTCTCTGTACATATGCTCTCATGAGACTGTCCCATTATCATAATTCAGGAGCATTTCAATCAAGGCATATGCAAGCCATACAGTTCAAATGTAGTCACACTCCATAGAGAATGGCAATTGTCCTGAGGAAAATAATATGGGAACTTGCTACCATGTGATGATCCCATTAATATTATTATTATTGATTTGCTAGGAACTTCCTTAACAAACAATACTTTGTGAATGGATAACTAGGTAGGAACACATAAAAGAGGAACAAGAATATAGAACTTGGTATCAATGAACTTGGAATTAGAGCTTGAGGTATAGTTATGAATGTGCTGAATCAATGAATAACTAGTTGTTCCATAAGTCCTATTTCAGTCTGCAAAACATTCAGCTGAGCATTTCAGCTTTGTTATTTTAATATATTAAATATAGAAAAGATCACACTTTTTATCCTCTCTTTAAATCACAACTTGTATCCAATGATTCCAATCTCTCCTGAGTCCTGTCTGTCACCACTTGGATTACTCTCTTGTAGCAGCTATCTGAGAAGTGATGCAATATATTTTATGTTGCAAATTGCAATTGTAGCAAGTCCTTTGGGTCTTGATCTTTGTATTTAGGGACTACTCTGTCTTGTTCTTTTGTGTTCTGCTTTTGTCGGAAGATATACTGTAAATTGGGATGGATATGGATAAATATTTTTCTGATAGCAAAACACACACGGACACACGCGGGGGTGTAGAATTTGAGATACACAATTGTCAATTAAGCTCAAAAGATGGGGGAAAAATGCACCATATGATAATTTTTTAAAAAAACTTGAGTAAGATTGAAAGCTTAGAAGTTTACATTTAAAAGATCTAATTGTGCAGAGCATCCAAACACATCTACCCCTTGCTCACTAGGGTCTGCCATTCATATGGAAGATCTCAATCTGCCAACAGTTCCTCATATGTATTGGAATGCTTCCTCATGGATTTGGAAATTCAGTCCTATTTGTCACAAATGGATTCATTACCCACATTTTCAGCTAATAATGGAAGGTCCAATGCAGACACAAAATACAACAAATGTTGGCATAAGCCAATATCATATGGTGAAAAGAAATGACCTGCTGCTTCATGACAGAACTTGGTTCCAATTGTCCTCTTTAGATGTACTTTTGGATCTTCTTCCAAGTGGAATAAGAGAGGGCAACATTTTCCCTTCCGTTCTTAGGTACCTTGGATTGGCTCAAAGCAACAACCTCATCCTCAATGAGCCAACCTAGTGCATTCCGAGGGACTGAATTCAATGTCCCTCAGGCATGCCCACAAGTCGAGGCACTGTGTGTAGCTGGGGTGCATGAGGAGTCCACTGCTTGCTCAATGATTCCCTTTTGTGACAAAAATAATAATTACATGTTACTACATTAATTGGTATAAAACTAATAAAAATCCATGATGAGTGATTTATGTTTTGCATACGTACTCCTCCATCATTAGCGTAATCCTGCTGCTACATTGACCCTGGGCCTCGCTAGGGCATCAGGCACTGTGCGAATCTAAGACTTTTAGTCTGCCCCATAGTACCTGATAATTTCAAAAATCAAAGAATCAAGAGATAAAATGAAATTAATTCATTACCAAAATATGGATAATAAAGAATGGCGTGAAAAATGTCACAGTAATAAAGAAAAAAGGCAACCAGATAACAAAGAAGCAACAAAGAAACAAAGAAAAAAAAGTGGCAGTACCATTTGATACATATTGTACAAATTCACGGTAGGTCAGTCTAGTTTGTCAAATGGAAGTACTGGAACATATGCCTTCAAGAACTCCAAGACCAAAGAAAAAAGAAAAGTATCTGCAAGAACTAGATAAGTTTCAATATATCTAGAGACTTACCAAAGCCCAGAAGCATACAACATAATTCAAGGTCTCAAAGAAATCAATGCAGAAGAGTTGCAACAAAAACTAATCAACTTCATACACGAATCACTCATGAATGTCACTATATTCGGTTGAACTTCCAATTATTCTTTATATGCATAACATCTAGATTGTGGCAAATTAGGTTTAACTTCCAATAAATTTACTGTGTTCATAATGAGGCATGCCCATTAAGTTGATCCTATGGAGGACAAATATTTGTTTTTCTGGTCGCCTTGATGTAATGATGCACGAAGGTGATCTTTTGACTTTTTCATTGGGAGTAATATTATTCTTGCTATGATCAATTATAACTATACAGAAAATGGAGAAAAAAAAGATAACTAGCAAGCCATCAAGGAAAATTCCACTGTAAAAAAGGAAAGAGTTTGACAGAAAATTGAGTAATACCAGGCCATCAGGTAGCTTGCTAGAGATATGTCAAGAGCATCATTGCTGGTGTATGCTTGCGTATTTCTGTGTTTGGCAAATTTGGTAAGTACTCAATCAACTCGCATCCAGTAATTTCCAATAACCGTAAGGATTTCAATTCTTCAAGTCCCCCGATTTCAGTTAGTTTATTGCAACCAAAAGCTATTAAAGTAATCAAACTGGTTAGGTTAGACATATTCGGTAATTTTTCCAGCGACTTGCAATCAGCAATGTTCAATAACTCTAATGATTTCAACTTCTCGAGTCCCTGGGTCTCAGTTAATTTATCCCAACCATGAATCTTAAGTTCCTTCAGATTTTCTAGGTTTGACAGATCTGGTAATCCCTTTAACAATTTGCAAGATTTCATATCCAGTCTCTCCAAGGATTTTGAAACCAAGAGGCCCCCAGTCCCAACTAAGTCGTTGCATTCCCGAAGCCCTAATTCTTTCAGCATCCCCAAAGTTGATAGATCAGGGAATTTTTCTAACATGCACTCACTTATATCCAAATGTTCCAAGGATTCCAATCTATGTAGGCCTTGAATATCAATCAGGTACAAACAGCCCATGGCAACTAATCTTTGTAATTTCTTTAAGTTGGATAGATCTGGTAACCTTTTTAATAAAATGCACTCTCTTATATCCATGTATCTTAAAGATTCCAACTGTTCAAGCCCACCAAGCTCATGTAGCTTTTCACAAAATGATAAATTTAAACTTATCAGCAATTCTAATTTCCCAAGGCCTTGAATCTCTATTAGTTCCACACAATTAAAAACCTTTAATTCTGATAAATTTTTCAAATTTGACAGATCTGGCAATCTTTGCAATGATTCACAATCCTCTACAGAAAGTCTGAGTAAACCTGAGGGAAGTCCCATGATGCAATGAAGATTTTCGCAGAACTCAATTTTGAGTTTCTTGAGCCCAGAAAGTCCACCAACCTCTGCTGGCAAGGTCCTAATGCCCACTCCATACAAGGACAATGCCTTCAATTTAAATAGGTTCCTGACATCGACTTCCACAAGTTTTGGACAATGTTTTAAGTACAATTTCTTCAAACTCATCAGGTTGGGAAGACTTGGAAATGCCTTCATTTCTTTACATGTGACACGTAAACTAGTTAAACTAGGAGGAAGCTGTGGCAGCGATTGAAGCTCATTGCAGCCCAGCAAATCAAGGGTTTGGAGGCAAAAGAGCCCACAAATACTTGTTGGTAGGTGACAAATCATTGTAAAGTCTAATTTCAAGATTCTCAAAGAGGACAATCTCCCAATACTACTAGGAATTTTCCCTTGCAAACTACTACTCGTGGCATTAATCATTTCAAGATCCTCTAAATTTCCAATAGCATCAGGTAACTTGGTTATGGCAGATCCGCTAATGTCTAGCACTCTCAAACTTATTAGATTCCCAATGGACGATTCAATGTGAGTCATACTTCTACACCCTCTAAGAATCAATTTCTCTAAGCTTGCAAATCTAGAGAAGTCAGGAGTTCTGGTTAAGCAATCGCAAAATGAGAGATCTAGAATTTTCAGCTTTACTGCCATCTGCGAAACAAGAAAATTATCATCAAGAGAATTGAAGAAGTATGTGTAATTATAGAAACAAAAGCAGTATATTCTCAACTTTGATTTGACTCCAAGCCTGCCAGTCATTTGTAATGCTGCTCCATGATAGATCAAGAATGACCAGACTCTTTAGATAAAAATTGGTTGGCGTGAATTTCCCTGGGCATTTGCGCCAATGAAGCCATCTTAACTTCGAAAGAAGATGCTTAAAATCTCCAGTTAGTTCTGCATAATCCACTTTGAGAAACCTTAGATTTGAAAGTTCTGTGAATACTTCACTTGTAAAACAAAGGCCTGGATACTCCAATTTGAAGTCAAGACAGAGGACTTCAACCTTTTTAGTACCCTACCAATAAAAAACCTTTAAATTAGTAAGCAATATATTAATAATGGATTAATAGTGTTCTAACAAAAAGAAGTACAAGATTAAGGATTGTTTCACTATTCTGAGAAACTTTATGATTGTTTCAACTTTATAGTGTTTCAACTTCATAGAAGTTTAATTTCTCAATAAAAAAACTTCATAGAAATTTGTTCATAGATGGTAAGACTACATATTTAAAATTCCTTTGAAAGAGGAAATTATAAATTGAAAATCGGTACCATAAAACCAGTAACTTGAAGATTTAAGGACGTCTTCTACCACGGTCCTCTGGAAAAAGAATTAAACAAAGGATCCCTTTTCTCAAATATTTTGTTCAGAAGCAACTTATTTCATAATTACATGAATGAGGGAACACGAAAATGATAATTAAACCCAAAAAAGAAGAAGACATGATCCACCCAAATCTTACCATGCGCCCCTCTAATACATCCAAGGCTTCCTCATGAGACCACAACCTACTACGCTCCCCAGGCTCCTTGAAATTTTCTTGACGAACAATTTCTCTACCAAGTCCTATAAGCTGATCATGCATCCATAGGATATCATCATCTCCAATTTTCACCAAAGACATGAGAAAAAGAACTTCAATCCCACTTTCTGGAAAAAATTCACAAGCATCCCACATATAAAAAGCATTTTCTTTGTCCATTCCAATGGGAAGACATGTAATCTCAGCAGTTTCTTTGTCCAATCCAATGGGAAGACATGCAATGTCAAGAAATATCTGCTTTTGCTCATAATCTAATGCTTCATAACTTATTCTCAATATTGTCTGGACTTGGTCATCTGGTCTTTTCCTCAACTTCTTCAATGTATCTATCCATACCGCTTTTCCCTTGCCAGATAAAAGCGAACCTATAATCTCTAGAGCCAAAGGAAGCCCTGCAGCAGTGGATGCAACATCTCTGGAAAGAAGATCATAGTCTTCTGGAGGGAAGTCCTTCCTAAAGGCATGTTTGCTAAAAAGTTGAAGAGAATAATAAGGTTCCATTGTTGGTGGTTCGTAAGCCGCATTTACTTCAAGATCATCTAGAACCTTTTTGTTTCTTGTTGTAACAATGATCCTGCTTCCCGAACCATACCAATCACGTTTTCCGACAAGCACCTCAAATTGAGATGTTTGAGTCACATCGTCCAAAACAATGAGAACTTTCTTTCCAGAAACTGTGTCTTTTGTCATTTGGATTCCATCGTTAACATCATCAATGTCGAGACATTTTCGCTTTAGGATTTTAGAGTTAAGTTGATTTTGTAAGTAAACAAGACCCTTTTGTTGTGAGATTTCTCGAACATCAGCAAGAAAGCTACAATGTTCAAAGGACTTGGAGAGTTTGTTGTAGATGACCTTGGCAATAGTTGTCTTGCCAAGCCCACCCATGCCATGGATTCCAACGATCCTTACATCACTGGAGTCAAAATTTAACAATTTACTTATTTCTTCTATGTGATGATCAACTGCAACCAACCTGTCAGTTACAACCATGTAATTCTTCTTCAACTCTAACAACACTTTCGAAACAACCATCTTCACGAGCTTTCCTTGATGCCTGTCATGTATAATTGATGTCAAATTGGAAATCACAAGTAACTAATAGAAGGCATAGCTAGACATTAAGGTTAAAATATGATGTGTTTTATTCTTATTCAGTTCAATGTGGGCATGCATGAGTAAGGAGAACAATTATGACGATGAAAGGTGAGTACATGAATCATTCCCAGCTTTACTTGCCTAGGTTAGGCTATTCTTGAACATATATAATCCACCTGTTGTTGGTTCTAGGTTCTTGTTCTTTACTTATTAAAGAAGAAAAAAAGAGTTTATATACATGAATACCTCCTGCTTTACAAACAGTAAACAATATTACCATTTTAATATTTTCTTGAGCACATAATGTAAAAAAAATGCATCCTGAATGTTTGTGTTTGAAAAAAAGAAGTACAATCTAAAACACATATCACACATATATACCCTCAAAAGCCAACATTTATTTTATCTTATTGGTTTATCACACATATGTTTATTGATTTGTTCCATGTAAATATTATATGGTTGTCATATTAGTTATGCCCTAAGGTTAAGTTGTAGGAAAAACTTCGTTATGATCAATCAGACAGTCATAGGTAGGACAAAGTTTTTCAATTCCTCTTAAATCATTTTATGTTATTAGTCATGAGTGAAGTGGGCACTCAACTTTAAAGAAAGTGAGTGGCAATGAACTAATGGCTCTCCTGAAAGCTTCACTCTCTACATTTTCTCTCTAGAACTCCATTGAAGCCATAGGTAAGAAGGCTTCATCCAAGAAAAAGAAGCATTCTACGATGAAGAAGATAACAGTTGGTTCTCCAACTGACTTTAGTTTTTTATCTGATGCGCTGAAGGGAGCTGATCCATCACCTTCCTCTGCTTTCCAGAGACACGAGTTGTTGCAAAAGCAGCAACAACAGCTGCAGCAGCAGCAAAAACAGTTGCTGCACATTTAAAGGCAAATGGAAGGTCAAGATGCCAAGTTGGCTATAGAAGTCGATTCTGCAGACAATGATGTGATGAAGATGATTTTCTTAAAGAACCTGAACTAGAAAAGGAAGAAGCAGGCTTTCCATGCAGATCAAGTGAGTGTTGCTCTGTTTGCGGTGAAGATGATCTGGTCATGGAAGAATCAACTCATCTCAGCGAAGAAAAACAAGCCCCAGAGCTTAAATCGCCAGATTACGCGAGGCAATATAGGAGTCTCCAATGGCAGTTGTTGGGTCTAATTGTATGTTTCCTCCATCACATGCAACAGACTCACTTTAAAGTTTAAGGTACTGTTTTATTCATTGGCAAGACTGGGCAATGTGCAGCATACTCGTGGAGAATAAGGTAGGGCTGATCAACATATTATACGTTTATGACTTCGATTAAATGAATAAACATTATGCATTTTCCAGTATTATATTGGTTGTAGTATATATATTTCCCTTATTCCAGAAGAGTACGTAAAAGGATTTATATTTTAGACATTTTAAATTTGATATCCCTTTTATTTTTCGAAACATAGGCAAAACTGCGCAATTCAAAGACCACCTGGGAAATCAATGACCCACTACTCCTAAGCTCTTATTTTATTTTCTCCACACACACTAGGAAGCAAAAAAAAAAAAAATTGATTATTATTTTTTTGTCTCATATTTAGTTTTCTATTTCAATCCCAGCCACTGCCCAAGAAATTTGTCTATATATTTTGTTTGTGATTTCTCAAATTCCACTACCGCAAGAATTACTTAATCAAACTCTAACTAAATCCACATAAAGTTCAAGTTTCATACTATCATGCTAAAAAATAGAGGGCAAGCAAGCAGAAGTGTATTACCCTCCAGTTTCCTTCTTCAATTCCCATCCTTTCAATGCTCCAACCCCTCTCAGTGCCTCCCTCCATTCCTGCACAGTTTCTCCATCAAAATGGCTCTTGTGCTCGCTGAAGGCCTCCTTGTAAGTCCCCGTTTGATGCCGCACATCGGACGGTTCAACGTCAAAGAAAATGGGCAAAATGATCTGTCCCATACTTGTCCTGCATTCCCACATTTTCGCAAGCTCGCGAAGGCACCATTTACTGGACGCATAGTTCTTGGAGAAGATCGGGATTGAAATCTTGGATTCGGTGATTGCAATGAGGAGCTCAGGGCCGATCTCTTCTCCTTTTCGGAGCTCGTTGTCGTCTCTGAAGGTGCGAATTCTCGCATCGTCGAGATCGTTATAGAGGAAATCTGTGAAGCCATAGCGAGTGTCAGGGCCTCTGAAGCTGAGAAAGACTTCGTAGGGCACAGATGGAAGTGGATTGGAGGTGAATGAAGGATTAGGGTTTGAAGAAGTTTCTGATTCTGAAGTGTTCTCCTCCTTCTTCTTCTTGGTGAAGAACTTCGCGAATGCAAATAAAGAAAGGAGAATTACAACAATTGCAGCAACAAAAGGTAACCAAAAGCCTTCTTCATACACTTCCATTTTTCACTTTTCAACTTCTGAATCCAAGAGCGCTCAACACCGTGTGTGACTGTGTGTGGAGGTGAAAGTGAAGGATTTCTCATGTTCCGTGCTAAAAAATTAGGGTATTAATATTGGTAAGTCAATGGTAATCACCGATATCCTCAAAGTTAAATTTTGTCTGCTTTATCTAAGTGGAATTCACAAGACATTGCCACGTGTTATTCTATTTAGATCTATGGCTTAAAAAATGTCAACAGTTACTGTTGTCTGAACTGCTGCATTGTCAAACATTACTTCAAATTTAACTAATTAAGCCGATCCCTTTCATCTCTTCTACGATTTCATCCAATAATAACTAGCGACCCATTTCGGAAAATTTTAATTCCAATAATTTATTATTTTTTTTATAAAAAAAAAAAAAAAAGACAGAAGAGTTAGATTTATGTTCAATCCATACACTGACAGAAACAAAGTGCTGCAAAGGAAAGAAGACGATGCTCAAAAAAGCCATTTGATAAAGAGACTCTCAAGCAATTAATATGTGTCAACCTGTTATGAACTCAACTTATAATAACTTGGACAAATTTTAAGTCAGAGGATCCTAATCCCATCCACGGATGTCAATGAAGCCGAATTAATGATTCTTACACTGTAATTTTCTAACATATTAAATCTGTTTTTTTTACACATATAAATCTATTTTTTAATACATTTATTCTGGTTTTTTCACAAAATAATTTTTCAAACACATTAATTCTATTTTCAAACAAATTAAATCTGACTAAATAGGTAAAGTTTTAATGTGTTGAAAACAAATTTAATTATATGAAAAACCTACTCACAATTCCAGTACAAGTGAAAATGCACTAGAGTATATAAATACCTGTGTAACAAATATTTATATTGAAAATATATGAGTAAATTACATTAACCTCTTTTAATAGTTATCATAATTACACGAACCTTTTTAAAATTACTTTAATTTTTCTTAAAAAGTAAATCTTGTTACATGAACTTTTCCGAACTATCAAATGTATAACTGATTTGTATATTTTATTGAAATATCCTCACATAATGACATGAAATGACTATATATGAGAGTCATATTGCATAATGACCTATAATTTTAATTTGTATCTCTTTGCCGGTTCAGCGATTCGATTTTAACAAATTGATTAATTCTCTTCAACTTCATTGTTAAGTCGGCTAAATTAAAGAAGAGAAGTGTTTCTTTACATCGTTTGTAATACAACATAGATATATTTGTATGTACATTGTGATCCGTGTGATTTGCTTAAAATATAGTTATACCTTTTGGCATTTGCATAATTACAATGTGAACCCCGATGATTGTATCAGCATGGTGAAAATTTGACAAAAATACGCGCGTTATAGAACATACTTTTTATTTAGATTAGACAAATTGTCAAATTACTATTATGCCCTTCTGTTTATTTCAAATCCTCTTAACCTTTTCTACCATTGTTGCTTCTCTATCATGATTATTGGCATCTCTATAATCATTTATCTCGACCATATATCACGTCTTTTTCTCTCTCTTAAGGGCAACAAGACATTTTGAATAATCTTCTCTATGACATCAGTATACGACATCTTTGACGGTTTCATGAAGGGAGAATTTGTTATAAGATGCAAAGGTCACTGGAAGAGTGTAATTATGCAAATGTCAGAGGATCTAACTGTATTTTGAGCAAAAGACAAGGGTCAAAGTGCATTTTACCCTTTATATTATATATATATGTTTTTCTGTTAGTTGGACAACTATCTATGAATTAGTTAATCACCGAAAAACAAATCTATAAAATGAGTTGGGTGATGATAGTAAGGCATTTGGAATAATTACACTGAACTTTTTTTTCCTTCTAAGAGAGGATCTATGTTACGTTTTGTGTATAAATATACGGGATAAATTTGAATTTTACGTGTTGTACACGTATAGTAAGTCTTACCATATATATTAGACATATACAAATGAGATTCATCATGTATATTTATACCAATTGCATTCTACACTTTCTCTCCCTTCTAAATAGGAGGTCAGGGGTCTTTTTGGCAACTACATTTGTAACTTCTTTTTTCTTTTTGAAATTGCAGACCCATCTCTTCCTTGTAACACCCACAACCACAAGTTGGTATAAGACAGTCATGAAGGGTACCTCCACAACAAAATTAACTATTGACTATAATCAATACTATGCATCATTTTCTCTTCTTTTGACTACCCTGGTAACTCCTACATTTGCCGCTACCAAAATGGTAGTGAAAATTACACAAGATTAGTGAAATTCCAGCTGAATATAAAATGCATTTATGTGTTTGGTTTGTGTGTATAAAAATACACATATACACACACCTATAAATGTACACGTATTTTGGGGAAATAAGAACATGACAAACGTTCTCGATTACTAAATTCAATGACGATGAGGGAGAACTCGATCTCAATCTCAAACTCAAACTCGCAGAGCACGTCTCATCATAATTATAAATATTATGACCGGAGTTAATGGTTGTAGGAGGTCATTTTACTGACCCAAGATTGACTCATAACACGTGGGTCAACACATGCCACATAAGAAGTCAACTTACTGACTCAGAAGCTCCATGAGGGATCTCCAACACCCTACAGAGGGTTTGTTACTTACTGAGGAGTTCCTCTCTACTGGTGAAACTCAATTACTCAGAGGAGTTCCTCGTTACGGATAAATCTCGCTCTGAGTAGTTCCTCTCTACGGATAAATCTCGGTCACTCAGATGAATTCCTCTCTACTGGTGAAACTCAATTACTCAGAGGAGTTCCTCGCTACGGATAAATCTCGCTCCGAGTAGTTCCTCTCTACAAATAAACCTCGGTTACTCAGAGGAGTTCCTCTCTACGGATAAACCTCGATTACTCAGATGAGTTCCTCTCTACGGATAAACCTTGCTCCGAGTAGTTTCTCTCTACGGATAAAACTCGGTTACTTAGAGGAGTTCCTCTCTACAGATAAACCTCGGTTACTCAAAGGAGTTCCTCTCTACGGATAAAACTCGGTTACTCAGAGGAGTTCCTCTTTATGGATAAACCTCGCTCCGAGTAGTTCCTCTCTATGGATAAAACTCGATTACTTAGAGGAGTTCCTCTCTACGGATAAACCTCAGTTACTCCGAGTAGTTCCTCTCTACGGATAAAACTCGAGGATAGATTAAAGGCTCTCGATGACTCGAGGAAGGAGGTAATGCCCAGCGGTCTGGGGGACATGACCGTGGAGCAACATCCTCATCATGGAATCTTAGGAAGTATTGGTTTGACAGCTGAAGTTCAAGGAATGTCAAAGGGACGTCATCGTTGCTCGATGGAGTGCGATGTCCCTCTTTGGCCTAGCACCGAGGAAGGAAGAGAAGTGATCTCCTCCAGAGTGAAGCAACCCAACACCCTCTACTCACATATGGCATTAAATGCTTTATCCTCCACCCACCACATTAAATGTCTTGTCACCTACCTTACTTGAAGGAGAGGGACATCCCACCCTGAGCCTCCAGCTACCTGTATCTTATGTCATTTATAGACTAATGAACCGATGGAAGATCACAACAGTTGTCCCCATTCTCTTCCTCGAGCCCTCAAAGGGCCCCTTGAGTGACAGCTTGGACTTCCACCTAAACCTCTACTTGCTGGTTTTGTTATAGTTAAAGTGTTTTCCTCATTCTCTAGAACATACATCTACAATGGTAAGAATACACTTGCTATGCTACCATAAATAAATATAGTCTTCAACCTATACGGTTCTTAATCTTTCTTAATTTTCATATGATAATTAACATTCAATTGGAATCAAATTCTCAAAATAATTGTCGAGGCTAATGCTCCTACTCTTTTCTGTACACAATTGCTGATCAGCTGAGAAACTCTCACTTCAAAGAAACCACTTCATATACTAAATGATACATTACACTCGAAATTGAAGTTTTACAATATTCAGATCCACCTTTGTAGATACATTAATCTTTTGAAATTGAAGCTATACGATATTCAGACCCACCTTTGTAGATGAATTAAACTTTTTAAACTTTAGCTACAAACATTGAGTTCTAGAGTATGAAATAAATGGTGGTGGTTAAACAGAATCAGAAGCATAATCATCTCCAGGTTCAAGCCGCCATTCACTCCCATAGTAAGAATTAGGCAATCCCAACCAAAACTTGAATGCCTCTGCTGCTCTCTTCCTCTCACTCCTTTTGTCCTGCCTTGCTTTTGAGGCATGTTTACTAGTAAACATCCTTGAATGCATCTCCACATATATTCTGGTATATTTGGTCTTATTTGGAGGTATACCATTTTCTTCCATGCAGGCCACAATCTCCAAAGCCTTCCTAAAGAAAGCAGCCCTCAGACAGATATCAGCCAGAGTATCTAAGAGCCCTTCGTCCGGCTTCAATGGTGGGAGAGTCGAAGCAGAATCAGAACCCCCTCCTTCATTCTCCATACTAAACCTCTCTTTTACTTCATTCCAAAGCAAAAGCGCTTCTCCTGGCTTTCTAGCCAATGCAATCCCATTAGCAAGACTGCCATAAGTAGCCACATTGGGGTAGAACCCATTCTCTCTCATCCTCTGGATTATTTTCTTTGCTTCTTCAACAAATCCCAGTCTGCAATACCCTTCAACCAACATGTTCCATGCAACCAAATCAACCTTCACTCGTGGGTCATTGAGCATCTCGTCAAAGACCTTGTTAGCTAGCTTCGGTTGACCAGACAAGGCAAAAGCTTTCATTAAAGTGGTGTAACTGATCTTGGTAGGAGCAATGCCTCTCGCTCGCATCTCATTGAAATAGGTTAGAACCCCTGCACTGTCATCAACAAGTACACATCCATCCATCAAAGTATTATAAGAAACCACATCAGGCTCAATCCCTGCATGATCAATCATCTCCTGAATCAACTCCTTCGCCTTCTCTATCTGAAGCTGCTGGCAATACCCTTTTAGGAGAATATTGTAAGTGACACGATTAGCAGGAACACCAATTCGAGTCATCTCAGCTAGCACCTGCCGTGCCCTGTCCATCGACCCCACCTTAACAAACGCTGATATAACAGTTGTGTAGCTGACATGGTCAGGGTGGCTGGCACTATCTTCCTGATGGCGCATTGCCTCTAGCATTCTCACCGTGTCACTAACACGAGCTTCCTTCATATAACCCTTCATTAAGGTTGTGTACATTCTAGTATTGGGAGCATAGACTTTGGGTAGCAAAGGTGGTTCATAATCATTCGGATTTATCGAATTGGGAAGCAATTTCTCAAACACATCCCTCTCATTTTCACTAAGGTCTTCCACATTTGAGTCTCTTAGGATCTTGCATAGGTCCCGCCGTCCTTCCCTCATCGCTTGAACCACTTTCTCTGCCGTTTCTATATCACCAAAACCAACATAAGCCGCAACAAGTGAATGTAATGTTGTCATACACAATTGAATATCCTTGTCAATGATTCTTTCCAATACGTATACAAGCAAGTCTTTTCTATCAGCTCTAGCACACAACTTGATCATGACATTGTACGTCAAGACATCGGGCTCACAACCAAACTCGGGCATTTCATCGAACACCTGCAAGAACTTCTTCGTGTCGCCAAGATTGGCACACGCATTGAGCACGGCATTGTAGGCAGCCGTGTCGGGCCGCGAATCTGCGACCACCGTCGGGTCCGAAAACCGGCGGACCCGTCGGACCACGGAACTGAACAGTTTTATTGCGTCGGCAGGGCCGTCGTTGGAGAGGCGGCTCACGACGGCGCTCCACGCCTTGACGTGGGGAAGATAACCGGATTTGAGCATGGACTTAATGATGGAGGTTGCGTAGAGGGTTTGGCCGGCCTTGGCGGCTGCCACGGCAAGGAGGCCGAGGGAGTTGGCATCGAGACGGTGGAGCTGGCGCTCATGGCGCAGGCGTTGGATGATGGACTGGGCACGAGTGATGCTCAAATTGGAATTCTGGTATGATAATTGGGAGACTAATCGGCTAAGGCAGGTGGGGTTTGGGAGGTGTGAGCATTGGGTGTAGATTAGCCAGGCCTCCTCGGTTTTTCTTTGCCGGAGAAGTGTTAGGAGCGTTTGGTCTTCGGAATTGGGTGGTGGGTGGTTGTTGTTGGTGGTGGTGGTGGAGACAGAGAGATTGGGGAAGTTGGTGTTGTTGGTGGTGGTATGCGGCCGAAATGGGAACTTGGGTTTGGAGGTGGTGGTGGTGAAGAGAGCTGGTGATGGTGAGACCCAGTGGAGGGTGAGAGCGAGTGTTAGTGGGAATTGGATTGAAGCTGATGAAGTTGATGATGAAGGTGGTGGCGTAGTGTTCATAGCTGGTCCATCCGGAAACAGGGAGCCGCGTTCAAATTTGGAGAAGAGAGATAGAAAGAGAGAAGAAGATGGGATATTTTTCGGGATTCTTTTGGGTGGAGGTGGGATATACTACGTCGAAGATATTCTGTCCGCTTGTCTGCAAGACCCACTATTCTATTGGATTTGTATCTCTCCAATTATTTCTATCTACAAGTATCTCTCCAAGTCGCAATCCAAACAATCAAAAATGTATCATTTGTATACTGCATATCTAACTTCATCCAAAATGTGATACTGTGTTTTATATATATATATATATATATCCGTCACATATAGAATTGGGGAGGATCTATTCCTTTTGTCATTTTGTCCGGTGCAATAACTTTAAATTAATAGATTTTTATTTTTATTTTTTTTATAAGTGATGAATGTTGCATCTTTTATATTAATAAATTGCACCGAGTGTTATATTATTATTGCACATGATGACAGATTAGAACGAGGATCCATGTTGCAAAGGCCAAATAAGAAGATTGAAAAATTTTAAGAACAAATTTTATGTTCGAAAAACCTATCCCAGTAGATGAGCGATGGTTGAAATATTAGAGTAGTCACTTTGTACAATATTAATATGGTCATTCATCATGAAAAGAGGTACGCATATAATTGTTATCCTATGTGTTTACAAGTACAGTTTATAAATTTTGTGCTGTGGGATTGCTAGGGTGTTTTGTCCATCTTTTAGTAAAAACATAGGCATAAACAATTATAATTCTTTCACCTTATACATCAAATGTGTATAATCTGATTGAAGTGTTCATGAGAACCCCAAAACAAAGGGTAAATTCAAAGATGAAATTCAAAACAATTTAAGTTGCCAACAGTATGAGATCCACATCCATTTCATATTTGTCAAAATAAATTCTCTAGGCCTTGGTTGAGAAGTGAACTGCAATATTTTCACCGTATATTTAACTATTCTCCACTCGAACTCAAAGGCGGCCTTTGTTAGCAAGGCCTTGATCAGGTATGGGAATGGCAGCTTCCTGGTGACAGCTTTTTTGTTCTTCTTTGAAATAAACTGCTCTCAAACCTTGTAAATCTGACCCCAAATGATAGCCGGGATTGAAAATCAACATCCCATGTACATGACATATAATACCATCAAAAACTCTCCTCGACGTTCAATAGAATGCCCAAAACGATGGGTATTCTTTTGGAGAGGCATATTGTGGCTGGCAGGGTCTGGGACGACGGGCAGATTGTGGTCGGCAGGTGGATCCTGTCCGATTGGGGGATTGGAACAAGCAGGAAGATCCTGTTCAGTGGCTAGAGGATTCTGACCAGTTGTTCTGATTCGAAAAGAACAATTCCTAACCGAAATTATGAATGATCAAAATTGTATGGCATTTTGTGTCAGAATTGACCGTCTGTGGAGGGTTCATTGGTCCAGTGAATATAGCTTAGACTTGCTTGTGTTGAATATCAAAAAATTGCCCAATAGAAGAACAATTGTTCACATTATACATAAGACTAGAGTAAAATTCACAAAGGCCTAGTAATGAGAAATTTGAAACAGAAGGAGTTTGAGTGATAGTCATAATTGCTACACTACCTTTTGTGCAATTAAATCAATGTCGGCGGTTGTATTTAGTGTATGCAACAAGTCTTTTAAACCCTTGCACATGTCTAGTGGACGAGTAAAGTCTCATTGAGTTTAACATGTTTGTTAAACTCACAAAAATATGCAAAAATGGTTGATTAGCTCCATCGTCAACTAATGAAAGATGATCACCCAAATTCTCATCAAAGCGACGAATGCAAATATTACGAAACTGGATGGACACCAATCTCAATATGCGGGATTTTCTAATTTGGACTCGGGTTGGACTACGGGCAGACTAACACATCAACCCAGGCCAGGCCTGAAATAAATTCGGGTCTTATATTCCAGTCCGGACACGACAGAAACGGAAATTTGAAGATGCAAAGGATATATATATATATATATATAGAGAGAGAGAGAGAGAGAGAGAGAGAGAGAGAGAGGCACAATTAGTCAATCCTGTCATTTAAAAGTTTCGGCCAAAAATATTATTTAATTAACTATAATACAAACTAGCCAAAGCCATTGTAGCATATTGAAATCCAAAGCATATTGATGGGGGTACGGGGTTCAATTCTTATTTTTATCAAACAAACAGAATATACATATATGATAATATGATATTTCACAAACCACATATAAAGTCTTCCACATATTTTGCCACAGAATTGAATTGCAACCAAAAAGAAGTATATTATAATTATCTAAAACCTGTACATTCTGTACATCATAAATATTTAGCGGGGAGCTCATCTCTATAAAAATGCCCATCTTTTCCTGTACAGTTCCCTCTAGAAACTAAAAAATATACCAAGCTTATTTACGCCTAGTCAGAGCACAGAGAGAAGCTTCCTTTTGTTCACAGCAATCAGCTCCTCCTTCAACCATCACCACCGCGACCACCGCGACCACCGACACTCGCCAGTCAACATATCTACATCAGCACCACCCTAATCTGATAATTACAAATTCACAGTTGATGTACCTGTTTGGTTGAAATATAGTAACCTACGAAAGATGGAACGATCCTTGTCCTTCCGTTATGGCATATAAGAGCTTCTTTTTCATCCGCTCCTGCAAAAGCAACACACACCACACACACACACCCACACACCCATATATATAATGTGAACGATTTGTTTTTGTAGAAAAATTTAGATAAAGAGAAGCTATGTGGGAAACAAAGAGAAATCACCTTTGAAGAGTAAGGAGGCAGCTTCAGATAATTGGCACAAGTCATCACACTGGGAAGGTCAGCATCTGGACATCTGCTACAATGCTGATAAAACAACCAGAAAAAGAGGAGGTAATCAATTGATTATCAAACAAGGATTAAAACATAAAAATTGGTGAAATCAATACACAGTAAGCACCTTTCTGACAATTGTTAATTTTGGATTGAGGGACGCCAAACCACCGGGAGGAAGCCGAGGTGCCCCAGTCACAAACTGCAGGAATGCTCGTTGCTGTTTGGAATTGAACTCTTGTATAATTTCCAGTAGCTGAAATTCTTTTAGAGTAAGTGATCAACTAGAGAATTTTATGAGATCTAAAATAAGAAAATGTAAGAAAGTATACTAACATTGATAATGGGTGGACTGCTGGCAGTGTATCCATGATCAAACTTGATATGATCCAATAGCTCATTTGACTGCTAAAACAATAATAAAAGTACATCATGGTAAAGATAATCACTACACTCTTTTCAAACAGGTAAATCAAAAGAAATATATACACACCGTCCAAAATTCACGTTCTCCACATAGTAAATGCTCCAATTCCTCCTCAGCAAAAACCTGAAGATGTTTGATTGGGAAAACCTGAAGAAGCCATCCATACCATAGGTTATCAGAGAAAAATTAAAGAATCCTAGTTAGGGCATATTAGACTAGTTCAACACTTCAACCAAACAAAAAGAAATTACTTTGCTCTAAACATCAAAAAATTGCTGAAAAATGATAAGGTAGTGTTACGACAATCAGCCGTGAACCGAGAAACAATCACAAAAATGACAGAAAACTAAACAAGCACCACACAGAACACAAGAATTTATGTGGTTCGACAATACGCCTACGTTCATGACAAAGAACCGGCAAAAGTTTTAACTATGCGAAACCAAAGAGATTACAAGTTTCAGCCCCCCAAACCCTAGCTCTCACTCTCACTCTCTTTTCTGCGATTTTCAGTGTTTTCTCTATTCCCACTCCAAACCCTAGATGCCCTTATATACTGGACTACAAGAGAGTCCTAAACAAGGTTCAAGACCCACAAGCAAAAATGAATCAAAAAAATTCGGATCACGGAACACAATTCAGGTCACAACATCCCAGGTCAGATAGCCCCAATTCAATTCCTGATCATTTTCCTCGTTTTCTCTTGTATAGCCCCAATTCAATTCCTGATCATTTCCGTTGTTTTCTCTTGTTTAATTTATTTTTAGCAAGCTCCTAAGTTGCATGGACACCTTATGGTTGAACAGTGAAGTACAGGTGCCAAAATATGTGGAACACTAGCAGTCCACTATTTTTTTTATTTTTGATACTACAAAATAGAGCACATTACATTTCTGTACAAATTCTGTTCCACAATGTTCAACTGTGTACACCACATTTTTAAATCTAAGCACTTCTACATAGAATGTGCTCTATAACATTGTTAAATCTGAACATATTTATACAATTTGTGTTCGGCAATATTCAATTTTCAACATTACAGAATTCAGCTGTGTATCTATCAGATTCAAACAAACAGCAGCACCAATACAGTAAAGCTTTATGCATATGTATCAATTTCCAGTTTACCTTCCCTTTCTATGATCTCGTAAAATGAGACAACTCTATACCCAGAAAAACAATTTCTATGATCTCGTAAAATGAGACAACTCTATACCCAGAAAAACAAATTCAATATTCCAGTTTAAGAATAGGCTTCTCTTTCAAATAAAAATTTTAGAGCACGAGAACATATTTATGTGACTCCTCAGAACAACTTCTCTTTACCAAATCAGGGTCATGCAGAGCATCAAAAGAGTTAGGTAATGACCACTTATGAAGGAAAAACCTGATTAAACCCTGATTTGAAAGCTTCCACTTGTCTAGAAATTCCAGCATTGATAGTTGCATCCACAACAAGTGATACATATTCCTCCAAGTTAGTCATATTTACCTAAAAACAAGAACATTAATAATGACAGTAGTATGTAATTTGTCACTGAACAAATCTCACGAGAAATAAAGGTAACATGCAAAGAGGAATGGCCAACCATTCTAGAATCAGGTCCACAAGTGAGAACATAGTCAGGATATCCAGGAAGTGTAAAATCAAGGCAAAGCTCCTCAATTCTAGTATTCCGAAAGCATGAATCAAGTTTGAATGTCGAGCTTTCTCCACAAACAGATTCCAGATGTCTTTTTCTTTCAACAAGAGCCTGGAACTCTAGCAGAGTCCTACCAAGCCAAGGATCAAATGTGTGGATGTCATACACTGTAAGTTCCTACAAGAAAAGATTGAATATAAAACACTAGTATGGAATCTAAGATCAGAACAAAAGGTTGCAGACTGTTGGTATTTTCAATTTAAGATTGGATGCATACCTGCCCAAGAATAAGTTTGTAAAAAGCTTTCGAGAAGGGGAGATCCAAAACCCTTCCATCTTGAAGAGCCTTTGCAACAACCTGTCCCAGAAGGACAAACTTTTTAGTAACTTCAGAAAACTCTATCCCACTTGATGTACTACTCACTGCAGATGACCACGGGCAAGGAAATAGTCCAAAAGGAGACACCACGGTTCCAGAATCCTCAGCCTGTAAGCTTTTTATAGGTGTAAATAATGTATTGTCTTCTCTCCACATGTCCAAGCCTGATTTCTGAAACTCGTGACTGACCAGTGTATAAAATTCCAATGTTGGACCAAGACCAGTACCAACTTCTTCATTATATTCCACGTCAAGGACAACATTTTGATGGGCATGGAGATCCATCATCTGGGCGGCAGACTCCAGAATGCGATTTCGGCACACTAAAAACTTTTTACGAAGCAAGCTGCCAGTGTTTTGCCGGCTGCCATATGGGCCTCCTAAATAATTAGGAGATGATTGATGTGGTTGAACTTGCGGCTGACAAAATGCTGACAACCGGAAGTATTTACGTTTTGCCTCAAAACCAAATAAAAATGGGCACAAAGCCATTAACTGGCTACACCATGATGGCATGCCACCAACAGACACAGCGAAAGGGTCTCGCATCTGCTGTTCTAGTTTCTCTGTCAATTTACTGCTCACAAATTCCGTCAACAGGGCAGCAGAAACTTCTACCTTCAAATTATCCAAATTATCAATTTTCCCTACTGCAAAAGCACAAGTTCTTTCACGAGACATCAGATGAAACCTGAACCTATTCATAGCTTCCAAACTTTTCAGCAGAAATAATATGTCATAAGTAGCACTTGACTTTTCCACATCAGAAGCAAGTTCAGAAAGAAACAAGCCAGTTAATAATGGAGTGTACAGGCAATATGTCCCAACTTTGTCCAGGACACAAGAATCATGAGCCTGACAATGACAATCTTGTGTACGACTTTGTTTAGGTTTCACAGCTCTTCTATATGTTACTCTGTACACTTGACTCCACAATTTTTCACTGCTTATAAATTCATGTCCCGATTTGATTTTTTGTAGGAGAACAGCTTGATATAGTGTCAACATCGGGTCCAGCAGTTGCCCTTCCAGGTAAAATAACAATTTTGGTGAAGCATCTTCATTGCTACATGATTCAGGATTATCTGTCCCAATGCTAGTATCAACTTCTAAAGAAGTTTGATGTTGTTCATCCACAGGGTTCTGAAAGACAACAAAATATAAAACAACAGAAAGGGAAAAGTATCATCTTAATGCCAAGAGAGGAAGCAACTCTTAGAATAAAAAACAAGCAAGCCTAGCAAAGGAGACAAGAAAAACACAAAACATAAAACCAATAGTCTATTTCAGTCAGCTAATTCAAGTAGCACCATTAATATTCTCACATTGCCAGACTTGAACCCGAAGCAAGAAGATAGATAAAAAGAGTCAATATATGACCTTTAATAAATTCCACATGAACACGGATCTTAAAAAGAAGCAAAGTTCATGCAGCAAATGCCAAGCGATAGGGACAGGCCTTGAGTTTAGCTGAATGAAGTTAAGATGAATTGAAATAATATAAATGATTCAAGGGAAGATAGATCTGCTCACAATATGAGTTTCGCTTATGCCTGTTGATTCACTAGTTGTCTGCCCTATATTGGCTGCTTCTTTGGGTGCAAAATGTGATAAGTTAGGCTGGTTCTGCTGCAGAAAACATAACCGAAAGTGAAATAACTGCCAAAATTTTGGAAAAGCCAAGTAGATGAAGAAACAGTGAAATGAATCTGATTTCTTGTTGCTAAAGAAAATAAAGATATACTGCATGAGATAACCTCAAACTCCTGCAAATCGGAGGACAACCTCTCAGACACCATATTATTTAGACATCCATCTTGCAGAGAGCCTGCATATGATGGTAATTGAGAAGATGGACTTCCCATTCTACTCAAAGTTCGATTAGCTGATTTTATGCTTCCAATTTTGTTTGTGCTCACTTTGGGCCACAAATATCCTTCAATAGCACCCAATGAAGAAAAAGGATCAACAGTGAACACATCTTCAGAGTAGTCATAAAGGCATGCCTCTCCTTCTCCCCTCACAAACTGAACTTTTAGACAAGGATGCATCAAGTATTGACCATGTGGCACGGTAGCATATGAGCCCTTGTGCTTGGATCCATTGCTCAAAATAACAGGGAAATTTTCAACAGAAGATAATGCACTTTGCAATTTCTGAATTAATACCGATAGAGACAAGTCCTCCATGGACAGGTATGAAGAAGATAAAAGCAGTCTTCCAAACACCTCAAACCTTTTCTCTACAGCATAGTGGTGACTAAGTGTACCAGTAAGTTCCACCTTTTCTCTCAGATGATGGCCATTAGATAGGAAATTTACTAATGATTTCACAATTCCACTTTCAATAAATTCAAAAGTAGAAATAGGATCTCTTCCATTAAGCTGTTCCATGATTTGATGCAGAACACGGTAAAAATCTTCTTCAGGCTGAGTAAAAGCCACATTACTCATGGATATGTTCACCAGATCTGATAATTCAGTAGCTAAAGTTTTGAGCTTCTGAAGAACATCAGTTAATCCTATCTCAGAGTTTAATAGTTCTGTAGTTAAGTAATTGGTCTTTATGCGCTCTGCAAGACTACGAACAGAATCTTTTTCAAGCTTGCAAGTCCCAGTTTCTGAAGATGATGGAGACTGACCAGTATCAAAAGCAAAACATAAGCATCTCAGGACATCCCTTGCAGCAGATTTTTGACTAGGATCATTTGACAGCTCTATGCCACTGAACACTGGAAATATAATCTGTGAACACTTCTCTGGCATTAGAAGTGCATCAACAGCAAAAAAGACACCTTCCTTCCTAAAGGAATTCAAGAATATGTCAGAAAGCTTTTGCAGAACGGTATCAGCAATCTGTAGAGCTAATATTAGCACATGGTAATCCTTTCGAGTGAATACTCCAGCCAAGAAACTGCCACATGTTCCAGAGAAAATTGTTATCTTTATTTAAAAATGTGCATGATTTACTACTGTCACTGAGAAAAGAAAACCACTTTCACCTTGCAATGTTGGTTTTCTTAAGCAATTCAGGAAGCATGTCAGATTTGCTGAAATGAACAAACTTGTTGATAACAGAAAGACAGCCATAACAAACATATAAATTTGCACCAGAATTGACCACCTGGACAAGGATAAGGAAAAACTATTACTAAATATGGAGGGTAAGGAATCAGTTCAAATAGTACAATTCAAAAACCAACCTGGATTACCACAGGAAGTATATCCATCCCAAACTTCTGAAGAAGATCAGCCCGATTCACTAGAAAAGCTTCCTTATCCAAGGCCAATTGATCTTGACCTCTTGTTATAGCAGGGAGAAGTTCATTTAGTAACCTCAAAACTTCATTCACCTGAGCAAGAAAATAGAGCAGACGTTTATTTATTTGTGATCTCCTTTCTTTATGCTACATAACTAGATTTATTTTTACTTACACATGTTTGAGCTCAAAAAATATAGAAAGTTAAAACACAATACGGCTAATATTGCAGTAAAGAAACATTTACAGCAAAGAGTGAACTCAAAATCTACTCATCATGGTTGCACCATTGGATTAGCACTCATTAGAGATAAAATGGGTGAAAATAGATTAAGTTAGTCTGGCATGTGCAAAGAAGACCACTAAATACACCAGTTAGAAAGAGTGACATGGTCCACATTGAGCGTAATGCTAGGGGAAGGAGAAAACCAAAATTACCATTGGTAGAGTTAGTAAAAAAAGATACGATAACATGTGGTTTGACTGATGCTATGACATTAGATAAAGCAAAATGGAAGAATAGAAATTTATGTAGTTGACTCCAAGTAGTTAGGAAAGTTACTGTTGTTTATCTGCAAAATGATCTTTATGCATTATTTATTCATTACATTTTGTGGTTTCACTTTGAAATATTGGATTCTTAATCTAACAGTACAATCATAACAAAAGAAAAAATGCAAGATTAAATATAAAAAAGGAAAAATACACATTCACGTTGTAGAGGGTATGAGCACAATTTTTTGTTGCTTACGAGTACAGGTTATAGACTTTGTATTGAACTAGTCCACTTAAAAGCTTAGGAACTTCAAATGATCTTTATGCATTATTTATTCATACATTTTGTGGTTTCACTTTGAAATATTGGATTCTTAATCTAACAGTACAATCATAACAAAAGAAAAAATGCAAGATTAAATATAAAAACGGAAAAATACATATTCACGTTGTAGAGGGTATGAGCACAAATGATATGAACCTAGGATGAAAAAAGATTTTTGAGCTACCTTATGTTACTCAAATCATTTACATAACGATATATTCATAGATAATGATAACAGATTGTTAATGATATTTTGAAAATTTTATATACAAAGACAATTAAAGGTGGTCCTGGGAGGTTGGACCATGTGTCTAGTTTTTGGTACTTGATAAAAATGTTTCAGCTTTGACGTCAATCCGTCATGATAAACATGCTTCTTGTGAACATGGGAACAATCACATGCCCCACATCAGCTTTTATAATATACTTTTTGTCATCTATCTTGAAACTTACTGATGGAGATTGTGAGGTGTTTCGTACCTATGTCAGGCGTAGGCACTGGGACATCTCGTTAGGGATATTTTAGTATTTTTCATTTGAGTATTTACGGGATATTTTAGTAATTATTGAGTATTTTATAATATACTTTTGGTCATCTATCTTGTAACTTACTGATGGAGATCGTGAGGTGTTTCGTACCTATATCAGGTGTAGGCATAGGCGAAGGGACATCGTATTAGGGATATTTTAGTATTCTTCAATTGAGTATTTACTGGATATTTTCTTGTTCTTGTTCTTCCCCCATTTCTGTTCTTGCTTTTCTCAACCCCTCTGTCTATCCAACCGACACATTCACAGTGTCCTCTCACCCCCTTCTTCTAGGCTCATCTCTTCTGTTTTCTCACCACCTACTCGGCTACGCCTTTTGCGAATTTGTGTAAGGAAGCATGAGCATGGTGAGATAGACATCCAATCCTGCAGCAACTAGTTGATTGGCCTTAAAACTTGGGCCACATATCATCAAACAGGATTCCTACTAAACAATTGTAGTAGGGAACTCTAATCTTCTGACTTTTGCTATGATTCCCACAAACTTACCACTTATTTGAATGAAAGGGGTGACTCACATTTTTGTTTTTGCATGCGAGCATCCATTGTTAGGAACTCAACTTTATTTTCACATTGAGGCCAAACCTAAACCTGTTGAGTGTTATTCCCCAAGGAAGGAAAAGGTTACTTCTAGATCATGGAGATACATTCTGAAATTTTTCCAAAAACCAAAGTAAATTAAGAAGGATGATTTCTAACCATAATTATATCTTCAATTTTGTTCTGTAGATAAAAAGTTGAAGCGCCAAATGTTTGGGAATTTGTCTATTCGATCATTTTCCTTTGTTGCTGGATGAACCTATTTGAATCAAACTTACATAATAAACTTCTACAAGGTGACAAGAAGAAAGTATTAAGTGAGCAAGGTATCATTGATTTTGTAGCTTCATATTGGAGCAACAGCACCTTTTCAAGGCTGTCGCTCATACATGCTCAATCCTAGGCTTCCTTTAGTTCTATAGCACCTTCAACTTTTACCAAATCATTTTTTACTATTGGCCAATCATTTTGCTGAACATGATGAATCTCACTTTTTCCTTAATTTAAGCAATCCTTCATCTTTCCTATAGGAACTGGACCTCACTCTGCCAAACGTCACATAAACACCCGCCCTACTTGGCGTTCCTTGGTCATCTTGACAGCATATGCCATGTGGCCTTGTGTAGACATATTTTTGCTTACGTGTGGTTCAATACATCTATGACACGTGGTTCCTAGTTCCCTAGTCACCTTCTCACTGAACACCGTGTTAGTCCCTCAGGGAGATCAATGCATACAGTCTCTTGTCCTCAGACCTTGACACCGTAGGCAATATCAAGATACTCATCCATTTATTGGATATGGCCTCTATGATGAGATTGGCCCCAATAGTATGGCTCTACCACCTTAACCCTATTGAAGCCACCTCCAGTCACATGCATCTTGACACATTAATGCCTATCTAGGTTGGTATTAGGGCCCAGGGAACTCCTTGAACTTGATGGCAGTAACAGATTGATTTCAGGGCTGTTTTATGGCCTAAAAAGGCGCCAAGGTTTGGTCAGCTGACCTCACCACAATCCTATCCTTGAGGCCTTATGTCAAGTACTAGTTGATATGTGTTCATCAAGATCCAATTCGGGATCCTTGGGTTTCTTGTCGTGTTTTACACCTTAACCGGTCCTAAAAAGAGAGATGCCACATGTCATCTAGGATATGTTTTCTTCATGGGTCATGCTCAGCAAGCTCTCCACCCACAAATTCCTCTATATTAAGCTAGCTTCCCAACTAGCATCTTCAACTGTTCTCTCTCCTCCAGCTGGCTATTCACCTCTCCCGAAAAAAAGAGAAGGTAGTAAGATCGGGATTTTCCCCTTCGCATCCTCTCCCATCTTCCCCCTGCTGCCTGCACTTTCACACTAACTCAATCACCTTGAACTTCCAATGTCTTACGTGAAATACCTTTCCCCCAAGAACCCCATACATCACATCAACTATCCATCTATCATTATGTACAAATTACAATAAAGCATGGCTGATATAGTCATCAGGTTTTTCTCTTAATCTTCAATCCTTGATAACCATGCAATTCGTAATAAATTATAGGTAACATTAATGATCACTTACTTGATTGCCCACCTGTGTTATGGTGACCTACAACTAAACAAATTCTTCAATTTAGAGCAAAGGAATGTGAAGCTAACTTATATCTTAATATAAAATACATACAATGTAATCAGCTTAGAAAGATCTAATGCAATTCTACAAATCTCAAGACTAATCATATCAATATAATAAAGATGTGTCAAAACCAAACCCTAGATAGAAACTCTTCTCAAGACTAATCCTAATATGTTGTATTGCCTAGAAGTCCACCTTTTTTGGCTCTGTTGGTAGTTATACGTGTAAATTTCTCACAAATCCTATGCATTTAGAATTCAGTTTCATTATTTTTTTTCACAAAACAAAAAATCCTTAAAGGTTTCATCACATTGAACATAAAACTTCTTTTAGTCTGATTTATTCTTTGTATAAATATACATACCTCATGGTCATAAATGTAAAGCAAAAATACTACAACCAGTAACCTTACAGTATTTTGTGCCAATTACAGTCATAATTAAGAACGGTGTCTGTAAATTCTATGTAATGGAAGGAATGAAAAACTAATTGCACTATCACGAGGTTACCAACCAACCACAAATTTAGTTTGGCAACCCCAAGCAGTTGGAACTTGGAAGCAAGACTTGCATACTTGTACGATGGTGTTATAGATCATAAAAATTATTTTTTCAAAAAGATTTTATAATTGGTGTCGTATAACAATACAATTCAAGATTTTCAGGTGATATTGTCTCAAAGTTCAATCTTGAATGCAGGGTTTAAAGGTCCTAATATTTGGTTAAGCTAGCTCGTAACAAAGGAAAGAGATTGAGTTTGTTGGGAGGTTTAACACAACACACACAACTTCAACATCGATTTGGAACTCATCAAACTACAATGGTATATAATAATTTAGCATGCATGCATGTGCATGTTTGACTGTCAAAAGTGGAGAGAAAAAAAAAATGAAGCTTAAAAATATACTCCTTTCCATAATCACGGCTACTAACATTGGTACAAACAAATACGTTTTGTTCTACAAGAGAGCAAAGAATATATAATGTAGGAATAAGATATAGACCTGATTGCAGTGCCCATCAACCATATTTAGAGAAGGCATTCCATGTGCGAGGTCATAAGTAGACAAAATGTCCTTTAATATGCTGCTTATATTTAGCTCAAAAAGTGTCCTGACAGCTACAATTGAACCAGAAGCAAGTGTGACAAGTAGCCCAATCAAACCCTGCCACACAACATGGAAAATATAGAATATCCTTGACAAACAGTAAGAAATTGAGAAGTGAAAATTACGAAGACATGAATAGAAGGGATCCGCATACAGTGTAAATTGGTTGGCAAAGAGTGGTGCGATTATTCGAGTTTATGAGATGTATGGCTTGATGAATCAGCCCATGCTTACAAAGTTCATCCAGCATGTCCGATGAATGGTGCACTCTCTCCGTTATTTTTATCAAGCAAGTGGCTACTTTCTCAACAAGCTGAGGAGGATTACAAGGGGGAAAATGCACAATAAAAGGTTAATAGTTTACTGAGCTAAATTATTTAATCGATAAAAAATTATCCACAGATGCCAAATACAATATATACCTGTCGATCCTCATACTGAAGAAAATTGCACAATGTTGGAACCGCCTCCATGAAAGGTGTAGGAGATTCAGAAGGAAGTTTCTTACATATATTGACCACAGTTGAAAGCGCAACTCTCTAATGCAAATAAAAGAGGGAAAAGATGAACCTTTCAACTCTTTGCAGACCAACAGTCAAACGGAATCAAAGTAAAAGTAATACCCTTAATTTCTGAAGTAGATACATATTGTATACTACCTTACCTGCATGCTTGTCGAGAAAAAATCAATGTAATTCAGAACAGCCATAATCGCCCCCGACTGTAAGCAGGCAAGTGGTTGCTCGCGTGAGATTTTCTCAAATGCTTGCAGACACTACAATCAAAGACAGAGAATGCATATAGATTATACAACCCCTATAATGTTCTATCATGTTACATATGTATATGAAACACTGAGGAAAATGTACTTGAGCAAATTTTTGCATACTTGTTCAGCTACATCCAAGTACTCTACGGCCATTAATCTTTGACAAAGAGCAGGAACAGCATCGTGTCGAACAAGGAAACCTGAGGATCGAGGATGCACATCACATAGATAAGTTATAGCCCTGATAGCTAGAAGCATTATATCAGGGTTGTTATCATGCCTCGCCAACTTTACAAGAATTGGAGAGAGTGAGTCTGCCATTAAGCTCGACAGTGAACTGTCAGTACAAAAGGATAACAATTCACATAGCTCAGTTAGAGCAGCTAATATCGCAGATTGATCGCCCTCTTCACCCAAACTCGACAAAACCCTCCTGAATTTCCCATGATCACTTGATGATCGCGGCCTCTGATAGTTGTGGAGCCTGTTCTGCCTCTGTTCTGCATCACCCAACTCATCAGAATCACAAGATCCATATGCAGAATCCTTTTCAGCTTCGCCCTCTGATCGGCTTGATCCCGAAGCAGACCAGGCTGTGTCCATGTCACCATCTTGGGCTTCAAGTGTCGAATTTGTGGAGTTTATTGGGGTTTGAACAGATGAAGTCGATGTACTTGGCCTGAAGTCCAATGAACTACACGCTCGCTTATCAGCTGGCATTTCATCAACAGTTTCAGCACGTTTTTGGCCTCGATTCCCCATTTATCAATACCAATTTTGATATATATTCACTCCTGGTATATAAGAAAAAGACTTTGAATTACCCATTCTCCAATCACGAATAATACTATAACCCTTGTAAATCAAATCATCTGATAATTTCAGTTCAGAACTCAATGTAGAAAAACACAATCTGAAGAATAAATGATCATACTTAAACTGTACAAGGAAAAAGGAGAAACACATGAAAGATTACAGCGGTTAAAGCTTCGTCTTGTTGAACTAATTCAACAACAAAAAATTAAAACAACAAGGATATAGATATTATTTGGAAACTAATCAATTCATAGTTTAAAAAAAAAAAAAACATAACTATAATCAAAGCAAGAAAAATAAATACACAATACGTGCAAGTACATACTGAGGGAGAGTTATTAAAATCAATCACCATGTCAAAGGAAAACATAAAGTAAAATTCACTTCAAATGAAAATTTTGATTGAATTTCATAAATACAAACAAATAAGAAACACATCGACTATCAAAGCAAGAGGTGTGCGTGTATGAATATATATAGATAGACATATATAATAGAGGGAGAGATTAGCTGACAAAAATCAACGCAAGAACTTTATGAATATTGGATTTCATAGGCAACATAGAATGTAATTTCGTTGATTTTTTGTACCTAAAGGTTTAGTTGTCAATCGATCTTCGAGAGGTTCGAAGACCTGATTTGTATTGAAAAATCTAGGGTTTCTAAGTTCTCCTTTGGTCCCTATCTTCTCTTTGATTACACATACCTAATATATATATTATACATATATAGTGTATATCACTATATCTACGATGATGAAACGGAACTTGGAATGAGTTTGAGTGTGTATGTACAGAATATAAATACATATAAAAAAATCGGAGTTTTATACGAATTTTATATGATATTTAAGAGAGTACAGTAGAATCCGCTTAGGTTTCTATTACTCGCTATTTGGATGGTTAGGGGACCTTTAGATGTGAATGAGGAACATCAAGGATGATATAGCTTCGGAAGTGCAACGTAGGAAACAATGTTTGTCAGACCTATATCAAGATCATCATGCGATTTGGTACATCGATGTGATGTTGTAGGGACAATACCAAGGGTGATCCGATCCTACCATGGTTGATATGTCTTCATGCTTCATCATGATCATGTGGTAAGTACCACTTGATTGGAATCATTCCTTGTATGTGTTTATCATGTAATAGGTGCCGTCGGATTGGAATCATTACTTGCCCTTGGAATTCTGGTGGGACCATATTTGGAACCGTCTCAGTGGGTTGAGCCATGTTAATTGCGGAGATATCTGATGGGCTTTATTTTATTTTATTTTATTTTATTTTTCTTCCCTAAACTTTGTTTAAGAGAGACTATTACGTAATACTTGATTCCCAAATTTTTAATACCATAATTATTTATTTTTAATATTATAATTATTTTTTTATCATTAGAGTCAGAACACTTGAATTCACTCTAAATATTTTCTCTCTCATATTAAAATTACACACAATATATATATATATATACACACACACACACTAGATTGAAAAATATATTATATAATAATTAAAAGTAAATTTAACCACATATTAATATAAATTCACAAAACATAGGACAAATAGTAATAACACAAATTTAATTACTTAGTGCATACTCATAAGACGACTTTTAAGAAAAAAAAAAAAAAACTCACATGACAATTGATGTAAGCCGAGACAAAGCCAAATCAATGGTTGTTGATGAGATCCGAAAAGAAGTTGAAAGTCGTTGTGTTGATGAGAGTTAGGAAGATGAGAGCCGCCGTGTTGATGAGAGTCGAGAGAAATATGAATAGTTTTGATGAAAGTCGAGAGGAAGAATGGAGAGTCATGTTTGTGATTTTATAGCCAAGAAGAAGAATGAGAGCCGTGAAGAGGAATAATGGAAACCCTAAACCCTTAATTTAGAAATATAAAAAAAAAAAAAAAAAAAAAAGGATTTTGCTTGGATTTTAATTCTATTTTTTTTAATTTAAAAATAAAAATATAGTGTAGTGAAAATAAAAAAAAAGTCCTTTGAACTTTTAATAGTAGTATAGATATAGATAATTTCTAAAAGTTTCCTTCTTAAAGCAAACAATTTTCCTTAATTTACTTATTGAACCATACAATAGAGTTTCTATTTAATTAAAACTAGGTTTTCTCACCCTTAAAAAAAATTTGACTTTTCTTTGATTTTCAATTCAATTAAATATTACAATATATCATAGAGATTGTTTTGCTTTCAATTTAATGTTATAAATATGTTTTATTCATTGATATAAATTTTAATTTCAATTCAAATATTTTTTTATCCTAATCATTGATACTTTCTCAAGTCATTACTTTCAAAATCAACTCAAAAAATATATTCTGAATAAAAAAAAATCACCATTACCACAAGAATTAGAAGCATTTAATAATTCATAGATTTTAAAGATTTTTTCATATGACTTGTTTTAACAAATTTAATAACTTCCTCTAACGTAGATACTATATGATTACTAAGATATTTCATTTATGTATAAAGAGATAAGATAAATGAATTATCATTTTAGGATCAAGAGTCCTAACCTTAATGAAAAAGGATAATTATGACATTAAAAATATAATAATCAAACATTGTTGACTCTTTTGTAATTTTATATTTAATATCAGAAGTTAACTCCCTCTTTAGTTTTTTTTTGGTCCAGTATTTCATTTAAGACCTATCAAAGATAACTTAGGAATTTATCAAATCAAAACTGGTTATAATTCATTTGACTCGGCCATCAAATTTTTCAACAATTATATTTATACAAATTTTAATGACCAACTGTAGTGAAAGTTACATGGTAACCTTTAATTTTCCGAAAATATATTTGAAGTTTGAACAAACTTTTAAATTTTATAGTGTTGAGTATGGCATTAGTTTCAAATTTTATTAGACTAATAATATTATGAATTAGGAGAAACCAAAAATCTATTGGAAGAAAAATCGAATCTATATCGTCATAGAAATAAAATGAAAGAAAATAGAAAAAAGGTGAAAATTTAAAATTCAGAAATTAATATTGGTCAAGTTATGTCACTAGCTTATGCAATTGGTCCTCATAATTTAATTAAAAATATTGCAGACAACAGAATTCCAAGAGAGATGAGAGGGAAATTCCTTTTCACATTTCCTGCTTTCACCATCTTGCCCACCACAACAATAATTAGCATCCCATTATTGCACAAATACCACTTTTTTCAATTTTCAATTGTCTACCCCCAAGTTTTTAATCGTTTTGATGTTAAGAGAAATGCGTTGACATTGTTGGCTATATATATATATATATATACACACACACACACACTCATCTTGTTACGTCAGGCAGACGAAACACAATTTGAAACTCGATTGTTCTATTTCTATGAACACAAACAGTCGTCTGTAAATTGTTTGCATCAGAAAATTTTCTGAGAGACTTGACTTTGGGAATTGGGAATGAATTTCTTAGAGAGCAGTACCAGTGTACCACCTTGACCAATTAACCAACCCTCGAAAATTATCTAAAAATCAACAGTTGTTCAAGCTCAATGCATGTAGTGTTGGAACTTGATCCAATTTCTCATCCCCAAGATGTCTCTCTACTTGTTTGACTCACTCAAGATCAACCCAATTCTAAAGCAAGAGAGAATAAAGGAAACATACATGTTCACAACCTATCTCAAGCGTGCGCGCGCACACACACACACACACACACACACATATATATATATATATATATATATATATATATATATATATATATATCGGAACACAAGACATCATAACAAGCAGGTGGTATCTTTTATCTGTATCCAAGAATAATTGAACTTTTTAGCTAAGCTGTTGCAAAGTAGATCAATCATGCATATCTTTCTTAAGAAGGAAGGAAACAGCTAGATTGTTGCCTAACAAAAAAAAAAAAAAAAAAAAGCAACACCATTGACGACGTATCAATTACACCGATTTACCACATTCTTGGTGCCCCACCAAATACACAGTAATATGACTAAAACGAACGAAAGTCGTGGAATTTGCCTCTTGGAAGAATCTCCACCAAACAAAGGAAGGGAACTCACACAAAAAGAAAGACCATAATTATAGATTCCAGTTGACTAGTCTTTGAATTGTAATTATCATTTTCATAAAGAATTTTCCACCCTTGAAATATTTTCCGACACAGAAAAGTAGAATTTACACTATTCATGTTGCCTAACACAACTATAATATAATAGATTGTGGGGTCTGACCTGTATCTAATCAACACCATTCAAATAAAAAATCTAAAGGACCAACATGGCAAGTGCTTAAAAGATTTGATAGCTCATTGTGCTAACATGTTATTTTATAAAAAGAAACAATTCCCCCTCCTGCCTTTAAAAGCTTTTAGAACCCACCATGGCACATCCATCACTAGGGGAAAGCCAAGAGAAGTATAAAGGAAGAAAGATGAAGCATAGAAATTTCTTAATCAGATAGTTTTTTGCATGACATGAAGAAACAAACAGCATAATAGTTTTAAATAAATCCACCAAATGTTCTCTTGAAAGAAACCCATAATATACAAGCCTAAACAGAGTAAACTTGAAGGAAGATATGGGAGCACCAAAACTACCCAAAATGTTACAGTGCCTGAGAGGCTAAAATCACAACACTATTCATAAACTAATCAGTTTTGAACACAATATCCTCTGACAGGAATTTAAATGATGGAAACAGTAAAAGAAGAATAGATTCTACTCTCTGCCTTGCATGGGAACCATCATATGTTGAGCCTGCGACTAAATTTCAAAATACAAACAATTTATATCAGATTCAAGAACAAGAACAAGAACATTATGATAATCTCATTCATCAATTTCCATGAAGAGCATCGACGTTAATTAAATTTCAATTTATAGTAACTAAATAGAAATACTAAATAACATCAAAATCATATCTACGGGAGTAGATTTAAGAAAATCATTGAATTTAGCACAAGAACATTAAGACAACTTTCTTTCTTTTTTTCGGTTGATGATGGTACTATTGGGTCCCTTAGAGTAGCAAAAATCTGTTAATATAATGGATTTGGCTTTGTCTATGGGAGAAGACAGGTCCATACTTATACTAGTAAGGCCAAACATAATACTGGGAAAAAATTAGTTGGATGACTCACATCGAGTGTCAAAACAGTTGCATTTCTAGTGAAGCTTTAAAAAGCATACTAGACTCAAAGGACCCCAGAAATGTTTACATCCCACATATTGATTAGTGAAAAGTGTATTGTGCACGTTAACAACAAAAACTATATTTTTCTGCATCTTAAAAATATTCCAAACACATCCTGATATTGTATTAGAGCATATTCAACTATATTAGATAGATTTTTTATATATAGAGAGAGAGAAAGACAGATAAATGTTGCTAGTATATCAGAGAAAATAGAACAAAGAGAGACAGAAATTACTTGAGAGCTCTCATAGTTCATGCCTTGCGAAAATGAACCTTGCTGAGCAAGCTGTACAAAACAATCCGGAAAGATGTTGGTGCAGGATGACTGGATATAAATTTCACCAGGAATTGCAGAATGCATATATAGAAACCATCCCCAGAAAAAAGAAAAGGCAAAATAAAAACATTGTTAGAAAATCTACAATGTTATTACTTACCTGGGCATTTGGATCAGGTTGAAACCCATCTTTCTTAGCAGAACCATCCCCTCCTCTGGCTGATCCCCTGGTGTCACCCTACCAAAATACAGAATTTGAAATGCTTGAGGTAAAAAACTAGACTTCATGCGAACTAATGGACCAGCATGCTATATAGTCAAATTACAAGATACCAAATAAAACTTAACCAAGGCTGTCACATACCTCCATCTGCAACAGCGCGTCCAACCCAGAAACGGAGAAAGAAAAAATAAATTGTTAGATAAAAATCAAACTCGTCATTAGAATTAAAGAATACTAAACAAGAAAAGTCATAGATTTATAGACTCGATGCAGAACAGATTACCTCTCTGTATCGAGCCAAGTACACCTTGAGCGGATCAATATAATCTTCAAACCCCAGAGTCGCCATTGCCCATAGCAGATCATCCCCATTAATCGTCTTCCTCTTCTCTCTCAGGCACTTATCGCTTGCCCTTTCACATTCAAACCCCATTACCCAAACACATTTTATTATTAAAAATCGAACACGAAAAAGTACATATACAAATCCATAAGCATATATATATATATATATAAGTAAAACTCATACTCGCTGGTGACGAAACTGATGAACTCCGAGACGCATTCCTGAACGGTCTCCTTCGCATCCTTCGCGATCTTCCCATTTGCCGGAATCCCCTTCTTCATGATCCGACTGATGTTGGCGATCGGCAAATACCTGTCCTGTTCGCGAACATTCGACCTCGGGCTGTGCTCGCCGCTCTCGTGACTACCACCGCCGGGACTCGCCAGAGCATCGGCCATCGTCGTCGAAACCCTACGTCAACAAACAGAGCACTGCACGACAACCTCGTCAATGGAAGCAGAAACCCTAGCTCTCGATCGCAAGCAAACCCTAACTCCGCCATAACAACAGTAGATAGACATAGAAATGTATATGTATAGAGAGAGAAAGAAGGGACTTGTACTTACCGATGGTGTGGAACTTAATTTGTAATTTTGGCGCGAGGGAGGCTTTTAGATCGATGGGTATGGAGGAGGAGGAGAGAGAGATCGGACGCTGGAAAAGAAGGCAGAGAGGAGACGACTCAGATGAGAGCCCTGTTTTATCAACACCGTTCATTTATGGCTCTTTTTTGGGGTCCGTTCCGTAATCTCCCTCTCTCTCCCATGCGGTTTTGACTGATTTTTGTTAAATTCTTGTGATGAAAATTTAACTTTTAATCAAGATATTTTTCTTCTTTCTTTTTTTTTTTTTTTTTTTTTTTTTGTGAAAGTTTAAAGCAATAATTTATTTCACATGAAATTTAGTGTAAAGGTTTAGGTTGAGTCTTCAACTCTTTTGTTGTAAAAAATGGGTGTATGTGTGAATTATTTATGAGAAAAAAAATTTATTGTATTTTAAAATTATTAAATGTTAATTATAGGAGTCATTCAGTTCCAATATAATAATGCACGGTAATGATAAAAGAAAGGGTGAACAATTCATTACTAGTAAATTTCAAGTTTATGAAAAGATTATTGAATATCATCGTAACTCTGTGTATGAAAGAACTTTCATCACTAATAATTCTCTATTTTATATTATTTCCTAAAATATTATGAAATAGAAGTTTACTATTAGTAGGATTCCTATAAATATAGAATTTCCGTGTACTCAATAATTACTTAACCAACTTTAAACAATCAATTTTTAGTTAAGTTTTAGAAGTTCAAGTTTCCTGTTAGCTAGAGAAGAAAAATTAAACTACAAATGAATCCCCACCAAACAAGCCAAAAAAATAAGTGAAATGGCTATATTGAATATTATGATACATATATGCATTATTTTGCTCTAAAAAGTAAAATAAAAATATTAAATAATATAAATATTAGTTGTGTTCATGTATTTTTTGTTTAGACATTTAACGCGTCTCACACATGAATTCAGATCCGCGCTCTCATATATCCTTTTTTTTGGACATTTAACACATGTCTCATGTATCTTTTTGTTTGAACATTTAACATGTCTGACACATGAATTCACATCTGCGCCCAACACAACCAACACAATACACGGGTATCCGAGTCCATGTAAAATAGGCCAAGACTAAAAACGATAGGCGAAGAGGATTACATTGAAAGAAATGCTCATGACTGGAATACCAGATTTGAATGAGAGCAATGCATCACTGAGCATTTGAAACATTGTTATAAATCAATTGGTAATTGTGTCATTCATTTGCCCACAATTACATGGAAGATCAAAAATTGATTAACAGGATAATGAGACATTGCTAGAATTTATGTAAATAGTTGTCCAATCCACCAAGCTTTAAACTTACAACCTCATCACATATAAGATTTTTGCACTGCTTTTTGACATCACGATTCAGAATCACAGTCGTGTAATCCTACAAGCAAAAGAACATGAAAAACAAGAACTACAAGATCCTACATGAACAAGAACTATCGAGCCGTTGGCTGTGCAATTGACTCGTCAATCGACAAGTAATGCTCACTTGCACCCATATCCAAGGGACTTACGTTCAGTGAAGAATGGATAGAATGCCTTGATATGTCATCTGAGCTACCTTCTCTCACAGCCTCCGCTCCTCTTTCAATTGAGATTGCATCTTGTATCTCCTTGATAACTTCCGACATTGATGGCCTCATACTACCATGTGGTTGGACACACATCAAAGCTTTCTCGGCTATCTTCCACATTGATTGAATGTCATATTCACCACGTAGAGAGGGATCAATAATTCCTTGAATGTCCCCACTCTCAATGTGTAATTTTGCCTGTGATACAATCATTGTTTAAAAGCTGATAACAATTAAACAAAATTACATGAGAAATGGAAATTACCACTCCGGGGGAAGAGGGAGGAGGGAGCATGAGAAATTTTTTAACAACTACAACGGCCTGTGTAGAATCCTCTTTTCTAATGTTTTACCCGTCAGTTTGATGATTTGGATTTCTTTTTTTATAAAGGCCCGGAAAATGGAAAAAGAAATAAATGACGCATGACAATAATAATCTGAACCTCAACAACATACACACCTGGAAATTAATATTTTGAATTGAGAATGAATTCCATAAAATGATATATATATATATATCATTTTATGGAATTCATTCTCAATTCAAAATATTAATTTCCAGGTGTGTATGTTGTTGAGGTATATATATATATATATATTGATGAAAACATCAAAAATCGTGTTTTAATTAGCTGAAGGATGGACCACGGTAAAGAAATTTGGGAAAAATTATTAGTTCAAAATTTAAGATATATACTTGGCCCTAAAATTTGAAAAATCCCTCCTTGGTAGGAAGTAGGCTTACCCATTGGACTATGTTCCGGCAGTTGACACCAAAACTTTCATTAGATATTGCTTCTTGACCAGATATTAGCTCAAGAAGAATAACACCAAAACTATAAACGTCACTCTTCTCTGTTAACTGCTGGGAGATATAGTACCTGCATATCATGAGAGGAAAAAAGAAGAATAAATTTGCAATGTGATTCAGAAAACACGAAAAAGAAATGGAAGATATATTGGACAAGGACCCACACTGAAGTAGTCTAAATGCACCCTTTTTAAGTCACCAGTAAATTACTCTATGCTGGCAAAAGCACACATCCAAATTGATTAGAAACACTATAGAATTTACCCTAGGTTCTCATTGTTTTTACACAAACTTGTTCTTTTTGTGGAAATAGGACACGGAGAAAAAAATGGTTAGAAGCTGCTTTCATAATTTATGAGAAACAAATAGTTATATTCCGATTCAATCTCATTTGAAGGAATAAATTAGCGTTGAGAGTGATCCATTAGAAACACTGAACCCATGCCTCTTTTTGAAGGAGTATGGAAACAAATGGACTCATTTTGACACTTCAAAACACAATGGACTTACTCCTGCCATTTTCAAAAAGGGAGGTGCAGGGTTCAACTCCTGGTGGGGGACACTAGTGTTCATCATACTTATCAAACATGAAAAAAAAAAAAGACTCATTTATAATATATATATATATATTACATCAAAGAATGATCCAATATTTTGAGGACATCCAGTGAAAAGATTCCAATAAGTGTCTAAGTTGCCAATCAGACTATAGATCAACCAAGTCCTATTGGCCTAACAGAGTGCAGCGCATTGATTAAAGGAGTTGTAAAAAATTAATACTGACATTTAAGACTTCAGTAGTTTAGAAGTACCTAATTGCTTTAGTTTCACAAGAACGTAGTCCAATCACAAAAGGGGCAGACAGCCCACACAACCACATGGTACCACGTCCAGAATCCAGATAATAACTGTGTTTCCAGCACGTATGACCAGGGATTTCAAAGAACTAATCGTGTGGTGCAAGTACACATCATTAACTAAGACTTTATCATGTGCATTAAAATCTGAGAATATATAATTTGAAACTAAAGTCAAATGGAGTAGTCATTTTATCGGACTCATTAAAATAGAATAGTTACTTGATAGGGCGTGAGTCTTTGTTGTTATATTTACAAAAAATTAGAGAAATTATACATGGGAGTAGTTGATGAATGCCTCTCTCTTTGAAGCAAGAATATACCATAAGTGCCAAAGAGGCGCAATCCATGACACAACACATAAAACACAAATGTCCCAAGTATTAAAAAAAAAAAATCCAAAACATCACTAAAATCCAAAAATGACCCAAAGGGAGAATTCACTTTCCCTGTTACCCAACTGAAAAGGACACCAAGAAGAATTGCCTTTTATTTTATGAATTGTCTCCACTACCCCTTCAAATGATTGCCAATCCTCTCTCTGCAAATACACCAAACAAAAGATGCATAGCATTCTACTCCTTTTACCTTCTCTCAACTCTAGTACCTCTCCTACTATTAAAAAGATCTACCACTGATTTGGGAAACACCCATGCCATTTGTAAAAAAAGGACCATACTTCTGTAGTTGCCTTTTAAATGAATAACATTATAGTCCACCAAGGTCCCTGCCACTTTACACATACAGCATTGGCCGGGAAGAATTATTCCTCTCCTAGCTAGATCACTTACTGTGAGGAATTTCCATGAGCCACCAACCACTCAAACACTCCCACCACGGAAGGTGATTCAGAAAATCTCAAATACCCTTCCAAAGAAAGAGGAACTCAGAAGTGTCGTTAAACACCTCCATACAAGAATTAGAAAGTTCAATCACTGCCTGAAGCTCCCAATCATGAACCTACCTCCCAAATTTGACATCCTAAACCATCCCACTACCAGTATTTCTACGGTAGTAAAACAAAGTTGCAACCTCATCCATTCCTATCTTATATAAATTAGGATAATCATCCCCTAAAACAACATCACTGCACCATCTATCATGTCACAATCTCACCATAATACCTGTTCCACTAAGAAGCAAACAGTTTGGAATAATTCATTTCACCAAAGTGGTAATCGGATTCGCCCTCACATCCCCCGTCCAAAGAAAAAAAGGGTTGATGTCTTCTACCTTTGTGGCACTGACAGTGGGATAGCGCTAATGGACATAAGAGTATATAAGGACCCTTGACAAATCAGAGTTAACCTACCACCCTTCAATGGATTTTGATTTTTCCACCCTGTCAAACTTGTTTCAAATGCTTCCACACCAGAGTCCAACACTACTTCACATTTCAAGTGCAACATCAATGTAAGGTGTTAGAACATGATGCAAGTCAGGATAGCATCCACTGGCAAATACCCGAGTTTCAAAACAGAAAAACAATCTTAACTGAAATTCAAGATAAAAGAGCATCAATACAACAATAATGTCATGATGATTGACCTATCCCTAATTGAATTGTAGTGTTTATAAGCATAGTTTCTTATCATATTTTTGGTAATGGATACTAGCATGCAAAGCTCCTGATTTCTAATTCAAATGAGTTACAGGTATCACGTGTTCCTGGTACACTTTTATCCTACAAATCTAAAGACAGCTGTACCTAGAAGTTGCTCAAAATAAAAGAAGGTCCTTAACAATCCTGGTCTCACCAAAGATCCACTAATAAATAACATCAACATAAGGAACAAAAAACATTTTAAATTTTATTGCAAGATGCTCTTTAACTCTATCACAGTCAGAAAAGGAGGAAAATTGTAAATGTATGAAGAAGGGCCTTACTCAGGATCCAGATACCCAACAGTGCCTCGAACTATGCTTGACACATGGGAAGCTCCATCTACCGCAAGTTTTGAGAGACCAAAATCTGAAACCTTCGCTCTCAAGTTTTTGTCAAGTAGAATATTGCTGGTCTTTAAATCCCTATGGATGATGGATGGAACACAGCCTGTATGAAGGTACTCAATCCCTGAAATAAGCATGAGAGCAAAAGAATCCAATTAAATCCTCTGAAATAAGAAAAAAAATTCCTATTCAGATCCCTCCACCCACACACCCAGAGAAAAAAAAATAAAAAAAATAATAATAATCTGTAGGCTTAAAAACCTTTTGCAGCATCTTCAGCAATCTGAAGGCGCTTGATCCAGCTGACACTTCGCTCACGTGTTAAGGGTCCTACCAAGATTTATATGTTTGTAAGCAAAGACCAAACTGAATTTCTTTCAGCTCTGAAAAGGAGAAAAATGGGAAAACAGCTGACCATAAAGATGTTCCTTGAGAGTTCCATTATGCATGAACTCATAAACAAGGATACTTTTTCCTTCTTCTTGACAATACCCAAGAAATTGTACCAGGTTTCTGTGATGTATCCTTGAAAGAAGAGTCACCTAGGTGAAATAGACGCATATCTCAGTTCAGAAGAATAAGCACAAGAAATTCCATCTGATACAGCAGTAACCATAATCACATTGTTAAGAAAGTGAAGTATCTATAAGTATTACTATGAAGTAGGAGGTTTCCACTTGCTTGCTTTGTTTGATAAGATTACTTCTTCCAGAAAAGGGGGCCACAAATTTTAAAGCCGGAACACTGTCTCCATATGAACTCCAACATGAAGTGGGTTAACAAGTTTCACCCAAGTAACCAGGGTTTAAACTAAATTCATTCCTTTTGTGAAGACTATATTGTTGGGCTGTCCTAGAATCAACTACATCAACTAGGACATGTCCAAATATTTGTGCCTTTTCCTTTAGCAAAATTATCACTAGATATTCATAGGTTTCTAAAGAGTTAAAGGGTCCATATATTAGAAGTACTCACTCAGTCACACCAGTAGATTTTCAGGTTTATGTGTGCCGATTAGTCTAAAGCACTTGCATGATCTTTGTTTTAATTTGCTCTAGTCCACCTGATCATCATGGCAGAGGAACTTTTTACATTGGCAATATTGCCCCCCGCCCCAACATATTAATTGAATTTCCTGAGGCCCATAACATATGGATTTGACCTTTGCATCCAGAAGTTGAAATAGAATGATGGAACAGGAAGACTGGAAGTCAGTTGTTTACAACTTAATTTAGTGTTTGAGAATAATTTGCATTTGAATGCATGACAATTATGGAACAAGTAACAAAAGAGACTTACTTAAGGAACCTAAACATTGAATAATATTCCATATTGCCTTAAGATAAATAAAACAACTTTATAAAAAAATTGAAAGTAAGATCCACTATGCAAATTTTTGATCATTTGGGAAAATCACACAAATTAATGATGATTAAGCAATCAGTTGGGAATGAGTGATCAGGTCTAACATATTCCCTCATGCAGAACTGTAAATTCTAGAACCCCAGAGACAAGTGCAACTCAAGCCAGGTACGAACTAATTGAAGTCGAATGGGAAAATACATTCGCCACTCCCTGAAATCAATTAACCCAGGTTAGATCTATATAACAAAGCACATGCCATCGTATATGCAACCATGCAAATGTGCTAGAGCCCGAGGGTGTGTGTGTGTGTGAGAGAGAGAGAGAGAGAGGGGGAAAATCATGGTATTTTACCAAATTCATTCCCACTCTTGAGTCCTGAATTCATTCTAAGCAGTGACTCTACTTGTGTGGCACTCTCTCTCTCTCTCTCTCTCTCTCTATTCCTTATAGTTCATATGTCAAAAGAATTCTATTATAGAATGAGATAGTATGGTTGGGCATGAGAGGAATAGTTAAGGGCTCTCATCCCCATTTAGCGCAACATTACTTTATTTGGCAAGTCTATGCTGCATGAAGTACAAATTCTCTCTTAGCACATTAACCAATACAAATAATAAAAAAACATTAATGGATTTTTTTTTCACAAAACAAATGTGAATACTTATGAGTGTATATCCGAGATGTACAGATGTAATCAACACTCTGTTTGAAGAGTTTAGACCATTCCATTCAGTGCAGTCGTATAGTTCAAATTGATAATACCAGTTATCTACATGGCAAAAAAATGAATTACAAATCCAGTTTGCATTACAAAAGTGTCCAGTTGTCTAACTGACATAATTGTATAATACATACTATGAGAATATATATATATATATGAGTATGAATGTATGTTGTAGTATTGGTGTGTTAGTGTTTCATAGAGAGAGAGAGAGAGAGAGTTTAGCACACAAAGTTGACTCATCTCTTGGTCAAAACGTTTGGCCTGAATACAGCCCAAAGTCAGCTGTGTGTGAGAGAGAGAGAGTTCATCCAAGTACGTTATCAGAGAAAAAATGAGTCGTTCTTGGCAGGTTGTCAAGATCTATTGGACAAACAGGTTTGGGTAAAATCCAGCCCAAAATAAAATGTGTGAGCTTATGCATATTTGTGTGTGAGAGAGAGATTTAGTTAGTATCAAGACTGTTGCCAATATATCTCTGTCAAACAATTTGGCCTGGACTGGACCAGACCAAATTTGGCCACATAAGCCCATCCAGTTCAAGCCGCAACCATTGCCAACACCCTGATAAAATGAAATCAAAGAATGGGCATTGATAGTTAGTGATTGAAGCTAAGACTATGGTGGGAAAGGGAAACAGATCATTTCATGCGGATAAAATAATCCAAACAATGAGAACTGAGCAGCTGATCATTTAAGGCACGACTGTGTTGAAACATCTCTCTCTCTCTCTCTCTCTCTCTCTCTCTCTCTGTGTACGTGTGGGTGGGCGTATGGGGTATGTGTTTGGGGGGGAGGGGGAAGGGTGGAGCTTTGTATTAAGCAACCATAGCTGGAAGCATTTGTCTTCAATGTTTCTTTTTTTCTTTTTTAAGTTTTGAATGTTTATTATCCTAATAGATAATTCTAAAAGTTTTGCTATTTATACCCCACTCATTCAATTTCCAAACACTCATTCTTCTCGGTGAGACTTCCATCCAGGAGGATTAGCATAGGCACAGGGAGTATGTAATGATGCGGTTAGCCCCCATCACCACCACCCCAAGTATTTTGAAATGCAGGTTGGCTAGTTTACCCACTTTCCAATTGTAAGAGTCTATGTGATACAAGGTTGGCAAAACCCCCTCCAACAACTGCAATGACCAGCCCAAATGGAACTTTTCTTATTGATTCTAATAAGTTAGGTAATAACGTAATAACATAGGTGGAATTTAATCAAACATGGAACCCTATAATGATACCACATGCACTGCAAATTGTGATTTGCCTCTCCTTTAACATTCGAAATAATTTCCTGTTTGTAGTTTTCGTACCATAGGTTCTAGGTTGCTTAATGCTTCAACAGTTAGGAATGATATTATCATATGAATGGATTTCCTTTTGTTTTCCTCCAGTTTTATGGTCATTTAAAACCAGTCTCATTCTCTATTTTATGTTTCATTTTTATCATTAATAAAAACTGGAACCATCAATAGTTGTATAAAAAATATAACACAGACAATTGTGACCCCTCGAAAACATGGAGAAAAATGAGCATCTACCAAAAGAAGTAACAAGTAAATTTACCTCATTCGAAAATTCCCGCTTCCCCTGGAAGGAATTACTGGTGAGAACTTTGACCGCCATCTCCTTTCCATCTTTCAATTTCCCATAGTATACAACTCCAAAGCCTCCTGAGCCAACTTTTTTCTCAAAATTACTCGTAGCATCTTCAATTTCAGATACTGTGAAGCAATGTGCAGCTTCATTGGCAGCATCACCCAGGGAAGAAACTAACCTTTGAGCAGAAACAGCATGCCCAAGCTGGTCTGGAACAATGCAAAACCAAAATCCCATGTCAAGCCAACTAAGTTTTTAGTACACAATGACAAATTAATATTTAAATGTTCCCCACTCAGACCTTTCTTAGGATATTTCTTCTTTCCTTTGTGCATTAATATACAAGAGACAATAGTAGCTATAAGCAGAACAGCAGCTCCAACTGATGATCCAATTATAATTTTATTCTGGTTCGCTCTATTTTGCCCTTTATGAAGATTAGCATTTCCAGTGTAGCTGAAGAGAATGACAGTAAAAATTACAGGTAAATATTTTTGAAGAATTAGACCTATGGAAAAGAAGATGCTAAGACGGGAAAGTGGGATGAAGAATTTGGGAAAAACATTGCACGATGAGCCATCACATTCAAAGTCAAAGAACCAGCAAAGCAAGTCAAATTTAAGATATTTTGATGCACAGCCAGTGTTAGTAGGTTAAACCATCTATTGACATATACTTCATGTGCAAGAATATTAGCACCAGCTGTCCAATCAGTTTACTCTGCACATTTAGAAGAGCTGATTTGCTCATCAGTTTGTTTGCATTTCATAATGTATTAAAAATTAAAATTATAATGGGATTATAACTTCATCATCCTATGATACCAGAAAAAAGGTCTGGAGGTCAAACTGAAAAGCTCAATTTGATCAGCCAGATCATATTGCAGTTGATTTAAGTTGAATCAACAAGTCAGGCAAAGCAATATAAAAATCGACACACACAAATTTTAATATCATATTTACTAATATTTAAAATTAAACAAAATTTAAGAGTAAATTACACTGATCACTCTTGAGGTCTGCCTTAATTACAAGCGCATAAAAAGACGCATTTATTACACTGCCCCCTGTCCAGGGTTTGTCACATAACCGCAGTCATAAATGGCTGAAGGTAAAATTACCCATTTAACCCTGCATTATTTTATTACATATTGAAGAAAAGCACGTCATTCAAAGTTAAATGACTAACTTACCCTCCATAGTAAATCGCGATAGAAAGCAAAATCTGGAGAAAATTTTCTGGAGTTCATTCCTCATTCATCTCTCTTGCTCTCTCATGTCATCTCCCTCTCTATTCTCCCCAGATCTCTCTCCATCCCTCTTTTTCTGCACCTCCACCACTACCACCTCTTCTCCATCCCTTTACCATTACCACTTACTCAATCAATTCTCAACCTATCTAACCCCCACCCCTAGCTTTTTATCTGCCCAAAACAAAGAGAGAATGCTTGAGAATTGAAGCTTTGATCTTAAGAACTTGGATTTCTTCCTATTCTTCCTTGGAAAGTTCAGTGTTTGATTGAACTAGACACATATAGCAGTTAACTCTTGGAACACGTTCATCCAATAACTAAAAAAGAAATGAGAATTGGAACTTTGATACATGGGAAATAATTGTATGACACCATCTGTTACTTAAAAAGAAAATAGGAAAAAAAATATATAAAACATAAATGAAACCTATATGTTGTTATCTGTGGTGTGAACCATACATCGGTGAATGGTGGATACAAGTCCTATGCATTTGACAAGCCAACAACATCTCATGAAACTGAGTAGAGAACAACATATGATCCTTTTATATAGACTGTATGTATATATGTATATGCACCATATTCATATATATGTGTGTGTGTGTGTGTGTATTTCAAATTCTCTCTCTTTCTGAATCTAACTTCTCTTAAATTTGGATTCAGTTTGGTCCAAAGACCACTCACCCACCAAACCGTCAAAATCCCACTTCAAACTCAAATCAGTCCTTTCCACATTTCGTCCACATGAATCTCTGATAACCCAATTCAAAATCTTCCCCTCCTCACCCTTGTTATCACTGCCTTCTTTTTCCTCCCCAATGCCTGCGCCCATGCTGCCCTCCTCTGTTTCTTCCTTCACAATGCCCAGAATGCTCGTGAGTCATGACCATGACCATTCAACAAGATTTCAAAGTGAAATAGAGTTTTAGAGAGAAAAATTACAGAGATATTTTTGAAGGGAGAAAGTTCAAATGGGCTTGAGCCAGAGGTAAAGAGAGTAGATGGAGAGAGAGAAGAATATGGATGGCACTAACTGGTGGTGACCGGTCTGAGAGGGAGAGGGGAAAGAACAGAGAGATTGAGGGGGAGCGCTTAATATTCTAATCCAAGTTAAATATATCCTTAATGTACAGTTGATTTGTTAGGACTTAGGAGTAATTTGGTCCTAACAACCACCTCATGAGATGGGAATAGTATTACAGTCTTTTTCGCAAATCGGAGGGCATTTTTCACATTAAAGTAAAATTGCATTAACCTTATATGACAAGCCTTGTAGCAGCAAGAGGAAATCTGAAAGTCAATGAAACTACAATGGAGGTTGACCACAGTAAATTGATGGCTTCTATTAAGGCAGAACTCATAGAGGTGAGTGTAATTTACCATAAATTCAAAGAAATTTATCTATACTTCCATCCATAGAATAATAGACTCAAACGTATCTAAAAAATTTCTACATTCTCCAATATCTTGTGCCTTTGAAGCGAGAGTCAACAAATGGCAACAACCCATGTCAGTGTGGATGATTTTCAAGTAATATTTTTCAGGATAAAAGTTTGAAGATCAATTATAATCTACGTAATTAGGTATTTGTTAGAAGGTGTTTTTGCTATTTAACTCCAAAATGAGTGCTGGCCGCTGCTTTGGCTGTTTACAAGCTTTAAACAATTCTACAATACTCAATGTAGAAGGCAAATATATTTTAAGATGTTAGCATGTGAAAATGTTTTCCACTGGATTATTAAAACATGACAATCTCTCATGCACCCCAATTATACAGTTAAAGAAATGATACCCACTTCAAGACCAAATTCTTGTCCAGAAGAGCTGATGACACTGTTCCAGATAACATATTATTCTGCACATACCTGCAACCATTAGATTCATCAACAGAAATCCTTTTAGCCAGAAGCAACAAACTAAATGTGAACTAATAAAGAAGACAAAAGGAAAAACCAAAATAGATACAAAATTGTGTACTCGGCATTAATGATGACTGTCAGTGGTGCCCAGCAGCCGATGGGGTTAAGTGGGGTTTGAGATTGTCATATCCTTTGTGAACGGTTGGGGGAGGTGATCTGTGTGCCTTGAGAAGGAGGGAGGAGGAGCGTCTATTTTACTAAAATGTTTAGCATCATTTTAGAGAAAATAAATATTTCCAGTTCCTTTCATAATAAGTCACGGGGAAGGCCCTCAAATTATCGTTCATTTATAGCAACTGACATTAAAGTTGTGCAAACTTACAACTCCCTCAGATTTGGTAGATCCACTAACGAGGAAGGCAGCTCACCAGTCAATTGATTGTTCTCAAGATGACTACAACAAATAAAAATATAGGTTAGCTTAAATTCTTTATACTTGCAATGAATAAAAGAAAAAATTCATCTAAAATTACATGATCTTCAATCCAATGCATCCAGAAAAATCTGGTATTGGACCAGTCAGTGAATTCCCATCGAGCCACCTACAACCAAAAGACAAGTAAATGCTGGTTAGACAGGGGACTTTGGTTTATTCAGCATAAACAGGAGAACTTCCTTCACCAACCAGAAAATCGAGAAAGCAGTTTTAAACTTACAATTCAACTAAGCTGCTTAGCTTTGTCAAGTCCAAAGGGATATTCCCTGTCAAATTCTTCCCAGACAATTTACTGACAAATACCAGAGACACAAAGATTTGATTAGAGCAGTGACATTTCTTTCTAGTTAATAAGAAACAGTTTATACCTTAGCAAAAGAAGGAATATATAATTACACAAACAAACATATATATATATATATATATATATATATAGAGAGAGAGAGAGAGCAGTGTTATGGTGGAAAGCTTGCCCCACAGCCTTCCGTAGATATGTTTCCAAATTTACTAAAAAAAAAATTCCCCATATTGGACTTTCTGTTACTTCCATCTATATTACACTTTCTAATTGTCAGTTTTGATAACGTTATGGAGAGTGTTTCGGCAGCAATTCACAGTAGGTAGAAGTGTTATGCATCTGATTACATTATGTCAGTATGCACTAACAAATTCACTCAAATGCATAAAATAAAGCGATAAATAACATCACAAATAGACAAGTGTCATAACTATAAAAGCTCTAAAATTGAAATATTAGTTTATAGCTCAAGTAAACACGTATGCAGTGTACACAGTTATATCACAAAAGCATAGATATGAGAAAATGAAAAGTTAAGAATTAGAAACTCTGGTGCAATGTCCTACCACTGCATTTTTTTATATATTACAAGAGAGAGAATCACGTAACCTCTAAAAAGGCACAAACTTTGTAGACATTAAAAGGTTTGAGTAGAACTTAAAGGGGAAAACCTTTACATTGAAACAATTCTCGGTTGGGGATCTGAATTACACAGCACCCAGGACCATGGAACTGGCAGACATGGGTCGCCCCCTTCTTGTGCCCAATCTGCTGATGAGTAAAGTGAAACCACTCTAGCAATAACAGATCCTGCAACTCAAGGAAACCTAGTATCAAATGTGCAACACAAACTTTTAAAAGTAAGAAGGAGCATGAAGTCTAATGGTTTGGATATTCCAGTAATCATCCTTAAAATCCAAGTTAACAACATTTAGGAAACCATGAATTCTGAATCAGGAAACTTATTCGGAGGAACATGCTAAACTAAAAGAAGCAAAACCATGCTTACCATCTAGGGAACCATCGATTTTCTTAACATACTTATTTATCTCCATTGCGTTTAGAAGGGGGCCCAAGGAGGAATCAGATGTTCTCCCAAATCTAAAAGATAATACAAAGGGGAAGGATATGTTGTCAAATCCAGGTTCGTACAGACGGTATTTTCCTAGAGCATTTTCTTCAATATTAACAGCAGGTTTGCTGAGATCAGGCATTCCTGGAAGTACTAGCCTGAATTTCCTGACCTCATTTGGACCCAATTCTTCAATTTCTGCAAAGTAGGTGTATGCCCAACCAAAACCCGGAAAACCATCCAGGTTCAGGCGGTATGTTAATGATCCATTTCTGCCAACTACAGCTGTCTGCATCACTTTCTGAGGTGGTCTTTCATCTTTGTTAACATCGATTGGCATTCGGGTTGACACTTTTTCCGTTCCAGCAGCAACATCAACAAGGTAATTTGCTTTCCTCACGGAGTCAGATTCCCATATTCTATCAAATGGATCATCAGGATACCTGAGATGATTATGCAGACAAATAAACAGTAATAAGTAATTTGATTTCTGAGGTTCCTTATTAGTAACTTTTTTTAGATTTGTTCATCCTTAGGGACCTTATAATATAATTTTTCTTAATGCAACAAGTATGCAGGGAAAAAAATCATCGATGCCAGCCAAGCATATGCTTAGTGAAAACCATTTTTTTATTATTCCACAAACCCGTCTATCTGAATAATCGGTCTCAACTTGGGAGGAAGAACTGGTAATAAGGTTTTATTTCCCACTGCTACAAGCATTTAGATCAATTTAGACCTGAAAAATCAAGAAATTTGAATTAGATAATCTGAGGCATACCTGACTGGAGCTTCACTATCTGCACCAAAATTTATTCTTGCGGACACGCTGAGATAGAACTGATTCTCAAATTGTGTGAGGTAGATCGAACCATTAAACTGTCGGAGCTCAAGGGTAGAGATAAACGGCTGCCCAGTTGTAGCATTGGATAAACATACACTAATTGTAGGATCTGAAGCCAGAAATATTAACTCTTGAACCTCTATCGTATCAGCATCCGAAATGGCAATTGTAGCCCAATGAGTTGGCCCAAGGGAGATGTCAAACTTTGGGTAAACATTATTGTTGTCAAAGTTACCATACAAGAAGGTTGCTCTCACTAGGTACCTTGTCCTAGCGGTAACATTAAGTGTATAACAGTACTTCCTGTTATCTGCAGGGAAGTGTCTCAGTGTCGTATATTGCTTCCTTGTCTCATTTGCGACAGAAATATTAGCTGTTTCCCCATATATAAAACTATCATCAGGAGACCACTGAAGACCAAGCTCATCGGTAAAAGTATCTTTACCTCCACAATTTAAACTCAGGAAACCTGCTTCACATTATTAAATTTATTATCAGCAATGGAGTAAATGTAAAGCATAGTTCTCTCCTCTTATTTCAAGACCTTTTTTTATTATAAATAAACCTTTAGATAATATTCTCTTATTTCAAGACTCTTACATGCAACTTATGGTAAAACTTCAAAATCAACATCATGTGTAACAGAAGACCTATTGAACCTTAATCTGAGTTTAAAATGCAACTTACATCTTGCTTCCCGTATAAATCAAAGATGTAGAATAACTAAAATCTGTCTAACAATTATTTTTGTCTTTTGATAGCTCATCAATCATTTCCCAAACTTAGTATTTAACACATTGAATTACTTCATTAGCACAGGAAAACTAGCGAGGAATATTTGCATGTTGTCTCTGTGATTGGGTTTTTTATAAGGTTCACAAACTGAAAAACAAATTTGGAGTGGCACAATCATTAACTGGTATTCTGTGCATTCAACTACCAGATAAATGTCTGAAGAAAAACACACCACGTGGTGTTCTGACTCTTATTTCCAACATTAACTAATTGAATTTGAAACCAAAGTCCACCATCCAAAATTTTAAAAAACTATAAAATTTGTAGAAAACAATCAAATTAGTCAATAATTGAAATATTCATAAATAGCATGTATCAGAGAAAAATTAAAAATGCGGTTGAAATCTCTTTTCTCATTTTCCTTTTTGTCAACTATTTTTGCACTCAGTAAAAGATTTCAAGGAAAAGCAAGAGTATGTATATATTATTTAATGGGAATTACTAATGTTGCACAGTGCATCTGTTTCAAGTACAGAGTTGGCCAGGGGTGCTAATCTGGCCACCCAACCCAGCAGGTCAGGGGCAGGACGGCCAAAGGTTTGTTAATAGCTGGCTGCCTGGTCGACTACAAGAATTATTTCTCAATTTCAATCTAGTTAAGGCCATTCGCCTACTAAACTATAGGATAGCACACTAGCTGGGTCAACTACCAGAGTCATGTTTCCATTTCACTATAGTTAAGGGCTTAAGGCCACTTGTCTACCAACAAAAGGATATACATTGGACTATATCTCTTCATAACATTTCAATTATGAGCTAGGTCAACATGACCAAAACATCTTAGGATATGTTCAAAGGAAAAAAAGACAAATCTGCTTAATAGTGTAATTTCTTTTCAGAATTATGTTACACTTCAATCTGATGCATCTCTCCCAATTGGTTAGGTTTACATGTTGGCCTTGGCAACACATGACCAAACCATGTCATCTAACTTCTCATCGTGTCATATACTAATATTACCTTTAAGTTCTTACAAATTCCATTTATTTTTATCAGTATCCATTTTACCATTCATATAGCTCCATTCATTTGGTGGGCATCTTGCTTCTTGACTGGCAAATATTATGTATACAAAGCATGCTTGGCATTGGAGTCATCCTCTAAAATTCCCACGTAGTTTTAACACCAAGTAACAATGTCAAATTTTGATGAAGTTCTAAAATTTCAATAGTTATTTTAGTTTCAATTTTCACCAATTGACCTTTTGAAATTTAAACCAAATACAAGAACTCACCACTTGACCAAAAAATAAATTCAGAAGTTTGGGATATAGTTTCAACTTTTGCTAGGGCTATAATTGACAATTTAACCAAAACTTTAAAAAATTTCCCATGAGTCAGAATCTTGATTAAAGTGAATACAAAATCATTCATGATTAACCTATGGGATTTTTCTTGAGTGTGCTTCAGCAATGCCAAAAACACGCTCTATATGATATTATTTGCAGACTCTTGAGAATCAAAATACAACTTATGTATGAATTAGACAAGTAACCTTATAACACAATCTGCAGTGTTCTAAAATTGGTTTCAAAAGCATGTCATATATCGTGTAGTGTCGCTAACGAAAGAGGCAGCTGCAGGATAACACTACTTCCTGCCAATTATTAGTTAATTTATTAGACTCTCTCCTCTGATGCATTGAGCCATTTTCTAATTGCTTTCATTTTTTTGTTCTTTTGTTGGGGGGGGGGGGGGGGGGGGGGGGGGTTGACTGCAACAAAGTCAATTAAAGCACAGTACTAACTCAGACACCTTATTTGAGCTTTAGTCTTAGATTTCCATCATATGCACAACTCATCTTCCAAGATGTGAGACCCAGCTTAATGTATTGCGTTCAAACTCTTCGTTCTGAATATGGTTACTCTTTGCAAAATGAAACTTCAATCCATCGATTACCGTAAATAAAAATTCTTAAAGAAAAGTGGTTTGGTTTGGGAGAAGCAAAAATGAACCCACATATATAAGATCCATAAACATAGAACTTACAGTTTAGGCAATACTAAAAAAGAATAAATTGGATGAATTGTTGTAGCTTAGGTTCAAAATTATTGCACTTGTGAACGTAACAATATGACAATGGATCACCTAAAAGAGGTTTCCTTGATAAAATTAATTTGCATAGAGAAATCAATTGTGATATGGAGATTAATGATAATTTATATATGAAAAAGACTATTAAACAACAGTCCAATCTATAACAAAGTAAAGCTGAAGAACAAAGTATATAATGCCTTAAAGAAACAAAAGCAAAAGAAAACCAATAACTGACTTGAGTAAATCACATACTCATATCCCTCAATTCCGCTAATCATCATTATGGAGTACAACATCAACAAAAAAAATTGCAGAAAACAATATATATAGATATATATAGTACAGATACAGAAAGAGATAAACCTGGTTTCTGAGCTGTTGTGACATCCAAGAAGAGAAGAACAGAGGAGAGAAGGAGAAAGAGAAACCTAGCCGCCTCCATTTCCCTTGTTGTGTGATGAAAAAGAGTGACAGAGAAAATGATAGCATAAAAATGGTGGATAAAAAGGAAAGAACAGATAAAAAAAAAAGTGACTGTATTATAGAGCAAGGCAAATTGATGAAAAAAGAAAAGCTCAAAGTTTGTTGAAATGGTAAAGTAGTAAATGCATCTATCTATCTGTTTTGGCCACAAAAACAAATCAAATATATCTGGGGGTTTGATTCTCTCTTATTATATAATTTTAGAGAGAGAGAGAGAGTAGTGCTGTACTACGTTGGATGGAGAGGTGTGGATACTGGATATGATAGTGGAAGGAAGGAGTCTCGTCTACTAGTACTTGTTGTGGGGTTGTCTGTCAGGTGTGGGACCCACAAAAAAATGGCAGTGATAGGTTTGGAGTGTTTGGACTTGGAATGACGGAACTGTAAAGGACGGGATTCGCACACTACAGAGACAGTGGTCGTTCTGGGTCCCACCATTTCGTTTCAATTGAAGTACATTCTCATTTGCATACGAAGAATTGTTGACCCACGCGCAACATGAGCGGAGTGTGCACCAAATTTACTAAGAGCATCCACTATGGGATCTCCAAATTTGAATTTTAACTAGCCACCTCAACAATTTAGCTAGTCACATCATCATATCAGGATTTCTAAATTTTGACTCCACAACAGGTTCTCCAGATTTGAATTTTAGCCAACCACATCATAATTTCTAATTTTAACTCCACAACAGATTTTCTAAATTTTTATTACCCACACAATTAAATAATCTTACACAATTAAATTAATTTTAAAATTTTATGTATATACATATTTATATTAAATTTTTTTATACTTTTTTAACTTAAAAAATTCATAATTTTTTCGTTTTAAATCAAAAAATAGCCTAAGTGGTACTCAAATTAAAGCTCTCAGAATTATCTTTATAACAAAATTAGTTTCATCAAAAAATTTAATTTGTAGTGAAAGTTATTGACATTTAAGTAAATGATACACATATATATATATATATATACATGGCACGATTTTCGAGAAAAACAAAGACCAAAAAAAAAAAATACAAACCTTTGGTTAGCTAAGAGCATCCACTATGGGATTTCCAAATTTGGTTCTCCAAATTTAAATTTTAGCTAGTCACCTCAACAATTTAGCTAGCCACATCATCATATCAGGATATCTAAATTTTGACTCCACAACAGGTTCTCCAGATTTGAATTTTAGCCAACCACATCATAATTTCTAATTTTAACTCCACAACAGATTTTCCAAATTTTTATTACCCACACAATTAAATAATCTTATACAATTAAATTAATTTTAAAATTTTATGTATATACATATTTATATTAAATTTTTTAATACTTTTTTAACTTAAAAAATTCATAATTTTTTCGTTTTAAATCAAAAAATAGCCTAAGTGGTACTCAAATTAAAGCTCTCGAAATTATCTTTATAACAAAATTAGTTTCATTAAAAAATTTAATTTGTAGTGAAAGTTATTGACATTTAAGTAAATGATACACATATATATATATATATACATGGCACGATTTTCGAGAAAAACAAAGACCAAAAAAAAAAAATACAAACCTTTGGTTAGCTAAGTGGTTCGCCGGATCCGACTAACCACTTGGCTAACCTCAAGTGGGACCCATAAATATAGCTATCACATTGTATTGCTACCGTGTGTATTTGATCTCCAAACGTGGCTTTGGCTATCCCATTGGTGATGCTCTAAGTGGTTCGCCTGATCCGGCTAACCACTTGGCTAACCTCAAGTGGGACCCATAAATATAGTTATCACATTGTATTGCTACAGTGTGTATTTGATCTCCAAACGTGGCTTTGGTTATCCCATTGGTGATGCTCTAAACGGAGACTCGAACTGGTTGTAAACACCTTTCACAAGCTCACGTTCGTGAACATAAACTAATTTATATTTATAAAAAAGTCAAATAATTTTGAACACAAGTTACCAAAGTCGTTTTTTTTATATAATAATGAGTGGGATTTGAGTTTAACTTTTTGAACTCATCAGAAATAAAAGAATGAAGTTCAAATATGTTCAAACTCAACTCATTTCAATTCATTTATAACTTCATTTTATATATATATATATATTAGTGAATGACTATATTTATAGTACTATCATGTACTTGAAATTATAATCTTAAGATAAAGTAATTTTAAACCGTAAATAGCAAAAGATATTTTGAATAGTAGAATTAATTTTTTAATTATTTTTGACCGTTAAATTAAATATTTTGTCCTTATTATACCAAACTTTTATATTATATAGATTTTATTTTTTTATATAAAATGTTTATAGCAATTTTATTCTTATATTACAATTTAAAAAAGAAATATATTATCTTATATTAAATATCATTATTTATTTTAGAGTTGTCGGCACTTTGAGCTTGAGGTATTTAATTTGGACTGGGATCCGATGCGGTATAGTACCGTACAAGTGTTTTTTTTCTATTGCATCGCACGGTCCATAAAAGATGAGGACTAATAATTTAGGTGTAGTTGAAAAGTTATTAAGAAATTTTTGTTATCAGCAGAGAAGGGCAAATTCAAAAGTCAAAATGGTAGGATGTCATTTTTCAAAAATCTCATTTTATATATATATATATATGAAGAGTTTGAAGGTCCAAGAGCCAAGTAAGATAAAATAAGTGTTTTTTATTTATTTATCAAAAAAGAAAATAAATAAATAGTTTATCCTAATTAAGTAACTAATTAATTCATTATCAAGAAAGGGACAGGAACAAAAGAACTCCATATCCCTAATTGGGAAATCATCGTTGTTAAACCTAATCATAGGTGTTGATACTATTTTTCTTTCACTTTCATATATATATATATATATTCTTATGTTGTTAAAGTAGTTAAAACTCTTTTTGACGCAGGTTTACGATACAGAATTCTTTTAGTGTGATAAATAAGTTGAAAACTTTCAAGAAAGTGATTGCTTATTCTTTATAGGATTGTTTATGGACTGCCTTTATCAAAGTGTGTGTGGATTAACTTTGTCACAACTTTATAAAAAGATAACTCATTTCTCATTCTTTTTTATACCTACTTTTTCTTTACCTGTTGCACTTTGAAGTGGAATCAAACGCTACAGGTTGGTCTGCATAATTTACACCACATCTTTCTATTTTATTTTATTTTTTAAAACAATATAAATATATATATATGAGTTTTCTTAGTGTCTAAGTTTACAGAGTGACAACCATTTACAACAAAAATTAATGAATATAAAAAAATTGTTCACTACGCATTAGGGATGGCAATTTTATCCGCCCCGTCGAATTTTCGCCCCGTCCAGTCCCGTTTAGGGAGCCTAAGGGAGCCATTTTTTTTCCGTAAGGACGGGTTTGAAAAAAAAAATCAAAATCCGCCTCAGGTACGTGACGGGTTCGAGGCTCTATAATAACTCGCCCCACCCCGCCTATATATTTTATTATTATAAATATAGTTATATGTATATGTATATATATATATATATATATATATACAAATTATAATTTTACTTTTTGTTGTATTAAGACTTATATTTTCATTTTATCTTTTTGTTGTATTAACACTTCTTTAATTGTTAGATCAATCTTGTTACTAAGTTATTTAGTTATGAAATATATTTTCTATAATAAGCTATTTAATTATGGAATCTCATAATTTTATTTCTTAAACAGAGATTATACTATTTTGAATTTAATAATATCAAACTTGATACTACCCACTAGGCTCGTATTTTTTAAAAAAATTAATTTTTATTGATGTTTGATGTGGTTACAATTTTGTGGGGAGGGGCCCCGCCTCACTCGTTTCGTTCCACCCATTTTGAAATTTTAAACGGGTCGGGGACCGGGTGGGGTTTCTCCCAACGGGGCGAGGATGAGTTTTGAAATTTCATCCCGTTTCAAATCCGTGACAGATTTGGTAATTGTGTTAAAAGTAGCGGGGCGGGGTCGAGTTTAGGCAAATTCGTGCAGTACCCGCCCCTTTGCCATCCCTACTACGCATGGTTTTGTATAATGAATGCGTTTGGCATGAACTTGCCGGTTCATTAAAAATATGTAGATACAAACAAAGGAGACCCTAAAAGCCTTCTTTTTAAATGGAAAATAACCTTAGAATAAACAAAGTGAAATTCTTAGGCCTTGTTTGATAACATTTTCATTTTTTGTTTTTCGTTTTTATCTTTAATATTTTAGAAGCCACGACAGAAAATGCGTTTGGAAACATAATTTTATTTATGAAAAAAATAAGAACAATGTAAAAATTCTGACAACCATTTAGGAATAATTTAAAACTTCAGTTCAAGTTTTCATTTCTAAACATTTTTATAAAGTACAGTAAATAAAATTTTTGGTTGCTAAGAAAATATAAATATAATGAAATACAATAAATTAAAATTGATAAATAAATAAGAATAAATTTTCTTATAAAATTCAATAGATAAAAAATTTGGTTGCTCAAAAAATATCAATATAATAAATAAAATATAATAAATAAAACGTTGGTTGCTCAAAAATATGGACGCTTATTTTTTTTTTTTCAATTATTACAACTTTTTTATTTTAGTCCATAATAGTACTAATGGGTTTTTTTTTTTTTTTTTTGGTTACCAAACATGTTTTATGTTTTGTGCTTTCAAACACTCAATAGTAGCATATGACATTACCAAACGTCTATTGTCTGCTGCTTTTGATAGAATTTGATTTTCAACTTTCATTTTTTTTATAAAAAAAAAAAAAAAAGGCAGCATTACCAAACAAGCCCTTATCTAATTATCTTTGTGGTTATTGATTGTAATTTTGTTGAGTGGGTGATTGGACCTTTCCAATAATGTATTCGTAACTCTCTTGTTCTATACTCTAATTATTATGTAGCATCATTACTTTTGTTTGGCTAATCTACATCCATGGCACATCATCCATACTAATAGACAGAATTAACAGATCATTTATTTGATTGATTTGCTTGGAGATTATCTTAAAAATTAAAAAGTATGTTATTTTTCAATATGAATTAATAATTTTATTGATGAAAAAGAAAAAGATGTGATTTATAAATGACAAATATAAATATTCCATTCGATTTCGATGAGTAGGCAAGTAATAAAATTCGTGTTGATGGGACCATTTTGCAGTAGTAAAGCCATAGCTCCAAGTAAAAAAAAGCAAATTACAAAGAAGTTATATTTTTCATTTTATAAGAGCTATAAATTCTATAATAGCATTCGAAATCGGAGTCCCATTTCATTTCAGTACATCAGGTGGTGGGTGTTGTTTGGTAAATATTCGATGAGCCGGATATATCGTGTCATTAATATGCTCAGCTAATAAAAATGCATTATTTTAGTGAAATTGGTCTCACCAACATATGAAAACTGCTTTCAATCAACTAAAATAATGTATTTTTATTGGCGGGGTATATCGATGATGTGATATGCCGGACTTATTTTTGAGATGAAAAATCATTGTTGTGACCTTTAAATGTTATTAGTATAAATTTTCTATTTTGTTTAGATCCGCACAGTCTAATGAAATTTATTTTACTTGAAAATGATATAAGTTCACAGGTTGGTTGTCTCGAAAAACAACCTAATTGGTGGTGAAGATTTGTGCTTAGGGTCCAATTGAATTTGAGTTCCACCAATGCAAGCCCAGCTCAGCTGATTCCAAACTAGAGCAGGCCTTAATCACACAAACTTCGAGTTGAATGGGTAATAAATGGGCTAAAGGACTCGCACCATAGTCAAGGCCCAACCGGAAGTAGGTATTCTAGACCAAATTAAGTCTAAGCTAAATGGGTCCATTATAGTATGACCAAGCCCAGCCTGAACAGCCACGTAGCAATCATTTTTAGCAAGAAATAAGACTGGAATATGAATTCTATTCATTGTCTATACTTACAAAAGCAAGAAAAGGAATATATATATATATATATATATATATATATATTTGTAGTCGAATCAGGGCGGGCCTATTCCCCCATCCCCCTCAAATTTTATTTTAAAATTCTTGAAAAATATTTGGTCCCTCCAAATGTTTGAAAAATTCTATTTAATAATTAGGGTAATGCTACTCAGATAGAATTTTTAGGCAGAATTTGTAGGCAGAAACATTTACATCCATTGGATGCATGTGGTGAGTGTATGTGGTGGGGCCTACCACATGCTTCCAATGGATATAAATGTTTCTGCCTACGAATTCTGCTTAAGTATTCTGCCTGAGTAGCATTACCCTAATAATTAATAGGGCTCTATAATAGTTTAATTAAAGTATATTAAAAAGATTTACTTGCAAAAAAAATTATATTAACAAGTAAACTCCACAAAGCTAACAAATAATCTCAATTTTCAATCTTTTAAGCTTTATTTATTAAAACCCACACACACATATATATAATAAGATATATGACTCATATTTTTCTTCTTCTCATTGTTCTACTATTTTTTAAATTTTTTTTTTTTGTCCATTTATATATTATACATTGCCAAATTAGATATATTTATGCATGAGTTATGGAATAATTTTTATATATACATGATCTTATTTTATTTTTATAAACTATAGTTTATATGTATTTTTAAATTTTATTTTCATAAACTAATTCGATGTCCACCAAAGGCCTAATGGCCAAGCAGTATGTCCTCTCCTTTCAAATTGAAAGCGAGAGGATTCGAGTTTCTTCATAGGGGAAAAAACTCACATGGCTTGTGAGGTGTTTCGTGTATTTAGGGGGATTAATCTCATCTAAAGGGTATGGATTACTTCCTGTTTTGGGTTCGACGCACGTGACCCACAAGTAAAAATCCCCTCTAATGAAGGTTTTTCTGCAGCGCCTCGAGTGACATTTGTATCTATCGATAGTAACTCACGTTACTAAAATGAATGACATCGTTGTCATCTATTTTAGTAACCAAAGTTACTAGTTGATAGTGTCACCTATTGTAATAACATGAGTTACTACTAATAGTAAAAAACTTCATCGTTGAATTTGGATCCCCTCCCAATTTATATGAAAATAAGAGAAGAACGATGAGATGATGATTATGTATGAAGTAAATTCGCCCTTTAAGGAGTAATTATCTTTCTCTTCCAATTATGGAGTAAATTGTCATCAAGTAACATATAGATAAAATCTCTATATTTTAAACTAAATTACATTAAAACCCCCTCAAGTATCACTCTGTGACAAAATATTTTCATAAACTATCAACTCTACTAATATAATATTAAAGTTTGCAAAAGAAAATTACATTCAAGTTAATCCAACGGATTAACTCCCCAAATAAATATTTCTGATTCCATCGGTTTGTTTATGTCATTGTTGATTTCTCACATGTGAAAAACAAGAGATTGGAGAAAAGACAATAACAACAGTGTACAGAAAAGCCTTTAACCCGGCCACACCAAGAACTGTATATATATATATATATATATATATAGTCTGAATGCCTGAATGGAAAGGTCATGGGAAAGATGAAGAACCCCGGCATGAGAGAGAATGACAAGGTGTACGTTGGGAAAGAGGAGAAAACAGTTACGCTTCCATCGTGTTGGTGATATATGAACATGCCCAAGTGACAATATAAGTGGTAACTTATGTTATTAAAATAGGTGATACAATATCATCTATTTTAATAAAGTGAGTTACTAGTAATTTTTGTCACATATTATAATAAAGGAGTGCTAGGGGCAGTCGCTTAAGCGACTGTCCTTCCACAGTCGCTTTATTCATTGATGAAAATTAATTAGAGTAATTAATGTATTTTTGTGTAATAAATGTCTTACTTTTCCATCCAACAAAATGTCCTTCTAGTTTTAAGATATTTATACTAATGCCATAAACAAACAAATAAAACTATATTGGTCATTAAATAATTCTTCAGTTTTAAAAGAAAAATATATAGAAAATGATTATAATAAGTATATGGATTAATATAAAAAATTATTATTTAATTTTTTTTTGTTACCATAGCTTTGTTTGTTTGTTGATGGCATTAGTGTAAATATCTTAAAACTAAAAGGTCATTTTTGTTGAATGGAAAAGTAAGACATTTATTACACAAAAATGCATTAATTACTCTGATTAATTTTCACCAATGAATAGAGCGTGGCACTCCTCATTATAATAATGTGTAACAAATAAAATTGTAGAAAAACTCTCATTAAAGAGGATAATGATCGCTACTACATAGGCATTTTGTACGTGACAATTCATAGTTATTTGTGCACTGCTGATGCCCAAATATCAAGGAGCCTAAAAGTTAATATATATATATGTATTGTACATTGTTAGATTATATATTTTTTATTATATATTATATATCTTTTTCTAATAGGTTTTTTACATTTTTTCTTAAATCATATAGAATTAGAATTTTTTATCTTCTAAGTTTACTTAATTTACAAAATTATGTGCCTATAAATATGCTTTAATGTATTGTTCATAATATCAATTAATATATTAATTCAATCAAATACAATTATCTTTTTTTATTTCTAACATGGTATCAAAGCCTACCAATTTTTAGTACTCCGTCTTCATATTTCGTTGCATCACCGCTGGGGATGGCACCATCAGCTTTATCTCCGATGGGTAATCGTTAAAATAACTTCTGCCTTATATATATATATATATATATATATATATTATATATTATATAGATAATAAAAGAAAATATAATAGCCCTGTTCAAGTTTAATTAATCGGCTCCCACTAGTATCTGTGTGTCAAAGTTGCTAAATTCAATGAACTCATTTTTTAATTTTCAAATCAATTTTCACTCCAACAAACAGTTTTCGGTCTTACCGTCGCTCCAACGAATTCACTCTTTTACAGTTTCTTTGTATGTGTTTCGTAGCCACTGTTGGTAACATCATCAGATTGCTTTCACGAGCCATAACATCTGTGTGTCAAAACCGCTGATTTCAATAAGTTCTTTTTCTGATTTTTAAATCAGTTTTCACTTCAACAAGTCGCTTTAGGTCTTTCCGGCTCTTTTGTAGCTTCTTTGTATGTGTTTGCAGCCACAGTTGGTTCATTACTAGATTGTTTTCGCGAACCGCATTGAATATTTTGTCTCCAAACTCAAAGTGTCTTCATATGACTCACCTTGAATTTGCGGGGGGCGGTTAGATTATATATTTTCAGTTATAGATTATATATCTTTTCTTAATAGGGTTCTTACATTTTCTCTAAATCATATAAGATTATGATTTATTATTTCTTAAGTTTATTTAACTTTTAAAATTATGTATTTATAAATAGACTTTTATATACTATTTATAATATTAATTAATATATCAATTTAATTAAAAACAATTATGTTTCTTTTATTTCTGACATATAGTATATCATTTATGTGCATATATGTCCAGGCTATTATATCAGAAAGTAAAATAAATATATAAATAGGTAAACAAAACTAGAGTGAAGTGACTAGTCAAGAAGAGTTTACAGGTTGGTTCTAGGGTGCTCAAGGAGAGATCTCAAGATTAACCATTTAAGAATTCAATGTGTTGCCATAGGGTGGGGTAATAGGTTTGTTTTTGTTTAACAGAAGCTATGAAATGTACTAACCATCTCACAACATCTGCTTTCAATTTCTAGGGTAAGAAATTAATATGGCAGGTGACTAGGTGATCGAGCCTTATCGTGAGATTCTATATATATATATATATATATATCCCACTTATTAAACAAGAGCAACTGTGAAAGCATGTAAAAGATAGAGATGAAGAGAGTAGCTGCACAAACCTATGTCTTGGATGTATAGTGGGAACTCAAATTAATGAGTTTCTTGAATGAATTGAAGGATTCAACTCCTCTTTTGGATACTTTTTCTTTAAAATATGTTATTCACACTCTTAAAGACATCGAGGCATGTAATAAAAACAGATAATGGGTTTAGTTGAGTCTGAGTGTGACAGAAGCACTCAGCTTCAATTCCCCCCCCCCCCCCCCCCCCCCCTTTGTTTTTTTTTAGTACTGCGTCATCATCTCATTCTTATGGAGAGAGTAACGAGATTAAAATTGTACAGAAATTTATTTGGTTGTTAATTTTTAAAAATTATTTTTAAAAAAAATATATAATTTAGTAATAATTTTATATTTTTAAAATTTTTGATAATTATTTTCTGAGTAACAAATGAAGTACACCATTTGTTTTATGTTCATTTACTAATAAATTGGACAGCATTTTCACAACTAAAGTACAAACATAGTTACAAAAGTTTGTGCACATACCTTTTTTTTTTTTTTTTTTTTTCGGAAGGCAAATGGGAAAAAAGAGAGGTAGATAAGGGAAACCCAACACAACTCAAAACTAAGTACCTTTAGGCCCAAAAGGGCACTAACTAGTTTAAGTTGGATGGATCTTAAATACCACAATACAACTCCACATCTGTTCGATATGAGAACTTGACACTCAAATGTGTTTTTTTTTTTTTTGGAAGGCAAATGGGGAAAAAGGGAGGTAGATAAGGAAATCCAACACAACTTAAAACTAGGTACTTTTAGGTCCAAAAGGACACTAACTAGTTTGAGTTGGATGGACCTTAAATACCACAACACAACTCCACATCTGTTCGATTTGGGAACTTGACACTTAAATTTGTTTTTCTTTTTTTCGAAAGGCAAATGGGGAAAGAAAGAGGTAGATAAGGGAAACCCAACACAACTCAAAACTAGGTACCTTTAGGTCCAAAATGACTCTAACTAGTTTGAGTTGGATGGACCTTAAATATCACAACACAACTCCACATCTGTTCGATGTGGGAACTTGACACTCAAAGGTGTTTTTTTTTTTTTCGAAAGGCAAATGGGGAAAGGGGGAGGTAGATAAGGGAAACCCAACACAACTCAAAATTAGGTACCTTTAGGCCCAAAAGGACACATACTTCTTAACTCTCATGAAATTGACTTTCATAACCATGTTTTTTTTATTTTATTTTATCAAACACGTTTTTGTACTATTTTTAGATTTTAGTTCTCATAGTAAACTAACCCGGTATTAGGACTTATATGAAAACTGAATTTTGAAAAGTTAAATGCTTGACTTGACATATTTTATGAAAAGGTAAATTACTCTTATCTTTCACAAGATTTTAATTTTTTACTCTTAGATTAATTTTTTTGAAAATTTACTATAAGCTTTCTTCTTAACACCATTAATAGATACTGGAAAGTTATAATTTTACCCTCATAATAGACATCAAAATTGCTGACATTTTGTTGGCATAATGAAAATAAGATGAATTTATAATTGTACCCATTCAATCCTTTTTAATGACATATTTGCAATATATAATAAATTATATAATTGAATATTTTATATGTTTTGAAAATAAAAATATATGTCTTTACCGTATTAAATAAAAATTTAAAAAATTAAATAATATGTATTAAATACTTATTACTATGTCTGATGGGGTGTTTGACTCATAATATGAAACGTGTAACGTGGGATGATAGTGCTAAGGTGACATGGATAAAAATGATGTTTGACCAAGACTGGTTATCTTTGAGTGGGAGAGAGAAACTAAAAAGACAGAGTTTTACTAGGATACGCCCTCACTTGGTCACTATAAATAAAGGACGATTCATATACCAAGGTACGTAATTAATACCCTCTGAGTTCTTTTATAGCTTCTAAAACCTTCCGATTTCTGACTTGATCGTTGAAGCGCCGGTACCCTTTCGATTACTCTTCTCTTGTCCTTTTTTACAGGTTGGTGTTTGACTAATTCGGGGTGAATTTTTACATCATCAGTTGGCGTCGTCAGTGGGAACAATCACAAACTTGATTGTTCTACACGAATCATATACGAAGCATAATGCACCTACGATTTGGGTTAGAGACTACCATTGTACAGGACCCTCTTGTGCAAGGCCTTCCTGCCAGCCACAATCCTCCAACTCAGGACCTTCCTGCCGGTCACAATCCTCTAGCCGCATATGCCAGCTGCAAGACAAGGAGACATGCAACCTCCTGGACAGATGGACTTCCCTGGGGCACTCCCTAAAATTTCAAACGACCAGGGACGGATCGCAACGTTGAAATGCCAGGTCCGAAACTTGAATCAAAGTCTGGCCCAGATACTCCAACAAAATGCGGCAATTTTGCAGCGCCTCCCTCCTGTGGCGCCAGTACCATTGCCTTCGCCGAGTTACTTTAGGCCTGTTGATCCAGAAGGGGATGATGTTGGGCAAGACAATGAAGTCCCAACGGACGATGCAGCTTAGAGTCAAGTAAGAGGTGGGACGAACCCCAATCACCTAGTCCCACTTGAAAAAAACTAACCCCATAAAGACTCAAAACACCCAGGGGAGACTACCTATTATGACATGGAGATGCAGGACCTTAGAGCTAGGGTAGAAAGCATGGCCCACACCATAAGGGGAAAGGGCCCTGCTACAGTAGAGGAGCTGGTCCAGCAAATCAACCTCCCTTTCTCTGCAGGGATAATGAACTGTCCTTTGCCCAACAAGTTCAAGATGCCCATCCTTGAAAGCTTTGATAGGACCAAGGACCCGTTAGATCATCTGGAAACCTACAAGGATCTGATGCACCTCGAAGTAATACTGGATAAAATCCTATGTAAAGCATTTTTTACTACATTGAAGGGTTCTTCCCGGTCATGGTTTAACAACCTGAAGCGGCATCTGTACGTTCATTCAAATAACTGAGCCAATTGTTCGTAAGAAATTTTATTGCTGTCGAAGACACAGAAAGCCTGCCATCTATCTCCTGAACGTAAGACGGATTAAGGGAGAGTCATTGGAATACTACATTAATCGGTTTAACAAGGAGATGTTGCAGGTCGATGCTCTGGACGACAAGGTGACAGTTACCATATTCATGGGGGGTCTATTGCCTTTAAAGTTCTTGTACTCAATTTCTAAGCACCCTCTAGAAAATATGTCCGAGCTACTCGTGAAGGTTCAAAAGTACATGAACGCAGAGGAGGCTTTTGATGCGAGAAAGACAGACAGGAAAAGGGAGGGACATTCCAGTGAGGATGATAGAGACCCCAAATATGGCAGAATATCACGGGAGTAAACCTATAAAGTGTCACGTTATGATAAGGGATTTAACACATTTACCCCCTTAAACACGTCAATGAGTCAAATCCTCCTTTATATCCAAGATGACCCAACTGTTGCATGGCCCCCAAAACTAAGAATTGACCCATCCAAGAGGTCTTGCGACAAGTATTGTAGGTTTCATCGCGACCATGGCCACGATACAGATGAATGCATAGACTTGAAAATGCAGATTGAAAGCCTGATTCATATGGGCCAACTACAAAGATACGTGGCCAGAGATGAGAAGAGAACACGGAACCGCCCATGGGATGGGGATGGTAAAGATGACAGCACTCAAAAAAATTATTTATTGGGAGAAATTAGAGTAATTTTTATTGGACTTGGAGGAGACAGGGGGCATATTGACTAGAGACATTAAAAGGGAGACAGTTGGCTCATCCTTGGGATGTTGAGCATCTGAGGATGTACCACCAGTAAGATTTTCTTTTAAAAGTTACATTTACTTTAATAATTCTAGAAACTCAATTTAATATCGAGCCTTAGGACGATAACTCTGAGGTTTTTGCTCAAATAATTCTCTACTTGTTGTTAGAAATTCAATAACAATCATTTTTATTTCAGAATATGTTGTTATAACTAAAACAAAAAATAAAATAGCCTTATGAGGGCACAATCCTACGCACGTCTAGCCCTACGGGAACACAGCCCTTACGGGAGCACAGCCCTACGGGAGCACAGTCCTACGGGGACACAGCCCTACGGGAATACACCTCCAAGGAAAGCCTTTAATAAAAAAGGCAAGATGGATGAATTTCGAGAACATTGTTAAAATAGCCCTTCGGAGGCACAGCCCTACGGGGATACACCTCCAAGGAAGGCCTTTAATGAGAAAGGCATGATGTATGAATTTTGAGAACATTGTTAAAATAGTCCTACAGAGGCACAGCCCTACGGGGACACAACCCTACGGGGAATACACCTCGAATGAGGGCCTTTAATGAAAAAGACAGAAATTTCTAGAACATTGTTAAAAGGGTAATGCTACTCAGGCAGAATTTGTACGCAGAATTCGTAGGCAGAATGTTTTACATCCATTGGATGCATGTGGTGAGTGTATGTGGTGGGGCCTACTACATGCATCCAATGGATATAAAATATTCTGCCTATGAATTCTGCCTACAAATTCTGTCTGAATAGCATTATCCTTGTTAAAATAGCCTTACGGAGGCACAACCCTACGCACGGCTAGCCCTACGGGGACACGGCTCTACAGGGACAGAACTTTTCAAAGGGACTTTAATAAAAAAATAGGGATAATTAATCCCAAGAACATTGTCCTGCCAAGGTTGTCGTATGGCTTATCAAGAGCTTGCTATAAAGCTTATTAGTTAAAGTTTATTAACCAAATGAGTCATTGACAAAATGGTTAGGGTGAGATCATTAGAGCTTATTAGCTAAAGTTCGATTCTTCAAAACAACAATCATTTTTTAAATATATAAAGAAATTGGTTTCTTATATACCGACCAAAAGCAGAGTCCAAGAAGAAATCGCATCTTGAGCACGATCAAAACTGCACCTAGCTTAGCCCACTCACCCGGCCCAGGTTGGGCCTACCGGGCCCACCGCTCCCAGCCCAGGCCGGGCACTGCCTGGCGGGGCACCCCAACCCTAAGCCGGGCCCGCACGAAAAAAAGAAGAAGAGAAAAGCCAGGTTGTTTGTTCAAATATTGGTTGTGACACTAAATGTTTATGAAGGTCATGAACAGGGGGCATTTGATGGGGTGTTTGACTCCTAATATGAAATGTGTAACGTGGGATGATAGTGCTAAGGTGACATGGATAAAAAAGATGCTTGACCAAGATTGGTTATCTCCGAGTGGGAGAGGGAAATTGAAGAGACAGTTTTATTAGGATACGCCCTCACTTGGTCACTATAAATAAAGGATGGTTCATATACCGAGGCATGCAATTAATACCTTCTGAGTTCCTTTATAGCTTTTAAAGCCTTTCAATTTTTGACTTGATCGTCGGAGCGTAGTAGACCGGCACCGCGCCGGTGCCCTTTCAGTTACTCTTCTTTTGTCCTTTTTTACAGGTTGGTGTTTGACCAGTTCGGGGTGGATTTTTGCATCATCAATGACTAATATAGTATATACACATTACAACCTCCCATACTCTCTTCTCTCCACCGTCATCTCGCTCTCTTCACCACCATGACCACCACTGTATGACACCATCACCTCTTTATCTCTCTCTCATCCTGTGTGTAACCAACTGAGTTTAATCATCCTACATACCACCGATGCACCTCCATCCCACCCATGGTCCTAGCCGCCACCGCCAATGAGTAAAATTTTTGAATTTACATTCCACGTCTTTATTCTCAATTTTATCACATTCCTCTCTTCAGTAATTCTCTTAGATATTATCATGATTTTTCTCTATTTTATCTAACATAAAATGGGTCTTCATCTATTCATATAGAAGAATTCTTGATGTTAAAATCAAAGATCCAGGGAATAGGATAGAAATTAATATATGCTCCTAAAGAACTTGAGAAACTAATTGTTTCAAAATTCAAAATCCTAGATTAGCTATAACATACTGGTTTCATTTTTCATGGATCATCCAGGTGGTCTATCTATATCCCTTTGGCTCATTTTGGGTTTCTCTCACAATCAAAAAATTGGGCTAATTATTTCGATCATGCTATGGAAGGTGGGATTTAGAGTTTGCAAAACTTTTGGTATTAAAGTGGAGTGGTGGATTGGTTTGTATATGGTGGCGGAGGGTAGTTTTGCAAATGGTGGTGGCTGATGTGGGTTTGGAAGGTGGTGGTAAAAATATACCCACATGTGAAAAATTAATGGGTAGTTGTTACTTGTGATGGAGCTTTGAGATGTGGTAGTGGTGGCAGCACCAACGGAGATCGGTTATAATGGAGGTCTGAGATGTACGTGGTTATGATGGTGGTGGAATGGAAATTGGCTGGGACAGAGTTGAGAGAGGAAGGATGAGAACTTCCAGTGGGGTAGTTTTGTCTATATTAAGATAGACTTATCATGATCAGTCATTGCAAATATGTACAAGGTTAGTTTTGTCATTTTAGCGTATTTAAAGACAATTTTGACATTGAAGTAAATAATTCTCACGGTTTTGATTGACATTTAATGGCTAGCAGCTATTTGTTATTTTTCAAAAGATGTATGCTAGCGACAGTAACATTTGCAACTCTTGCTAGTCAATCGCAATCTCATTGGCTACTGTGGAATAGCATTAAATGTTTTAATCAGTCTTAAATATTAAACCTAAAAAATAACATCTTCTCTCTCCTCTCTTTATAGTAAAATTCTACCACAAAAACAAATACATTATTTTTTTCAAAAAATTACAATAATAGAATTGAACATTTAAGTTTTAGTTTTTTCTAAAAAAAAAATATCCTTATATTTTTTTAATATTACACCAACTGCTGTTACAAATTATACCATACTCATGTATGCATATTATATTATAACAAAAATAATAATTGTATACATATCTTAAGCGTATACATAAGTATGGTGTGGTATAGTAATACAATTAAGTATGGAATGATGTAGTAATACAAAAATAATTGTATTATATTATTTTTGTTATTTTTTTGTTGTAATATAATATATATTAGATATGTGTAATTGGAACAAAATTAGTTTGTTTCTAATCAACTTGATTATGGTATGACGTAGTAATACAAAAATAATTGTATTATATTATTTTTGTTATTTTTTTGTTGTAATATAATATATATTTGATATGTGTAATTGGAACAAAATTCATTTGTTTCTAATCAACTTAATGTAGTAAAATTTTATTTTTGTTATAATATAATATGAATACATGAGTGTGGTGTAATTTATAATGTCATAGTATAATATTAAAAAATATAAGGGTATATTTTTTTTATTGAGAAAGTTATAACTTAAGTGTTCAATGATCGATATTATTGTTATTTTTTAAGAAAAGAATGTATTAGTTTTATGAGAGAATTTTACAGAGGAAGAGACCCAATTTTTTAGGTGTAATATTTAAGGTTGATTAAAATATTTAATGTTATGAGCTAGATCAAGAGATAAAGGGTCATATCGTCTCACTAAAAGGTTGAAATGATCCTACCCATTTATCAGTCCAAACTCAAAAAGAAATTACAATTCTTGAGAGTGAAGATAACTGCAAATAAAAAAATTAGATAAATTTGTGGGTAATATGACCAAACTTTAGGAGAGGTGATACTAATTTACCTTTTATGAAACATATTATTATAAACTTGCTACTTAGTACTAGTACTATAATTGAATAAAAAATAATGATATTGTCTCTTTTTTTGTGAGTGAGGTAGTGTATCTCATCACATGATGTCATGTGTGGAGTCCATCGCCCCCACTAATATAAAACTATTTTCGAACTAAGATTCTATTCGATAGAAATTTTTCTTAACTTATAAATACAAATACTCTCCAAACTTTTAAATTTAAAAAATTAAAAGTCATTTTTCAAAAATCAGACCTAAGTCTAGCCTCAATGTCATTACTCTTGAACCAAGCATGACCATTAAACCAGCTAAAGAATCATTGTCAAAAACTAGCCGACAAAATGGAGCGAGCTCATTGCAAAGTACTTGGGGGCCAATTCCTTCTCGTAAGAGTTTAGTTCACTACCCAACGTGGAAACTGAAACATGTACTTTTTGAAGCCTACTTGTACAGCAATTACGAGGGCACCAGTTAAAGACCTCTCTCTCTCTCTGCCCACAATCAGCAAACCTTACACTGCACATAACAGAACATATGCACACACACCGATATATATATATATATATATGTTACATTGTTACTCTATTTAACATAGAGCCCAACAATTATTGAAGAGAGAAGAGGAAGACAAAGTCAAATTGGCCTTGTATTGATTCATCAGATCAGATGGTTAAAAACAGACCAGTAAAGTGAGAGATACGGACGGCTTTTAAAAGGCTGTTATTGTAATCTCACACAGAGCTTTTCTTCCATTGCTGCTGCCCGTGAACACAATACAAATATACGGATCACCACTTTTTAATCCCATGCAGCCAAGCAGGTGTACTTCTCTATATAGCAAAGCCGAGAATTGCGGGAATCACTTTTCTTCTTTATTTTACTTGTAAAAATTCAACCATATTTATATATATAAGAGAAGATAGAACGCATTAATATTCCTTTTCACATACATGAATAATACTTATTTTTTAAATTTTGGTAGTTTCTGTATAACGAGAGAGATTCATAATCACTCTAATTCTTGTTTTTTTTTTTTTTTCTACTAGTCAAGTGAACCTAACCCAAAAATTCTTACTTAGAATAATGACCTTTTTCTTAATTTTACTTCTTTCTTGCGAAAGGTATATAAGGTTGTGGTGAACTTCTGCTGTTCTAGGTCAAAGATTTTCACGAAGGTTTTTTTTCTCTATTGGCCAATACTTGAATGCAACTTAGTTTTTTTCTCTATTGAACAATATTTAAATGCAACTTAGATAAGAGTATGTCTACAATGCACTTGGTGTACTGTTTGAATTTTAACCATACGTGTACAACACATGTGATGAAACTCACTGTACGTGTCAAATGACTCAAATTCATCCGGTTCATCCTATATCTTCTCCCTAGATATACACTGCAAGATTTGATTGGTAAATCTACGGGACTCTTTACCTTAGGCATGTAATACTGTGACAAAGAAGAATGTCAAAAGAGCTAATATCCCTCCGAAACATTTTCTTTTTTTTTTTTAAAAAAAAAAGGAAAATCTCATGGCTACCATTTAAGATGGTGTTTTAAGTAATTACTTCTCTAGCAATTCTAAAAAATTTCCACTAAAGTCTGTTCATATCAGACAAGACCACTTTTTTTATGGCTCTTGGTAACAATTTAGATTGAAATTTTACGGACATGATTTTTATTTTTTTGTAATAAATACCAATATTCATATGAAGATTAGGTCTGATCAACACGACCTTAAAACTCAACAAAGTACCCTTCTGCTCTATCTAATGCCAAAAACCTCAGTGGAACCATATTCTATAAATTTTGGCCTTAATAAAAAATGAAATAGGTTGACTTGAAAATAGTTTCAAGGACAAAATGGTGATAAGAAAATGAAAACCATAAATGATCCATTGAAACAAGGACAATGGTTCTACATAAATGATCACAAGGTTACTAGGGAGAAATTGATGATAAATGATATCTATGGGTATTAAATGCACAAAGACCCTATGGAAATGGCGTATTTCATATAATTTTTAGGAAGCTTTCCCACGCAAACGAGCTTGCCAGCGAATAATTTTTGTCCCGGGAAATATGAGTTTTCAGTGGGGACCAAAAAGAACCATGCCTGTATGAGGTCTCCTTAATATATGCACGAGAACAGAGAGAGCACCATAATAACACAAGAACCAGGCAAAAGATGTATCCTTCTGATCGAAAAGAACAATTTTTCATGCCACCAGGGCAAAAACCTAGTTTCAGCAAGCTTTCGGTACAATAGGAGATGATTCAATCTAGTTCTTGCATGATACATGCACTTGAACATTTGAATTCAATTATAACCCTAGTTGGCTTCATTTACTTGTCCACTTTGTTCCTATAAAAAGGAGAAAATTTTGGATTATAGTTCTATTGTACCTGCTAGTGGTTTCAGCTCCTGAAATGGTATTGGGATATGCTGTTAGTATTGGCTATTGGTGGAGAGTAATGGTGGTGAAGGATGGTGTTAGGAAAGCGAGGTTGATGAACAGCAGCTGATGAAGTAACCATAGTTGAAGTAGCGAATCCTGATGATGCTGCAGTAGAGAGGAGCAATCCTGGAGTAGCTCCGACATAAGGGCCCTGGAATTGCCATGCCCAGTTGGGGAAGTAATCAACTTCCATTCTCCTTTCTATTGCTCTTTCCTGTAACAGAGATCGTGGCATAGTTAATTAACAGAACTTAGAGTTCCTCTCAGCAAGGATTGGCAATAATATCATGTATTAACTAGCAACAATAACTAGAAGGTCGTATGTTAATTAGTCAGAAAATTAGATGGACATCTGCAACATCACAATGCAAATTTAATATCATTAGGAGATTCCACAAAGCTTTACAACAGTGAAAGAAACTACATAAGCTTTACTCAAATTTCAGGCTAGGTAATTGCTAATTGGAAATTTTGCAGAAAAATTAACTTGTATGGATGAAATTAACGAGTGAGGTGATGTAGCTGCCAGTAGGCAACTAATTAAGTTTCTGGATGAGGTGTTAAAATAAAATATTTTCATATAAAGAAAACCCAACTGAAGTCCCGGAATTCATTTATATTATCAGAATGAATTGAAGAAGCTATGGCAATAAAATTGAAGAAGTCGACGAATGACAAATGACAAATGTGGAGGAAAACAGATTTATATACTTCAAGAACAGCTTATTGAAATATTTAAATAATATCACCTTATAGATGGGAAAGGTACTGATATCCGCGCCACTCCAAAGAGGAGGAGGGTGCTCGGATATCATTGCTGGGCCATTTGGTAGTTCAGGCCTCATTGTCACTGAAGCAGAGTTCTCAATCTGCAAGACAAACAGAAGTCCAAGGTGAGCTGAGACCTAGCCTAAAATTTAAATTCCAAATGCAGAGCAGAACTGAGCGAACGAGACTTTGGATATGTGATTTCAAAATTACCCTTGTTCTCATGTCCTCAGGAATGGGATCTGAGCCATGTAGGAAATGGAACTTCCCCGCATTTTTGTTATCATTTAGGCTACCAGCAACATGAGGAGGCGCAATGCCCAAGTTAAGATCAAGAGTGTGGCTACTGCCTGCATCTGAAGCGTTGAGGAACAATTTCTAAGTGAACTATGAACAATGATTAGTTTCCTATTTGCAAAAGAAAATGATGGAAATTCATCAAGAGATTAGATCAAACAAAAACTTGGACGAGTGTTACCTTCATTATCAGCCTCAGAACCTAACTCCCCTTCATATGTGCTTGCCTCAAAGTTAGTGACTGCTTCCCTTCCATTGCATTTGATAGCAGCCTTGTCATAAGCCCTGATTTTAACCAAACAAACATGTATAAAGTCAGTTAGAATCTCAAAATCTTGGCAGGCCAAAGTTACATCCAGCACAAAGAAGAGCGAGTTTATGATTGTCATGACCTTGCTGCATCCACCTCACTGTCAAACAGTCCGAGATATATATATCTGCAGAGAAGAAAATAAACACCAATCAATGAATACAGTACCATCCATCACATTTTTATTGCTCTCCCTCACATCCCTCCACTGTTTCATTCACGAGGAGAAAGAATAAGTGTAATTTCAGTTCATGAAATCACAACATCTCAATAGGCACATCCAAGAACACTAGCTATAAATATAATTTCAATTCGAATTGTTCCTCACTTCTTGCCAAGGAATTGCCCCATTCGAGCTTCCCATCGCCCACATTTGTGCAGAGTTACTCCCCTGTATTTTGAGCTACCTCTTGAGAAGCCGGTGCTCTGGCGACGAAGGATATGAACAAATTCTTCCTTTGTCAAGTTCCTCATCTGCAGAAAAGTAAAAACAAAACAAAGCAATACCTAACAAAGCTTCTTATAGAACTGGAGCATTGAGTTTAACTAACAATCTACCACAATGCACCTGCTTAAGATCTTCCTCATAATCGCTTATATTGAAATTGATATCAGCATCCACTCCACGGAACTTTATTGCAGCACGATCATATGCCCTGAGACCATAGATCAATAATACAATAAACTTCCAGCGTTAATTACAAGAGAAACAACAAATAACAGCAATTCTTAAAAAATTCAGTCCATTAAAATCTTTACCTAGCTGCAGCATGTGCAGTATCAAATCCCCCTATATAAATCACACAAAAATTCATGAAAACAAGTCATATCAGTAACTAAGCACGAACACAGTAATGGCTTGCTTTCTAGCAGAAGTAATAAACAAAGTGCAACTAAACTCACAGATTACATTTCCTTACCCAAATACACTTGCTTCCCACAATCCCTGTAACAAACACAAACAAGCCATTAAAATAATAATCATAATTTTTTAAGAATACTAAATGGAATACACATAAAATCGTACAGTAGGAGACCACAAGTTAATACTAAATACAATTCCGAAGTATGTGCATCAAATCAAACAAATTGAAAGATCACTACAATCAAAATGCTCTCGCAAATTTCACTACCAATTATGCATACAAAATATAGAATGTAAATTAAATGATACAAAAATGAACGAAATATTCCAAGAAATTGTAAGATAGACTAACCAAATATGTGATTCCCATCTTCCTGTTCTTCGATAAAACGTAACACCCCGATATTGCGAGCTCCGAGACCTCGGTCCCCTCCGACTCTTCTTCACTTGTCGCGGCACGATCCTCTGCTCCGGCGAACCACCGTAATTTCCCTCCTTAAATGAATGATCCAACCACGGACGCTGCGATGAAGACGCCTCTCCGCCTCCACTCGCCGGAAAAAGATTCTGCGCGACAAAACCTGACCTAATGCTCCGATTCTCATCGTCTTCACCTTGATTACAATCTATATTGCCTTTCAGTACATTAAAGTTATACTCAATGGTATAGCTGTTGCGATGATTGGCGTGAGTAGAGCACGAGTCCTCGTCGCCACCGTAGCTGGCAGTTTCGGCATTGACGACGGAGGAATTAGAGGTGGCGGAACAGTCCATTTGGCTGCCGGAAAATTCCAGAAACTTCTCCTTAACCATTTCCAGTCCATCTGAGGCTGAATCAGTCGAAGCAACACTGAGATTGAGGTCCAACATCATTCCGCTCCTCAATTCTTATCGAATCCCTAGATGTTACACAGTGATATATAGTCTATATATGTATAAAAATCAGTACAAATCGGATCGAAATACACGAGAGAGACTTAAACTTTATAGGAATTCAACAGTTTGATAAAGGAATGCTAGAGAGAGAGTCGAGCGATTTGTACGAAAAAGAAATGAGGATCGAACTAACAAAAAAAGAAAGGAAACGAACAAAAACATGCTCATATGTACATGTATATATGTAAATTTAGATATATTTATATAAATAGAGAGAGAGGCTAAGATACGATTAAGGTTAGCATTATTTTTTTCAGTTTAGTGAGAGAGGAGAGAGATTTAATGGTAAGTAGAAATCAGTTACCGACGAGAAGAGGAATCGTGGCCGGCTGTCGGGACTCAGGTAGAGCGAGAAACAGTTGTAGAGAGAGAAAGCAGGACGTTTTATTGTGTGTGCTGGTGTCTGTTCCCGGAATAAACAACAAGAGGGAGAGGTATTTTAAGTTAGTGGCGCGTGGGCACACGCACGAGTCACATGAGAGAGAAAACTAAAGAGTAAACTGCAAACAAGCCCCTGAACTTTAACATTTTTATAAATTGTTCCCTATCAGAATAAATCACCTTCAATTACTTTCAAAAGTCAGCATATACCCGCAATCTATTAAATGGAATATGTAATTACAAAATTACTCCCGTGCTCGGAAAAAGGTTGTTGAACTTAAAATATATATATATATATATATATATCAAGGAAAACAAATTTGACCAGTATTTGCAAAAGTTGATGGGAGATAATATTCAAACTATTTCTTTCAATTATACTCCACTTGAAATTTTCAAAAATGAAATTACAAATCTATCTTTTCAAACGTGTATAGTAATATATTAGTTTTGAAAATTAAGAAAAAAGCATAAGAAAAATGAAATGTGAAAATTATCTCCCATTTGTGAAAGTATGAAAGTTCAAAAAATAAATATTTTTTTTTAAATGGCAACGCAAACACAATTATATTTTGCCTCCAAAACTCAAACACTACAATGCCCTCTAAAAATACATTTGAGAGCATTGACTTGTCGTGTGAAGCCTGCCACGTAATGAACTCACACAATTTTTTTTAAAACATATTTGAAAAGTCATTTGATGAGGTTATTTGTTGGCATCTATTATTATTATTATTATTTTATTTTTTTAAAGAGTCCTTTCATTATTATTTGCCTCTTTTTTAAGAATGTATTTTTTTAATTCTTCTAGTTATACTATGCACCCGAAATAATTGTGATATATATGATGGATATTTACACTCTGTACTGGAGTTGTGATAATTATAAAGAGTCATAAGCCATTGGTACTTTGTTACTGAATTTTTTTCTTATTATTTTTTTACCCAAAAATGAAAAGGAGGTTTGGGTTTTACTGTAGATGATGGAACTAAATTAATGATTGAGTGACTTGAGTGTGACTACACATTTTTAACTTTTAAGTGGACCGGTTAATAGCCATCATGACTGATAGTCCACGCTCCACTTTATCGCGCGTGTTTATTGTTTGCATCTGTGTTTTTCCACCAAGGAGATAAGGGAGATAAATGAATAGGAAATGCTGTTCACATAGATACATTCTGAAAGGTGGCATCAGCGTCAGTGGCTCTTACTACTCTGAATAGTTGTTGTCAAATTTTTTCTTTTTTTTTTTTTTTGGTAGCAACTCAAATGCCCTAAAAGATTGTTTCATTTTATGTGTAATTATATGATAGAATACACGTATAAATAGGGTAACTACCATCAGATTTAATTATTTTCAGTTACATCTGTGAATTTTGGATTTTTCAATCAATTTTTTCTTCCGTTAGTGCAACGGAATCTGCATGACCAAAAAAGTGTATAAATTGTCATTTTTACTATTCTCATTCATGAAATGATATCTTTAATTTCATAATTATAATTATGGGTAAAATCATAAAATCAACACACAAAAAAATTATTAAATCTGATAGATTTCAGTGATAGAAGATGTAATCGAAAATATTGAAATCATAAAAAGTCTGATCAAAATATTACCTAAACTGAAAAAGTATAAGGGGTAACTATCCTATATTTTAACACAATCCCTACTCTAGAGTAGGGATTGCAATTTAACTCATTTCGTCCTATTTAAACCAGTTATGGAAAAGACTAAATGACTTTGGGGTGGGAGGAAAAAACCCACGAAGTTGCAGAGCAAAAATGGGGATAGACACCCTTGCTCGCCCAGCCTAGCCCCATTTATATTTACTATATTACCTTTATATAAATAATACATATACAAAATTATTCTTATATAGTTATATATATAAGATTTACTAGTTCAAATCTTATTGACGGTAAACATGTAAATTACGAATGACTTTATCACATAAAAATGCAAAAATTAAAAAGAGTACAATTATAAAAATAATCCCCTAAAAAAAAGTTCTTAAAAAAAATAAAAAAATTCACTCTGTCCCGTTTACGTCTCTTCCCGCCATGCCTCACCCTGCCGCGTTTATTAAATGAGGTGGGATGAGAATGGAGGGAGCTTTTCTAAATGGAGACGGAGATGGGGAAGGACACCCCCGCTCCATACCTGTCTCATTGTAATCCCTACTCTGAAGCGATTCATACCATGATCAGAAGAGAGAGCTCACGTGAACTCTCTTGATAACATTTTCTTTTATCATATTGCCATTTAACAAGTTAGCGACAAAGAAAAAGCTTCTTAGGTGATTGATGTTAATAAAATTAAAAATCCCAAAATATTTATGTATTCATTCATCAAACACAAGCTTAATTTCGTCTCATAGCAACTTTGTGCACATCACACTGGTTGATGCACTTTTCATCATAAGGTAAGTTCAACCAACCAAGTCATGAGACTCACCAACCAGTGACTACATTATAACATGTTGGACCCGCCATAGAACCTCCTCGGTCTTTAACCTCACATCTGGATTTAAATTTTGTGAAATTTGGCAAAAACTTGCATGGTAACTAATTTGGAATATCTTACCCAAATCCCAAATCATTGACTCGAAGTAACGGGTGAATATTATACATACACGCGCGTGCTTACACACACACATATTTATACACACACACGGTATATATTTGGATATAATTTTTAAATATATATATATATATCATTCCAGGAGGGAAGCTTATAATTCTTGTTAAAAAATGAACATTTTTGAATTGATGGAAGCTTATTAATTATAAGTTGGCAACTTGTTCATATGCTTGATGGCCAAATTGATGTAATATATGAACTAAGCTGTAGATAGTGGCCTATATTAAAATCTCATTAACACTTAGTTAGTAGTTTAACAAAACATATTGCTTAGTTAAGAATTAAAATAATGTTTGTATTATTATTTTACATGCATGACTTGAGGGAGATGAAATTATGATAAAATAAAACCATATTTTGGTTGTTTGCATTTGCATTGGATTCAAACAAAACAAATATCAATCAATATATATATAAGAAATTAAAATTTCTTGGTGCTTCAAAGCTGGATTCAAGTCACTTGTGACATATCATAATACTGCTAGATTTGGACAACTTGGTGGGTCCCACAGCATTATTATAAGACCACTAATTTCTATCATGTCTGGAAAACACTCTAAATGGAATTCAAAGAAAATATCTTAAATTCATTTGATTAGACTCCCCTGAATTTCAGATGGCCTATTCATTCATAACATTTATGTTTTAATCCATCTATAAAGGTGATGTTGATTAGACTCCCTTGGAATTCAATAATCCATTTATAAGAAATCATTTTTGAGTACCTAGGAAGAAGAATTCACCATATTTCTTCTTCTTTATGTGCTGTCATTTTGGGATTTCATATATATATATATATATATAGAGAGAGAGAGAGAGAGAGAGAGGGCAATTTGAGGCTGCTGCTACTATTTCTTGAAACAATTTCATTCAGTAATGAATTTCTATATCAATTTTTGTTAAATAGAACATTGTAAGCTTCATACAATAAAGATGAATATGAAGAGGGAGAGGCCGGAGAGAATGGCATCAATAAGGACGGAATACGATTAAAAAAATGCCCTCAACCTCTCCTTAATCATCTCTTCTCCTTTATCATATTTTTAACAATCACAAAGATGCACTTTTTCTACATTTCTTTTCCCACGAACTCTCTCTCAATCCAAATGCAGTTTTTTTGACCAGTGTATAAATAATACAGCTAAACTTAAAATTTCTGTCTAAATGATAGCAACTCAAGCCCAGTTTCTAGACTCATTTACTAAACCTAGAACAATATTAAACTCAACTCGTGAACATACACTCTTGAATGTTCGTAAACATAGACTAATATAGAACTCGTGAACACATTCATAAACATAGCTCATGAACAAGACAAACCAATCTTGAACACAAGCTCTAATTGTGTGTGAACAAAATTTCTTGTTAAACGAGCTAAACCCAAACTCAACTTTTCAAGCTTGACACGATTCAGAGCCAAGTCCACAAAGGAAAGAACTAATCTCGAGTTCAGCTCGGTACATTCGCAGCCCTGAGTGGGGCTTCAAAGAATGAATGCCCCAAAGTTCAAACAGGCTTTAGAAGTGCATCCAAAAGCAGATTAATCCTGTATAGAGAAATTTGACAATTTGTCCTGATGCACTCCAAATTTGAAAACCTGAACATTTGCAACAATGATAGATATCATAAAATAGAAAAAAAATCCAACTACCAAGACCCATTTCAGGGGACCAGCTAGATCAAAAAAATTCTCTTTAGCATCGACAAATACAATTTAGATGACTTAACACATGCCAATGCAATTAACATTTCGACTTGAAACAGAATTATGCAAGAAGGCAAACATAAATTGACAATACCAAATTTGAACCGGACAAGAGACAACAGTAAATTAAAGGAACAAGTGCTAGAATCATCACTACCTATAACATAATGGAGTAGGAATACTAAGAGAACAAATGCACTTGGACTCCAACCATGAAGCTGTAGAGAAATTTAATTGATGTCCAGACAACAAACCAACTTTAAACGATCATTAAGAAACTAAAACCCATTTCAGGGAACAAGCCACAACAATAGATATTAAACTTCTGTTGTAACAAAATTTCTTCACCAAGACATAAACGTTGACACCAAAACATGGAAGGAAATTGACTCCGCAATCGAACAAAATAACTTTATTCTAGTCATTTCCCTCCCATTAAATCTAATTAAAGTCTTGAAATGCAAACAAAACATAAAGACAACACCAAAAGTAACAAAGATTATAACTAAATGGATTCTAGAAGCTGAATATCAAATCATTGGGAGACACCCAACCACTTTGAGAAGTTCTCGAACTCAGTGTAATCGCTGTCTGAGATCATTGTCTTGTACCACGCTTTGCCAGCAGCCTTACTTGCAGTCGCCTCCTCCTAACAGAGTTGAGGGGAAAATCAAACAAAATAAAGTCAGCCAAATTTCAAAATATTCTAGTTTCCTTAAGCACGAGAAAATTAAATATTATTACAGAATATTGATATTCATGAACAATCTGTGTAAGAAAGGGACACTGAACAAACTACCAAGGAAAAACGTCAGTCAAGTGCATGAAGGAATCTCTCCAACCATAGGTTGTGAATATTAAAAGTACAAAACTTGTTATTATGAAATCTGTTTCAAAGAGAAATATGAACAAGGACCTCAAGGTTCAAGGATAAGACATTTATACAAGTACATCAGTATGAAAAGCTCGTAATAACATTGATATTAGAGACAATTAATTTAAAAATGTAACAATAGAAAAATTGTTCAACAAGCAGAACAATGTAAACTAAATTCAACTAAAAATAAGAAATTCACATCAAGCATTTGATGCCTGTAAAAAGGACTGAACAGAAACCAAAACAGATATCAAGTCATGGTTGTCAAGATCGATGGAGGGTCCATAGGATCAGAATTGTAGGATCGGATCAAGGATTGAAAGATTCTATAAACGAGTATAAAAATAACTTGAACTAACTTATTAAATAAAATTATTTACAAATAAATAGAGAATAACCGAGGCTAAACACAATATCATAAACATTTTGATTAACGTTTAAAGATACTTGACAAAGCACATGACAAACACTTGAACCAATTACTTGGTTTACTCTATGCAAGAACGACAATATTACAAAGAAGTAACCAAGGAAAATCCTAAACAAAGAAAAGGAACAGAGAAATAGAGAAAAAAACAATTTAGTTGCCTGAGCATTAAGACAGCCTAAACGAAGACAAAAAAGGAACAGAGAAATAGGGAGAAAAGAACATTGTTTCCTACTTCTCTGAGCAATTTTTATGGAAAGACTAATTTTTCATTAAGAGGCAAAAAAGTATAGAGAGAGAGAGAGAGAATAGAGGAAAAAAACAAACTCTCTTTTTTGTTTAGATTGGCAAATAATAGGCAGGGAATATGCGCTATCTTTGTTTTTTGTTTTGAAAAAGGATGGAAAAAAATTAAAAAAACAAGAAAGCAAAATAGAGGTAATTTTTGAAGTTTTGAGTCATACCTTTGAAGTTCAGAGCTGGGTCGTGTTTGCCTTCGAAATTGGGTTTCCGCATTTTGTTCTTTTTAAATGCTATTAGGCTAAATTGTTGGACATTTATATTTAAAAAGTTCAAATTTCTTTGCTAAGAATATCCTAAAAAGGAACAAACAACACAATTTAGTAGGATAGTATACGATCTTAACTCCAATCTTTCTGTGATCCTACTTCCAAGCAATTCTTCATGGGATCTGGATCTGGATCGATTCAGGCATTTGGGATAGTAACACTCTACGATCCGAATCGGGATTTTAACAACCATTGACAAGTCTAGAAACAAAAGACGCTAGTGCAACCAAACGGCACCAATAAACACTGGGTGACAGTGGGAAATGCAATTAACAACGTTTATCGGAAATAATACTAGTACCCCCCAAGTGGTGTCCCAACATTTAAATGGCATACAAGTATAGCTATTTGACAGCTAATATTGTTAAAAAAAAACAAATAAAACATCATCTCCACAATGTAAATGTTCTTCATTTCAATCAAACCAAAAGGAGTAAAGAATGTAATCCAAAAACAATTCTGAAACTGAAAACAGTAAACACTTGAGGGGGGGGAAAAAGTCTTCCATGAAATTTGAAGAATTTTACATGATCAGTTAGCAAAAAAGCATTTTCAGTTGATGAACATGTAAAACTCCCCAGATTCAAGAGAAGACTTTTTCCCTTTAATTGTTTATATCATTTCCAATTATGCAAATTCATTAAGCTAGAAAGAAGGGAAATTTAAAACGATCAAGTTAGAAAACATTCAAAACCAATCAAAAATTTGAATGACCTTTGATATGTTTTGATGAATTTGTTGTTCAGATTTGATGAATATTAAGGTAGTTCTGTGAAGATCAGGGATCTCGTCCCAGTCACAAGAAAGAAACAGGACTACCTTAAAAAAATTCAAATATGAACAACAAATTCATCAAAGCACATGCTCAATTAGATCGTTTTGATAAATTTGTTGTTGTGATTTGAATTATTTTAAGGTAGTTATGTCAAAACAGAAAGAGGGATGCTTTCCCCGGTCACAAATAAAGTGACAGGACTACCTTAAAAAAATTCAAATCTGAACAACAAATTCATCAATGCACATGCTCAATTAGATCGTTTTGATAAATTTGTTCTTCTGATTTGAATTATTTTAAGTTAGTTATGTCAAGACAGAAAGAGATCAGGATGCCTTCCCCGTCACAAGAAAGTGATAGGACTACCTTAAAATAATCAAATCTGAACAACCAATTCATCAAAACCATCTGAGGTTGGTTTTGAGTGTTTTCTAAATTGACCTTTTTCTCTAATTCCCCTTGCACACTTTTTTGGTTAACCTTATTGTGTATGACAGTAGGTGTATGATGGCCCTCAAATTGAAAGTGGTGGTTTTTCTTTCAATTGAATAAGAAAGCACAGAGCTTTTATCTTTTTTATTTTTATAATTCAATATAACAAACAATCATGGAAGAGACCCGAGAGGATGAGGTTAAGAGAGGGAAAATCGTAGGGGTCACCATCGTACTTTATAGCTTAATGAATTAGCATAATTGGAAATGGTATAAATTCAAAATATATTAACAATCAAATATCAATAATTGGCTATGATGAAACTTCAAGATGCTAATCAATACAGAAACCCAGAATTGTAATTGGTAAAAAAATGCCATGTTAAATTTGAAACATAATTCAAACTGTCAACAACCCTAATTTTGCTTGCATGTGCGAAAATTGAGCATCTTATTGGACAAAGTCAAATTCAAATATTATAAATACTAACTTGAAGTTACAGAGAGAAATGTTATAAAGCACAAGTATGTAGATTTAAAAAAAGATAAACAGTTAAGCACGAGAAAAAGAAGTTTTAAGAGCAATAAACCAAGTCACTAATACTTGAATTGAAAATGGCAATGTCTAACTAAGAAATTTCATTCAATTAAAGATGTTCTTTTTTGGCATAAATATTTCAATTCATGTTGTATTTAAGGCAAAAACCTACTCAATCTTCAAAAGTTGAATTCATAACCATCCTAGAAACATCCATAATTTTGACGGTGTGCCCATTAACTTAAACATGTACAGATCACAACCCTCACAACCCAAGTATGATTCATATTACAATCAACACTTTCCCATACTAAACAGCTAGTCAAAGGAAGCGTGATATCAGTTTTCTCAGGACCTACTGTGCACATAAACTCCGCGTGTGTGTGTACACATACTCCTACAAAGATGTCTGTGTATCTATTTACTGATATACAATAACACATTCTATACCCAAAAATTTAAGTTTCCTCTCCAATGCTGGAGAGGGTCTTCTACTCCACCAAGAGTGGAGATGTGACCACCAAATATGACCCACCAATGGTCCACTTTCATCAGCTAATGATGCAATCTCCACCCTGGAGTCCAAGACCCTCTCCAGCACTAGAGAGGATCCAAGTCCAATGGGGATAAGGAATAACAGCACAGCAGTTAACATTTCATTCATACTACCATACACCTAACAGAAAACAAAGACAAAGCGAGTCGATCACCTTTTTCCAAAATTTATACAGGCATGTATACAACTAATAGAACCAATAAATCTATTCACGCGCTTGCATTTATAATGCATTCCACACAACATCAAAATTTCTATAAACGTCAAGATTCACCTAAGATAACCTTTGCCAAAATTAACACACATTGTTTCCCAGACAGTTATCACCTCAGCAATTAAATTCTACTTATTACCAGTATTCGGCTAGAATGAAAAACCTAAGCAACACATGCAACATCAATTTCAGCACTCACAGGGACACCAAAATACATGGAAACATAATAAATTAATTATAAATCTACAAGCATACATTCAAAAACACAATAATACATGAAAATACAATAAGTATACCTTCGTGATTGGCTTTCTCTTCTTATCAAGCTTCTCCTTCTTTGACTTCACGCGCTGAGCCTCGGCCAACAGCGCCATCCTCCTCGCGGTTTTTGCATAAGGATTCAGCCTCAACAGAGTATTAAGATTCTTCAGTGGGTTCTTCTTCATTGGAGCTCTCTTCACCTCCTTCTTGATCGGCCTCACAACTGACTGAACCTCATCAGAGTTGATGATCCTAGCCAGGTCTGCATTCACCATCTTCGACCTGGGCAACACATACCCCTTCTTCTTCTCAGACGGCTTCTCAAACGATCCATAAATCGAATCCAACTTCTCAAACGCAGACTTGGTCCAGACAATAAACCTTCCCAAATGCCCTCCCGGAGCGAGCTTCAGTAGATTCAGTCGCTCAACATTCGCAACCTCAACTCCAGGGATGTTCCTGAATGCCTTGACAAGCTTCGAGCCCTCGGTACCGTATACAATAAGAGGTCCTTTTCGAGAAATGTAACGGCGATTGCGCATTTTTCCCTTACCGGGGCGAATCGCGTGGCTGTCCTTTGCCTTCTCGGCGTCGGGATAAGCTCCGATCTGCTTGAGGACTTTGATAGCGTTCGAAGTCTTTTCGACACCCTCGACTGAGTCGTTGATGACAAGGGGAATTTCAGGGACGGAGTCGATGCGGTGGCCACGGGCCATGACGAGGGAAGGGACAGCAGAAGCAGCGATGGCCGAGGCAACGGCGTATCTCTTCTGGTTGACGTTGATCTTGCGATGCCATTTCCGCCAGATCTTGGTGGGAGCGAACATGCGGCCTCCGCGGCACATGTTACCGAAGGCACCCTGACCGGCGCGGTGGGTACCGCCGCCGGGCACACGGGGGATACGGGAGACGGCACGTCCAGTGCCCCAAGACTCGGCGGATGTCTGGTGGCCCGCCTTCTTGGAGACGGCGTAGGGCTGGCGGTGGTTCTTGGAGATGTTAGCATGGACGAAGTTGACGATGTCCGGTCGGATCGAGGACTTCATGACGTCCGGCAAGGGGAGGGAGTTGGTGGCTCCATCGGTGGCCATATCCGATTCGAGGTGGTGGATGGTAACGAGAGGGCGGGCTGCTGCGGCGGCCATTTTTCTGTGCTTTTGGTGGGGATGGGCAGAGTGAGAGGCCTAGGGTTTTTCGGTTGGAGGGAGTGAAATTAGGTTTTAGTGTTATGTGACATATATATAGTGGTGCGAATGAAATTTAATTACGGATGTGCCATGGAGTTAAGTGGTGTTTGGTGATGGGTTAAACTAGGGCTCGGGAGGACGAGAGTTTGATCTCGACCAGGTTGGAGGAAAGTTTTGTAACTCTATTTGTTGGACTATAAATTTGTTCTTGTGCTTTTGTTGGCAAATTGGTGAAAAAAATAAACAAGTCACTAAAATACGTTTACCCATGTTTGTTGCGTTTTGCACAATACTGTATATGTTTTTTTTTAAAAGAACCCAAAATTTGAAAAAAGAAAAAAGGAAAGTGTCATTCTCATTTATTTTTGCTATTGTAGCTAGATAATTGAATGAGATTTTTTATTTTATTTTTTAAAAAAGCCAATATAATGTAAATACGATTTTTAAAAAATAATTCAAATATTTTTTTATGAAATATTGTGCAACAAATTAGTTAACAAACATGTTTTTGTTTACGAATAATGTAGAATTAGAATTATTACCCAAAAGACCTTTAATGCCTTTATTTTATATTTCTGAACAAAAAATTTACAACAAATATTTTTCCGAAGTATTATATATTATATGAATTTTGATTATTGCTTTGTTACTATAATTCTATCTTTCGAGTCGTTGTTTTGCTACACCATTATTTCAAAAAAATATTTATTTTATCATGTATACTATGCACACTTGAAACAAATTTGAATTGTTCCTCCTTACCAAAAAATTTGAAAAAGAAAAAATTGTCTACACTCATAAAGACTACTAATGCTTGCTTGACTTGTTAACAAAACGGGCTTATAGTTGGGACACCGGTTTAACTCGGTTAACATGAAATGAAGTTTTAAACTGTTCACGAATAGGACAATTCGGCCCGTTTATAACCCATTTGGGAGGTGGGCCAGTGGCCTTGCATGTGCCATTGACAGGCCTCAATTGGGCTTGTAAATTTTTTAGCTATATTTGCTTGACTCAATAATACTTTAAATTGACTTTTAATATAAGAACTGCGAACACAGAGTACAGGTAAATAAGAATATATTATTATAAAAAAAATTAACTTTTTTTCCATTTCTCAATAAACATACACATTCTAGAGCATCTCTGCATTTTCTTCCATTAACCTATTTTTCTACTTCTTCTTTCTCTAATTGATTTGATTTACATTTTGACATGAGAAGTAAGAACAAAGCTTTAATCAAAAGAAAAATATAAAAGTCTGAATGTACTTATGTTTTTGTTTTTTTGATAAATAAATACACTTATGTTGTTGTTGGACTTTTAAACCTAATTTTTATTTTTATATTTTTATTCCATTGGTTTTTAAAATTTGATATGAGCCTCATGGTTTAAAAATTAAAAAAAAAAAACACAAATTGACCCTGTAAAATAATAATCATTTAAAAATGTATGTGTCCAACACTGTCGCATCACCTAGTGTCTATAATTCATTATTTATAATTGAAAAAAATATTATATTAATATAATTTATCATGTAATAGATACTAATTACTAGTATATTATTGTAGTATATACTAATAAGTTATAAGTTAAATTCCCGTACTTATTTGTCCTCCAACTCTCACCGCTTACGTGAAAAGGTTGAAAAAATATTACTAGACTTATATGACAAAGTATAATAAATATTTATAATTGTATACTAGGAGTAGTATACAATTAAATACGGTTAATTTTTCCAATTTTCATAAACTTCGTGATTCTTTCAATTGCTATGAAATATTATTGATGTGAATGGACAAACTTGTCCTTCTCTCTTCTCTCTCTATCATTCCTTCTTCCTCATACGACACCAGTCTCTCCTGGCCATAATCTTCTCTTTGTGAGAGACACAGTATTTTCTCTAATTAAGTATTAAATTCGATTTGAATGATAATTATACTGAGTTTACTCAAATTATTGAATAGCTGAAGATCCTTGTTACAATTTGTAAAGTGCGAGTGTAAAGTTGACTTGACCTCGATGAAATTGCAGGATCAAATTTACTGGATATCAATGCATTATTAGTTACTTGAGTAAATGTGAATAGATTATTGCCAATTTGCCATTCGTTCATGTCAATACTTTACTCTCTGTAACTTCTCCTTTTTGTTTTGGCAGGCCTTTTCTCCTATTTTAGTATAATTTTTATTACTGATCCGTACTCCGTTTGGATGAAAAATGTGGAAGGATATATATATATATAGAGAGAGAAGGGATAGGAGGGTAAGTTTGTCAATTCACATTAATAGTATTTAATAGTGATAAAAAAGAATCACCAAGTTTTTTAAAACAGAAAAATATATCCTATTTAAATATACCCTTAGAGTTATATCCTAGGACTACAATTAATATTGCTCTATGCGTTCAATCGGAAGTAGTTGAACTCCAATTATGTCAAGTACAAAATAAAATAGTGGGTATCTTGTGAGTATACTTAATTGCAAGTATACAAGTTACAATTCTTTAACATTATGCTAACAGTGAGCATACTAAACCATTAATTTCACGATATTAAGGCCCGTTTGGTAATCGTTTATGTTTAGTGTTTATTGTTTATCGAAACAAATTTTTACGATAAATGTGTTTGATAATTTTTGTTTTGTTTATAAATTGTCAAAAAGCTTTTAAAACAACACTGTAACTAACCCTTCAAATCATAAACACCAAAATGATGTTTATTGTTTATGTTTATTAAAAAAAAAAAAGAATTTTTTTTTCTTTTTTTTTAATCTAAAATGGTGATTATATTATTTTAATTAAAAATTGAAACTAAAAGTGAGAAAAAATGAAAAGAAAAAAATTTATAAAAGACTTTTGTTTGATGTAGCGATAAAAATATTAGAATTATCAAATGTGGACAGAATTAAAGAGCATCAATTGCCTTAAAAAAAAAATATTAGGTACAATATGAATAATTACTAATATACTTGATAATAAGAAATAGTTACTTAGGGGCACCCATGCTAAAAAAAAAAAAATAATCTTATTTGAGAAAAAAACAAAGAAGTCTCAATCATTTCCTTGTCAAAGAAATAAGAGTGGTATTTTTTACCCATATGATTCATTCATTTTCAGTGTTGAAAGACAAAATAGAAATAAAAAAAATAAAAAAGAAATGAGTAACGTAAGAAGTTCAAGAGAAAAAGTGCCCTCCAAATCCCTCTTCTCACTCCATATAAATTGGACCGAATCGAACCGTTCACTAAGGTTCCGGTTTCAGCTCTAAATTTTAGGAACCGTTCCCTACGATTCCGATTCCAAGCCTTATAACCGTTGAATATATATATATATATAAAATAGCATTTTGTTATGTAAAAAATTTTAAACAATGAAGTTATTATAACTATTATATGCTTAAATACAACTCCTATAATAACTGAATTGAACCGAACTCATTTTATTCCAGTTTCACAATTAAAGAACCGTTGAGAACGATTCTGGTTTCGGTTATCCCAATTAGGGATGGCAACGAGGCGAGTATGCCAAAACCCTACCCCGCCCCGTCAAGGAAATACTCAATCCATCTCCCATTAAGAACCCTAACGGATTTGTGGTAAACATACCATCACTGCCCCATTTAAAGAAAGAGAGAAATAACAAAATCCTTAAAATCATTTGTTTTATTTGTTTTGAATTCAATGTTTGGGCTAAATATACCAAAATGATGATACAACACTCCTACAGTCAGAACCCCAATATATAAGACCAAAGAAAATGACACAAACATACATACATATGTAGATGGAGATAGAAACAATTTTGGTCAAATTTTTTATTATAGATCAATTATATACCCAAGATAGAGAAAATTCTCTTTTAGTCACAAGATAAAGAGAGGAATAGAGTAGAACAAAGTAAACCCTAGTGGCTGCCATATATCTAGTATACTATATTTATATAAGTAATATAATAATAAAAGAAATGACACACTTCATATAATTATTTCACTATATATATATATATATATATATATATATATATATAATTGGGGCGGGCGCGGGTACTAGGCGAGTTTTCTTAAAAAATCATACCCGCCCCTACTCCTATTAGGGGCGGACTAAATCCCCTCCATTAGGGGCGGAGCGGGGCAGAAACCCGCTAGGGCGGAGGAAATTGCCACCCCTAATCCCAATAACCGTAAAGAACAAAATCGTGTGCATCCCCCTACTTGTTAGGGCCTTTTGAGTTGTGGGTCATTCTACTTTTACAGTATCATTTGCTGTATAGATATATATGTAACCCAATATTATTTATTTATTTTTTATGCATATTTTTTGCTCTGTTATTGCTGTATATATTTGTTGTAGCATAAACTTGACTTTTTATGCAGTTTATTGTGTTGATTTAAAAAAAAAAATATAGTTTAAGGTTAACAAACATGTTTTTCTGTTTATGATTTTTAAAATAAGTCAAACGTTTTTTCGTTATCAAACAATACTCATGTTTATGGATAAACAAAAGCATAACATAAACACTGTTTATATAAACACTTAAACAATAAACACTAAACATAAACGGTTACCAAACGGGCCCTAAGTTGTTATTTGATAAAACTAAAAATTAGGTAATAAAAATTCTAAGAGCTAAATTTTAAATGCTGAAGTTTTTTAAGTGGTAGTTAAAAAATGAATATTTTTTATTTTTTTTGAATTTTCAGCATTCAATGAAAAGTGACATCTGTGTGACTTAAAAATTTGTATCATTTTAAATGGCACTTATCATTTTATTGATATTCAAATTGCGTTATCAAACGCACTTAATTGGATAAACGCTTAATGTGTTCATAATTAAGCATTGAATTGAACTATCAAACAACTCCTAAGTGCATATTAACCATACTAAGGTGTTGTTTGATAAAACTGAAAATTTTAAGAGCTGAAATTCTTAAGTGGTAAATAAAAAATAAATATTTTTTGATATTTTTTTTAATTTTCAGTATTCAGTTATAAGTAATGTATCTGTCACTTAAAATTTTACCTCATTTTAAGTAGTGTTTATTGTTTTCAGTAATGTTCAAATTGTATTATCAAACACATTTAATTGGATAAACGCGAAATTAAGTAGACGTTGAGGATACTAAAAAGAAGGGAATGAAATGGGCCTTTTGGGGATAGTTGGTGGGCCGGGCCTCAGGGCCCTAGGATACAAGTCCTGTGGAGGGTCGGGTATAGGATTCATAATTAAAAACTAAAAAATGATAATCAATTAAATTTCTTTTAGGCTCGACTTGTTCCTTTCTAATCAATCAATTGAATTTGAAGAGTACGGTAGAGAAAATTAGGACTACTCTTCCAAATTTATAACAGTTACCATCAAAGATTTTGTGGTATCTCATTTACTTTTTAAAGTAAAAAAATAATTCAAGTCTTATCAGGATAAAAAAAAAAGGAGCGTGTAAGTTTTTTCCAAAGTAAAAAAAATTAAATAAGTGAAGACCAAGGACTCGAGTAGTAAACTAGTGATACACCAAGGACTGCATGATTATTGGGATTAAATTATTTTCTGGTCAACTACGTAATTGATTCTCACGTGTACCAATCAAGAATTAAACGTTTATACATGTCCATATAATGAAAAAGAAAAGAAAAAAAAAAGGATTAGGTAAATATATGAACAATCAAAGTTCATCATAATCAAAGAATTGATTCAGAAGTATGCTTACAGAGTGTGGATATTTTGAGTTCGATTCATGAAGAGATCAGTCTACCAAAGATGGGACATGCCACAACGATTTTGTGATGCCACACTTGAGCCTTTCCAACTTTCACAAATTCAAACTTACTTTGTTTATCTTGTTTACTCAAATTTTAAATAAACTAGTTCATTCTTGAGCTCAAATTTTCTAATCGACAAAAAATTGGTTGATGATTGAAAGGACCAACACACAATGAGCTTACACTTTCATAGTTTCATTCATGGATAAACAGGATAGAAAAAGAAAAGAAAAGAAAAGAAAGAAAACATTAGTTATAAGGGAGAGGAAAAAAAATTAATATGTATTCATGTTTAGATAAATTATAAAATAAAATAAAAAAATAATTGCATTCTTATTTGAAAAATGTGAGAAGAGAAAAGAAAAAAATTATTTTAATTAATTTATGATCATACCCTTTTGTGTTTATATTACAAGATATACCCAACTGTCGTTTAAATTTTGTTATTTAAAATGTTATGGTTATTTTTAGTATTATTCACTTATTCTTATCATTTCTCTCCAAATCTTCTCACTTTTGGGAGGATAACATATGATATATCTCAAAATCACTCCTTATCATTTATTTTCTCTTACTAGTGACAATCCAAATACAAAAAATACTAGCATTCACTTTCTTTTCCATCCAATTCCATCAATCTAAATGTGCCCTAACAATAAAAATGCGAGTTCATATGAGAACACTCCTACCATAACTTATTATGCAGTTGCGGACACAACCTATTAAAAAAGAGGAAAAATTACACTGACCTCCCCTGTAAAAAGGCAAAATAACAGATATTCCCTGCAATTTCAAAAATAACACTGACGTATCCTATCAGTGTTGTCGGTTGACTAAATTGGTGAAAAAATAATTAGACCATGTACTTTTTACTATATTTTATTTGAACAAATCTGATAATGTAAAAAAACTTATCTACCATTTCACTTTAAACCATGCCCTAGACATTTGATGTCACATCATTGCTTTTTTTGAGTTAGTCAATCCCCATATTTTCTCATCACTTCTCCCACTAAACTGATAGGAGTTTGCAAAATTAGCTCATAGTCTTTTTGATTAAAATTGTTAATAACAGTCTCCATTTTTCAAGCTAGCCTGATCTTCCCGCATGTTTACAAGGATACTCATCTGTCGTCGGCACTGCAAACCAGTCATCTGCCTCAATAACCACCGCTGGCAGAGGCGGTGCTCCAGTGGTGGTGGCAGTCGGCTCAATTAATGAGTGGTGAGAGAGGAAGTGAGATGGAATCCAAAAATGAGGTGGAGAGAGAATTTGCAGAGAAATAGAATAAAATAATAGAGAGAGATAATTGGGAAAGGTGAGGGTGAGAGAAATACGGTGGAGAGGAGAGAAAAAAGAAGAAGAAAAAAGGCAGTCACCGCCAATAGAGGTAGTGCTCCGGTGGTGGTGGCAGTCGACTCAATTAGAGAGTGGTGAGAGAGGAAGCAAGCAAGAGAGAGAAGGGAAAGCCAAGTGTTAGGTGGAGAGAGAATTTGTAGAGAAAGAAAAGAGAATAAGAGAGATAATTGGAAAAGGCAAGGGAGAGAGAGACAGTGAGAGAAAAGAGAGAAAAAAAAAAAGAGAAGTGGGTTGTGTTGACAGTTGGTGGTCGAAAGTGGTGGTGAAGGTTGATTTGTGGTGTGAAGTCGTGGCTATGGTGGTTCACAGAGGAATTGGTTGGGCATGGGTGGTTATTGCAAATGGTGGAGATGAAGTTGATGACTGTTGATGAAGGTGTGGAAGAAATGAAGGTGTGGATGAAGATAGAGTGAGACATGCATGAGACATTAGAGAAAGAAAAAAAAGAAAAAAAGAAGGTTTAATTTGGGGAAAGAGATAATGAATAGTGGAGGGTAAAATTGTTACAAATAATGTCAAATGAGGATATTTCAATAATTTTATATGTTTTAGGAGCATTTTGAAAAATTTAGATAAAAAATATCATGACATCAATAATTTTTGTCCTTGCAAAATTGATATGAAAGTGTCAGTGTTGCAAGTCTGTTATTTTTAAAAAGACATCCAGCCATCCAGGTATATGTTATTTCGCCCAGTTATTTTTCGAAAAATAAAGTAACTAGAGGCGTCCGAGTCAGATTTATAGACTCGTATACGCGTCGAAATTTGATATGGTACAGAGGCGCGCACTCTCTCTCTCTCTATAAAATGGTCTGGATTGGAAGTCTGGGGCTGAAATTAGAACATCGTGATCAGAAGAAGCGAAATGGACATTGGACTGCGAGTTGGAAGCATTACGTCGAACAGTTTGTTGTCGAGTTCAAGAAACCAAAAGCTTTTCAGACTCTGCTCTTCAAGAAGGGACTCCCAACAACCACCTCAACAAAACGGTGACAACGACGACAACAACAACAGTACAGGTAGCTATCTCTTGCCTTCTTCTGTCACACACTCAAAACACATATAGTATCAATTGTTTTATGTTCTTAATTGTATATTTTCCATTTATTCTGATTATATAGAATTCAAATTTAGCTGTTGGATTAACCACTTGATGCAATTTCGGTGAAATGAAATTCAGATAAGTACTTTGTAACCTTTCAAAAAGTCTTCTATATCTGCGAAATAATGACTGGTCATATACGTGTGTGTGTGTGTATATATATATTATCCGTGTGTCACACCTGGGAACATTAAGCATTCAAAGGTTGACTCCATTGTACTTCGAATTTCTGACGGAAAAAATTGCTGTATTTTGCCACATAAATATCTAAGTATATAGTCCATATCTCATGGGTTTTGGCAATTAAATTTTTTTTTTTTAAAAAGAGATTAATGTTAAAGGTTGAATTGCTCTTCCTTGTATTGTTGTACTATGACCATATTCTATAGGTTGTAGCTGTTTGCTCAGTATATAGAAAAAAAGGTGTTGGAGGATTTACAATTTAAAGTCTATTTAGTTCTTATTTTGAATAATTTTTAACCTCTAAGTATTTAAACAGAGAGTTATTTTAAGAACTGTGGTCCTTTTGATTAAGGCTGAATATGTTAATTAGCGTGCAATTTATGATTGCAAGTTTTTTTTTTCCATCATTGATAAGAAAAAGGTCCAAACAAAGCCACATGGAATTCTTGCCTAAAGAACCTCAAAATTTATTCTTTGTGTAGTCTCCCCGAGTATTTCATTCAACAAACTGTTGACACCCAAAAGTGACAGCCACGTGGCGGCCACTTTGGTGCTGACAGAGATCCTTAAAGAGTGACACGCGGATAGCTTTACTATAGATTTGAATTCTTGGTTATTAAGGATAAGGATAGAGTTGCTAAGAAAAGAGATACTTGGTTAGTTATCTAGATAATTGCAATCCCATTTTAAAGAGAGATAAGCTAAGTGATAAGCTTATTCAAATTTCCTAAATGGATGAGTGAGGACACTTGGCACTATCTGATACTTATGGACTTGTTCAAATTTAGTTTCAAATTCAAAAAGGAGATTCTATTGCATAATTCTGGGAGGTAGTTGCTAGAGAACGAAGCCTATAAATAAAGTGTTTAAAGACTTCACAAAGAGTCCTTGACCAACACAACTACGCAAATAAAGTGTTTAAAGACTTCACAAAGAGTCCTTGACCAACACAACTACACATTACATTTTCATTTATTTTTCATTTCAATGTCATTTCTATTTCCAGTCCTTTACTATTCAAGCAATTTACTTTAATGCAATTTACATTTCTTGTCAATTTCAATTCAAGCCTTTATTTTCAAGCATTTCAATTCCGCATCTCCTTTCATTACCGTCTTCGATTCAATTCCTTTTAATTGCAATTCTTTTGGAAGTCCTTTTCATTAAGGCAAATTGAACTTTAAGGGGAGTTCTTATTCCCTCTCCACAACATTGCTTGATTTCTATTTCAAAAGGGATAAAAGTTCGACCAACCTCTTTGAGCCGATTTATTGGCTCTGGCATGCCTGCAATCAACCACACAAAAATCGACCAGAAACTGATTTTACATAAAGATAAAGTCCAAACTCAATCTTCTAGAAGAAGTGTTCACGAGAGATTCACTTCTCAATAAAGTCAGAGAATTTCATAATCAAATCGGCTAGAGTACCAGAATGCTTGGCCGAGAGGGATATCTAATTCTCAGCCAAGATGATCGTTGGCTAAGAGAATTCTTTCAGCTTGTAATCAATTATCAATGTTTTGGATGGAGATGAAGTCAAGCTCGTGGAAGAAAACAAAGCGGCCATTTAGTGCAAAGGTTTATACGACCGATGCCATGCTTTATAATGAAAATCATATACCTATCAGATTTGTTGGTATAAACAAGATGGGGCAACCTACATCAGCCACCATGAAAAGAAGTTTGGCTTTTGTTGACTTCAAAGAGTTACTTAGGGACATCTCGCTCGAGGATTGAACTTCCTGGGCTAGCTGCCGAAGAAACCCAAGTAGTTGTTGATGGAAGAAAGTCCCAATAGAGAATCAATGAGGAAGCAGGCTTTAAAGGCCGCTTGCATCAGGTTAGAAGCTTATTTGGCCTGGAGAAAATCGACCATTAAAGAATTTTTTTTTTTAGTGTATTCGGCCGACATGGCTGAAATTATTGCAGAAGATGAAAATCTAAAAACTTAGCATGAGTTGCTACCAGAAGCTCTATGGGCACATAGGAATTCAAAAAGATTAGGCACCAGAGAAACTCCATACTGCTGTAATGTCCTTTTTCCAGTAGAGATGACAGCCAAATCAGCCAGAGTGGCGCTACAGAACAACTGACCTCGATTGATTACAATCATGCCATGCTAGTAAACTTGGATGGTCAAGTCCATCTTGGGTCTATAGATGGCCGATACCTTGAAGGGTATAAACCAACTTTATGGGAAGTTAGGAAAGAAAGAAATAACCATGACTAGCCAGGGTAGTAGGGTTGACGTGGAATAAAGACCATCTTAGTGGTGGTCCGGAATAAATGAAGTTAGCCGAAACCCTAACCTGGACTTCTAACAACTTCTTCTCTTGTTAGAGGAAGCCCTTGGTTCAAAGTGCATGGACCAGGCGAGTAGGGATGCAGCTCCGTGGACTGCTCGTCGGGCTTGATAGGTGGTGGTATCACACCCTTCTCAAACGAACCGTACATGACACTCTCACATCATACGGCTCCGTCCTGAAATCAGGACCTCCCCTTTCCTTTGACCAATGGGTCCTCAAACCAACCTGTCCTACCTTTCTATTCCTTGGTAAGCGGTTTCTTTTCATTCATTCATTCATTGATTCAAGGTACCTTTAGCTTGCTTCCAAGTAATAATTGTTTTGGAGCTCGTTGGTTTGCCGTTTTATTCCAAGTGTTAGTTCATCCGTTTGGTGCAGAGGGGCTAAATCCTTTCAAAACGGTGTTGTATGTGCAAAAGGTAGAGGAAATTGTTAGCCATCTTTTGCTGCATTTTAGGTGGCTATGGAGCTATGGTTCCTTTTAAAGTTCCTATATCTCGTTATGCTAACTACGTTAGGGGATTTTGTTGGGTTGTTTTAATTGGGGTTTTGTTTGGTCGCACATGAGGAAGGTGTAGGAATTAGTCCTCTTGTGGTGGTGCATCTGGAAAAGGAGGAATCAATAGACTCGTGAAGGAATAGAGCTTGATATCCACATTGATGCTGAACGCTTCTTTTCCTCCTTGAGTTTCTCTTTCTCATTAGATTTGTTAAGTTATTGGTCAATACATTATTTTTGACTGGGGACAACTTGTGCAAAAATATAATAAAGGTTAGGTCTATTTTCAATCTCTCCCTTCTAACACCTAGTGGATTGGGTAATGAATGACCTTATAAAAGAAGTATACCCTTATAAGGATGCATTTATTGTTGGGGGGAAATTCTTCAATTCAATAGATAATTACAGAAGACAGGTAGAGAACTATATTTTTCCATAACCATGAAAAAATCCATTGCGTCTTCATCACTGCATGAAAGTTAAACACATCTCATAGATAAGTATTGATGCCCACTAAGAAGTTTAAGAAAAAGTGCACATAAAAGAAAGAAATTTTAGAAGATGGGTTGATTTCATCATGGGGCCCCACAATCAAGTCATAGGTTGTTTTGAGTGATGGTTGATATTTCTTTAGTTAATATGCTGCCGATTTATTATGCTTTATGCTTCATTCAATTTCATGAATTAGGAGTACATGGTAATCATGATTTTTCTACAGAAGGGCTGCGGTGGTGGTCCATGGATTCTATTATGTATTATGTTAAACATTTCTAAGTCCGTAGTTATGGAGTCCTAGTCATATTGGAGTAGTGAGTATTTAAAAGTCTGTATATATTCATTATTCATGCAACTGTTTGATTCAATAGAAAGAAAATTTGTGAAATCTTTCATCAATTGGCAGATATGCTCTTTGAGGATTGCATGATGTAGTTCTCACACCAAGGGTGATGCCTAAGGAAGTCTAATAGGAGTGTTCCTGACACTTTTATTTTCCACTTATTATTTTTGATTTTACATTCTTTATCATCTGTTAAAGCCCACAATTAAACTTTCTTAATCTATTTCTTTAGTCTTTTTTTCTATTTGTCAAGCTTAAACGTCGTCTCTTTTAACCATTGAACCTCATCACCCATAAAGAACATAAACCTACCCCTATTTACTCTTCACTGCTCCAGAAAGGGCCCAAAGTTTGGTCTTTCCTTGCTTACTGTAACTCCGGAAGCTGTACCCTTTCTTACACCATTACAATCCCTAAAACCACATATTTCCAATGACCTTTAGCCATAAGATATTAATATTAATTGGTCCTAAAAAAGCCCTTTAATGCTTTCCTAATTCAATTTTGGTATCATGGGTAGCTAGGAAGGGCGTGTTGATTGCACTTTCCTTCATCAACTATATCTTGCCATAACCTGGAAAAACTCATCAAATCTCTTTCACAACTAAACTGAAATCCAAAAATATTGGTTCACTGTGAGGATATCACTTTGTATCAAACTTAAATTCTGAAAAAAAAAATGTGATTGAGTAGCCTGATAAACCTTGGGCCCTTTTCAGGAAGAGTTACTTTTCCTTGATGTTAGGAGTTGCTAGACACACACAAAACAGAGATACGAAGTCCTTACAAAGACAGTACCACAACTTAACCAAAAATATGAACCATGGATCTCTACCACAACCGATGTTCAACAAATATTACATTACCAGACTACCCTCGAACCTAAAATATAAGAAAACATATATAGAAGTGACCAATGGCATCTCAACCTAAAAATAAACATGGTAGGAATTTTTATAACTGAAACCACTGTGTAAGGTCCCAAGTGGGTTTCGGTTAGAAACTGAATCAATTTTCAATATAAAATTGCTTTTCCTTTTTTTTTTTTTATGGACTCCATCACAGGTATATCATGAGAATGTATATTCTATCATCTATTTGATTTTCTGGTGTTCTTTTCACTCTTTCCTCATTCGGAGGAATATCTTTAAAATGGAAATTGCAGTAGTTTTTGTCTCATTGTACTTTGAGGGAACAGATTGGGGATTGATATCCAATTTAAAGTTCTCCTTTCATTTGGAGTTTAAGATTCCCTTCTTCAGGTGTTGATTTTATGATGTGTTACACGGGTTTAAAGCATTTTCAGAGTCTCATTGACATTCTTTTGACACTGCAAAAGTTCATCCCATCAGAGTCTTGTCCTGTCTTCATGTTTTTATGTTTCAACTTGTTCTTGATATTGTTGTAGTGCTTAACTAAGCCTAAGCAATGGAACTGCTTTGCAAGCTAGGTGCTGGTCATATGATCCTAGGTGCGGGAAAATATATTGGCAAGCTCATATTTGTCTCATCATGACCTTGGGAATATAAAATATCTTATCACGGTAGTATAAGAAAGTGAATCCTACTTCCCTTCAATGATGGAAAGTTTCATGACTGAGAAAACACACCTTGGGTAGTGCCTAGCATATTATGTGTGGGCCTATTAGGAGTTGGGACTAGCCAGCTTCCTCATCTTCCAGTTCTGAGAAACTTCCCACTCACCCAAACACTTGCCTCAAATATAGTAGTTATAACTGAAATTTTCATCCTTCATTTTGGTGTTCGTGTTGTACTGTTTGTTAGATTGTTTATCAGACGTGTATATAAGAAACAAGAATCAGAAAAAGCATGCTCAACCATCAGTTCCAGCTCAACTTACTTACCATGTCTGCCGATGAGGGTAACTGCATAGTTGAGTAGGCTTGCATTAGTTGTATGCTATGAGATAGCTAGTTTTGGGGCTTTCAACATGAAAAATAAATGTATACATTCTACTTGAGTGTGTCATCGATACATTAGCTCTCAAAACTCGCTCAAGTTAAAAGTTCTGGGCTACATAATCCATGCACGCTATCGATCAACATTCCAGTCATTACCTTTACACTTCAAAATTCAAGCCTTTTCGTGCCAGAGACTACATTGCTCACTTAGGATAAGATTTCTTATAAGCTTATGATCTCTTCTTGATCCCACAAATGTGGGGTGCTGGGAGGGGGAGGCCGGATAAAGCATGAAAGTGAAATAGACGATGCCAATGCACAATCTAGAGTACTACAGATAATATCAAGTTGAGATTGCAAATACACTTATCTGTTATCATCTTATATTTGAGTTAAAATTTTAAAAGCAACTATGCTGCAATTATAGTCTTGTACACAGCATGCTTTCATAATTCTCTTTGGAACTAAAGGAAATGATACTTTTACTGCATGTTTGGTCCTCATTTATCAATGACATCTAAATTGGTTTAAGGCATTCATATTGCTTGCATACACTGTTCAAACGGAATAATAACTCTTACTGGCATTGTTTATGTGCATTTCTCAGGTGATAAATTCTCAACAGATTGGGACAAAGCCTGGGCAAGCTTCAAAAAGCAAGGGAAAAAGACCTTCTTCTCTCAATTCTCTCCAAACAAATATGTGAGCTGGAATCCTAGGCGTTCCAACTATCCGCTGTCTGAGGAGGTTGATCCCATCAAGAGAACCGAGAGGTCAAACCTCATGTTATGGACCAGTCCAAGGTTCACTCTAGCTGGGGCCATTATAATAGTCACGTTTCTTTTGGTGTACACCATTGTTGCTCCAATTAAGTGAATTTTACTTGATTCGATATTATGAAGGAGGTCCTGTGCTGTAGAGATTGGATAATGTTTCCTGAGGAGATGGCCGTAGAGGAGGGATTTTGTAAATTGTATGTTAATGCAGCTACATCTATAAACAAATGCAGCTGATCATTGTTCTTCCTCCTATCATATCATCCCTTTCCAATTTTCTAGGGTTCTCTTTAGTGGCATGTAATTACACTGCACTGTTCACTAGAAACTTGGCAGTCATTGTTATATTAATAACATCCTGTAAAGATAATTTGTGATGGATGTCGCCCATTGATATATTGGTAGGAGACACTCGAAATTATTGCCTATCGAATTGGGAAAGGAACTGATGAATTTTAAGGATGCCATCCAGATTATATGGAAGATTTCTTCTCAAACAGGTTGTCTGTTACTTGTATGGGTTTCCATTCAGAAGGGGTTTCGAATGGAATGCATGGAGACACTTCGCAAATGGGAGGTTCTAATGTTTGGGTTATAATTTCTCCACTCTGTTCCATCTGATGCCGGAGCTACCTTGCTGTTTTTTTTTTCTTTTTCTCTCCACAAAGCAGCTACCTTGCTGTTTCTTTTCTTTCACTAAAGTGATTCATCACTGATTATACAATTCCTTTGTTGCTGACTTGAGGAGTAATGGCAGCACTGGAAACAACTTTGGGGTTATCAGATTGGCTCGGTTGAAACCTTAATGGGGTACTTATCTTTCTTTTTCTATCCATGATTTATTAGTTTACTGAAACGTGGCTTAAAATACCTTTAATGTTTCCACTTTGTGTGTTCCCTTCTTCATCAGAGACACCAGTTGGGCTTGCCTACTATTCCCACCTAGCTTTCATGGGAACATTGAATCTTGCATTTATTTGGAAAACTGAGATATCAAGTAAATGGTAAAATGTGTCATTAGTTTGTCTGGTGATATAGCATTTGATGAGGTACACTTTGGGCAACAGGTGACTTGACTTTGCTTTAGCTTTTGATTCTTTAGCCAGACATCAGAATACTCTTATTACCTTATATTTCAAAAACATATTTATTGCACATTGTTTAGTTACCTAACTGTGCTGTGGACCCAGAAGATCATTTCCATTGTGTGTGTGTCTATATATATATATATATAAATGTTATGCATGCATAGTCTGCATTATTGTGGAAGCCCGGTTTGCTAGGACTGAAGCACCTGAATAAAACCAGCTTCAGAATTGTACAGATTGCCAAAGGATTGGGGTTGAAAAGATGTTTGACATTTGACAACCATTATTCTTTTTCTTTTTTTATGGGGGTTCCATTTTCTTATTAAGCAAACAGCTGGGTGCAATTTTATGTGAGGCCTTGTGACAAAAGGAATTGGCCGATAGCCCCACAACAATATATATACCCCTCTAGTCCCTCCCCTACATTTGCTCTCTCCCACACTAAGGGTCTCCATTGTGCTCCTTTCTGAACTTAAAAAGTTCTCTGTTTCTTCTCTTATCATTTTGAGCTTGCTTTGTTTCTTTGCAGAGCTTCCCAGTTCAGCAGCAATGGCCAGTGGTAATGGATCTATAGGTCCCCAGAAGGCGCAGAGCGTGTTGCTTCCTCCAAAGAGAGGCCAGATCAAAGTTAAAATTCTTTACAGTTTCGTCAAGACGGCAAAGAAAGTAGTTAGGAAGGCAATGGCAGTGGGAAGAGAAAAGATGAAGAAACACCGGGAGGTGAGAGCAGAAGAAGGTCAGCATCCACGACTCCATTCCAAAGGAGTATGCAGTTCGTAAGGTCATTTTCCCCAGCATAAACTTGTTGTTCACTGAATCAAGCTTGTTCTGTGCCTTTGCTGCTTACCTATGATGAAAGTTACATGTAACAGTGACCATATATTATGGATAGTTTTATTATGCATCTAGTGAATCCTTGATTTGGCTATAATCTATATAGCTTCTGTTGGTTGATCCATATTGGTCCTCTTTTTTTCTTTTTGCAAATAATATTGTGAAATTCTGTTCCGGTTCTGATCATTGCGCACGAGTGTCAGAGAGTCGAAGGATTTATGTTTTCACATGTTGCAGTTCAGGTGGCAGACCAAAAATGTCATCAGAGTTTGCATTTTTTCCACATAAAAATACAGAATTGTATGGCTACAATGAGTACAGAAATTTTACATGTGGGCCAATTGCCTTTAGTTTTGTCTGTAGACTTTTTTAGTTATTTCGACAGGTCTAGCTTCTGTGTACACTTGTAGTTGGTTTTATCTTGGAAGAGTCAAGGTTGGCTTGGTTGAATGAAGTTTAAAATTTTACCTTTCTAGAGAAGATGTTAAAGGCCATACTCAGTTGAGACAGAGCATTATTATCGTTATATTTTGTCCCCCATTGTATTTAATTATTTATCTTCCGCATTATTTTTGTCCCAAACTGGTGTGGAGTGTGGTGGACTTAAAAAGTATAATGAGTTTTTTCTTGGAAGAGTTAGGCTACTGAGGTTGGGTTGGTTGGATGAATTTTATACTACTTTTCTCAAGTTGTTCTTTCCCAAAAAGATGTCAAACAAACCATTATTGTTATTTTTTGGGTTTCTCATGTACTTGATGACTTGATCAATAATTGGGAGAATTTTACAACTCTTGAATTCAGTGGTGGAAGTAGTCCTAATTATTCTTGTCCTGTTGAAAGGATTGTTTGAATACAAATATACAAGTTTTTTTTTTTGTTCTTTTATTTTTTACGTATATCGTTATCAAATTCAATGAGGCCATTACTTGATTCGTGGTAAAAACTCATCAGTTACATAGATCTCACTTGAATGCATCACATGATCGTGAGTGATTCGGCCATCAACTATTTAGTTGATGTTGTCGGCAAGACCAATTTCAAATTTTAGTAGTTTTTCAAATTATTATACTTAGACATCGAAAATCTACTCAATTTTTTACACTTCTAAGAAATGCTTAGAGTTTGCTGTGGTATGTGATATAAATTTTTTATGAGGAGTGAAATAAATTGCTGCTCTAAAATTCAACAACCTAAAAGTTTCCAAAACTACCATTTAACACAAAAATGTTCTGCTTTAATTTTACCAGACAGCTGGTTTTCCAACTTTTAAGACATACAAGATTTGGAGATCTTGGTTGACACAACTTTTTTATAATTGGGGTAAAAGAAAACATTTGCATATGTATAGATTCACTGAATTTGAAACAAATTTACATTCAATGGCATCGATAGGTGTGCAAGTATGTGGAATGATAGTGACAACAGAACAAATAACCAGGACCAACCCTTTTATCACGTCTCCTCGGAATTTTTATATATTAAGGTGTCAAATGTATTGATATGAAAATTTGTTTCTATCATGTCTTAATTTTAAACGTTGAATTTATTAAAAAATTATTTGTTTAATATAAAAACTGAAATTTAAATGTTGTACGGATTACATTTTGTTCTCAATATTTTTTATTCATACATTTTTGTCAAAGATATTTCATATATACAACATAAAAGCATATATAAAGCAGTAAGATTTCACCCAAATAATTATATCAAAATAATGAATAGAAAATGTAAATTAATATTGATTAATAAAAAAATTATTCAATACATTTATAATTATTCATAATAAGTTTTATCTTATCCCTCGTTAAAAAAAAATAGAAAAAAATAGAAGCACAATATAAGAACTATGATTCTACATGATTTTACAATTCATAATATAATAAAGTTGGAAAGCATTGGATATATTTGCATGAAACTCTTTAATTATAATTATCTGTTTGATTTTACAATTCAGAATATTATATGATTGTGATAAATTGTATATATCTGTATAGAACTTTCTAATTAAATTGTTTTGTACTTTGTGATTTAATATACTTAGACATTTTTTTGGAATATTTTATAATATAATCTTTCTTATATTCACCCAAACTCACGAGATGATAGTAGCCGCCATCGTACAACTGGCACGCTGCAAAGGGAGGGACCTTGAACAAGGCAGAAGGCCCTTCAAGAAACAAAACTATATAGTTTTGTCCAGAAATATAGAAGGTTGTAATGAATTTGATTCAATCGTTGAGAATAGATAAATGTTTATTTATAATTACATAATTTTGAAGGTTAAAAAAATTTAGGAGATTACGAAATTCTAGTAATATGTAGTTTAAAAAAGTGTATAAGAAATCTTAAGTAATTTAAGACAAAACTAAAATAGCAAGTAAAAAATATAATATTAAATATATTATCTACTAGTTCTTCAAATGAAATCAATTTAAGTTTGGATACAAAATTATAAAAGTGATGGTGAAGGTGTGAAGATCCTACACGTTGAGGCACGTGATGGTGGAGGTGTGAAGATTCGCGCATGAAAGTGCAGTATGACTTATATTGTAGGAGCATTAAAGCGCAATGGTGGCACGTGGAAGCGTATGATGACTTTTGGAGGCGTATGGAAGCGCAGTGGCCAATCACAGATGTGTGTGAATGTGAGATTACCACCGACGAGACAGAGGTGTGTGATTACCCCTGGAGGGTGCAAGGAAGCATGGTGGTCAATCACAGCGGCGTGTGATTACTATTGGAGGGCGCACAGAATACATGACTGGAGGCGTACGGAAGAGCGGATTTCTATATGTTAGAAATATAGAAAGACTGTATTGAATTGATTCTATTGGAAACAATATATAAACACTTATTTACAGTGACATAATTTTGAAGTTAAGTAAACTTAGACAATTCTATAATTTAGCATATGGTTAGAAAAAAATGAAATATAATAAAAGTAAGAAATATAATATTAAATATATTATCTAATAGTTCTTCAAATGAAATCAACTTGAGTTTAGATACAAAATTATAAAAGTGATGGTGGAGGTGTGAAGATCCTTACATGTTGAGGCACGTGATGGTGGAGGTTACATGTTGAGGCGCGTGATGGTGGAGGTGTGAAGTTCGCGCATGAAAGTGCAATATGATTTCTATTGTAGGAGCATTAAAGCACGATGGTGGCACGTGAAAGCGTCTGATGACTTTTGGAGACGCACAGAAGCGCGGTGGCCGATCACGGATGCGTGTGATTACCACTAATGTCACATTAAAGTATTGTGGTCAACCACAGAGGTACACAATTACCAATGGAGGGCGCAAGAAAGTATGGAGGTCCAAGGTGTGATTAGTATTAGAGGACGTACGGAATACATCAGTTAGTTTTTTATCCCTTCTCACTTGAATTTGCACCATTAGATAGTCTATAAATAAGTAAGGTGACTAAAGTTATAGATTGATACACGAAAATCATATCTCATAAATTGTGAAAGAACAAAACACCAATTAATTATGTGGTAATGGAGCATAAATCACGCTGGCTCTGTGGAAAGGACAAAGACCTTCTTGACACATGCCAAACAAACATTTGTCACTGTTAAATACTAAAGCTAACACTGTTATTGATAAATTGCTTCAATATTCCAAAATCATATACTATCCATCTAGTTGCCAACACGGACGGTGTCATTAATAATGTGCTAATGACCAACCATGCTTGGTTCACATTCACTGATTTTTTTTAGTCATCCACGTCATTATGACCTTTGGAAACTCTGTTTTTCTCTTAAATGTTTTAGAAAAAAGAAAATAATGTCTTCCTCCTTTAACGAGAACATATATATATATATATATATTAAGGATTATCAAATGATTTTGAATCATCCATGAATGGAATATCATCGGGTGAAATGATAAATGTGTACGTTAACGTTTGATTCAGTTTGAGAGCAACCACTTAAAAAAAATGTCAATAGTAATTGGATACTCAATCCGATAATTTGATGGTTCGAAAAGTAAATAATTTTATTGTTAAAAAATTTAATGTCAAAAGAGATTAGCAAACAATAATTAGAAGAAAAAAAAAGTGAGAAGCCGAAAAAGAAAAATAAAATATAAACAAAAAAAGTAGGCGAGTGATTCTTTATTAAAGAAAAAAACAATAAAGAGAGAAAAGAAGAAGAAAATAATGATACAAAATATGTATATATTATTATAATATATTTATAGTATATTATATCGGATCAGATTTTTTTCGGACTGATTCGATCATAATTCATATTAAATGTGTTTAGCTAATGGACTATCAAATTCAGGTTGTGTTATCGAATTGAACATTTTAATTCATATCCTAATCATCGACTCAAACCAAAATTTAATTCATTGATGGATTTAATTATGAGCTTGGACAAGACGAAAAACTGTCTCATGATAAAAATAGTTGAAAATGACCCCAACCATCTTTAACGTTAAAATCTCTATAATTCACAAATATCAAGTACAGTTAAAGGTGATTTATCAAATTAAACACTTTTTTTTTTAGCATTACAGAACGGCAACGCCAAAATCCGTACATGACCGTATAGATTACGTTATAAAGCACCTTTAAGCATATGACTATGTCAACCTGTATAATCAATCGTAGACAGTATTATATAGTACACCATATAAGTTAAAAGCAAACAACTCCATTTTATTGCTGTGTCTTATCTTAAACATGACCAGACATGTTTGGCTAACACATGTATTTCAACAGTATAACATGTCTTTTTGTTGCTCTAATGGAGCTCATATTCTCAACATTGTTTTTTCCTCTCGTCCCGTTGATGGTTGATGTTAGCCTGCTTTTGTTCAGAATGTTCATAATACATCCGGTATATTTACATAAGATGAATTTATATTTTATGTGTTGTATATCCTCGATAAAATCTATTCAGTATGTTATACACGTTCGGTGTCAGATTCACTGGTTATATTTATACCGGATGTATTATAAACGTACTCGCTTTTGTCATCCCTTTATTTGTAGTCAATTGTTTCTGTTTTGTATAAAGGTTATTACGTGTAGGGGTGCACAAAGAACCGTCGGAACCGGAACCAGAACCGAGGGGAACCGTACCGGAACCGTACCGAACCGTGGCTACGGTTCCGGTTCCTAAAATTAGGAACCATTACCAACGGTTTCGGTTCCGGTTCCAGGACCAGTAGAACCGTACCGGAACTGGAACCGTTGGGGGTAACGGTTCCTTGGAAACGAACCGGAACCGTTTTATATTAAATATGTGTATATATATATATATATATAATATAATAACTATATATAATATATATATATATATAAATTACATATAACAATTATATATAATGTATATATATTATATATAATAATTATATTATCATATATTATATATAATAATTATATTATAACATAATTATTATATATAATATATATACATTATATATAATTGTTATATGTAATGTATATATATGTATAATATAATATAATAATTATATATATATAGGGTGTCATTTTTAGATTGTAGGTCTCACATTTATTTAATGAATATACATATATATTTTGTATTTTCAAGCTTCATTAAAAAAAAAAAAATCCTAAGGAACCGCGGTTCGGAATCGGAACCGAACCGAGAATCGCGGTTCGGTTCCTCACGGTTCCAACCCTCAACGGTTCCGGTTCCGAAAATCAGGAACCGTTGGTAACGGTTCCGGTTCCGGTTCCACCAAGAACCGTGGGGAACCGTACCGTGTGCACCCCTAATTACGTGTTGCTACCCATGAACAACTAAAATTAGTGGCAAATCACATGTTTTGCTTTTTTTTTTTCTCGTATTTTTATTCATAAATATGAATTAGAATGATTATACTCTAATCGATTTCTCAAGCTGTATTATTTAGTTAAGGGGTACCAGTTTTTTTTAAAAATTCTTTTTTGACTCCGAAACTCTTCAGTCTTATCAATCCAAACACTCTCCAAAATAACTTTTGAGTTTGAAAAGTCATAAATTACTTTTCAAAAACCAATCCAACCTAAATAACATTACTCAATGAGAAATTAGCATATAACTCACTTTTGTCCTTCTTGTTCTTGTTAGTTCAAGGAAAACTTTTTGCAACAAAAGAGGTAATTCTCAATTCTAAATTGAACATATTTTTGACTTTATCTATAAATAAAAAATGTAAAACAAAAATAATATATATATATATATATATATATATAGACATAAGTGTGAATTGATATAAAAAGAACTCTTTTGTTAAATAGGATATTTTGTCAACTAAACATCGGGAGTAAATTGCTCCCAGTTGTTCAATCATCTCATAACTTGAGTCATTCTTCACTGTGAGTGAGTTAGGCTCAATAAATTTGATATCCTTTTTTATGTCATTAATAAGATGGAGAAGAATATTATTTCTTCAGCATCAATCTAACAAGTGGGGCATATTTATGTGTCAATTGCCATTTAGATTCGTGTTATCTAATAGCTTAAAATTTTAAGTCATTAGTAAGTATATGACTCATTACAATAGTATTAGAGTCAAATTCAGTCTTTGATCTAGTGTCACACCAAGCTTCTGATCAAATGAAGTCCGAGTCTTAACTAGGTAGGCAAGGTGATCCGACTGTAACAAGGACATTGAAACTTATATCACGTCAAATCTAGATGAAAAAGAGAATGAATATATATGAACGAGTAAGCAACTCTGTCCAATAGCGTAAATTTTTAATCATTACTGGTTTAAATAGCTTATGATATGCCATTAAAACAAGTTGTTGTTAAAAAGTATAGAAAAAAATATTCATTTATTTTTACTTTCATACGTATGCACGTGTTTCATATTCATGCAAGTCTTGTACTAATACTATTATTGCTATATATATTATACAAAACCAAAAATAGAAATATCAGGATAAATTGTGGAGGAAATAACAACGCAGAAAAGGGGAGACAAGTTCCGTGCAATGATACTGAAGACGGGAAACCATTAAACAAGTACTGAAGGTACTCCATGACCCACAACCTTACTTGCCTTCCTCTTATGGGTTAGAGCCTTGCAGGTGCGCCAACATTCAGTAATGGGACGGTAGGCCACTACCGACTTAGTCAATTTATGGGTTGGGTTGTATACTAGGGTTGGAATTTGGGAGCCAAACTCAAGCTTCTAACACCTTAGTATGTGTCAAGTACCAAGTTCTAGAAAACTAATCGTGTCTCTTCTCAGAAGAGCACTCATAATTTTAGTAAGCTATTATATAACTACATGCACTTGACATGAAATAAAATAATTCACGAGTAAATTTTATTTTTTAAAACTTCAGGTGATTAAAACTTGTAAACTTAATAATATTCATTCTGATTAAAATTTGGAAAGAATTCAAAATTGTATTTTCTATATTATTTTGTTTGTTTAACTTAAATTCAATTATTATACATAAAAAGAAAAATCTTCAAATTTTTAAAGCAAGCATGTCAAAATTAGATTAATACCTATGATACTATGAATCATCTAATTTTAATTTTATTTTATGAAAACAACGTATAGTTTTAAAAATGTAAAAATTATAAACTTTTCTTATATTTCAAGTTGTTCGAGTTTAGTAAAATTTTTACCCAAATCTAGACCCATGGTGTCAGTAAAATTTTTACCCAAATTCTGCCCAAATCTAGACCCATGGTGTCAAGTACCTTGTCCGCAACCGTAAAATTATTATTTTCAGGCAGGAATCGAGTTGCTCAAGTTACGCCCCCTTGTCCCACCCCTATAGTATACCATACAAACAGGATTTGTAAGTTTTAGACTGCTAATAAGGAAAACTTTATCACTTCTAATTGGTATCATGATCATTTTTCTTATTAATTTGAGGAATGAAGTTGGGACAAGTTTAGGATAGGCTTAAGAATGGTAAAGGAATGTTCTACAAAAAATACTATAGTCTGTTAAAAGCACGATTTTGACAACATATGGATGAATTAACACGTTCGTGAAATGATTGAAATAACACCAATAGGAGATAAAATCAGAGAATAGACTAAGATGTTGCGAACAAAGGAAATCATTAAGTGCACCGGTTAGGAAAAGTGACAATACATAATTCACCCCGAAGATGACAACTGTAAAAGGGAAAGACCACGAATTAACATGGATAAAATTAAATTAGTAAGAAAGATGTGATAATTTTTTATTAAGTTCTAGCGACTAAATAAGTTAGACCTCAATATTCCTAGACCTTACTATATGACCCACACCATTCCAAAAAAAATTAAATTTTGTTTCATAAATGATAATTATTCATTTTTCTCAAATTCAAAATATAACTTGTTAACTAAACATCACAAGGGAAAAACATAAATGCTAGCACTATTATAATAGCTGTTATAGACATATGATTAAATCACAGCAGAACCCTCCTCAATTACGGACATGGTAACATTGAACACTGAATGGCAACAGATCAGACTAAAATCCTAAAGCTGAAATATATGCTTTATTTGAAATTAGTTTTCATGATGTCGTCTCTTTTCATGTATGGGCAATATTTTTTTAGCAGCTTCATGTTTAGCTGGTTTGCACCTAAAAGTATATGCCAATTGCCATTTAGCACAAGTGTTAAAGGGACTTATTCCATGTAAGATTGGGATGCGAAATAAAATGAGTATATCTGGGTGGGTAGATAACACTATCCAATAGTTTAAGTTTTTGGATTATTGGTAAGTGTACAACTCCTTACAGTGGTATCGGAGCCAGACTCAGTCTTTGATCCGTGTCACGCCAAGCACCCGTCTAGGTGGAATTCGGGTCTCAGCCGGGTAGGCAGGGTGATCCGACCGCAATTAGAACGTTTCCGAGTTCTGATGGGAGAAAATGTTAGAGGAATCGGATTTGAATGAAAAAAAGAATTAGTATATATGAACGGATAGGCGACACTACCTATTAACTTTAGATCGTTGGTAACAGCTAACTACACTAAACGCATAGATATCGGAGTTAGTCTTGTGAAAAGGAGAGACAAGTTCTCTACAGTAATGATGAAGACGAATTGAAGGGACGTAGATGTGGGTGCCTAAACCATTAAACAGACCCACAACCTTACTTGCCTTCCCCTTATGGGTTAGAGCCTGGGAGGTAGCCAACATTCAGTAATGGGACGGTAGGCCACTACCACTACCGACTTGTCCATTTATGAGTAGTAAGTATACCATACAAACAGGATTTCTAAGTTTTAGGCTTTCTTCGAACGAAAGCCTTGTACACTGAATACAATCTTCTAGACTACTGTGCTAGTACAATACTTTCTTCATTCTAAATCAAGCTAGTGTTAAGCTGTATATATCAATATATAAAGGCTAATAAGGCAAACTTTATCACTTCTAATTGGTATCATGATCATTTTTCTTATTAATTTGAGGAATGCTAGTGACAAAGTATTCATAACAAGTAAGCAAAAAAGATTCTAGCGTTTTTCTGGATGAGCAAAGGTAAAGAAATTAACCAAAAATAAGAGAAAAAGTTATAGCATGTCTACAAGAAACTATGATTTCGAGGAGGATTAGAGATGGTAAAGGAATAAAGTTAGGACAACCTTAGGATATGCTTAAGAATGGTGTAGGAATGTTCTACAAAAAAACTACAGTCAGTGCAGGCTTAGGACAGGAGAGTGCCGATAATAACCATAGAAAAGAATTTTAAAAAAGATGTTGCAACTGTTAAAGCACAATTTTGAGAACATATGGATGAATTAACACATTCGTGAAATGATTGAAATAACATCAATGGGAGATAAAATGAAAAAATAGACTAAGATGGTCCGAACAAAGAAAACTGCTAAGTGCACCGGTTAGGAAGAGTGACAATACTTCACACTGAAGATGATAACTAGAAAAGGGGAAGACTGAGAATTAACATGGATAAAAATTAGTAAGAAAGATGTGATAATTTTTGGTTAAGTTGTAGCGACTAAATGAGGTAGACCTCACCATTAGACCATACTATGTGACCCACACCACCATTCCAAGAAATTTTAAATTTTGTTTCATAAAATAATAATTATTCATTTTTCTCAAATTCAAAATATAACTTTTTAATTAAAAATCAGAAGGGAAAAACATAAATGCTAGCATTATTATAGCCATGATAAATTCACAGCACGACCCCCTCAATTACGAACAGGGTAACCATGTAACATTGAACACTGAATGGCAACAGATCAGACTAAAATCCTAAAGCTGAATCTATGCTTTATTTGAAAATTAGTCATCTCTTTTGATGTATGAGCAATATTTTTTTAGCACCTTCATGTTTAGGTGGTTTGCACCTAAAAGTGGTTGGTCAGAGCCTCGGAGGTAAAAAGATTTTACAAGATGGAAATTTCAAGTAGATAGCATCTAAAAGAATAAAAGCGGGTCAATCAAGAACAGAGAAATGCTAAATCTGACAAGTTCTCAGAGGTAAATTTATACTATTATTGAGATGACAATTAAGTAACATCCAAAAGCAAAAAACCTCTCCTAAAAAGGAATTTGCTTCCTTTATTGGATTCAATGTCAATGATCTAGAAGAAAACATAACAGCAATAATGTTCATTATACTTTTATTATTGATAAGTAGGGAAAGCAGCGTCAATAAATATAATCAACCAGCAGAAGTGCCTTATGTTTCAAGCAAATTGAGCGGATATTGTATGAACCAAAAGGAAGCATGATGATATATATGGGAGAATTCATTTCACTTGGAGCAGCATAATTATAAGTACCTTCAATTTCCCTCTTTGAAACTATCTTCAGTGAAGTGGCTATAATTGATTGCCATTGGCATGAATGAGAGCATTGAATCAACACTCAAAAATGTACAGAGGCTATAAAGACTGCATCTCTCAAGATTAAGCATTGGCTGGCTCACTGATCTAAATCGACATTTTTGATAAGCTTGCTTCCAGCTCATTTAACTCATCCATGTTCAACTCATCATCGTCATCATCATCAAGAAGAACTTCGTTATCACCAGCAGCCGATATTGAGGAACTTGGTCCATAATGAATGCTGGTTCATATGGTTTCTACAGCATCACTTGGAGAACCATAACTAAAAAGGTCAACTAGAACAATTTTGTGGACAACCAAAGAACAAGCAAACCAGTCATTCTTGCAAAAGCTATTCTACTGTAGATTCAAAGGAGTCACAAATCATATATCCTCAAATTAAGTAAGCATTATTCGGTGTATGGTTCCACAAATGGAGAATATAATTACAATAATTGGGTCATGCAACAAAAGCAAACTGAATTAGCTACAACAAAGAAATTCCATTTTCTAAACTTTGACGGTTTGACTATGTTCACCTAATATGCCAACAATTTACTATGGCAAGTCATAATCTATCATTTGAATGTTGCTTCTAAATCATTTAAATTTGAAAATTGTTGGAGAATATATTATTGGAGTGATTTAAGCCTTGATAGAAGATTGATATGACTGATTTGAGGGATTGATTTTAGGAATTTTCCATTAATGTATTTTCCATGTTTATCACGTGTATTCTTTCACCTATAAATAGAGGTGGTCATTATAAACAAAACTAAAAGAGAATACAATAAAAGTGATGTAGCCCTTTGGGCTTTGTGTGCCGTGGATGTAGGCCATAGTGGCCGAACCACGTTATATTCTTCTTATTTAATTTCTCTCTTCAATTTATTTTATTTTATCAACATGATATTAGAGCAAGTTATCATACCCTACCCTACTCTAGATTTGTCTCGGATCTTTGGATCAACTCGTCTAGGATCTTCGGATCAACTTGTTTTGGATCTCTAGATCAACTCGACTTGGATCCCTCGAAACTTCGTATTTAGTTTCAAGTTGGACACTTGAGTTAAAATCTCCGTGTACCAACTTGAGGGTGGGTGTTGGAGAATATATTATTGGAGTGATTTAAGCCTTGATAGAAGATTGATATGAGTGATTTAAGCGATTGATTTAGGAATCTTCCATTAATGTATTTTTCATCTTTATCACGTGTATTCTTTCACCTATAAATAGAGGTGGCCATTGTAAACAAAACTAAGAGAGAATACAATAAAAGTGATGTAGCCCTTTGGGCTTTGTGTGCCGTGGATGTAGGCCGTAGTGACCGAATCGCGTTATATTCTTCTGTTTTTCTTGTTTAATTTCTCTCTTCAAATTTATTTTATTTTACCAACAAAAATAAACCATGTAAATTTGTCTAAGCATGTTTCTTCTTATATGTCAAATATGTCCTACTTTGGGCTGATCAAGGCATAAGCAGCATATCCCTTGAAAACAAATTATGAACCGTGCTTCTCCGTCATCTAATCTTTATTTGGCTGCAGAGGTGCAAAATTTGGTTTAAAACAATGCAAAAAGTATTCTATTTGATCAGGCCACCGCTACTAATAAAGTACCACAACAGCCTCAAATCATTAATTTCCAATTATTTCACATACTAATTTCAGCTTTTTTGCATATTATTACCTTTCATCACTATATAGTATATTCTCTATATACGCGTTGAGAAGATTACTCCTTTAATGGGTGTAATCAACTTTGGTAACCAACTACTAACATAGCTCCACTTATCTCCTGAATAGAATTTCTTTAACCCATAAGAGTCCTTGTTAAGCTAACAAACAATTTCTTTCCATTGGTGCTTCCCATCTTTGGTGAGCTTTCATATACACTTCTTCATCCAAATCCCATTGTAAGAACTCATTTCCAATTAAGTTGCATTATAGGTAAGTTCAAATTTATGGATCAATGAAAAAGTAATCTTGAAAAGTTTACTTTTGCACCATTTAATGTTTTTAAATAATTGATCTCAAAAGACTGAGAACATTGGCCACATGATGAACTCTATATATGCCAGCAAAATTTTAAGGTCAACCTTCAAAGACAACCTCCACTTAACAACTAAATGGTCTGGTACTGTATCCCTTTCCATCCTTTCCGATGAGTGATGACCACAATATGAGCTTTATATTTATATATATGCCATCATATTTCTCAGATTGACCTTTATGCAGTATGCACCCCTCACATCTAACTAGTATTATGGTTCTAGAATATATTAATAGGTCCAAATGCATCATTCTTTCTAATGCTAGGATAGTAATGCTTTCTACACAGTGCAAAGCAAAGAACATGAAGCCAGAAAAAGGCAGAAAAGGATAATATAATGACGAAAAAGAGGTAAGCAGAAAAATAATCTGACTTGTGATATGGACTAAAAGGAAAAACACTTATCCTAAGAGCTACAAGGAAAATAATAACAATCAACATTATACAAACAACACAAGGAGAAGGGGGTGCAACTAACAAACTCCACATAGGAGATTCCTTGAGGGTCATGTCAAGGAGATGTATTTGGCATTTTTATTGTGGTAATGTAAAATTTTGATGAAGAAATATATCTACATGCTATCAGCAGTTATAAAAATGCTTTTCAAGGGCAATAGTGATGGATTTAATACTTATTAGCATAGCATTGTTAGTCATGATACATGCGCATGAGAAATTTGCAGAGTCGCCAAGCACTCTGAACAATATATAACAAGATGACAGATGAAAGGTTCACCTTCTGTTCAGTAACATCCGATTGTTCCTCTCTTTGGTACTTTTCATAAGCCTCAGCATCATCCACGAACAAGGTAGAATCTGACAGGAACAGCTCACGGCCACTGGAATGGAAATACATTAATTACATCCGACAAACTACAACTGCATGTACATGCAAAAACAGATGTATAAACACACACTAATAGGGAAGACAGAAGCTGATACCTCATACGGTCATTCTTGGCCCTATATGCCTTCTCTGCAGCCAAGGAAGCATCTCTTGCTTCCATCTTTTTCTTCTTCCATTGAATGAACAACTCAGGAGTCATAGGAGTTGTAGTAGTTATTTTTGCACGCTAAGACCAATGAAGATATTCCATTAGGAGAACTGTACGAAAAACATCACCATAATGACAACAATAAATGATATGGATGCACTCCAATGATCACCTGATTTTCAATCTCTTCCTCAATGGGTATCTTATCACTCTCTTCCTCTATCAGAGCCTTCATTTGAGATTTTAAAACATATCCAGGAGGAAGAGCATGCCTGTAGTGGCAATCTTTACCACCATTTGGACAGACCCAAAACCAACCATATTGTTTCTTCTCCACTGCTTCCAAAAAGTATTTACATACCTGCACATACGTTGAAGAACAATAAAAAATAATTTTATGTTTTGGAAAGGACATGTGATGCAAGGCTAAAATATAAGTCACAAAATAAGGAAAAAATGATGCAAGGGAAACAGTCATGAGCCATGAAATTTTTTTTTATTTTTTATTTTGACAAGTCAATCATGAGCCATAAAAATAAAGTCTTATATGCTAAAATAATCTAGTTTTGCTTTATCTAAACCCAGAAATATCTTAAAACATTCGACTCATTCTTACTTTCGATCTTCCACAACTTCAAAGTCCCCTTTGATTAAGCCATAGTTCTTAAAGTCACTTCTAGGCCACAAAAAGCCATCGGCTCATCAGGGTTCAGCCGAAGCGCCTCAACCTACTACAGGCTTGGCCCCTTCAGTCAAGGTCACATAAGAAAAAAACATGCCTTTATTTTCAATCACTCAATCACAGTGTTATCTTTTTTCTTAATTGACATTAATTGATATCACTATATCGTATCAAGATCATTTGTGATGGATCATTTTCTTAGAAACATTCATGACCTTACAATTGAATACTTACTTCCAGTGCTTGATTATTTATACTAGCGATAATATAGCTTCTGATTTCGATTGCAACTTTTGTTATTGAATATTTATAATGGTATTCAATTAGTTGATAAATATGCACATTGAAATGAAATGTGCACATTAATTTACCTAACCTTCTTAGTTGATATGCTATGAAAACCATTTTTAGAATATATACATTTATTTAGCTAATCCAATTAATTGATATGCTGGAAAATTCCTTATTTTCAATTTTGGTTAGTTTGTATTAATATTTTAGAATCTTCTATTCTAACTACATTTAAAATCTAATATGTATTTATATCACACATGTGCCTAACTTCGATCAGGCTCCCACCTTGCACTTTTATGCTCCAAGAGCCTTTTAGCCTTACTATGTTGTCTTAAGCCTTTAATTACTACTATGAATTAAGCATATTGTACATTATTAACATCGTCATCATTCTTTATTGCAAATCTAGATAAGTACATTAGCATTAGTCTGTGTCACTCTCAAAACAGTCACCCCATTTCTATACAACAAAGTAATAAAGTAACTTGTGGGTTAGATTAAAAGCTGCCTGCCTGGTTTAGGTGTAAAATGTCTTTTAAATAAATTTTAATTTTGAAATTTCAAAATGCTTATGAAGCATTTCATCTAAATGATGAAAACTCAGCCGCTTTTAACTAACGCATTTCTGGTACCTGTGCGTCAGACATTTTCCTAAACTATAATACTCTTTGATCTCTGCAAACCCTTTCATTTGAAAGAAATATCCCACAAGTCTTCCTCATTGTGCCACTGAAGTTTCTGTGTCGATTTATAATATTTACCCCCATCACTTCCTGTTGCTTTCGCCATAGTTGCTAGTATGTTTCCCTCTGGATTCCCTTTGATACCAAAATATTTCCTCACTCCACATTTCACATGCATTTTCTCTATTAATGTATTTCCATTTCTATTCTCGATTATGTTTCACAAATCCACTTCACACAATAGTAAGCACGATTTGATTAAGGGACTTATGTTAGCTTTGCAGCAGACATGGACAAAATCAAATAGCCAGATAAGTGTGCAGTTATCAACGCATATATCAGAAAAAAGGTCAGATCATAATTTATCAATAAATAAAATAAAGCAAGATCCTGAATGCTTCTACTATTATACAATCAAGTGCACAAATTAAACGATATTCTAAATTTTTTCAAGCTTTGAAATTTCCATAGACAACTAATGCCAGCATAAAAAATTGATATTTTGCTCAGATTACAGAATGCAGATTGAAGGCATATTTCAAACGAAAAACAAGTAAGACAAAGGCAAGCACATTAATCCACCACTAGTCTTCAAGAAGTGAATCTGAGATCGAAAACCATAAAAGATGTTGATGAAGAAGCTCACAATCTCAGTTGGTTTATTCTGCTTATACTCCATTTTCTTGGACTCCACAACTTTCTCCAAAGTCTCTTGATCCCAATCTTCCATTGATTGCTCTTTTCCCAAAAAAAATAAATAAATATATTATATATGACATATTAATCAAGATATAATATTACAAATTAATAAAGCAAGATCTTTGTAACTAACCTTGATCGTGCTTATCACTGTAGATATCAATCTTCTCACCTTTCCTCTGCACATTCAAGTCATGCGAGAACTTGCACTTGAAACCCTTAGCACATTGCCCCACTTTATAGAACTCACATAATATGGACTTAGGATCAACGCCTAGCACAAACAAAAGCCACCACAAAGTACATCAAACCTACATTTGCATATAATGGTTTTGCGCGCGCGCGCACACACAGATCAACAGCTCTGTTTGTTTCAGCAGAAAGTGTTATACAAATATATATAAATATATTCATATTTTTTACACTAAATTATTTTCCCTCTCAGTTTCTCGTTTTTGGTAGAAGCTTTAAAAATCTACTACTATTAAGAAAATTCCTAATATAGATTTTACATTGGCATAGTGTATGCAAATATATAGGCATTGATACAAGTAAATATAAAAATGCAAATACATATTTATACGTATGCATATACACACACACACATTCGCCCTGCACTAGATGAATGACCGTGCACCTATAGCTGGCATGTATCCTGAGTTCCTAAATCATTTTCAAGTCTTGTAAGCAATTTTTTTTTCTCCAAAAAATTTGTCTAAAACATTAAAGTAGCAAACATACTAAAAATGCCGAATACATTCTGTTGAAATTCTGTGTCGGAATAAATTAAGTGAAAATCAATTATAAATGCTCCCCCCCACCCAAAAAAAAAACAATGTGGACAATTACCAACTGGCACTTTGGGCTGACTGACAGCAACTTTGAACAAATCATTCAGCTCCTTCTCTTTTGCCTTCTCATCTTCCTTCTTTTTCTGTTCATAAAAATAATCTCATAATTAAATTCAATCAATTAATTACTTGATAAACCGTATACCAATATTCATAATCACACACTTACACATAACACACACAAAAGGGAAGACCGTGAGATATACAAATATGAATATATGATTATAAACAATATATAGATTACTACTCTTCTTTAAATTCAAATGATAAAAAAAGGGTCACAGAGTATGCGTAAATATGTGTATGATATACAGATATAGAGTATGATGTGTATATAATATGTGTGTTCAAAAGAGGGAGAGGAAGAGGGAGAGAGATGGGACCTTGGCAGCGGTTTTGGGATCAGATTTGGGTTGTACGTTCTTTTGGAGGCTCTGGACATATTTCTGGACATTTTTGCTCTTGTTCTTGTTCTTGAGACCGAAGGTCTTGTCTTCGACGATCTTCTGCTTCTTCGCTAAATCGACTTTCGATTGCTGCTTCGGAGGCATCTCTGATTGTCATCAAACGCTTCGACCCAACAAGCACCTGTCTCAGGTGCTCCGAAATCGAGATGAGTTGTTTAATTAATCTTCTCAGAAGATAATTAGGGTTTTGATAAGAAGATCGACGATCGAGCTGTGATTTGAATGTGTGTGATCCTTTCCGTTGGAGAGTAGCAGGAAGAGAGACGTCTGTTTGGCACAAACACAATGGCCGCGTTTCGAGAAGCCACATGTATGATTGAATTACCCAAAATATCCTTCTTACAATCTTACAGCCTTACAGGTCAGCCACATAAAGAAAGAATTTGTAAAAAAAACATTTATACCATAAACATTTTCATTGGACGGCATTAATTAGATTGTTAATTTTTAGTTTTTGGTCGAGTAAAATACAAGCAAATCTAGTACCTTGTAATTTAATATTGGTAAATTTGATATTTTCATCTCGCAGTGAATGTTAATCATGAGAGAGATGGTGTCAATTTTTGAATCAATTTTTTTTTTTTACACAATTTTGAATCAATATGTGTAGTCCTGTCATATTTTAAAAGTAGAGATCTCCACGAACGTATTTGGAATGGACACCCTTTTTTTAAATTTATTTTACGGATAAATATTTTTGTACAGCTTTACATTCGATTCGGGACTTAAAAACATTTAAAATAAATTTTATAAAAAAAAAATTAGTGTACTCAAGTATTTAACAATCATAATAACAAATTTTTTGATAAAATTTAAAATTATATTCTAACTAATAAAAGAATAGTTATTTATATATTTATTATTAATTATAGTGAGTTAAGGCTTGACAGATTTTAAACTCTCTTATTAATTTGCCCTTAACTCTATTGAGATAATTTTATTTTTGTCTCAATTAGATGTGAGGCAGAACGAAACAATGAGACAAGTTAAATTGAAATCTTTGTTCAAAAGAGGCAAGGAAATCTAACATTTTTACATGCCAATTTTTAAGTGAGAGAATCTAGTAATAACGGTCATGATGTATATCTTACTAAAAAAAAAAAAAAAAGTTTTTATATTGATCCTAAATCTTTTTATCTTTCAACTTTACCTTATGTACTTTGTGAATATATTTTCTCTTAACTTTTTTTTTGTCACTAGTTTTTCTTAAAAATTAAAAATTATTGTTGAATGAATGAATATAATGTTATGACATTCTAATTTTAATTAATCTAGTTGCATTTTTTTTTCTCCCTCGGCAAACAAACCATTACAAAGGGCAAGGAGAACAATCAAGCCACAATGGCCACAATATCAACAAGAAAATGAGCAAGAGAAACATTATGGAATGTGAGATCGAGAAAGTTTTAAGTGTTTAACCACAGCATGAGCAACCTCATTGCCATGTCGACGAACATGGCTAACAGACACGAAGGCAAAACTCCGCCCCACCACCACCAAGACACGACTGAGATTCAATTGTATGCTGTGACTTCAAAAATTTTGCCATAAAATAATTAAAAGTACATGAAAAATAATCACAATATAAAATTGTTTTAATTTGAAAATATTTAAATAAATTTTCTAATATTTTTAAGACCACAGTCTTGTTGAAACTTGATAGAATGATAACTTAAAGTGATATCTCCTCCTTATTAAATAATAATAATGAATACGCCTGTGAATGAGAACTTAAAAAGACGAGAATAAAAAATTTAAATGTTTTGCAATTCGAGACATTTGTTAGAAAGGCAAAATGCAGTAACACTCCCTCATGTTTGAATTTATTACTCACATATTAAACTTGTGTCAAAAACGACTCTAACACTTTCCTCAAGTTTAGTTAAACTAGTCCTAACACCCCTTGTTGCCAAAAATGCTCTCAGATTCTTTCTCTTAATTAGATATTTGTTGAATAAATTATTATTTAAGTTATGTAGCTCATTATTGATTAAATTAATTTTTAATTACATAGTTTGTTAATTTAATTATTATTTATGTTACATAGTTTATAATTCAAAACAAATTATTATTTATGCAACATCGTTTATTGTTAATTAGATATTTATTAAATAAATTGTTATTTATGCTATAGTTTATTTTTAGTTACATAGTTTGTTAAACAAATTACCAGTTATGCAATAAAATTTATTATTATTTACATAGTTTGTTACATAAATTATTATTTATGCTATATAGTTTATTATTAATTATATCTTTGTTAAAAAAATTGTTATTTATGCTACATAGTTTATATTTAATAATAAATTATTATTTAAGCTACATAGTTTATATTTAATAATAAATTATTATTTAAGCTACATAGTTTATAGAGAAAGAATCTGAGAATATTTTTGACAAATCAAACCTGAAGGAATGTTAGAACCTTTTTTTGACACAAGTTTAACATGTGGACAATAAATCCACACCTGAGGGATGTTTGAGCATTTTACCCTTTATGGAATCCTATATTATATTGAGTCTTCTTGCGGCTAGATTCAAATCTCATATTATATTTGTAACTCATATACAACAGATTCAAATCCATCAATGAAATTCCGGGTAACAAGCTGCCAATTAAAAATGGCTATGCCCAGAGATTCTGTACATTTACATGGAGAAATACAACAACTATAGAACAATAACCATGTCATGATGTGTTAGCACTTTTATGATACATGTAAGTAATAATATTACAATGACAGGGTGAAGAAACACCATGTCTGTCACCTTAAGAGCAACATGCTTTCAAGATGGATTCGATATCTGGATCATCCCCGGCTTCTTTGTCCTAAATTTCAAACAACTTTAGATAAAATGGTAATATATTATTCCTGGCATTAGAATACAAGTTCATTCATGTAAAATCAAATTATCAGAAAAACACCAAAATGATGCCAAAAGAAATAGAAATGAAATCGTTTGTTAAACTATTAAATGGCTCTCTTTCAAAATAATTTACAAATGCTTCGATAAACAAAATAAAATAATTTTATAACATCAGAGCCCTCCAGGATCTAAGCATTGTCCAACTAATGCTTTAATAATGCATGCATGTTAAAGTGTAACATTTTGACAATTAATCTAGGAATTAAAGTTTGGAATTGACCACAGCCACGCTAAAAGATTAACAAAGTTATCAATAAAGAAGCCAAGACAATTTTTAGAAGGAAAAAAAAAAAGCAGAGTCTAACCTTGTGGACATATGAGATGTTACTTTTCCCTGGACCTGCAACAATTATTCCACCTTGTTGCCTGAGAAGTAACCAGTAAGCAGGCTAATTTCGCATGTCTGTTTAAGCATGCTGAAAATAATAATAATAAGATAATGATATTGACATTCCACTTTCCTCCACTTGCACTCTACTTGAATTTTTTAACAAGTGAATGACAAAATTAACCTCAAAAGTGGAGTTTCAGGGTACTTTTTTGAAGAGTAATTATATCCTTTCATTTTTTGTAAAAAAAAAGTAAGTGGAGAAAAGTTGTGCATGAATATCATCCTCCTAATAATAATTATTATAATAATAATGATAATGATAATGATAATGATAATATATAAGGGATAATGAAATAAACCACGCAAGTTTCTTTTTTACATCCATGCATCACTTTATTTATTCAGCATTCAATGACGTGTAATAGGTGAAGAAGTGTTCAAGGTATGAAATCCAACAATCAATAAATCCAGATCTATGTATCATAATCTATAATCTTGATATACATCTACCCAACAACTTTCAACTGAAGTCACAAAAATATTTATTGACAAGGTTCATGGTTTTTGTTCTGACAGTTGCAGGTTTGCTCGAGTTCAATTCATGGTTTATGTACAGATTGAAAGCCCACCGATATGGTTTTTGTTCTGACAGTTACAGGTTTGCTCAAGTTCAATTCATGGTTTATGTACAGATTGAAAGCCCAACTATACCGGTTCTAACTGGTATGCCAGGTGATACTCCCATTCGGAACCGAACCACCTGATTCTTTATAGAAATGGCCAGTTTGGACTGTTTCTCTCCATATCAAGCCGCTTTTCCCTTCCAAGAGGTACTGTCAAACCACTAGACCACAACTCACTTTTGTATATAATGCTCCAACAAATAAATATATTCTATCTTTAAGAATGGTACTTGAATTAAAAATGCAAAAACCATTAACCTTTCCATAAGAATGCAATCTATTTTTGTTTATTAACGTACTCTAACATATTTATTAATTCTTTCTTTAAAAGTGGTACTTTTGACTTGTATTATATATATTTTTAATTTCATTTTCCCTTTCCACATATTATATATGATATGAATTTTTTAAAAAATTAAATAAAAATTCATTTTTATTGAATTGTGTTGTAAAAAGTAGTGTAGCGGTATTTATTATTTATTTTTGGCTTATGTGTGATGTTGAAAAAAATTCACGATCGCAATAACCAATTTCATTACGTTACGCTGATATGGACTTGAGTCTGTTAAACTACGTTCGCGATTGCAAACCATGGTTCAATTACATTGTTACTACCACTCGTCCAACACTTTCTCAATCATTTAGAGATATCAATTGTTTGAGATCATGTTCTTTATTAATCACCATAAATTTTTTAGCTTACATTATAGGTAGACAATTATGGCCCATTTGCTTTAGTAAAGATTCTTTACAAAACTTAGACGTTTCATGGATGGATAATCATTTCATCAGCACCATTGTTTTGCTTTCTCAGTCATTTAGAGATATCAATTGTTTCCAGCACCATTGTTTTGCTAGCATTGTCTAGGAAGGAATTCTAAGAAACAGACTATAACAAATGCATTCATTCTGGTAAACATGTGTAAAAATGGAATAATGAAATCACTAGTGTTTGAGGTAAAGAAACGCCTTTTGAAGTTATTGAAGGGCAATTATTTACCCTGTTGATTTTGGTGACAAAATGTTTGGATGTCCGTTTTGAGCAAGTTTTAATCAACAAAGCTTCCATAAGTTTGTGTTTCACCTCTTTTTGGTCAATGAAGTGTTTTGTTATCTATCATAAATTATCTATTCCTTTCTAATGAATAAATCACTGCAGTATAGTACTAAGGTTAATTCCTAACTTTTCTTATAAAAGATGACAACTAGTGAATAACATCAAAAAAATGCATTTATGAGAAGGTTCACATACCATCCACCTCTTGTCCTGGTATCCTTTTCAAAAGAAAGCCCCCAGTCCTGTCGATAACCTTCCATGTACGCCTGTATTATCTTCAAACCTGCCTAGAATGTTAAAGAAAGTATATAAAAATATTTGTGTACATTGAAAAAATCCAATTTATTTCAGAAACTTCACATTCTTAAGCTGACAATATTTGTATGCACACCTGAAAAAAAATTGCATAATAAATATGTATAGACATGTACATGGAGATGATTCTTACATACCCCAGGAGTAAAGGTGGTTGAAACCCCGGAAACAAATCTCAATGCCTCATATGATGAGTAGCTGGGATCGGCATACACTTCTGAGAAAAATAACAAGGTTCCATTATTATAGCTTCTTGTTTCAATAAATTCCATAGACAACTGATTTCCAAAGATACCAAAGCTCCAACAATTAGTTGATTCCTTTCCTCTCTCTCTCTCTTCGCACTGATTGGTTACTTCTTAATCGCTTATTATCTCATAATGTTCATGTCCAAACATTACCATGTACCTTTATATGTACTCTAGTTTGCATATTGCACCAAGCTGAAGGGAAACATGTTGGCATATGCATTTACCCTGCCCCCACCAACTGAAAGAGCCAATGTTTTTGGGCCTTAAAACTCAGAGCTCCAGAGTCCAGACCACTTTTTTCCCTTCTCTTTTCATTATTGTTATTTACTATCAATTGACTGTTGTTATCTTTGAGATTTTCCTTGAACCACTGCACGTGCCTGTCCTCCTATCTGAGACCACCTCATGCTTCTCCCATTGAATCAATGCGGTGAGCATTGGAAAAATAAGCCCGCCTTATTTTCTTCTGCCGGTGAGCCAAATATTTGAGGCAAGGTTGTGGAGCTCACCTTAGATAGGATGGTTAAAGTACAGCGACAATTTTCTATGAGTATTGTAAAGAGAGAGCAGAGAGATTGCTGTTGTATATATGCTTTTACGAAATAAGAAACTTATCCACTCCTACTTGAGGCTCTTTCGTTGCCAAACAGGGATCTTCCCTCTGCTTGCTTTCGGACAGCTTGCAGAAAGTTCTCCCCATCATTGTTTGTAAATGTGAATTGAGTCTTACATTTAACATGATAATCGTACATCAACATCAGTAGAGGCAGTGCCGTTGCTACCCAACTTGTGTCACTAGGTAATCTACAGGATCTCAAGCACAGATGATATCACGAATCACGAGTTCATAACCAAAAAATAAGGCAGCAAAAAACGACAATTGGCCAAAAAGACAAAAACACACTGATATCACGTCCATTCTTTGTTCATTCAAATAATTTTCCTCACAAGCAATGAAATTTTTTCAAACACTTAACAGTGAAGTTCTTTCTGAAACATACCTCCTTTAAATTTTGTTTGCTCGGAGAATGCTTTTGCCTAGACAAAAAGAATTAGTAATAATTACAACAAAATTCCAACCTATCTGAATGGTGCAATAAACTGATGGAGCTAATTAAAGAAATTCGCAGAGAATAGAATTAAGGGGGGGAAAGCTAGGTAAAGAGTCACATGTCTGGTTTGATAGGTTCATTAATGAACACAATAACTGATTATTCTCACGATCCTAGCTCGCATGCCAACAAATTCTAGACAATCTACTTTAGTAGATGATAGATGCAGTGCAAAGAGATAACAAATACATTTTATCACCACATATATAAGTTTCTGACTAAGCTGATAAACATGTGTAATTATGCATCAAAAACTGATTGAGCTTCGTCAGGATTCAGGACATACCTGATCTATGCTACCAGGTCCAATTAAAACAAGTGCCACACCAGATGCATCCATTCTATCCTGTTCACAGAAGAAGAATTACGACAACACTCCTCCGTTGATTAATTTCCCAATACTAACCAATCTGAAAATTTAACATTCATTTCAACCGTCTTGCTTGCTTTGATTGCGAGATTGCACCCTCTTAATCAAGAAATGAGGGTGTGTTTTAAGATGCAGCTTTTGACCTAGCTAAGTGTCTCATTTGGTAGTGGTACTATTACGTCCAACCAATAAGCAAACAAATTTTTTAGCCATCATTTTCTAACCAACAAAACAAATTATAATGAAAAGGGAGAGATTTGTGATCAACCCAACAATTACAAAATGAATTTTTAATAACAATGCATAACCAAAAAGAGAATAAGATATGATCTCCACTAGAAACTTCTATATAGACTAAAGGTTCAGCCTTGAACATGTAACGTTGTGATGACAGAAATTTCTGCTAATGAAAATAAATCGATTTGCTGCAACAAAGAAGAATAATAATTTAAAGCATCATACATCGCCAACAATGGGCAAACCTAATGCACGAGGTTCCCGCTATTGTGGGTTTTGGAGGGGGTCAGATGTACGCAACCTTACCTCCGCATGCATAGAGGCTGGTTCCGTGTTTTGAACATGTGACCTCCAAGTAACAATGGAGCAACCTTACTGTTGAGCCAAAGGTTCCCCCTCATCATACAATACCAACAGAAAACAGAAATCACACTTAAGCTTAAGAATTTAGTTATTGGGATCATATTACTTGCATACTTACATCTGTGAAAGTCGAAAAATACAATCATGGTATGTTCCGTAGCATGGAATTGGTGCCTTGGAATTGGTATTGGAGAAAAATTAGTTCAAATGAAGAAGAACTTCACCTGATCTTCAGGGTTAACAGAGAACTTGCACCATTAACTCTCTTAAAGAACAATAAGCATTTTTATAGAACAAACGGCATCATAATACATCATTACCTTCTTAGCCGCAAGATAATCAGCGCGTTTGCGACAAAGAACGCATCTGCATCATAGAAGCCAAGCACAATCACCATGCAGAATCAAAATATGTATATAGCAGTTTAATCAGCAAATCAATAAAGAAAAGGCTCTGTTGAGTTGAGTATATGTATAAGTTCAATCAGCAAATTATCAAGTACAAAACAAAGTATAAAATTGAGCTAATAGAAGTTACCCGAAATGACGAGCAAATGCAACAACAGCTTTCCTATCTTTCCACAAATCAGAAATTGTAATGGCATTCCCAGACAAATCAAACACCTTTACTGTGTCTAATAAGTCTGTGTTGTCTTCACTCACCACAGACGATCCGATTCCTGTTTCACATCAACACCCAGCATAATCAAGCATCTTTATACACACACACATTTATTATATGGAAACAGGAGATTATAAGAGGAACTTACCGGAAGAACCAGAGATCGCGTATACAGTGAAGCGCCCTTGGTGTGGTGATGAGAGAGAGATATTGCTGGGTCTGCTAGCGGAGTACTGGTTGAGAGAGAAACTGAGACTGTGATTGTGTGGGGATTGTTTAGCGAATATATGGGGTGGAGGGTGATTGGTTATTCTGGTTGGGTGTAGACTGTTGGAGGGTAGGGTTGTAGATAGAGAAATCGCCATGAGTGCTCTGCTTGCTCTCACAGGACAGAATAGAAGCTCCGTAATTGCGAATTTAAGAGCGACATTTGTGATCGTTGGACTTTGGGGGAGAGATACATCGGTGGTGTGGAAGGTGAAGTTACACGTGGCAGTAAACCGCCAATCGATGATTTAAGCGCTGCTCTAAATTTGTTTCTTCATATTTAAATTTTGTGGAGTTACGTGTTTATTGTCATTATTTTTTAACTAATTGTGGCATCATTTTAACTAATCAGATTTTGATATTTTTGCTTCACCAGCTCCTTCAAATTTGGTTAGTAAAAAATAATAATATTTTAATAAATTTTATTTTTTTAAAACAATGTTAGAACATGATTCAAGTACTATTCAAATTGAAACTCTCAAAATTTTATTTATAACAAAAATAATTTTATCAAAAAATTCAATTTGTAATAAAAGTTGTATAAGCTTAAACGAAGAAAACACAATAAATATATAGATATATATATATATATATATATATATATATGCGCACAAAGAGCGAGAAAATGTTTTGATAAAAAATTCTTTTTAAATGTGTGCGTCCACAATTGCAAATATAGCTAAGCTTTATGTGGAACCCATTTTTGGCCGAGCCGTGGGAGGCCTTGTTTGGGTTTGCATCGCTAGAACCATGGTCTGGCGATGTCTTGGGAGATGCTCTAAGGCTGCAAGTAGCTGGGGCTTGATTCAGTTAAAGTTTTACTCATTTATGAAATATTATTTGGTGTTAAAAATTGCTGACAAAAAATAATATGACACGTTGATATGATGCATTTTAATTATGTGGACATACTTTAATTGTACATTTAAAAATAAAGATATAAACAATGAGAGAGCGGAATATCATTTGACATTTCTTTTTGCTAAGTTGCCTCTATTACACATTGATGATGTCAATTTTTTTTAAAAAAATTCAAAAGTACCTTTAGTTGTCCTTTCATATTTTGATTTTTTTTTCTTCTAATTATTTATATTACATTTAAGCATTATGTTTGAATCACCTTAAAAAAAATTCACAATCTAATGATCATAAATACTTACAAAAATCAATCTTAGAGTATAAAATATGTATGTCTATCTACGGTCTAAATAACTCTTTCAATCATCGATCTAACGGACACGATTTACCCCTTACATTCACATACACATCCACCTACCCTCGCACCTCTAAAATGATTTAATCTAATAATTTTTTGGATAAATATCACTAACACCCCTGAGGTTTGATGTACTGTCACTCGGTTACAACTTTGTGTAATTTCGTCACCAACACCCTTGGTCAGAATTTTTAATTTTCTAATAAGTGAAATGTCATTATTGTCCTTGATTATTTAAATGAATTTTAATACAAAAATATCATAATCAAAAAATAACAAAAATACCCCTCATGTGCCACTATTTTTTCTCTCTCATCTCCTTCTCCAACCACCGCCACCAATGACAACCACTGCCACCATCCCTATTCACAAAAAAAAAAATTAGCTCTCATTCTCTGCAAATCATGGAACAATCTTCTCAAAAACCCTAATTTCATCACAAAATATTTCAATCAATCACATAACTGAGTATCGAAACGAAGTGAGTACAGGTTGATGAACATAACATGCAATCAAAGTTCCATACACAGATCTACTGGAAACACACAGTCTCTTCCAAATTTGAAATTAAAGAAAAATAATAACAACAATTAAGATAGAAAACAAAACAAAGCTCGAGAATTAAATTAAATCAAATTTCAAGCGAAAAAATATGAAACAAAAAACAAAGAAAAAAAACCCTAACCCTAATTGTAACCCGATCCCATGACAGAGCTTTAAAGAGATAAAGAGAGCTTGACAAAGGGAGCTTAGGCGGTGACTGATTATGAGATTTAGAGAGAGAAAGACCACGAACAAATCGAAGTCAATTGGAGAAGATAGATGGCAACTGGTGGTCATCGGAAAGGTAAAACCACCGCAAGAGCCGCCGAAGTAGAGTCTTGGTTTGAATAACTTGGCCTTCTAAGTCTACAACTATTCAAACGATTGATTTTCACAATGAAAACTCAAGATTTAAGTCATAAAATCATTGTGAGATGTCTCATTCACTATGCGAAGAGATGTATTCCATGTATATCTTGTTACAGTAGAAAGCCATATTCGTCGTCTATTCCTTCAAAAATGACCAGAAAAGGCTGATATGATCATTAATCTCCGACCATGAATCAAAGATTCCTTCTGGCAAGTAGGGCCAAGCCGTGAAAGAAACGGCAAAACAAGGGTTCCAAACCTTTATTAAAGAAATAACTCGTGCCTCCAACTCAGAACAGAACAGAATGTTCTTTCCGTAACACATGGCCAATCTATTTCGTAGTAGCCAAGGATGAGTTCGATCCATTAGGTTCTTTGATTTGTTCATAAAATAAATGAGATACAAGAAAACATCTTTGATTACGATTAAAAGGAACAATCTCAAATAGACCAAGATAAAATTTGGGGCTTATCGAGCTGCTCTAGAAAAGAAGATCGGATCCACGATAAAATATATTTATCACACACACATATATATTTGTGGGTGTATACGCAATATATTAAGTTTGATTTTTCTTCTTTTTTCTTCTTAGTGTTTTGTGTTGAGAAGAGCATTTTCGTCTATTAGATAGGATTAAATAGGTAATTTTAGTATTCAAAAAGGTTAGGTCAGAAGTTAAAGGGCAGTAGGGTCATTTCACTGTGAAAAAGTGTTATGACATAGTGTACTTTTGGCAGGAGGGGGTGTATGTGATATACGACACAAACCATAGGGAGTGTTAGTGACAAAAAATCACGAAATTATAGCCGCGTGACAATACATCAAACCTCAGGGAGTGTTAGTGATATTTACCTTAATTTTTTTATAGTGTCGTAGGGACGAACAATAGGCTAGTTTATTTATAAAGTAAAAGTACTTTAGTAATTTTATGGTTTAAATTGAAGACTTGTCCTTATTTATTCAAATTAAAAAATGTAATAGTTTTGCAACTAAACCAGCCACACAAACTGAACTATACCAACACATAACCAGCTAAACAACTAAAACACAACACTAGACTGTGAAAGACATAATAATAATAATAATAATAATAATAATAAGACAAATTATATTTTGACCCCCCTGAGGTATATCTATACGTCAACTTGACCCCCCACGTTTGCAAATCTTCATTTTCACCCCATATCAGTAGTTTTTGGTTGACTTTGGTCAACAATATGCTAAAATGACTAAACTACCCTACTTATACTGTTATACATTATACTTGTCTAAGTTATATTATTCCGTCTCCCAAACACCCCTCTATCATATACATTTGACAGAGCCCATCAACCAAACACCACCACCACCACAACCTACGGCAGTAGCAACCACCCAAACACCACCACCACCGCAACCTGCAAGAGCAACAATCACCATTCCCACCACACAACCAAAATATTGTTCATCTTTTTATTCACAAAAATCTAAAATCTTGTTCATCTAGACAACAGAAGACCAATCCAACCACTATTATTCGCCACCACTCTCTGCCAAAGACCAACCCAACTGCCACTGTTTGTAATAAAATCCCCATAACCACCACTGACAAAGTCACCTCTTGAAGCCCTAATTTGAGTTTGCAAGTTCAAACTCAAAGATTTAAGCAAATGAGCTAAAAGGGACTAGGATCATGGCGAAACACCACCACCACCATAACCTGCGACAGCAGTAACCACCCAAACACCACCTCCACCACAACTTGCAGGAGCAGTAACCACCCAAACACCACCTCCACCAAACCTGCAGGAGCAGCAACCACCATTCCCACCCCACAATTAAATTATTGTTTGTCTGCTTCTTCACAAAAATCTCAAATTTGTCTAGAAGACCAACCCAACCACCACTGTTCGGCGCCAATGCCACCGCCACTCTCTACCAAAGACTAACCCAACTTCCACCATTTGCAATAAAATTCCTATAGCCACCACTGACAAAGTCACTTATTGGAACCTTAATTTGAGTTTGCAATTTCAAAACCCTAACTTGTCACTGTAATCACTGTCAAAGCCGACATTTATGACCCAACCCAAATCAAGTCCCTCTTCGACACCGTCGATTTAGCCTTAAACTCGCCACTTTGCCATCGCCTCTACCGTTGCCTTCGATGCCATGTACACCCCAAACCTAAGCTATAACGCCGCCACTTGCGATGTTGATAAGCATATGATCCTTCCTCCATCGCCAAGTCTTAGCCGGTTCACCGCCTCTTTGTAGCACAAGAAGCCTCCTCTGGTGTTCATTTCGAATGTTTTATCAAAGTGCTCCAGAGAGGTTGGAGATGGTCGGGTATTTGGGGTTGACAAATTCGCGATGGAGGCGATGGTAAAGATTCTGGCAAAGGAGTTGAAGGGGACTGGGATCACAGGGAATTGTGAGGTGTCGACGTATGGCACTGAGAGAGGTGAGGTGGAGGACGATGGGTTCCTTTTGTTCCACCATGGCTAACAGGTGTGCTTCGCAACAAAATACACGCATAAATTGTAGAAGGGCATTATGAGCATTTTTTGACTACTATTTGCATGATGTAAGTAATTTGACTATTGACAATGACATAAAGGACTAAAGTGATGAATAATTTTAAATTTCAGGGATGAAAATGAAGATACACAAACTTGGAGGAGTCAGGTTGACATATGGATAATACTCAGGAGTCAAAATGTAATTTGCCCTAAAAACCTCTTTGTTTTTTTTTTTTTGATAAAAAGGTCGGTTAATAAGTTGTTAACAAAAACAAAGGTTGCAAAACCACAAAATTCTACACTCCCGTCCAGAACAAGAAGCAAAAATCATAATTTGGTAACAATATTGTTTTAGAAAAACTTTTATTGCTAATTTTACATTAATGTGTTTTAATAGAATGTTGATATATTTGCTAATAACACAATTTTACAAATGAATTGATGAATTTGTCTCTATACCATGTTTTAAATGTTGTATTTAGTTGATCATGCACATTATTTTTATTATATGTATTATTATTCTTTTCCAGGAGACTATCTTTATTATTTAAATTTATAAAAGTATAGGTTTTTAATTTTTTGTCTGTTTTAATTGGATAAGTAAATTTAATCTCTTATTTTTTTTAACCCTGTATATATAAATTTTTTTTTTTCAAAATTCAAACAAATTCGCTTACATTAGTAATATTGTCTTTAGCATGACTTCACACACTCAACCTCCCTCCCATTCGGGAAGAAGAATTTTGATACTTGGACTAATGTCCATTGATTTGCATGTATAATATCTGTTTGGTAATAGATATTTTTGCCATTTCCTCTATATAAGACTAATTCTAATATTCTATCCTTATGAATAATTGAGCGCCGTCACAATCTAGTGCTGAAAATTCGGCGAACAGTTGACGTCCGTGAGAAGGACCTCAAAGTCCAGACTTTTACCAACCTCTCCCAAACCGCCACGCGTCCTTGCAAAATCCCGGAGATCTCTGAGCCCATTTAGATTTCATCCAGCTCATCATCCATGTCACCAAGTTCTATCCACGCGTAGACAACGTGGCACCTTCCGAACCTGCTCTTTGTCCACGTCATCATTCTTGGACTCGTCCAGAATCTTCCCTTGGATGTATAACTTTGTCTCAAGCTCATGATTCCAACCATCTTTTATTGTTTTTGGAAGCTTAATCGAGCTCGATGATGGCTGTTTCACTCCTTGTTGATAAACTCTGAAGGTGATTTTCTTGATTTAATCATAAAGGTCGCATAACTGTTGTAATTAACTTGTGTTCTCAATATCTGTTTGTTCAAACCCTTTAGGAAAATTTTCATCTATCTGCCGATTTCTTCCCCTAAATTTTTGACTCTTTGATACTTATTTAGATACTTGTATGTATGTGTGTGTATATATAAGTATGGCCCCAGTGGCCTCTTGATTGTTTGAATTCTGATTGAAACGGTCTGGTTCTTGAATAATTTTTTATTTGCTTTGGAGTTGAAAAAAATAAAATTTGAGAGCATTTATTTGTTTTGGTTTGAAAGTGGAGTTTAGAGCGTTGGATTTTTGTCTGATACTATGTTTTGAATTTTTTTCTGATACTATGATCTGGTTTATACAGGGTTATGTATATGGATGATGAGGAGTTTTTAGCACACCAAGAGCGGTTTGATATGATTATAAGATGATATGTTCACATTTGTATTTCAATCTGCTTTATGTTTGATTCATTATCGGTCAACTTCCGTTGGTATTAGGTGTAATTGGTGTGTATTTGAAGAGGGTTATTGAAGACGAAGCTATGTATTGGTTTTATCAGTGGTTCAATCTTGTCCCCTCTTCATTATCAGCCTTTTTAAATGTGCTTGGCAGGGTGTGTTATGATGACCCTCGACGATGGTGACGAAATCAAAGGATTGCTGGAACTGAATCAACGTGTGTGTGATGCGGTCAAGAGAGCTGGGGATGGAGGAGTGATGGGTGAGGGACAAGGTTTGTCTAAGGAAGATGATCCAGGGATTGATAAAATTGGTGAAGATGTGAAAGATGGAGGTGAACGAGCGATGCAGGGCCAATCTGTCCTGCAAGTGCCACAACTGCAACGACAGCCTCAAGGGTCTGTTATTGTTTGGGAGAGGTTTCTCCATGTTAGGTCCATTAAGGTTTTGTTGGTGGAAAATGATGATTCTACACGGCATGTTGTAACTGCACTGCTTCGCAATTGCAATTATGAAGGTTAGTGACTCGTCTGCATCACATAGTACACTCTATCTGACCAGCCTCGAACTGGATTCCATGGCTTGACAAGAAAAAGGAGATGTTTTACTTTATCAATATGAGTGTATCGAGTTGGTTTGACCTTCTTGCTAGCTCATTGCCATGTTGTGTGTTAATCATTGATCTGCAGAAATTCTTCTAATGTATATCTTTACAAGCAGCATTCCCACTTAGTCCTCTTCTTTTTGTTTAATCTTTCCTGGTACAAGTCATGTTTCATTTTATCTCATACATGTTATACATCTTCTTTGGATCACTAATGCTAACTTAAAAGAGTGATTTGAACATTATGCTTGATACTCTCATGTGGGACTAGTTGTTACTTGTATAATTTTATAGAATGATTTTTCTTATCTAGTAATTTTTGAGTTGGATTTTGGTTACAGCTGTGACTATCTTTTCAGTTCAATTTGATGTCTCTATCTGATATTGAAATAGTCTTGTTGTAGCTACATGTTGCATTCTATTTATGCAGATGCCCCCTGTATACAAGTTAAATTAAACAAAGAAAAAAAAGAAGGATCGAAGTTCTAACACCTGTCTAACAAGAGGGCAAACATATAGCTAGTATTATAATTCCTTCTCATTCTCACACGCGTGTACACATGTAAAGATTGGAAAATAAAAATTCTTATTGGGTGACCTATGATACTAAGATGAAAGCAGATGTCAAAATATTTTTTACATAAAAAGCTATTAGATAACTCATTGAAGCTGAATCTGAATTTTTTTTGCGACCGGGAAGAAAAGGTGGAAAAAGTAAATTCTAAGTGCGTATGGCATGAAAAGGAAATCTGATCTGTAATATATTGAACATATACTAATCCAACTGTATTGGCTCTTATTGCTATTCTTTGTTCTTGAAAGAAGGACAAACCTCAATGTCCAATTTTAAAAGAATCTAAGAACTGCTTCCACACTCTTTTATAGAATATCTAAATCTATGGTACTAGGATAAATATTATTGTAAGGCTTCTCTGTCAATCAGGTGATACTAGGGTAAATGTTACCATTATAAGGTCATTCTATCAATGGGGATATACACATTCATGGATAGGACTACTGAGTAGGGTGATTTGAAATATGTGTACAGAGAAAGAGAGATGCATATGTTTATATTTCTATATGTGTGTAAATTATGCATTTATATGCGTATGTATATATGTAAATATGTATATGCGCAAGTGTATTTATATGTATATGAAAATTTTCTGTTTGGAATTTGATAAAAAGGAACATCGAACATCCATTTTACTATAAAATGAGTTGCTTTCCCTTAAATGGAAGTGAGAGCAACTAATTCAACATTGGATGTGAAAGAAAGGGAACACCACCCAATCTAGTATCAAACGAGTCAAAGCCAATATGTCATTTCCATATAAGTAATCAAGCGTATGAAAAAAGTTTTTCCTTTCTTTTCTTGCTTCGAAGGCCTGAATATGGCCTGATTGTGTCGTAGCTTGACAAGACCTTGAGGACCGACCTAGGGTTGAGTTGATGTTGGAATTGCGCCTGAAATCCTCAAGGTGATCTCTACCCAACCCGTTTTGCACCCCTACTTGCTGGGTTCAAAGGGATGTGAGTATTAGTTTAAGAGCACACTATGTCCAGTCCTTATGAACGAGGTGTTTGGAATTTATGAAGGCAATGTATACATGATACTTAACATCCTGTCATTGTGGAATCATCACAAAAACTAACGCCCAACTCATGGAACTCTCTGCAAAGATAATCCTCCATCCTTCAGTTGACGCGTGGATGCATCTTCATGATTGGCTAAGTGGCTGGCTCTCCATAATTGGCCAGTGTTATGCAATCCCAGCTGCAGTGCCAGAACTCCTTATGTGGAACTGACCATAGGCCCTGTGACTGTGTAATTGTTTCTCTCTAAAGGACCTCCATTACCTTGATCTCTAAATCAATAAGTTGTCTAACTGCACTGCACTCAACGAATGTTATGTCTGTTTAAGTCAGGAGCAAGTTCAGGTAGCGCTTTTGAGTTTGCTGAGTGGTCATATAATGACCATTTGGTTGTGCCATAGTTCCTCAGGAATCCTAAGTTTTTGTGGCTTGTTTGTTGAATCCTAGAGTTCACAGAGGTGTGGTCCCCTGTGCAGTCTGTACCTCACCCTCGTTATATATATATATATAGAGCGAGAGGGGGGGGGGGGGTTGTGTTCTATTTGGCCACATTATTTACACATACACCTTTTGGTTTCCATGTGCATATTTTTCAAGAAATAGGCGATGGCCACTCTTTTTTCAAACACAAGAAGCATAACAAGCGGAAAAACAGATCACTAGACAAGGTTGAACCATTTTCTCTTACTGGTAGAAATCTTGTGAAGACAGCATGACCTTGAAATTCTCTGTTTATCGGCATTACTGCCACTCTCTCTCTCGCAAGGCCGTGGCCATTTTTTACCCTAATCTGGTATGCAGGGACTTCCAGTATCTTACATGCATTACCTGCATCACCAGAAAGAAACCACAAAAGTTAATGGCTAATCCTTGGGATTGTTGGTAAGGTTGGAGCAGCAACGCTGACATTGGCAGCCTCATAATTAATGTAATGCATCTGTGAAGTGCAACCTCGTCTTGAGCATGAAATGGCATCTCTCTTTTTCTCGAGTTGGCCAGTGGAAACTTGGACGGGTTGATGGCTATTAGTTTTAGCGGCCAAGTTAAGTGCCCCAACAATGGCAGAAAGATATTTGGTCACATTTCTGACATGCACGGAGCTTATAGAATTCTCTTGGCTCATCTCTTGACAAGGGGTCTGGAAGGTGTGAAGCATTGGGGTGCTGTGTTATTGTCTTCTGGAAATGCTACCTATTGGCCACATTTGTAGTAGGTATTCACACCCCTGTGCGTCCAGCTTCATGATAGGTATCTGTTATCAAGACAGGAGACTGAGATAGCTCATCGAACTAGTGAGGATCCAGTCCTTGTGGTATCTTGCTTCCATGCCAATTGTTGAGCCGTAATTGAAGGATTCTGGCTCATGTGGGTCTGTTATATTAGGATTGTACAACATTTTAATTGCCACTACGAGTGTTAATGGAAAAAAAAAAATTCTTATCTGTCCACCAGTACAATTAATGGAATGCAAATCTTTTGAGATGCTTAAATCCATCATTGATGTTCCTTTTGTTATTCTTACTTGAGTACATGGTGATGATTGAAAAATCTTGATTCATAAGTTGGACATTTAACAGTTTAATTGCTGTGAAAATTTGGTGTCACGGTCTACATTTTGCTGTGTGTATACATATCTTCTACATGTTTTCTTTTTCTTTGCTTTTTCATTTTTCTTCAATCGATTAGCATGATATTAAATTGCTAGTTTTAGTTGAGCTTTTTACTGGAACCACCTTCCAATTTTTTAATTTTTTTTTCAAATGCATTAAAGTGTCTTTACACACTTTAATTCTACATATTAATTTACTGAATTTGTGAAGATCTCGCTTGATTTTCTTTTGTCAGATGTAATTTTTTGATGATCCCAACATTCAATTGTTCTTGACAGTTATGGAAGCAACCAATGGATTGCAAGCATGGAAGATTTTAGAAGATCTAAACAATCATATTGACCTTGTCTTGACTGAAGTAGTCATGCCTTGTTTATCTGGCATTGGTCTTCTATGCAAGATTATGAGTCACAAAACACGCATGAATATTCCTGTAATTAGTAAGTACTTTTTTCTCTTTTCTGTTTCATCGGTAGTTCTTGAATCAAAAGTGTGGCTATTTTGTCATGGAATCTTGCTTAGCTGTTACTATTAACCACTACACCTGATGAGATTTGTGTGCAGTGATGTCATCTCATGACTCAATGAGTTTAGTTCTCAAGTGTTTGTCAAAAGGAGCAGTTGACTTTTTAGTGAAGCCTATTCGAAAGAATGAGCTTAAAAACCTCTGGCAGCATGTTTGGAGGAGATGCCACAGTGTGAGTTGTTATAACTTTCTGCTCAAAAAATAAGATCCTTCATCAGGACCAGCTTCGAACTTCATGCACCTGCCAGTTTTTTTCTAGGCATAGAAATACTAGGAAGCATGCTTGCCTAATCTTCTAACTTTAAGATTGATGTCATCTGGCTTGCAAATTCACACCAGCCAGCTCTTTGCTGGGCACAGATAAGTGAGCATGCTTCACTGATATATCTTTTTTTGTTGGATTTTATGGATTATGTCACCGTTTTTATCGTAGTTGTATCTTCTATTATCACTTATACAATTATGTTTCTTCCTTTTCTCTTCTATCATCAACTAATCATTCATACTCTCTCAGTCAAGTGGTAGTGGTAGTGGGAGTGAAAGTGGTACGCAAACTCAAAAATCAGTAAAATCAGAAAGTAACAAAAGGTCTGACAACAGCAGCGGGAGCGATGACAGGGATGATAATGGGAGCATTGGATTAAATAGTGGGGATGGTAGTGACAATGGGAGTGGCACTCAGGTATTACAAGTCATTTATGATTACAATTATGAGACCGTTCGTGGTCATGGTGTGTTCCTTTCAGCTAATTTATCTTCAATATATGCAGAAGATAGAAGATTTCATGGCAGTTGTTTTTAGCTTTAATTCATAAATATGATTTACTCTTAGGAATGAGTAACTTCTTTGTTGGTTTTCCTGTATGGAAGTGCTGATATAATTTTTTAGTATAGAAATTGACAATACTGGGTAACATTCATAACAGTATTTATCTTTTGTGGTTCGTGTCTTTTGGCTAATTTTTGTTCCATTATTCGTGGCGTCGCCTCACATATATGGACTACTCTTGATTAGAGGGGAAAAAAAAAAGAGTTGGTTTGCTTCTAGGAACTAATAACTGTGTTGATTTTATATACTGCTGTGGTGTTTTTTTAATTATTATAGAAAATATGAATTCTGTGTAGTATTTGAAACAAATTTTACTTTATTCATAGTTATTCACTTATTCATTATTATTTGTTACTACCAAGCTTTGTCCTCCACCTCCTGGAAAGGAAGTTAACGGTTTGAGTATTGGGACAAAATTAGGTGTGTGAACTGTGATTGCGACTTACCTACCAAAAAAAGAAAAGAAAAAGAATCACTATTATTTCTTGTCTTTTATTTTTCTTGATTAAGAGGATCTGTTAGCATTTTAATGTCCACTTGTAGGGATGCACATGAACAGCTCGGTTGTGAGTTTGTCCAGACTTGTTCCTTTAGAAAATAGAGTTCAAACTCATTTTAATTATGGAAAGGAAAGTAATATTTTCCCTTTTAGTTGCCTTCTGTCGTTCAATGTGCATTGCACCATATTGCAGAGAAGCCAGATAAATGTAAATTAGATTTAGGCTGTTAATATTTGTTAAAATAGCCATCACACATAACCACTGCAGAACTCAAGAAGAGTCCAGGGATCCTATACAGAATTCTAGGATTTCAAAACATGATAAAAGAGGGGCAATAATGTAAACAATAGTTTGAGGAGGGTAAAATTAGTGTCCTGGGTGATATTGAATGGTTAAAACTGGTTAATCTAATAGAAATCTCATTTACTAATATGTAGGCAAGATCCTTGGAACATTGTCTAGCAAAATGCTCTAATCCAGTTATGTCTTGTACTCCACAAGGATGAGCAGAATCTTGTTACAAAATGAATCTATTTCACTATTCACATCATTTGAGGTAAACTCACTTCCATTATTCCATGAGGTAACAGATGATCTCTTGGATTTCATAGAACGAGCTTAGTTTTTTATATCAAAGGGTTAAAGGGATAGCCCATTGCACGAGGCTCCCGCAATTGCGGGGTCTAGGGAGGTTCAGATGTACACAGCCTTACCTCCGCATGCGGAGAGGTTGCTTTCCATTATGGACCCATGATCTCCAGGTCACACTAGAGCAACCTTACCGTTGCGCTGAGGCTCGCCCTCAAGTAAAAATTTCAGTGCTTAATTTTCAATTTAATCAAAAAGCACCAAACTTAAACCACAATAAGCCCCATGGTCCACTTCCATCACCCATTGGCCACTACTGCAGCTTTCAAAATATTTAAAATGAAAAATGCCATTTATGCTAAAACATGACTGATAATTCATAGGATCAGAACCCGAGACTCTGATACAAAGTTTTAACGGATTCTACTCCAAGAATTCCCTAGTTAGATGACTAAACTTTTTCTTAAAAGCCTCCAGGCAACTCTTCTGCTCGTCAACAACATTCATTCCTCACGAACCTGTTTCTCTAGCAATTTGGTCTCAATTTCTAGTTGTCCTTGTAGTATGCAACAAATGATGTCAACACATATAGACTACACTCACCAACTAATGCTATTGATGAATCTAAAAGAAAATTTAGATGCACTCTAAAAATCTAACAATAATTTGCTCTCTATATGATGTATGAGTTGTGTTTAAGTCTGCCCTAGTATTTGTATTTATAGGCAACAAAGTAGTCTAAAGAGATTAGGGTAGGTAGAGTATAAAACCAACTTGGAAACTGTTTTTTTGAATGATCGACATCACTCCAGAGAGCTTCGATCGATACCTCGATAGATCGAAATCTTCTGCAGATTTATACTTAAAAAAAATTTCAATAAAGAAGTTTCCAAAACTTTTTTCATGCAAGTTTAAAACAATTTAGGGAATCAAAGAAAATTGAAATCATGAAACTTTAGAAACCCTAAATATGCATGCATGAACCGTAATTTGGTGAGTGCATCAATGTGTCAATTTACCATTATACACTTGTAGACGAAGATTACCGGAATACTCTTGACTATAGCATGCGAATTTCATCTTCGACCTTGGAAGGTAAATTAACAATAACTTTTGAAAACTTCCAACCTAAGCTAGAAATTGAGCCAATGCTCAGTTTTGATCTATGAAATATGCCAACACAAATCTTATTGATCTAACAATGACAAAACATGTATAAAACTGAACCCGAAGCATAATATTAATGAAAACATAAACACAACTCGACTTGGGAGGTCTAGAATGGGTTCCACCTGGAACAAAGTTTTGAGTTTTCTTTCTTTTTCAAACATGCTTTTTCTAGCTTTCTTTGGACTGAATTAGCGAAAGAGTGCAATGTCTTTTACAATTACAACTGCTACTAATATGCTATCAACATTTAATTTGAACTCATGCTTGCATGTGTAACTTCTGATTGTATACGTCACAAGTTCAATATTTTGAGGAACACATTAAATTTTTCATACACAAAAATTCTACTTAGATGTTAGAGCCAGAACAATTCTCCAACTCCTGCAGTCTTTTCATTCGAGAAGTGTAAACCCACAGTTTTGCGAATTATCTTTTTCTATCAATTATATGATCCCTTCTCTCTGTGAAATTCATAATCTTTCTTACAACAACAATTTCAATATATATGCAATGCATATGTAAAAACAACAATAACATACAGCGACTATTCTGTATTATTAGGTGTATGTGGACAGAGTTGCATACTTGCGTTTGTGCACACAAGCTCCTATTGACTTGTAATATAAAATATTGATAAAACAATGGATGACAGTTTTGTATCAGTATGCCATTTTCAGGTCCAACTTATAAGCTAGAAACACAAGGAAGGAAGTCTTAGTGACTTGTTCTTCTGGATATGTACATAAGAGGTATTCTGAAGTTCTTATTTTGCAGAGCTCTTGGAAAAATCAAGCTGCAGAAGTTGACATCTCCCAAGCAATCTCTCCTTGGGATCAAATAGCTGAGTGTCCAGGGAGCACTTGCGCCCAAGTTATCCACTCAAATGTTGAAACTTCCAGTAACAAATGGTTCTGCATGACTTCAACAAGGGAATGGCAAGAACAGAGGGAACAACGTGGTAAGCATGAAGATATCTGGACCCTTCTATGCACAGTTTTAGTTAATCTTTCTGTGTTGTTTTATTCATTTTATTTTCTTTTCTTAATTTTCTTTTCGTGTACCTTTTCGAGGTAAATGTTCTGTATATCTTATTTTGTATTTTAGGCAATGCTGCTATGGACAAAGAGTTAGTGATTGGCAAACCTAAAAATCTAGATTTACTACCAGAGAATCCACTTGAGGTTCCGCTCAAACTTGTAGGCACGAAACAAAATACTCTGCCTGAGCTTGGTAAGGGAACAGACAAGGGACAACTGAACCCCAGTGGTGAGAGTCCATCCAACAAATACGGAGCTGTCATTACCAACCCATCTGGTCTTCAGATGGATAAAAGAGAATTTAAGCCTTCAAGAGAACTTGCTAAGATTTTGGAAACCAATCATGAAGCCATTACTGGTTGTAAAGAATTCCCAGCAATTGAGCCTAGTTTAAAGAGGCTTAGAGGAGTTACAGTCAATGGGATGGTTATTCAAGATGATTGTAATGTTCTGAGACATTCAGAGCTTTCAGCCTTCTCGAGGTCTGAAGAAAACTAATGGCCTGGAATCAAAATTTCAATTTTCTTAACATAATACTGCAATGTTTGTTTTCTAGTGACTATCTCAGCTATTCATGCAATGTCTGTTGCTTTGCAGGTACAATACAGCCTCAAATGCTTGTAAGGCTCCTAATAGGATCACCAGAAGCATTTCTCCACTTGCTGATATTCGATCTCTCTCCAATGGGAATCCTCTCCATCAGAGCTCAAATGTGGGTAGCAATAAGATAGATATGGGCTCCGCCACAAGTAAAGTTTTTACCAAGCCAGCAGTTCTGAAAGATCAGTCAGAAACAACCTCAACAGTTAATGGTATGCATCCATTATCAGCTTCTAATCCTATAAAAGATAACCTTATATCAAACCCCCAGAAAGTCATACTAGTTAAGGCTGATGACATGGCAGCTACAGCTTTGCTGGCTCCATCCAGTGGCTCGCATTCGGAGCTTCAAGTTCAGCATCTTCATCAGCATCAGCATCACTATTTTCTCAACATGGAACGAAAACAACAGCTGTCCAACCATGGTGATTTGTCATTAAAGATTTTGGCTGCAGATGCTCCACATTGTGGGTCATTGAATGTGTTGGGTGGACCTGTTGAAGGTAACCCTGCAAATTGGAGTATGAACAGAAGTGCGTCAGGCAGTAATCATGGGAGCAATGGGCAGAATGGAAGCAGCAGTGCTGTGAATGCTGGAGGAACAAACAGGGAAAGTGATAACGAGTTAGCTGGAAAAAGCAGAAGTGGTGATGCTAGTGGGAGCAGAAAAAGAGAGGACCAAAACAAATATGCACACAGAGAAGCAGCGTTGACCAAGTTTCATGAGAAGAGGAAAGAGCGATGCTGTCGTAAGAAGGTAAATAACATTCAGTTGTCATAATTTTCTTTATGCTGCGTTTGCAATTATCTTAAAGCAAATGACGGTATTATACTTGCTCATTCAGTTTCTCATTTGGCCCCCCTTTTATCTGTTTATATGTATGTAAAAGTGACTTCTCTCAATTTATTTATTTTGCTGTACAGTGGTCGGGAATGAAAGCACAAACCTAGTGAGTAGGATTGTAGGAGAAACAATACAAGCTAATGAGCAACTAGTCTCCCACTTCCATGTTTTTTTGTTTTTATAAAAAAGACATGCAGTTTTTCCATTGGATTTATCATCGTGTCTAGTCCCGTGGCTCCACCTCAGCTTTTGATGGCTAAAGGTTTTCATATGTACGTATTGTGGGTTTGCATGATAAAATATGCCATTCCTTATGGGTAAAGTGCATAAAACCCCTTGTAGTTTGAAAAATGTGCAAAAAATCTCCTTCATATTCACTTTCCTCTGCTATAGTTTCTATTTGGTGCAAATCAACTCTTTTGACATGTAAAATTACCTTTATACCCCAAAATATTTCAACACAAAAAATACTAAAGTATTTCTTATTATGAAAAGACCAAAATGCCTAATGATAATGTGTAATGTGTATATATATATTAGATATATAATAATAAAAATAAAAAGGAAGGCGATATTCGCACTCCCATTTTCTCCGTTTGCACTCCCATCTTAGGAGAAATGTCACTTCTAACCTTTACTTCACATGTGAATGATTAACTTTTCTCAAAATACTAAACTACCCTTCACATCTTCGTTGTCTCTTATCTTTAATGTTTTTGGTCTCTTTTGATCGGATAAAAAAAAAATACTCTAAAAAAAATAATCCAAAAAAAAATTCTCTCTTTTTACGAGACCCAAAAAAAGTTATCTATGTTAATAAATTATTTCTTTTGACAAGACCAAAATATATATAGATATATATCTGTTGAAGTAATTATATCTTTTGTCGTGAGATAAAAAAAATATCTTTGTTAAATAAATTATTTCTACTAATTAAAAATTAAAAAGTACCCAAAAAATAGTTATCCATATTAAATAAATTCTCTCTTGACATTACCCAAAAAAAAGTATATAAAACATTTTATTCTTGTTGAATAAACTATCTACATTTAGAGTACCCCAAAAAAAAAAATATCGTTATTGAATAAATTATATCTTTTGATAGGTTCAAAAAAAGAAATTATCTCTATTGAATAAATTATCTCTGTTGGAAGAAACAATTTTTTTTTTTTGTTGAATAAATTATCCATTTTGAGAAGACAAAAAAAACTATGAACAAATTATCTCTTGACAAGATTAAAAACAAAAAGTAGTAAAGAAAGTAAAAAAGGTAAAATAATTTATCTCTTTTGATAAGACCAAAAAAAAATATATAATAAAGAAACTAAAGAAGGTAAAAAAAAGTTTAACTTTATAGTATAAAGGGTAGTTGTGGTATTATAAAATAAGGGATGGTGTATTAATTAGTTTATGGGCCTTCTTGTCATTTTCTTTAAAAGAAAAAAGTAAGTGGAGTGTAATTGTAGAAAAGGGGAGTGCGAATATCGCCTCCCTAATAATAATAAAGAAATATATAAAATAAGAAAGAGAGTGGGAAATGACCAACGAGATAGAGAAAGGAGTGGTGAGCATTTTGGTCTTTTCATAATAAGAAATATTTTAATAGTTTTTGTGCTGAAATATTTTGGGGTATAAAGGTAATTTTACAGGTCAAAAGGGTTGATTTGCACCAAATAGAAATTACAGGGGGGGAAAGTGAACATGAAGGGGTTTTTTTGGCACATTTTTCAAACTACATGGGGGTTTTATACACTTTATCCCATTCTTTAGCCCTAGCCTAATTAGGTGTCTTTGATAATTCTTCTCATTGTTGTCAAAAAGTACATGACTCCCCATCCTTCTTGTTGGGAGTATATAGGAATGCTAGAGTTACTAATGAAAATTGTATTGGATTGGAATGTGGTGCACATGAGATTGTTTAGTCCTTTTTGTTCTGTTAGGTTATGTGGGAGTCGATTATATCATTTCATGTTATAAAATATAAAGATTAACTTTCCTACAGAATTTAATCTTTTACAAAGCAACATCATTGGTTTGCCAAATATGACCTGTTTATCTATATGATCTCACATTTCTTACCATCCTTTACATTTTAGAAGCTTACAGATGGCCTTGACATGTCTCCACAACTTAAAGAAGGGTCATATGAAAGAAGTCTTCCTGCAGTTTGTCAAAACATGAAGTTGGGCCTAGTTAAACCTTGCACAAGTGGGTTGGGGCCTCATAGATCCCCAGATGAGAGGCCCATCAGCTCATAAGGCTTAATGACATGGCCTTAAGAATAGATATCTATTAGGCCAAAGTGCAATAAACCCCCTCTGGTTTCAAAATGGTGATCTTCTTTTTTTGGGTGTAACAAACACCCTCCAACTTACAAATTAGTGCAATTTGCCCTTATTTTTACACTATTTGGGTTAAGTATTGACGTAAAATGACAAAAATATCCTCAGATAAAAAAAAAAGAAAAAGAAAAAAAGTGAGTAATTTACCGAAAATTACCAAAAAAAGAAAAAAAGAACTTTAATTTGCTGAAAAATACAGAAACAAATTACCGAAAAATACCAAAAAAATAAAAAAGAACTTTAATTTGCTGAAAAATACTGAAAAAAATTTATCGAGAAAAAAATTGGTGAATTAAAGTTCTTTTTTTTGGGTAAATTTTTTTGGCAAATTAAAGTTCTTTTTTCGGTAATTTTTTTTGGTATTTTTCGGTAAATTAATCACTTTTTTTCTTTTTAATTTTTAAGTATGAGGTTATTTTGTCATTTTACGTCAATTCTTAATCCAAATAGGGGCAAATTGCACCAAGTTGGAGGGTGTTTGTTGCACTCAAAAAAAGGAGAGGGGGGGTATTATGCACCATTTTGAAACTAGAGGGGGGGTTTATTGCACTTTGGTCTATCTATTATGCTAAAAAGTATAAACAATTATATTTGTGTGGAATTTTTACCGGAAGATGCAGCATGTGGAGGTCCTAAATGGATTTCAGTTTTTGAGATAAATAAGTCTACAAGCTTATATGCATGCTCTCTTAGAAGTCCCAGCAAAAGCATCTTGGTAGTATGTTAATAGTCCCACACTGCCTATTTCCTACAGAATCACTTCAAGGACTTCATAATCTAAATTGTTTGTTAAGCAACTTACTCGAAGCCTTTCCTGCCATCTTTTAATGCATTGACTTCAGCCAGCTCTGTCATCAGTAAGGGTTTGAAACAAATCCAGTGATGGAAAATACTGGCAAGATTTTGAAAAAAAAAATGTAGTACTATTGTGAACTTTGCACTAGACCTTGTGAGAATTCAGTAGCCAACATGTACATCAATGACATTGATCAAGGAAAGGATATATATATATATCATCCTACATATTGCATTCAAAATGCCTACCATGATCAATTAGTTCCACTTCATATTGTTTTTGGCCATCCTATGTTTGGCATGTTTTATGATGTAAACTACATGCCCTGTACTGTAGAACAGATTTTGCCTAATCAATGTTCTGCCTTCTGAAAACCTAGACAGACTCTTGCCACCCCATTTGGAGACTGAAAGGCAACATACTATTGGTATTTGATCTCTATATTTTTCTGTTTTTATGGTTTTAATTGTAGTCTTTTGATGGTGGGAAACTTTAAGAGAGGTCAACATTGATATTTTTTTTTCTTCTTTCAGGTCCAATAGCAGAGCAGGAAACAACTAGCAGAACAGCAGCCACGTGTGCGAGAGCAATTTGTACGGCAAACAGGGCCTGAAAATTCAAGCAAGGATGCGGATAACTAACACACTTTTTTCACTACATTGCCAAAGCTTGTGGATACAAGACATGTTGCGCATGTAGGGAGAGGTTTACAGTATTCATGGTTCAAGTAGGTTGGGTTCTAGGTTTTATAAGAACTCCAAATAAATAACTTGAACTATTTCTGTTGCTTTGAATTTGATGGTTAGATTGTAGATGAAGGTGTTACTCTCTATAAAGGGTTGCCTTCTGCTATAAATACCTACTACAATTCAGTACTTGGTTGTTTCATTAACTTTGTTTACATAGATAGTTTCTGGGTGACCTTTCAGTTTCCTTGTTTTTTGTTTGTGAAGATCATTTTAAGAACTAATATGCCAAAAATTACTAATAGTGTGTTATACTGTTATAGCATGTCATGGAAATTATTGCTGTTGCTTTGTGTCATCTAGAGCCATCCCAATTCCCATCAGATATGTTACTGTAACATTCCTGGTTGTTTTATAGTTATTGAGACATAAATGGAGCAATTCAATTCACATAGGACCGTCAGGCTTGCCCCAAAAGTATATATACAAACTAAACACAGGAGTGAAAACGTTTTGTTTTGCTTCACCTTTATTTTTGGAAGTGTAGGCCCCAAGATTGGCCACGTGGTAATGGAAACAAGGGATTGCAGTGTGAACTATGAGACCAGAAACTCAGCTGTATAGTACTATTAGTACACCATTGCTGTATAGCAGTGGCCCAAATCAAGCATAACCTCCCACCTCGCTAACTAAATGTATTCTTTTTCAGGGTGAACATGATTATATATCACCATGAGGTTAGAAGCACAAACATGTGTGCGCGTGTGTAGAGAGAGAGAGAGAGACCTTGGATTCCTTCTGCCAATTACTCTCTACTCATGCACTCAAGTGAACAGTAGAGAAGGTGTCATGGAGTTGCTAGCTGGACTTGCTTCACCAATGCAACACATGAAAACACTTTAAATACTACTAAGAAATTCAAGGTGCATTTTTCACATGTTGCTATTTAAATGTACCATTCTACTTTGACAAAATTGTTAAGCAAAATGACTAGATCTACACTTTTACATTCATTTGATATATGTGATAGATCTCATCACATGTATATATGTGATTGATCTCACGTTATGGATGAAAAAATATAAGTCTAATAATTCTGTCTTAACTACTATTTTTTTAAAAAAAATAAATACTAACTTCATTACAAATAGAGAGAAATGAACACTTAGAGCCCGTTTGGCGTTGCTCTTGTAATGGTGAAAACACTTTTATCAGTAGAGCTGTCATAAAATTGGGGTGAGTAAAAAATATGTTAGGTGTTTGGTGATGTATTGTACTTTTTAAACTTAAAGCACTGTTAAATTTGTTTGGTAACACCGTTGCTTAAAGTACTTTTATTATTAATTTTACTATATTATCCATATAGTAATAAACATGTGCATTAATCTTAGAGTGCAACTTGGGCGGGCCAACTCGAACCCAACCTAATTTTTTATGAGTTTGGGCAACCAATTTTAAGTTGGGTTGAAAAATATCAACCCAAACTTAATTATGGTTGGATTTAGTTTGAGGTCCCAACATCTTGAGCTAAATATTGAGTACCTAAAAAATCGACTAATATATAAAATCTATAGTATCTTTACTTCAGAACTCTAAAGGCAATAAGGTGAAAAAGCTTCACTCTATTCTATCAGCACATTTTATAGTAGAACAATCGATCTTATCTTGATTTTGAGTATCCAATTACTGAATAGTGAATAATGCTTGCATTATAATATTGATGTTGATTGCAAATAATAAGTAATCAAATAAACAAGAAATATGGAAAAAGACAGCTGATTAAAATAATAATAATAATATTAGAATTAATACCAGTATTATTTTTGTGATATATATATATATATATATATATAATCATTAGATATTCTATTAGTATTAGTATTATTATTGCTGCTCTATGAACGTGACTTTAACAAGTTCTATATTTTTTTTTATCATTATTTAGTTGACACAAAGTGATCGTTTGAGATTCCTAGACTCAATACGTTTGTTTAACATTGTATTTATAGAAACTAAATAGGGATTATATTGTCCAAAAATATAAAATAACCTAAAATATAGTAGATGTAGCTCGAACGCACTTTCACAAGCTCCAATTTTGAGCTTCACCAAAAAGCATGTTTTCAATTAAAACTCTACTCCCTAAACACACTTCTTTTTCTCACCAAACACTTCTCAATGCAACTTTTTGAATTAAAAGCGCATTTGAGTGGTTGGGAAGCAATCCCAAACTGGCGCTTAATAGTCAATAGACTTTGTTTAGTATTTATTGTTTATAAAAATAAATTTGTGGAATAAACATGTTTTGATAATTTTGATTCCAAAATGATATTTAGTGTTTATGTTTATTCAATGTTTTTCTTTTTTTTAATCTAAAATGGTTAAGATATTATTTTAATTAAAAAGTGAAGCTAAAAGTGAGAAAATGATAAAAAAAATTTATAAAAGGCTATTACTTGATATAACAATATAAATGTTGGAATTATCAAGTATTGATAGAATTGAAGAGGCATCCGTTGGTTTGAGAAAAAAAATATTGGTTACAATATGAAAAATCACTATTTTAATTGATAATAAGAAATGGTTACTTAGAAGTACCAGTGCTAAAAAGAAAAAACTTATACGAGGAAAAAAGCAAAAAGGTCATAATTACCTCATTCTCAAAGAAACAAGAATGATATTTTGTATTGCTATCATTCATTCATTTTGAATGTTAAAAAAGAAATAAAAACCAAAAAAGAAAAAATAAAGTAGTAGCATAAAAAGCTATAGAACAAGAGCATGCCCTCCAAATCACTCTTCTCACTCCATATAAATTAGAAAACTTTCAACTTTTCTATAGGAATACATATATGATCAACACTACCAATAATTTGTAGTGTATAGATATATATGTAATCCAATATTATTGATTTTTTTTATATGTATATTTCTTGATCTATCTACCAATAATTTTTAGTATATAAATATATATGTAATCCAATATTATTGGTTTTTTTTTTATTATGTATATTTCTTGATTTATTATTGTTGTATAGATTTGTTGTAATATGAACTTAACTTTTTTATGTTAAATTTTTTTTAAATAGTTCAAGATTAACAAATAAATTTTTTTTATTTATGATTATTAAAATAAGACAAATATTTTTTTTCATTATCAAACAATAGTTTTGTTTATGAATAAACAAAATCGTAATATAATCACTGATTATATAAAATGTTTAAACAACGTTTATTGGATTGACTCTAAGCTATAAGTAATGTTACGAAAAGTGAAAAGAAAAAGTCAAGATATTCAGTAAGGCAAGAGCAAAATCACTGGAAGTATAAAACTTAATGTTGAAATAAAAATCATTTAGAAACTTTTTTTATTTCTATAAAAGTGATTTATTTCATCATTCACTTGTGTTAACGTCCTGTTTCATCACATGTATAATAAGTTATTTTCTTTTTCTTTCTATTTATTTTTATTTTTTTCAGTAAAATTAAAATTTTTAAAAGTCAACCATTGTGGACAGCGTCCAGCCAGCTGTATGGTGCACCCTCCAACTTCTTAGACTTCCTAGGATTCCTTCTCTCACATAGAGAGAATTTTGAAGCATTGACTATTGCTACGGGGTGTTGCAGTTTCAACTCAGTGTCATCAAGATTGAATTAAATGCTTACTTGGTCCATTACAAGGCCATTTACTAAATTAAATAAATAATGAAACCAAAGTGTTGGCTAATTAATATTCAAAATATTTTATCATTCCCACGAATGTGTTAACATTCTTGAATTATAGACAGATATATGTGTGTGTCTATATATATATATATATATATGTGTGTGTGTGTGTGTAATACAATAATGGCGATGGGATATTCCATGAATCTGGACAACTGCGATTTTGTATTATTTAGCATGACCTTACTTTGATTATTGGAATATCTATGATAGATTGTCACTGACCATACACAATTTCTTTTTTGTTTCATTCAAAGCATATATAGATACAGATATATAGCATTAATAAATATAGCGGCAAGTATTAGCATTCGAGGCAGTGCGCGTGCGGGAGAGTATAACACCAACTACCAGTCAGCATTAGAATTTCCGTTTAAAAACAGGAAGACAACAACCCACGTTTCCGCACTGCCCCCAACTAACTTTCCAAAAGTCTACAACTCAACTAATTCTTGTAACTCTTGCTACCATAACCATCCCAATTCATAATAGTTAGAAATAAAAGGAACAAGAGTGAAATATTTTTGAGTTATATTAATGAATAGTATATAAAATAATATATCGTAAGAGTGTATATATATAAGAGAAGGAAAAGAGGTAGGTAGGTGGGGAGTAAATTATCTTATACATAGTAAGTCCCCAATCAGAGGAATCTTAATTAGATGTCAAAAATGATAAATATAAAATATATTAATATATATTAACACTCCCCTCAAACTCAAGGTGGGTTATACGACGCCATCTGGAGTTTGAAAACAAGCTCTTGAAAGCGCCCTGGTAGAAGATATTTAGTGAATATATCTGCTATCTGATCATAGGAAGTGACCAAGATATTCTGAAGTAGATGATGACGAACAAAATGACAATCGATCTCAATGTGTTTGGTTCGCTTATAAAAAAACATCATTTTGTGCATTTTAAATAGCACTCTTATTATCACAATATATGTGAGTAGCAGTGGGCGAAGCCATCGTAACCATAAAAGCTCAGAAGTAGTATCGGTAAGTGCTTTGTACTTGGCCTCAGTGCTAGATCGAGCAATAATGAACTGTTTGTTACTACGCCAAAAGATCAGTGAGCTATCAATAAATAAACAATATCTTATAGTGGAACGGCGATCTGTTGGGTCGTCAGCCCAATCTGTATCAGAATAAGCACGAAGCACCAGTGAAGATTGATGAGAGAAAAAGAGCCCACGAAACATAATACCCTTGACATAGCGGAGAATACGAAGAACAATAGCAAAATGAACTGATCTCGACAAAGCCATGAACTAATTGACAATATGAACAACATGAGAAATATTTGCATGAGTAACAGTAAGATATACCAGACTACCAACTAACTGAGGATACAAAGCACCATCATGAAGAAGTTCACCATCATGTGGCGGCGCATGGTAGTGCTGGAAAAAAAATCTAGAGTACTCTGGCGGCGCAAGGGAGTGCATTAAAGCTTTGTTTGGGCTGAATTTTGCGGCATCTTGATCGTTTTGTAGAGGGCTGATATATTTAGAAGAAAAAAAAAAGTTTCAGAAGATGGAGTTTCGGCACCAAATAGAAAAAAATTCTCTTTGAGTGATAAGAACAATTAAGTGGAAGAAAAAAAAGGTTTTAAAACCCTTGCTTTGATACCAAGTTAGAAATAAGAGAAAAAAGAGAGAAATATCTTTTAATTATATTAATGAATGGTATATGAAATAATATACAATGAGAGCATATATATAGGAGAAAAAAAAGAGTAGGTAAGTGGGGAGCAAGTTATCCTATACATGGTAAGTTCCCAATCAGAGGAATCTTAATTGAATGTGTAAAATGATAAATATAAAATATACTAATATATATTAACAATAATAAAGACATTTTTTTCCTCTTGAGTGGCTTTTGTATGGCTATAAGACTATATAGAGAAATATGTGTGTGTGTGTGTATATATATATATGTAATTTTATATATTTGATTTCATCGATATGAAAATGATGACAATGACAATGATATGTATATATATATCATTGTCATCATTTTCATATATATATATATATATATATATATATCATTGTCATCATTTTCATATTGATGAGATCAAGTGTTTGTGTATATATATATATATATGTAATTCTATATATTTGATATCATCAATATGAAAATGATGACAATGATATATATTATTATGGTGAAGCTCTTACAAATTCAAATGATATCCTATTATAATTCTTTGAAAGAACAAAAAGTATCAAAATATTGTTCAATACAACTGCATCTAGGGGTGCACACGGTACGGTTCTTGGTGAAACCAGAATTGAAACTGTTCCCAATAGTTTCTTAATTTTGGAACCAAAATCGGAACCGTTGAGTTCGGTTCGGTTCTGATTCTCCAACGGTTCTTTGTCAATTTATTTTTTTATTTTTTATACAACATTGACAAGATACACACTCATACTTGTGCACCGCTAGTTATAACAATATATTATAAGCTATTAGTATTTATTTATATATCTTATATTATATAAATATATAGAACATTATAACTTAGAAGTTAAATATATTTATCTATATATTATATATTTTATACTTTATATATAAATATAACACTAGAATTTAGAAGGTATTAGTATTTATTTATATATTTTATACTTTATATATATATATATATATATATATATATAGAAGACTATAACTTAAAAGCTATTATTATTTATTTATATATTATATTTTTTTCTTACGATTTCAGTTCCTTGACTTATAACCGGAATTGTAGTGAATTGTTCAAAAAATTTGAAACCAAAACTGGAATCGTAGTGAATGGTTTGGTTCGATTCGATTCAGCTACAGTTCCTTATGGTTCCGGTTTCATCAATTCTTTGTGTACCCTTAGCTGCATCATGCCTGTAATTGTAAAAGCTCATTTTTCAATTTTAATTGTAAAATGATTGAATCTAAGCCAAGCCACGAGTAGCGTGCTAGTGTTTTTAAGCTCCTCTGCGTATACACCTAATTTCACATTAAAAAATTCAGAGTGACATCTTCAATCTTATCTTATTAACCGATTTATATATAAAAAAATAAGGTACACAATTGTCTAATGATAAATGCTACTCTAGTCGATAATTCAGGTCAAAGGACTTTTATGTCCTTAGATGTCTTTAAGCGCAAATCATGAGTCCCCACTCAAAACATATCTAACAACAAATAAGCCTTTCACTTATCTTTTAGTCCTGAATTGTCTTCAAATATCATTTTTCTTGTCTAATTTGTAAAAAAAAAAAATTGGGTAAATTAATTTGTAAAGTTGGTTCAAAACCATAGTTTAAGCAAAGTTGGTCCTATTGCCAAAAAAATTGCTTTTCTCTGATGAATTACACCTTTGTACCAAGGAAATTGATAGCCAAAGCTGTTGGAAAAGAAGGCCAACACAGCTATGGAACTACAAATTCAATTTGTTTACTTCAGCCAAAAAAAAAAAAAAAAAGTGTAAAAATGATCCAGCTTTTATCGGGCGTTGGGCATCTGATCAGGCCGGACCTCTTCACCCAAAATGAGACTTGGATCGGAACAATTCCAAATATGTCGGGTCGGGTTTGGGCTCTTTCTGCCAGAGGCCAAGCAAGGCAAAGGCAGGATTGGGATTGGAAAGCGACGCCCATTCATCATTAATTTTGAATCACACTTTTCAGTCACTTGTATGATTGGACATCCTAAATCAAATCCTTGTGATCGATAGATCAGGTAGGCAGACTCAGAATTTTCTATGCACTCAAATTCAATTTGACCCATATCTCCCAAAGAAAAATTATTTAATCCTTCTTCACCTTCTCCTCGTCATCTTCTTCTTCTTATTATATATTTATTTATTTACCTCTATTTTGGGTTTTTTTATCTTTGTTTTATTATATTTTTCTTTTGAAAAGTTTAGTTCCAAAATGTAATAGGTTAATTTATGTGGGCCTTCGGATCAATTACTAAATAGAAAAGTTTCATATAAGAAGGGGTTGTACACTCATCTGAGTCACCTCTTATGTGGCTTTCCATAATTAGTCACTTCCTAAGCAATAGTTTTGAAAATATAAATTATTAGGCTATCATGATCTATTGACATTTGATGGGTCGAATTCAATCGAAGATTTTTTTTCATAAATGGTGAGTGAATCAAATCATAAAAAATTAAATCGTTTTGTCCAATTCAATCTGGTCCGATCCATTTTTCGATTTGAAGTAACTTTTGTGTACCCTTATTAGTGATCCACAACCATCAAATAATTGTGACTTAAACCATCTAATAATTTCTTGTGAATCAATTCGTAAATTCTCTCAAATGTGCAAGCTCCTATCCACTGGCCTCCAGCCACGCCTGTGGAGATTCCTTCACCAGCACCAGCAGTGTGATGTCCACTGTAGAGTGATCTCTGCCATTTGCTTTCCCTTGTCTTAACAGTTCCTTGCAAATATGGCAGACCATTGTCTCTAAATACATTAAACACGGCCATGGGTGATATTTCAGCCCAAACAAGGTTTTACCCACATGTTATGACTCTCTTGCCCTACTGCCTCTACACTCACATTGTCGATGGGGAAGGGTAAAAGGGTCTTTCTACCTAGACTATCAGAGTCTCACGGATCACAGATCTTGGGCAGAACACGTTAGTAGTGTAATAAAAACCCTATGACCCAATGAGTCCAGCAGACGAGTCAGCTTATCCCTAGCACCCAATGGTTTGGAGAGTGTTATTCACGCGCCGATATGGTGTCTGGGATAGCGTGTTAATTTTTAAGCTTTAGACATGGGGATTGAGATAGTAGATCAGATAGTCAAAGAGAAACAGAGACAGTTAGTTGGCTGGGCATAGCTAAATCCTAATAATAAAAAGAAAAACATTTTAAGACCCAAAAAATAAAAAAACTTATTAATTAAAAACTATAACAGAAAAACAATAATCATTTGGATACCATATTTTCTTCTGCCTATTTTCAGTCCATGAGCTACCTCACATTTTAGCTGCAGAAGCTAGAGACAACTCGCTCTCTCTCTCTCTCTCTCTATCTGTGTGTGTGTGTGTGTGTTGTAATCCCAAAGGCACTGTTTGAAAGTCTCGAGAACCAGTAACTTGGCATGACCAGTGAAACTTTTCTCTCTCTAGATTATGCTTGGGTCAAAAAGAGACAAAACCCATGTAGTGATGTAGTGTTTAGATTGAAGTTTGAATGTTTCTCTATCTGAGGTCAAGTTCTTGTTTCTGTGTCATGTATATATATATTCTAGCTATGTTATATATGTCTCTATATATATATTATCTTTTTTTATAAAAAAAGATTAATTTCAATATTTTTTCCTTATTGAATTCTGGAATCTCTAATGCAGGTAGAGTTGAATGGTGTAAAGTGGTTAGTAAATGAGATTTAATGTGAGCAAGTCAATTTCATAAGCTGTTAGTTGTTACAACTCTGGTTAGTTCTCGTTTTCATTTCTTTTTCTTCTCTCTCTCTTCTTATTGTGAATGTTTGTAAGTGAATCTTTGGCTTTGATCTATGATCTCGTGCTTCTTCTTTACTTGTTAGGGATTGTTTTAGCTTTTTATTACCACTTCCCGATTTTATCTTATCCTCAAAATTTGTTCTGATTTTCTTTTCTTTTTTCCCCTTAAACTATATAATTTCTTGACACAAGAAGGTATTAAAATTGTTAAATAAGATGCTTTGATATAGAATTTGTTGTTTATTGCTACAAAAAATAATTAAATTTCTTCATTTTGTTGCTAGTTAGCCTATCTCTATGTGTAATATTGCTGTTATATAATTTTGAATGGCCTGAAATTTTTTATTTTATGTATAGTAATCTAGGTTGGAAGTATTATTGTTTTCATGATTAAAGATTCCAGTGTTGCCATATGCAAAAAGATTTTGTGGTGATCTAAAATGCCACAATAATTCTCTGTCCTTTGATTCTTGTCATTGAATCCTTTGCTTCATCCAAGGGAACATGCCAACGTGCGGCTGAAATAAAATATCAAGAGGCCTACTTTTTCAAAATCTAATAAGCGATGCACACAATTGAGAGAAGGATCTTAGAGGTGCTTGTGAACTCATGGTTGCTAAGAGAGATTTGATTTTCACAGAGCAGGAAGCAGATATGTGTCATTAATTCTATTGCAAACATGAAGTGAAGATTGATAGTAGTAAATTAAATATGAAGTTACCTGGGATTTGGTGACTGCTGCAACGTGTGCATCCATCAATGTCTTGGACCTTCATGGAGAGCTGGGGTTGATGATGAAAGGGAAGCATGGGAGATTTCAGAGAGAGATGTTTTGTCAATTACAAAACCTAAAAATTTAATCATTTAGCTATGGCTAAACCTTCCAAAGGACAAGACATGGTAGAGATACAAATGGGAATTTGGAAGATTCTATCAGCTACTGCTTAAATAGGTCCTTTTAATTTTCTTCTGCCTTTTGTTACATGGGCTGGCATGCTCATTTAAATTGTGCTTTACTGTCGGTATTTCATGGCCGACCCCATTTATATGGGACAAAGGCAAGGATGACGATGATGATGATTACTGAGGTATTTCACATGTGGCTGTTACCTGGTTTCATAACATAGAACCTGCTGTAAGGAAATGAAATAGTTGGTCTAGATGCAAATCTTGTTCATTAACTTTAGGCAGTCTTGATGGTGTTTGAATAGGTTTAGGAGTTGGTGAATCGAAAGTACATCTTATTCTGTGCTCAGAGCAGAAAAAGAGTAATACTGAAATCTATCTTCAAATGACCAAGTTGGAGGAAAACAACCCCCCATTATTGTGCAACCAAATTGTTTTCTCTGCAATATGCTGCATGCCATATAATGCACCACAAATATAACAATAACAACAAATGCCTGAGAATGGTGATAATTTCCTTGACCATTTTCTTGTTCTGCTTTGTTGAAGCCCCAGAACAGCCAGAGCTATGTTTTGATTGAGTAAAAATTACAAGTTCAGGAAAACATATTCAGGAAAAGAAGTATCATTGATGTTGGATGAGGGATGTATCTTCATGATGGTACGGTGTCATCCATCGAAGTAACACATACTATAACATGAAATGTCCTGTGGAATCAAAGTTAATTCATTTAGTTTTAGATGGTTCAATTTGTTAGCATAGTCCCACATCGCCTGCGTACCTTTGGAATGTACAATGTATATACACATGGGCACCCTCTCCTTATAAGCCGGTTTTCAAGGATGAATTCTACCCATGGGTTTATCATGGTGTGTACCGCAGGAATGGGTCGGGTTTGTATCTCCTGCCCTGCGTGGAGGGGGAGCGTCGGGTGTCTCCAGCCCTGGCTTTGAGGGGGAGTGTTAGCATAGTCCTACATCGCTTGGGTACCTTTGGAATGTGCTGTGTATATACACATGGGCACCCTCTCCTTATAAGCCGGTTTTTAAGTTCCAACATTGTGATTTTTGTTTGGTCTCTTTACATCGTCTTCGATGCAGAATTAGTGTTTAGTTTATTGACATATAGTACATGAAAATAAGATAATGAGTACTTCCTACTCTAGGTGAGAGATAAGGTGACCTGCATATGGTGCTCATGATGAAGTATTCAACAAGTATCATGATATAAGAACTACTATGTTCACCAATGTTATTGCCCATAGTTTTGTTTTACCTTTTTTGCATTTTGCTTTGGCTGCACATACTCTTAGTTTTTCTGCTCCTAGCAAAATCTGCATCAAGATTCCATAATTTTACTTGTGCGATTTAAGAAGTTTATCTTCTAGAAATTTGTATCATATTGCAATCTGGGTTCAAAGAATCACAGGCGAATTTGATTGTGTGTTGGATGGCAATGGCATTGTATTTCAGTGTGTGGTTAATATTCTGTATTAAATGCATAGATTCTTATGCAAGTGATATATACACTGTATTATGATTTCTCTTATTGGATTCAGATGATTGACTTGCTATTCTAATTGATTTGGGATTGTGTTTATATATGTCATGAATGAAGGCATATTGGAAATTTTTACTTCTGCAATTTTCTTGTCATGGAAACTCTTAAGTTTTTCTCATGGATGTTTGTGTTAACGTGATGAACCACACCAGTTCTTATGTTTGGATTCAGTTTATTCCTTGTTGAGTTTGTTTTTAATCTCATGTCGATATTGATGCCAAAATCACTTCTATGTCATTCTCTATATTCATTTCTTGATAATTAGAAAACATGAAGCTTTCTCCATGGTCTAGTAGATTACAATTATTGGAAAAAACTTGCTTGGTTTGGCACTAAATTTTTTGTATCACTATGGGACTATGTGGCAAATGTTGAAGTTTTGAGCATGTTTTGGAAGGCAGTTTATTTACAAACAATGAATTGATTTCCATACCAACAATCATATGCCACTTACTGCAATATTTTAGTTTTCTTCGTGTCCTTGTGATTAGATACGTAACCCTTTCACTTTGTGCTTTTGTTGTTCTGTTATTCAATCTAGACGAATCATCAGCCTAATAACTGTATCATGCAGTTTTGAAGAAGTCATTTTCAGGCTTCGACCAGCTGGAGCTAACATTACCTAGAGCCTAGAGGTTGAACATCATTCAAAATCAAGTTCTCCCTCCCAACTTCTTGTATTGTTGTACTCTATCTGCTATCTGGAGAATAAAAATGAGTTCCATCCTAAGATGGTTAGAGTCCCAAGTTTTCTTTAACTTCCACTGGTAACGTGTACCAAAACAGTGACTAGCATTTCACATATTCATCGAAGATGGAGATTAAAGAAGAAAAGACTGTTATAGCTAAACCAGTTGCTTCAAGGCCTACTTGTTCAAGTTTTAGGTCCTTCTCGGAGCTCCTTGTTGGTGCCATCAATGCCTCACCCTCTAATCCATGTTCTGATACTGCTGTCACTGCCATTAGACCAAAGACTGTGAGATTCAGGCCAACTGTAAATCGTGCTCCAAATAGGGTGTTTTCTTCCCAGGTGAACTCTTAGTTCATGAACTTCTCTTTTTGATGTTCTCATCTGTTCACAAAATTTTGCCCTCTGATTTTGTGGTGTTTAACAATATTAGGCTGAGGTATCTGGAGCTGTAGTTCCATATTCATCTGATACGATTATGAAATCAGATACCAAATCTACTGTAGTATACAAACCCTTGGCGAAGCTTGTATCAAAGGCAACTGTTTCTCTCTTAGCAAATCTGGTTAGTATCTACAAAATTTATGTATCCACAATTTAAAGGGATACATATGTATTCTTGGCATAATGGCACTACATAGTCTGTTTAAGGAAATCCATCTCTTTATATGATGCATGCATGAAAGACAGACTATGTTTTGCAACATATCAATTCTCATCTATGGTCTAGATACTGAAGTATGGCTGTCTGTTTTGTTTTGTTTTGTAAGGGGAACACCAGTATTAGTCATCAACAAGCGCTAGCTCAGGTTGAGGCTCGTGCTCAACCTATAAACCAAGTTAAGCCTCATTTTAGATCCAACCTTGGCTCAAATCTTCATCAAAATTTTCCTCCAAAATCAGAGAGAGAGAATATTGAGCCCTCAAAGACGGTATCAGAGAACCTGGAAGAAGATCAAAAATCTTTGCCACCCTCAAGTAATGCGGATCGGCCTTCTTATGATGGATATAATTGGAGAAAGTATGGGCAAAAGCAGGTTAAGGGAAGCGAATACCCAAGAAGTTACTACAAATGCACACACCCAAATTGCCCTGTGAAAAAGAAGGTTGAAAGATCACTTGATGGTCAGATAGCAGAAATTGTATACAAAGGTGAGCACAACCATTCAAAGCCTCAGCCTCCTAAGCGCAACACATCAGGGGCACAAGGGCAAGGAGTTGGATGTGATGGGACTGGTCTAGACGCAAACAACACATTATGGAGTAACCAACTGTATGAGAGAAATGAAGGCTCTGAAGGTCGGATAGAATATCAGAATGAAGTGGGATTGTCTACTCATTCCACTTATTCAGGCAAAGCTCCATTATCTTACGATCCTGTTGCAGCTGGAGCATTCAACACTGGTGTTGCAACTCCTGATAATTCTTGTGGTCTTAGTGGGGATTGTGAAGAAGGAAGCAAGGTATTGGAGGTAGAGGATGATGAACCTAAAAGTAAAAGAAGGTAAGAAATTAACAAAACTTCACTATCTGTTATATGAACATTAAAGCACGCTGCTTAGATTCACAAAGCAATGTATATTATCTTTTGCAAGAATAGATTCACATAATCCCTTACAATCAGGTTGAAGACCCCAAGTATGTTGATTAATTTCTATTTTCTTCAGGAGAAATGAGAATCAATCCAATGAAGCTGGCATATCAGGGGAAGGTGTTCAAGAGCCCCGCATTGTGGTTCAAAATTCGACAGATACTGAGATCGTAGGTGATGGCTTTCGCTGGAGAAAATATGGGCAAAAAGTTGTGAAGGGAAATCCTTATCCCAGGTAGATACTTGTTAAAAGATATACATTGAATGCTGCATACTCTTCTTTGGTCCAATGTTGAGGCTGAAGGATGCCTGCTAATATTTTCTTTTAGAAAAGTTTTAGCTCCTTTCAGCAAGTTTTTTTTCTTCCTAAAAGCAAATCAAGATCTTGTGATTTTAATATCCTGGTTTGTTAATTAATGTCCTCCAAACACTTGATGAAGGATGCATCTGTATGGTTGTATCATTGCTCTATTTTTTTTTTTCAGCTCACTGAAATTTATAGTGTTCTCACCTAAATAACACACACTCTAAAGGAAAAAAGATATTTGATCTCATAATTATTATGATGTGTTGCATCTTCCATGAGGTTCTTAAAAACCAACAGTAACCTTTTTGAGGTTATTGAATAATTGTGACGTCGCTTCAGATTATAAGTAAAGAAACACCAACCATGCCTCTTACTTTTTCATGAAATAAAGGCATCTTATAACTATTTTGCTCTTGTGGAATTAAGCAACTTTTTCCTCCTTTGGGAGGATAGGACGAATTTGATGAAGTCTAAGTAGAGGAGGAAAGGAAGAGATTCAACTCTCTCCTGCTGACTCTACTCCTGTCAACTAAAATGAGTTGAAAGGCCCTTGTCTTGTCACAAGTCTTATGAGCTGTGCCTTCTAGCAGCTAAGCACCTGGAAAACACACACACACACACTAGAATGAGTTGTATCACACCATTGAGCTTTTGATAGAACTAGAATGAGTTGTCCTTCCTTGCTATGGTTAATACGTCGATCTGCACTCTGTTACAATTTTCTCACACCATGGTTTAATTGGTCTTGCAGAAGTTACTATAGATGCACTAGTCTCAAGTGCAATGTGCGCAAGCATGTTGAAAGAGCATCGGATGATCCACGAGCTTTTATTACAACATATGAGGGATCACATAACCATGACATGCCAATCAGAAGCACGAATCCTGTGGCATCCGAACCGGATTCACAGGTTGCTACGTCTAAGGACAAACCATGATCAATACCATGGAAGAAAACAACTACCAACATAAAGATTGATCTGACAAAGTGTGTCAGATGAAGTTCAAGGGCAATGGCATCCCAAACTAAAGTGGTCCTGAAATGATGCTGGTTAATTTTATTCTCTCGTGTTTTCTGTGAATTTTGTAGCTTCCTCTTGAAGATAACATAGTTAGAATTATCAGGTGGGTGATTTTACTGCCCTATTACCTCTTGCTGTTTATTATTTAGCTTGTGAGTACATTATTAATTGTTTCTCAGTCATATAATAAGTAGAGTTGCCTTGAATGATCTACTGTTTGATATATATATTTATATACACATATAGTTCTAGTTACTTCTCTTTTTCTGGAAGTTTAATTACAACTTTTTAATTAGCCAGCAATAAAGTTTCTGGCTCTGTGTATAAACTGTATGTACATAACATAAATTGAGATAATTTCTTGACTTGGTAACAATATCTTTATGAAAGTATTTATTTTTTAATTCTTTGATGAGCTTAATATTTTTTTGCCAAGCTTTTTTCGATATCCTTGATGATTTTGAAATTAACTACGCCTAGTCTTTACACGTATATTACTTTTATGTATATCATTTTGATATAATAATTAGCATAACTGGTATCTGTATCTATCAAGTCTATTCAAACTAGTTTCTTGGATTTGTTGAAAGCAGAAGCTGCTTCTCCTTCTGCTCTCAAAAACAAGAAAAATGCGCTGCAATGCAATGCATCTTTTAACATAGATCTTCTTACAGAGACAACATTTCATAAATCAATACATACATATATAAATATATGTGCATATCATGCTTATTTGAATGTAAAAAAATCTTGAAAAAATATCAAACACTCATTAGGTTGGATATCGTTAAAGGCAATCGGCATTCGGCTTCTAAGGCTGCTTTTATAATTATGGTTTTAGCTTCGAAGTATATCTCATAAAAGGAGACAAAGGAGGTCCCTTGATCGCGCACGAGTGTGAAATTGAGTAGTTAAAAGTTTGTATACGAAGGCAATTGAAGTTGATTAACTTGTTCTGTTGTTTTCTGTTACACGCTCTTTAGTCTTTACTGCAGTTGACAAAGTTATCAAGATCAGTACTCAAGTTGGGTTTAAAAAATTGAAGTGGATAGTTGTAAATTGGGCTTACTCTGACCCAAAAGCATCCTTATAAGTCCAGATCAGATGTGAGACAAAAATTTCAACGCCCTCGTTATGGTTGAACCATCTTACTTATCATATTATACGGATCGATCCTCCTGTTTATTTCGGTGTGAACCTAGACACTTTCTGGAAGGTACGGATCGATCCTCCTGCCTATTTTGGTGCAAACCTAAACACTTCTTGAACGGGTGGTTGGCGTGACACCGGATTGAAGTACTGTATCTGATTCAATCGGGATAGGCAAAAAAATGGTACTGTAACATGGACACAGTGAAATATCACACACTAGAACACTAAAAGACTTTGTACTCGAGACTTGATTGACTGCTTTCACTGATACTACCTGCCAATACAGATACTGAAATACCTTAAATAATGTGTATATTGGGTTTTGGTTCTTTTGAACTTCGAATTTTGGATGCATATTTGTTTATTATTTGATTGATCAATTTCTGAACTGGACCGGGGTCCATGGTATGTTAAATCTGAAATAAATATTGAGTCTCACATTTAATTTGTTTCACATTTGGATATTAATTAAAAGAGAGATAATTTCCTTTTTAGATTAAACCGGGTCTACTATTAGTTATGCGTATATGATTTCTTCATTTTAAGAGTCTAAGATAAAAAATAAAAAATAAATTCAAACTCGTTTAGGATTTCTTGTTATAGATTTATTATTTATTTATTTGAAAGTTGTGTCTATTGGTGAATTTTCACAGGACAACTAATTTCCAAAACTCATGTTTGTTATATATATATATATAAATTCAAACTTGTTTAGGATTTCTTGTTATAGATTTATTATTTATTTATTTGAAAGTTGTGTCTATTGGTGAATTTTCACAGGACAACTAATTTCCAAAACTCATGTTTGTTATATATATATATATATATATATATATATATATATCTTGACAAGAAATTCCGTCACCCATTTGTCTATATGAGAATTTGAATCATTACCATTCATTTTAGATGGTAGAGGAGATACCGTACCTTCCAAAAACTTAACATAAGTCCAAGACCCTTTCCATCGAGATCGAATGTGAGACAAGACCCGTTAACACTCTCCCTTACCTGAGTGGAAGCAAGGCATCTTTTTTTCTTTTCAAAATTCTATTAATGCTACCACTTTACGGTCATTAATGGTGATTTTGTGTAGAAAATTTAAAGTTGGCCCCTCTCCCCCTAACCCAAAGTTTTAAAAAATTTATTTCTATGGTTATTATCTATCTGTTCCAAAATTTTCTCAAAACTCTGGTAGTGCTACATATTTATGGTCATTAATATTGATTTTGGGGCAATATTTTCTTCCCCCACCCCCACAACCCAAAATTCTAACAAATTTATTTTTAGAGGAATGAAAGGGATAGTGAAAGTTATCACCGAATTGAGAAAGTGAATTACTCTCATCTTTAGATAATGCAAGTGAGATCCACACTTTTACAATTCAATAGATGACCATCCCATTCACTACATATTCGGTGATAACTTTCACTATCCCTATCATTATTCTTATTTTTATGGTTATCTATCTATTCCAAAATTTTCTCAAAACTCTATTAGTGCTACATATTTAGGACAATTATTGGTGATTTTGTGTAGAAAAATTAAAGTTTTCCCTCACAAATTTTTTTTTTTTTAAAGTTCCTTTTTATGATTATCTATTTATAGTTATTAAAGATGGTTTGCAAAATAAATTATTTGTTATCCCTTCAAAATCCAATGAACTATTTTAATCTTGCTTTTATCTATATATATTATTTGTTATTAATTAAAGAGAGAAGAAAAATAATGTTGGACACTTACAACTTTAAGGATCTGCTATGAACTAGTATTCTCCCCACCTTTTCTTCTCATATCATTTATAAATCATGCTCTTAAAAATATATATTAATTTTTTTATATTATTACGAGTTTGAACCCCAAATGAATATTCTTAGCTTTACTCTGACACTTGTCATCTGATTCAAAAACTTAAATTATTGGATGGTGATACCTACTCTCTCATATAAGTCCAAAACTTTTTGGTCCGAACCCGATATGAAACAAGACCCAAAATTTGTAGTTAAACCAGCACGTTGAATCGTTGTTTTCTAGAGATCCATCATATTAGAGTGTTTTCTTTCTATGATTCAGACTTCTTTGCTAAAAGAAAGTGTGGTAGACCAATTTTGCCTATATAAGACAAATGAATCAAACACTTCTATCTAAATATTTTACTCCACTCAAAGCTTTTTTTTGGTTTAATAACAAGATGTTACCTTCAATTATTTTAGGTAGCAGCTATTTCTCTCTCTAAAAAATATGATTAATTTATAATCACGTTCATCAATCAAGGCATATGATATCTTTCTTCTCTTTTTAAATTAAATAATAGAAAATTTAAATCTGCTAGTAAGAATTGTGACCGTTCTTTTACTATTTATACACATGATCTGCGTATAAATCTTAATCGATGTGTTGGGATGTGAGTGTTCATATTCAAATGATTAATTGATTCTTTATCGCTTGAGAGTTACTTCTCTTTCCTTCCTCTATGCTTGAAATTCAAAATAAAATAAATAAAAAGATTTCGTCTATGCTTGAGAAGTTGACTAACCCCTTTATGTTACTCCTATTTATTATGCCTTTCATTTATCTAATCTGCATAGCTTAAAAAATACGTTAAACAATTTAAATATGCATTCATAATTGGACGTGTGTGCGTGCTACTATGGATTCCTTCCATGGTTTTCTTATATTGACTATTTCTCTCTCTCTCTCTCTCTCTCTCTCTCTCTCTCTCTCTATATATATATATATATATATCAATATCACTTTCATGGGTGGGACAATGGTCAATAAATTGTGGAATCTGGAATAAAATCTTATGACCCAAAACTTAAGTTGCCTCTGTGTTGTTTTTAATTTGTAAGAAATGGACTTTTCAGTCCATCAAAGCCCATTACATTTAATTCAAAAAGGCATTTTAGTTCTAGAGATGATCCAAAGTTATTTAAACACCAAACGAGCAATAAAAACCATTTTTTTTAAAAAATTATATGGCATGAAACATGCATGGTGAGATGATCAAATGACTCAAATTATAACATGAACTAAAATAAAAAATATTACTTTATATTGATTCCTCTTATAAAACCGGATGCGAGAATAAACGATTAAAAATATATCTAATTTTTGATATTACTTTATACAAAATAAATGTTGTCAATGTCGAATCTCGTATTTATCAATCTCAACTTTTGTAATTATTTGAAGTTGTAATAACAATTTTGCAAAAAAAAAAAAAAAAGTGTACCTGACTAATTAATAATTAGTAATTACCCAAGATTTAAACTAAATAGAAACATCACATTGATAGGCTTAAATATATATAGTATCTTTGATTTGCTTAGAAAGCAACTTCCATTAATATTTGATTTATGACATTTAATATTTTTATGCTTTTATCATTAATATGATAATATCTTTTGTCAGTAATTGAAAAAAATATCAAATCAAAGCAAAGCTGAATTTGGATATAAAAGGCGGCTACCAAAATCAAAATGTAGAACTCTTTTGAGCGGAAGCTATCATTACCAAGAAACTTTCACTGAGAAGAGGTAATTCTACAGTGCATTTCAATTATATACAATGTCATAAAGCAATGCCCACTTTAGCATCCACACCATTGGACTTTTTTTTAGCAAGCAAATTTTTTTTTTTATTTTTTGCAAATTATGGACAGTGAAATTTGAATTCTAATATTTATTTTAAAATGATAATTACCATTAAATCTAAACATTAATCCAAGTAGTAAATTCTTGTCGACCAAAAGGTTTAGTGTCCATTGTTTGTTACAATTGTAGAAAATTAAATTGCCCGTCTGGCTGAAAAGTGAGTGTGTCAATTTCTTCTCAAAAGTAAAATTTTATTTTATTATTTTATTTAAAGTGTCTTTTTTAAAAAATATAGAGCACGAACATTACCTAAATTATTACTAGATTAAGTTATGAACTTGAGGTACAATCCATCAATGAAATGACTTGAGTATTAATAGTGGCCAAGTACAAACTTGATAGTATATATGATATTACTCAAGGGAAAATTCTTTGACCTCTTGTGAAATTTGAGTTAATTATTTTTAAATTAAAATTTTTGTAAAATTACTATGACACTTTTGTCAGATTAACGGTCTCTTAAACAAAATTATATCTAATATACAATTATAAAAGTACTTTCAAATTATAATGTCTTTGTGCAAAAATAACATTAATTTCTAATATTTTGACTAAGATTAACACGTTATATATATACGTATTATTTTTCTTTATTAATGTTACACTAGAACTATCGCTACTGAGGGTCTTTTGATATTTTAATTTTTTTTAAATTAATTGTCTTTAATGGAGTTCAGTGTCAATTAATCGTAAAGTACTTGAAGTAAAGTTAACAAAATTTCAGATTGATCACCATATATTAAAAATTTTAATTCGAGAATAATTAGACTAAATTTTATAAGAAGACTCAGTACTTACTTGTGTTAATAATCATAGTCTAAACAGGTTGTACGAAAAAAATTGTGCACAAAGTTTTATCATTATCATTGAAATTGAAATGAAATGAGTGTAAAAATTTAAAAATTTTAGTGTTGGTTTTGCGAAAATAGTAAAATGTGGAGGGTCAAAGAAAAGATTTTGTTTAAGAATTGACCAGGTCAACAATATAAAGTAAAGGTAAACAAACAACAATAGTTGTAATTTTTTCCGGAAATTAAACAACAATATTTTATTCAAAGAGAGGCCTCCTTTTGTTTCAATTTTCAACATATCGGCCAATAATCTCTCTCTCTCTCTCGTGTTGGGTCGACCTTTTTCCTTAAGCTATTGCCATTTGATACCTCTCTCTATAGTTGCTACTCTACACAACAGCTCTGTGAGAAGAGAGAGAAAGAGAGACAATGGGTTGGTTTCCATGCTCCGGACAATTAAATCAGTCAGCAAAGAAGAAGAGGAAGAAGAAACAATCACTCGATCCGATCCAGCCCACTTCAGGTATGTGTTTAATATATATATAAAGTTTTTACCCATTATGCCACTCGATTGTTATTTAATCTCGCTATAATCTCTGTCTGAGTTTGTTGTAAATCAATCAAAATTGGGTATTTTTAGATGGCTTTGTTCATATGGTTAATTGGTGTGAGGCGATTCTGGGATTTTCATTTCTGGATAAATAAAGGATTTGAGGTTGTTTGATAAATCCATATATATATATATATATATATATATACCCTTATAGCAAAGAGAAGTTAAAAAGTCTTATATTTCCTGTTATTCTGGGTCGACAAAATTCTTACGTCAGTCTTGTACAATCATTTGGCTTAGTCAAATTGAGGAATTCATTTTCAAGCTAATAAGCAGGAAAAATAACTGCTCAAAATTGTTTTCTTTAGCTTTTAGCGACCAAACACAGCCTCACAGTCATTGTTAGGATTTTTGATGAAAAGTTATTTCTATCTTTTTACTTGAATTTGGAATTAGTTTACTTTATAAGGATGGTTTCTAGTGTTTTCAAATAGCTCGTTTTAGTTTTCCTCTCGATTTATCGGTCTGTCAATGGTAGTATTTTTTTTCCTGTACTGAATATGGACTTAATTCTGGAAGCACATCATACAGTTGATGCCAAGTAAAACACGAGTATGAATAAGGATTTTCAGTTTGTTACTTGTTTATACAGTTATTGTGTTGTTAGAAAGGAATAGTGTATTAAAGTATATTAATTCTTGTTTATTTCACATCATCACAAAAGCCTTAAGACAACCACTATTAGTGTTCAGTCCTTTGGGTTCCTTGTTTGCTCAGTGAGCTGTTCACGCCTTCACGGTGTTGGTTTTAATTTTCCCTTAGTTGTGAAATTTTAGTTCTGATCCATTGTTTTGGTGTTTGCTGAAAGCTGCAATTGGAAAATGATTTATCTATGGAAGATTAGTACTAAAAGACTGTGTAACTACCCATGTGACTAGAGAAATTATTATTTCAATAGGATCAAGTGGCCATTATGCTTTCAAATGAAAGGAAGTAGCGATGACAACATTAGTGAGTATAAATTTTCAGTACATGTTTTTTATCCTGTGCAATATTCTTCTTGGATTAGATGTTTTCTATTTAAGTTTGTATATAATTAGAGTAAGCTTCATAGGAAGAACAATCTTCTAGATTGAAGCTTGATCATCTTTCCAACTTTCGATAAACCTCCAGTATTGTAACTCTACTTTACATAAGCTATGTATTTGATGTGCCTAAATCCTTCATGTATGGTTTTAGTCTAGGCCTTGCCTTTTCCACTCTTTTTATTGTGTATTTGTGTTTCCAGAGATAATGAAGACAAACCCTCCATTGAAGATAAAGGATGCCTCAAAAGATGGAGGATCCAATAGTATTGCAGCCCAGACTTTTCAATTTCGTGAACTGGCAGCGGCAACGAGAAATTTCAGGGGTGATTGTCTTCTTGGAGAGGGAGGTTTTGGTAGAGTTTATAAGGGGCGACTGGAAAGTTCTAATAAGGTTGGTCAAGTTTATTGTATTTTAATTATAAGTAAAAGAATGAGGGGAAAATGGAGAGCAGTTGGAAGATTTTCCACTGTTTCTTCATAATTCCCACATTTTGAACCTTGTGTGTCTAATTGGCTATTAACTGAATAGCATTCTTAGCAGAATCTCTTTGACAAGCTGACTAAATTTGGAAATTCTATAGATTTTTCTTCTCTAATTAGTGAGCTTTTAACGTATGTAGTACTTGGTGGTGAAATTCAAACCTTCTTGTCCTTGCGTAGATTGTAGCCATCAAGCAACTGGATCGTAATGGATTACAGGGGAATCGGGAATTTCTTGTTGAGGTGTTGATGCTAAGTTTACTTCACCACCCCAACCTTGTTAATCTAATTGGTTATTGTGCTGATGGAGATCAGAGACTTCTGGTTTATGAGTACATGCCCCTTGGATCTTTGGAGGACCATCTTCATGGTATGTACGATGTGTAAAGCCCAGATCCTTTCTTTTGCCATTTTTATATTTCTTGTAATTGTGTGTGGTAATTATATGCTATCTTGCAGACCTTCCACCTGGTAAAAAGCGACTTGACTGGAATACAAGAATGAAAATAGCTGCTGGGGCAGCAAAAGGATTGGAACATTTACATGACAAAGCTAGCCCCCCTGTAATATACCGTGATTTAAAGTGCTCCAACATTTTGCTTGGTGATGGGTATCATCCCAAGCTATCAGATTTTGGCTTGGCCAAACTTGGGCCAGTTGGAGATAATACCCATGTATCTACAAGGGTTATGGGTACTTATGGGTATTGTGCCCCAGAGTATGCAATGACTGGCCAGCTGACTCTGAAATCAGATGTTTATAGCTTTGGGGTTGTTCTTTTGGAGATAATTACTGGCAGGAGAGCAGTTGAAAATTCAAAAACTGCAGGGGAGCACAATCTGGTTGCATGGGTAAGAGATCTCCAACTGTTACATTTTAAACTTTATTGTTTGGTGAAGCAATTATAAATCTTTTCTTGTGATGCTTCCTCACCTTCCAAAGTAGAAGGTCGAGGGTTCAAGTCCCATAAGGGGCAAAAGTTGGTGTGTGAGTTTCAAATAGGAGGAAAAAAAAGAAGATTTGTCTTAAGGACCATGATATAATCATCATTGGTCTTAAAATGCTATATTCGTAATCAGTAATAAATCTTACGGAAATTTGTGAAGTCATCAACGCTGCAACCCTCTGGGTGATTTATTAATTGAGGGTCGTGGATATAAGATGAATTTGTTATTTCTGGAGTTTCTGCTCGTTCAATCCTCATCTAATAGGCTGCTGGCACCTGCATATTTTTTCTTTCTGTTCCTTGTGATATTAAATATACTAAGTACATGCTACTTGAAGCTCTTTGCAGTGATTTACCCAATTTACATGATTAATCAGTAACCACAGAGTTGAATCTTTTGGTTCTGGTGGAAACTGTTCATCTCTCACGCACGCGTGCACACAGAGATCACTGTCCTTTTAGAGTTTGGCTATTAGATAAATTGTGTTGTTACAGGATATGGTAACACTTTTGAGAAAGGGGTGGGGGGTGGGGGGGGGGGGGGGGGGGTGGGTTAGGGTGATCTCGAAGTTCAGGACATCACCTAAAGTTTGAGCACAAGTATGGATTGAACCAATGTGAATAAACCAAATAAAGTTGGGTTGGTTCCAGTGGTCTCGAGTCGAAGGGTAATTGGGCGCGAAGAAATCACCCAATCACTTATGTATTCATATTAAATATCTTGCGAAAACATAGGTGTCTTGGAGAAAGTTGAATCTTCATTTTTCAGTATAAGCTTTGGAGAAGTGAAAGTCTTGTAAATCGTGATTGACTAATAGAATTTGCTTTAGAAAAATAATGTATACTATACAAAATGAAGAGAAAATCTTTGATGGGAAAGAAGAATAATTATGCCTTAAAATCCAAGAATATAAAAGGAGCTCAAAGAAAATCTCCCCCTCAAACTGTCTCAAGGGGAAAGCTTAAACAATGTTGAACATGAAACTTTAGAAGTCTTAATATACTTACAGAGTTGGTTAACGAATGTGATGATGGTTTTATGAGATCTTCTTGTTTGTTAATTTAAACTTTTGCCTTTTAAAAGCAAAAGCTAACATGAATATTGTTTAACGCCATATAAGCAGAATGACTCCACCTGCTCATTGAGGGCACGTAGTGTAGGGATTTCAACAGATTGAATCAGATACGATTTTAACCCCGTTAAGAATCGATTATAAAACTGGAACAGAATTGGTTAATTTGGTTTCATATTTGACTTCTGATTATAATCAAACTGAACTCGAGTGGTAGATAATAGTAGATTTGATCTCTGGTTAAGATTTGAATCTTATTCAACTTAAATGCATATAATAATTTTATGTATTTTATCTTCTTCTTTTTTCCGTTTTCTTTTTGATAAATGATTTTATGTTTTTTATATTCAGTCGGTCTTAGTTTGTGATTTCATCAAATGCCACTTAATGAAGGAATTTAGATTTACAAAGTAAAAATGCAATGTCTTTTCCTATACTAGATAGAATTTTGATTTTCAAATTTTTAATCAAATGCAAACTTGGATGTGTTGTTTTAAATATATTTAATTTGGCAAAAGAAACTGGACAGTCCCCAAAGTTTCTTAGTGGCCAAAAGCATACAATAAGATTGTAGTCCCTTTAGAGAACCTTACTGATGCCTCTCCATAAGCTACTACACAGTTACTATATCTCAAACATTGCTCTAAGTCTGACTGGGTCAAGTGAGCTCTTGCTCGATGCCCGCTAGTTAGTATCCAACAACCAATATGATATGAGTAGTAAGCGCTTATCCATAAGGGTGTGAGCCTTATTGCAAGATATTCATGAGTAATATTAATATTATTGAATTGCAATTTCATTAGAATCAAATATCTTAACTAACCTATAACAATCCATCCTGGTGTATGTTGGTGTAGGATTTAAGTTGGATTGTAAATGGAATACTAATAATGTTAGGACTTATCCTTGATAGACAACCAAGTCACGGTTATCTTTAGGGTTTCCTTTAATTTTAGGGGTTTGATAGGAATTGTACTAAAATAGGTTATTACCCAATGTGGTTCCATTAATTGAGGGTATTGGGGAGGGATGGACTGGATATAGACTTAACTTATGGCTTTATTTGCACAAAGTGACCACTCTCAATATTTGAACCCGCATTCTTACAATTGACTAGTCTGGACATTTTATCATCAGTGCATCATGATAGGAATTATGTTATTTGATATTTATCTCTTTATTGCTGTTGGTCCTTTTTGGTAGTATTTATCTTTTGTGTTATTTAGAAACTACCTCTTTATAGGGTTTTGCCTATAATTTGTGTAAAGCCTTTTATGGAATGGAATTATTATTTTTTTTATTGGAGAATCAATCAAAAATTTTCCTCCCAAGAGTTTCTCTGTCCTCCGTTCTTCTCTTCAATGAAAATAAAATATTTAGAATAACTGAATAAGTCGATGCAATTTAGGAGGAATCAATGAAAGTTCTCTCTCTCTCTCTCTCTCTCTTCCTTCCCTACATGATCACTTTGATGCTAACTTGCTAAGAATTTTTATATATTACTTTCAGCTTCTTGTTTTATTACGGAAAGAAAATATTCATATCAGATTTAATTACACAAGAATTATATTATGTTATTAATGTTTGACTATAGTTTGAGTACTTTGTTTTAAGGGTTAATTGCCCATTATTATGAATTTACCCTCCTTTGCTATGTTTTTCGCAGATAACCCCCTTTGATTTAAAAAAAAAATGCACATATCTCCCTTACTGTTATTACATGTTTGTTTGCTGAAAGTATTATATGAATGCAGGTAATTTTGGTGAATATTTGTAAGTCTCCAGTTAATTCCAAAAAAAACTGGTAAATGCAACAAATTCTGATGAAAAGTATGAAACTTTAAATTAACTTTCAGATTTGTGTTGGTTTTCCCTAAAAAACTCAAATGTTTTGAGTCATCTTAATTATGACAAGAACTTCAATTTTTCGCATCAATTTGTTATCTTCCAACGGTTTAACAAATTTGGATCATATCTTGACTTTATGCAGGCAAGACCTTTGTTCAAAGATCGAGGGAAGTTCCCACAGATGGCTGATCCGGGGCTCCAAGGTCAGTATCCTGTTAGGGGCTTGTACCAAGCTCTCGCTGTTGCTGCAATGTGTGTTCAGGAGCAGCCTAATATGCGCCCAGTCATAGCTGATGTTGTCACTGCTCTAAGTTACCTCGCTTCACAAAAGTATGACCCTGAAACAGAGCCAGTCCAGAGTTCTCGCTGGGTTCCTTCTACTCCTCCCAGAACAAGAAGAGACAATGATAAAAGACTCAAAGGTGGTAGTGGAAGTGGATCTGAGAAAAGTCGAACCAGAAGATTAAATTGAGCTTACTCTTTTCTTAGGGATGACATGGATTCCTTCTAATATTGAGTAGACTGCTTTTAATTAAGCTCATCAGTCATAGCTTCTGTTTCTCAAGTACTTGTAAAACTGTTGTCATTTACTGAAAAGCTCAGAGCTTGATGGTAAAAACATTTCGGTTTGTACTCTGTTGATGCCTGCCTATCAAATTTTAGTCACTCCAAATTCCAGCTGCACCTCCCTGAACCACATTATGTTCATGGTTGGAGGTAACCTATGGTCTTCTTTTTCGTGTTTGTTGTTGGAGGAGAAGGTGTCTTCGACAAAGTGTCTTCTCGTTTTGGTGCGTACATGAGCCCAGGTTGTATTTATATGCCTCATCTCTAGGCATTTGGTTATTGCTTGTATTTTCTAATCTTATGCCCTTTTCTTGTGCCGGTTTTTTTGTTGTATAGATAGATTGTGTATTCAATTATGTAGTTTCTGTAATATTAAACAGTTCAAACCTTGACAATATTGCATAACGGGTTTGAAAATACAGATGGAGATTTTAGTGACAGTTTTGAAAAAGGTAATATGCATTACTCTTCTTTTAATTATCTGCTTTTGAAATCTATATGGGTGTATATGAACTGTTGTAATTGAAGATGGTGTGGCACTTTCCTGTTGTCTCCTAGCCTTCTCACTTTTGGCCATTCAAATCTGTCAAGTGTTGTTTTCTGTTAAATTGCATATTATCTTGTTTCAGCATACAATTTTTTTTGGCCTTATATCGTCTTCTTAGTGCCTTCAATCCCAATCGTCTTGTATTATTTCGTTGGTTTTCATTGCACATGATGATCAAATAAACCTGATTATTCATAGATTCGCTATTTTATAAGAAGTCCATAACTAGAAGTTAGCAGCAAGGCACAATTAATTCATCATCACAATACACAAGTGATCCAACTTATGCATGAAACAATCTGTTCCTGATATGGTTACAAATAATTCATTTTATAAGAGCATAGAATCATAAATGTATGAATCTTGTCTATCCACTGGCTGATATGAATTAATGAACAAAACAAATAAAATTGAATAAATATATGTATTAGTGTATTACAATGGAAAGTATGGAGAAAGGGGGGGCGAAAAGTCGCAGAGGCTCCTCAAGCCGACATTGGTAGGATTAGATGGCTACCTTACTCCAAGCCCCAGCGTTCAAGTACAAGAAGAAAACTGGGCATCTATTTACTGGAACATGTACAAGATATGATGAGGCTCTAGTACTTGAAGCAGCAGGGCCTTTCTCGTGGTGAACTCGTGGCTTCAATCAAGTATCCACCAACTCCCTGTTATTTTTCCTGCTCCTGATGGCCATTAGTTTCAGTCTGCTTGGTACTTACACTGGGCTCATCAACATCAGTTGGTTTCCCCTGTTACATCCATCTCATATTATTCACAATCTCCAATGATCAAAATACAAGCACAAGTTGCAGTACTAAACTAGCCCAAGCACTCCGCAATTCTTCAAACAATGAGTGGACCACTCAATGGACTATGGATTGGATGCATGGAGTGGTGATAAGACACCAGGGTTGACGGACCTACATGTTCTCTAAATATTTCCAATTTTAACGTATGAAATGTGACTTGACTCGTGAAAATAAGCGCCTGTCAACCTATATGTTCATTCATGTAGCATTACATGACTTGGATGTGCATAGATTTGGCAACTGAATTGCTTCAGGACTGCACTGTTGTTTTGCACACAACATTCACCGAGTATCTTAGTAGATGAAGTATATGAAACCTTACCTTGTTCTTGTCACGCCAGCCAAGTCCAAATGAGAGTAGACCTATCTTTCTTGTGGGCAGGTCCTGAGCAGAATCAGGACGCACAGACCTACAAAGCATGCTCCGGTTACAATGCATCACTTCCATCAAGAAGCACATGATCAATTGATTAATGCTTAGAAACACAAAAGAACACACACTGTAAATGTGTGGAATGCTGGCAAGAGAGTTCTAGTAGGGTGGTGTTGATGGAAAAGTGTTTCAAAGTTTTATAGAAAACTCCTTAGGTTTGGTGGTGGAGGTGTCATTATCATTAATTTGATGTGTCATGTAACAGGTTGAATCAGTTTGAAGATGACATGGACTTCGGAGTAATGTGGTAACTTGGACTATTGAGACATTTCTTTCACACTTAAAATTTCAACATCTGTTATTATATATTTTTTTTTTGAGACTTCGTAGTTAAAAGGATATTCAGGATCTTCCATATTCAATTTTATTTTGGCAGAGTCGATTGGAATATACTGTCATACAAAATAATCATAAAACGTAAGCAACTCCAATCAACTTCTTCACTACATGCTTTTCACTATAAATTCATCACTATTACGTTCAACTTAACAAAGCCTTGTCCCAACTATTTGAAAGCAGTTATATAAAATGTCTTTCACGACTTTGTCCCAACTATTTGGAGAATGATTATGTAAACTGTGTTTCACCACTCTGCTGTCTAGGGCCACAAATCCAGATAACCCACACGTAACCGTATCTTTTCTTACTATCTCAACCTACATAATTTTTGCTCCTCCCTTCTGCTAACATCACGACCACATTTGCTGTTCTTTGCACATGACCGAACCATATTAGTCAATCTTCTCTCATCTAATCTCCGTCTACTTCTACTTCAACCGTCTCAGAAATGTGTTCATTTTTAATTTCATCCACATCTTATCACACATCCATATAAAGAACTGCATTTCAGCTCAACTCCTTGTGAACATTTAAATTTGTAAGAGGCTGAACAATCTATTCCATAAAGCACGACTAGTTTAATAAATGTTCCTTCCGCTTTATCGATACAAGTCTATCACAAATGTGCAAAAACCAATCTTCCACTTAAAAACATCCTGCTTTAATTCTACAAGCAACATCCTCCAATCTATCCCTCCCTATAAGTAATCGAATCCAAGTAACCAAACAATTCACTCTTCGATATCTCATGATCTTTAATCTTCACTACATCCACATTTGTATTCCATCCATGTGTTTTGTTTTGGTACTAATTTTCTTAAACCAATTTAACTTTTAAAGATTCTCTCCAAACATTTTATTTTACAATTAACTCTGCTTTAATTTCTCTTTTATTTTTTTAGATTTAATTTTATGAATCAAATAATGTCATCATCAAATAGCATACTCCATAGAACCTCATTCTGAATGTGTGTAGTATGTTCATAATCAAGCAAAAGAAGACAAACACAATGCTATGTAGAACTACAACAACTATAAGGATAAGACTTGTAAAGAAAGAAGCATTTGAAGTTGAATGAATTGTTCGTGTACCGTGGCGAAGATAGTCCTTTTTGGCCAGATTCATATTGCAATGTAGCCTCTAACATTGATTCTGCCATAACCACCCTCTTCTCCATTTGAGCAAGAGAAGCCATAGCCTTTTCATATTTTTCCTGTATAAATATGGTTGTTTAAGTTTGATATAATTATATAAAGTGAATGGGAAATGAAACTTAATACCCTATTCATAATATATCAACACCCAAACTTAATTTTGGGGCGCTGAAATTCTCTATTATTAGCTCTCTTTTTTGTTGAATTCTAGGGAGAAATTGTAGATCTTTGGGGGGAGAGAGTTGATTTTTTTGGATACTTTGAGGGTGTAAGGGCCCTATTTGGCCCTTGTGTAGATTTTGCGGGATTTGTTCCCTGTTGAATGCTTTCTAATGATACTTTACTTATCAATATATATATATATATATGATTTCCTGGATAACATAATCGATATTTCTGTAAATTCAATATCATGCAAATCCTTTCGATACTAGTAGAACTTTACCCTTACTCTATTTATTTTCTTTTAGTATCTCATCAAAATTGATTTTTTTTTTATAAGTTCATTGAAGAAGTTTTATTTACTCAATAAATTTCCCTCTCTTTTTTTGTTTGTCCGCCACTTCGTATATTATATGTAATAACTAACAAAAAAAAGTTCTGATAAATCTAGAACAAATTGAAACTAAGAATAGGAATCTTTGACGAACGGGATCAAGAATCATTATTATTTCGACACAAGAAAAGAGATTTTCCACACCCCTTTTCTTGTGTCGAAGACTAGTAAGACGAATAGCATTTTTTTCCCAGCATTTATCCGTTCTTATTTCCTGCTTACTTATGTCATATATATATATATATATATATATATATATATCAACAGGATAGGGATACAACACAAGTGAGACAAATTACCATTATTATTATTTTCACATAAATTGCTTTTCCACAATTGCCTTGGTATGTGGATTTTTCTTTTCTATTCTTCCCTCCCCCGGGTCATGAGGGGTATCTGAATTTAAAATTTTGCTGGAAGAGGGAACAGTGCATGTTTTACTTGGTGATTGTGACTTACAGTGTCATTAGAACCATTAAATGGTTGATTGAATGAAATGTCTCTTGGTATGATAGTTGTTCAATAAAATTTGGGTTCCTGATCTAAAACTGTGATAAAAACAAGAGACTGAATTTTTTTCTCTTCTTTATTTCCTTCTTTCTTTATTTTATTTTTTCATAGGCATCGCTTGAGAGTGCCTCAAACAAGATGGTGAAGGGGGTAATTTACTAGGATTTGTATGTTCAAGCCATGAAGCTGTCTTCTTAAAGAAAACTCCAGGAAAAATAGTCCCTCGAATGTTGTACTAATAAGGAAACTTCCTCGTGCAACAAAATGTTCTTAAGACACTTTCTTTCCAGGGATCAAGAATGAAGTGAAACTTACAAACCTTCTTTGATCTTGAATGAGCTTAAAGATGAGAAAGAACCTGAAGCACATGCATCACATACTTCTGAGCGGCTGCATCTTGCTCAGCAAAAATGCGAGCATCTTCAGTTACCTTCTGTTCCTGCTCAACCCGCATCAGCACCTGTAATGGGTACCACACAACTAAAATTATGCCAACAGTCATAAAAGAGGAAAGGAGGGGGGTTAAAATACTTGGAAAATTTAAACCTGAACCATGGCATTCTCCTGTTCTTTCTTATCTGCAAGGGCTTGCCGTAGCTCAGCCACATCTTGCTCCAACTGCTCAACCTACAGATTATCAACAGATCCTATAATACATAAGCAAGATAACTAACTTGGAGCTTGCAAGTGTTCCCAGTTCACACACAAGCACAGAGAGAGAGGAATTAATTGAACTCAGTGACCAATCAAGCATCTGCCTTTTTGTAAAAAAAAAAAAAGAAAAAAGAAAAAAATTCAATATAACTGGATTACATAGTGGTTTCAAATAGATATAACTGGATTACATAGTGGTTTCAAATAGAATAGAAGGTTTCATATGGTCATCTACATTAATGCCACATCAATTTTCTCTACAATGAAGGTTAAATTATAAGTTAATAGTAATTAATTAGAATATGAGTCAAATAGTGTAAAAAATAATTTCAGTGTCTATGACGCACATAAATATTCTTAAATATCAATAAAATATACTTTGCAGTTTGCATGAAGCATTAATAAATTTGTACAGAAAAAGCAAGACTAAGGAAAATGTAACACTGGCAGAAGAGACAAAACTGTACTCTCCCAAAGCATAGAATCAACATAAGTTGCTTTGTTGAAGCTATTTATGAACACGTATAACAGGGATTCTACATATTGTATGACTACAGGAGACATACATTTTAAAAGTAGAACAAGAACTTTCCAACACAGAGAGAGAGAGATATATCCCATCTCATCTAAATATTAAATGCAAACTTTCAGATATTTCCTTTATATACAATGGAAGAAGTTGATAATCTGTAGGTTGAGAAGTTGGAGCAAGAACAGTTGTCAATATGTGCTTCAGATATACCTTTGCACTCAATTGCCGCCGATTATCTTGCTTGACCATCTCCATCAGCGCTGTCTCCAACTCCTCAGCTCTGAAAAAGAACAAGAAACATTCTTATAGGTTCAGAGACTGCTTTCATGAGGCACATCAACAAAATCAATCATCTACGCCAAGGAGCTACAAGATAAAGTCACTAAAAGGAGTCATATCATGTTTCAAAAAATGGAAGCCACCAAATTGCAAAACCTGTTACAACTTACAAACACACGTGTGGGTGTGTGTTTCTGTGTGTGTGTTTAATCATAAAATAGATGAATAACATAAAGAAAAGTTAAAACAACCATTGGTCTAATGAAGTAAGAAGAACTTCAGAACTTATACATGCTGGCATAAACTACACAAACTACAGTCAGACGATCTATTTACACAATGCATTCCAGGCTTTCAGTTGCATTAGATGAGTTCCTGAAGTAATCTACTTGTGCTTTTATTTATCTTTTCAAATTATGATAATAACCTTCTTGTTGTCAACTTCAACTTAACAAAATGACCCTAACTACATGTACCAATAATCCTGGGCAAGATAAAGATCTGGACACCACAAAGAAAGTACTAACCTGAGTGTAGCAGATCTCTTCTCCTCCAGCATCCTGCACAACTCGACCTTCAACCAAACCACCTGCACACAAGCTGTTACTGATTGAAACTCGAAAAACGTTCCAGAGAAAGTTGCTTATATTTGATAACCAACTGCAAATAATATACCACTAATTACCCATATAGAGTTGTACAATTATAAAAATTGGATTCAGTCATACTTGCCAAAGAACAATACGAGTCACAGCAAAAAAAAAAAAAAATTATTCACGTCAATAAAATAAACAAATGCAGCCACCAAAAGAAAGACTCCTATACTAAGACACCAAAAACCAATGAATCAGGTGCTCCAAGCCACAATTTACTTTTCCGCAACATCACAGCTAATATTCCCCAGTTTTCTAGGGAAACTTCCTTATAGGATATGAAGATGCTTTCAAAAGAATACAAGATGGTTTCATTACTTAAAAATTTTATCCTCAAAAAGTTGGACTTCTGCAGTGTGCTTCACTAGCTTATCAAAAATTTTCATCACTGTCAAATTTTCCTACCACCAAAGAAGTTGTTGCACAATGGTGCAAGCATTAAAACTGAAAAGGACGGTTGGGATGAATTTGATTCTTACCATTTGAAGAATATATATACACATGCACACACACTAAACATCCTTCCCCAAAATAAACAAAAAAGAATACTCCCTCCGTCCCAAAGTAAATGTCCCTTTTTCCTTTCTGGGATGTCCCAAAGTAAATGTTCCTTTTGAAAGGTCAATATAAAAAAATTGGAACTTCCCTAAATTATTGTAAGTTTTGAAAACTTTTTTCCAAATTAACAATGTAAATGTTTGAATTTTAAAGGGTTAGTTGAAAATTCCAAGGGGGACAATATATAAAATCATGTTCCTTCGAGAATCACCAGAAGAGAAATTTAATATGGGACAAAGGTAGTAAAAGATATAAACTAAACTGAGTACATTAAACACCAAAACACTTGAGAGTAAATAAACATCAAGAAAAAAATTCAAAATATTAGTAGAGTTTTCAGAACAATGTGAGAGAAATTGCATAAAATAACAAGCACACAGGTATTGCTTTCTCTGGAATTAAGCTCATTAAGCGGCCATATAAAATTATAAATTCATTTTTATTGAATGTATCACATATACAAATATGCACACCCAAAAGAAAATGTATAGAATTTTATATTAAGATGACCATCAAAATAACACAATTATGATAAGTAAATAACAAGAATTGATAATTAAACAGAATAGACTCGAACAGCAGTGGGATCTTAAATCAAGGATCATTTTTGAATTGGCACTTGATCTTGCACATAATCTAAAAACTCCAAAAAAGTGAGGGTCTACACATGATATCTACACAGTGGACATGAAGGATGAGATTTTCTCTTGGGGGGTGGGCATAGTCATTGCACATCTCCAATCTGAGATTTTGTTCCTAGTCAATGAAAGAAGAAAGGGAATGATGGTTTTTACTCTTATAAAGTAATAAAAGCAATAAAATACATGAATTATATGAAATAAAACTCAAGAACTACTATCCCGGTGAATATGCAAAACCTATTTATTTTTCAATGTTATATATCATTACTCCTAATGCCATCAAATTAAGTGTTCCACGTGGGATTCCACATCAGGCAACACAGGCAGTTATCAGTACCATGAAACAAATTACAAGTTGAAACTTATTAGGTGAAAAAACATAAAGAGAACATCACATGTATGTGGGCCATACAAGAATAAGAAAAGATAATTCTGCTACATGCATATCCTTAAATATCAAACAGACATTCAAATGACTACTTACTATTCAAAATGCACCATATTAATGCAATAAACAATGAAAATAGTAAGCTACCTGTTCGTGAAGATCAAGAGAATCCACTTCTGAATCAATGGTTAGGCCACTAAGAAACTCATCCAGATCAGTAGAACGAGACTCCAAATGAGATATAATCCCATCTGTTTTTTTATCACCTAATTCTTCTTCTGTCTTTTCTTTTATAAATGATCCACGGTCATGCTTGAAACTATATAACTTGGATGCAAGACCTTTGGAATCCTTCAAAACTTGACCCCCGTTTGATCTTTCCTCAACCACTACTCGTACAGCTGGTCGATGCTTTTCTCTCAACTCTTGCAATCTATCTTCAGTTACCGTCAAGAAACCCATGCAAGCAGTCAAAACAAGCTGGCTGCTATCAAACGTTGAACCAGTAAGTGATTGTAACAAAATAATAGCATCCCCAGCATCCTTAGTTGTAAGTAAAGCAGGACCTACAAGAAGTTGAATATGATCAATATTCATCACTTAAAGTACTCTAGCAAGAGTGATAAATGGCAGTTACAATATCCATTGACTTCAGGCAAATCATTTAAAATGTAATAGTAGTTTTCCCAGTACCATATAACTCCATTAAAGCAAGTGCAGTTCGAAATAGCATAACACGATTTCCTTCGAATAGAAGCACATCCCAAACTCGAAGAACTGAAGTCAAAAGAAGTCATTAAAAGGTGATCGTGCCTTGTAACTAAGAGAGTTCACAATCCTAAGATATGATGATGGTGAAGATTAAAGACACACTATCAAAATATATATTTTAGAACTTAAATTGTTATATCACACAACATAAACCTCACCACTTTCCCATGGCAGCATATTCACAAATATGGAAAGGAACCAAGGACCAGAAATCCATGCAACCTCCACTCCCAAGTAATCCAGATGTTTGACTGCAGCAGAAACATTAATGGAATAAGATAATTGCATTGATGTAATGAGAACAACTGATAAAGAAGGTGATTGTAAAATAGCAGTAGACAAACCCAGTTTAGGAAATCTTTCATGCATCAACTGCTCAAAAACAAGTTGATCCACCTGATAAAACAGAATAAAATATTAAAAAAATAATACAAGATAACAAATTTCCTAAGCAGTTGTGGAGTATTAAGCGTCCAGTGCTCATTCATCAATGTGATATAACACAATGAAAATTATTTACAAAAAGGAGAATGAAGTTAAAGATATTTGCTAAACAGCTCTGGCCAACACAAACATATACCTGAGATTCTATCATTTCTTCTGAGAAGCAGCCATCAAAGTAGTCATCAATAATACCCACCAAGGTCCTGAGACATTCAAATAAAACTAGTCTGTAAAGCTAACTTAGTCGTTACTCTTAAGAATTAAATTATATATATATATATATATATATATATATATAGATATATATATATCAAAAAAATGTTAGTCCCAAAAAATATATAGTATAATCAAAAACATGATCTACTCATACACACAACTAGGTTCAGCAAATGTTTCTTTGCTCAATGATATATATTTTGTTGCACTAAAAAAAAAAAGAGTGGCCTTGAGTAAATGGAAGGTATAAATTTATACAAAAGAGAATAGCAAATAACAAATCAACCAAAAGAGAAACCAAAGGACAGCAAAATGACCAAAGAGCCAACAGTCCCAAAAACCTAAAAAGATGTGCTCTTTTATAGTGACAAAACCTTTTCGATAATAAGTACAAGGATTTCGGAAGAATATCTTCGATTAGAAATCATAAGCTCTATCTCCACATCCTCCTCTTCTGTTCCCTCCAGGTGGTTCAAATACACGGAGAGATCCACACTCCAAACTCAAGCTATACTATCTCCTCAGCCTACCATCCTCCAACCTCTAAATGACTGCTTCATACATGCACACACCAAAAAAGAAGGAAAAAAACCTCAACTAACTTTCGAAATCACAAAATAAATAAAATCGACAGCTCGTATGTCACCTTATACTGACTACTGAAGATATATGAAAAAAGAATCCAATTGCTCACCATTCTCAGTCAAGCAGCAAGTATATGAAAAAGGTCCACTTCTTTAAATCATTAGATCAAAAAAGATTTGTTTGTGAATCTTCTGCCCTTCTGAGGAAAGAAGGCAACTTCAATAAAAGTGCGATCTTCCCAGAAGTAGAAAAATAAGATCACTTTCTAAGGGGATCTACCCAAGTACAATTTAACTGAGAAAACCATAGTCCCATTACATAATAATGAGTAGTTTTGATATATCTCTGAACATTTTATGGAATATAAGTTGTGAAAAAATAAAAGAAAGAAAGAAAAGGCAGTGCCATCTCCGATCTACAATTACTTTATCCATTGTCAAAATTGAGGTTGCCAATGAACAGGATTACCCACCTGCTGCAAATGTTCTTTCCAAGGTGTTACAATGTTCCCTATATTCTGAAACACTTAGAAGATTCCAATTTCAAAGAAGGATTATTACACCAATCGTCGTACCAAAAAAGATATGGTTGAATTTAAACAGAAATCCTCTCCCTCAAATCCTCCAACCCTCTCCATGATATCTTCCCATATCACCACTCAAATATAGATCGTTTTAGAACCAATTCCATCTCTTGATCCTACACTTCCACACACTAGGTTTCGCCCACATGCTATTCTTTTCTATCCTAATTACCATAACTGCTTACCCAACTATTGTTTACGTATTGGAGTCACAAAGGGCTAAATTCACACCTCCATTTGCTTCCCTTGACGAAACCAACATCCTACCAATGAGGTGATTTCGAACTCTTCCACCATTCTTCCAAAAGAAATTTTTCTCAAGCTTCTTCAGTCTCTATTTCGCTCAGACGGCAATGAGTTAAGAGACAATACAATAATGAGTTAAGAGACAATACAATATGACACAGGAATCATCAAAGTTCTATAAAGATAAGGATGGTCCTAACTCTACTGAATATATTCAAATATCTCCATCCTGATAGACTATTCCCAAAACTCTTAGTGTTAGAGAGTGACATTGATGTAAACTCAAAGCTAGAGCCCAAAGGAAGTCCCAAGTAAAATTAACATACATATTCTGTCCCACACCTAAATCAGTACCCAACATGGCAATGTTATCCTCGTCCCACACAAAGATGACTTCACTAGTTTCCAAATATTGTATATGTGAAACCATAACATAAACTAAATGATGGAAATTTTCACCAAGGTTTAGATAAAGAAGTGCTCCATTCTTGTATAACTATTCCTCCTCAAAAATTTCAAAGAACATCCATGTTGAAAAAGGAGGATGACAGATTAGTTTTGAAACCTACCAAAAGGCATTTTCCTCAGGCATCATTAGTAGTAATAAGCCAGCAAAGAAATTCATTGCCTGCATCAGTATATATACCAAAGAGAAAAATGAGAATAAGAATTAATCATGCTAATAGTTTGTATTTATGTTAATAAACAGATCAAAGAGAGTAATAGTAAATACACTAATGATAGCAGAGGAACTCGAAATGCACTTTAAAGAAAGAGATCCAGTGGGAATGTCATTTCAAAATTTTCATAAACTTATATGAAATTAAATTATTTTATCGGCAAGAAATAAACAAATTAAATCTGGCTAGGGAAATACTACTGATGGCAAAGGAACAATAAATGCAGTTTGAAGAAAGAAAATTTCAAATTCTAAATCTCATTTCTCTCCTATTCATCATTCGACAGAAAAAAAAAGAGTTAATGTACTTTCATCACCCACTTACTTAATGCAGAGACTAGAGTATCTTCAAATAAAAGAGCAACATCAGAGTTAGTCTATGCTTTGTATTCTCCAGAGCAAGCTTCGCCGAACCGGCTGGTTCACAATGAATTAGAGGGCCACTGATACCAGTTCTGACCAATATATAGGGTGGTACCTCAATTCGGTTCACAATGGATTAGAGGGCCACTGATACCAGTTCTGACCAATATATAGGGTGGTACCTCAATTCACATCTGAACCGGCAGGCCGATTCTCCAAAGAAACAGCTGTTTTGGCCGGTTCGGACCGGCCTGCACCAACCATTGCTGGGAATGTGTTTTAATAAAAAAGATAAGCCCAAGGGCACTCGAACCCACCCTCTTACCTCCTGCAAAGGCTCTCCATCCACTAAACCAAAGTTCACTTTTTTATATAATACTACAATAAATAAATATATTCTATCTTTAGGAATGGTGTTTGCTTCAACTGCTCCCTAGTGAGTAGGGAGCAGTCTACACACTATTAATTGTAGCCTTAGGATCTAATCCAACAAACATAAATTAAACAATCTATCTTTTTATTATTTTAGGAAACTTACTGGTTTTTCAATTACCATTAAATACCATTGAGGTGAAATGACAAAAGTCGGCAATTCCTTAAAGGGAAAAAAATCAAAGAATTTTGCTACTGGACTACTAAAATTAATTTTATCTTATTTTTAAGTTTAAATGAAATAATGAATACTAAATTATGAATTTAAATTATAATTAATTAATTCTTTTCAAATTCAAGTTAGACAACCTCTTGCACAAAAATTACATTATAACTTTAAAAAAAATTCCCCCAAAAACTATACCTAACATAAAATTAAATAAAATATTATTAATTGATGTTTCTGCTTTGTGTTTTTCGAGTTATACATACCATTATAACTTGAAAATCCAATGTACTTGCTTCTGATTTATGTTTTTCTCATTGGTTAATGCTTTGCTCTGAATCCCTTTTTGTAAATTAAATTTTCGGTTTATTAACCCTCTTAAATTTTGTTGCTTGCACCCCTTGCCAATTTTTTATTGACTTTGGATTGTTCAACTGACGGGAATCAGTAGTCTATTGGCATGACGGAATCAGTAGTGAAATTCTTAGATTTTTTTTCCTTTAAATAATTGTCCACTTTTGTCATTTCACCTCAATGGTAATAGAAAAACCAATAAGTTTCCTAAAATAGTGAAAAGAAATATTGTTTAATTAATATCCGCCGGATTAGATCCTAAGGCTACAATTAATAGTGTGTAGACTGCTCCCTGCTCGCCAGGGAGCAGTTAAACACTATTGTATGCTTAACAGTACAAAAGCCATAAATTTCTTTAATAATGCAATCTATTTTTGTTTATTAGTCTATTTTTGTTTTAGTTGATGAGACTAGAGAAGGAGTTAATGCCAAATTGGAGGTTTGGAGAGAAGCTTTAGAACTAAAAGGGTTTAAGATAAATCAAAATAAAACTGAATATATGGAGTGTAACTTTAGTAAATCTAGAAAGACAAGTGAGGATGTAGTGAGGATTGACTTTAGGTACAAAAAAGTGAACATTTTCATTATTTAAACTCAATTATTCATAATGAGGGAGAAATTGGAGATGACGTTAAACATAAAATCAAGGCAGGATGGGTTAAATGGAGGAGTGCATCTAATATATTGTGTGATAGGCGTATCCCCTTACGATTGAAAGGGGAGTTCTATTGAATAGTTATTAGACCAACTGTACTTTATGGTGCCGAATGTTAGATAGCTACGAAACAACATTTGCATAAAGTGAGTGTGGCAGAAATGCGAATGTTGAGATAGATGTGTGGTAAGACTAGAAAGGATAGAATTAGAAATGATCACATGCGGGAAATGGTTGGAGTATCACCAATTGGAGACAAAATAAGAGAAAATCGGTTAAGATGGTTTGGACATGTGCAAAGAAGACCTTTAAGTGTGCCGGTCAGGAAAAGTGGCATAGTCCACATTGAGGGTAATACTAGGGGAAGAGGAAGACCAAAGCCAACGTGGGTAGAGTTAGTAAAGAAATATATGATAGCATGTGGATTGACTAAGGCAATGGCCTTAAACAGAGCAGAATGAAAACATAGGATTCATGTAGACGATCCCAAGTGATTGAGAAAAGGCTTGGTAGTAGTTGTTGTAGTGTAAACATATCTATTTATCATTTCTCTAAGAATGGTACTTTCGACATGTATTATATATATTTGTAATTTTATTTTCTCTTCTCACATGTTATATATTTTATGAATTTTAATTTATTTAATGCTTAAATATATTATTATTTATTAATTTAGTAAAAAATATTATTACCATGCCTTTTTAATAAGAGAAATGATATAGAATTTATAAATAGGTCACTACTCGTGTTAGATGGTCTTAGAAAATTGAATAAAAATTACTAAAAATTCATTTTTATTGAATTGTGTTGTAAAAAGCATCGCATCAGTTATTTTTTTGGCTTATGTGCAAGCTCGAAAAAAAATCACGATCACGATAACCGATTCTGTTACATTACGCCGATACAAATCCGAGTTTGTTACTCCGCGTCCACAACTACAAACCATGCTCCAAAGGTAACAGTGAGATATATCAACTTTAAAGATAATAACCAAATATGCTAAATGTAATTTATGATACATATTCATGCGAATCACCAAAAAAACGGCATCAAGTTTTATAATATATTAACAAGCTTTATTGTTAGTAAAGGAGGTGATCTCAGATGCAAAAGTTGCGGCAATGTTTATGGAGTAATTAATTTAGTTTTCTTTGATGGTAGGAGTCTTGTATAAAGGACCGTCTTATTCATAAGAAATCACAAGAAGTTTTCTCCTTTTTAAATTGATTTATACTATATGTCATAACTGGAATTCCTTGTTCTCAGGGGAGTGCACAAGAAATCATATAAATCTGAACAAGATCTAAAATATTGGTAAAGAATAAGCTTTAGGCTCTTTAATAGTTTAATTACTTGTAGTATGTGAATCCTGCATAGAAAAAACGTAAGAGAGAGAGAGAGAGAGAGAAGCGTGTAATAATCAAGGGTTAGTACCAATGAGGTACTAGAGACAGAAGCGTTTAAAAAATCAAGGATTTCAGTGCCAATGAGGTACTAGAGAGTGCATACAAATGCATTTACACCTACAAATGTCAAGGTTAGATAAGGATAGGAGTATTTCCGTACTTTTGCTGAATGTTGCTAAAGGTTAGCCACATTTACTTTATGCATTGTAATTCTAAAGCCCTTCAAAAGTTAAAAGAGTTTTAGATGAAAAGTGAAAGACAAGAAGGCAAAGCTCTTCGATCTGATTGAGGAGGAGAATACTTCTCTACCAACTTCAAGGATTGAAATTGAGATTATTTGTCTGCATTAAGTATATCACCACAAATATGGTGTCCTAAAGGGAAAGAACAGAACTTTACAAGACTCGAGCCCGCCATTATCCTTTCCGGTATGCTTTGAAAACAGCGGTTGACCTTTTAAAGTTAGTGTCATCTAAAGATATTCCTACTACTCTCAAGGAGTTGTAGACCGAGTATAAGCCTAATCTATAACACTTTCGTGTTTATTTTTCTTGCACATGTGCAGAGAAAACAATCCATGACCAATACTTTTCCCTAGAAGTCATGTCTTTGAAAGAAATTTGCTCATTGTATACTTGGGTTATCTCAAGATGTGTGAACTTAGTAGTTGGATGATAGAGTGCGATATGAACACCACGTTCCAACCGCATACTAAACAGCAGATTTGCTAAGGAAGGTTTGGCAACAAGATGGACAATGGATTGCAATGGAATACAATCTAGGTATCAACATCTCCTTGATATCAAGAGCAGCCCTCACTCTAGAATACAAAGAGTTGCCTATATTGCCAACATCACTCAATGGTTCACATGTTAACTGAAGAAGTAAGAATAAATGAGCATACAAATTCCCTGCACCAGTTACCTGACAATATCCTACAGAAGGGTTATGACGAGCATATGCCAGAAGTAAACGCCTCAAGGAGTTCCTACCATCCTCATTCAATGCCGGGTGACCTGGGAATGTTCGAGGCAAATCCTGCAAAGAGAAGATAAGAAGTTAGTCCAGCGAGAAACCTGCAGTGCAATGCAAAGTAGAAGCAGTAGCACCTACGAATTAAAAAGAACGATAAAGTCCAGGGCCCATGCATCTAATGACCTTCTCAATCTGCTTTCTCCATTTCTCGGGTACACCATTTCTGTCTCCATTGGTCCTTTTACTACAATCGCCTGATAACGATTTATCATTCTCCTGGCTATCACCGGCATTACTTTCTGGAGCAAGCAAATTCTGATAATGTCTCTCCACCCGACGCACTCTCACACCTACAAAGGCTTGCCATACCTGTACCAACAATGCTATATAATGTGCAAAGCTATTCTGCTAACATAAGAATCACGAGAATCAACAAACTCAATGGAAACTTCAGACTGTACCTCTCCCCTGAGATCCCTTGGCACTCCCCCTTGAACAAGGAATTCCAGTTCTTTCCAAGAAAAGATGGGTTCTGGAGGGACCCTGCCATTGGCAGCACTTTCTTCTCCAGAGGCATTTACACTATCATCTACGATCTCATTATCATAGAACTCTTCCTCAAATTCCTCTTCAGATCCCCCTCTTGAGGGTCTCACCTCTTCAACTGCTGGAAGATGATTTTGAGTAGTATTTATCTGCTCATTTATCACACTCTCTCTCTTCTCGACACGGGGACTCATCATATTCTCAATGGCAATAAGGGATGGTCTAATCTGAGCCCACGTTTGCACCTTACAGGTTTTTGTTTGTATTGCCACCAACACCTCCTTCCCGTGTTCACTTTCTGTCTGAACATCAGAAACAGATTTCTCTCCACTTGAATCATCCCCTTGCCAACTCACCTCCGGAACATGCTCTGTTTTTCGCTCTGGAACTTCCGCATGCAATGTGTGGGTATTTTTCTCCTCAGACGAGCTCAGTTGAGCAGACTCGGCTTGTTGTTTAAGAAAGCTTTTCCATTTTTCTGATCTTTCTTTTTCCTCCTCCTGAAAGTATGTACACATAAGACTAAGCTGGGAGAGGACACATTGCTTTACTTCCTCGCTTATTATCATTACATGGCTTCACAAAATCACCTTACAGCTAAGATCATACGGAGTATTAACTAACAACTAACAACTCTCTGAAAAAATTTCGAAGTAGTGACATAATTAATATTCCAAGTACATCAACTTGGGAGAACAAAAAGAAAAAACCAGATGGCTGATACCTTGTAGATACTGGCGTACTCTCGATATCTTTGAAGGTGCTGAGGTCTCACAGTAAATCCATAGGCATCCCTGTAAACATTAATGTCCGTGTGTTCCCCAAAAACAAAAAATAAATCCCATTTTTTTAAAAAATCCACCAGGAGAAAGAACTTGATATAGCATCACATGTCAAAGTCGGGGGACAAAACAACAAATCATCATAATTTTGAAGTTCATACATACATACGTGCATGTGTGTGTATAAGCTGCAATGCAAAATTCCCGGATTTTACCTGGAATCAACGTCCAATGATCGCTTACTCAAGAAGGATAACAACATACTTCACAAAGAAATCCAATTCTACTGCCCATAGCGCTGATTTGCCTCAAACCAAACTCAAAACACTAATCCTCGTACCGCATTTCTCAATTCACGGCAAGATTAACACCTACTTTGCACATTACACATCCTAATCCTAAATTCCTACACAAATCATTTACATTTCTACACCGAATCGTATAAAAAAGGACCAAACACTTCAATTTCAAATTCCATTAGCAATGTATCAAAAGAAACAACAAATTTGTTAACCAGTCGTGAAACATGATGATCAGTAAATAATAGATTGACAAGATCCAGTTAGCAATCAATGAGTTAACTCGCTCAATTAATCAAAAAGTTGAGTCACAACGAACCTCCCCTAAAATTCTGAAGCTTTTGCTCAATGAACATTACTTGAATATCGGTCTTAAGGACGCGTGTAAAGATCAGAATACTCACGCAAATACACACAGATATATAGTGTGCATGTATATATATATGTATGCATGTATGCAAATGTTGCAACTATATATATATATATATAAGTTACCAAAAAAACTATGTATATGTATGTGTGCCATTTGTGTTACCTCTTGGTCTCGAAATTGATGAGAAAATTGGATGTCTTATGAGTCATCTGCGAGAGATTCGATTGACGGACTTGATTTGATTCCATTTTGATTGGTTGTGCGAAATTAGGGTTTTGCTTCGACCGATTCGGAGGATCTAATGACTAATCCTTCATTTCTGCAACTGTTTTTTTAGCTCTCCTTCGCGCTCTGTTTCTCTCTCTACACTCTCTCTTGACAGTTCTTGCAATAGTCACGTGTCGGCTTTGATGCTATTTTATTTAATTAATTTATTACATATCGCCATATCGGTGGTGGAGATCCTAACTAGGCGGTGAGTTAAATGACAGTACTGATTGAACGATCATAACACGTGTCATCTAAAGTGGGGTCAATGCAACGTGTCTTTTTCTGTAACATGGAAAATTGTGATCGGTGTTTTTTCTATAGATCAGGTTAGAGTTTTTTATTTTCTTTCAAGGCTTGGACAGTTTGATTTTGACCCGATGGGCCCCACTCGTGTGTGTTGCAGCACATAATTGTTTACTGTGTTCATCAGCTCTATCATGCCACGTGATTGTGTAGCATTTCCTATAAATTATTATTCCATGGTTTATTTTCATTACATCACATGGTAGATTCGTCAAAGTTGTGCTATAATCGACATGCAATGTCTAGTCAGATTGATGGTGTTTGAAACTGAAATTTCAACTTTGTGTCTCGAGCGGTGCTATGTTTCGAATTTGTATATATGAGAATATAAAAAATATATATTTGAATTTTGATACATATTACATTTTTTATAATTCTAAATATTTTATTCTCTATTAAAGAAAAAAATAAGAACCATAATCAAATTGAATTTCTCTCTAATTTTTTTCTTTATTTTTATATATTTTATTATATATACTCATATTCTCTTTTGCACTCACTCCACTTCTCTCTATCTTATTAGGTTTTTATTTATAATTCAATTATGATCGAAAATACCAAATTAAAATAAAATTATAAAAAACTTTAAGCATATTATATGTTTATTTAATTATTCACAAATATAGATAATGAAAAAAATTAGAGTTTTTATTCGAGATAAATAGTTTCACGTTTGTGTTAAAGAAATTATGAAAAAAAATTTGTAATTTCTTGTCTCAATTATTTAAAGATTTAATGAAAATGATCTTTCAAAGCAAGATACGAGTATAAAATTTAATTTAAATTCTACGTTATTGAGTTATGTTAGGATTTGGATTCTACAATGATATGTTTTGCTATTTTTTCTCTTTTTATTTTTGTATTCTCTCAAAATAATTACTTTTAAAATGTAAAAAATTGTCAAATAACCAATCACCTAATGTCAAATAATCAACCACCTAATTCGATAAATTAATTCTGACTTATATTCATGATGTTTAGCATTTTCCTTGTGTCTCATCTCATACTTGTAAGATTGCTTGCAAGACATTTTTCTTCAAAAATTATTAACATCACGAATAGTTTTTAATGTATTTAATATTTAGGGTAAATATCACTGACACTCCCTGTGATTTGAACTTATTACACACGGAGACAAATTTTTCTTATAACTATCATACACACCTAAAGTAATATTTTCGTCCCTAACTCTGTTAGTTTAAGTATTAAATGTCTAATATACCCTCGATTTTATATTATTTTTTATTAATAAATATCATTTATGTATATTTACCATTGCACACTACATATTTCTCTCTCTATCTTCTCCCCCCTTCTCTTTAAACCCTCTCAAACTCAACCACTGTAAACCATCTATCTTCTCTTCTAGGCTGGCCAAAAATGGGATGTTTGAGTTTCGGTTCAATGGTGGCCGGTGTGCTAGATTTTTATCTCTCTCTTCATTTCTTTTGTGTCTACCCATACTCTCTATTCCATTTGTGGCATTTGGTGGGATTTTGATGATGCACGCAAATGGTGGAGTGTATGGATTGAGCTGGGTCTGCGGCTTCAGGTAGAGCATGGTGAGCCCATTTCGTAGTTGGGTCTTCTTTGGTCTGTGAACAACGAGGTAAAGATGGCCATGCATGGTGATCGGCTAGAGGTGGTGGTGCCGGTTGTGAGCACGGAGCTCGGGTATGGTGGTGGACTTCGCTGGTGGTTTGGTTTGGATGCTCCGGTGGACTATTGTCGAAACCACCTCTGTTCCTTCTCCATTTCCATTACAAACAGACCCATCACCGGGCTTCTCTTCACTGTCGCGATCACCACCTCGTGTCAAATCGTCGACGCTAGCATAACCTTGCTGCTAGAAATCCCCTTCAACCTCGCCTCCAATTCATTTATCCAAGGCCTCAGAATCATCGATTGAGTGATTCATCACTGTTGAGATCGCGTCGTCGTCAGAAATTTCTATCATTTTTGTCGTCATCATTGCCGTTGTCCCGTTGTCACACTTATTGTTGTCGGATCTCTCTTCACAACCCCCTCTTCCTGTTTTCTCCTCTGTGCATGCTATCTCAGTCTGCCACTCCACTCTATGCCCAATCCGACGCTGTTATTCTCCCAAAGGTCGAGGCCTTGAATTTGCTTCACAGGCGAAGCTTTCTGATTGCGTTAGGGTTTTGATTAGTTTCGTCTGTTCCATGGTTTTTGAATAGGATTGATACAGAGGAATTGAGAGAGTTTGATGAAGTTTTCTGATTGCTTTAGTGAATTTGTCGAATTTGAAAGGGTTCACCTAAAGCATTTTTATGATCCGCATATATATATATGTGTGTGTGTGTGTGTGTGTGTGTGTAAAATGTTGATTAATTTTCAAATTCAATTATAATCCAGTAGAGAAGAGATAGAAGGAAAAAGAACAGAAGAAAAAGGAGAGACAGTTGGGAGTATTTTAGTGTTTTATGTAATTTTAAAGGTTAAATAGGTCATTTTGACAAAATTAAAGAGCATATAAGTCTTTTTGCATGGTGTCAGAGTTGCCTATATACGGTTTGAGGTCTCTTTGATAGGCAGTGCATAACGTTTGGATTTATATTGCTACTTTAATCAAACTTTTTCTTTGTGTGCAAAAAGTCCAAACCACATGGGGTGTGAGTGATATTTACCTTAATATTTATTACGAATAAAAGAGTAAAACAAGTAATTAAGGTAATTATAATTCTTTGATTTAAGAAAGTTAACCATTGAATAAAGAAAATTGATGTAACATAGGAGTAATTGGCATAGTTTCATAATTCGAGATAGAAATCACAAAAATCTTTCGTCATGTCAGTCACTGCTCTTTCTCTTAGGTATATTCCGAATAAATTAAGCATTAAGTGAATTAATTCATATCAATAATGTCATTTTTCAAAGGGAGGCGATATTCGCCCTCCACTTTTCTACATTTACACTCCACTTACCTTTTTCTTTTAAATGAATGACAAGAAGGTTCATAAACTTATTAATGCATTATCCCTTACTTTATAATACTATAACTACCCTTTATATTATAAACTTCAACTTTTTTTACCTTCTTTACATATAACTTTTTTCTTCGGTCATTATTTTTTTAGAAGCTTTTTTTTATTTTATTTTTATGTCGTCAACAACAAAGATAACTTTTTTTTATCCTCTCAAAAGAGATAATTTAATCAATAAATATAACTTTTTTTTTGCGTGCCGTCAAAAAAGATATTTTATTCAATAAAGATAACTTTTCTTGGGTACATTTATTTTTTGTCTTGTCAAAAGAGAGAATTTATTTAAGAGAGAGAATTTTTTTTTGGCGTGCCATACTTTTTTTATGGTCCTGTCAAATGAGATATTTTATTCAACAAAGATAACTTTTTTTTTGGAGTCCTGTCAAAAAAAATAATTTATTCAACAGAGATAACATTTTGTTTTGGTCTTTTTTTTTCTATTCATGTTAAAAGAAATAATTTATTCAATAGAGAGTATTTTTTTTCGATTCCTGTAAAAAGAAATAATTTATTCAACAGAGATAATTTTTTTTTGATCCTATCAAAGAGATAATTTATTCAACATAAATAACTTTTTTTTTTATCCTGTCAAAAATATTACTTTTTGGATTTTTTTTAATCCTGTTAAAAGAGACCGAAAATATTAAAAATTGGAGGTAGGGAAGAAAATATCTGAAAGGGTAATTGTGTAATTTAAAAAAATATAATTATTCACTTGTAAAATTAAGATTAGAAGTATCATTTCTTTTAATATGAAAGTGCAAATATGAAAAAGAGGAGTTCGAAAACCGTCTCTTTTTAAAATGTGTCAATGTTAATTGAAGCAGTATTAATTATTACTAAAGTAATTTATAACTGTAGAAGCAATTGACACAGTTATACAAAACAGAACTGATTTTGTTAACCGTGAATGTTACTTAGATAGTTTGATTATAGCAACATTCTTTATCTTTTTTCTTTTCCTTCAATGAAACTGTGCATGTGCCAATTACGTGATGTTAGTTTTAGTGATACATTTTGCTACGAGATTACTAGAACTTAGTACCAACTTGGCTCAGACAATTCCAACTTAACTCGAGCCTACTATGATTTTTTAGAAATTTAGACAACAATTTTTATAATTAAGGTTAAACTTGACTTGAAAAACTTTAACCTAAACTTAATTAGAATTGAGTCTGGGTTGAGGTCACATTATGATAACTTTTTTATTTTCAACTTTCTTTATTTAAATTTTAATTTATTATATGGATAATTAATTTTTTAAAAATTTGTTTGTAATTTTTTAGAAATTTGTATTAAGTTCTTATTTATTTATTTTGTTGTGTTTAGGAGTAATCTAATGTGAAACTTATTAAAGATCACTTTAAATTTTCAACATGGAGATTGATGATATAGATAATTCGAATTAACCCGACATTTTAACTCGAAATCTCAACCCGAGTTTAAAAATTTAAAAATGGATTGGACTAGAGTTGAGTGGCTAAAGTTGGAAATCGGATTAAGGTTATATTAGAGTTGAACATTTCATATGTAGGTTGATCCCGAATTATACATTTAACCCGTTCAATCTGTCCGAATTGGAGCCCTGCTTAGCTTGTCGAAACTTACATTTTTTTTTCCATTTACACATTTTTATTTAATAAAGGGGTCCACGTGCTCTTTCACCTTCATTTTTTTTTCCTTTTTATATAATTTTAGTCAAATTTTGCCTCATTATTCACTTATTTTTGTTTGTTTTCTCGTATCCATAAGTGTCAATTTGAAAGAAAAATAAAAATAAAAATAAAAAGAGAGGGGAAGAAGAACAGTTAAATGAAGTATTGATTTAACACCAGGGGAAAACACATATTCACTAGAGTTGTGGCTATCTTTTTGGGAGAATTACAAAAAAGTCAGACAGACTATCAAATCATATCAATAAGCAAACATACTAAACCACAAAATTCAAGAACTCAACGAGGAACAATAAGTCATTTTAATATCACAACAAATCCAACTAAATGTAATTGGAGTCCCCTATCAAATCATGCTTGATCTAAATTTATTTGAATCTGACTCTTCACCCTTCATTGGAAAATTATTAATATCACTAGTAGGAAAATGAAAATTACTTCATTAAACATTATTTCAAATAGAGCACCAAGTCCTCAAGGAACGACGAGATTAAACTTAAAAGAAAATCTTGCAAAGCTCGGTTTTTGCATAAGAGATCACGTTTAGATTATTAGCAACCATAGCATTTGCAGTCTCTACCCATGAGATAGGCACACAACATTGAAAAACCTATTCAAGGAACAACCCCCTCTTGCCCTACCAGTTGATCCTAAGATCTATTCCCCTTATTACATCAACTAATCTTATTCTTCTTGTATCTCAACTTCCAAAGACACCCACATTTCCAAAATCATCTTACTAGAGCCTTAAAATATCACCCTAAAACATCCAGAGCAACCCAGCTTACACCAAAGAATCAAATTCATTGTCAAAGTACATTAATATGATAGAAAGTACCATTTGGATTGTAATTTTCGCTTCAGAACTTTTTGATCTCTGTGCGGGGTGCTAGGAAGAGAAGACTTGACATTATATCGCACAAGAAATTACACACGCGCACATACACAATAACATTACATAACAGAGTGCGTAACAACTTTAATCTTATTAATGTATGCAAGCAGCATACATGCTGAACACAGTTTTTCTGATACACAAGACATTAACAAATCCATACATGTATTCCTAGCAAATTCGCCTGACTTTTGCACCAAAGAAACATTCAGAAAAGGCATTAAGCCACTTATTTAGTACATAGTTCAAATCACCCGCCACAAAATTTTCTACTCGAGCTGCATAGAAATGAAGAGAAATTGAAGAGTTAGCACTTTAATCTGCGCTTTCTAGAGCAAAGAAAATCTGAAGATTTTATTTTTATTTAGAGCCATTACCAAAAACCGGTGCTTGTAATGATCAATAAGCAGTTTGGGATCAGCTTTTGTGTGCTTGTAAGCATCAACATTGTTCATTTCCTGCAGAGTAATCCATGAATTAGAAACATTGTCGGTTGATATCCAAGAACTTAGTTAACATAGTAACTTGCATCCCCTATTCTATTATCCCCTATTCTATTATTGTCAAAACTATGCATCATTCAACAATTTAGCTGCAATGCAAATCACTGAACAGCTAGTCATTAAATAATAATAAAAAAGGAAAAGAAAAGAAGTTAAATTAAATGCATGCAAAAAAATTGTTACTGATGCTTTGATAAAAATTTGGACTCAGAAAAAAGCCTTCACAAAAAAGTAGCCAAAAAAAGGAAATCATCTTTATGATGGAAGACACACACACAGAGTGACAAAATTAAGGACTTCTTCGACAAAACAGTAGAAGCAAAAGATGTATGGGGAAACTGATAAACTACATTCATGGCACCATCTCTACCGAGGCAGGTTTGGGCTTTTTGAGCTAATGGGAGGTAGCATTAACTATATATCTACTTCATGACTACACACTGTGTACAAACACATATGCAAGAGGAATTGACATTTCCAGAACTGTTTGATTGCTTTCATGGACTAGTAAGCGACGACATTCACTAAGCTGCTCCAAGTGACAGTGTAAACAACCAAAACAACTCTGCTCACATCACTTAAATTAATTTACAACACTAGAAGTCACAAGCTCACATTTAAATAATGATAACCAGCCCCACACTTTAAATGTACGACTCCCAGTTATGTGTAGAAGCCATTTTGAGATGCAAGGAGCAATAAAACCTGTAACCACAAGGCTACAATTCACTTTATCGCAACCAAAACCACCAACGTTATGGTAAGTGCCCAACGAGGCTTTCACAAGTTCCAAGATAATGATTTAAACCAAAGAACTTGTGGCATTCTACATTTACTGGATGGAGAGGCATTTTTGATAAACTATGCAGCAAAGATTTTCCACAAAATAGAATTCACATGTGCCTATAAGTATGAATGTACCTCAATCCATGAAGTTAGCTTAGGCCTGCCTAACGTGAGGTCATACTTCCACACATCTAGCAAGAAGAGTCGAAATCTTTCAATGAACGGAATATAGGCAATGTCCACCTGGAGATCACAAATTTGAGTCATGATTAAGAAATTTTAAAGTTACACACACAAGTACATATTTGTTTGCTTGCTTGTCAAAGCATGCTCTTTAAACATGTTATATCTGCTTACATAATGAGAGATCATAGTTTTATTAAGTCTGTTCACGAAAATAAATTGGATCTTTTAAATGCTTCATATAGATTTTCAGATGTACTCAATATGGCATTGAGAAACACTGGAAACATTCTTACCGAAAAAAAAAAAGCACTGGAAACATGGATGAAAGTTCACTTACCAAACTGAATTGGCCGAGGAAGAAAGGTCCATCAAATTTATGAAGAGCACTTTCTAAGTAATCAAATGTAGCACCTAATGCAAGTTAGAGATTCCAGTTAGGTTTATGCATAGAAGGGCTGTCATGTATTACATGACAATTGCAAAATGCAGCAATTTAAGTTTAAAATCTCACCAACTTCTTTCACAGCGTCTCCTTTAAATGCACTAAATACGGCTTTGTTGCAGGTGTCAGCATAGGATAACAACTCATTGGCAAACTCCCATTTGGTAGGATCCTATAGTATTATAGACAACATTAATAATGTCAATTTTTGAAAAACTGAAGAGAGAGATCCTCCATCAAAGGCATAGACAAATTTTGATGTCTTACATTGGGTAATAGTGCAGGCCCTTCAAAGTGACTGTCTAGATATTTAACCAAATCTAGACTCTCGCTCATTATTCTGTTATTGTGTTCGAGTGCTGGCACCTGTATAAAAAATGGAATTTCATATAAAACAAGAAGAGGGAAATAATTTTTTTAATTAGGTAATACGTTGATAGCTTTCAAGAATGATCACTTTCATGAGCATTCACAAGCACTTTTACAAAACGAATTTGGTCAATGAGTCCTGATTTGGTGTTTTAATTAATTCCATCTCTGGAAAACATGTTCAAGGTGCCAAACCAGCGAAAGTGAAAGTCATAAAAGTGAACAAGTTCTAAAATGTTTTGACAGAATTCCTAATCGTCACATTTAATAAAAAAAGAATTTGCAAAGTTATTGATGAATTATTGTGAATATCACGAAAGAATCCTAATTAAAGACTAAAATATTTATAAAATTTGGAGATCACCCAAATAATTCAAGGATTACAAAATATGATTCCTTTTTCTATCACACAATAAAACAAAACAAAGACCAACATGATTTAATATTTATTTTACCACCATCAGTGACATGCAGGTGAAGAAGATGACTTATACATTGGTAACATAGCATATAACATCCTAGAAAAGGGTTAAAAATAATATTAAATGGAAAAGAGCATTTGATGAAGTAATCATATATCTCAAGAGTCATAAAAAGAAAATGAACTGATAGTTTATTGGTAGAATGTTTAATAAACAGTAAAAAATATTTGTCTGAAAAACCACTGGTTTTATAATATAGATGAGCTATGGTGATCAAACAACTTTATCAAGTAAAAAAATTGATCAAAAGAAGCATATAGTTTTCAGAGAAGAGCACCTTATTTTCAGGATAAACTCTCTTTTTGTACCATGTAGGCTTATTATGAAGGTCAATTGGAACCAATTTGATCTTGTCTTGTAATCCCTGTATCTCAAAAATTAAAGAAAATGAGCCAAATGAAACTGGGAATAAAATCAAAATATACATATAAAGGCAAAGTTCAGTAACCTTTAAGAACTTTGTTAGGATTTATCTTTTGTCAAGTCCATTTTGGACTGAAATTCTTACACTCGAAACTTGTCAAGCATACAATCGAGTTTTTTTTTGTTAGGTATATCACTCTCTCTCATTTTTGTTCCATTGGAGACTCGAACACTCAACCTTCTATTTGGAAGGAGGAGACACCACTTGGGCTAAGCCCTTCGTGGTACACCAAAAATCAAGTTGAAGTGAGACTCTCACCAATTTGAACTCTGAACGAAGAGTTTTATTTTTATATTACTTATATATGTCAAATCAACTTAATATTCGGCATACATACATGAAAAGCAGAACTGAATAAGAACACTTAATTGAAGAAAAGTAACATTACAACACAGTAATGAAGAGACCGAGACAAACCTTGTAGTTTCTGGTAATCCACACACGCTGCGCATATGGACAGATGTAACTCATATACAACCTGCAAGAATTAATAAAACCCAATTTAATTAGAGTCTGAGATGATCATACTGAAAATTCAAATTCAGGGGAACAAATTCATCAACCACCAAAATGGTGAAGTACCCAATATATCAGTTGATGCTATGTATGTGTTTGTGTGTATGCGTGTGTGTGTGTGTGTGTATAGAGAGAGGGGGTATACCTAGTAGTTCCATCAAAGACGGTAGGTGGTTCAGAATTAGGATCCACAGATGGGGGGAGATACTCTTGCAAGCTTCTGATCACAAGAAAAAAAGCATTGCAAACATCATTATTAGCATATTGATCAAGACAGATCAAGGCCACAAGTACACAATTATATATCAGCATACAAAATACACACAGGTATATTATTGATATCTGTATGCATACACTGGTATATATATACACACACACACACACACACACATGAAGAATCAGAGAGATGTGTGAGAGCTTACGCAGGGGCCATTACTGTTCTGGTGAGAATTGAATGTCTAGCTTTCTTTCACTAGATGAGGATGTTTGTGAGAACTGAGAAGGCAATCCAAGCATTATATATGTGTGTGTGTGAAAAGACTGTTTCAACATCAATGTTGAGGATAAAATATGTCTATGGAAAAGGTTGACACAAGGTGGCTGAGTTGCTCCATTTCACACGCTGAGGGAAAAATCCAGAGGAAGAATTTATTATCAGGATATGTCTAGTGTTTGGTCTGGACCACTTCGCAGATATGCTGGTAATAAAATAACATGTCTGAACTTAAATTTCTAATTACATTTAGTGACACAAAAATATATACAAATAAAAAATATTTTTTTCCTTATCATGAAATATAAAGAAGAAAATATGAGGAAAAAAAAGTAATAAAACAGAGCTTAACAATTCTATAGTTCTTAGATTTAATTTATTTAAGAGATTTGTTTTTTAAATTACCAGTTAATGCAATAAACCTACAAATGATATGAGCTGACTTTTCATTCCGGTTCTAAATTGTTTTTACAAAATAAGGAACGTTAAAAATTGTTTTTTTTTTCAAAAGAAAAAGTTATCTTATTTAACAATATACAAAATGTCACAGATTATTTTAGTCATTGTTATCTAGGTGAATGAGACTAATAGGAATGGTAAAATTGATTTTATGGTATATAAGTTCCTCCAGCATTATATATCTTCCTAGCTAAAAAATGGGTTGGTAGCAAAAGAACTATAGACTTGTTTGCCAAAAAATTAATTTTTCATTTTAGTTTTTACTTTTCTACTAAATTTGATTTAGAAAGTAAATAAAAAAATAAAAAAAATCTCATTGTACTGATAATTAACAACATTAAAAACAAGATTCAAACAATTTTCATATTCATGAATGTCAGAGACAGATGATAGATGTGGACAAAAACTTTCATATTCATAAATGTCATAGCTAAAATGTCAGACTTGTCAACTGGAATATTTTCTCGAATATAAAAAATTGCACTATGCTTCAAGTGATTAAGTTTAATTATATATATTATAATATTTATTCATTTTTGTAAAAAAAAAAAAATGAATATAATAACTTTTTCAAATTAACACTCGTTAAACACCAATTGTTATGACATTGACCCATTTGCACCGATCCAATTGTAAAAGTCGAGAAACAAATATTTTAGAATTCCTACAAACTTTTTTGTTTTTCCATTTGATCATTGAATCGTACAATTCAATTCCAAAATACTTTCCTGCTTTCTCGGCAACCTAACAAAGCACATGTTTGGATATTAAAGAGAGAGAAACAAAAATTGTTACGTAATAAGATTGCTAAGTCATCTTTGTCGTCATTAAAGATAGTATAATAAAAATAGGAGTCGTGCATTTCACTTTAAAAATAAAATGCATGTCCCTATCTCATAAATAAGAAAATCAAAGTATTAATTATTTTATGAGAATTACTTTTATCATTTATATTAAAAGAAATCGGTTTTGTAGAAAGAAATGAAGAGTGGTGGAGGAGGAAGTTGCTGTTGGAGGGAAAGGAAAGGAGAGGAGGACAGATACAAAATTTCATCCCTTTCAAATATGCACGGAAGATAGGAAAGAAGGAAGGAATAGAAGACAGTTATAAAATTTTTAAATTACAATAATACTTTTTGTAATTATTTGATAAGGATATAATAGTAAAGATAAATTAAAACCCTTTTTCTTCTCTTTTAACAAACAAATTAAAGTGTTATCTAATTTTTTTTTGTTTCATCCAACTAAATAAAAAGAAATGTTTGCCATCTAATGTTCTTTTTTTCTACCAAACGAAAAATAAATTTGCTAGTAATAGGCCAAAGATATATATATATATATATATATATATATATATATATATATAAACACTGAGACACACACACTCCCCTTATTAAGTAATGCACTCCATTTTTTTTTAAAGAAATTAACATTACATAAATTTGATCATTAAGTATTAGCCTATTAGGAGTATTTTTTTCATTTTTTTTTTTTTAAAAAGGATAAAAATAAGAGTGTATTTATAAAAAAAGAGTGTGAATATTATTATGTTTCATTAATATCATACATATAAAATGAAAGAATTCCAGAGTAAACAAGATGACATGTCCAATAATATATATATAGAAAAAGGGTTCCGAGTGCGAAGAAGCTTCATGATCTTTGGAAGACTAATTGTCACAACTCGACTTTGTGTCAAAGTCCTCGCCTCTGAGACACAAGTATGAAAAAGTTAAAGGCGAAGAAGACAAATGTAGCTAAAGACTTGCACAAAGAAAAATGGTGTAATTTAAAATTTGTTTATATTATTTGCACAAAGAAATAGGGTGCAGCATGACAAGCTTGCATGGTCAGATAATCCCAAGGGGTTGAATGGTTGATTTGAAATCACTTAGTCATAAATGGAGGTCCCCTTCCCATCATCCTTCAACGAATTTTCTTAGAAATGAGGAAATGTAGATGTGCGACCACTAAATTAATAACACAAATTAGTGGTTAGTTAATGGATAAAATTGTTATTTTTTTCAATGTTTAATAAAATATATAATAAAAATAAATATATAATTTTAATATGGATAGAAGAAGTATATAGGTAGGTATGGAAACTAAATTGGTATGGAGATTGTGTGCGCGTGTTGGTGGGTGGGTGGGTGAGGGGGAAGCTGCTGTTGTCTACAAAATCCAAGAGTTATCCAATACAAGTTAGTCGAGTTAGAAGAGAATTTGAGTTATCCAATGCAAATTAGTCGAAGTAGAAGACAAGTTGCAATGGGATCATCGAGAATGAAAACGATATCAAGGAGAACCACACCAAGATCTATGGAGATCTATACTCTCTTCCACTGGGAGAGAGGTTATTAACGGTTAGAAATAAAGAAAAATTGTATATTAAATTGTATTGTAGTGTGAATAATACATAAATGTCTATTTATAGACACATAATTTTGGAGGTTAACTATATTTAAGAGATAAAAAATTCTAGTCCTAAATGATTCAAAAAAAAATGTAAGAAACTTATGTAGTTTAAGAAAATATATATAATATAATAGCAAATATATTAGGAAATATATAATCTAATAGCCATCGCAAACTCAAGGTAGGTTATATGAAACCAACTTGAGTTTGGAGACAAAATTTTAAATGTGGCTCGTAAAAGCAATCTCGTGATATTACCAGCCGTGGTTGTGAACACATACAAAAAAAACTGTAAAAGAACGACTCGGTGGACAAAAGCAACTTGTTGGAGCAAATATTATTTGCTAGCAAAATACCAGAAATATCCAAGCTTCAAAGTCCACCAAATTTGACTTAATTTGTTCCATTCAAAACGTTGCCCTTAACACATAAAACATTTTGTCCTTCTCCGGAAACTTCCAAATCCAAACTTAAAGCCTCCAAAATGTCAAAAGAAGAAGAAGAATTCAAGAGGAAAAGAGAGGGCAATGGCTAGCTATTTTGGTCTATGAGAAATGAATAAATATCCCAGCCACTTGATATTTATATTAATTAGGGCGCAAAAAGACCAAAATGTCTTTATGCCACTTAACGTACCCTTCCGATCTCTATTTTCGATTTCGAAAGTGGTTACGACTTCGAAATTACTTCCTTAACTCTTTTAATATTTCATTTGATTTAAAATCAAAAATAATATTTTTCAAAAAAATATCCGGTCTCCCAGACCTACCTGACCTGTGTCCCGGGCCCTGCCGATTCGAAAATCTCAAAATGAGTTGAATAACTCAAAAACATCCCTAGACCTCTACATAAGTTTCCAAACATGTATTTCATATTTAGAACACATCCAACATCATTTATATAGTAATAAATCGAAATAAAAGAAAATCGGTCAAAATTGGACCCAGTCTCTACAACTAGGATACACTTTATTCTAGTGAGTGGGTCCGAAAACAAGTGGTACGCTCGAATTTATTTTGGACTCCTTGAGAGGAGGTGGGTTGGTAATTAATTGTTGGGAAAAGACATTTTGGGGCTAAAAAGTGTATTTATTGTGAAAATGTGGGTTATTATGAGAGAAGTGTTGAGAGAGGGCTTAAAAAGTAATTTTCTTATAATAGATGGGAGTAAGAAGTAATTATGCCAAAGAAGTGGATTAAGTTGGTAGTTTGTGAAGAAATGAAATTATAAATAGGATGAGACAATTGAAAATTCTATTTCTATTTTTTCTTTCTTCTATCTTTCTCCCTTCTCTCAAATATTTAGGCTTAAAGAAGAGGATTTTGGTAGTGCTCTATGAGGGAAAGTTGTTCTCCTCGTCTTCTTCTACGTCTCTACTGATTGCGATTTTTAATTCAAAACTTTTGAGTTTTTGGGTAAGCTTAGGGCTTAGACTTTAAGGTAGGGTGTGTTAATTTCTTTAATCCATGATTTATAAGTTACGTTTATGTGTTCATTTGTGATTTAACATGCTTTAGAGGTGTTAAAAAATGTTTATTTATGCCATGTTTTAGTTGTTAGTTTTATTGTTCTTGTTGAAATAAAGGGAGTCTTTTATGTATTTGGTGTGTATTATGGTGCTAAGCACGAGAAATCATGATGTATACGCTAATGTTATATTGTTTAGTGTAAAATGAAAGACATGTGCAATTTAATGATATAAACATCATATACCCTCTATGTGTTTGATAAAATGTTGAAGTGAGAGATTTTGTCTTTAAAATGGATTTTTGATGATTTTTGTGATAAATATCTTATGATGTGGAGATTCACGTATGTTGGATATGATACATATTTATTAGGATAATACTACTCAGGCAGAATATTTAGGCAGAATTCATAGGCAAAAACTTTTACATCCATTGGATGCATGTGGTGTGTGTATGTGGTGGGGCCTACCACATGCATCCAATGGATATAAAAGTTTCTGCCTAAGAATTCTGCCTAAGTAGCATTACCCTATTTATTAACATGTTGAATTTTATAGACTTTGAATTCATTCTTAGAATGATTGATTTTGTGGTAATCTGGAAATTGGAAATTGTTTGATTGAATGTTGATTTTTGGGATTGAGTTGGTTAAATAGGAGGGGCCCAGAGCCCTTGGGGTGTGAATGGCCAAACAGTTGTCGTTATCATTGAGTTAGTAGTCGGTGTGTGGCCTTTAAGCATGTACTCTAGTTTACGACTAATCTCGGTGTTGTGTGATTTAGAATGTGATTTTCATTTAACAATTTGTAAATTTGAATATGTGATTTTTCAATCAACACTTCATTTAGGTAAAAAGAGATTTATGTAACACAAATTTATATATTTTTCTAGTATTTGAAATCATAAGGATAATTTTGGTAAGTAGAATTCTTTTTTTTCTTTTTCACTTTCCTCCTATCCAAACTAACAAAATAAGATGTTTTCACAACTTTTCTAACAAGTTTTCATGCTAACCAAATGCATGCGGGAAACTAAATTTTTCTCACTTTCACTTTCTATCATAATTTCGTCTAACCAAACGGACCCTAAGCTAGAAGTGGCAAGAAAGGAAAATAAAAGGAAAAAAAAATTAAATTTTTTAGGAGTTTGGTTAAAAAGAAAGTGAAATTTTTGAAGAAAGTAAAATTCCGTAACTGTCATATTTTCTCCAAAACGTTTCTTGTATAAAACATAGATAATTTTTTACTTTTGCGTGACTTTAAATCTTATTTTCCTATTATGCCCGTTAATTGTTTCTAATTACTCTTCTTCTTCAATGCAACTTCTAATATACCACATTCTCTCTCACTTAAAAATTATAGTAATATAATATGACTATAAAAAAACAATAATATGTTTCGTCTTTCTTCTTTTATTATTTGACCTGGAACTCTCCTTTTTATTTATACTTTATTTTTTATTTAATTATGGTATATATATTTTTAGTCTTTTTTCCTTCTTTTTTTCATTCTCTATCATTGTGGTACTCAACCACTTGGTTTATCACTAAGTTATATATATTCATAGTTTTGATGACATGAACTTGAAACCTTTACCCTCGTTATTCACTTACTTTTGTTTGTGTCCTTGCATTCATAATTGGCAATTTAAAAGAAGAAAGAGAAGAGCTAAATGAAGTGTTGATTTAACGTAGCACAAAAACATAGTCACTAGAGTTTTAGTTTTCTTTTTGGGAGAATTACAAGGAAGTCATACTTTTTATTTTATAAGACCATCAAATTGTGAGTTGCACGGTGCAGAAATGACGTTATTCCTTAGACCTAGAGAGGGAAATAGGTCTTTTTGTTCAATTTTTTTGATTGACTGATTACTCATAAATAATAACAATTAAACATCCAAACCAACTACAAAATAAATAAAGTAAATAAGGAAAGTAAGAGATGACATCAACAATTTTACGTAGAAACTCTTTCAGGAGATAATCACCAGAGATGACACCAACAATTTTGTGTAGAAACTCTTTCAGGAGAAAATCACCGGGTGAGGCAAGAGCCTTGGAGAAACAAATTCACTATCTCAAAGTAAAGTACAACAGGCTCAGTCTCAATCTCACACTCACTACACTTTGTTAAGAACTTAATGTTGAACACCTTAGTCTTACTCTTGTGACTCCACGTCTAATTGCTACAGACTTCATGCTAATGTTATAATCCTTGCAGAAGGGTTGCTCCATGAATACGAAAATTTCGCGAACAATCAATTCAATTCATAGTGATCGTCTCCCCTTTCTTTCAAACAAATGGAATCCAAGAAGTCAACACCACTACTTTGATTAAACTGTGTATATTGATGTTGACTCTGAAGATCCCGTTGCTTAGATGGTAAAGAGAATCACAATTTAAACACTACGTGTGTGTATTCTCTCAAAAATATTCTCTTATAAATCTCTTTCCGAGCTCCAATCTTTACAAAAATATTCAATCTCTTGTTTGTTTATTATGTTGAAGCAATAAAATTTCGTACTAGAACTTCCCATGAAGTTTTGACTAATATGGAAACAAAAAATAGATTAAAAGGAAAATTCTCACACATATCAACAAAGTTGGACCACTTCGAAATAAGTTAGACTGATCGAACTTCCTCTTAATAGAGTTGGATCGGTCGAACTCTGCAGGTTTTGATTTTTCACAGAAACCGATAAAAGTTGAATTAGTCTGGAAAAAGTTAGACTTGTTGGACTTTGTGAAAAATCAATTTTTAAATAAAAGCTTATTGTTTTAAGTCCAAAACCTCAAAATTTAATGGTACAATGTCACTTTTCGTTCAATTTCGAAGATCGATTTGAAAGATCAAACAAACAAAATTACAACTCGATCAACAAGTTTCGATATCGAAAGTTACCAATTATAATTTAATATCTCACACAAATCATATCAATGAGCAAAATTACAAAACTACAAAATTTAAGATCTCTGAAGAAATCCAATAAGTCACTTTAAATCACTTTAATCTCAAAAGAAATCTAACTAGATGTTGGAATCCCCTATCAAATCAAATTGATCAAAATGAATTTGAATCTCACCCTTCACTCTTCATTGGAAAATTATTAAAATAATTAGTAGGAAATTAAAATTGCTTCATTAAACATTATTTCTTGAGGGATGACGAGATTAAATTTCAAGAGGCTGAAAAGAAAATCTTGCAAAGCTTGGGTTTTGCATAAGAGATCACGTTTAAATTATCAACAACCATAGCATTTGCAATCTCTATTCTTGAGATAGACAGAGGATTGACCTTGGCGCAACGGTAAGGTTGTTTCATTGTGATTTGGAGGTCAGGTTGCGTACATCTGACCTTTTTTTTTACCCTTGAGATAGGCACACAACACTGAAACAACCTATTCAAAGGAACAACCCCTCTTGCCCTTGATCCTAAGATCTATCCCCCTTGTTCCATCAATTAATATTTTTTCTTGGATCTAGCCTATGTTTGGTACAATTGGAAAAGAAAAGAAAGAATAACATTAGTAATGAAAGAAAAGAAAAGAGAGGAAAAGGAAGGATAATGTTAAAATTTTATTGTGTTTGGTTGATTAATAAAGGAAAAAAAAGGAAATGATAGTTAACATGTTTGAGAAAAGAAAATAAATGAAACTATTTAATTTTTTTACAATTATACCCTTTTATATTTAAAAGAACAAATTTTAGCTTATCAAAATAAGGGCAAAATTGGTATTAACAAAGTTTCATAAAAAAATACTAGCATTTCTTTTCTTTTTTTCCTTCCATTTCCTCCCATTTTTGGAAGGATAACAAAAACTACTATTCATCATTAATTTATCCTTCCAAATCCTTTCATTTTCTTTCCTTTCCATTAAAAAATTTACACCAAAAAACATATTCATCCATTTCCTCCTCTTTCGTTTCTTTTCATTTCTTTCCAACCAAACTGAGCCTAACTTCCAAAGACCACCCACATTTCCAAAATCATCTTACTAGCGATCACCTTAAAACATCCAGAGCAAGCATGGAATGCATTAACTGCATTGGGATGTATTATAGACATTTGCAACATAAAAACATTGTCATTATAGCATATGATGGATCTAAAAGAGAGACCCTAAGGGAAGTAAAGAAACCAATTGAGAAATGACCAACATCAATCAACATATAGTTTCCTCCTAGGTTGGTCATGGATTCATAACACAAGGCCGACCAACCCAGCTTACACCAAAGAATCAAATTCAGTGTCAAAATGCATTAATATGATTCCATTGTACCATTTGATATCTCTGTTGCTTCAGTGTTAAAATTTAGAGCTTTAATTTCACCTTGACCACACTAGAAACTACCCTTTGGACTGAAATTTTCGCATCACAACCTTTTGATCTCTATATCTCATAAAGATAACAAGATTTGATCATTTATTCAATGTATTTCTGGGGTATGCAGGGTGATAGAAAGAGAAGAGTTGGCATTATATATCACAAGAAATTACACACCCACATACAATTACATTACATAACAGAGTGCACAATAACTTTAATCTTATTAATGTATGCAAGCAGCATACATGCTGACCACAATTTTTCTGATACACAAGACGTCAACAAATCCATACATGTATTCCTAGCAAATTAGCCTGAATTTTGCACTAAAGAAACATTCAGAAAAGGCACTAAGCCACTTATTTAGTACTTAGTTCTAATCACCGCCACAAAAGTTTCTACTGGGGCTGCAAGAAAATAAAGAGAAATTCAAGAGTTAGCACTTTAACATACGCTTTCTAGAGCAAAGAAAATCTGAAGAGTTTATTTTTATTTAGAGCCATTACCAAAAACCGGTGCTTGTAATGATCAATAAGCAGTTTGGGATCAGCTTTTGTGTGCTTGTAAGCATCAACATTGTTCATTTCCTGCAGAGTAATCCGTGAATTAGAAACATTGTCGGTTGATATCCAATAACTTTGTCAACATAGTAACTTGCATCCCCTATTATATTACTATCAAAACTATGCATCAACAATTTAGCTACAATGCAAATCACTGGACAGCTGGTCATTAAATAAATAAATAAAAGAAAAGATAATAAGTTGCCGATGCTTTGCTCAAAAATTTGGACTAAGAAAACAGCCTTCGTCAAAAGTTCGGCAAAAAAAAGGAAATAATCTTTATGATGAAAGATTTTCCACAAAATAGAATTCACATGTGCCTGTAAGTATGAATGTACCTCAATCCATGAAGATAGATTAGGCCTGCCTAACGTGAGGTCATACTTCCACACATCTAGCAAGAAGAGTCGAAATCTTTCAATGAACGGAATATAGGCAATGTCAACCTGGAGATCACAAATTTGAGTCATGATTAAGAAAATTTTAAAGTTACACACACAGGTACCTATTTGTTTGCTTGTTTGTAAAAGCACGCTCCCTAAACATGTTATATCTGCTTGTTTTATTTGTCTTTTTGTGAAAATGAATTGGATTTTAATCATTTTTTAATTGCTTCATATAGATTTCCAGATGTACTCAATATGGCATTGAGAAACACTGGAAACATTCTTACCAAAAAAAACACTGGCAACATGGATGAAAGTTCACTTACCATACTGAATTGGCCGAGGAAGAAAGGTCCATCAAATTTCTGAAGAGCACTTTCCAAGTAATCAAATGTAGCACCTAATGCAAGTTAGAGATTCCAGTTAGGTTTATGCAAAGAAGGGCTGTCATGTATTACATGACAATTGCAAAATGCAGCAATTTAAGTTTAAAATCTCACCAACTTCTTTCACCGCGTCTCCTTTAAATGCACTAAATACGGCTTTGTTGCACGTGTCAGTGTAGGATAACATCTCATTAGCAAACTCCAGTTTGGTAGGATCCTATGGTATTATAAAAACATTACTTATGTCAATTTGTTTTTCAAAAAAATGAAGAGAGAGAGATCCTCCATCAAGAAAAGTTTTAATGTCTTACATTGGGTAATAGTGCAGGCCCTTCAAAGTGACTTTCTAGATATTTAACCAAATCTAGACTCTCGCTCATTATTTTGTTATCGTGTTCGAGCGCTGGCACCTGTATCAAAAATGGAATTTCATAAAAAACAAGAAGAGGGAAATAATTTTTTTAATTAGGTAATATGTTGATAACTTTCAAGAATGATCACTTTCATGAGCATTCATAAGGCATTCACAAGCACTTTTACAAAATGAAGTTGGTCAATTAGGCCTGATATGGTGTTTCACTTCCAACTCGGGAAAACATGTTCAAGGTGCAGAACCAACAAAACTGAAAGTCATAAAATCAATCAAATTCTAAAATGTTTTGACAGAATTCCTAATCATCACATTAAATAAAAAATTTGCAGAGTTATTGATGAATTATTGCAATATCACAAAAGAATCCTAATTAAAGTATTTATAAAATAGGGAAATCACCCAAATAATTACAGAATTACAAATTATGCTTCCTTTTCCTGTAACACAATAAAACAAAACAAAGACCAACATGATTTAATATTTTTTGACTATTATCAGTGATATGCAGGTGAAGAAGATGATTTATAGACTGGTAACAAAGCATATAACATCCTATAAAAGGGTTAAAAATAACATTAAATGGAAAAGAGTATGTGATGAAGTAATCATATTTATCACAAGAAAAAAAATGAACAGATGATTTATTGGTAGAATGCTTAATTAACGATCAAACATATTTATCTGAAAAACCCTTGATTTATAATACATATGAGTTTTGGTGATCAAACAACTTTATCAAGTATAATAATTGATCAAAAGAAGCATATAATTTTGAGAGAATAGCACCTTATTATCAGGATAAACTTTCTCTTTGTACCATGCAGGCTTATTGTGAAGGTCAATAGGAACCAATTTGATCTTGTCTTGTAATCCCTGCATTTAAAAAATAAAATAAAATAAAGGGAATGAAATCAAAATATACATATAAAGGCAAAGTTCAGTAACATCTGTTATTCTTACACCCCTTTCAAGAACTTTTGTAGAATTTATCTTTTGTCAAGTACACCAAAAATCGATTTTCCCCCCTTTTTGGTAGGTAAATCACACACGCACACTCCTTTTCGTTCCGTACTCGAACACTCAACCTTCCATTTGAAAGGAACATATACCACTTAGATTAAGCCCTTCATGGTACATGAAAAATCAAGTTGAAACGGGACTCCCACCGAATTGACACTGAACTAGAGTTTTATTTTTATATTTTCTTAAGAAACATAATTTTGTGGATTGGACACTTATATATGTCAAATCATTCATACATGAAAAGCAGAACAGAGATTTGTAATTCAATGAGTTTGAAACCATATAAATCCTACAAAACATTATTATGGTTTGTAAATTGTAACAACACACCAGATGTAAAATGAAAGTCCATCTTCACTATGACAGACGCATATAAAAATGACCACACTCTTATACCATGCAAGTAAAACATAGAAATTAAAATGCTGAATATGAATACTTAATTAAAGAAAAGTAACATAACAACACAGTGATGAGGAGACCGAAACAAACCTTGTAGTTTCTGGTAACCCACACACGCTGGGCATATGGACAAATGTAACTCATATACAACCTTCAAGAATTAACAGACCAAATTTAATTAGAATCTGAGATGATCATAAAGAAAATTCAAATTCAGGGGAACAAATTCATCAAGCACCAAAATGGGAAAGTAATATAATGATATATCAGTTGATGCTATGTGTGTGTGTGTATATATATATATATAGAGAGAGAGAGAGAGGATATACCTAGTAGTTCCATCAAAGACGGTAGGTGGTTCAGAATTAGGATCCACAGATGGGGGGAGATACTCTTGCCCGCTTCTGATCACAAGAAAAAAAGCATCAAGTACATAATTATATATCAGCATACAAAATACACACAAGTATATTATTTATATATGTATGCACAAATACACATATATAGTTGAAGAATCAGAGGTGAGAACTTACGGAGAGGCCATTACTACTTTGGTGATAATTGAATGTCTAGCTTTGTTTCTGACAAGCCCACGGGTAGAACTCTTTCTTAAAAATCGACTTGTAAGGAGAGGGTCCTCATGTGTAGATACACTACACATTCTAAAGGTATCCAGACGATGTGGGATGCTAACACTTTCCCTCAGTGTCAGGATTGGAAACACTCGACTCTCTCCCTTCACGCAGGACAAGAGATACGAACCCGACCCATCGTTGCGGTATACCTGGGTATAACTCATTCTTAAAAAACGGCTTGTAAGGAGAGAATATCCATGTGTATATACACTATACATTTTAAAAGTAGCTCCGACGATGTGAGACTATTATAATAGTTTCTGCATATGAGCTTGAGCATATATGTGTGTGAGAAATGAAAAGGCAATCCAAGCTTTATATAGATGAATCATATAGGTGCAAGGACTGCGTTTCAATATCAACGTTGAGGAATAAAAAATGTCTATGAAAAAGGTTGACCAAAGGTGGCTGAGTTGCTCCATTCCACACGTCGAAGGAAAAAAAAGAAGCAAGATTTAATTCTTAAATAGAATATGTCTAGTGCTTGGTCTGACCCAGTTCGCAGATATATACAAAATTACAAATAAAAAAATGGTTTTTTCGTTATCATGCATGAAATATACAAAAGAAAATATGAGAAAAAAGTAATAAAACAAATCTTAACTAATCATTTTTATTGTTCTTAGATTTTAAATTTATTTAAGAGAATTTTTTTAAATATCATTATTTAATGCAATGTTGAATATTCAGGCCAAAAATAAATTTGATCATTAAAAGTCTTAGTAGTATTTTGTCATTTACAATAACAAAAAACAAAAATAAGAGTATATTTATGAAAACAAATAGAGTGTGAATATTATCTTTCAATCATACAATACAGATCAAATGAAAGAAAGAATTTCAGAGTGCATATACAAAGAAATTAAACAAGATGACATGTCCAATAGTATATAATCGTCGTTGCAGACTACGTTGATAGAAAAATGTTCCGAGTCCAAAGAAAGCTTCATGATCTTTCGAAGATAATTGTCACGACTTGTCTTTGGGTCAAATTTGTCGCCTCTAAAACAGAAGCCTAGCTCATAAAATGAGCCATCAAACAAGACTATGACATGTCAATGATGACCAGCCAGCACAAACGTGTCATAATCGTAAAAATTTTAAACAAAAATCTGTGAAAAAATTAAGGCCAAGAAGACAAATAGAACGCTGGGTTTTAGTGTAATTTGTTTATATTATTTGCACAAATTAAGGCTCAATTTGCAGGAAAGAAAAGAAATGTAATAGCATTTTTTTGGATTATAAAAAGAGAAGACAAATAAAAAAAAATATTTTTGTTTGGATAATATAAATGACAAAAAAGAAAAGAAATGATAATAACTAAATTACTTTTATATCCTTTTATATTTAATGGGATATGAATGAAATAATAATTTTATTTTTCTAATTGTTGAGGACAGTTTCGAAATTATGAAAATACTACTTAACTCACTATCATTTCTTTCCCCAATCTTCTTATTTTTAAGAGAATAGGATACGAGGGATTGGGAGCAATAACTATCACTCCAAATCTTTTCGAATTCTCTCATTCCTCTTCATTTAAAATACTCAAACACAAAACATACTATCCTCTTTTTCTTTTCTCTCTTTATCCTTCAATCTAAACGATGTTTAAGAATATGCATGATGACAATGTAGGAAGGACAGACACGGAACACAAATACCATACAAACACGTCAATATAAAAATTTTAAAAAAAAAAAAGACATGGACATAGTGAGAATACAATTATAAAATAATAATATAATATATTAATATGTATTCATTATTCAAAAAAATAATACTAAATTATAGAAGTAATTCATTTCACCATCTATCTATTCATTTACATATATTTAATTTATATTATTAATGAGAGAGCTGATTGTTTGACACATGTTCAAAAGAAAAAAATGGCATGACACTTCTATTATCAGAACTACCTTGAAATAATAAAATGACCATTCTAACCTTTTATAATTTGACAATACTATCCCTCTCTCAAATCCATTGGGGGGAGTGGGGGACCAACACGCACGGTCGAAGACCCATCTTCGACGCCATCATCTCCGTCGCATGCCATGCCTCTGCACCCACTTCCACCACCAGAGGCTCCACCGCCGAGCCACATCAACAGCCACCACCCTCCATTCACTACCGCCGACTGAGAAGCTCCATCAGCTGTGATGCACAGCCCACAAGGCTCCACCACCGTAACATCACCACCTTCGCGATAGACCTACTGCCGAAACCGTTCACTCACCGGAACCATGGTCTCCATAGCCGGAGTAGGCGAAGGTCGGGAAGCCCACAACTCCGCAATAGAGACAGGACTCTCTCTCACTCTCTCTCTACCTTTTCCGTTGTCTGGGTTTCTCTCTCTAAAACACATACACAACATAGATTTTTGTTTTTCTGATCTAATTTGGAGTCATATATGACCCCTAATTATCTGTGAGACCCATTCTTATTCAAGCTTAGTAGCTATGGTGTCCTGCAACAATCTTCCATTAAAATGGTAAATCTTCCGATTCACATTATATGATATATATACACGAGAAATGCTAAAGATGACAATTTTATTTCGCGAATTTTAATTTAAATTTACGTGACAGGTGATAATACCGTAAAAATTCCAAGATGAAAATTCTCACCAATTATAACTTATCATTTAATTTTATTTTCTAAAATAATAAAGTATATTATCTCTCTTAAAATAATAAACTATATCAACTCCACCTAAATTCAAATTAAAATTCGTGATTTTTTTTTATTTTTTTTTACCTCACATACATTTATAATAGGCTATTTGTATATTGATCTTGGATCAGTAAACAAACCAATTGCAATTCATCACTAGCTTTGATGATTCTCAGTAAACGAACCAATTGCAATCCATCGTCTCTGCCGCAAAGCTCGACAGCCACCAACCACAACCACTGAAGCTTCTACACCGAGACTCATGGTGTTTCTATCTCCTCCCCGTCGGTGCCTTCATGCGGATGATGAACAGTGGGAGTCGATGGGTAATCGACGGTGGTTTTTGTGTTTTGGGCTGTAGAGATGGGGTTTTGCTACAGTGCTTGTTGGGTTGATGTAGGGGTGGCAAAATTCAACACGACCCGACAACACGACTCGAAATCGACACGAAGTTAGCGGGTTTGGGTTTGGGTTAAACGGGTTCGGATCATAAACGGGTTGACACGATTATAACACGAAAAAAACGTGTCGGGTTCGGGTTCAACCCGCCTAACCCGTTTAATTAAACGGGTCGTGTCGGGTCAATGCGGGTTGAATCGACCCGTGTAACCCGTTTAGTATTAATATTTATTAATTTATTTTAAAATGTAAAAAATATAAAGTTTAATATTGTAAATTTGTTTTAGAATGTTATAAACATGTAAACATACATTTTCACACTATTTGTGCTGACATATTATATATATATATATATATATATATATATATATATATTATCTTCTAATGTGTTATATATAGTATAAATGTTCATTTATTTCATTCTTAAATATATTAGTATTCATTGATTCATTTAGTAATAAAACAACTACTAACTTTTTTAATAAAAACATGGGCATGAAATTTATAAATGAATAATTATATATGCTAAATGGTTTCCAAAAAATCAATAAAATTCACTAAATTAATTAAAATTTACTAAAAATTCATCTTTATCAAATTCATACGATAATCAATTTTTTTTATGTTATATCGATGTGGGCTTGTTTGTGTCATACTTGACCATAAGAGTGATGATTACTGAAGAGAATAATATATTTTCTTTTTTTCCTTATTATTTAATTTTGAGAAGGAGATGTGGATGTACATCAGATTATTGGGGTGCAGGTAATATATGGTGGATATATATATATTTAGGTGGAGATATAAATATATAATTATATATGTGTGTGTATATATATATATATATGGCCATAATTGTTCTTTAGTGTCTCGAGATATATAGTATAAAATAGAGCAATTATAAGTAATATAAGTTAAAATATTTTCTTATATTTTCTCAAATTCTAAGTAATTAGTTAAATGTCTAAAAAATCAATAAGAATAATTGATGAGTTTAAACCATTTAATATGAATATCTAGTTTTATGAAATTAAGTTTTCTTTATTATTTCGAGATATATAGTATAACATATAATAATTAAAGTAATATAAGGTAGACCACTCCTTTATTTTTTGTCAATAATACTTCAACATTAATATATATTAAAAAAATATGTTAATTCAATGAGAAATATACTTAATATTTGTTCTAAATACTTTATTATTTGTGTGGTATATATTAATATTTTTATTTGATTTCAAGATAGTGAAAATTGTATTTTTGATTTAATTACTTAGTTAATATAATTAATAACGTTTATTTGTTATATTTAAAATGAGGGAAAAATATTATTGTAATTTAATTAATGTTTCAAACTTTCATTATTGTAGATTAAATATTATTGTTGTGGCATATGTAATCAAAAGTCATTGGTGGACTAGTGGAAGAAGCATCTAATTATCTTAGAAGTTGTAAACAGCTTAGGTTCGATTCCTCACAACAACACTCTTTTTAATAAAAGACCAATTTACAACAGGTTAAACGGGTCGTGTTCGTGTCGTGTCACCCGTTTGTTAAATGGGTCGTGTTCAAGCTACACAACCTACCTATAAACGGGTTATACGGGTCGTGTCGTGTCACCCGTTTAATAAGTGGGTCGTGTTCGTGTTCAAGCTATGTGACACGATTAGTAATCGTGTCGTGTTCGGGTTGACCCATTTATCATAATACCCCTGTCTCGACACGACCCGAACACGACCCGCGAACCCGAATTGCCACCCCTAGGTTGATGGGTTCTCGATTAGGGGAGAAGGGAGTTGACGAGGGTACAAAAGTAAATTGACTTTTTGTTAATGACGTCAGCTTTTTTGAAGAATTTAGTGGGGGGTAAAATGATGATTTAATAGGTAGTGGACTAGTGGGTCAGAGATAATTTTACATAATGCATGGAGATAAAGAGAATTTGTAATATTACAAGTGATGTTGTACCTATAAACAATGATTTCTATGTCTCGCTAATACGTAAAACTTATTCTTTGAATTTAATGAATATAAAAATATGTGTTAAATACAATGATCTCCTCTTAGGTTTAGCCTAATTATATTTGGATAAATTTTTTTAAAATTCTTGTACTCATCTCTCCTAAAGTTTGCAAATGTTTTACAATTGCACTTTTTTGTTAAAATTTTTGTGAAATCTATCCAAAAAAATGCATCAACCGACTAAAATACCCTCACTCCATATGAAATATCTTTCTTAACCTTTACAAAGTTACTTATTTATAAAAATACCTCATATTTTATGCTAAATTTACCTTTAAATGAAATTTAATCAAAATGAACATTAAATGTATAAGAACTCACTCTTACAGATCTGTAGGGCTTTATATATATATAATGTGCTTTTGAGTTTTTCATTTGAACAAATCAAAAAAGAGAGGCCGAGAGATTGATTGAAGGGTAGAGGTATGGTTATATAGATGCTTATAAATTCAGTTCATGCTTTAATTTTTGTATTAATTACATTTCAATTAAATATGTGAATCTATAACTAAGAATAATTATAAATAAAAAATAAATGAATAATGAATTGATAATTATTATTTAGTTTAATTAATTTAAATATATAGATGCTTATGAATTCAGTTTATGCTTTAATTTTTGTATTAATTACATTTCAATTAAATATGTGGGTTTATAACTAAAAATAATTTATAACTAAAAAATAAATGAATAATGAATTGATAATTATTATTTAGTTTAATTAATTTAAATAAATTACATTTTAATTTTAGGGTTAGGGTTAGGATTTGGGAAAGAAAAAGTGGAAGCACTTCATTGGCAAAACCACTGCCAACCACCACCATCGCTAGCGAACCCCAAACCCAGCACCTCCTCCATTTTTGTTACCACAGATCCACCGCCAACCACTACCATTGCCAACTAACCCCAAACCCAGTACCTCTTCCATTTTCGTCACCACCTTTCCACCACCATAGCCACCACCACTCCAATCATATCTCAGTTAATCACCACAAATAAACTAATATATGCATACATCGTGTGTATGTATTCGTTTACAACAGGACCATCTCCAAGGTCAACGAAACCCTAAATCAGAGCCCCCCGCAAAAGCATCATTCTTGTCCATGGTGATGAAACCTAGATCGAGCAAGAAAGGGCAAAGGAGGCTACGACCATGGTCGGGGTCATTATCCTTATCAAGGCCCACCCAGCTGTCGACCAAACCATTGACCTTTTCGAGCACATGGACGCTGGACACACCATCATCGATGGCGGCAGCGAATGGTACTAAACACCGAGAGACAATGCCACCGCATACGGTGGATGGCTCATCGGATTCTGTAGTGGTTTGATAAATGTGAAGAAGAAAAGCTTGATACGGATGCCTGTGGTGGTTTGATGGTTGAGATTTACATATGAGAATTCAGAGAGATAATCGTGTGGTTGTTCAAATTTGATTACAAAAATGAAAAGAAAATACACAAGAAATTGATGAAACCCTAGAGAGAGAAAGTTAGGAAAGGGAGGTTTTGCAGACAATTTTTTAGGGTTTGAACGAGAAAGAAGAGTCTTTTAATTGCTAAGTTTACTTTTTATGGATGGGGTAATTTGGTCATTTCAATGGAGCATTATTTTGGTTTTTCTAACATTAAAATATTAGGGGTATTAAGGTAAAATCACCATAAAATTTAACGTCCGTAAGACTAATTCCGTTATAGGAGAGGTTAATGCAAAATTTTTAAAAAGTTTCAACTAATTGTAATTAGGTCAAACCTCAGGGGAGGTTATTATATTTAACCCTAAAAATATTTATACATAAAATTATGTATATGATTGTATAACTGTTTGTGTGAGGTTCTAGTAGATGAGATTAAACTTTTCACAATGATGTGTCACTAAAAAGTAGAGGCGTAGATGAAAATTCGCGTTGTCACAGAGGAGAAATTATTATATACCACGGGGATTCCGTATATTGGTGAATCCCACTACTAATAAGACTCCATCTTTCATGATTCCCTATAATAATGAAAAATTGAGTTTTATCACTGGTAGGATTCTTACATTTAAGGATTCCGGGATATTGTAGAATTACTCGTCACAAAGGGGTTCAAGAGGCGAGTACTAAGAAGAATGTGGGGTTCCTTGTTGATCTCTTTAAGTAAGACTTTTATGCTCTGTTTGGTTGGAGGGATGAAAAAATGGATGGAAGGGAGAGGGGGAGGGATGAATGAAACATTCCTAGAGAAGGGATGGTGTTTCCCTCACTTTTTGTTTAGTTGAATGGAATGGATAATAGAAATGATTGATGAAGTGACAATTGAATTTTGTTTAGTTGAAAGGAAGGAAATGAAATATTTTATATCACTTTTACCGATATAACTTCATTAATTAAGTTGATCATCATGCATTGTCCATGTATTAAAAAAAATAGTGACTCACTGTTTACGTATTAAAAAAAATTAATGAATCAAGGTATGGTTAAAATACATAAAGGTTAAAATAAGTCATTTTGTAAATACATGAAAGTTGTTTATGAGAGAGAATTACAGTAGGGTTAAAATACATGAGGGTTAAAATAAGTCATTTTGTAAATAGATGAAGGTTAAAATAGGTATTACAAATTTATAGGTTAATCTTTCACTCTATCCTTCCTTTCTTCCACTCGATTTTGGACGAACAAAAAATTAGCAGTTATTAGTGATTAGGAAAAATGCTTGATCCCTCCTTACTTCCTTCCTTTCTTCCAAAGCATTTGCTCCCCTATTTATACTAATTTAAAGTCAGTAAAAATCGATGAACAATAACGGTATTCAAAGGTCCTTACTAGGTTGGGATGTGACATTTGAAAGAAATCTGATAGAAAGTTTGTACCTTTGAGGGTATAAGAAGGGATAAAAGAGCGGATAATGCAGGCTCAGAGAGCTCACCTTAAATGCAAGGGTGAAGATTTCGTATCAAATACGAGGACAAAAGGTTTGTCATACTTTTTAGAGATTTTCTTATTTCCTCTGTGATAGGCCACGCGGTGCCTCATAGTCCCATTTAAAAGAGGCGAGGGCACGTAACTAGTGTTCTCTGAACTTCAGCCACCAGGTCAACACCTCCTAGGTTTCCAGAAGACATTGATCTAAGGTCTCACCCCTATGAGATCGCAGAGTGTCCCGAGGTCTTTGTGTTATCCCTGGGGTTCATTTGTAGCGAGGACCTCCCTAGAGGTTATCAATTAGTAAGTCATCTCTAGCTAGGGTTTATCCATCAAAAGCTAAAGGTAATCAGTTAGTTATTTAATTAATAAGTTCAACGAAATTCATCATCCCAGTATCATGGACCCGGTATGACTATCCTTTGGCAACTTTAACGAGGTTTTACCCTTGATCAGTTCATCGAGATTTACAACCCTTGGCTAGTTTCATCGAGGTTTGCAACCCTCGGCTTGTTTATCGACCCCCAACCTTACCGCGAGCCCAATGTGGGCATGGGCTTTCTGAAAAACGTCTCCACGAGGTTATAGCCAGCCCGATGGAGATGCTCTTAGGGCCTACCCTAAATAAATAATATTTAAAATTTTCAAAAAAATGTAAAAAATTACAATAAAATAATATTAACTTATTTAAATCAGAATATACGTAAAAAAAAAAAAAAAAAAATTAGAATAGGTAGGATTACATGTTTTCAGGTATGGTACAGTACTCTTTAGATTAGATTTCTAGGTTAAAAATATTACTTAAAATAAGTTTAATTGCACGCATTCACAGGGTGTGTGTGGGGGAGTGGAAGTTGATGTTGATGGTTGAGATTGTGGAGTTGAGCTGGTTGTGTAAGTGTCCAATTATTGTTGGGCTGATAGTTATTGATAGTTGAATTGAGATTACGATCTTCTCCCTCTGTCACTAGTGATTTGGGTTAAGTTTCATTAGAGACCAAACCACTAATTTATATGTATTTAATAAAGGTGTCCACGTGCTCTCTCACTTTTTTTCCTTTTCATATAAGTTTTAGTCAATTTATGCCTTATTATTCACTCATTTTTGTTTGTTTTCTAATATTCATAAGTGGCAATTTAAAAGAAGAAGAAAAAGAAAAGCTAAATGAAGTATTGATTTAAAAAACATATTCAATAGAGCTGAAGTTTTCTTTTTGGGAGAATTACAAAGAAGTCATGCTTTTCATTTTATAGGATTTATATTCAATAAGCAAATTAACAAAATCACAAAATTCAGGATCTCAAAAGAAGTCCAATTAAATCACTTTAACCTGAAAAGAAATCCAACTAAATGTAAATGAAATCACCTGTCAAATCATGCTATCAAGATGCTTGATCTAAATGAATTTAAATCTCATCCTTCACTTTTCATTGAAAAATTATTAAAATCACCGGTAGAAAAATAAAACTGCCTCATTAAACATTATTTCAAATAAAGCACCAAGTCTTCAAGTGATGACGAGATTAAACTTCAAGAGACTGAAAGTAAAATCTTGCAAAATCTGAGATCAGATTGTGTACATCTGACATTTTCTAAATCTTACAATGACGTAAGACTCGTACACTAGACTAGCCCATGTTTTACCTTCAGAGATACTCACAAAACACTGAAAGAACCTATTCAAGAAACTACACCTCTTGCCCTGCCAGTTGATCCTCAGATTTCTCGCCCTTATTCCATCAACTAATCTTATTCTTGGATCTAACTTCCAAAGACCACCCATATTTCCAAAATCATCTTACTAGAACCTTAAAACATCCAGAGCAAGCATGGAATGCATTGACTGCATTGGGATGAATTATAGACATTTGCAACATAACAACATTGTCATGATGGATCTGAAAAGAGAGACCCTAAGGAAAGTAAAGAAAGCAATTGAGAAATGACCAATCAGGTCCTTGATAAACTTCCAAGTACTCAAACATCAATCAACATATATATATATATATACACATATATAGTTTCCTCCTAGGTTGGTCATGGATTCATAACACAGTGCCGACCAACCCATCTTACACACAGAATCAAATTGAGTGTCAAAATGCATTAATACGATTCCATTGTACCATGATCTCTCTGTTGCTTCAGTGTTAAAATTTAGAGGTTTAATTTCACCTCAACCACAATAGAAACTACCCTTTGGACTGTAATTTTCGCTTCAGAACCTTTCGATTTTCATATCTCATAAAGACAACAAGAAATGATAATTTATTCAAAGTATTTCTCGGGTACTAGGAAGCGAAGACTTGACATCTCACAAGAAATTACATTACATAACAGAGTGCATAATAACTTTAACCTTATTGATGTATGCTAAGCAAGCATACATGCTGACCACAATTTTTCTGATAATACATCAACAAATCCATACATGTATTCCTACAAAATTAGCCTGAATTTTGCAATAAAGAAACATTCAGCAAAGGCACCAAGCTCCTTATTTAGTACATAGTTCTAATCACCCGCCACAAAAATTCTACTGGGGCTGCAAGAAGATAAAGAGAAATTCAAGAGTTAGCACTTCAATCTGCGCTTTCTAGAGCAAAGAAAATCTGAAGATTTTATTGTTATTTTGAGCCCTTACAAAGAAACGGTGCTTGTAATGATCAATAAGCAGTTTGGGATCAGCTTTTGTGTGCTTGTAAGCATCAACCTTGTTCATTTCCTGCAAAGTAATCCGTGAATTAGAAACATTGTCGGTTGATATCAAAGAACTTTGTTAACATAGTAACTTGTATCCCCTATTCTATTATTGTCAAAACTATGCGCCATTCAACAATTTAGCAGCAATGCAAATCACTGAACAGCCGAAGTAAAAGATATATGGGGAAACTGATAAACTACATTCATGGCAGGTTTGGGCTTTTTGAGCTAATGGGAGGTAGCATTAACTATATATCTACTTAATGAATACATACTGTGTCCAAATACATATGCAAGAGGAAGTGACATTTCCAGAACTGTTTGATTGTTTTCATGGACTAGGAAGTGACTACATCCACTAAGCTGCTCCAAGTGACAGTGTACACAACCAAAACTACTCTGCGCATAACACTTAATTTTTACAACACTAGAAGTCTCAAGCTCCTATTTAAATAACTATAACCAGCCCACCACTTTAAATGTATGACTACCAGTTATGTGTAGAAGCCCTTTGAATGCAAGGACCAATAAAACCTGTAACCATAAGGCTGCAATTTGCCTTATCTCAACCAACAACAACTAAATTATCTTTCCTTGAGCCCAACCAGGCTTTCAAGAGTTACAAGAGAATTATTTAAACCAAAGAACTTATTGCATTGGCATCTGCATGTTTACTGGATAGAGAGGCATTTTTGATACGCTATGAAGCAAACAATTTCCACAAAACAGAATTCACATGTGCCTGTAAGTATGAATGTACCTCAATCCAAGAAGCTAGCTTAGGCCTGCCTAACGTGAGGTCATACTTCCACACATCAAGCAAGAAGAGTCGAAATCTTTCAATGAACGGAATATAGGCAATGTCCACCTGGAGATCACAAATTTGAGTCATGATTAAGAAAATTTTAAAGTTACACACACAAGTACATATTTGTTTGCTTGCTTGTCAAAGCATGCTCTCTAAACATGTTATATCTGCTTACATAATGAGAGATCATTGTTTTATTTAGTCTGTTCACGAAAATAAATTGGATCTTTAAATGCTTCATATAGATTTTCAGATCCAATATGGCATTGAGAAACACTGGAAACGTTCTTACTGGGAAAAAAAAGAAGAAAAAACAAACTGGAAACATGGATGAAAGTTCACTTACCATACTGAATTGGCCGAGGAAGAAAGGTCCATCAAATTTCTGAAGAGCACTTTCCAAGTAATCAAATGTAGCACCTAATGCAAGTTAGAGATTCCAGTTAAGTTTATGCATAGAAGGGCTGTCATGTATTACATGACAATTGCAAAATGCAGCAATTTAAGTTTAAAATCTCACCAACTTCTTTCACCGCATCTCCTTTAAATGCACTAAATACGGCTTTGTTGCATGTGTCAGTGTAGGATAACATCTCATTAGCAAACTCCAGTTTGGTAGGATCCTATAGTATTATAACAGCATTACTTATGTCAATTTTTTTTTAAAAAAAAAAAATGAAGAGAGAGAGAGATCCTCCATCAAGACAAAATTTGATGTCTTACATTGGGTAATAGTGCAGGCCCTTCAAAGTGACTTTCTAGATATTTAACCAAATCTAGACTCTCGCTCATTATTTTGTTATCGTGTTCGAGCGCTGGCACCTGTATCAAAAATGGAATTTCATATAAAACAAGAGGAGGGAAATATTTTTTTAATTAGGTAATATGTTGATTGCTTTCAAGAATGATCACTTTCATGAGCATTCATAAGGCATTCACAAGCACTTTTACAAAAAAAAGTTGGTTAATGAGGCCTGATATGGTGTTTCACTTCCAACTAGGGAAAACATGTTCAAGGTGCAGAATCAACAAAACTGAAAGTCATAAAATGTTTTGACAGAATTCCTAATCATGACATTAAATATAAAAAATTGCAGACTTATTGATGAATTATTGCAAATATTACGAAAGAATTCTAATTAAAGTATTTATAAAATTGGGAAATCACCCAAATAATTACAGAATTACAAATTATGTTTCCTTTTCCTATAACACAATAAAACAAAACAAAGACCAACATGATTTAATATTTTCTGACTATTATCAGTGATATGCAGGTGAAGAAGATGATTTATAGACTGGTAACAAAGCATATAACATCCTATAAAAGGGTTAAAAATAACATTAAATGGAAAAGAGTATGTGATGAAGGAATCATATTTATCACAAGAAAAAAAATGAACAGATGATTTATTGGTAGAATGTTTAATTAACGATCAAACAAATTTATCTGAAAAACCCTTGATTTATAATACATATGAGTTATGGTGATCAAACAACTTTATCAAGTAATATAATTGATCAAAAGAAGTATAGACGATTTATTGGTAGAATGTTTAATTAACGATCAAACATATTTATCTGAAAAACCCTTGATTTATAATACATATGAGTTATGGTGATCAAACAACTTTATCAAGTAAAATAATTGATCAAAAGAAGCATATAATTTTGAGAGAATAGCACCTTATTATCAGGATAAACTTTCTCTTTGTACCATGCAGGCTTATTGTGAAGGTCAATAGGAACCAATTTGATCTTGTCTTGTAATCCCTGCATTTAAAAAATAAAATATTATAAGGGAATGAAATCAAAATATACATATAAAGGCAAAGTTCAGTAACATCTGTTATTCTTACACCCCCTTCAAGAACTTTTGTAGAATTTATCTTTTGTCAAGTACATCAAAAATCGAATTTTTCCCCTTTTTGGAAGGTAAATCACACACACACTCACTTTTGTTCCGTACTCTAACACTCAACCTTCCATTTGAAAGGAACATATACAACTTAGATTAAGCCCTTCATGGCACATGAAAAATCAAGTTGAAATGGGACTCCCACCGAATTGACACTCTGAACTAGAGTTTTACTTTCATATTTTCTAAAGAAACATAATTTTGTGGATTGGACACTTATGTATGTCAAATCAAGTACTGAGCATTCGGCATTCACACGTGAAAAGCAGAACAGAGGTTTGTAATTCAACAGGTTCGAAGCAATATAAATCCTACAAAACATTATTATGGTTTGTAAATTGTAACAACACACCAGATGTAAAATGAAAGTGTATCTTCACTATGACAGACACACTATAAAAATGATCACACTCTTATATCATGCAAGTAAAACATAGAAATTAAAATGCTGAATGAGAACAGTGATGAAGAGACCCAAACAAACCTTGTAGTTTCTGGTAACCCACACACGCTGCGCATATGGACAAATGTAACTCATATACAACCTGCAAGAATTAATAAACCCAATTTAATTAGAATCTGAGATGATCATACAGAAAATTCCAATTCAGGGGATCAAATTCATCAAGCACCAAAATCGGAAAGTACCCAATATAATGATATATCAGTTGATGCTATGTATGTGTTTGTGTGTATGCGTGTGTGTGTATATACAGAGAGAGGGGGCATACCTAGTAGTTCCATCAAAGACGGTAGGTGGTTCAGAATTAGGACCCACGGGTGGGGGGAGAAACTCTTGCACGCTTCTGATCACAAGAAAAAATGCATTACAAACATCAGTATAAACATATTGATCAAGACAGAACAAGACCACAAGTACATAATTATATATCAGTATACAAAATAGACACATGTATATTATTTATATATGTATGCACAAATACATATATATAGCTGAAGAATCAGAGGTGTGTGTGAGAACTTACGGAGAGGCCATTACTACTTTGGTGATAATTGAATGTCTAGCTTTGTTTCTACAGATGAGCTTGAGGATATATGTGTGTGAGAAATGAAAAGGCAATCCAAGCTTTATATAGATAATTAGATAAATGTTGAGTTGAGGAATAGAATATGTCTATGGAAAAGGTTGACCCAAGGTGGGCTGAGTTGCTCCATTCCACACGCTGAGGGAAGAAAGAAGAATCCATGCAAGATTTTATTAGTGCTTGGTGACTCGGTCTACACATGAATGGTAATAAAATAACATGTCCTGATCTTAAATTTCTAGTTACATTTAGTGACACAGAAATATATAAAAATAAAAATGGTTTTTCCTTTATTATAAAATATATAAAAGAAAATATGAGGAAAAGAGTAATAAAACAAATCTTAACTAATCATTCTGATAGTTGTTAGATTTTTAATTTATTTAAGAGAAAAAAATCAAAGATTATTATTTAATGCAATATTGAAAATTTGATCTACCTTACTTTCTTTTTTTTTTCTTTTTCTTTACCTTTTGCTCAATAAACTAATCGATAATATGAAATCTCTCTCGTAACAAGAGTCATAAGCTATCTTTATTCCAGTTGAATGGAAAATTTTATTAAAAGATTTGTTTTACTTTTGAATGATCTAAAAAATTGTCAGAAGTTAATAAATTAAAAAATATATCTTATTTAAATATGTATAAAATGTCACAATGATTGTGATTTTAGTAATTGTTATGTAGGTGAAAGAGACTAATAGGAGTGGTAAAATTGATTTGATGCAGCATTATATATCTTCCTAGCTAAAAAATTGGGTAGATAGCAAAGAAGTATAGACTTGTTTGCAAACATTCATTTCTTATTTTAGTTTTTACTATTTGGTTATAAAATATATATATATATATATATATATATATATATATATATATATTGTTTTGCGAATGTGATAGACATGTGATAGATAGGTCCAAAAACTTTCAGATTCATGAATGTCAAACTTGTCAACCGGAATATTAAATTTAGTTGTTGTGAGATTAATTATATACTGTATATGAAATCAATTTTTTGTAAAATAAAAAAATATATATGAATATAAAAACTTTTCCAGATTCAAACGCGTTAAACACCAACTTTTACGGCATTGACCCAATTGTAAATGTGGAGCAGTCATGAATCAAGTGTTTGAATGTATTCATATTCATGTATATAATTTTTCATCATCCGATTTCACTAAATTATTTGGGTAATATATATATATATATTTTTTACCCATCAATGGTGGTCCTACATAACAAAACATCATACACAGAGTTCAAACGATGTGTTTGAAATTACGAGTTTTGATCAAGTCTGGTCGTAATTGTAGACGACGTTGAAAGAAGAATATTGGAGTTCAAAGAAGGTTCATCGTCTTTGGAAGATTGGTTGTCACGACTTGACTTTGAATCAAATAAACCAATAATTTTAGATATCAAACAAGAATATGACATGTCAATGACCAGTCAAAACAAACGTATCATAAACCTACAAATTTTAAACAAAAATCCGTGAAAAAATTAAGGCCAAGAAGACAAATAGACTATATTATCCTTGTTGGTCCTCCCTACATAGGACGATAACCAGCACAACTTAATCTAACATTCATGCTCTGTCTGTTTAGACTTTTGGAGGGATGAATTGAGGAGGGGAGAGGGAGGAAGCTACGAGAGGAATGCTTCATCTTTTTTAACCGTTAATTTTTTATCTGTTTAAAATTGAACATAAGAGACAAGAGAAAAAAATGAAATATCGACCTAAAATTATAAAATTACTACTTTAACCTTTATCTATTTACAAAATTACTTATTTTAGTCTCCATTTATAGACGTTCCTGAAGTAAATAAAAAAACACCCAAAATATCATTCTTAATTTTTTTTTGGACTAAATAATAAAGTATTGTGCTCTCTTTCTTTTTTCATCAATTTTTTTTTAATTAAAATTTTCATTGAAACAAAACACCCCATTACTAAAACTATAGAAATAAATTCTTTCATCCACGTGATCAATGCATGATTGATCAATTTAATTAATTAGAGTATATTAATAAACGTATATAAAAACTCACATTTCCTTCCTTTCAACCAAACAAAAAAAACTTATCATTTTATCAATCATTTCTACTATCCATTCCATTCGGCCAAACAAAAAGTGGGAGAGAGATTATCCCTTCCCCAGGGATGTCACATTCATCCCTTCCCCCATCCGAGTCACTTTTGTATTCTTTTTATTTTTCTGGAAACAATCTACACACCCACAAAATTTTAAGTTATTTTGGGAGTACTCTAATCTAAGCTCTCACCTCTCCTTTGGGGAGGAGAGGTTATACAATCTAGGTCAAAGCCAGGTGGTACCAACTTCATTCTTTTGCAAAAATTGCAAAAATGATGATGATAATGAAAAATTAATCTTATATACAAATTAGGGGTGCAATTTGGGTTGAGCAATTCGAACCTAACTCGAGTCCAGTCCGATTTTTTATGAGTTTGGACAACTATTTTTACAATTAGGGTTGAACTTAGGTTGAAAAATCTCAATCCAAATTTAATTAGGGTTGGGTTTTGGTTGAGGTGCCAATAACCAGAGTTCAATCCGAACCCGAATTGTAATATTATTTTTTATACATATTTTTTATTTTAAATATATTATATATAATATTCAAATTATGATAACATTTTTCTTTTCAACTTCTTTTATTTAAATATTAATTTATTGTATGTTAACATTTTGGATAATTATTTTTCTAAACAATTGTTTGTAATTTTTTAGAAATTTGGATTAAGTTCTTAATTTTGTGTGTGTTTATGAGTAATCTAATGTGAAACTTATTAAAGATCACTTTGAATTTTTAACATGGAGATTGGCGATATAGATAACTCGAATTAACCCGACTTTCTAACCTGAAATTTCAACCCGAGTTTAAAAATTTAAGGATGGGTTAAGCTAGGGTTGGAAGTAGGATTAAGATTGAGTTAGAGTTGAACATTTTATATGTAAGGTTGAGCCAAAGTTGTACCTCAAATCCGCCCAACCCGTTCGAGTTGCAGCCCTAGTACAAACTCACATTCATGTTTGTCAACCCAAGTTTTTGTCATTTCAACAAGGGAGAATTACACTTACCTCCCTTCTAGTTTGGCTTTATAACACTTACCTCCCCTGTGTTTTGGCATATAACACTTACTCCCCTCTAGTTTGCACATTGGTAACAAATACTCCCTTTTGTCAATCAAACTAACGGTTATTGCTGATATCATCAAAATTTAATCCTAAAAGGACAATTATACCCTCAAAAATGTTGTGACTGAAGTTGGCGGGTCCGATTTTAATAGCAGCTCCGACATTGGGATAGTAGTGGTTAGTGGTTTGGCCAGAGCTGGGTCTTCTCGGCAATGGTTTCAATGATGAGTGTTGATGGCGTAGGTGGTGAAATATAGGGGAGATGAAGGTGGGTGGCGGCTCGGCTAGAGGTGATGTTGCTACGGTTGAAGGTCCGAAGTGGGTCTGCTCATAGTGGTGGCTCATGGTGGGGGAAATGAGTTTATACGACTGTTTGGGTGTTGCTTGAATAATGGTGGGTCTGTCTGGCATTGGGTGTTTTTGGCCGAGGTGATGACGATAGTGGAGATATAAGTTTTCTAGGTGCGGTAGTGGAGGTGGTGGGTCTCGACTTCAATCGTAGCTTAGGCATTGGGATGGTAGTGGATAGTGGTTTGGCTAGAGCTGGGTGTTCTCGGCAGTGGTTTTAATGGTAATTGTTGATGGCACATGTGGTGAAGCTTGGTGGAGACGAGGGTGGGTGGTGGCTCTTCTGGAGGTAATGTTGCTATGATTGAAGGTCCGAAGTGGGTCTGCTCAAAATGGTGGCTCATGGTGGGGTATAATTGTTCATTTAAGATTAAATTTTGATGACATCAGCAATAACTATTAGTTTGATTGACAAAAGGGGATATTTGTTACCGATGTGCAAACTAGAAGGGGATAAGTGTTATTTGCCAAAACACAGGGGAGGTAAGTGTTATAAAGTTAATCTAGAAGGGAGGTAAGTGTACCCTTTCAATAATTAGTAATACAACTCTTGCCTCAGTATTATTGGACCAGTACATAAAACACAATAGATGAATATGATATTACCTAGATCTGGATTTAGTTATCAAGCCTTGTGGTTTATTTTTCTCCTTTCACGAGTTTCTCTAAAAGCATTGTGGGAGTTTTTTGTCAGAAAAAAAAAAATATATATATATATATATATATATAGTTCGTATCCCTCGGTGCAATGGTAAGTACTATAGTGTGACATTTGCATTAGGGTTGCAACTCGGACGGGTTCAACCTGGCCCAACCCGAGCCCAGCTCGAAAATTTTCGGGCTTGGGTCCTGTATACTGAATATCGGGCTGGGCCTAGATGTAAGAACCTGAATTGAATTCGGTCAGGGCCCGGGTTGATGTGTCAGTCAGCCCGAAGTCCAACCCGAGCCCGGACCGAATTAGAAAACTCGAGCAACCCAAACATAATAGTAAAAATAGATGTAGGCTAAGAGGAGTTGAACGTCGGCCAAGCAAGAAAGTATTGCAGCACTCTAACCATCAAGACATCAATGGCTAGTATGTTTTATCTTGACCTATAATTATATTTGATGGCTAATATAACTAGTACAAACTTTTTTTTTTTGTTGTTGTTAATAATTTCAACAATATTAGTTTCCAAAGTATGAGAAGGTTACTCTATCACATTTTTACAATATTTTCTTTCACATATATATATATATATATATATATATATATATTTTATCTTCTAACATGTTATATATAGTATAAATGCTCATTTATTTTATTCCAAATAATATATAGTATAATAATAATAATTAAACCTTTTTTTAATAAAGATATGGACTTGCAATTTATAAATAAATCATTATTTATGCTAAATGCATGCATGTGATTGGTGAACCAACTACATATTGTTATGCAATAAAAAATAATATAAATTTAACTTAAGTTGCTCGCCTATTCACATCCTTGTTGTTTGCAAAATTTCTTACATTTTTTAATTAGTACAAATAAGGACAAATCTTCAATTTGGAATAAATTGATCAATAAAATTACTAAAACGATAAATATATGTAAGTAATATAAGTTAGACCACTTTCATCTATTTTGTCAAATTCTGATTAATTAAGTGTCGAAAAACTCAATTAGATTAATTGATGATTTAAAATTATTTAATCTGAACATCGTTTTTAGGTAACTAAGGACAATTGGTAGATCTAGTCGAGCTAGATAACTTTTTAAATCTAGAAAAGACTATTCTTTTACTAGTATGGATGCAAATGATCCATTATTTTTGGAATTGCCAGAGTTGTTAGCAGATGATGGATAGTTGAATCACACATATGATAGCGGTGATCAACAATCAATATCTTTTGGGTATGTTCCAGGTCTGTAAGTTGTAGTGTATAGTTAAGTAGAAACTGTGTATAAGGAAATGCATGTAAAAGTACATCTGTATGTATAATTTTTGAATTACGTATAAATTTAGTATCTCGAGATATATAATATAACAGATTAGTTAAAGTAATATAAGCTATATCACTCATTTATTTTTTTGTCAATAATACTTCAACATTAATATTTATTAGAATATTAATATTGTATTAATGTCGAGAGATATTGACGATGATTAAAAAATATGCTAATTCAATAAGATGTATACATGTTTGTTCTCGATACTCTATTATTTGAATGAGATTGATGTTTTTACTTGATTTCAAGATAGTAAAAATTGTGTTATTGATTTAATTAATAATATAATTAATAACATTTATTTGTTATATTCAAAATGAGGGATGAAATATTATTGTAATTTAATTAATTTTTTAAACTTATTTTAATATGTTTGTTCTCGATGCTTTATTATTTGAGAGAGATTAATGTTTTTATTTGATTTCAAGATATTAAAAATTGTGTTAGTGATTTAGTTAATAATATAATTTATAACGTTTATTTGTTATATTCAAAATAAGGGAGGAAATATTATTGTAATTTAATGAATGTTTTAAACTTATTTTAATATGTTTGTTCTCGATACTTTATTATTTGAGAGAGATTGATGTTTTTATTTGATTTCAAGATATTAAAAATTGTGTTATTGATTTAGTTAATAATATAATTTATAACGTTTATTTGTTATATTCAAAATGAGGGAGGAAATATTATTGTAATTTAATTAATGCTTTAAACTTATTTTAATAAATGATTGAAACTTTCAGTATTGTAGGTTAAATATAATAAATGTGTTTTCTATTATCAAAAGATAGTAATGGATTAGTGGTACGAGTGTCTAGATCATGAGCATAAAGTTGTGTTTCAATTCTTTCAAGAACAATTATTTTTGATAAAAGGATCCCACTATTCAACCCAAAGTGTGGCCCGATTTGCAAAACCCGACTTTAACCCGAGCTTTAGAAATAAATAACGGGCTCGGGTTCATTAGTTTGGGCTCATGACCGGGTTCGGTCCGGGCCCAGGTTAGCAATTTATATTTCGGTTTGAATCCGAATTGAGTCCCAGACTGTTCAACCCGCTCGAGTTGTAGCCCTGCACTGGCGGCGGATCCTCGTGCACAGAATTTGCCCTTTCAATCAGTCATTGTGGATCAAAATCCACCTAGTTTACTGAACTCTTGAAGGGCCAGAGTTCCACTGGTCGCCAGCATTTTATAGTTACAGCTAAATTTCTAATGGTTACCATCTCGCAAATTAGAACTCTGTTACTAGAGAACGTTTTGTGTTTCCATATTATCATAAATCAAACAAGTTTTCCATTTTTTATTTTCTGTTATACAAGAAGGAAAACTATTCACCAAATAGGCCTTGTACCTTCTGTTGATGGTTTCTTTGTTCATTCAGTGATAAAATGAGGAATTTTGTTCACATTAACCACAAAGTCCACACAGAAAACTACCACTTGGACTGTCTGAAACTGATCTTTAGCCTCTAGGGAACCATTATTATACAGTGCCAAATCTCATAAAGGGAAGACAAGAAATAGAAAACATCCAAAGAAAACAATGTAATAATACAAATTAAACATAACAAGGAACTTGATAACTTGGATCTTATTAATGTATGCTAGACAGACATGCCATCCACAACCTATAATCTGTAACCCTGGCTCACAGACCTGGTGTTTAGACAGACACACTTCTGCCTACACATAAAGCAACTTATTTAGTATTACTTCTAGACCACCACCAACATATATATATTCACTGCTGGGCCTGCAAGGAAGATAAATTTTATAGATTAGCACTTCTAACTTTCTCACAAGTCATAGGCAAAGAAAATCCAAAGGGATTGTTATTTTATTAGTGTATGAGGGTTTACCAGAAATCGCTTCCTGTAGTACTCAACAAGCTCCTTGGGATCAGTTTTTGTTTGCTTGTAAGCATCAATCTTATTGATCTCCTGCACAGGGATCCATGGCTCAGAAACATTGTTATTATTAAGTACCAAAAAATTTGCTACCAGAGGAGGAACTGCATCGCCTCTCATATTCTTACTCGAACAAGTGCATTCACCAAAAATGCAGGTACATCAATTATGCATATGCCTGATTACAATATCCACTATATCTAAACATATTTAAGCACAGAAGCATCACTTCCAGAATTGTTTGGTTGATTCCAAGGTTTTGAAAGTGACTGCAATCAGCTACACCAAAATGCCAATGGAAGCAATAAAAATAACTCTTGCAATAACATTTGTTTTTTCTTAGTTACCCTAACACCGTAAACTCACAAATAGATGTTCAAAACACTTTAACCTGGCCCATATGGTGAGTACAACTTCATGGCTCCCATACTAGGCTATAAATCACACTACCACATGCCTAAAAGCTCTTCTGAGAGGTAAACAGCAATTAAAAATGTAACCACAAGGCTGAAATTCACTATATCTGTTACCAACACCACCTCTGTAATTAATGCTCACTCAGGCTTTTTGCCACTTCCAAAATAAATTTTTTGAACCACATAAGAATTTTTGGCCAGGAATCTGTAAGTTGATGGGATGGAGAGCATTTGACATGCTATGCAACGAGCTTTTCCAATAATTAGATTTCAAATTTTGGAAAAAAATAAAATAAAATGGGGGTTTTAACACACCTCAATCCATGTTGCCAGTTTAGGCCTGCCAGCGGTGATGTCATACTTCCACACATCTTGCAAGAAGATTTGAAACCTTTCAATAAATGGGGCATACGCTATGTCCACCTGAAAATCACAAATTTTAGTCGTGAATCAGAGAAGAATTGTCAACCACATGCATGCACACATTAGTTGGCATTGTGTCAAAACAAGCTCTATTTATCCATTTCTATATTAAGAGATAAATGTATCTAACAACGTTATCTTTTTCCATATTCAGAAATAAATGTATTATCCTATCCTGTCTTTGCATGAAATAAAAAAATTGGATATTTTAATTGGTTGATAAGAGAAAAAAAGAAGAAGAGGGCAGGTCACATACCAGACTGAATTGGCCAAGGAAGAAAGGTCCACCATCAAATTTGTGAAGAGCAGTTTCAATGTAATCAAAAGTAGCAGCTGATACAGGTTACAGATTCTGGTTAAGTTTGTATACATAAGTATTATTTAAAAAAAAATTTCTTCCACAGTAGATCCCATAACTTGGCAAGTCTAAATACTTACCAACTTCTTTCACTGGGTCACCTTTAAATGAAGTATATACCACTCTCATGAATGTATCAGTGTAGGATAACAACTCTTCAGCAAACTTCTGTTTAGCAGGATCCTACAACATTTTACATCATTACTTGTGTCAAAGTTCTTCTTCTTTTTTTTTTGGGTGGGTAGGGGGGAATATTCATCAAATCCACAACCAAATATTTGAATCTTACATCGGGTAAAAGTGCAGGCCCTTCAAAGTGACTGTTGACATATTTAACCAGATCTAGACTCTCTCCAATGATTTTGCCATTATGCTCCAAGGATGGCACCTAAAAAATAAAAACTTCAATAATGAACAAGATAGGAAAAATAATCAATTAGGTGATATGCTGATAGCTATTGAGAATGATGTCAAACTCTTTCATGAACATTCACAAAAAAAAAATTACCCATTGGAAGTGGTCAATGATACCTAAAAGATGGTGTTCCAAGAAGGGAAAATACTGCAATTTAAGAAAATAGATTGAGAGGGGAAAAAGAGGATAAGGTCTGAATTTGTTTTTATTTAATGATCTCTTAGCTTAAAGAGTTGGATATCCTACACTGCTCCGCTTGTATACTTCCCATGTACATGGTTGTATTTCCAAAGTTTTTGAAGCCCTTTAGTGAGTTTTATCGGACCTTGCTTATCCAAGAAAAATAAATAAATAATAGAAGCAAACATACTTAAGGTGCTAAAGCAGCTTAAAGTCAGACTGACAAGCCCATTATGACCAAGTTCGGTGAAGTTTTGGCATCCAAACACATGGCCGATTTTATTTTACTTAATTTCGTGTACAGAAGAAGACACTATCATACTCAGTTAAGGAGTAATTATTTAACTAAAAATTAGTGATGAATTATTCTGAATATTAAAAAAGGAATGTTAAATTATTTATAACATCTGGAAATCCCACAAAGAATTGCAGGAAAACTGACTGGATGACAAACATATGCTTCCTCTGGGTTAAAACCTGTAGCATTTCGACGCACTCAAATCCACTCTAGACTTGCAGTCTAGATTATTAGAAAAAATCTTGTAGATATGTTGCGGCCGACACTCAATTACTAACTTCAATAAGATATTTGTTTTTTGATGGGTAACTTTCTCATAATATTATTTGAGTTAATTCATAAATACTGAATCATCCGAAGAAAGGGGCATTAGCTAGTTTTCATGCTGTCAAAGTTTGATGTCGGGAGGGATTGAAATGATACAAAATTTTGACATTACTTTCAAAAAGTGGATGCTATCAGATAATTTTCAAAATTGCAAAATTGGTAGTATGGATTCACAACTTAATAAATATATCTAACTTTACACATCAACAGCATCCCATCACCAAAGCCTTACACCAAGCAATGCACAAAAGTTGTCCTGTCATCCATTTTTATTATTACTAAAGCTCAACAAGAAGGCTTCTCATACTGTCACACAGAGTCAACCTTGTTCCCACATAATAAAGTCTAGGAAGTTCCTCTCAGTCCTTGCATTATCCATGTAATGAGTAAAATACATTTAGTTAACCATCTACAATTAATTTCTTGAGCTATCGACATGTTTTGGCAATATATAAGAGATATTGGAAAACATATAACACCATCAAGTACGTAATAGTTGATACCCCAATGAATGTCCAACGAAAGCATATTGCGTTAGAGAAGTAGTATCACCTTGTTTTCAGGGTATACTTTCTCTTTGTACCAAGCAGGTCTGTTTACAAGGTCAAGTGGAACCAATTTGATTTTGTCTTGTAATCCCTGCAAGTAATTCGAAGAAAATAAACAATTTCATTTTGTACAAATTTGATTTTGATTTTAATTTAATTAAAAAATAAATTAATCAAACAATGTAAAGAAAATGGAATTATATGACATAACTGCCTAAAGCCATAAACATAGACACACACATATATAGATACATACAGGCATACAAATCCAAGAACGACATTTAGTCTATCACTCTGAAATGCAACAAACACATAGTAAAAGAAGTTGATTTTGAAAGTTTCAGAACCACATCAGCAACAACAAAAAACAGGAGCAGAGTAATGAAAAGAAGACAAACAAACCTTACAGTTACGGGTGATCCACACGCGTTGCGCAAATGGGCATGTGTAACAGGTATATAACCTTCAACAACAAAAAAATCAAACCCATTTTGATTGTGAGATAAATTATGCAAGTTCATAAACCAAATTGTTGAAGCATATCAAAATTGTGAAAAACCCAATTTAGTAAGAATCAAGAAAATACAAAGAGAGAATTAAACCTTGTAGTTCCATCAAAGAGGGAAGGTGGTTCAGAAGTATAATTCAGAGGAGTGGGAAGAACCTCTTGCACGCATCTGTGAAACCATAAGTACAAACACAATCAATACATATATACATACATACATACATACATAAACAGATATGTATATATATCTATATAGAGAGAGAGAATAAAAAGAATGGAACCTACGTTGTCGCCATTACTAAAGTTCTTGTGAGAATTCAAGTGCTGAATGTGAATAGATGATTGGTTTTCAAGTGGGGATCGAAGGTTTTTGTATTGAATTCAATAGTTTGAAATTGTGAGCAGTGACGAAATAAACAGCTAGAATAGTCTCTAGTGTCGATGCCGATGATGACGTTGAGAGTTCAAAACATGGACTAAAAGAAGTAAAAATAATATTAAAAAGATTTTACTAATATAAGACCAGCAAGTTCTGTTAATTGCGTAAAATTAGTGAGTTTGTTTATCGATAAGATCTAATGGTTTTATACATAATTATATACTTCGTCGTTTTTCTTTATTGGATAAAATGTTACTAGTGCCTTTGACCGAGATCAACCTCCCCCAAATTTAAAAAAGGGAAAATTAGATTTCAGTGACCAAAATTGAAAAAATATTGCTATTTAGTGACCTTAAACTCAATAAAAGGTAAATAGTGACCAAACTTAAAAAATAATTGCTAACAAGTGACCATTTAATCTTAAAACCTAAAATACCCTTCATTTTGTGCACAAATCCCCATCTTTTCTTCATTTTTTTTAAACCCAAATATCAAAAAATTTAAAGAATCCAATGACTTGTATACAATATATGAACATATATACATTCTAAAGAAGATATAATTTATATATATATATATATATATATATATATATATTCTTGTATATTAATATCTCATTAACAAAAAAAAATTTTTAATTTGGGTGCAATTAATTATTAATAAGGAATATTGGAAGATATGAATAGACTTGCTTAATAAACATATTACCTACTGCCTCATATCTTTTTTTTTTTTTATATCAGGTATCCCATAGTTAATTCATTTCAAGTAATAACTCTTGCTGTATCTTTGGAGCCCTAAAATCTATCAAAGAAAAAAAATCCATATATGCACATGCATTAATTGTAAGATGAACATATATGTCTAAATATATATATATATATAGAGAGAGAGAGAGAGAGAGAGGGAGAGAGATTCTCTCTCTATATATACTTTCTTTTCTAGAATCTTTGTATGTCTTTTGAAGATTTGATATTTAGAATTGAGATTGGGGAAGACGAATAAGGGATTGATAATTTCTAAATAAATGGAGGGTATTTTGGACATTAAAGTTAAATGGTCACTCAATGGCAATTACTTTTCAAGATTGGACACTATTTACCTTTTATTGAGTTTAAGGTCACTGTAAATCAAATATTTTTAATTTTGGTCACCAAAATCTAATTTTCCCTTTAAAAAATTATACTCTGACATTTCAAATGTTAATTGACCGTCAAGTCAACTAATTTGAAAAGTTAAAATGCCGAAACTACCATTTCTGTTTGAATGTATAATTTTACCCTCAATTAGTTGGACATTTATACCCTCAATTTTACTCTCTCCCTCTCTAACTGATATATTGATATACATATAAATATAGAAGTATGTGTGTGTGTATATATATATATATATATATACTTAATACACTTACTGTTATCTCACACACACACACACACACATATATATATATATATATTTTTCCTTTTCTTTCTTTTGAAATTTTCAATATTTATTTTATTTTTTATTTTTGGAGAAGAACGGTGTAACATCAAATTAACATAGTTTTTTTATTAGATTGGATTCCAATTTTTTCTTTTGTTTTAGCTCTACGATAAAGAGTATGAATAAGTATATATCGGTTGATTCTCATCGGTTTGCTGTTCAATTTTTATTTTTCTTCTGATTTTAATTAGAGTTCGTAACAACGGTTTGCTGTTCAATTTTTATTTTTCTTCTGATTTTAATTAGAGCTCGTAACAAGTTGTTGTGAATAAAATCATCGATATTATAATTATTATTTTTAATTGTCTTTTTTTATGTTGGATGTTAATTAGGGGTTTTTTTTTTTTCCTCAAAAAGCGATTTTGTTTAATGGTTTTCCCTTGATTGGATGCCTCGTTTTGTACTTTTGAAGACCCAAAGATGTCGTCGTGGTTAAAAAATTCATTTAAAAATAATAATTTTTAGCATTTAAATTAATATTCACAAAGCAATGTCATTAGTCCTTTCACACTATAACGAACAACTCCATAAGGAAATGAACTTAAATAAATGATTACTTAACGAACAACTCCATAAGGAAATGAACTTAAATGGTTACTTTTGTTAGTTTGCGGTGGTTATTTGAGGGGGGTTATGCGATGAATATTTAGTATAAGGGGTGTCTTTTTTTTGGGGGGGGGGGGGGGGCATGCGGGTGTGTGTTTAGAAAAAAATCTTTTATCGAACTGAGTCCGAGTTGAGTCTTTAATCCGCAAGAGTTGCATCCCTAGCCTTTATAATTGCTTATTCTCGACTTGAATCATGTTATTCCTCCTTTTTATAATAAAATTCAACTCATTCACTACCACTTGGACTGTCTGAAACTGATGTTTAGCCTCTTGGAAACCATTATTATACAGTGCCAAATCTCATAAAGGGAAGACAAGAAATAGAAAACATCTAAAGAAAAGAACGTAAAAACACAAATACAAACATAACAAAGAACTTATAACTTGGATCTTATTTATGTTATGGCAGACAGACATGCCATGCCATGCCATGCCATCCACAAGCTATAATCTGTACCCTGGTGTTTAGACAAAGAAGTTTCTGCGGACACACAAAGCAACTTATTTAGTATTACTTCTAGACCACCACCAACATATTCACTGCTGGGCCTGCAAGGAATATAAGATAAATTGTATAGATTAGCACTTATAACTTTCTCACAAGCAAAGAAAATCCAAAGGGCTTGTTATTTTTTTAGTGTATATATGAGGGTTTACCAGAAACCGTTTACTGTAGAACTCAACAAGCTCCTTGGGATCAGTTTTTGTTTGCTTGTAAGCCTCAATCTTATTGATCTCCTGCACAGGGATCCATGGCTCAGAAACATTATTATTTATCCCCTCGAAGAAGTGCAAAATGCCAATGCAAGCAATAAAAATTACTCTTGCAATGACACTTCATTTTTCTTAGAAACCCTAACAACTTAAACTCACAAACAAATACTCAAAACACTTGAACCTGACCCATATGGTGAGAAAAACTTCATGGCCCCCCACATTAAGCTATAAATCATACTCCACATAAAGGTAAACAGCAATTAAACATGTAACCAAAAGGCTGAAATACACCATATCTATTACCAACCACCACCACCTCTGTAGTTAATGCTCACCTAGGCTTTTTGCCACTTCCAAAATAAATTTTTTGAACCACATAAGAATTTTGGCTTTGGAGTTTGTAAGTTGATGGGATGGAGGGGCATTTGACATGCTATTCATGAGCTTTTCCAATGATTAGACTTCAAATTTCCGTGTAAAAATAGAACGTTTTTTTTAACACACCTCAATCCATGTTGCCAGTTTAGGCCTGCCAGCGGTGATGTCATACTTCCACACATCTTGCAAGAAAATTTGAAACCTTTCAATAAATGGGGCATAGGCTATGTCCACCTGAAGATCACAAATTTTAGTCATGAATCAGAGAAGAATTATCAATCACATGCCCGCACAAATTGGTCTGCATATGTCAAAACAAGCTCTCTTTCTCCGTTTCTATATGAAGAGATAAATGTATCTAAAACATTATCTTTTCCATATTAAGAAATAAATGTATTATTCAGACTTTGCATGAAATAAAAAAAAAATGGGTATTTTAATTGGTTGATAAGAGCACCCATAAGCACAGCATTGTCAAGAGAGTGATAAAACATGAATAAAGGCCACATACCTCCTTAATCAAAAGAAGGAAAATAACAGGAAAAAGAAAAGAAAAAAGAGGGCAGGTCACATACCAGACTCAATTGGCCAAGGAAGAAAGGTCCATCATCGAATTTGTGAAGAGCTGTTTCAACGTAATCAAAAGTAGGACCTGACAAAGATTACAGATTCTTGTTAAGTTTGTAAACAGAAGTATTATCCTTTCTTCCACGGTAGATCCCATAACAGGGCAAGTCTAAATTCTTACCAGCTTCTTTCACTGGGTCTCCTTTAAATGAAGTATATACCACCTTCATGAATGTATCAGTGTAGGATAACAACTCTTCAGCAAATTTCCGTTTAGCAGGATCCTACAACATTTTTTATCATTGCTTGTGTCATATATACATATATGTTTTGGGTGGGGGAAGAAGTGAAAGAAAGGGAGAGGGAGAGAATATTCATCAAAACCACTACCAAATATTTGAATCTTACATCGGGTAGAAGTGCAGGGCCTTCAAAGTTACTGTCGACATATTTAATCAGATCTAGACTCTCTCCGATGATTTTGCCATTGTGTTCCAAGGATGGCACCTAAAAAATCAAAACTTCAATAATGACCAAGAATGGAAAAATAATCAATTAGGTGATAAACTGATAGCTAGAAAATGATGTCGAACTTGAACATTCACAAAAAAAATTACCCATTGGAAGTAGTCAATGATACCTAAAAGATGGTGTTCCAAGAAGGGATTGAAAATACTGCAATTTAGGACAACAGACCGAGAGAGGAAAAAGAGGAAAAGCTGAGGTGTGAATTTGTTATTATTTAGTTATCTTTTAGCTTAAAGAGGTGATTCCTGTGTGAATTTTTGAAATATGTAATTTTCTTTCAACTGTTGCTGCACCGCTTGTATACTTCCCATCTACATGGTTGTATTTCCAATGTTTTCTGAAGCCGTTTAGTGAGTTTCATCGGACATTGCTTATCCAGTAAATACAAGAAAGAGAGAGAGAGAGAGGAGAAGAAGAAGAAGAAAACAGACGAACCCATTATGACCAAGTTCGGTGAAGTTTTTGCATCTAGACACATGGCCCATTTTATTTTATTTTATTTTATTTTATTTGGTGTACAGAAGTAGACATGATCATACTCAGTTAAGTAATTCTTTAACTAGAAGTTAGTGATGAATTATTCTGAATATTACAAAAGGAATGTTAAATTATGCATAACATCTAAATATCACCCAGAAAGAATTGCAGGATGAGTGACTAGATGAAAACATACGCTTCCTCTAGGATAAAACCAGTTGCATTTCAATGCACTCAGATCCACTCTAGACTTACAACCTCAATTACTAACTTCAATAAGATATTTGTTTTTTGCTGGGTAACTTTCTCGTCATATTAATTGAGTTAATTCATAAAGACTGAATCATCCAAAAGAAGGGGCCTTAGCTAGTTTTCATGCTGTTAAACTTTGATGTTGGGAGGGATAGAAATGATCTAAAGTTTTGACACTACTTTCACAAAGTGGATGAGATCAAATAATTTTCAAATTTGCAAAATTGATAGTATGGATTCAGAACTTAATAAATATCTAACTTTTATCAACATCCAATCACCAAAGCCTTACACCAAGCAATGCACAACAGATATCTGTCATCCATTTTTTTTTTATTATTCCCTCATTGTACAGTAAAGCACAAGGCTTCAGCAGGAGGTCACACCAAGTCAACCTTGTTCCGGAAGGATAAATATCACAAACACCTCTTGAGGTTTGATGTATTGACATGCCACTACAACTTAGTGAATTTTCGTCAGCTTTTTCATTTTTTAAAATATGTGAAATGTCTTGATTGCCCCTGATTATTTAAATGTATTTTAATATATTAAAATATAAAAATAAAAAAATGACCACAATACTCTTCATGATAATATGTATCGGCAACAATTACTCAAACTCAACAGTCTACTCTACAGTTGTGTTGCAAAGAAGTGATGCAGGACATCAAATTCACCAATATCATAGATGCAGAGAGACATGCATGGTTTTTTTTTTTTTTTCTCTCTTATGGTCCACAGCCGAACCGCCCAGTTCTCTAAGAGAGCTGCCCAGCGAAAACCCATAATAACGGTACCAGTCAGAGTATCAGACAGTTCGAGACTCGGTATCGGGAAGCTAATTTACCATTACGAACCTACCGATTCAGCGAACCATGCTCTCGATCCTTGCATTATTTATGTAATGAGTAATACATTTAGTTAACCATCTAAAATTAATTCTGTCAGTTACTAATCGTTTTATGCATACTTAATCATCTACAATTAACTCTGTGGGCTATCAATATGTTTTGCCAATATATATGAGATAGTGGAAAATACAAAAACACCATCGAAGTACCTTAATAATTGTTACCCAGATGAATGTGCAACAGAAGCATAGTGTGTTACCTTATTTGCAGGGTGCACTTTCTCTTTGTACCAAGCGGGTCTGTTTGCAAGGTCAAGTGGAACCAATTCTATTTTGTCTTGTAATCCCTGCACGTAATTTAAAGAAAATTAACTACAATAAACAATTCCATTTTGTACAAATTTGATTTTAATTTAATTTAAAAAATAACTAAATCAAACAATATAATGGAAATTGTATTATACAGATAGACATAACTGCCTAAAGCCACAAGCACGTACACAAATATATATAGATACAGGAATACAAATCCAAAAACGACATTTACTCTGTCGCTCTGTAATGTAACACACAGCAAAAGAAGCTGCTTTTGAAAAGTTTCAGAACCAAAACAACAACAACAACAAAAAAAAAAAACAGGAGCAGAGTAATGAAAATAAGAAAAAACAACCTTATAGTTACGGGTGATCCACACGCGTTGCGCAAATGGGCATGTGTAACAGGTATACAACCTTCAAAAGAAAATCAAACCCATTTTGATTGTGAGATAAATCATGTAAAATACATAAACCAAGAGCTTGAAGCATACCAAAATTGTAAAAACCCCAAATTAATAATAATCAAGAAAATAGAGATATAGTGTAAACCTTGTAGTTCCATCAAAGAGGGCAGGTGGTTCAGAAGTAGCATCCAGAGGAGTGGGAAGAACTTCTTGCACGCTTCTGTGAAATCAAAAGCACAAATACGATCAAAATATATATACATGCATACATACATGATCATATAGACGCAGACATACATAAACAGATATGTGTATATTTATATTTATATATATATAGAGTTAAAATATGGGAACCTACAGTGTCGCCATTAGTATAGTTCTTCGTGAGATTTCAAATACTGAAATTGAATCGATGATTTTTTTTCAAGTGGGGATCGACGGTTTTTGTAGTGAATTCGATAGTGTGAAATCAATCGTGAGCAGTGACGAAATAAACAGGTAGAACAGTCCAGAGACGGTGTGATATTCCTATTTTCTCCACATGACTTAAGTGATGATGTCGATGTCTGTGTTGGATTTCAAAACATGGACAAAAAAAGTAACAAAACAAATATTATATTCTAAAGGCAAATCATCAGCTTCGGCATGGCCAGCCAAACTTTACTTGGCCAATAATGGCATGATTTGTGAGGCCACGTAATGGTTCGCTAAGTTGAGCAAAGCACATAGTTAACTCATTGCTTTTTTTATTATTATTTTTTGTTCTTACATTTTTGAAAGTGTATGCCATGTATAATTGTAAAATATTATTTAATTTTATAGAGAATGAAAATTAAAAAATATATATTATAAAGTCAAAATTTAGAGATCTTAACATAGTAATAGTAATATGGTTGGCTAAAATGCTGACGTGACTTACTGAAATTTAAATTTGGAGAACTACTTCAGGCCAAGCCATAATGGATGGCCTAAAACCTACAAGTTTTATGCATAAAATTTTATTGCAAGTTCGGTATTTTATTGTTTATAAAAATAAATTTATGAAATAACATATTTGAAAATTTTAATTTTTTTTATAAATTATCTAAACACTTTTAAAATAACTTAAGTGGTAGTCTTTAAAATTTAAGCACCCAAATGGTGTTTTATTGTTTATGTTTATTAAAAAAAATAACTTGTTTTTTTTTTAATCTAAAATTGTTATTATATTATTTTAATAAAAGTTGAAGATAAAAGTGAAAAAAAATATATATAAAAGACTATCACTTGATACAACGATAAAAATGTTGGAATCATTAAATATAGATGGAATTGAAAAACATTAGTTGCCTTAAGAAAAAAATATTGGGTGTAATTTGAATAATTACTATTTTACATAATAATAAGAAATAGTAACATGAGGTACCTGTGCTTAAAAAAAGGAAAAAACTATCTCCGAAATAAAAAAATGAAAAAGAAAGCAATAACAATAACAGAAGAAGTTTAAGAGTAAGAGTAAGAGCATGCCCTCCAACTTACGTTGTCCCTCTATACAAATTGGTAAACTTTTAATTTTAGCATAGATGTATATATCTCATCAATACTAGTGTAAAGATATATAAGTAACCCAATATTATTGGTTTCATTTTTTTATTTATATTTCTTGTTGTTGCTTTATATATTTGTTATAGCATGAATGTAACTTTTTATATAATTTATTGTGTTGAATTTTTTTTTTAAAACAGTTTAAAGTTAACAAATTATAACATAAATATTTTTTATATAAACGTTTAAACAATAAATAGTTATCTAACAGGCCTTAGGTGAGTTTGTTTACCAACAAGATTTAATGGTTTTATATTTTAAAAGTAAGACATTTTTGTAATTTTTTATTTTTTAATCACATAACTATCTATGTCATTCTTTTTCTTTGACACATTATTGTGATCGATGGGGATAATTACACTAATATTTTCTGTGAAAAATCATAGCTTTGCCACGTGGAATGATAATAAATTAGGACACGGACGAAATAGCGTCCAAGTTCAATGAATCTTGAAGTCCATCCTCTCTTGGACAACATGTATATCTATATACATAGTTTTTTTTTTTTTCTTTTTTCGGAAAGTTTCAATGTGTAGTTTGAGGTCAAGGCATTCACTTTCACTTCTTCTTTATTTAACTTTATGATTCGCATCGCATTCAATCTCACCAAACGAGTTCAAAGGTTTTCACTTTCCCTCATTTTTTTTTTTTTTTTCCGATAATACCATTCTCCTTATTTACCAACAGAATATATGAGATATTGATGATGACTAGGATGACAACATTTTTAATTTAAAAAAAAAATCACATATTTATACATTCCATCATATTCCTTTTTTTTTTCTTTTTCTTTTTCTTTTTCTTTTTCTTTTTCTTTTTTTTATACGAGATGATTTAGTGTTTGTTCATATATTCTCATCGAATTAAACTAAAACAATAATCCTCTCAAATCAAACTTAAGAGGAGATGCATTTTTTTTATAAATGACTTATCTCATCTTTTTGCATTACATAAAAATTAAATTAATTTATGATTAGTTTAATCCAAATAAAAATAAATTAATATTCTCCTTTATATTTTTAAAATTATAGAGAAACTGCAGTCACGATGATAGTTTGACACATACTTAGTTATAAGGTGAGAGAGTTGGACTCTGAAAAAAGTGTTTTTTTTAAAATAAACTCAAAAGAAACGTCACATATATATTGTTTGTGATATTATCAAATAGGCATGATACGTGCACCAAATTTCTTGTTTGTTAGTGTCAGTGGTTGGTCGAACCGTGAAAGTTGAGACTCAAACTTAGAAGCATGAGAAAATATGCATTTTTAATGATAATAAATAATATTAATAATGGCTTTGCGTAAAAATAATAACAAATTTTACATATGTTTTCAGTTTTTCTTTGGCAACTTTGTTTAAATGTTAGAAATGGATGATGTTCGCCAAGTACCAAACAAGAATTTGAGGTTTTTTTTAAAATTTTTTTTTCTTTTTTTCAACTGAAAGCAAAAGTATTGTTAATTGAATTGGTAGGAACAAGTATTTTCATTCGTATGATACATGTAATAATTGCATGTGGTGGGATTCACCTCATGCATTTTATGGATGTAAAAGTTTCTGTATACCTAATCGGCCTGAGTAGCATTACCTATTAGAATTTGCAAGGAGAATGGGGGACGCAACTCTTGGTTAATTCACCAAAAAAAAAAAAAAAAAAGAAATTTGAAAAAAAATTAAATGAAAATAATGAATTTCTCTCTCTCTCTCTCTATCTCTTTTTTTTTAAAGTACCGATTGAATGGAATAATAGAACGTCATAAAGTTCGTTTGGTGACGAAGGGTTTTACTTAAATCGAAGCCGTGAATTATCATGATACTTTTTCACCCGTTGCAAAATTGGTAACGGTACGTGCCTGACTTTCCATTTCCTCTGTCAAGCAATTGCTTCTTCATCAGCTTGACGTTAATGACCCCTTTTTTACAAGGTGATATTGAAGAAGTATATATGGCGCTTCCAGCTGGGTTTGCTCAATAGAGGGAGACTCGGATTTGTTTACTCCATCTATGTATTAAAGCAGGCATCACGACAGTGGTTTGCCAAATTTTCGTCTACTCTTCTTTAGGCTGATTTTTTCCAATCAAAGTCTGATTGTTCATTGTTCACTAATTGCCAAGATGATTCTTCAACCTTTGTTTTGGTCTATGTTAATGATATCATTATTGAAAATGATGATTTGGGTATTAAGCTACTCAAACAATTTCTTGAAGTAAAATTTTTTATTAAAGATTTTAAAATATTTTTTTCTTGGCATTGAAGTCACCCCTTCTCAAAAGAGTATTTTTCTTTCTCAAGAAAATGCACTTTTGACATTCTCAAACACACCGGTTTAATTGGAGGATATGGCACAAATTTTTTATGGAACAACGGTTGCAGCACCTGATGATGGGACTTTACTTCCCGATCCCACTCCGTATCACTGATTAGTGGGACGTCTTATATACCTTACTGTTACAAAACCAGATATTAATTATTCGGTATATGTTTTGAGTCAGTTTATGCATTCTCCTCATAGTGCTCATATGGATTCATCACACCGTTTGATTTGCTATTTAAAGGGTTTTTTGATGAGGGAATCCTTTTGTCATCATCTTGCAATTCATTTGCAAGGTTATTGTGATTCGGATTGAGTAGGTTATCCTATCACTCGACGATCAACCACTGAGTATTGCACTTTTCTTGATTCCAATCTCATTTCTTGAAAAACCAAAAAACAGGCTATCATTTCTCGCTCTTCCACTGAAGCCGAATACCGCACTATGGCTACTTTAACATGTGAACTTCAGTGATTAAAATATTTGCCAGGCGATCTTGGTATTTATCATTCTTCTCCGGTTACATTATTTTGTGACAATTAAGTTGCGTTGCATATTGTCAACAATCCAGCTTTTGAAGAACACGCAAAGCATACTTGGTTGCCACTTTCTTGGATAAAAGCTATAGTTCAACCTTATTGTTCCTAGATACGTCCTTTTTACTGTACAACTTGCAAATATCTTCACCAAACCGTTGAAAAAAATTCACTACATAATTTGATATGCAAGTTGCTTGTTATTTCCGTACACCCTCCACCGCTAGGGGGTGTTAACATTATCATACTTCGACTGAATGGTTGTTAACATGATGTCTTTGTACCAAACAAAAAAAAAAACATCTCTTTCCCTTTTTTTTTTTTTTTCTCTCACAGGATTTGTCCTACTTGTCTTCTTGTTAAAATAGCCTCTCACCCCCCTCCTTTATAATTGCTTATCCCTCGACATGAACCACGCTATTCCTCCTTTTTATAATAAAATTCAACTCATTCACTACCTCTTGGACTGTCTGAAACTGATCTTTAGCGTCTTGGAAACCATTATTATACAGTGCCAAATCTCATAAAAAGAAGACAAGAAATAGAAAACATCCAAAGAAAAGAATGTAAAAATACAAATACAAACATAACAAGGAACTTAATAACTTGGATCTTATTAATGTAAGCTAGACAAATATGTCATCCACAACCTATAATCTGTACCCCCTTAGCTCACAGGCCTGGTGTTTAGACAAAGAAGCTTATGCCTAACACGCAAAGCAACTTATTTAGTATTACTTCTAGACCACCACCAACATATTCACTGCTGGGCCTGCAAGGAATATAAGATAAATTGTATAGATTAGCACTTATAACTTTCTCACAAGCAAAGAAAATCCAAAGGGTTTGTTATTTTTTTAGTGTATATATGAGGGTTTACCAGAAACCGTTTACTGTAGAACTCAACAAGCTCCTTGGGATCAGTTTTTGTTTGCTTGTAAGCCTCAATCTTATTGATCTCCTGCACAGGGATCCATGGCTCAGAAACATTATTATTTATCCAAAAACTTTGTTAGCATAACAACTGCATCCCCTCTCATTTTCTTTGCTTACTCGAACAAGTGCATTCACCAAAAATGCAGGAAAAGAAATTTTCAGTAACACTACACTCACAAAAATGTATTAAAAAATATTACACACAAAGAAACAATCTACAGCTTTCATGAGAGAGCATAGATGGAAGAAATCGAGAGCAACTTTAATAAAGCAGTTGAAACAAAAGATATCTGCACAAACTAATGAAATCGTGCACATGGCACCATAGATCCTTGGAGGCATATTCCGGAGTTTCAAACCAAAGTAGGTACATCGATTATGCATATACCTTATTACAATATCCACTATATCTAAACATATTTAAGCACAAAAGCATCACTTCCAGAACTGTTTGGTTGCTTCCAAGGTTTTGAAAGCGACTGCGCAAAGTGCAATCAGCTACACCAAAATGCCAATGGAAACAATAAAAATAACTCTTGCAATGACACTTCATTTTTCTTAGAAACCCTAACAACATGAACTCATAAACAAATGTTCAAAACACTTTAACCTGGCCGATATGGTGAGAACAACTTCATGCCCACCACATTAGGCTACAAATCATACTACCAAATAAAAGCTCTTCTGAAAGGTAAACAGCAATTAAGAACGTAACCACAAGGCTGAAATACACCATATCTATTACCAACCACCACCTCTGTAGTTAATGCTCACCCAAGCTTTTTGCCACTTCCAAAATAATTTTTTTGAACCAGATAAGAATTTTGACTTTGGAATCTGTAAGTTGATGGGATGGAGGGGCATTTGACATTCTATTCATGAGCTTTTCCAATAATTAGATTTCAAATTTCTATAACACACCTCAATCCATGTTGCCAATTTAGGCCTGCCAGCGGTGATGTCATACTTCCACACAGCTTGCAAGAAGGTTTGAAACCTTTCCATAAATGGAACATAGGCTATGTCCACCTGAAGATCACAAATTTTAGTCGTGCATCAGAGAAGAATTATCAACCACATGCATGCACGCATTGGTGTGCATGTGTCAAAACAAGCTCTCTTTCTCCGTTTCCATATGAAGAGATAAATGTATCTAAAACATTATCTTTTCCATATTAAGAAATAAATGTATTATCCAGTCTTTGCATGAAATAAAAAAAAAATTGGATATTTTAATTGGTTGAGAAGAGAACCCATAAGCACAGCATTGTCAAAAGAGTGATAAAATATGAATAAAAAGCCACATGCCTTCTTATTCAAAAGAAGGAAAATAACAGGAAAAAAGAAGAAGAGGGCAGGTCACATACCAGACTGAATTGGCCGAGGAAGAAAGGTCCATCATCGAATTTTTGAAGAGCAGTTTCAATGTAATCAAAATTAGCACCTGACAAAGGTTACAGATTCTGGTTAAGTTTGTGAGCAGAAGTATTATCCTTTCTTCCACGGTAGATCCCATAACTTGACAAGTCTAAATTCTTACCAGCTTCTTTCACTGGGTCTCCTTTAAATGAAGTATATACCACCATCATGAATGTATCAGCGTAGGATAACAACTCTTCAGCAAACTTCCGTTTAGCAGGATCCTACAACATGTTGCATCCTCACTTGTGTAATTTCTTTCTTTTTTGGGGGGGAGTGGAGGGAGTGAAAGAGAGAGAGAGAATATTTATCAAACCACTACCAAATATTCGAATCTTACATCGGGTAGAAGTGCAGGCCCTTCAAAGTTACTGTCAACATATTTAATTAGATCTAGACTCTCTCCAATGATTTTGCCATTGTGTTCTAACGATGGCACCTAAAAAATAAAACTTCAATAAGGAACAAGAATGGAAAAATAATCAATTAGGTAATATGCTGATAGCTATTACGAATGATGCACTTTCATGACATTCACAAAAAAAATTACCCATTGGAAGTGGTCAATGATACCTAAAAGATGGTGTTCCAGGAAGGGAAAATGCTGCAATTTAAGAAAACTGACCGAGAGAGGAAAAAGAGGAAAATCTGAGGCGTGAATTTGTTTTTATTTAGTTATCTTTTAGCTTAAAGAGGTGGTTCCTGTGTCATTTTCTTTCTAATGCTGCTGCTCTGCTTGTATACTTCCCATGTACATGGTTGTATTTCGACGCACTCAAATCCACTCTAAACTTGCAACCTAGATTAATTGAGAAAATCTGGCAAACATGTTGCAGCTGACACTCAATTACTAACTTCAATAAGATATTTGTTTTTTGATGGGTAACTTTCTCATAATATTATTTGAGTTAATTCATAAAGCCTGAAACATCCAAAAAAACGTGCCTTACCTAGTTTTCATACTGTCAAACTTTGACGTTGGGAGGGATAGAAATAATACAAACTTTTGACATTATTTTCACAAAGTGGATGGCTGGATGCTATCAGATAATTGCCAAATTTGCAAAATTGATAGTATGGATTCACAACTTAATAAATATCTAACATTGTGCACCATCAACATCCTGTCACCAAAGCCTTACACCAAGCAATGCACAATAGGTGTCCTGTCATCCTTTTTTTTTTTTTTATTCCCTCATTGTACAGTAAAGCATAAGGCCCCAACAGGAGGTCATACTGTCACCGAGTCAACCTTGTTCCCACAAAATAAAAACTACGAAGTTCCCCTCAATCCTTGCATTATCTATGTAATGAGTAATACATTTAGTTAACCAGAATTAATTCTGTTAGCTTCTAATCGTTTTATGTAGTGTTAACCATCTACAATTATGAGATAGTGGAAAATATAAAAACACTATGAATCACTTAATAATTGATACACGGATGAATGTCCAACAGAAGCATATTGCGTTAGAAGTATGACCTTATTTGCAGGGTACACTTTCTCTTTGTACCAAGCAGGTCTATTTGCAAGGTCAAGTGGAACCAATTTGATTTTGTCTTGTAATCCCTGCAAGTAATTCAAAGAAAATAAACTTAAATAAACAATTCCATTTTGCACCAATTTGATTTAAATTTAAATTTAATTTATAAAAAAATTAAAACATACAACATGAAGGAAACTGTATGATACAGACAGACATAACTGCCTATAGCCATAAACATTTACACTGACATATAGATCCAGTCATACAAATCCAAAAAAGACATTTAGCTATCACTCTGTAATGTAACACATAGCAAAAGAAGTAGCTTTTGAAAAGTTTCAGTACCAGAACAACCACAAAAACAAAAAACAGGAGCAGAGTAATGAAAAGAAGAAAAACAAACCTTATAGTTACGGATGATCCACACGCGTTGCGCAAATGGGCATGTGTAACAGGTATACAACCTTCAAAAGAAAATCAAACCCATTTTGATTGTGAGATAAATTATGTAAGAACATAAACCGAATTCTCGAAGCATACCAAAATCGTGAAAAAAACCCAAATTAATAATAATCAAGAAAATACAGAGAGAAATCAAACCTTGTAGTTCCATCAAAGAGGGCAGGTGGTTCAGAAGTAGAATTCAGAGAAGTGGGAAGAACCTCTTGCACGCTTCTGTGAAATCATAAGTACGAACGCAATCAAAATATATAAAAATAATACATACATGATCATGTAGACGCAGACAGACATAAACGGATATGTATATATCTATATATAGAATAAAAAATATATATATGGGAACCTACGCTGTCGCCATTACTACTGTTGTTGTGAGAATTCAAGTAGTGAATTTGAATAGATGATTGTTTGTCAAGTGGGGATCGAAGGCTTTTGTAGTGAATCGATAGTGTGAAATCGTGAGCACTGACGAAATAAACCGTTAATGTCGATGTTGATGTTCATCCATACATGTTGAAAGTTTAAAACATGGACCATGCCTTGAAATAAAAAAAAGTAAAGATAAAATAAAAATGTCGTGCTTAATATAAGACCTACAACTTCTATTCATGCATAAAATCCTTACGGCGATACGAATAATTCTAAATTTTGAAAAGTACAATACCAACACCGAAATACGAAAAATGCTAAATAAATAGTACACAGATATGGTGAATATACGGTTATAAAATAATAATATAATATATTAATTATTCAACAAAAAAAACTACATGACATGAATACTTTAATTTATTATCAAATAATTAAGAATCAAACAAAATAGACAAATAAATTAAAAAATCAAACTTATTTAGTTTTCTACATATATTTAGCTTAGATTTTTAATCATAACTTAGTGGCATATAATTTATTTTCGAATACTTGAATATACATTACTGCTACGAAGTATCCGACACGTGTTAGAGAGTGTCCGAAAAGTATTCTAAAAAAAAAATTTTAGGAAGTATCCGAGTATCCAACACGGGTACGGCACCCTCGGTGAAGTATCCGTGCTTTCTATATAAAATTTTAGTGAAGTGGTTTATTGATAATATTTAATAATTTTTTATTTTTTGAATTTTTAGAAAACATAATATTTCTAAAGAGAATAACATAATGGTCATAGGAAAGAATATATATGTCATTATAGTTTTGTTACTGGATCAAGTTGTCCACTTTTGTAAGATGAGTGACTTCTTTGTTCCAAAAAATAGTTTATGAGGTATTTTTGCACATGGAGAAAACTTCAAGATTTTTGTTTGCACTTTTGCCTATTTTTAATTGTAGGACTTATTTGTTTTTTTTTAAAAAAAAATACATAATTATATACTCCATTGTATTATATTTTTTTTCTTTTTTCATACAAGATTGAGAAAATTAAATTAATTTATGATCAGTTTAACCCAAATAAAACTAAATTAATATTCTTTATTCTTAAGGTTATATAGAATCCGTGTTAGGCTGATAGTGTGACACATTAGATACATACACCAAAGTTTTTCTTCTTTGATAGTGATGATAGTTGATCCAAGGGTGAAAGTTGAGACTCAAACTAATAAGCATTAGAAATTATTGAATTTTAATGGATTTGGAATGGTAAGAAGTAATATAAGTAATAACTTTAATAAGAAAATAAGGAGTTTCTATTTTCTTTTACTTTCTTTTCTTCTTCTGTCCTCTTTCTACCCAAAAAGAGAAAAAAAAAAAAAAAAAAGAGTTTCTCTTTCATTTTGTTCCTCATAAGATGTGTCTTTTTCTACTTGTCTTTGTGTTAAAATATAGCCTCTCACACCCTATCTTAAGATTGCTTATGTCTCGATACGGAAAAAGTTTACAATAACCTAGAGAATTTGTCACTTGGTATCCCCTCTCTATATACAATGTTCTTTATTTCTAATGAAAAGATAGCACATGACAAAATAACCATGGGGTATGGGGGTATTATAGACTTTTTCTTCGATATAAACCATGTTATTCCTTGTTTTTATAATAAATAAAATTCAACTCATTCACAAAAAAAGAGAGTACCAACAACACTCTCAATGAAATACAACTCATCAGCGAGATCCGGCTGTTGCGCTCTAAGCCACGCACTTAAGTGATACTTTCGCCGTTTAAAATACTGAAGGGCGGGCGAGCCTACTCTTAATTCTTTTGCCGTTCTGTTTGTTTGTTTGATTGTTTTTGTAGGCTATTGTATTCTTTTTATGCCCTGCCTGCCTGCCCTTTTTTGCCAATATATTATGAATTAGATAGTGAGATGTTAGATCAGTGACCAGAAACCTTAACAGGACATCTCCTCCAGATGAAATTACTTAATACATGGAAAAATAAAGGAGAAGAAAACACAGTACACATGAAAACAAGCTTCAAGACCTCCTATTGAAATTTATTTTTATTGGTCGAGTTCCACAACTTACTTGATAACCTAATAGAGCCTTCACTATTTTGGAAGAGAACAAACTAATCATAAATCAATATAATTCCAAAATAAAAATTTGTGAAATAACAAAATATGATACAGAGTCTTCACTGATCCCTGAGCTTGAAAAAATTCATCATCTTCTAATCAGACTTCTTCATTAGACTCAACAACACTCCAGCACTAAGAGTAGTAGCTACGAAACCAAGAGAAACCTCAGTCGATACATGGTAACCTGCAGGAGGATTTGACAAATGCTGCTAAGATCTTCTATCTAATTATAAAGATAAAAGGAAATAAGTTGATTGCATTCAGGAAAATACCCACCAAAGAAATCTACGATCATCTTACACCCAATAAAGCCCAAAACAACACCAATGGCAGGCTGTTCAAGAAACCAACATTACTATTATAATTCCACACTTGCAAGAAAATACAATAATTATGAAAATGAAATGGCATATATCAAAAATTATATCAATTTGTATTGTTTGCAGATATATCAGAAATTGCCTCTAGACTAAGGATCAAGCACAACAATTCGACCTTCATTTTCTTCTTCTTTCTTTTTTTTGGGTTCTCCCTTGTTAACTAGGCAGCCCCAGGCCCGATTTTAGGCTTTATGCCTTCTTATCATTGTTTGTATTTTGTTGGTCTCCCTTTGGTATAAAGTTTTCTGCTTCTTAAAGAATGCCAGCCCATCTTTCATGAAGCAGTATCTTTATGGGGTAAAAGAAAATTAGACGACCAAGTTATGCTGTTTCAGTCCCATGGTAAATTTCAGACACAGGGAATGGTTTCCTTTAAGCTCTGACGCAAGGTTAATTAGCATGAATAGCTGCTAGTTCCCCTGGTTAACTAACACAAATATCCATAAAGACTCGTGTCCTGCAGATTCCTAATGAGAAAATAGGGATGCATGGATGACCTTGTATGCCTACTCAGAAGTACAGTAACCAGCGTAATTGTGAGCAAGTATCATAAATTCAGGTAGAGCAACTCAATTCCTCACCTGTAAGTACTCCAACTCCGACATCCTTTCAGAAATGAGCGAGTATAGTGACCTTAAACCTACATTAGAAAGAAATATGGCCAATTAACCTTCTTCAATGTAAAAAACATAAATATGTTACTAAAGGATTGGACTTCATTTTGTGATTTAATCAAGAGATAACTTAATAGAAGAAGAAATAAACTCTAAATTGCAAAACTTTCATAATTAATCAAATAAAATCTGACTGCAGCTCAAACACTCAAACCTAAATATACTGTTTTTATCATTATAAAGGATCACTGATTGGTGCAGTGGTAAAAGCTTGGAATGCCAAAAATGAGAAAGCTGGTTTGACTTTGAGGACAGTTACTTTGTGCAGATAATGCTAAAAGTTATATCTCTACCCAGCCTGCCCCTTCCAGAACCCTTGATTAATGGGGATCGTACAGGTATTGTTTACCAATGCACATGTGCTAATTAAAATAGGAAAGAGAAAGCGACATGTGGCAGGATTTGAATCAACTCTATTTTTACATCAACAATTAGTTGTCAGAATTATATTAGCTCTTGAGAGAACAACTAGAAATCAAAGTGCAGATATAGAATATAAAATAAAATTTACCTAAGATGGCAAAGAAATTAGATGTGAAAACTATGAATGGATCTCGGGTAACACCAAAAACTGCTGGTATGGAGTCAACCTATATAAACGAGCATCACAATTATCATTACATATTAACTAGCAAAACTCTGAACCTTCAAATATATATGCCTGATGTGGAGAAGGGATAAAGAAAACTCACAGCAAATGCAATATCACTGAGCTCAATAACAGCTACTGTGAGAAGTAAAGGTGTAGCCTGCCCAAAATGTTTGACGCCTGTTAGAAATCAAGTAAAAATTGATTTAACAAAGTTAATGATTTTCAACTATCTACAATATAAAAGATGCCATGTGATGATTAAGAGAAAAGTTTGAACCCTCTTTATGCAGTTAAACAATCTATAAATTTGATGTTGTAGTATCACTAGTGGAGAGTATCATGATTAACTAAAAAGAAGAATTCAAAAAGGACTTACTTGCCACACACCATCCTGAACTGTTATGAAACGATTTCCATCATAGTTAGCTGCATCATCAAGAAACAACAATTAAAGAATTAGGATCTTGGACCAGATATACAAAATCTAGTGCAAAGTGAGTAATTAACTTGTACCACTAAAGAGCAGCTTTATTTTAATTATGCCAAGAACTAATCATATTTAGTAACAGGCTTTTGCCATGTGTTTTTTTTTAAAAAAAGGAAGAAAAGTAAAGCAGTTCGAGTATTCCAGATTACTGCCCTACTTATGTGACCCTATGAATGTGGTTTTAAGTTGTACTCTAGGCATAAAGGAACCAATATATAGATTTATTAATAAATTCATTAGTCATAAATTACTCTAAGAGTGAAATAGCTCTATATGACTCTTTTTTAATATTGCCATTACCCTAAAAAAGAGATTTTCAAAGTTAAAATACCAAACTTTACTGAAATAACTATATGGCCACCGTAATTTAGGGGGAAAAGAAAAACTATATGACCCCCTAGATAATTAATAATTGAAGCTATCTTGCTGTACTAAGAGTCTAAGACCAAAAATCAAGTCACAAAACCCAAAAATTTTTGTTAAACTAGGAATGTCTTCCTTAAGCCAAATTAGAAAGCCTTCAAAAAATTTGCCACTGTGTCACCGGGATCATTATAATTTATACACTACATGGTGGATAAAAATAAAAATAAAGGAAAAAGAATTTTTAAACTTTAATACAAAATTAAAATTCATTGTCAATTTTTCTTAATTTATTCTATGTTTAAAATGAGTTAGTAACTCCCATGGGATGGCCTTCAAAAATTTATGATACACATAAAGCTTCAAACTATTAAAAATGAGATATCAAACTTTCTTAATTTCATATGCACCTATTATTACTGAGTTGTCTCTACATTACGTTATTCTCTCCGTTTAACCACAAATCCAGATAAGTTGAAAATAACATGTATAGCTATAAAAGATGGCAATCTTAACAATAAGCCATAATCCTTGGAAGAAGCAGAAAATAAATAAATTATTAAATTAAATAGTAGAAAGAAAGGAACCTAGTGTTTTGGAACATGAAGAAAAGAGAAGTTAGAATAGTCAATGACTAAAAATCCATAACTAAAACAAACACATAATAAGCAAAAAGAAAAAGAAAAAACACAAAATGAAATCATAATGTTGAAATTGATAAAAAGCAACAGCAGGCCGAATTTTTTTACCTACAATAAATATATTTTTTATCTGTATGGCCCAAAGGATATGTAGGTTCATCAAGGATGGAATCAGAAATTCATATTGGAGAGAACAAAACAACTAAGACATGCATGTTTTGGTGAGGTTAATGTTAATTCCTATACTTGAATAAACTAAGATATTCTTAATTATGTCCGTGGACCCACATAGAACTACATTTTAAGGTAAACCTTTTAAGCTTCCAGCCAGAGGAGAGTAAGATCAATTCAAAGCTTTTGTCTCATAAAACCAACTGGAAAAATCGTAGCTGCTTTATTTGAATTTAGAAATTCCAAATTATCAAACCAACCACAACAAAGTTAAATAAAAGCAATTAACAACTCAGACAGCCCTTATTGAAAGGGAAAAGTAAAGAGAGAACATTACAGGTAACAGGGATAAATTTCCGGCATGTCTTTACTATAAAGTTGTCGGATAGATCAGTATCTTCTTCTTCACCAGCAAACAGCTATAATAAGATAAATTAAAACAAATCTCATGAACTGAGCAGCAAAAATGAAACCCCTTCAAGCATTACATTACACAAGGATAGCAAAATATTTGTCAAGGCTATGAACAACAAACTAATGTCACATAAAGATCAATGACAACATCAAACATGAAAATTGGAATCTCTCATAAATTGTGAATTCTTTCTTCTCATTTATCTGTGCATGCAGGTGAAGAAGGTGGGGTCCAATCTCTGGCAGAGACATAAACCCCAGTCTGCCGTGATCCAACATAATTTAATTATCTACAATCAAATTTTGTTCTTAGGTGATGTTTGTGGATCAAATTTAATTATCTACGATACATCATATACTTTGAAAAAGCAGAGTGAGGGTGCTATAGATGTCTGAATTCGTTCTATAAAAATACACATCATCAAGTAATCGACTTCAGCACCGGCATGAACACATCAGCATGGCACAAAATGATGGATGTCAGCTATTTTAATGTAAAATGATAAGCTTGTTATATAGAGGAATGACATCAGTAGCTGCATTATAAATGTACAACCATGAATATTGGTGTTCAACATGTATATTAGGTGTTAGAACGACAACGCCAGAAGACTAATATGTTAATTAACTATGAACAAATAGATAATTGTTCATCTTTTTTTTTATAAATATGCATAAATATATATATATCTTCTCGTAGGTGATGTTTGTGGGTCTTTGCTTTTATGCTTCATTGGTAGGAGAGATGGAAAATTGGAGGAAAGAGATAGGAGGAAGGAGGGAAGAGACATCCCAAGAGAAGGGAGGGTACCCATCCATCCTTTTGTTTGATTGAGTGGATGGGAAGGGAAGGAAGTGGCCCTTTCCTTAGTTTGTTAGGAGGGATGGAAAGATATTGCCTTAAGACATATTTTACCAATTTAAACCTCTATGGCATTTCAACAAAGTAATTTAGTAGATAATAGTAGGGCAAAAATGATATTTCATATTTATGCAACAATTATTCCTTCTTTGCTTTTTTATTTCTCTTCTGCCCGGTTAAGGTGGGCCTGAAGGGTGTCTCATACCTCCTTTCGTCCTCCTTCTCTTCCCTTTCATCCAACCTAGGGGTGGCAAAATTTGACACAACCCGCCAACACGACTCAAACACGACACAAAATTATTGGGTTTGGGTTGACCTTAATCGTGTTTGTGTCATAATCATGTCAGCCCGTTTAATTAATAGTGTCATGTTCGAGTTTTGTAATTCAACCTGATTAGACCCGTTTAATTAATCGTGTCGTAATCGTGTCAGGTGAACCCGTAACCCAATTACTATGACATTTCTATTATTTCAATATAAATTCAATATGTATATTGTTTTTGGTCTTTTTTTGAAATTGTATTGTCCCAATTATTCTTTTTTTCCTGAATTTAGTCATCTATTATCTCAAAATTTTCAACATATTCACATTTTATACTTAAGTTAATAAACGAGTTACATGATCCATTTAAGTTAAACAGGTTAATCGGGTCAACCCGTGTAACTCATTTAATAAACCACTCGTATTAATGTCAAGGGTCCCTGACACGATTATGAGACAGGTGGGTCGTGTTCGAGTTGACCTTTTTAGCAGAATACTCATAGATTGACACAACATGATTATGACCCGCCAACACGAATTGCCACCCCTAGGACTCACTCCAACCAAACAATGGAAACATCCTCCTTCCTTCCTTCCAGCCGAACAAAGCATTAGTTTATTTTTTGGTAGGTGACAGTTGTTGTTTTTTAAAGAGCATAATATTGAAACAAAGCAACCAAAATGTAGTTTATCAGTTTAGATGTTTAATCTTAAGTTCCAAGTGAGAGAAAATTTCAGAAGGTTACTTTACTTGAGCTTATAAATAAGCATTCACTTCTGAAGGAAATAAAAAATCATAGATTAGCCTGTCCAGGCAGTACAGTGTTCTATCATTTGGAGGAAAAAGCATGTTATATCAGGGCCAAACATAAATAGGTAGGAGACTCTCAGGTACAGAAATGAATAATAAAAGTTCATTAGTACGCATAACTTTTACAGGTTTTTAGGTATATTAAGTCATTAAATATTGCTTATAGTTTGAATTAAAACTCATAAACAAATCAATTTATCTAAAAGAACTCTGAGGAAATTAAAACATTGTACGTGGGGTCCCCGATGAGCCACGTGAATTGTTGATATTGAGACATAAGGTAAGACATCTCCTTGATAAAACATGTGTCAACCTCTCTAGCACGACACATGTCAACTACTCCTGAGACACGTGCACTGGGAAAGTGAAACACCTTAGCCTTGACTCTATGCAACTTGAGGAGTTCCTCGAGTCCTTTATTTTGGCACTTTAGTGTCTCTGAAACTTTCCTGGTTCAGAGGAGGTACTCAAGGAGCTCCTGGACAGCAACTGCAATGTTACCCATGCGTCATGTTGTAATCTCCACATTCATTGTGTACGCTCTCTTCAATTTCTATGAACCAAGCAACCACTATGATTACTGCATCATGTTGTGATCACAACAATAGTAGTTTGAGTTTGCTGAACATTATGACCCCAATGATCATGATGCAGACAACACATCATGTATTGAGGCTGGTGATTATAACATCTCCAACAGCATAAAGCTGAAATTCTCTTTGCAATACTTGGGTTTCCTTTTCTTGGTTAAGTTTAGGACAACTCAAGGTTCCCAAGTCACCCTAGAAATATGTCTCACAGGAACCCATCCCTGAGGCACAACACACACACACCGGTAGACGAGTATAATGTCGCACAATGCATATTGACCAAGCTATTGAGGAGAATGACACATGATGCATAAAGAGCATCCAAAAGACAAATGGTAATGGCCCTGACATGTGCACACTTGTAAATAGGAGATACTTTATAAGATAACTATTAACTTCTGAGAATAACTCTAGGCAAGTCCTATGCCACACTATCTCACTCTATCTCTAGACACTGCCTCATCTCCGGTCCTTCTTGATAGTCTCCAGTCCTCCTCCTCAATAGTCTGCCTCAGCTTCTGCCCATCTATGACCGCCTATCAGTCCCATTTATTAATATGCGAGAGTAACCTCCCTTACTCAAACCCCATACAAAATGAAAAATTGAATCACTAGTTACCAAGTAATGTGATCTAATCAATCAAGCTTGTTAATACTTAATAGGGTGATTAGATAGTCTTCTCTAGATAACATGATCTTGAATTTCAAAGGCTACAGTTTTGTTTTTATTTCATCTTTATAGCATTTTCAAGCATAAAAACTAACTTTAAAACTCAAGAAGTCATTCTGCTGTGAGACTAATCTGCACTACCAATGAAAATTTGCATTAGAGAACTTTAAAAGTTTAATTCCCCTATCCTAATTGCTTAATGCTTATAACACTACAACCTTTTTTATTTCTTTATATACTTCTATCTAAAAGTTGTTCATAAATGGAAAATGGTGCCTTTACTAATCTGTGTATCATGGATGCCTTAGAGAAAAACTCTCATATTATAATCCAAATTGGTTTTGTTGCTTAAGAAGACAATGGTTGTATTTACTACAATTCAAGTGCTGTACTAGAACACGACAATTTTATATCAGTTGCAAACTTGATCAGCAACTAGGTTGGCCTTTTAATTTTTTTCATTTCAATTAATCATATCATCAGGTGATCGCCAAGTTTTGACCATAGCTGAGATGCACAGTAACCATCAATGAATATAAACTATAAATTTCAACACATTACTACTCATTTGTAGGATGTGCTTTAAGTATTCTTGATAACATAATCCATCAAGAAAGACAACAAAAACAGAGACATTGCATGACCAGTAGCTACATCCATTTAGAAGAGAAATGGCACCTTGAATGACGAAAATAGAAGTATTGCAGCCAGTAATAGGTTTACCGCCTCGAACCTCTAAATTAACAAAAAGACAAAAGATTCAGAAAGGAACCCAACAAATGGAGAATAAATGGAGGAAATATAAGAATAAAATGGAAAGATGTAAAACATACTAGGACATGGATCATAAATATCCCTTTTATATTTGCTCTTATATGAAGGGAGAAAACCATTTTGGTGATCCCTGATTTTGAAGCCCTCGTCATTTTCCTTCCCAAAAAACCATCTCGTATATATATGGACATTTCTATGTTAGTGCTAATATTAGGGTTTAATAGAAATTTTATACTCAACTTGCAAACATTCAAATTGAAGTGTCCTTGAATTAACATTCAGACAAAGTGAGACAATACTTGAGAGAGATAAAGAAAGACAGTTAATCAATTTTTTTTTGGTTAGTCAGGGAGAATAAAAATATTGGAGAAGAGAAAGAGAGAGATAGTTCAACAGAAATGGAGAATAGAGTAATTAAAAAGATTCTAAATAAATGGAAGAGAGAATCACAGAGCAAGGTAAAGCTCATGCTCATTGTGCATGGCAACCGTCTTTGTAAGCACATATGCATGCATGTAGAAATTTTATAATCAATTTGCAGAAATTCAAATTGAAACGAAGTAAGATAATTAACTCAAGAGAGTGTTAGGAAAAAGTGTCATGTGTTGGCATATTCCGTGAGCAAAAGTTGTGTCTTGGTCTATATGTTGTGTCACTTTAGTTAAAAGATTGCATCAACGTTGAAGTCGTGATTGTAGATTGAAGACTGGGCCAAAAGATCGCATCGACATCTTGCTTCAAGCTCCATCAGTCAAACAATATATAAAAGATACGTGACACAAAAGACCATAGGTTCCAGGGTGATTAATTAATAATTCAGTTGATTTAAAAGTTAATTATGAAAATTTGACTAAGATTATCTAAGAAATAATTAGGAAACTTGAATTAATTTGGAGTTAATTTTAAACTAATTATTAATATAGTTATAAAGTTTAAAATTGAATATTATTTAACTAGGAATGAATTTGGAATTTTAATGTTAGTTAAAAAGCTTAGATTTTGAGCTTAAGTTGAAACCAGTTTAAAAGTTGATTTTAATAAAGATTTCAAGTCGTGAAAACTGACCTTTGTGTCTTCAAAAATTCATTAAAAATAAAATATTTGGAATCTTGTGATGAGCTTTGTATATTTAGAAACTTGAATCTATAAGCTTTCCAACGATATATTATATGCCTAATTTATAATCCGTTTGACATTCGAAATCAGGTTATGTGCAGTCAGGTTCAGCAGAAAAGTTTGATTGATCAAACCTAAATCTCAATCAATCGAAATTAGACCATAATTGCTCGACCAAAAGCTCAATCAAAACAATGCTATTGTGGTTCGATTGATCAACGAATGTGTGAAGTGTTCTGGAACTTCTCCAACTCAAAATTCTAAAAGGTTTAGTTTTTCTTTTCTGATTACAACTAAGAAACCCAATTTCTTTGGACTAAAAGCACTATATAAACACCTCTAGGCTCTCATAACACACATATATAAATAAGATATCTCTTTACACACATTATTGATAGAGCAAATAGAGAGATCATATACTTTAGAGAGCATATTTATCTTTCATCAATCATCCATATTGCATTAGATGGTGAGTTATAATTCAGAGTGCTGATCATCATTATTCTTGTGCTACACGGAGAATTCAACACTGAAGTGTTTCTACACGACGAACATGAAACCTGGATGACTAGCCATGGAGATCAAAGTGTTTATGGTGAAGCGGATCATGTAAGAATGGATCTCTTGACGGAGCAGACAGATGACTTGGAGACTGAAATGGAGAGTTTAACGTTAGTCTGTGTCAGGAGGTAACTAGGGGTTTTCTAAGGTTTGAAAAACTGGTACCTAGTTGTAATATCTCTTTCTCATGGTAGATTTGATCTGTTCGGACTAGATCCCATAGTTTTTTCCCGTTGGGGTTTCCACGTAAAAATTATGTGTTCGTGTGGTTACTTAATTATTTATTTTCACTCTCTATATTTTAACCAATTCATATTGTTGCGCTTGTTAGAATATAAAAATAAGTTATAGTTAATTAAAATTGTACAGGATCTATTCAGCCCCTTCCAAATCAATTTAGGGCCTTGTGCTAACTCTACGTCAGAACCTGAGGTTATGATCCTAGAAGATTCTAAATGAAAAGAAAGAAAGAATCACAGGGTGAAGCAAATCTCACATTCATTGAACATGGCACCCTTCTGTATTTTTGTATGCACGCATGAATGCATGTATAGTGTATATGTGTATGTAAATCAAATCAGTAACTAACCTGAAGGGTGGCTGTTCCAAGAAGTATCAATGACAGTCTAAAGATTATTGCACCAGCGATACCATATGAAAGCACCCGATTCTATATCACAACATGAAAGCAACAACCATCGACAAACTTTTGACATCAAATAAAAGCACTAACATTTTGATATTGAAGAGAGAGAGAGAGAGAGAGAGAAGGGGGGAGGGGGAGAGAGAAGGATCTGAATGTTGCATGATAATCTAATTAATTAGCACGAAAGTGTGATAATACACCTGATACATCATCGGCACTTTGAAGTACTTGAATATCAAAACAAAGACAAATAGATTGTCCACGGACAAACTCTGCTCCAGTAAGTACCTAACATATAATTAAAGGCCATCATGATGGAAATTGGCCTAAGTCAAAACATGAAACTTAGGTTGAGAAGGCAGAAACGTAACATAATATACAACTGCGAAACGTAAAAGCAACTACGGAACAGAAGATAAAAAAATTAACGTGTTAAAAGAAAAGGTTTTAACTAAAAAATAAGATGACTTGAAGGATTAATCTATGCCTCTCAACCATACCTCCCCCTTCACAAATGTGGGATAATGCGTTTGTGAAGCGGGAAGTATGGTCAAGAGCCATAGCTTAATCCTAACAGAGTTTTGCAACTAATCATCACAACTTGTGCTGCTTGCTCCAAAAAAACTTGCACAAAGGGCCATTACACCTGCCAGGATAGCCTTATGATAAACACGCCTAACAATAATTCTAAGGAAGGTCATTGAAACCCAAAAATTAAGAAGTGTTTGGGCCATCAATTGAAATTTAGAGTTTCCTTAACCGGGCAAACTCCAAATGATGAGTGTCACATACAAGTACAACAACACAATTTTCAGGGGTGCACTCTAGCATTGAGATAATAGGCCGTCATGCAAGACTCCCACTGACACAGCTATGCCAAAAGTGGGAGAAACCCCATACCTCTCTTTTCTTTTCTTTTCTTCACCCCCATTCTAATTTGGGATTCATATATAGTCCAAAATGCAGCAATATCCTTAGATTATACATTTCAATTTTAAATTTCTTTATTACCTATTAATTTCTGTTGCCCATGGTAATTGAAAATTCATTTCTGGCAAAGAAATAAGTTATACTATCTCATGAAACCTTGAAGCAGGTCTAAAGTTTTTTTTTTTTTTTTTTTTTTGGGGGGGGGGGGGGGGGGGACACAAAGAAAGAAAGAAGCTGTAAAGAGAATCTTCTTTTCTTTCCCTTTTTTTCTTGCCACGAAATACAAAACCCCCGCATGTGTAACTTGTATACTTTTTATTTCCCTGATTTATGATTCATGCTCCATACCCAGCAAAAAACTCAGATGCTTTGTCAACTCCATCTTTCAAACCCAAACCAATACCAAATGCCACCGCAGTGCATACCTAAAACAATAAACAATTACATTACATTGACTTCAGTTGAGGGTATTCTAAAACCAACAAGTCAAATATAAATAAATATAATCTGGGAGGTCCTTACACATAAGGCAACATTTGTAACAGAGGATTTATAACTTTTGGGCACATGATCTTTTTCTTCCAGATCGCCAACATAAGACGTAGTGGGCAAAGTCTCAAAATTGTTAATGTCATCACGTGATTGAGAACTAGATGTCTCTCCTTCTGAAGATTCATTTCAGCAACACATTATATTCAAAGAGACTACGGCAATCTGCATAATTTCTGAAACATTTTGGTAGAGGATGTAGGATATGATGCATATTCCGCAAAATAATTACAACATTTGATATCAACATAATGCAAAAAATGTTGGTTTTGAAGCATTGTTCTAGTTAAAGTTAAACCACTAAAGTTAGCATAACGATCATGATTCACCACAGCATTACAGCAAGCTAGTCTAATAAATTATGATTAAATTCCATCATTAATATAAATCATTCTTGACTTAACTCAGAAGTATATAAATCATTTTCCTTGTATCTGTTATCTTAAAGTTAGGTGATGTTATTACTCATTTGGTTACAAGTCAAGAGGTACCATTTTTGCTTTGCAAACCAATATTTTCTTCCATTTTGGTTCACAAGACATTGTAACCGAAATATACCTAATTTTCAATAAATGGTACTCCAAATTTATAATTTAGTGCCTTATCCATATAATTTCAATTCCTTTCAATTAGCAGAGTCGTTTTAGGTATTGGACATGTGCAATGAATTTCACTAAAATTTCACCTGAGTTAGATAACCCTTCCTTCTGTTCAGTTCCTCTGGAACAGGAAATTGGTGAACAATGGACTCGTCGAACTGCAATCCCAATTAAACACATGTATGAGCTGAGATTATTCGTATCTGTGACTAAAAATGCATGTCCATGTATGCGTGCACATATACATATATGTGTGTGTGTGTGTGAGACAGGAGGGGGTGTGGAAAATACCTGAATGTGATGGAAGTATGTGAGGGTAAAAAAATTGAACCCTAGACCACTTGACAGCTTGAAATGATGGTGAGGTTTGTGAAACCCTAAGCAAGGTTGAATCGAATTTCAGAGGACCTTGAACGCCGTTGTGGATGACAGAAGCTAGTCCCATTCTTCAGTGTGTATATATATGTGTGTATAGAGAGAGGTTTGTAAAATCAAAACAAATCGATACAAAGAAAGCCGTCCACAGAGTTTCACTCTATCGACTCATAGATATCTTATCCGTATTCGTATAGCGGTGGGGGATTGGTGGTGACTACAGTCCAACGTCCGGCGAAGTCGATCCTTTTCTGTCAAGAGTCAGGTGGTCCAACCAAGTACCCAAGTGAGGCTACTGTCGTTTAAAAAAGGGGTTAATTCATAACCCCCGCTGATATATATATTTTAATCACATAAACAGTCTTATTTTACTTAAACCTTATGGACGTTTTCAAATTTTCATCAATATTAATCTAATTTGTCAATTTACTATCAAACACCGGTAATTTTCTTAAGCTCTATTTGGATAAACGAACAAAAAATAAAAGAAACGATAACATTAGTAATGAAATAAAATAAATAAAAGAGATAATAATATATATCACGTTTAGATAAATTATAAAAGAAAATAAAAGAAATGATAGTATTTTTGTTTAAAAAAGATAAAGGAGAGAAAATAAAATAAATTATTTTAATCAATTTATTATCATGTCTTTTTATGTTCATATTACAAGATATATCTAAATGTCTTTTAAATTTTGTTCTTTAAAATGTAAGAGTTATTTTTTATATTATGAAATATTTTCTTATTTTTATCATTTTTTTTCAAATTGGACTTTTGGAAAGAAGCAAGAATGGAATAGAATGCCCATTCTAACTATTCATTTGTTTTATATAAATTTTAAGACGAGAATGGTCATTTTCTTGGAATGAAAATTTATTCCATAGTTAAACTTATGAAATGGGCGTTCCATTCCCAGTAAGATTAAAAAAAAATTATATGACCAAAAAACCCTTCACATCTATCACCACTACCATCACTACATTGGCTCTACCACCACTACCATCGGCTTTACCACTGCCGCCTCCACGCCCACATCACCAGCTTCCTACTCCATCACACCACTACCTCTATATAGCCACTTTCCTCTACACCAATCCATCATCGTCGTCGCCACATTGCATCACCACCACACCACTGCCACTACCTCCACATTGCCACCACCACTCGTACCGCACCACCGCCATATTGCCACCTTCCTCCATCATCACTCCCATCACACTACTCTACCGCACCACCATCACCACATCGCCACCTTCTTCCACCGCCACCTTCCTCTACCACCTCCACATCGTCACTTTCCTCCACCACACCACCACACCTTGTTACCACATTCCTCCATCACCACATATTTGTTGGTTTAATTTATTTGTCACTGGGAGGAGTATTTTAGAGCATTTGATTTCAAATTTATTTAATTCTCACCTCATTTCATATTTGCAACCAAACAATAGAATGAGAATGATCATTCCATTCCATTTCTAGTTTCATTCTATTTCATTCATGCATACCAAATGCAGCATAACAGAAAAGACTGACATAAATTGCATGTGCAAAATTATAAGCTTTATAGGACCAAAATGCTTCTTACAATGAATTATTTGAGTTTCTAAATTTAATTAAATGACATGGACAAGTTAGTCAATTCACAAAATCTGTAATCTTATTTGATCAATTTTATTAGTTAAATGATTTATTTATTAGTTCGGAGGGATATGTGATGAATATTCATTGTATAAGAGATTATTGTATAATCCCTTTAACCAATAACTTATTTTGTTAGTGAATAAGAATAAATAAATAAATAATGTGAGGAAAAAATATATTATTAATTATGAAAATAAATAAATAAAATGTATAGTTAAAGAAAGAAAAGAATAAATGATATTCGTAAGTTTCTATTGTGTTTGGAAAAATATAATTGGCCTATATTTTTGAATGGTAAGAAAAAAAGTACAATTTATTTATTATCCTTCTGGAAGAAAAAAACAAATTGTTTATTATAAAAAAATGCAAACTAATAATTATTACTCTTCTAAAGTTTACTTCTAAGTTGTTTCAACTTTAGGATAGCTATTTTATTTGTATAATCGTATTTTATTTTCATTTCTAATTATTTTAAAACAAGTACCAGAAAAACTTTTTTTTATTATTGGTGTTCGTATTTTGTCCGTGACCTCTCTCAATTCACAAAGTTTGGGACCGGACATCTTTATTCCAACTTTGGCTTTGCTAAATCTGCAAAAAATATACTCGGTATAAAATAGTTCTGGAAGGATAAATTTATAATTTTAGTTTGTCTAAAGGGCAAAATGGAGACTACCAAATGTTGCATAATGATACTTTTCTACCTAACAAGTAACAACGCAGAATGTGGATGGTACTACTAATTATCCTTACAAAAATAAATACAAAAAATTTAAAATTAAGGCCAATGCGTAACTGCATTGTTAGCAATGTTGTAAAAAAAATTACTTCAACTGCACTAAACGAAGAAATTAAAGAAAAAAGAAAATATTCGAGAATAAGTAACACAGTCAAGTGTATAATAGTCATTCAACCAAAAACTATTTAATAGTTGAGTATTTTTTTTGTGTTAGTTCAAGAGTTATTTTTCAAAAATTAATAGTTCAGGATTTTTTTATTTTAATTTATATTTTCCTACATTTTAGGTAATTAATTACCAAAAAGTAACTATATATTTTTTTTTTCCTTTTTGACTTTTAAATAACAAGAGTGAGAAAGTGAAATGCTAATATTACAGCATCATTATCTTAATGCGAATATCATTGCAGTATCATTATCTTATATATTTGTTTCATGAGGCGACGCAGCAAAAGAATCAACAAGATAAAAAAAGGTTAGTCACACAGCTCTCTCTCTCGTCCATAGTTTCTCACTCGGTCTCTTCTCCTCTCATCAGCTTCCATCAATGGAGACACCAACGAACACGCAGACAGAAGAAAACCCTACACAAACCCTAGATCAACACCAACCAACAGATCCTCCAACACCTCCCACCGAAGACCACCCTCCCAACACCAACCCCTCACCAACCCTCCAACAGCCACCATCGTCCGCCGCCAGCGCGGACGCTTCCACCAAGGACGGCCACGAACCGAAGAGCGTCGGTGACTCTGAGGCTGCCGGGTCTCCGATGGGTTCCACGGCTACGAACAACAACAGCAACAACGACGTGATCGTTTCCGATACTCAGAAGAAGATCCGCCGAGCCGAGCGATTCGGGATGACCGTGCAGCTATCCGAAGAAGAGAAGCGGAATTCTCGAGCTGAAAGGTACTATCATTTGTATCTATATGTGTGCATATATCTCTATACTCACATACATATGTTGTTTTCATCATATACACATAGGCTAGGGTTAGGTTTGCTTATTTTGGTTATGCTATAATTTGAAATTCATGTTCTACTTTTAAGATTGGATTATGTTCTATGATTATTAATTACTCAGCCCGATGAACATATTTATGATTGTGTTAGTGTAACTTGACATACGTGGTATTTACATCTAAATATTAAATATGAGACCCTGTGTGTTGCCCTATAGACCAATGAAAGGCATGTTCCTGGGAAGAAGAAATTCTCAATGGTCTCAACATTTAGAAATTTTCGGTAAGGATGAGGGCCAAAGTAAGGTGTGACCAATTTATGAGAGAGAGATTAATAAGAGATCGATTGTAGGAAATTGAAATGCTTTAAGACAAGCAATTGATATTAAATTTTACTTTATTATTACTATTAATTGTTCATTGTTAACACTTCTCGATCATTCAAGTTGATTTGTCCAATTTTTTTCTTAGACTACGATCAAGAGCAATTGGCATTTGTCAAACTTGAACTAGGTTAAGGACGTCTGAAGAGGCCTTAGCTGGTGCCATTCATGTGAATAAGCTAGAGAAGGCTATTCCGATATCAGCAATCTGTCGCAGCTGGCTTTCTTAAACTTGTGAATACTGTACTTGTGTATAGTTAAAAACCATGATTTATATGGATCTGGCTTAGTTTTGCTGCTAGAATGAGATTGTGTTGGCTTCCATTACCTGGTTCTTCTTTTCGCCAACAAATTGGCTTTTTTTTTCATTGAATATCATTTAGTAAGCTGTGCTTTTCTTCTCAAAAACTGGGCATATCCATTTTCCTTGGCAGTTGCAATTTATAGGGCAAATGATTGCATTTGGATTCACCTTTCTCCCTATTTACTGATCAAACTTGTCAAATGTGGACCTGTCTCCTTGCAGGTTTGGTACTGGCTCCAGTGCACATGGTTCAGAATCTTCAGATGCATTGAAGAAATCAGAGGAGCAGAAGAGAAAGGCTAGAGCAGACAGGTTTGGTTTTCTGCCGCCTCAGTCTACTACTTTCAAAGTCCCTTTTTGTTGGATTTGCTAAAAATCAAGTGCTTTGTTTGATTTCTCTATTGGTGCAAATTGTATATGATCCTTTATGTCGGTTCTCAGGTTTGGGCTTGTGCAGTCTGTTCCTGCTGATGAAGTGGCAAAGAAGAAAGCTAGGCTTGCCAGGTTTGAAGCAGTTTCCAAGACAAATTCACTGGAAGAAGATAAAAAGAAAGCAAGGGCAATCAGGTCTGCTTCATTGCAAAACTTCGGCTTCCACCCTCTATTATAGTAGGGAAATGATTGTAATGCATCTAACAAGAATAAAAACCTATATTTCTGCTTAAGCATTAACACTTGTATAATTTCAACATTATTTTTCCAGATTTTCTCAACCTCCGTCAAGTGCTCTATCACAAGTGAGTGGCGATGGAAACATTGAGCTGCCGGTATGCCATTGAAAATGGGTTACTTTTCAAACTTGAAGGTGTGCTCTGTAACTGCATTGTTTTCGGTAGTGATTCTTCTGATTTTTAAATTTCAGAAGACAGTTATTGCGGCCAAGGCTGGTGGAGGGGCGTGATTGCTCATTTGTTCTCCTAAGTCTTCTATTTACAGTAAGATTCATTCGAAGATGTGATTTGCCTTGAGAGTCAATATGTCCTATCATATTTGTTTAATTGCTTTCCTTTCTCATATAATGAATTAGTCCCATTCATGAGCTATCATAATTAATTATTTGTCTCACTTTGGCAGGTTTAGAGCTCTAACATTTTGCGACTCCCCAATTGTCTGTATGCCTTTTTTTCTTCTTCTTTAAATATGAATCCCTGAATGCGGACTCTTCCATTATTCGACACCTTCCTGTGAGGAGCAGCACAAGATTTTGGGGGCACAAAGAAGCTTACTCTCATCATAGGTGCAGTTGATGCAGTTTTTCCTGGTGAGGCCTAGGATAATCAACAGATACCTCCTTAGTGTTAACTTATCTGAAATGACCTTCCGAGAGTATAAAAAATACTGAAATTATAGCCCGGGAAAAATCTTCAGTTCACTGAGTTTCTAATATAGACACCTAGATTATCTTGAAACTACTGACTTGACTTGGTTTTATTTAAGGACATTACCACCAGTTTTCTCTAATTGACGTGGCCAGCATTTCAAATCAATGTGTAGTCCTGTGTAGGTGATGCCTGATACCTTAAATTTCAGTTGAAGTCAGCAGTAGTAAGTTGAATGCAGTGAGTTTAATATAATCTGATCCAAGATATCTAGTGTCAAAGTTGCTGTATTACTTCATGTAGAATTGTGGCCATTGCTTGGTGTGGTGGTAAAACCTCAGTCAAAGAACAGTCATTTTGTGCAAAATTATTCAAAAAATGTTAGGTTTGGCTCTATTCCACCCTTCTCAGCATGCTGCGTAGGTGGACTTCCACTGGTTAATAGCTCTATTCCACCCTTCTCAGCATGCCACGTAGGTGGACTTCCACTGGTTAATGGCTCTTTTACTTTGTATAAAACTCTGCCCCACTCTTGTAGAAGGATCACCTTGTTAATTGAAATTATTTAATCTGCCTGCTGTGATTGAATTACATTTGAGAGCTTTAGATTATTTTGGAATGTTCAAATCATGGTCTTTTATTGGAATGAGCAACCAATGGTTTATTTGAAAAATGACATAGGAATCAAACTTGCAGTATTATGCTTCCTGACTCTATATTGAAAGCTTCCAAGGTCAGTCTATGAGATTTCTTGCACAAAGCATCTTTGCATTTAGATTAAGGCCTATAATGCTTGCTCTCTCTCTCTGAGTATAGACTCACATGTGAGGGTTTTGTGGGTTCCACTTTCATGTGCCATTTCATGGGGGAGGGAGTGGTTACATATTTTCACCAGATATCGTGGATCAGTTGATATTAAAATTGTGTGTTCTCTCTGAACGTTACTTTCGTATGTCATGTAGTGTTGGAAATATGTACATGTGTTATATACATATTGCTGTTTTCCAACTTGATTGTGATAATTGTTACAGAGAGGATGGAACAAAATTTATGGTAAAAACTGTCAGGTAGGATTTCTGGCAAGTGGATCTTGTTGTGATTTGTTCTTAAGAAGATTGGTATTCAAATATACAATATTTTTCCTGGTCTATAATTCCCAGAGTTTCTGTTATTCCCAGTTTGTCATTCGAGTTAAGTTGACACTTAGAAGGTTACTTGTTGATTCCCTTGGCCTCACTGGATGAATTGCCCCGCTGGAGTAGAGTTGGATTTGCAGAAGAAAGTGATGGAGGATGTTTGATAACAGGGATTTGTAGTTTTGCTGTTGCACCTAAGCATAATTAGTTTCTCAATTTGTAAGGACTGAAGTCGAGTGGGGTTGTACCTTTTATTGTTCTATTTCTTTTAATTTACTTAATAAATCTTGTTGGAAAATTAATCTGATGTTTTTTGTCATGCTTTGTGAAACCTTTCATTATAATGTGTTAGTTTCTGTTACCCTTGGCTATCCAGAGCTAAATGAGGTATAGATATTAAGTGCACCCGGCGCATGTGCGCCGGGTGCATCCCAGCCGTCCATGCGCTACCGCGTGTAGTGCACGTAAGGCTGGGATGCACCTGGCGCCCGGTGCATCGTATACCTGCTCCTAAACGAGGATATCTCTCATCCATCTTGGGACTGAAACTGTCTTGGAGGTGTTTTGTTGTCAGTTACTCTGATGCACACAGGTAAATTTACCACTGTTGTTTAGATAAATGTAATGATCATTTTCCACGTGTTAGAATAATTATTCACTTGAATATATTTTGTTATAATACTTGGTGATGAGATGACTGAGGGTTTGTTGTTATTGGCCATTCGTCAAGCTTGGATTCTAGTATTCGATGTTGAGTTTTACAGTATATATAGTTGATTGATATTAACCATTGTGTATATAAACGTCACTGTATCGATGGGCTGGACCCTGGTGAATTTATTGGATCTAGTGTTTAAAGCCAATTCTCAATCATTTTTCTCCTTGTTTCTTTGCTGTTTTCCATCATTTTTCTCTTCATTTTTGGAACAAACACGACACAGATATCTTTGTTTCTTTTTCAACCACCTCATTCTGCGCGGTGTACCGTACCGAAACATCACTGTCAAACTACATACTATCATTTTTCTTTAATAAAATGGAAGAGTCCTCAATTCTCTATTTGGTCGTTCAAACAATAGTATTACTGCTGATTTAATAGTCAAGAGCTTAGTTGAAACATGAGCTACGAATAAATTGAAAAAAAAAAGCTACAATGAGGATTTGCTCACTGTTGTATTGATAAGCTTATGAAGTTGACTTGACAATTCAAGATACAAACTCGCAGTGAGAGTGCGGCCTTACGGTAGACTTGCTTTTCTCATAATTCATTAAGGGGTCTCTAAACTTTGGACATTTGGCCTAATGAGCCGGTGTAGTGCATGGACTTGCAGATTGTACCTCACAATATGATAATTCAACATATAATACATGATATTATCAAAATAATTACATACAATATGCCCTGCCAAACTTACTGGGAAAAAATGATTTCTTTCTTTCTTTCTTTTTCTTTTTGATAAACAATAAAAAAAAAAAACTATAGTACATTTCATAATTTCCTCTAATTCCAATTCTAATTATGAGTTATGAGCTAGGATGGAATTTGAAAAAGCAAGTCATGAATAGAATGACAACTTAGAAGTTAGAACTTTTGTAATTCCACAATCAACATGAAACACAAATCTTGGGAACAGATAGGAACCTGTGGTGGTTTGAAGTTGGTATTGAGGTCAAAGCATAAGATAGATACACCCAATACATATGTTCCTTGTAAATTGCAATTTGTTGTCTATATAAATGCATACTCAACTCAACTACTTGTACACAAGAAACACCCTCTGTATGCATCATCAATGCAGAACAAACAAGGCTTACTAAATTTATATTTTTAAGTTGAGCCAGCTTTAATCATCATGTGTCTTCTCTGCATTGAACTTTGAATCATTTCTCTAGCAAGCCTTAGAGCATCAAGAACATCTTTAACACTAGCATTAACAATATGCAACTGTGGCTCAATGCTCCGCGACGATTTTATAGGCAAATCAACTGGGACTAACGCCAGTGAGTTATCCACCACATCACTCTTTTCATCTCCATTAATCTCCTCTTCAATTGAAGATTTGAAACTACAGAAATTCAAACAGATTATCAGAATTTGAATCAATCCTAACTAGCATAAACAAACCTCACATGAACATGTCATTCACGTTTATCAATTTTACGGACACAAACACACTTTCACATGCATACAGATACAAACATGAGTTAGGAGTAGGACCAACTTGCACATGGTGTAACAATACTTACTTTTATTTGTCAAATCAATTGCTCAATCATATACGACTACATTTTTTTTTATCTCTGTATATGGTGTTTGTCAATGTATGCAAAATTTGAACTCAATCAACTCAAAGCAACTATCTAATTCGTCTCTCTTTAAAATAAAACTCTAATTTGGAGTTTGATATTGAAAAAGACAAGCATGTGTGACATTGACATGCATGTGTGACATTGATAAGGCCCGTCTAAATCTTCAATTAATTTGAATCTGACACATATACAACCATAAAAAAAAAAAAAAGCATTCATTCTAAGGATTTTTGAAAACATTTATATGTGCAATAAGAGCTTATAATTGTATTATGTAAGACTAGTGTATTGTGTGTATGTTATACTTACCAAATTAAATGTAGACGAAATATTGGTCACATACCTTTCATCATCTCTCTTTGAATCATCATACTTTCGACTTGATTCAAGCTTACTATGCTTGTCAGAATTGGCTTCACTTGTACAACTGAGAGTCTCTTCAATTAGACTATGATGGCTTTGATTAGAATCATCAGAAATGGTATTTTGTGTGACACAGTGCTTCAAATTTGAGACTATTGGGCAATTTGACTCCTCCATTGTGCCAAGATTATCACATTTTGTAGAGTTTGTGATTTGGGTTTTGGGTTTTTGATCTTGTGGTTCTTTGGTACCTGAAGAGGCTGTAGATGATACAGAGGTTATGTCACTCCTCTCTAACATGCTTGAATGCTCCGAGTCTTCTGAAACATATGATATATTGAAGGACTCGAGCTTCTTCATTAGGGATTTTAGCTTCTTCTCAGCTTTGTTTCTTGATTTGATTTCTATCCTCAATTGGTTCTCTAGTTCTATCAGCTGTAATACAGAGAGAGATCAAGTAATTAATGGGAAATTGTAATTGCAAATTGAGAGAGGAGATGATATTAGCAGTAAAATCAGAAGAAAAGGAAACAATGGATGAATACCTATGTGATTATACATCAAACTACAAACAACCACACACACATATATATATCGAGAGAGAGAGAGACCTTGTTTCCCATTTGCTCTGTTTCCTCCTTGGCAGCCCGTGAAGCCACTCTCTCTGCTTGCAATCTTCCTCTTAAACACTCCACAGTCCTCAGACCATCGTCTCCTTCCATCTTCTTCTCACTGAAAGAAGAAAATCCCATTTGACAGATTTGAAAAAAAAAAAAAAAATGCAAATAGGAATACACACACACACACACACACACACATATATATATAAAGAGAGAGAGAGAGAGAGAGAGAGAGAGAGGGAGTGAAATTAGTGAAAATCCACCTCCGTTTTCCATCTGCATTGCCACCACTCATCATCTTGTTCTTGTTCTTTGCCCTTTGACTGAAACAAACCGAATTAAGTTGTCCTTGCAACTTAATTGTTGATCTATATCTACAGTACCCAAATTTCGTTAAATTCTATAAAAACCGAAAGACCCACCTTTGATCAGCTGCAATTGATTTAGATCAGACCTTAAACAATGTATAAACAATTCTGAGAGATTTACAAGAAGTACGAAATGTCAAACTTTAGAGAGTAGAGTATACTACTAATATTTTCTCGGGAGAACTTTTATTTATGCAAAAACAAGGCAACAACATTTTTAGAAAACCAAGGTCTGAGGCTCTGACCCTTTGCCCATATATGGATATACAGTGAAAGAGATGTATACAGTATACTCTTTTGTTTCTCACTTCTCACCCAAGGGCAGTGTCCTCCACTTTTTTTCTTCTAAAATATTTTGCCTTTTCTTTTTTTCTCAAACTAAGTAATATTTTAGCTGTTCACGTATTAAAAAAAAATAAAAAAATACAAATATATACCCATTAACCTTTCATTCACTCCAATGCGAACACTCTAATGAGATCTGAATTGAAACAATTTTTTAATATTGATAAAAAAAGTCAAATAAATTATTTAATAATACTTTTGATTTAGTTTTCATAAATCATGAGAGCCATAAAATCTTTGATATATTCGGTATAAATATATCACGTGAATTTTAATCGTGAGTGCATGACACGTAAAATGAGTTCCACTGCACGTGTACATCATATAAAATTCGAATTCACTTTATCAATATATTTACACATGCAGACGTATTTGAAAAACATTACTCAGTTGGCAGTTTTTAAGAAAAAAAATAGGTAGCATAAATGGATATCTCAGTTTTACAGATTTTTATTCTTTAAGTAGAGAGAGATGGGCGCGTTTATGAGTATATTTTTGAAATTCAAAATACATGAAGGATGATGCAAGTTTGTTTGTGTCCGTGTATGTCACGTGATGTTCCTGAACTGTCCACACAACTCTTGCAGTCATATTTATTTGGTCGGTACTCATATTAAACTCCTGACGGTAAATGACAAAATAACCAATTTTTTTTTTTTGTTTTTTTTTACACTTTTGTATCTGAAACAAATAAAGGCATCTTCTACTCAGCAAATACATACAATTAAGTTTAAAAATGAATAAAAATTTCTTTAACTATATTTTTTAACTTGAAAAATAAGTTTAAAAAGCATTACTCAATAATTAAAGAGTGAATTAATTTGATTATATATATATATAATTGTATATTGGTTAAGGCATTCTCCTTCCTTCTAACAACAAATAAAGTCACATAGCAAACAAATCCATACTTTTTTAATATTTTAAAAAGGGTGAATTAATAATGAGGTGCACTTAATGACATCTCTCACGAGTTTTCAATTAAATTAACATGTTTTGAATACGAAAAATTGCACGCAAATCATATTACCACGTTGTTCATTTTTAAACGGGTCGAGTAAACAAAAAATCATATCATAAAATAAAATTGTACAAAGTATAAACAAGTCAAACGTGACAGTTTAATTTCGTAAAAAATTGTCAAAAAAATAAAATAAAAGAGAATATAAAAGTTTGATTAATAGATGTGATCTAATGTAAATGAATTTTGATACGGAATTTTGACTTTATAATTCTTGTAATGTTCTCTTTGAAACGTTTGTGTACTTCTCTCAAAATGTGTACGTAATTAAGATTAAAAAAAATGGAGAGTTTGTGAGTGCTATAATGACGTGCACCTCATTATATTTTTTTTCTTTTGAAAATATTTCTCTTGCTTATGGGGAAAAAAAATGAAAATTTAAAGGTCTGATGCTCCAAAGACGATACAAATATTTGCAATGAGACCAAGTGGAGCAAGTCCATATATTGGAAATAGTTTGTCTATAAGATTTTGTACTTGTAACCTATGGGGTTTACATAATTATTAGTATTCAATAATGATTTGAATTATACTCAAAGTAATCCCCAAGTTCTTTATTTGATTCTGTCTACCAGTATAGTGATTTTAATAGAGATCTCATTCTTTGATGAAAAGAATGCAAAAAGTGTCTTGAAACACACTCATTATCATTGAATTGAGCGACTTTGTCTTTATGACGACTAGTGCACAGTGGGGCTTGGCATTGGTGGCACTTCACCATTTCTTGGGCCTCATATTTCTGTGCAATATTGTAATGGTTGGAATGCTAGCTTATTGGCACATTTCTTAAATTTCCTTACATTCCCAAGCTTTGAAATAGATATTTGGTAAGTTGGTTTCATTCATTGAGAGACCACTAGCACTTGTAGTTTCATTTCAATCCAAACTCATCTATTAAAACAAGTGGATCCGGTGTAATAATATATTATAAAGAAGGGTGAACATTAATTTTGATTGTATTGGACTATCAAATGACACATAATAATCATATTTTTTTTAAAAAAAGAAAATTTTATTTTATTGACCAAGTCAAAATAAAATTGCTATAATATGATCATAACGTAAAGAAAATATGAATAACCACTAAATTTAAAACTTAAATGGTGATAAGTGACCATTTGAAATTTATTTCGTAAAATGTCCTTATAAAGAATTATTATAGAGTAAAGTGTAAAAACCCCTTGCAATATAGAAAATGTGCAAAAAAACACCCTTGTTATTTTGTATGTGCATATAAATTTCTATAATTTTAAAATTTGGAACAAATTGCCCCTGTTGCATATAATGATGTAATAATTTTTTGAAAAACTCAAAAGTACCATTTTTGTTATTTCACTTTTTAGCTTTTTTAAAATAAAAAAAATCATATAAGGGTATTTTAGCCATTTCATTGTTCAATTTCTCCCAAATTGAAGATTTGTCTTTATTTGCACATGACAAAGGGGTATTTGCACATTTTTCATATAGCGCAAGGGCGGGGGTTGCACTTTACCCATTATTTTATAATGAGAAAATATCACTCACACATCCTGAAGTTTGATGTATTGGCACTCGGTTGCACATTTTTCATACAGTGGGGGTGGGGGGAGGGGGCACTTTACCCATTATTTTAGGCCAAAGTGCAGTAAACCCTTCTGTGTTTTCAAAGAGGTGCAAAATACCCCTGTGCTATTTTTGGGTGCAAATAACCCCCTTAGCTTTCAAATAGTTGCAAAATATCCCCCTTTGGACAAAATATACTTTCTATGACCATTTTACCCTTTATATGTTTATAAAAAATAAAATAAACATAGAGAAAAGAGGGTTTTTTATATTAATTTTTTTTACCTTAATAAAAAAAGAGGAGCTTTTTCCCCAAAAAAAACTAAAAATAAAAAATAAAGAGAGGGAATTGTTTCCGAAAACTATTTTTTTTTCAAAAATTATTTTAGAAATTTTGTTGTTTTTAGAAATTCTCTCTCTTTCTAATGGAAAAAATTTCCGAAAAACAATTCCAGAAAACAAAAAAAAAAAATCAAAATTTTTTTAGTTTTCAGAAACAATTCCCTCTCTTTATTTTTAGTTCTTTTCCCGAAAACTTATTGTTTCTGATTTTTTTTTTGTTTTCCGGAATTGTTTTCAAAAAAAAATTTCCATTAGAAAGAGAGGGAATTTCTAAAAACAAAAAAAATCCAAAAATTTTTTTTAAAATAAATAATAGTTTTCATAAACAATTCCCTCTCTTTATTTTTTATTTTTAGTTTTTTTTTTCGAAAATTATTTCCAAAAAAAGCTCTCTTTGTTTATTAAGGTAAAAAAAAATTAATATAAAAAAACCTTATTTTCTCTATTTTTATTTTATTTTTTATAAACATATAAAGAGTAAAATGATCTTAGAAAAGTATATTTTGTCCAAAGGGGGATATTTTGCAACTATTTGAAAGATAAGGGAGTTATTTGCCCCCAAAAATAGCACATGTGGGTATTTTGCACCTCTTTGAAAGCACATGGGGGTTTACTGTACTTTGACCATTATTTTATAATGGGTAAATATTACTCACACCCCCTGAGGTTTAATGTATTGACACACGGCTACAACTTTGCATATTTTTCATACAGTGGGGGAAGGGGGGGAAGGGAACAAATTTATCATCTTTCTCTCTGTAGAATAACACTTCATCTCTCTTTAAATTCGTCGATCAAATGTTGTAACTTGTTTTCACCATAGCCTTCTTAGCGGTGCCTCTTATTCTCTGCATCCTATTGGTTCGAGGACTCAATCTTTTCACTGAGACTGTCGAACAACTCCTTCACCAGACCATCGTCTACACCCTCAAAGCCTTGCCTCGCTTCTAACACGCCTTCTCCAATATTTTCACCCCCGTTGATTTTTGTCCCAAGGTAGATTCAACACATTAGTCTTATCCTATATTTCTTTATAATTTGTATAATCCCCTTAATTTTCTTCCTATTTATTTATTTGGTCATGTATAGTTTCATTGATTTGTATGTGTTGTTGATTGTAGGACTAAAATGTACATCAACGGTATTTTTCAAAGAAATGACTTGATAATTTAAGTATCAGTTGTTTCCAAGCTTGTAATGCAATGTAGGCATTTCAAATTCTAGAGTTTTCGAAGACTAGAGATGGGTCGATGGTGACGTTCTTGCCTCTATAGTTGAACTTGTTTTTGAAGTACAATAAATGACATTGTGTGATGTATATGGCTTCGACGTCGATGAAACCACCATTGCTGTAGATCTGAATGTGGTCAGAATAATCAGAAGTATAATAGAAGAGGATGAATTGCGAAGAGAAAAAATTGAAATAGAGATGGTGTGTGGTGGTCTTCTTCATCTCACATTTGTTGTTCCTACAAGAGTCAATGGTTTTAGCGATAGTTAAAATTATTGCAAAAAGTCCAAAATCGTCGCTACAAAACAAGTTGCCACTAAAAATGGAGTCACAGTAGGTCTTCTGCTACTGTATAATTGCATCGTCGCTAAAGGTTATGGTTTTTAGGGACCATTTTATAGTCCCTGATACCTACTAGTAGTAAGAATATCTTCAACCGATATGTTAAATCATACGTACATTTGTAATAGGATAATGCTACTTAGGCAGAATTTTTAGGCAGAATTCGTAGGCAGAAACATTTACATCCATTGGATGCATTTGGTGAGTGTATGTGGTGGGGCCTACCACATGCATCTAATGGATCTAAAAGTTTCTGCCTATGAATTCTGTCTAAGAATTCTACCCAAGTAGCATTACCCTTTGCAATAACTACTTTTGACATCAAGAACTCATCCAACCAATACCTCAAATGTCTACTTGGCATTTGGCATACCATCAAATATGTCAAATCTGGTATATCAAAAAGTGGTATGTCAAATGAATTTTGATTATTATTTTAATCTAAGGGTCCTATTATTATTTTAAAAAGATATTTTATAATGTATTATTGTGGTTTAATTAAAAGAAAAAAATATATAAATAAATTTGACATATCGGGTGAAGTATACCAAAATACCATATGCCAATTTGCCACATCATACTTCAAATAAATTTGAGGTATGAAATTTGAAGATTCGGTTGGAGATGCCCTTTGAGACGCCTCGCTAGTACTCACAGTCGTTGTACTATGACCATTTTTGGCCGATTTTATTTTTATTGGTCATTATTGTTTTAAATAAATTTAAATAATGGTATGCATGTTATAAATGTGACATGCGTGTTTGGAGACTTGTTTAGAAGTTCAAAAAAGTTTTGGAATTGTTTGACTTAATTTGGAATTTTTTGGTTGGCGGGGCCTGGGTGGGCCTGAGAAACTCGAATATTTTTTCAAAAAAGTTTATTTTTGATTTTAAACCATTTGAAATGTTTTAAGAGGTAAGTGGTTGACTTCAGAGCCATAGTTATTTTCAAAATCGAAAACGGAAGTTAGAAGCTACGTTAAGTGGCCGGAGGCACTTTGGTCATTTTACACGACTGAAGCTATAAATATCAAAACACTAATATTTCAGCTACATGTTTTTTCTCTCTAAACAGTCGGCCAAGTGTATTATCTCTTCTCATTCACTTCATCTTCTTTCTCTCTATATTTTGGAAAACTTAAGGGTTGATTTGGAAGACATCAAAGAAGAAAATGTTGTAGTACGTGACAAGGGCTTTCATTTGATCCGAACGAGGTTGGATTCGAGTGATTTTGAGTTCAGTGGATTTAGAAAAATTGTTTAGAAACTCTTCTAAACCGAGGTAGGGATCTCTAACCCATGAATTCTGGGATTTTGGTGAGTTAGTTGGATGCCTAGGGCATCCAACTAGGGTTTTGTGTATTTATATGTGAATTTGTATGAAAAAACATGTACGAATGAGGTATTTGTGTGATTTGAAATGATGAAAATAATGATTATGTGTTTATATGCATTGTATAAAACTTATGTGGGTATAACATGTGGGAAATTTGCGCTAATGGTGTATTTGGTGCATGTTTATGATAAATGTTATTACGTGTTTGATTTTCTGCCTCAATGAGAATGTGAAAGCATGCTTGGTGTGTAAAAGTTGTATTTATAATTACTATGCATACATGTGATATGAGAGTATTTGGGAATGAGCACATGTATAAAATGTTCATACGTTGCACATATATGGGTTAAGGGTGTATGTGAGGGAGTTTGAGAACATCGAATGGACCGACAATGGAATTCGAATGTAAGATCGAATGGACCGACACTGGAGTTCGGGTGTTCAATGAAAGTGGAATGAGAGGCCAGTGACGAATGTAAAATAGTGGATGTATGTCGTTACTTCTCTACACTTCATATAAAAATAAAATTCGCAAAAACTTTACTAAAAATCATATAGTAATAAGCGGGGTTAAACTACTCTCAAGTGAGAATAAGTAATAAGTTTCAAATTCAAAACCTCAATATTTTGGGATGAAAAATGAATATTTAAAAAAAATTATGATTTTAATTATAAAAACTAATACTAAATACCTTTGATTAAATGATGGAAAATATCTCAAGGAAAGATAATTCACCACCATGGATCTATATAAATAAAGATTCTAATATTCTTATCTATTTTTTCCTCCAATAATCAATACACTTCACTAATCTAATTAGAACTTGGAAAGATGAAGGAATGTATAGCATAAAAAAAACACTTGATTATATATGAGAGAGAATTTTTTTTACTCAGTCTGATGCACATTGGCTAGGTAAATAGAAGTAGATATTCTTCGAATTACCATTATTTGACAAACAAGAAGAATTATCTCTCTAATTTTTGAAATTAAAAATTCATAATAGAAGAATAAAACAATGCTTTGGGACGAAAATTAGACAAGACAAGAAAATAAAATAACTTACTTATATTTCAGCCATGGTGGTTTCACCACTCCCTTGAGAAGGATGCTTACGCTTGTATATTAACAGAAATGAAACTACTATTTTCATTGAATAAATAAAATGATTACACTATTTTTTTCTACAATTTTCTAACTCTTTCACCAACCCCTAAGACCCACTGTTTATAGAATTAGAGGAGAATGGTTTAAGTGAGAAAAGAAAATTTAAAATACAAAAATTTGAAATACAAAATTTAAAAATAAAATTCAAAATACAAAATCTGAATTTGAATTTGAATTTCTAATATTTGATCACCATATCTTCAATTTAAATTCTGGACTGCTGATGTGGCTGTGTAAAAAAAATATATTTTTCAAAGAGTAATTTGTACAGAATATCATCTCTCCTACAATTCTTCTTATGTTTATCTTTGGCTACATATATCATTTTCAACTATTTTTTGCTACTTTTATTTTCATTTGAAAATCAACCCCTATAAAACATAAAATGCAAAGATAAGAACATTTAAATAAAATAAAAGAGTAATTAAAAACTTATTTTGAGATATAAAATATAAAGTTTTGTGCACTTATCACTCAGGTGGACTTTAATTGGAGCTTGAGTCCTCGGTTGTGTGTTACAAGGGAGGGGCATGACATATGCATACAACGCATATAATGCATGCCATTGGTGTTAGTATGTCATTTTGTGTATATTATGCTTATGATGTATGTGGTATTCACGGTACCTTAGGGAACATGTTTTAGGGATTTCTTCTGAGCATGTAGGAGCTCAGCTCATGTTTATTATATAAACATTTCAGGTACCGGAAAAGAAGTGGCGGATTCACACCAACCTTGAATAGGTTGTGGAACATATGGATTAGTTTTGGTAAATTTTATTAATGCATGTTCAGAATGTGGACTAAATGCATTTTTGATATATCCTATCACTTTTGATTTAGAATTGTGTACGCGTGGTTATATGTAGCGAGGTTATATTGTGGAGAATGTACATGTTGGCATTTATGCCTAGAATAGTTATTATTAGATCTTATGCATGTGTACATTGGATATTTCCATTTGAAATGGTGATTTTATGTCTCGATTATTGTAATTGCATGCTGTGGACATTGGTAGATAAGTGCATGATTGTGGAGAACGTATGTGAAATGTGATGGATGAATTAAGTGTAAAATTATCCAAGGGTAAAAATAGAGGAATTATTGCTCGAGGAGCTATGATGGATCATAATACGTATTATGATACCATTGTAATCCCATAACGGATCGTAAGCTACATTATGATATATCATAGACTTAAGGAAGATTGGTTGCCAAATCCCGTGCAATAATTCCTCTATTGTTATGATTGATAATAACTTCCTAGTGTTGAGTTGAGCTAAGTTGAGTGAATAGTTTTGATTGGTGATCATTGAATGGCCTATTAGTGAAGATGGCTTAGGATATAATTTCATGGTAATTTATGAGATTATGATTCCGCAAGTGTGAAACTAGAGATTGATATGGACTACTCTTGGATAGTGTTTCTGGGTGGGAAATGGACAACATGATAGAAATGCTTCCGCGATGAATGATAATCTCAATGGTCTGGATCAGAGTTGAGGGTGTTCGACATGATTTGAAATTGTCATATTGGTCCGGGGTCATGGGGCATTGACTAGGCTAATGTGATACCTCACGACTTGGAGCTCGAACTAGTTCCAAAGGTGTCCCATCGGCTCAAATTTTGGGGCGTGACTTGATTTTTTTGTTTGTTTTATTTTGATTGGGTAGCTTTGCTTGATTTGTTATATACATTTCTTGAATTAATATTGAAATGCATATAATTAATATAGAAATCCAAAGTAATTTTTATATATGAAGTAAAATAGTTAAAATCAAAACAATTAATCATGATAAATGCTTAAAGCACATACTAGCCAAACATTCAACAAAATATAAACTTAAGTACTCAATTGCCCTCTAATCTATAACTTTCTATTTTATTAGCCAATTTTTAGGGATTTTCACAATGTAAGGTAGATTTGTCCAATTAGAAAATAATTCATTATAGAAGGGTATTTTATGAAATAAATGTCAAACGATCACTTATTAACACTTAAGTTTTAAATTTGGTGATTATTCATCTTTTCTTTACTTTATGGTTACTTTAGAGCAAATTTGTTTAGGCTTCATCACTAAAAGCTAATTTTTTCACAAAAAAAAAAAAAAAAACTCAACTCTGATAGCTTATTTTAGAAAAGTTTCTTTGGGCAAATTTAGTACACACTGTTATTCTCATATCTAAAGTTAATGTAAATTATGCAATACATGAAGAAAAGTCCATTGGATTATAGCCCGACAATTGGGCAGGTTCTGATGTGTCAAAAATTGGATTGGATCTAAACGGATGTAAAAGTGAAGCCGACTTTGTATATTGAGTCAGGTTTGAAAGGCCGATTGGGCTCAGAATCCTCTTTCCTTTTTGATGGCCATGCGACACCGTTGACCACCGTCAATTAGGGCCACCGGCCACGTTGCGGGCTACACAATGAAATTGGGCCAATTTTATTATAAGCCTAAATCTAGTTTCAGAGTGGGTTCAAGACACTTCATGGGCCCAATTATGACTCAAACATAAACACTCACGCGCACACTGTACAACACAACACAGATAGAGACATGACAAATTTTTTAAAAAAACAAGAGATGTGTACAGCACGAAAACACGTCTATGAAATAATAATATAATTTATTAATATTTGTTCAACAATTTAGCCAATATTAACAATATCATAAATTTAACAATAAAAAAGGCTAAATTATACAAATATTTTAATTCATTATCAAGCAATTAATATATTTTCAAAAAAGGAGTATTGTTATTGGGTTCAAACCCACTATTAGATCCTTGAATGTTACTCATTTTTTTAATAACAAACAAATAAATTTAAATACAAAATGCCAAACAAAACAACATGACTTTATGTTTAAAAAAAGTTCTATTACTTTTTATTTTATTCTAAACTAATTATTTAGAAATTTTATCTAAGTACTTTTCTTTTTCTAAATTTTTACTTAGAAAATTATATATTTATATAGAAAATAACATAATGGTCATATTAAAGGGTATATATGTCATTGTAGTTCTTCCTGGGAATCAAATTATCAACTTTTAAAAGACGGGGGACTTAGATGCTGAAAAAAGAATTCAAGAGGTCTTTTTACAACTTTGAAAAAGTTTAGAAATTTTTTTTATACTTCTAAAAATTATAAAATATACCATACCGTGTTCTCCGGTGTTCTATCCATGTCCTTTTCATATTTCAACTAATTCCTTACATATAAAAAATAAATAAAATCAAAACACTTCTAAAAAAGTGTCCGTCCAACACGTATTCAAAACTTATCTTAGCGTCCAATTATACCTCAGCAATTCTAAATGAAAGGCTCTGAACAACGCAAGTTACATAACACATTTATTTTGTGAACAGTGACATTTTTCTTAAAACTACTTTGCAAACTGTCTTTATGGTTTTGAGAGGTCTTGTAATTTGTAACGTAAGCACGTGTTGGTCTGTGGTCCTCCTTACAACTTACAAGTATTACATTAGTGTCCCAGACCTGGATTGATTGGTGCCCCTAATGGAAATGTCTAAAAACCACAATGTAATATAATATGATTAAGCCTCTTCCTCTTATTAACCACGACTGTATTCGACACGTATTTGATATTAGTACAATCAGGATATAGTCAGATGCAATATTCTAAAAATATATTATAATTTTTAAAATTATTTTTTAAATATTGAATACGTTTGATATACACAAAAATATGTTTAGAATATGTATAAAATACGTTAGAATATATTTTGAATACATCTGGAATACGTTTACGATACTTTTTGGAATAAATTTGTAATTTTTTGTTCTATAAATTGGAATTGAGATTGTAATATTAAAAACTTTATACGTTAGAAAATAATGGTCAGTTTATAATAAAACAAAAATATTTTTAAAACCCTCGAGCAAGTGACTCATTGTAAAGAATATTAGAAAAGATGAGAGATTTTTATTTTTTAACTTCTTATATTTTGTATAATTGCTTTAAGTATATTTACTGTATGGTTGAAGAATAAAACTTAATATTTTATGTATAATATTCTATTTTTATTTATTTGATGTATCCTTGCCGTTTCCTTATTCTATATTTTTTTAAATTTTTCGTATCACCGTATCCATATCGTGTCGTACCCGTATCCTATATCCGTGCTTCCTAGGTTACAATATTAAGCATTGCTATGTAAACTTCTCTACAAGACAAGATTATTTGATACCATTAGATTGTTTTCGGAACAATCACAAGCAAAAACAATTACGAAGTAACATAAGTAAATTTTTTTCCCTTCTATTGAAACCTTCTCTTATATCAGAGGACCAGGATCTCCTCCTATATCAAATATTTTCTGCATTTGTCTTATATTATATTGAGTGCAACAATTTTACATCTTAAATGCAATAACTTTAAAATCATAAATGTAAAAATTACCTACCTTAAATTCTTAATTTTATGGTGTTATTAGGTTGCAATACAATGTAATATATTGTATGAGTTAAAAGTTATTGTGTTATAGTGTGACACAACTGAGAACAGAAGATCTCCCAACACACAAGAAAATCCGGTTCTATATTAAAACTTTTGTCCACACACTTGTCGGCTTAATATTTTGTTATTATATTAAATAATGACCCCTTAACATGTAAAAGCAACGTTACTAAAATAATACAATCACGATGTACTTGTTACACCAAAGGAGTTAAAGCACAATAATAAAATTAAATGATGACACGACCTTTTAACAGAGGGATGATAAGGGTTCAAATATTCTTATTAATTGATTATCAGTCAAAAAGAAAATCATATAATACAATCTCATAAATTCATCTACACCTATTACATATAATATAAATGTGAAATATATGAGGATAGAAATTTTCATGTGTTATTGTCAAGCCTCCAAAATATCTGTTGTGTCCCTCTCCAAGCCACTAGACTTGACTTGGCCACACAAAACAAACAAAACATACAACTCTTATTTTTTATCAACAATGAGTGAAGGCTGTGAAGCTTCATAACTCAGTATCAAAGCCATTCACTTTATGCCCAAAAAATCACTGGTAGCTAGGACATGATCAAATGGTTAGACATAATTAAGATGGCTCAAACAAATCAGCGTTTGATTTACTTGCTCACATTTCACATGTAGTGTATGATAGATTGCATAGCGTGCACCACACTAGATCATCAAAAAAATCATGTACACCCTCCATACATGTTATTACCACCACCACTCATATTGACCACCACCTCCCACAGCCGTTTGATCTCACCGAACACGTCGTCGGTCGGAAGCGGATACCGGCAACAAGGACACGTGTTCCTCTTCCTCAGCCAAGGCAATATACACATCCAATGAAACAAGTGCTCACATGGCAATTCACACACATCTCTCCCTTCTCTCATTTCCTCCTTACATATCACACACTCCCTCCCAGCCCCACTCACCTCCACCGCCGCCAACGCCACCACTGCTGCCACCGACGCTGCCAATTCTCTCCTTTCCTTCCCTCCACCACCCATTACACTAACAAACCTCCTACACTTCGCCACCACCTCAACATACTCAAACAAAACTTCACTGTCTGAAACTCCGAGGCCAGATAGTTTTAACATAGTATCAGAGCAATAGTGACAAAGAATGACGCGCCACTTAGTTGGTGATACTTCAAGGGCTTCTGGGTGGTGTTGATGAAGTTCGCAGAGGAGGAGGAGGAGGAGGACGGCGTCAAGGTCACGGAGGGTGGTGGCAGAGGCAGCGAGTGGTGGAGGGGTGGTTTTGGTGGCGGAGAAGTGGGTGAGGTGGGTGAGGGTGGACAAGAGGTGTCGGCTGATGAGGAGGGACTTGTGGTGGAGGGAGAGGGAGTGGAGGTGGTGGAGGGTGAGGGAGAAGAGGGTGGGGGAGGAGAGGAGGGAGGAGAGGCGGCGGCGGCGGCAGTGAAAAAGTAAGGAAATGGATTGGGTCAGATCGGAGAGTTGGGGAGGGGTTAAGGTGGAGAGTGCAGCCATAATTGTGGATTCTGTGGAGTTGGAGTCTTCCATTATGGGATCGTGTGCTATGAGGAGTGAGTCTGAGTGTGGGGAAGAGCTTGGGGACATGTGGGCTTTTTCACGAGAATTTGGTTGACTCAATCAGGCATCCAATGACCATTTTGCCTTTTATATATACATATATATATTGGGCATGTTGGTAATGCTGGACACATCATATAATTTTTTTACAATACCAATCACAAAAATTTATTGCGAGTCTGCCTCACTTTATTATACACAAGTATTCACAAATTTCATCTTATTTCATTACAGTAAGTGTTTTCTCCAATCATTCAATATTCAAGTTGATAAATCAAGTGATTAGACACTTGTTACAAGTTATTGAAGTAAATTGAACATTTTAAAATAACCCTTTATTAGTAGTACTTACTTCATAGACTTGACCAGAGAAAAAATGAGTGATGTATAATCCGAGATGCCTCTTCTTGTGTTAGGTCTAAAATTTCTGCATATCAAAGACTTAAAGTCAGCTTGCTCAGCCAAACTTAAAAACAATATTTATCATGTTTCAAAAGAAATAAACTAGTTCATGAAATTTTTGCCGTCAAGAATCCATATGGTGTGAAAACCCAATGGCATCAAGATAAAAACAATGCTAACACATCATATATATATATATATATAATGCATGAGGTTACAATATTAGATAGGTGGCAGTGTGTGAAACCTTGGGAAGGTGAGGTGATTGAGTAGAATGGAAGGGAGTGGCTAGGAATGTTGGGTTTTTGTCCACAAGTACGTGTCCAGTTCAACCACGTTGGCACTCTTTTACTTTTCATTATCTCTGTTTTTCGGTTGAGTTTAATAAAGGCGAAAAGAACAAGCAGAAGAAGAGAAAAACAACCATTCCATTTGGCCCATCCATGGACTCTCCATATTGTGTTGTCCCTTCAAAACAACATTATTAATGCAAAGTTGGCCCCCCAAAGCCAGCGATTATCAAGGGCATTTTGTCACCCTTCTCACTTACATTCACCGACTTCCTCTCTGAATCATCCTCCTCTGTGGACTTCGGGCTCACTGGTGATCCTAAATGGTCGTTGAATGTAATGTAATGACCATTCTATTCTCACAATGGCCTAAACAATATACTTTGAATATTTTAATGGGCTGTCATTGTTTACACGGTTGTCAAAGAATGTGGACAATATACAAATACAATATAGAGAAAATGAAAACAATATAGTTTGAATATATAGGAGCATGTGTTTACACCCGGAGGAACTCTCACCCAAAGGACGAAAATAACCTCATTACTTGTGTTTGTTTCGTAGTCCTCCAACAAAGGATTATAATGATCAACACACTGCATAGTTCTTGTGTGAAGGCCAGCATTTATCAAGATTCAATGGGTAACTGTACTCTGGTAGCAAAGAAAAAAAAAAATCTATCAGGAAAGTGAAGCAAGACAATTGAGTCCTGGTGGAAGTAATGCTAGCTGCGGGCCAGGCAATATAGATTATAATAGAGGTCATGAAGACATAATGTCACTCTAAAGGAGAGACATAATGATATTTTGGGGGATCCAAACTAGGGTCAAGAATGCTTGGAAGCCTTAAACTGCAAGTAAAGATATTCCCAGAGGAACAGAAGATAAAAGAAAATTAGAAAGCCAAAAGCTTCTCAGGTAAAGCTGTTGCCCTGGAATCTTTTTCTGTTTCAAGAGAAATTTAACAGCTAAATCTGTTAGTGTACTGCTTAATGCACTTGCTTAGAAGTTGTTGATAACTACTTTGAATCCAAAAAGATATTATACGGACAAGATCTCATTAGAAGAAAAAAGATGTGATAATTTCATAGAAACTTTACAATTGGAACTTGTTTTCTCAAAGACATCAAACTCAAGCATAATGAAGTTTTTTTTCAACATCTTACAGCAGTCCATTTTGCTGTTTAATCAAAATTGTTGGTGAGTAAATGAAAATTGATTAGTTTGATGCCGTTCATCTTACCTCTATGCTAGTTGATGGAAACCCCCGATGAAGGACTTAGCGCAGCAATTCAGAGTGATGTGGCAAATGGGAAGATGAACTGCTCAATCACTGGCATTGAAGGAATCGATCACACTGGACTTGTGATACGTGAGGTGGACGTGGAAAAATATCATAGTCAAGAAAAAATCTCAAAACTTCCTTCTCCTTTAGCAAATGACCAAGTCATGGATGTCTAGGTTCTGGCTCTTAGATGGAGTTTCAGTAGCTCCGGGGCTGCTCATGAACATAATTTTGAAGTTAGGTAACAGGATCCACCAAATCAATGATCAAGATCCATCAAACTACCAAAGGCAGCATAAATTGACAATTTGCCAAACTTGGTGTTTATTACCCCAACTGGCTTCCCAGCATTAAAATTAATTGATCATTCATTAAACAGAATTATCCAATCAGCACTATAAACGAGGAAAACAATGCTTGCGTCCCACAATCATGCACGCCAAGCCCTAGGCCACAATGCCGAGCAGACGTCCTTAAAAATGACATGTCTCATAGCTCCAAAGCAATATTCCATCATCAATGTGAATTATCGAGGTCCTGTATGTGTATTATGTAGATTAAAACCCTGAGACTATTCCATGTTTGCAATAGTTCCATTAGTTACAGATTAGATGCTCAATTACAAACACTTTCCTCATCAAATTCATCCACCATAAGATAACCTCCTTCTCTCATCAACTCCAGCAATCTGTCTAACATCCCATAAATTTCTTCAGTTCTTTCATTTGATACATCTTTGGCTATAAAACTCTGTAATCCTGCACCAGTTTAAATCCAGCTACTACCAGGGATCTTCTTCAACCCAATATTCTTCATTTTTTCCCTCACATGTTCAGCTTCTTCCCATCTCCCAGCTTGCGAAAATAAATTTGCCATAATGATATAATTTCCTGTATTTTCAGGCTCAATTTCAAACAAACGATCACAAACAAACTTCCCCAGTTCAACATCCCTAGAAACTGAAGCCCCGTTAAGCAATGCTCCCCAAACCTTGGCACTTGGTTCAATGGGCATTTTAGAAATGAATTCCACTGCTTCAGAAAGCTTCCCGGCTCGGGTTAGAACCCCTACCATGCAAGCATAATGCTCAACCAAGGGATGGATACCATATTTCGGAAGCATGGCATTAAAGATTTTCCAAGCCTCATCTACCACTCCAGAATGAGCACAAGCGGACAATACTGCCGTGAATGTCACAGGGTCGGGCTGAGTCCCATTGCTCAGCATGTTATCAAATAGACTAAGTGCCGCATTAGCATCTCCATGGGCTGCAAATGCTGATATTATTGCCGTCCAAAGAATCACACTCCTATCTCTTGATTGATCAAAAATCCTTTGTGCACCAAGGAGTAAGCCCAATTTTGCATAAGTATCAATAATGGCGGTTGCCACATAGATATTCCTATCAAAATTGTTTCTGACTGCATATGCATGTACTTCTTTCCCTGCTTTTAGATTTGAAAAATAGGAAACTGTAGGAAGAAAGCTTGAAAGTGTCACGGTATTCGGCCTAAATCCAATCGCCTGCATTTCTCTAACCAAGTCTAGAATTCCCTCATGCCGGTTGTTCTGCGCCAGTCCTGAAATAACAGCATTCCACGCACTCAATCCTGGTTTCTTTATTTCTCTGAAAAGATCCATAGCTTTCTCAACAAATCCATGAACCATGTACCCAGAAATAATTGTACCATAGGTAATTTCATCCTTGTCACTCATCCCGTCAAGAAGTTCTCTAGCATAATCCAAGCTACCGCATTTTGCATACAACGCAATAATTGAGTTGCAAACCGAAAGATCTATTTCAATTTCATTCTTAATTACAAACTGATGAACATCTATCCCAAAAATAAGATCATTCGACTGAGCGCAGGCCTGTAATACACTAACTATTGTAACCCCATTTGGTCTTACATTTTCAATACCCAACATTTCCTTGTACAATCTCTTGCAATCTTCATAAAACCCTCCTTGAGAATACCCTGCAACCATCGAATTCCAGGACACAAGATCTCTTTCAGGCATGGTATCAAACAAAGTTCTCGCTGCAGCAATATCATCACATCTCGAGTAGTATGTAATCAGAGCATTCAAAACAAAGACATCTGAATCAAACCCAGTTTGAATAACAAAACAATGAACCATTTTAGCCAAATTTGAGTCCGGAAACAAAGACGACAATGCCTTTAGCACACAAGTAACAGTAAAATTATCAGGTTTCACAGACGATGATGAAGACAGGAAAGAAGAAAAGAGCTCAAGTGTTTCCATGTGCATGTTTTGAACCGAGTAGCCAATGAGCATAGCGTTCCAAGAGAATGTGTTCTTCTGAGGAATTTCATCGAACACTTTGTGGGCTTCTCGGAGGTAATTGGACTTGAAGTAGAAAGTGATGAGCTTCGAAGCGAGGAAGTTGTCGAGGACGACGGAGGAGAGGACGAGGCGGGCGTGAAGCTGCTTGGCTTGGCGGACGAGGCGATGGTCGGTGCAGTATTGGATGAGGCGGCCATATGTGGCATAGTCTAGTATATCCATTGGCTTGAGGCGGCCATTGGCTTGGTGGAGGGTTTGGTGGATGCAGCTGTTGGCGGTGTTTGATATTTGAATCAGTAAAGGCTTTGTGAACCTCATTCATTTGAGTAATTCTTATTCTTTGTTGGCCTTTTCAATATGAAGTCGGATACAATCTAGCGGTGAAAAAGCTGAGCGAGTTGAAGGTTCATCATAAATACACATATAAAAATAAAATTATAATTTGGAATTCAAGTTCGACTGACAACTAAATACAAACTCAACCTTAATTAAATTTAAAATGAGATTTTTTAATTCAAATTCAATTTTAGTGATAAAAATAATTGTTCAAACACATGAAAAATAAAATTAAACTTAAATTGAGCTCTTATTAGCATGTCCAAATTGCACAATAGTAAACAATACTTATCCTTTATTACTATTCATCATACTTTTTAACCATGTTATAATCAACTAATTGATTTGGGATCTGTTTAAATTAAATAGAAATGAATAGTGTATGTACCCTGACTCAATAAAATGAGTTAAATAAACATTTTGTTATTCTCTCTTCCTTTTCTGATTTATCATTACAAAAAAAAAATAAAACTAGAAACAAGCATTATAAGGCAAGAGACCACGTGGAAAAAAGAGAGGAAGAAAAGTAAAAAGAAAAAAGGGGCACACAATTTACGATTGAGAAATACTACACATCATAAAATTATTTCATAATTTTCTATCATGAATGACGTGATAGGTAATAATTTTATATTTATAAGAATCTCACTAATAATAAATCTCTATTTTTTATTATTTTAAGAGATAAAATTAAATGGTGAGTTAGTATTGGTATTGATAAAATTCTCCATATACAAGCAGTCCCAATGTATTATCACTTGCTACATCATTTATGATTGAAAATCATGAAATAATTTCGAGAACTTTAGCAATTGTGTGAAATCAAACATAATAAGTTAGACAAACGATCAAATAATATACTCTGAAGTCGCGGTTGCTGAGTGCTGCTATCAGGTAGATTTTCCTTAGTCCTTTCACATTTCCAATCCATTTGATCCGTCGAAGCATATATTTTGAATAATTACTTTTTATATCATTCATTTGTTTCTAACTTTCTATATATGGAGTAGTCAGTATATGATTTTTGATCCAATGTGATGCACGAGGGTGAAACGAGGATGCCTACTATTAAAGTCCGTAGGTGTTTAAAATATTAAAGTCATTAGGTTATAGTGTGATATATATATTCAGGTTCTTAACATAACTATGGTTCATATAGATTGGGTGTTTAAAATATTAAAGTCATTAGGTTATGGTGTGATATATATATTCAGGTTCTTAACATAACTATGGTTCATATAGATTGGGTGTTTATATATGTAGATATAGGAATGGTTTGAAGTTTTCGATTAGGTGGTAACTGCAATAAGTTTGGTCACTTCTTTCAGGAAATGGATTATTTCCAAGTTGGTAGTCGCTGTGGATGCATGGAAGATTCTATGTATATTTCTCATGCTCTTTTTATGCAAATACTATATGAGGTTTCTGACTTTCGAGCTGTACACATTTCTTGCAGCTAGAACAGTTTCTTTTTCTTTTTTCTTTGGGGGTGGGGTGTTGAGAGCTGGTATATATATATAGTCTATCTATATATATAGCTTCTCCTAATTGAATACAACCTTAAAAAGTAAATCAGGAGCAATCAATTAGAATGAAAAGGCTCGGCTATGGAATCCATAACCTGCAAAACCAAACAATAAGTGATATAGATACTACTAAATTTAAGCCAAGATGAACTAGCTATGACTATAAGGCAATAATTAGCCTTATAAATATAACCAATCACACACATATAATATGCATGTATGAACTTCAAAATATTGTTCATAAAATAGCAAAATTGTCAAATGTGATCATTATAGGTTTAGATATTATTAATTTACAGCTAATAAAAGGAAGACATACTTGTCATTTCCATGCACTGGCTTAGATATATATATACATATATACACACACACACACACAGAGTTATAACTTAATACTTGCATGAATCTGATAGCTAGCTGCCAGTGAAGAAGCAAACCCCGTCCTTAACTCTTCTCTAACTTGTTATGACGTATACTAGGCATGTCCAGGTCGTGCTGGGACATCCATGGTGGGTGTTTAATTGTGATGCGAGTGCTGTGCATGAGACGCCTTATGTGCCAAATGCTTTCGAATTGGACTTGATGAATGTGATTGATGAGTATGTGGCACCGAAGTTGAAGGCAGAGATGTGGGTGGAGGAGGTGTACGAATTGACTCATGATATGTCACATCAGTAGGGTTGCCAATCAACGGATTCAAATTGACAAAATTTCCTGGCGGATCATATAAACAAGCTACAAGTATGCCTTTGTCATTGTTGCAGGTGACATTGCCACACCCTACCCGGCGAGTAGTGGCCCAGACAATTTGTGTGTAGTGGCCACACATGCATTTTGGATTGCTGGGTCGGCAAGTGCACACAAGCCTGTCATGGTCATAGTAGTTTTTCTCGTTGGACCATATTTTCACCACTCCAGCCGGGGACAAGTCATTGTATCGTTCCCATAGGGTGTTTTCCCCATATTGGCTACCTGAATGGTGGTGTGGATTGCAATCATTGATGCGTTGTACAGTCCAGTTGTGTGCGAAATTGGCTAGGTTTTTGTCCCATTGCAAGGGCAATACGTGCATCTGCAGCCGGACCAAGTTGTGGGCTGTGAGGTATTCTTGTGCCTCAGGAGACAAATTGTGGTCGCTTTGAATAGACCTAGACCATGGGTTTGGCTTGGATTTGGCATTGCTTCTGTCTCTAGGGTGTTTTGCCCCGGAGTTTTGGTGCCTATGTACATCTGCGGATACGAGGAGTAAGTGAAGAAATGTGGAGATGATCAAAACTCGAGCACTCCATATTGGCATTCCTATTGTTTCATGTGTCTCTAAGCTTCTTGTTTCATGGTTTTGTTTTGTGTTCCTACGTTGAAGAGCTTATTCAATTAAGGTTCAGGTTCTACAAATGAGAATATTTAGAAAGCTATTATACCTAAATTGGGTTTGATTTTACTCTCTAAAGGTAAGTTTTTAGAAATAACCGCAGTTTAAGGCTGTCCGTGAAGTGTGAAGCAAAGCACAAGCCTATTAATAACAAATCCCCCAATGCGGTTGGATGAAGTGAACCAATTGTGAGACCTGCATTATCCAACTAATTCCTCTCTACTTGTACACAAATTAAAAAGCGCAACCTGCATCTAACATCAAAGGAACTCTTCCTGTACTTATTTTACTGTTCATTACATATTGCTATTCTATAGTAGTTCACTCTCTCTCTCTCTCTCTCTCTCTCTCTCTCTCTCTCTCTATATATATATATATATATATAATACTGTAATTATATATTTTATTAGTAGTTTATATATTTATTGCAATAAATATATATTATAAAAATTTAAAAATGATGTGAAATTCTCTATACTTTTAAGAATAGTATAGATTTAGATTGAGATAGATATTATTATGAATAAAAAAATGTATAGAAAAAACAAGTATATATTGTCTCTTTAAAAAATATCACATAAAAATAAAAAATATAGAGAAGTGTTTGTGTTCAACTTTATTTTTTAAATTAAATTTTATTAGTAGTTGATATATTTATTGGAATAACTAATATATAAAAAATTAAAAATAATTTCAAATTCTTTGTAAAAAGGACTGTACAATTTGTGTTGAAATGATCAAAATTATTGTTATAATAGGAAGAGTTAGAAACATAATATAATTAGAAAAAAAGGTAAATTATTATTTAGAAAATAGTTTAAAATAGAATAGAATTAGAAAAAGGCAAATTTATATTATCAAAATGCATTATAAAAAAAATATATATTGAAACTCTAAAATGTACTGAAAAGTATCTAAAAAATATTAAGTATCTAAATAATTTAAAATTAACAAATAACCTTAAAGAAAAGAATAAAAATAAATAAAACTTAAGAGAGTAACTGTTAATCTAAATAAATTAATATTTTAAAAAATAAAAAAAATTAGATTTAACAAATTTGTTAATTTTTTCTTTATTGGTTATATGATTTTATACTTTTAATCTACTGTATCATTAATATTGAATACAAACATAAAAAACTATAACATAAAGTAAAGGTGAAAAATAGATAACAGATTAAAGAAGTACTTCATACCTTCTTTTTCCGCATAGTAAGTTATTGAAACAAAATCGGGTGAAAATATGAGGAGAACTTGGGAGGAATAATTAATAAAGAAATAATTAATCAAAAAACACCACATAAACTTATATAAATGACTATTCCACCATCTAACTATGACGTGCAAAGAAATTTTTTAATCATAATTTATGTGCTTGAAATAAGAAATAGGCAAAAAGGTCCCAAAACCACCTCGTGATTTTAAAAAGGTGTAATAAACCCCCTATGCTATATTTTAAATCATTTCACACCCTCACATTTACAAAAGTAAGCAAAATATTCCCTTTTGCACATATTCTCCTTTTCTATAGGGCTGCAACTCGGGCTGGTTAGAGGTATAACTTGGGCTCAATCCTACATATGAAATGCTTAACCCGAACCCTACTTCCAATTCTAACTACTTAACCGTAGCCCAACCCATCCTTAAATTTTTAAACTCGAGTTGAGATTTCGGGTTAGAAAGTCAGGTTATCTATATCACCAATCTCCAACAAAGTATCCCCTCTTGCACATATTTTCCTTTTCAATGACCATTTTATCATTTCCATTATTATAAAAAATAAAGAACAATAGAGAGAAGATAAGTTTTTTTATATTAATTTTTTTTACCTTAATAAAAAAAAAGATGATTTATTTCTGAGAAAAAAATTTCTGGAAAAAAAAAGGCACAATTACATAATAAAAATTTTGGATTTTTTTTTTGTTTTCCAAAAATTGTTTCTGAAAAATTTTCTATTAGAAAGAGAGGGGTTTTAGGTTTTTTTATATTACATTTTTTTTTTACTTTAATAAAAAAAAGAGGAGTTTTTTTCCAGAGAAAAAATTCCGGAAATATTTTTCGGGAAAGAAAAACTAAATATGCACAATTACTTAATAAAAAAATTTATTTTCTTTGTTTCCGGAACTCTTTCCATTAGAAAGAGAGAGAATTTATGAAAACAAAATAATTTTTGAAAAAACAAAAAAAAATCCAATTTTTATTATTATTGTAAATATTTAGTTTTTTTCCCGAAAATTATTTCCAAAATTTTTTTACCGCAAACATCTCCTCTTTTTTTAATTAAGGTAAAAAAAAAAAACTTAATATAGAAAACCCCTCTTTCTAATGGAAACATTTCCAGAAAATAAAAAAAAATCGAAAAGTTTTATTATGTAATTGTGCATTTTTAGTTTTTATTTTAGAAAATTTTTTTCTCCAAAAAAAGACTCATCTTTTTTTATTAATATAAAAAAATCACTATTCTCTTTATTTATTTTTTATAATAATGAAAAAAAAGTAAAATGATCACTGAAAATATAAATGGGATATAAATGTGAATGTATGATATCACCCAAAATATCGTCTTTCTAAAATCACATGAGAGAGTTTTAGACCTTTTGCGTGGGAAATATAAAAACTACGCTAGGAAAGTGAAAAATACATAACACCTTGAAGAGGGCTTCATTCCCTTTTCTTTTTATTTTTTATTTATTTTTATTTTGTACGGGAAACAAAATTGAGTGAAGAGAGGAGGACAAGTTGGAATTATATGATTTTATGCTTTTTGATCTATTGTATCAGGGCTTTCACCATTGTCTCTCCACCTTGGATTCTATTATGGTGCGAGAATTGCCTCATTTCATATTATGTGTTCGATATTGTGTTCGATTTAAAGGGCCCACAAACATCAGTACGGCGTCGGATACCAAAATTGCCTGCCCCTCCGGTTCCATTTTTAGGGTTTTTCGTGCAGTTTCATGGTTTGCTCAATTCATAGTTTGGGTTCTAACAAAACCTATAATTCTTCCTCAATTACAGAAATTTTATTCCCAATTTTGCAATTCCCTTTGATTCCTCATCTGATTTAGCTTCAAGAATCGATGCCAAATTTATAGCTTTTAGTATGAAGATCGAAATGGACCTTCAAATAATATACTCTGAAGTCGTGGGTTGCTGATATCAGGTAGGTTTTGCTTAGTCCTTTCACATTTTCGATCCATTTCTGTTTTAGCATTTGGAATGATTACTTTTTATATCATTCATCTGTTTCTATGGAGTAGTCAGTATATTATTTTTGATCCAATGTGATGTGTTAGGTTGTCAGAGTGTCTGCTTTCAGTATATGATTTTTGCACAAAGTGTCTGCTTTCGTATTCGAACTTGTAGTCTGACTACCATTGTACAGAGAAATGGATCCTAATCTGTAGAGTCTGTAAAGGAAAGACTTATGATATTCAGATAACTGTTTTCTGAAAAAAAATTGATGCTAACTAGAATAAATGGAAAACTTTGATAAATTTTAAAAGATGGAACTATGATAGCATTAGGCATACCTGCAAAAGTCGTGAATTTCAATAAATTTGAATCAAATTCATTTCTCTAATAAAGAGGAACCACAACATTGTTGAGCATGGAATGTGGTGCTATGCAAACAATCACTAGTTCCGCCTTAGATTTGATTTGATAATGCTTCACTTATTTTTCTTTTACCAGAGGAAAGATTATGTGTTTGTAGATATGCATATGTTTATGGCGGGACCAGATTCAAATTAGACACGGTGAACAACTTACTAGGGTTTTATAGTGACACCCATCAATAAATTTGTGAGGCCCACTTTTCATCATTCCCACTAGATTGGATATGCATTTCTTGTGCTGTGCCCATCTTGCAATGCCAGATATCAAGTTGGCCATACATTAGTATTCGTCCAATTTATAAACTTCCATTTTTTTTTTGGTAAGGAAATTGATAAAAGGCTAGTCTAGTGCACGAGGCTTCCGCCATTGCAGGGTCTGGGGAGGGTCAGATTACCTCCGCATGCAGATAGGCTGCTTTGGTATAGAAATTTATAAATAACTCTTATTTCAAAGATGCTCACATATACTTTGTTGTGTTTCAAAAAGGGGAAATGCCACTGACCCTGTTGGGACTATAATCTCTATGTTATAATGGGTCATGGGTGAAAGAAATTGCAGAGACTTACCCAAAAAAATAACAAAAAGAAAAGAAAAGAAAAGAAAGAAAGAAAAAGTAATTGCAGAGCAGTTTCTCACTTTGCTTTTTTGTTTTAGAAGAGTTACTTGATAGAAAGGTTAATTGCAGTTCTCCAATTGAAGTTTCTTTCATGTAGGTTGCTTACTGTAGGAGGTAGCTACGTTCCCTTTCGGTAAAAATCTTATGCAAAAAGACTTTTTTTATGTCCATTACTTGCTGCAAAGGTTGTGAAATAAATAAAACTAATATCTTCTTTATCCAAATAAAACTATTCTGTTGTTAATATATATCTTCTCTATTCAAACAAAGGACAATCATTCTTAGTAACCCAACAACTCACAATTTTTTCAAAAAATAGGTGCAGCCATATATGAAACAGGTTATGGCAATGATTTGATCAGTTTCTTTTGCATAATAATTTACTATTGGCTTGTGGGGATGAAACATGATGACTTGCACATGAATGTTGAGGTGATATACAAAAGTTTTTCATGAACTGAATATTATATGTTATTTCATTCTTTAATTGTCTCACAAAATTTAACACTTTTCTCAATAAGCGAACATTTTGTGCCACATTACAAGTTTACAACTATTCTTTATAGATGCTTATGAGTTTATATGTTCATTTTTTTGGTGATGCAGATTCATATGAGTGCCAATCATCTTCTCTCTTGGCTCAAGTTTGCTTGTGTTTTTTTTGGCTATTGGTCACACTTCAAAGCCTTAATGTGATATATGATACTTATTAAAAGATTATCACATCATTCCTTGTGTTTGTAGTTTGTTGAATTATTGCAAACTTGTTAAGAAAGACCACTTGAAATGGAGAATGCGCACAAAGCAGATGAATCAGAATCTATATCGACTGGGGTTTTTGAGTTATCTGGAGAACCTGCCATTGTTATAAATGGGGTGCCACCTGTGTCCACAAGTGATGGCACACTTGTTCTCTGTGACGTCACAAGTGATGTAGAATCACTCAGAAATGTAGGTTTTGGCGAATGGTTGGAAGGGAGAGAAGTCCGCAAGTTGTTTGGGGGGCAGTTATATAATGGGAAAGTGACCGAGTTTGACAAGGAATCAGGTTGGTACCGGGTGGTGTATGAGGATGGTGATTTTGAAGATCTTGAGTGGCATGAATTGGAAGAAGTGCTTCTGCCCTTGGACATTACAGTTCCAATGAAAACCTTAGCATTGAAGATCATAAAAAGGAGACAGAGACCGATTCGTAGGTCTGGGAAAAGACTGGTTAAAGCTAGAAATTACCAAGCCAAAAGGACCCTGGGTTCTTCAAGAAGCTTCCCTTGATGAATTTCAATAGTTCAATAAAGACAAATGTAAACGTGCACAACTGGAGGAATGATGAATATTTTTCAACTAGTTCTAGAAAGAGCCATAATAGAATAGCATTTTGTCATGATTTGTAACAACGTGACTGGTAGAATCCCCATTATGAAGAGCTAAGTTGCAAGGTGAAACTTGTTATGAACCATTTCAGACGATGAATTAGAAAACATTTCATATCTTGTTTTCCTGTATGAACATTTCATATCTTGTTTTCCTGTATGCCTACTATATTAGAATTATTTTGAAAGTGAAGTTGCGGAAAGTTATTGTTAGATTTAACTTCTTTATTTGTTATAGTAAAGTTAGGACTCGTTACTCTATGCGAAGGTAAAACTCAAACTAAAAAGCAAATGGACAATGGTTTGAGTTTGAGAGCAGTCACTGTGCAAAATAGAAAAATGATAGAGCCACAGTCAGGCAAGGCGATTATTTTATGTGTGTGGAGGGTGACATCTTATTGTTGTAAGTGGAGGATGACATTGTTACCCACTATGATAATGTCATAATGTTATTCTCACTCTTATAAATTGAATTAGATTAGTTCAACTGTCGGGACTCTGCAAAATAATGTCACCGGAAACTCCAATTCAAATTTGGCTTCTTAACTATGATAATGTCATAATATTATTCTCACTCTTATAAATTAAGTTGGATTAGTTCAACTGTCGGGACTCTGCAAAATAATGTCACGGATGCTCCAATTCAAATTTGGCTTCTTAACAAAATCGCTTAAAAATAATAATGTTAACATAAAATAAAAAAGTAATTAAAGTTTTATTTCTTTTTCTTTATTCAGACGATGAATTAGAAAACATTTCATATATTGTTTTCCTGTATGAACATTTCATATCTTGTTTTCCTGTATGCCTACTATCTTAGAATTATTTTGAAAGTGAAGTTGCAGAAAGTTATTGTTAGATTTAACTTCTTTATTTGTTATAGTAAAGTTGGGACTCTTTACTCTATGCGAAGGTAAAACTAACTAAAAAGCGAATGGACAATGGTTTGAGTTTGAGAGCAGTCACTGTGCAAAATAGAAAAATGATAGAGCCACACTCAGGCTAATCTGATTGTTTTATGAGTGAAGAGTGACATCAGACGATTATTTTATGTGAGTGGAGGGTGACATCTTATTGTTTTATGTAAGTGGAGAATGACAATGTTACCCACTATGGTAATGTCATAATATTATTCTCACTCTTATAAATTGAATTGGATTAGTTCAACTGTCGGGACTCTACAAAATAATGTCACCGGAAGCTCCAATTTAAATTTGGCTTCTTAACTATGATAATGTCATAATATTATTCTCACTCTTATAAATTGAGTTGGATTAATTCAACTGTCGGGACTCTGCAAAATAATGTCATCGGAAGCTCCAATTCAAATTTGGCTTCTTAACAAAATCGTTTAAATTTTGTCCAAATGTTTGAAAATGGCATGAACGTCTCAATTGTACTTGAAAGGAGAAAGGAAAGAAAAAAACTGTACGAAGACATGATAGAAAATGAGAGAGACTTTTATTTACAAATTGGATACCTCTGTAAAAAGTTTATGACTTTAAGAAGTAAGAACTGAAAAAATATATATAATATGGGCCAACTTTAATTATAGTCAAAATCAATGCACCCAACAAAAACCAAGAGGTTGGATAAATCCCTGAGAGAGTCGTAGATATCATAGCTCCCAAGGCAAATGTTACTCACAGACGCCAAAGCCATCTTCGACTCATTCAGGACTTTTTGCGAATACATATTCATATCAATTCACTAAACAATGTGGCTCTTCGACTCATTCAGGACTTGTTGCGAACAGATTCATATCAATTCTCCGAACAATGTGTCCGTAATGATTTTTATTTTGCTTATTCGATTTCAATGCTCTTTCGAATGCAAATAGAAGGGCTGAGAGCTGAGCAATGTCTATTGTTAGTCTTTGAGTTCATGTGGGTCTGTTGGAGCTCTCAGAATAGGAATTCAAGTTCATTGCCTGGCAATTAGAATTGGGTTCATCACCAATGTTTATGTTGGGAGTTCTTTGATAACTTTGTCTGCAAATGTGATGTGCTGAACAATGCGTATAGGGTGTTTGAAGAAATGCCTGTCAAAAATGTTGTCTCATGGACGACAATCATTACTGGGTTTGCACAAGAATGGTAGGTTGACGTGTGCTTGGATCTCTACCGTCAGATGAGAAATTCGACGTTGAAACCCAATGATTTTACGTTTAAGAGTCTTTTGAGTGCGTGCATGGGTAGTGGGTCTCTTGGGCAGGGGAGGAGTACTCATTGTCAAACAATTCAGATGGGTTTTGTTTCATATATACATATTTCTAATGCTCTTATATCAATATATTGCAAGTGCGGGAATGTTCGAGATGCATTATTTGTATTTGGAATCATGCATGGTAAAGATCTTGTATCTTGGAATTCGATGATTGCAGGCCTTGCTCAGCATGGACTTGCATTGCAGGTGATTGATCTTTTTGAAGAAATGAAACAGCAAAGGGTGAAACCTGATGCCATTACTTTCCTTGGCGTCCTCTCTTCGTGTCACCATGCCGTTCTTGTTAAACAAGGCCACCTTTTCTTCAATTCAATGGTTAAATTTGGTTTGAATCCAGAACTAGACCACTATTCGTGCATTGTAGATCTTCTTGGTCAAGCTGAATTTTTGGAAGACGCTCGAAATTTCATCAAAAAGATGCCTATTAACCCCAATGCCATTATATGGGGCTCACTCCTTTCTTCGTGCACGCTTCATGGGAATGTTTGGATTGGAATTGAGGCTGCAGAGAACAGGCTTGTACTAGAACCATGGTGAGCTGCTACCCACTTGCATTGGCGAATTTTTATGCCAGTGCGGGTTATTGGGATCAGGTGGCAAGAATAAGGAAATTGATGAAAGATAGAAGGCTGAAAGATAGAATTTGTATCATACTGTTCATACAGGATAAAAGTAATGATGATGTATCATATTGACAAAAAAGAAAGAAAGAAAAAAGAAGGTTTTGTCACAAATTTGCAGCATAAAGAAAAAAAAAAAGGTTTTGTCACAAATTTGCAGCATCTAGCCACAATCTCTTCATTGACAAAACCTCCAGCCTATTGTAGTGAGAAAGTACTTATTACATAAATTAATAATTTGGTAAGGAGTACATATAGGATTGACTATGATGTTTTTTTGAAATATGAATCTAGTGTTGCATGTCTTTTCTTGACAAGATAAATTTAACAATAATAATAATAATAATAAACTCTTGTTTTGAAAATAAATAAATAATGTATATAAAATATCTTGTTAAATTAATACTTATTAATTTATCGATAAATTAATATCTCATTTAGTAAATAAAATTTATGTGGTCCCAACACTATTAATTTATTGAGGTTTTACTGAATATACATATTTTTCTTTCCAATAATGGTTAAACGAATATATATATATATATACATTCATGTGTATCTTCTTCTTCTCTTCTAAGAGCAAATTACAGTGGGTAATATTTGGGTAGTTTCATAGCAGACGAATGAGGTGGGGGTATAGAGAGAGAAAAAGGGAAGTGAAAGCTACAGTGACATCAATTGATGTCCAGTCATGTCAAGGGCATTTTGGGGTTTTGGATGAAGACATGGTCACTGGATCCCATTGAATTTCATTTGGATAAGGAGCCTTATAAAGATCGTATCGATTCTTATCAAAGAAAAATAGGCTTAATTGAGGCTGTTCAAACAGCATAGCATCTGAGGCTGCATTAATCGAGGATACACGATAGAAGGAATTGTTATATTTCAAAACTTTACCTTCAACAAGCGTAGATTTAGTTCAATCATTTTCTTTCTATTCTTCTATCCTGAATCATGTGTCTTTCTCGTAAGACTGAGAGCAGTAAAAATAAAAAATAAAAAAGAATCATTGCACCATCTCTGTAATAAGTAAATGCCTCTTCGATGGTTATACGGGTATCCAAAGTACGAACGACGCAGATCCCAAAAACGCATAGTTTCTCCTCCAAAAATGACTTCTCCAATTGGGGAACGCATTAGTTTGAAGAAACCCTCCACTTTAATTGGTATTTTTTCACTAAAAGCAGACACGAAATAACAAATTCAGTGTTTTACTAAGATTTCAAATAACGGTCCCGAATTCAAGTTGATTATATTTCGCCTCTTCCTCAGAGAAAGACGATCAAACAATTCCCAATCATGGTCCTTGCGGATCGAATCATCCATATAATATACAAAAAAAAACTCCAGATAGTATTTCGCATTGACGATGAAATTTTTTGTAAATTTATTTAAGGAGAAAAAGTTATAATTGTCTTTTCATAAAAAGGAAGGGCAAAATGGACATTTGATTAGCTGCTCTACAGGAATAAAAAAGTAAGGCGTGTAGTTGATCACACGTGCCAAAAGTCAGGAAGGTCAAAATAAAGGCTGAACGAGTGAAAATATTGAGAATCTATGTCAACCGGTCTCCTGTTTTCTTTCTCTCTCTTCTCAAAGACTAATCAGAGCTTTCTGAAAACTGCCATAGCTCCATGACGTCGTCTAAAACCCATTTTTGGACTCCTTTTTCTCTTTTGATCGCTTAAAGAATCGCTCCAATCGTTTGATGGATTCAGAGGATTAAGGCCACTATGTCGATGCGATGTCATGTTTCATTTGTGCTTGTCTCTTGTTGGATTCTTCTCAGCTGGATGCCCGGTGATTTTCTTCAAAAATTATGGTTTTTGTTTTGATTTGTGGCACTAATTTATGGATCAAGTTCATTTATATAAAATCAAAATTATTTGAAATAAATCATGAGATTAATAAAATCATATAATCGACATATACTTTTATTTTCTGCTTGTTGTACTTGATTTTCTGGAATTGATTGATTTGGGTTATAGTTTCTGAATGGATGTAGCTGGAGCTCTGGTAGACAATACAATTTTGGATAATTTGTGTTCTTGCCATAAATATTGTTTATAAATTTATTGAATTAGAGTTAAAATAATCAATGTTAGTGATTAAAGAGAGGATTATCAGATTGTAGCTCTGAGACTTGGATTCACATTTTATTGACTTGTTTGTTTCTGCATTGAGTAAAGCTGGAAAGAAAAAGTAAAGGAGAAGAAAGAGAATATACCACTTTAGCAAAAGGCTTGGCCCTTTGGCTACTGTAATATCTTATGGTCACAGTGTCTGTAAACAGTGGAAAGCTCGGTTTCTCGTTCAATTGGTTGAATATTATTATTAAACTGAATGCAAAATATTTTGAGACAAATGTTTAAGGAATATCATGTTGACTAATTTTAATTATATTATTCAGACTTATGGTCTGCAAAATCATTTCAAATTTAGTGTATCCACTGGTCCGATTTAATGGATGTCTTTTAATTGTAATGTCGGTTTTCTAATAAAAAGTCTAATTCATCGCAATCTGGCTATTTTGTCCTTTTTTCCAGGATTCATATCATCCGCAATTGTTACACTTGATTCTATTGAAATTTTTAACACTCATGAGTGGCTAACAGCCAAACCAACAGTTTACTTTCACTGTAAAACGGAGCACAAGACTGTTTTGCCAGATGTGAAGGAAACATGTCTTGTATACCTTCAAGGGCGAAGAATCTTGGCAGGTTTGTAATGAATGAATTTGTTTGCATTTCTGTTGCGGCGTAGTTTAGAGTTACCATGTTCAGTACCTGCTGCATCAAGTCTGTCTGTATTCTTTTTTCTACATCATTCTTCTTTTTGGCCTCTGGTAAACAACACAGTATGATTCCTCCTTTCAGCAATTTTTTTCTGCATGCAAAGTCTATTTTATGGTTGATGGATCAATAGTTAATTGCTAAATGCTTAATTCTTGTATACTGCATTTATCGTGGGATCATTATAGACAATTGGATGATTTGTTACCTTACTTAAGCATGGAAAGGTTATTTATAAATGATAATATATGTTGAAACTGTGATATCATGTTTTCAGTCTCTGGCGAAACTTAACAATAAAAAATGCAAGCGATGTGGGTTCTATGAGAAGGACAGCATTAAATCAGATGATATATTAGATGAGTGGGAGTTTTGCCCTTCTTATTTCACTGACCCTGACGGAAAATACATCCATTTCAAGGACAAGGAATTCAATGCTACATTTTTGTGTCCAAAGTGTGCATCTCTCGGAAGTGGTGAGTGTTGTTTCGTTAATGGACCATAGTTCATCTTATCACAGTTCTTGTAGTTGGTCTACACTGTACATTCTGTAGCTGCAGTAACAAATCAATGCATTCATATGTGGCAATTACACATTTTAATCAAAACCACTTATTCCATTTCTTATATCTTATTTTAACTATATTTTGTATTTCGTTTTAGGCCATTCTCATGCTCTTGGGCCATAAAATTCATTTTTGCATAACTATTCCTTGAACTTGTCTTACGCATAGATGTGTGTGCATGCTTGAATATGTGCACTTCTCAGTGAATACAAACACTTGTTTATTTAGTTAATCCCATTGTGATTGTGTTCACTATGGGGTTGTAGATTCCGATCATTCCTCTCACTCACGAAATGGAGGGAAGGGAATGCATTTGGCTCTAGTGATAATGATCAGCATTTCAGTTTCAACTCTCTTCATTCTTGGACTTGTGGCGGCATACAAATATTGGCAGAAGAGAGAGAGAGAGCAAGATGAAGCCCAGTTCCTGAAACTGTTTGAAGATGACAATGACATTGAGGATGAATTAGGTATTGGGCATATTGGCAGTGTACTTTACAAATAACATCTTTAATTTGTTGCATCAAAACCCCGTATCATTTGTATATGTATAGTACGTACCTTGGATATGGACTAATTTTTGAAAGAAAAAAAGGAAGGGATTGTATAGTTCCTATAGTTCTTTGCGCAAAGAAATAGTGTTAATTGAGTGGATGAAAGGTTTAATGTTGTTTCTCAGATTTATTTGATTGCGGTTCGAAGATGGAACAGTGAGTGATTAATTGTATAGAGGATTGGATAAGATATAAATATATAAATAAATAAATGACTTTGTAGAGGCTAGATATAGAATCAGGCCTGCTAGATTTAGTTCTCTTAGCTAATAAAGCATAAGACAATACCATAATTCTTTCTCATTTCTTCATTTCAATATAGTTTTCTCTTCAATACATCATACATATAAATTATATGCTAGTACAAATTGAGTTTTTAGCCATCCTATAGCTATTATTCTATAGCTCGCAATATCTAACTTTAACTAAACCATTGTCTGATTCTCTTTGCAGCACACTAGAAGCTTTCACAATGTCTTACCGACTTTGCGGACATAAAATACTATTCATGAACCCACATGTATAACTTGCCATCACTCTTCCCACAACACACACACACACACACACACACACACACATATTCACTAAGTCCCATCTCATGAGAAGTGTAGCTATATGCAGGCACCGGCTCTTTCACACCATAACCACCATCGTCTCCTTGGCCTCCTCCATATTCAAACCCAGACCCGTCTGTTGTCATGACTGTAATAACTACCACCCGTTCTTCACCACCTTGTTGAGGCTCCTCTGCCTTGTCTAATTCAGTACTGTCATACTCATTGTTGCCATAGCCATCAAAGTAGTATGAGTGGTCGCCATCATACTCGTCAGTACATTCTCATTATCAGACTCACCATGATAGGAGGGAGATCCATCTTCGTGACATTGAAATAGCTCACCATAGCCAGCATTATCGCAAGTGTCAGCGCACCAAATGGGATAATACCAAATGTACATGTTGTGAGTTGTGCATTGAAAAAGTTTTAGTTTCAACACAGAACCTACACGGAGTGAATAGATTTACTTGCTTGTTTGCTGATTTTCAAATTATTTTAATTTTACCCAATTAAAATAAATCAAGCACGCAATCACAATAAATAAATAAAAATAATGTAAGAAATGACATCAGATTTTGAGACTTGCACATTATTTTAGGAGATAATATGAAATAGAGAGTTACTAGTGGTAGGATTTCCCTCATACACAGTCCCGGTGGTATTCAATAATTTTCCGAAAACTTGGCCTTCTCGAATGAAAGCAATCCACTATCTCAAAGCAACTGTTACATAAACTCTGTTTTAGTCTCACACTCATTTCACTTTGTCAAGAACTAGTTATTGAATGCCTCACTGCTTACTCTTGCAACTCTTCGTCCAATAATTGCATTCTTTCCTCAATCCTTATAGAAGGGTTGCTGGAAGAACACGAATGCTCTGCGAATACTTTGTCCCCTTCATAACGCGATTGAATCTGCCTTTCTCACAAACATGAAATTGAAAGCATTGAACAAGATATTATGAAGTAACTATCGATTAGATTGAGAATACCATCCTAAGATCACTCAGTGTATAAGTATGTGCTCTCAACGGTGATTTTTTCTGTCAAAAGCACTTTCAAAAGCTTTCTTACTATAAAAATAATAATCTCATTAAATGTATCTTGTAGAGAAGCTAGGAATGACTCAAGTGGATAAAGAACTTGACCCTAGTGTACCAACTAAGAATCAAGTCCTTTTGGGTGTAAACAATTCTTTGGGGTGGGTGTGTACCAACTAAAAAGGAAATCAAAATGTAATTAAAAAACAATTTTCTTTTCAAAACTAGACAAGTTCAATCAGTTGGTAAAAGTTTGACCGACGGGACTTTGCATAGTGTACTTGGGACTACGATTGTTGGAGGAGCAATACCTAATACCTAATCCTGAGGATTCTCCAGAATCTTTTCAATTGCTCGTTTGAGAACTACGATCTTTGACTCTTGAACTGAATCATTTTCTTATATTTGAGAAGAACTTACTAATTAATAGAAACGAAGTTTAATCGAAATGAATAATAATTTTTCTTCTATATCGATCAGTAGATACAAAATAAAATGAAAAATTACGACATACAAAATCCATTCGGTAGTCGAGTTGCATTCTATGTAGAATCTGTGGTACTGAAAATCTATCATCTGGAATGCGGCCATTAAAGAAATCAGACTGTTTACCACAAGGGATTCTTATGTATATGATCATTTTTGGTTCCTTTTAAATGACAATATTCAAAGTTAAATTTATACCATCATTTTTAGGTTGACTGACTTTCTGCAGTGGCTTTATTTCTACTGCAGAATGTTCTGTAATATATATACATTAAAACCATTCAATTTTCCTTGAGAGCTGTAGCTATCTGCAGGCACCGGCTCTTTCATACCAAAACCACGATAGTCTTCTTCGCCTCCATATTCAAACCCAGACCCATGGCAGGACCAAGGATTATAACCATAAGCCGGCTGCATTTCCTTCTTGTTGTCATGACTGTAATAACTACCACGCGGTTCTTCACCTTGTTGAGGGTCCTCTGCCTTCTCTAATTCAATGTCACACCCATTGTTGCCATAGCCATGGGACAATAAATCCTCTCCCCAACTGCCACCAAAGTATGACTGCGATACGCCCAGCAAATTGCTACTGCCATCATACTCGTAAGTCCTGCTCGATCAGTCAGTCCATTCTCATTATCCCAGGGTCCACTTGTCAAATCAGACTCTTCTGCCTTGTAAGACGAAGAACTGGAATAATCATGAGAGTACTATCTTCGTGAGATGGAAGAGAGACTCACCATAGCCAGCATTGCCACAAGTGCGCCATCGAAGGAACTGGGATAATACTCCATTAATTCTGGCTTGCTAAATTAAAGCACCATATATAGCAAGGCATTGCAGATTGAAAGTCAATGTAGATCCTTTGCTACATATAATACATCTTCTGGAAAGGTTGTGGCTCCTGTTGTGAGAATAGCTCTTCTACTCATTTATATTCAGTTGAATAGAGGGAAAAGGATTGGCTGATTTGCAATAATAGCATATTGGGGTTTGTCCTATGTATCATTACATACCTAATAATGTGAGAATTGAGATCATATCATATTTTATTAAATCTCCATCAAACAGAAAGGACTTGAATTTGGCTTTTAACCACCCAACGATCCTTCTCGAATAGAATCTCTTTTAGGGATGAGAAAGTAGAATCTCATTTGAAATGAAAAAAAGTATGATTTGGGAATCTTGGGTTACAGAGAGTGAGTGAATTGGTTGCTAGAGCATCTCAAGTCACTTCACAATCTTTTTTTCTATATACTGTGATATATATTCGTCTTGAATTCTATGTACAAAGTATGAAAATCAAGAAGGCAGCAGTAGCACCAATGCAAATTAGGTCAGGTGGTATCTAGGTGTCTTCTCATCCTCAATATCAGCTCAATTCCTTTATTGTCTAGTAAAAACACACCCCACACAAAAGAAGAAGAAGAAGAACCACTGGACATTTGCGTAGAAATATAACACAAACCATGCCATGATATGCCCTTTAACCTTACAGAAACCACAACTTTGATCTTTACCGAAAGTAAATGTGAGTTTAGTATAAAAGGAAAAACTGATGATAATTATATAATCAAATTCAGAGATAATGGATTTACCTAGCACGATCGCCGCACTATATTTGCAACCAAATTTACAAAACAATGATTTTTTTCAGATCTCACTTGACAACAATCTGTTCAAAATCCTGTTAGAACCATACATGAATTCCATTAGCTTACATAAGAATCACAAAAAATGGGTACTAATTAACACCTATCACTACATAGAAAAAGGAACGAGCTTTAGCATTTAGAGTTGATCAAAGAAAAATAGCTAATTAGAAGGGGAGCTCCTTATCGTATTATTGAAATTATCCAACTCCTTCGATTTGGAACCGTATACTGCTTTAATTGTATCCCTACAGCAACTGCAAGCAAGACACAAAAAACATAGAATTCATGTAAATTGCAATCCAATAAGACTTGTGTTTGTTTCACAAAGCAAAATAACGAGAAAACAAAAGGTTTCTAATTGGACCTGCAAGCCTCCTTGTTGAATCTCTTCTTATCAATTCCATACAATTTTTGGAAAATGTCTGCCTCCACACGACAAAAATATGGACGATCTAATATATACATATATAGAGAGAGAAGTGTTAATGTATTTATGTTTATGAAGTACACATGTGTATAATTAGAGAGAGAGAGATTCAGAAATGTTAGCTCACCGGAGTAAATGGAGCATGTTCTTGTGCTCTTTTCGTAGTGTATACACCATCCATCTGGACCCATTAAGCTTCTATACAGCTGAAATTCAAAAATCAAGATACAATCTATCTATACATAAACGTATATATGCACATGATAGATACAAAATTGAGCGACCCAATATCAAACACATTGGGTGGAATGTTAACGAGGGTAGATACATACTTGAACATCTGAAGGGTCATCAAAGATCTCTTCAGGTGTGACGAAGGAGGGACCCTTGTCGAGCTTGCAGCACGCACCGCAGCCCTTTACGCACTGCCACGGAGGATCCTTTCTCTCGCCGCCGAAGCCGAGTGAAGTGCCGCCACTGCTCCGGCTTTGCATTTTCTGGGTCTTTGAGTTTCCGTTCTGTCGTGGCCGGTTCGCCGCCGACTGGACAGTGGCGAAACGGGGCAGAGCCACCATGCTGTGAGACATTTTTCCCCCTTCTTTGGGTGTAAATTGGATTAGGCGACGCCCATGGCTTTAAGCGGACCGCTCGTACAGTTTTACGTTCATTTAGATAAGCGTGAAAAAATTATAAAATTATAAAGGAGCTGATATCGACACTCGATCAATCTCTTCTGGCACTCCACTCTTATCTTTTTGTAAAATAAAATTACAAAGTAATCCTATATTATACCATCTTAGATTCTTATATTTTTAGTATCCTAATTACCTTTCTAAATCAAGACTTAATTCTAATTTTATTTTATTTTTCTTAAAAAAAAAAAAAATTCAACTGCATCTTTGTTATCCCAAGTAATTTGTGATTGATTTCGTTTTTACTTTAGGTTTACAATATAACAATTCATTTATTACCACCCAGATAATATAATTTAAATATTTTTTAATTGAAACTTGTTGTTCGTGTCTCTATCCTATATAACTCAAAGAATCCAAAAATTGAAATATTGTATTTTCACTCACCAAATGTGTAATTTATTTTTCATGTGTCTTATTTATAAAATAACATAAATTAAAAATATACCATCAATTTGTGAACAAACAAAACAGAAAGGAATGAGAGAAAAATAAAAGGCAAAGAAGAAAAACATCATATTAATTTTATTTTTTTTTTGAAATTTTAACTAAATTAAGACAACTACAATTGAAAAAGGATTTCATAGAGTCATGTTTTTCTCTTTTCATCTTTTAATTTCTAAAAGTTCTCTATTAAAATAAAAAAACTTTCCTTAGTTTTCTTAAAGAACTATATATAATAATTTTTATTTAAGTGAAATTAAACTTTCTTTTGATTTTAAATATAATTAAGTTTTTTTCAAATAGATTTTATTCATTGATATAATGTTTGTTTTTAACTCAAATACTTTTTAAAAAAATTTCTCTAGGTAATCTATTGTTAACAACAACTTCTCAACTTATCTAATCAGGTAACTTTTATTATTCTAATCACATGCATTTGATTGATACTCTCTAAATCATTATATTGAATCCTAAATTTTTCTACTTCTAAAATAAATATTGATAAATTGATTCAACAAGAAAAAATAATATTTTTAAAATCAACGAAGAAGTATTTTCACGCCAAAAAAGAAAAGGAACGTGAGAGAGAAGTTGCAATTTGGAGCTAAGAATTCTAACCTTATCAAATAAGGGCAATTAGGGAATTAAAAACATAAGAATAAAAAATTGTAAAGTAGAGGGACACCTTTGCAATTTTACTTTATAAAAAGAAGGGAGTGGAGTGCCAAAGGATATTGGTGGAGTGCCAATATCACCTCCCATTATAAAAATATCCGATTTTCGGATGATTTGCTGAACTGATATTTCTTTACAGGGGTGTCACTAAATTATTATTTTTATTCTTATTTATTATTAGGATAAATATAACTGGCACTTTTTTTTATGTATTGACACACTATTACAACTTTATGAATTTTCATCATCAACACCTCTTGTCAATTTTTTTATTTTTTTAATATGTAAAATGTCTTAATTGCCCCAGATTATTTAAATATATTTTAATATTTAAATATCATAATAAGAAAATAACCACAATACCCTTCGATTGCCATTTCAATTAATTTTTTATTTTATGTTAATATTATTATTTATGAAAATAAATAATTATATATATTAGGTTATATATATATTATATTCTATATATATAGATGAATAAAGAAAAAGAAATAAAACTTTAATTACTTTTTTATTTTATGTTAACATTATTATTTCTGAAAATAAATAATTATATATATATATATATTATAATAGATTGTATATATATAGATAGATAGAAAAAAAGAAATAAAAATTTAATTACTTTTTTATTTATGTTAACATTATTATTTATGGAAATAAATAATTTTATATAGATTTTATATATTATAGTATATATATATATAGGTAGATTCAAAGAAGTATTTTGGTCTATTAGACAGTGTCAAATGGGTAAATTTAATATTCAAATGGATTAGATCAGAAGTCAAAGGGTAACATGATCATTTCACAATCAAAAAGTACTTTGATACGGTATACTTTTGGCAAAAGGGGTGTATATGATATATGGTAGACCACATGGGTGTTGGTAATGAAAATTCACAAAATTGTAGTTGCGTGTCAATACATCAAACCTCAGGGGGTGTCAGTAATATTTACCCTTATTATTATTATTTTGTCAGCAAAGAAAATCACGATGTCTTTTAGTAGACTCAGATATTATTAGGTGCAGAGTGCAGATGTTGATGGTTAGGGCCCAGGGGTGTTAATTTGATAAGTTTTGATGAAAAATACATTCATTTATACTTTAGTTTTAAATATAAATGGATAATATTTTGAATTTATAACCTATTAAATACGAAAAAAGCTAACCTCCCTTCTTTCACGTGGGAGGATAAGTAGATAAGTTTTATCCCCAAATTTTATTAACAAATATAACCTTATTAGAGTCTGTCACCTCATAAAAATGATGTACATTAAAGTAATTTCAAAAAAAAAACTAACCCACCTTTTCTCTTTTTCGGTGCCATTGTTGTGACCTCTACCCACCTTCTCTCTCTTATGATATATAATTTTGTAATTGACATATTTTAGTGATCAAAATATGATTTATCGAGTTGTAATTTTTGTATTATTCTATGTATTTGATTATCAACAACTTCAAGCTGATATTCAAATGCATGGAAGCAGTTTAATTGGTATGAACACCATATAGCACAAGTAAGTATGGTGAGGACACATTGCACTTTATATTTTCGAGCCTATTTTGAAAAATTAGGATTTTTAAAAAAAATTTAGGATTTTTCAAAATATGACTGATCCCCAATTTTTAGGACCGATCCAACTTTGTTAGATACTTTTGGTTTCTACATGTTTTCAAAAAATCCCACTGGTCCTAGTAATTGGGCACCAATCCCACTTAGCCTGTTCCAAATAGAAAATAAATTTTGACGAAAATTCTAATTCCTATTGGGTTTGAAACTTCTAGGAGTTCTGTTTTGGTATTTGACTTCTTTTTCAAGTAGAATTAGGATTCATTGCCTATATATACTTATCTATGTTTTCTCTACGATTATGCCTTGAGAATTATTATTTTTAGAGAGACAAAACTTATACAGTATAATTAGGGCAAAATATTTTTTCATATTTTGAGAGCACACATCTATTATTCACGAGTGATATTTAGGATGGTGTTCTACTACTGATCGACTACTCAGAGACTGCATCAAATCATTCGCTGATCAGAACATTGGATTCGTGGTTCTTCTCTTACTTGCTGAAGAAGAAAGGTGACCATATCGCATTACGAAGGGAACATACATAATACTTGCTTAGTATTTTTGTTCTTCCAGCAACCTTCTGTAAGGATCGTGACGTTAGCCAGAAGTCTGCAGCAGTTAAACTTGAAGTCGCAATTTGTAAGCCTGAGGTGTTCCGCATCCAATTCTTGACAGAGTGAAGAGGGGTGTGAGTCTGAGACAGAGTCTGCTGTACTTTGCTTCATTATAGTGGATTGGTTTCTTAAGACTTTCATCCTCTCCCGTGATTTTTTTCGATATTGGGTTTCCACGTATATCTGGTGCATTCTTTACTTTACTTGCACTTTAAGTTATTTACTTGCTTTAATTGTTTGGTTAATTATTAATTGAACCTAAAATCGAATTAATTTGGAAAGTTAAGCAAATGAGCATGTGAACCTATTCACCCCATCTAGGTTTTAAAGTACTTTCGCAATCACTCCGTACCGCGCAACTCATATCTCTCTGCCATTGTTGTGACCACCGCCACCACTATCGTCCTCGGTGCCGGATCGTACAATTTCCTACAGTTATGGGTGGTCGACGTTGGGACCAATCTCAGACCATTGGACTATTTGTGGTTCTAAGGATCGAAGACATTCTTAAAGAAGGGGACCGAAGGCCTTCTTGTTCTTTGTTGGTGTCAACACCAATGTTGTCGTAATGCTCAAATGCAAGTATTTCTTTTGCCTCTTCAACATGGACTTCGTCGAGAAAAAGAATGTGCTAATCGGAGATTTCATGCCTAATGTGAAGTTCATCTTCTGCTACTGACCACGAGAACTTTGGCTATGAGGATTTCACTGTCGGCTATGGGGTTCATTTGATGGAATAAACATAGTGGTGGTGGTGGTTGTGGGGGTGGGGATGGTGGTGGTGTTACCGCCAGTGGTAGTTGTGTTGTTGTCAGTTGTGATAAAAGGGAGTAAACATTGAGAGAAAATTTGATGTACTAGATAGAGAGAAGGTGAGAAGGATAGATTTTTGAAATTACATATATGCCCATGTTTTTTTAATGATGTGGCAAGTTGTAATGATGCTATTTTTATCCCCAAAAAATGGGACAAGCTTTATCCTCCCATGAAGGTGGGGTTAGCTTTTTCCATTAAATACTATATTATATTTATTCTAAAATGTTGTAGTTTTGGATTTTATTTATTTAGGGTCCGTTTGGTAACCGATTATGTTTAATGTTTATATAAACAATTTTTATGTTACGATTTTATTTATCCATAAACATGAGTATTGTTTAATAACGAAAAAAATGTTTGACTTATTTTAAAAATCATAAACAGAAAAACATGTTTGTTAACCTTAAACAGAACAAGAAATATACATAAAAAAGAAACAAATAATATTGGGTTACATATATATATATATCTACACATTGCAAATTATATTGTAAAACTAGAATGACCCACAACCTAGAAAGCCTCAACAAGTAGGGGTCCACACGTTTTGATTCCTAACGGTTGTTAGGGGAATTGGAACCAGAACGTTCCCAACGGTTCCTTAATTTTGAAATCGGAACCGTTGAATTCGGTTCGTTTCGATTCTTTACGGTTCAAGTTCCGGTTCTTTGTTCACCCCTAAATTTGTTTCTAATTAATGAAAAAGCTTAACATTTTCCCACTAGTAAATTATAAATTTGATTTTCACATATTTTTTTAATGCATCCATGACTTTTATTATTTTCTTTTCTTTTCGAAAAGAACTGAAAGATTATTATGTGAGTATATGTGTGTGTGTATATGTATTTGTGTTTTTATGTGTGCATTGTGAGTAATCAAAGAATATATCAACAAATTAACTAATTTCTAAAAATTATGCCTTCATATACATACCAGTGTTGCTAAAAATAAAAAATAAACTTTTTTCCCTTTCTCTTATTCCAACCTTTGTTATCTAACAAAAGATAATAGCAGTTATTATAAGAGTTGTATTTAACCTTATAATAGTTATAATAACTCAATTGTTTAAACTTTTCTACATAACAAAAGCTTATAATAACTATTATAATGATTTTATAACAATTATATATATATATATATATATATATATATATATATATATCAACGGTTTCGGATCCAGTTCCGGTTCCAAGACTTAGAATTGGAACTGTAGTGAATAGTTCCTAAAATTTGGAACCGGAACCATAGGGAAAAGTTCGATTCAATTCAACTACGATTCTTTACGGTTCCAGTTCCACCGGTTCTTTGTGCACCCCTACCAACAAGAACAAAATATATATTATTATGAAAAAATTGAAAGTTTTCCAATTTGTATGGAAAAGTTGAAAGTTCTCTGCTATTACTTTCTTTTTTATTTTTTTGATTTCTATTTTTCTTTAACACTGAAAATAATGAATGAATGATATATATATGAGGACAAAATAGTATTCTTATTTCTTTGATAAGGAGATGGTTGAGACTTCTTTATTTTTTCCCCTCAAGTAAGGTTTTTTTTTAGCATGGGTAACCCTAAGTAACTATTTCTTATTATCAAGTATATTAGTAATTATTCATATTGTACCCAATATTTTTTTTTCTCAAGGCAATTGATCCTCTTTAATTCTGTTTACATTTGATAATTTTAATATTTTTATTGTTGTATCAAGCAATAGCCTTCTATAATTTTTTTTCTCTTCATTTTCTCACTTTTAGTTTCAAATTTTAATTAAAATAATATAATCACCAATTTAGATAAAAAAGAAAAAAAATTTTTTTTTTAATAAACATAAACACTAAAACACCATTTTGGTGTTTAAGATTTGAAGACTTAGGGCCCGTTTGGTAACCGTTTATGTTTTGTGTTTATATAAACAATGTTTATGTTACGATTTGTTTATCCATAAATATGAGTGTTGTTTGATAACGAAAAAACGTTTGACTTATTTTAAATTTTTTTTTTTTAGCATGGGTGCCCCTAAGTAACTATTTCTTATTATCAAGTATATTAGCAATTATTCATATTGTATCCAATATTTTTTTCTTAAGGCAATTGATGTTCTTTAATTCTGTCCACACTTGATAATTCTAATATTTTGATCGTTGTATCAAATAATAGTCTTTTATAATTTTTTTCTTTTCATTTTCTCACTTTTAGTTTTAATTTTTAATTAAAATAATATAATCACCATTTTAGATAAAAAAGAAAAAAAAAGTTTTTTTTTTCCATAAACATAAACAATAAACATCATTTTGGTGTTTAGGATTTCAAGGCTTATGAACAGTGTTGTTTTAAAAACGTTTATACAATTTATAAACAAAACAAAAATTATCAAACATGTTTATTCTAAAATTTTGTTTTTATAAACAATAAACACTAAACATAAACGGTTACCAAACGGGCCCTTAACTACAGTATTGTTTTAAAAGTGTTTTGACAGTTTAAAAACAAAACAAAAATTATCAAACATGTTTATCCTAAAATTTTGTTTTCAGAAATAATAAAAAGTTACCAAACCGGCCCTTATTTATACATAATAGGGCACTCTAAAACTACTAGTAATGTGAAACCATTATAACTAGGTTTTTCATTCGAATTACAATAAATAATAAAGAAATCATTTAAAATTATTTATCGTATTATTGTGCCTGTATTTTGTGTACCTCGTGGCTTGGGTCTGTATCCATACTTCTTAAGTTACACATCGTATGTTGCCTATGTTAGGATGCACATGGATTAGATTGGATTGTATTAGACATAAAATCAAATCATTCGAGCCCAACAAATTTGAATTCAATCTGATCTGATAGGAGCCTTAATCTGATTCAATCCAATCCGTGAAACATGGATTAGATTGTATTGATTTTACGGATTGGACTTTTATAAACAACTCAGTAGTTTGTTATTATTTTTTTAACCCAATGTGATTTTTTTTTTTTTTGGTAATGTAAGTCAGTAGTATATATGAAAGGGAATATGCAAACAGTATCCCAAAGGATAAAGACTGATAAAATATAGATGCAGTGCATAAAAAAACATATTCTCAACATTATGCAACATTGCATATAACAAGAAAAACATGATCCATATGAGTTGACCTAGTTACATAAAAAAGAAATGATAAAACAGAGAAATCAGTAGCAACATAGCAACAAGAGCTCACTAGAGTTAATGGTTATATGAGTGATGGAGCCTAATTGGAACCTGCATGGAAATTGGTTGGATCAAGTTCCAGTAGTATGGTCTGGTGGTTTCCTTTCTAGCCTGATGGTTGAGCTGGGAAGTTGCCATGTTGCTGCTAATACTCTGGCTAGTTTTGAATCCTTAAATTTGCAACTAAGGAGTCTTAGGCCCTGTTTGGAAGATCTTTCCAATTCTAAAATTCCTTTCATTTGAAAGGCCTTTGAAAATGCCTTCAATAAAAGGAATTTAAAAGAAAAAAAAGTTGTTTTGTGGATGCATTTTTTGAAATTCCTTCAACAATTAACACAATTTTAAATTGACAAATTTATCCTTAATAATTACTCTCAATAGACAAGTTTCACAAAATAAAGAAGGCAAAATTGTAAATAAAATTTGTTACTTAAAATAATTATGGCTTCCTTCCAAAAATAAGTTTTTTCGACTTCCTTTGAACGGACTTTTAGGAATTCAACTTTCATTATAAGTCCATTTTCCTTATTTCACCAAACACTAGCATTTTTTTTGGAAAGTACTCTTTGAGCTTGGAAGCCTGTTTCAATCCCCCAGAAAGCTTCCCCAAATGTGCATTTAGTTTAATAATCTCAGTAATTGAGTTGATGAAGATTTGTCTTTAAAGCATCTAGAATTCCTTTCTCTCCATATAAAGTAAACGCGTCCTGCCAAGGTGAGTCTGTTTTAGTGAAATTTTAGTGATTGGTCCCATGAATTTGCAGCCCAACTGATGATGTTAGGCCATGTAGATGATGATCATTGGAACTTGCAGAGCTTTTGGAAGTGGTTCCATATTACAGAGCTGAAGGAGCATTGGAAAAACAGGTGGTTGTGGTTTTCAATAGCTGCAAGGCATAAACACCAGACATTTGGGGTGGTTTTCTTGGAGTGGCATGGATTATCAAGAGTGGATAACCTGCCAAGTGCAGCAAGCTTGAGAATGAATGTATGTTTGGGGATGTGTGGATTGTTCTAGAGAAGGTGAGTCCAATTCAAGGGATTTGGTGGCAGGTAGATTGTATTAGTGGTTAGGTTTAGGAAAAAGGTTTGCATGTTAATCCACAAGAAAGTATCAGGTTGTGTGATGCTTATGGGAGGCAGTGCAGAGTACGTGGTCTATGAGTTCAGACAGAATCCTTTGTAGGTCTAAAGAAATGGACCAACAACCATTTTTTATTAGTGAGCTCACCTCGGCCTGTCTACCAATGGCAGTGGTATGAGAGAGTGAATTTGCAACTTTGTTTGCAAGTGGTCCACAGTTCAGCCATGAATCAAACCACATGAAGGTAGAAAATCCATTACCAATTTTCACAGAGATGAGATGCCTGACCAATGACCTAAGTTGCAAGAGTTTTTTTAGTGACCATGAGCAGTTTGCAGGAATGTTAACATCCCAGAATATTTTTTGTTTCACAGTAGTCAATTAAACCCATTTAGACCATAAGTTGTTTGGAGATTTGAAGAAAAATCAGATGTGTTTAATCATTGATACTCTATTGAGAGAGGAAATGTTAGGTACTCCCAAGCCTCCACAAGCCTTGGGTAAGCAAATGTTGGACCATGCAACCTTACAATGCTTCTTTGATGTTTCAGAATGTGACCATAAGAACTACCTAATCAAAGAATTGATTGATGAAGTGGCATTTTTGGTTAGGATGAAGATGTTGATCCAGTAGAGCTGTAAATTGTAGAGGACATATTTGCAAAGTTGAAGTTTGCCAGCATAGGAGAGGTTTTTGCTTGTCCAATGGGTGATTCTATTGGAGATTTTCTCAACTAAGGTCTTGCAATCAGTGGTGGTTAGGGCTGAGGAAATGAGGGGCACACCAAGATAGTTAAATGGAAGAGAGCCAATGTTAAAATGCATGAGATCAGCAATAGCTTGTTGAGTGGATTCATTGACTCCTAAGAAAAAGACTTGACTTTTCATTGAGTTAGCAGAAAGACCTGAAAGAAAGTAAAAGATATCAAATACTTCTTTGATAATGCTCAAAACATTAAGACTTCCATGGAAAAATAGAAGTAGGTCATCTGAAAATATGAGGTGAGTCAAGGCAAGAGGTCTACATTTCCAATGATGAATGAAGTTGGGGTTATTTCAGGTTAATTAACTTGGTAAGAATGAGTGATGGAACTTCCATTGCAATGACAAATAAAAAGGGAGACAGGGGATCACCTTGTCTTATCCCTCTAGAGCATTTGAAGTGTCCATGACTCTCACCATTAAGTGAAGAAGAGAAATTAGGTGCGGTGATGCAGAGTTCAATCCAATTGATGAAGCAAGGTGGAAATTCCACGAGTTTAAGACAATCCAATAGGAATTCCCAGCCAAGGGTATCAAATGCCTTCTTTAGATCAACTTTAAGAGCACATCTTGGTGGAGTAGCGTGTTTGTGATAACCTCTAAAAATCTCTTGAGCAAGAAATATATTGTCTGCAATTCTTCTTTATTTGATAAAGACAGATTGAAAGTCATTGATGAGGGATGGAAGGTTAGGTTTGATTTTGTTGACCAGAAGTTTGGATATACAATTGTAGAGTGTGTTGTAGCATACAATTGGCCTGAAGTAATGGAGCGTAGAAGCATTTTGTATTTTGGGTATAAGGGCAAGCAAGGTAGAGTTAATCCATTATAACTACATGATAAAGAACTATATTAAAGCATCATCCTTCTAGCTGACTAAATCAAACCAATGTTCCTAAGTTTTTATTAGAAAATCACTTTAGTGGACGACTGAATCACACCAATGTTTAATTTTGAGTTTTGCATAAAGTTAAAGCAAAACAACTTTTGCTTCTAGTCTTTATTAGAAATCACCCTGGTGGAAAGACTGAAGAGACTGGCTAGGGTTAAAATTTAAAAAGAGAATTTTATATGTATAACAATTATATATATATATATATATATATATATTACTTACAAATCCCTCACCAATCCGATGAACAAAAAAATTCAATTCAATTAAATTAACGGATCAAATGAACACGTTGGCTCATGGTTCTCGAGTCTCTCTGTAAACAAGCAGCCTTGGAAAGATGAAAAAGTAATTGCAATGCATGTCTAGAAACTTTTTCTTCTGTTTGATTTAGAAAGTGCCAAAAAAATACAAAAAAAAATCGTTTGTTTGATAAATGGAAGAGAGAGAAGAAAAAAAGAGAGTAGATTTTGAATACTATTTAATTACTGCATCCCACGCTATACTAACAATACAAATGTAATTGAAATATAGTAGAGTTAATATTAATGTCCTTTCCTGTTTTGAACAAGAGTTGAATTTTGGACCAGGGAACAGGGATCCATCCTCCAATCACTCTCCTTTCACTCCCTTCTCTGCATACTAAACAAACAAAAATAAAATATTCTATTTTGCCTTGATGCTTTATCAGAATTCTTCTCCTATCCAACCCCAACTCTACTTTCTGAACTTAAACTCAAGTCACCCCATTAGTTAGGTTGGGTAGACTTGCATTACATGTAACACATTCAAGCAACACCAAAATTCCCAACTACCAACTACCAAAAACCAAAACCAAAATAAAATAAAATAAAATCCAACATTTTAAAATAAACTTTAAAACAAAACAAAACAAAAAACAAAAACAGGTCATTCCCGCCAAATTTTTGTTTCTGCATGTGATCCACAAATGCTCCCAAATATTAATGGAATTCTAGCTCCCCTCTCGATCGTCAGCTCCTCTTGTTCTTGCTCCCTAACAAGAGTGCAAAGTAAAACAGAATCCTGAAGAAAAACCCAATAGCTGTAGTGATCCATAAGCAATTCCACTTGCTTATTTCAGTCACCCCTTGTTGCTTCAATATGTCCATCCCTGTAGTCAAGCAAGTTGAGCTAGTAATGTTTATCCCCAAAACACTGCTCATACTATTCAACATCTTCAGCTTCACTGCCGCTGGAGCCGACCCTAACGGCGAGTTATCGAATACCTGAATCCCCCTCACAAAACAGTTACCCGGCTCATCAAACTCGTTCTGCAACACACCTTCATATGGATACTTCACTAAAGAAGCATAATGGAACCATATCCAATACGAAGGAATTCGATCTCGGGTTATGAAGAATCCACTGAACAGCAGAAAGTAAGATAAAATGGCCACAACAACTACGTAACCCAGCATCACATGAGAGACAACACCGGAGAGGAAGGTCACGAAGGAGCTTCCTAGCCAGAACGAGGCCAAGATGAAGAAGAAAAAGAAGAGGAACCCCGAGAGGCCTCCGGCGAGACCAACCGCCCAGAAAGTGGTGGCGGCGAAAGTCAAGGAGAGGAATATGAGTGAAGGTATGGAGATGATAGAGTGAGAGAGGACATAAGACGACCTACGGTAAGCATTGTAAGCCGTCTCTCTCATGAAGATGTATCTTTCTTGAAGAAAGATCGGTATGGCCTCTGCACACGTGTAGAAGGTGGTGGACATGGCGAATGCGAAGAACCCCACCCGTTCTTGAACCCCTTTCGGAGAATTGTCCAGTCGCCAGAAAATTGTAGCAAGCATGATTCCGGTGATAAGCACAGCACCTAATCGCATCCCAAATAGCTCCGGCGATCGCCACGAGTTGGTTAACGACCGTTTGCCTATGACAATGACTTCAATCCAAAATGGATTGGCAAAATTTGGAACAGAAGAAGTAAATTTTGAGCTCACATTTGTGGTTCCAGATACTAGTTTTCCTCTCGAAATGCTTGCACTTATTGCATCTTTAAGGGAGAGCTTGAATCCAGTGTTGCGTTCATTGCGGACTTGTTTCTTGATTTGCCATGACTTGTTGAACTCAACTATACTTTTAGTCCCACCTGTTGATCCTTCGAGCTCGCGGATCAGATCGAGAGTGAATTCGGTCCGGTCTTCGTTTGCCGGTATTGGGTGTCCGAATTCGGCGAAGAATTGGGGAAGACTCGCGGGTGAGCCGCTGTAGGCCGTCTGACCACGTGAAAGGAAGATCAGATGGTCTAGGAGGCTGAGAATTCTGTAACTGGGTTGATGAATGGACATGATCACTATACTTCCACTCTGAGCAATCCTCCGCAAGACCTTCACCACCATGAAAGCGCTCGTCGAGTCAAGCCCCGACGTGGGTTCGTCGAGGAAGAGGACGATCGGGTCGTGAATTATGTCGATCCCGATCGAGACTCGCCGGCGTTCGCCACCCGAAACTCCTCTATGGCCTTCGTCGCCGATCACCGTCTGCGCGGCGCTCCGTAGGCCTAATTGGTCGATCAATGCTTGGACTCTGGCCTTCTTCTTGGACTTGGAGAGAGTCCGGGGTAGTCGGAACTCGGCCGAAAAAGTGAGAGTTTCTTCGACGGTTAACATTGGAAATAATAAGTCATCTTGCATTACATAAGCTGATATTACTTTGAGAAGCTTAGACTCCAAAACTTCACCATTGAGAGTTACACTACCCTTGATGCTTTCTTTAACGATACGGTTGGCTAGTGCGTCGATCAGCGTTGATTTACCGGACCCACTTGCTCCGAGGACGGCCATGATCTCGCCTTCCCTCGCCTCGCCGGAAATGTCATTCAATAACACTTTCATGTTATCAGCCTTATTCTCCAACACATGTTCATGAGTAGTTGTACGTCCAAAACATGTTGGAAGTGTCATTTTGCGACGAACTTTGACGCTATAGGTCAGATGGTTGAAGGAGAGAACGAAAGGGAAAGAAGTGGGTCCAGAGACGACGGAGCTCAGCTCGAGAACTCGGTGTGCCGGCGTGTTGTCGTTGTCATCGCCGGAGTCGCTTCTTGCATCACCAACTCGCTGCAAGAGCTCGCGGAGGGTCGGTGACACGGTCCGTTTGGGTCTCCGGCTGAGTGGTTGCAGCTCCATGGTTTCTATTGGGCCCAAAAATGGTAGGTCACTAGTTGAAGACATGTTATCTCCTAGAAGAGACATTGGTGCGTTTTCACTAGCTATGAAGGTCTCACTATATAAGTAGCAAAAGTAGAGAGAGAAAATGAGAAAGGTATGGTGTTAAGTCACTATACAAATTTGATCAAATAAACGACCTTGATTGGGTTTTTGTCACGCATATATGCACTCTCTCTAAGTAGTGCATGTGTGAATATATATGTATATGTATATAGAAATAAAGTTTGTATTAGTTCAATTTGGTAATTAAGTGGTTTCGTGTGGTGATGATGTTGGACTGTTATTAGTATATATCATGCATGAGTAGTTGAAAATTGTTGCACTGCTTTCTACTGGTTGTGGATATCAACTATGTACCAAGTCTTTTACATCAAGGGCTCTACAGTCCTACTACCAAGTCTACCAACATGAGGTTTCTTGTGGACAACATGTTCAGCGACTTGCCAATAAAATTATACCATTTAAGAAATCAAATGAAAAGAAGGATTGACTACTAATGGACCTTATCAAATTGCCATTTAATTGGACTGCTCTCTTCTTTAGTCATATATATATATATACACACACTATATATATATCTAGAACATATATATACACATATATGTGCGTTTGTTTATGTCAAACGCAAATGGAGTCTTAAGACTCTAAATAATCAAATGGTTCTCACATATATTAATTATGGACTCTAATATAAGAGGAACTAACATATATATATATATATATATATAGAGCAATACTACACGTCATGAAATTATTTCATGAATTTGTATCATGAATGATGTAACAGGTAACGTGGAGAGTTAGTATTAGTGGGATTCCCCCCATACACAGAGTCCCATGATATTATCACTGAATCCCTCCAATACTAACTCTCCATGTTACCTGTCACATCATTCATGATACAAATTCATGAAATAATTTCATGACGTTTAGCATTTCTCATATATATATATATATATATATATAGCTTGCAGAATAGGAGGAAAATATACGCTTTTAATAGCTTCTTTCTTATTAACAGAGTAGAGTACATCAAATATGTTAAGAGACACATGAAATGATGAAAGAATATTATTCAATCTTATAATATCATTCCCTTTGTTTTAGAATCACAAGATGTCGAATTGACCAAAAATATCAAATATATGTGTTTTGATACACATAAATCAAGTCTATCATATATGCATGGTCATTCCCACTAAGCTCGCGTCTTCGCAATTGTTAAAATCAAATTTTCGTGCGAGTTTATTGCATAATACATGTTGGTTATGGCTTGCTTTAATTTTTATAAAAAAAAGATATTTATAATCACAAGAATGAGAAATTATTCTCCTACATATATGCATCCAAAAAAAAAAAAGCTAATATAGGATTAATAACATATATAAGAACCAAGAATTTTTGGGGGTACGTTAAAATATTGATTAATTACATGCGTGTCGTGTATTGTGATTTCAATGAGTTGTATATTGATTAATTAATTAATTAATAATTATATATTTGCTGATAGCTGAGTGGTGACCAACGCCTCCTAATCTCTTTTCCACACGAATTCATTCCTTCACGAAATATAATTTCAGACGCCAGTTGCATGTTTCTGTTGATGGAACGTATATTGCCCAATTGTTTGTTTTCTAGCCATACTTAAATATCTTTCTTCATCATCTAGGCTTACAGTAGGTATGGGTGTTCATCTAATGTTGACTCAGAGAGATATCTAAAGCATCAACTAAAAGTCTAATGTGTGAGATTTGTATATATATATATATATATATATAGAGAGAGAGAGAGAGAGAGAGAGAGAGAGTACTTTGTGTTGTACAAAAGTTTTTCTTCTGTATGATTTTCACTGAATTCATCAATTCTCCAAATGAATTGAGTGGTAATGCCCTTTTCAAGTTATGATAGAAAAAATAAAAATAAAAAATAAAGATTAAGGATATATATGCAACAACACACAAGGCCTGACCAAATTTCTCAATTACCAGAGATATAGAACAATAAAGTTACCTACAGCCTCTCACAGTTAAAAAGATAGCAAGAACTATTATGTGTGTTTGTGTGTGTGTGTGTGTGTATATATATTCATTTAAAAAAAAGCCTCGTGTGGTATGACTCTAAGGTTTGACTAATTCTGGTTTTGTGTTTGTCGCAGCTAGCTTCCTGCTTCTGGAACAAATTGGCAATATATGAATCATAAAAATTCATATATTTTAATTGAAAAACGATTTATGCCTTCAACCACTTTTTTTTTTATCATATTACACTCATCACCATAACCGTCCAATGAATGGTTTGACTTCATATAAGACTAGATGGTCAAAAGCATATCAACATAAATTAAGCACCAAATATAATTTTGGCAATTAGGCACCGTTTGGAAGCTTCCTAAGGACTTTTAATAAGGTATTTATAAAAGAAATTTTGTTAAAAGGAATTTAGGAGAAAAAAGATGTTTGGCGAATGCATTTTTTAAATATACTTTAACTTTTAAATTATATTTCTTTGACAATATTATCCCTTATCAACGTTTGCAACCTTTAGAAAGGACGAAGTTCGCAATAGAGGTGGAGATGATGGTAGTGGAAGGCAGTAGTGGAGGTGACAGTAGAGGTAGTGGTGGTGGTGATAATGGTGGTGGAAGGCAGCGATAGCAGTGGCAGTGATAGTAGTGGTGGTGAAAGGTGGAGGTGGAGGTGGAGGTGGTGGTGCTGGTGGCAATGGCGGTGGTGGTGTTGATGAAGGTGGCAATAGTGATGGTGGTGGAAGGCAACAGCGGTGGAGGTGGAAGGCAACATCGGTGGAGGAATGAAGGACATATAAATAATATTACATAATCTTGTTAATATATAAAAAATACATGGACAAAGTAGTAAAATAAAAAATTTACTTTTAAAAGAAAATTTGGCTTCCTAAAAGAAGGTTCTAAAATAACATTTTTTTACTTCTCTGAAATAGATTTCTTGACCACCGACTTCTTCGAAAAAATCTTTACATATGTGTAACCGAACGTCACATTTTAAAAAAAAAAAATGACTTTTAATACTTGGGAGAACTTTTTGGAGGTTTAAGAAGCTCCCCAAAACACTGCGTTAGACAAGTTCACCTTATGCATGTGTTACTAGCTAGATTATTGAATTTGAAAATTTGCATATGGTGCAAAATACATTTACAGACGGTATGATTTGTCCAAATTGGAGTATTTGAAACTTCATAAATTGTGTCGAATTGGTTGTGTCATGTGTAACATTGATCAATGATAGTTCGAATCGTGGACTAATAGATTTTAATAATTGAGGAGTAGCAATAACATGGTATCAAATACTAATTAAATGCTTAGTAACATGACACACCCATAGAGATAAATATATTTTTAATTATGTTACAAGATATAATTAATTGAAAACACATGAAATTGTACCCTAACACAAGAAAGATTTTTTTCGAAAAGAACAAGGGGACAATGAAATCCCCTCCACCCCAAATTATATATATAAATTCCAAGTAGGGCCCCCTTTAGGTATTAAGTCTCTCCAGCTATTTGACTTTTGGCCCAACCCACATGATAAATTAATAATAGGCCCTCTAAAATCCACATACTTGTGAAACTTATATACATAGCTAAAGCAATGTATATTCATAGAAGACTGGACTTAGTTTACCGTTCAGATAAACACTACACTGGATCATTTTCCTTCAATTTGCAAGGAGCAACCAGTTGGCCCATTGTCCAGCTAAGTTTTTTCTAAGGTTATACTCAAGAATGGATTAAAATATTTTTTTTATTTATAAGCAATCTTATCTTGAATCTTCTTTTACATTAAAAATATATGTTATACTTTCTATTGTGGAAAAAAAATATAAATTTTAATGTTATTAAATATTATATTCATTCTATTAGTTTGTCGATCGATTTAGACTCCTTAACTAAATGTACATTCGGACATTCCATAGAGCTAGATTAAATGGATTTAATTATTTATGTTTAATTCAAGATTCTCTTCAATTTTATCAACTTAAATAGTCAATCTCAAATAATTAAAATAAAGTTGATTTGAGTTGGTTCGTAGTCCTCTAATGCATATGTATACCTTTTTTTTCCCCCTGAATATATGCATTGAGTGTAAGTGATATACTGATATGTTATAGAGTTCTTGATTTGTTTGTGTGGGATTAATTAACTAGCTTGGAGTACGTAGTCATAAGCTTTTTGCTTCTGGTATTTTGTTTTGGTCAGGGTCATTTCCTGTTTTTGTACATATATATATATATATATATATATATACAACTTACTTGCTGAGAAAAATAAAATGAAAATAAAAAATCAAACAAAGACCAGTACGTCCATTGTGGGTAATGATACATAAATCCCATTTTGTAGTTTGAATCCTCAATCCGTATAATTACCATTGAATTTCTCTGACATAAGCCCATTGGCATCTTCACCACGAGCCAAACCACGTCAATAGCTCATTTTCATCGAATGCACGTACACTCTCTGCTCTTGTAAATGCTAGACATTTCTCTAGTTATCATACAAATAGGTAAATGTTTACATTCTTTCTGCAGAAGTTGTTAGTTAATTTAATCTCAACCACAAGCTTCATTGCATATGGGGATCAATCTGACAGTCCCTAGTCAAATGGAATGGCCTAGAGCAGATGGCATGTAGGCGTCACGTACGTGTGCCCTTGTTTATATATATATATATATATATACACACATGCATGCATGTTGTTATCTCACAACTGACGTACATATACTCTTTATTCACTCTACCCATTCCAAATGATCAGAATAACTTAATTGTATGTTGCATGCGAGTGTTCAATCCTCCTTATTCACTGTATCAATACGACTTCTTTGAGGGACTTGAATTCTTTGGCGTCAGAGAGAGTTCTGTGCTCCACCTAGAATTAATGAAGATTGCATCATCAGAGATCGATCTTCAGGCGGAGACTAGTGATTGCTTGGTTTAAAAGTGAAATTTTGAATCGACAACTTAATTTTATAATTTTTTTTTTTATACATGTAATAATATAATTTTTTAAGGTTTAGAACTGGGAGAACCTCCTATTAAGGCCCAGTGATATACCCACTGAATTTTATAAAACAAATTATACATATTGTATTATATAAAATTATTTTTTACGTTTACACTTTAGATGCTTTCCAGCTAGGATTTTTTTGGTTCAACCGTTCGGCACGTTATTCCATTTTCTCGATCTTCTTCTTTCCTCTATTACTAAATATCTCGATTTCTTTCTATTTTCTCTGTTGTTCTGCAATTGCAAGTTTCATCTATTTCTTTCATTCACTCTCTCAAAATATATTATCCAACGTTTTCAGAATATGAAGTCTCGAAGAGAATTATTATAAACAATATTTACAATATCATGTTATTTTTGTATTTTGTTGCGTAAAAAATTTTAAATTTTCATATGTTCTATTTTATTTTGTCAAATTTTTATACTTTAAACAAAAATTTATTTTACTTGAACTCTTATGTTACTACTCACTTGTATAAATCTCCGGTTACTCGCCTAATTACTAGCATGCAAGTATGCAATTGGATTTCTTTAATAGGAGCGCGCGTATCCACTATCCAAGAGGTTTCTCATCATTCTGATCTATTTTTGTATATAGAATTAGAAGCAGTGTGAATGTCAAAGGTGACATAATATTCACGAGGCCTCCCATACTTAAAACGTGAGGCATAGTTAATTATAAGCCATGTACACACAAAGAGGATCCTCTCCTGTGTGGAGGAGATTCTGTGTGTATGCTGTCGCAACCCAATGCAGACCCAGTGTTCTGCTTAGGGATGGTAACGGGACGGGTTTTGTCTTTTTTATAATCGAAATTGTTTAACTTTTTTCGTCCCGCAACCGTATATAAAAGGGGCGGGGCGGGGCGGATTTTGATTTCCCCATTCCTATAACCATTTAACTTTTCCCACCCCGTTCCGTTTATACATTTTTTTTTAATACAAATTTTTTTATAATAATAAATCTGATATTTTGATACATATACACAAAAAACACACATTTAGGTACTTGCAACACAATGGATAATATTGAGTCATCCATTACTAATATAATAAACTTGTATAGTTGTATGATATATATAATATTAATATTTTCTTTATACATTATTAATATTTTCTCTATATATTATATATATAAGTATAAATATATATATACACTTAAACGGGGCGGGTACTTGTCGGGATAGGGTCTTACCCCCGTCCCCACCCCGTTTAAACACGGATTATTTTCTCTAACCTCATTCTCACCCCGTTTCTTTAAATAGTTTCGTAAACGGGTTTTAAACAGGACGGAGCGGGGCGGGTACCCGACGAAGCGGGGCAAATTGCCATCCCTAATTGTGCTCACTTCAATCAGGGCAAAGTAAGAGAAGAGTTAGTGTGAGATTTTGGAGTTCCGAAGCCACAAATTTTATATCATATAAAGAGAGAGTATGACAAAATAAAAGCAAGTACGGAGAACAAGTGCATACGAGGAACAAAAAACGACACTTACTTAAAAGAATTATATGAATGCATATGCACCAAACAGCGGAATAAATTTTCTCTCCGAAGAGATTTCGGTTGTTTCATGATTGTTGGACGATTTTGTCAAAAATCGTTAGTTATTGAATGAAAAATTGATTATTAAAATCTTCCAACCAAACATGACCTTAAGTGGTGGTTGGTTGAAGAATAGACATGACTATTCTAGAAGAGTTATGATTTTTCATGAACAAATATGTCTATTCTGGAATAGATATGACTATTCACGAACAAACACGTCTATTCTAGAATAGATATGACTCTGCACGAACAGACATGTCTATTCGTGAATAGGTATGACTCTTCACTAATAGATATGTCTGTTCACCATTGACTCTATATATAGCCACACATGCATAACAAAACGGAAACAATGAATTTTCATATCATCTATCTCTGCATATATTTATATTTCGAGTACTGCACAAGTTGTGTTCGAAGGATTCTAGAGATTGAAGTGCTGCCTCTTTAGAATCGTAAATCCGTTCTATCTTGGGAGACAATTGTTCATCACCTTGAGCACTATAAGGGAACAAATTTGTTTTAAGGAAATTGTGTTTATACAAGGCTCGGATTCAATTTAATTCATTTTCAATCATTCTGTAAGTTGGTTGATAATTGTTTATTTTATTTAACTTTTTACTCCTGTTTATTTTTTCTAAGTATAATTATACTTTAGTTTGCCTGTTTGGCGTACAAAGAGATATTTTCCTACAAATGATGTGCACCCAAAATTAAGACATTTCAAGATTTTCTAATTTAAGACGTTTGCACCGTTAAGATTGAAAAAGAAGGAAAGAGAAAGTGTATGTGCTTCAGACTATTTTTTAAAAGTTAAGAGAGAATGTCAAATCACATTTCTTGAGAAGTTCTCTACTCTTGGACACAATCTCTTTTTTTTTATATGCAAATCAATTCTCTCTTCCTATCACTTCTCACAATGTTTTTATAGCAGGTTTATGACATTATATCAGGTTGTGACTGGATTTCAGTTGGATTATTTTAAGGACATTATTTACTTATTCATTGATTTGTAGGTGGATTCTCCTGATCGCTGATGTGTTCCAATAAAAAATCAATACATCATCTTTAATTACAAAATTAAATTTAAAATGTAATAAATAAGTATAATAAATGAGGTTTAAAATGTAATAAATAAGTATAATAAATGAGATTGACCTCATTTATTATACTTATTTATTACACTTTAAAACTAAAGTGTTCAATTTTTATTGGGACACATCAGTGATCAAGAGGGCTCACCTACACACTGGTGAGTAGGTAAGTATTATCCTTATTTTAACTGTCAAAACTTCAAAAGTTTGCTCTCATTGTGTTTTCATTTCTCCCGTTACGTTCTCCAAAACTATGGAATAATTCTTTTTAAATTCCAAGTTTAAGTGTTTACAATAAAATTAAAAATGCTTGAAATATGTAGGTGAAAACTCAAAGAAAAATGGTGAATATATTCAACTAAATATGGTAAAATTTTGAAGCACAGTTGGTGAATACATATAATAAAAATGGTAAAATCTGAATTAGAACACATCCAATTAAAAATGGTAAAGTCTGAACTAGAACAGTTCCCAAAAGCCGAAATGTGATTTGTAACATTTTGAAACTAAAAATGGTAAAATTTAAGAGAAAGTCAGTGAATACATCTAATTAAAAATGGTGAAGTCAAAACTATCACTGTGAAGTTAGTTACTAATATTACTGATTTTAGTAAGAAACGATGACATAAGTATCATTGTTTAGTAAGAAACGATGACATAAGTATCATTGTGAAGTAACGTACTACTATTGGTGACCATCAATCCAAACATTGGGTTAAGGAATGATGGTAAATGACATCCTTGAAGCAAATAGGGCAAAGTGCAATAATTTGTAAATTGAAGAGAGTTTGTTCATTTAAAAATAAAAAAAAAAAAAAAAAATTGTGCAACGTTTTAAAATTAGAGGGGAGTTTATTACACTTTGACCAATCTTTTAACTCAATAAAACAAGGGCATTCAACACTAAATATCAAATTATTTAATATTTTTAGAGAAAAGTTGTGTTTTTATATAATATAATGTGTTTAACGCAGACATCTCAAGCAATATATATATAGTTTTTATATAATATAATGTGTTTAACGCAGGCATCTCAAGCAATATATATATATATATATATATATATATATAGGGCCAGTCCTGATATTCTTAAATTTTTGAGGGGCCCTAAGCGAACTTTCAAATGAGGGGCCCTTTATACAAAAAATTTTACACGAGCATATCAAAGTAAATGTGATTGTCTTGCATTTTGAGCGGCAAAATTATCAATTAAAGTTCTCCAATCAAGAGAGAGGGAGAGATGTGTGTAATCTGTGCAAATTCTATCAATCATGAACCACTATAGACGAAAGTTACGAACTTACGAAACTTCTATTACTTCTCTAATCGCAATTGAGCAAAGAGAGAGCGAGAGGTTTGCTAGTTATATAACTTATATTATATATATATATAATCAGCTCCTCGACTCCAGAACAGTATATGATATTTTATATATATATAAGTTTAAAGTATAAATAAAGTTATGGGCAGTGACAGCCGCATATATATATATATATAGAGAGAGAGAGAGGGGGGGGTTCAAAGTATATGGGCAAGTGTTTTGGGTTTAAAATTATAAGGCCCAATAAAATATATTATTATGAGCCCAAATTTAAAGTATATAAATTAAGTGTTTTGAATTAAAATTATAAAAGTCCAATGAAATATATTATTATGGGCCCAATTTATATACTAGTGTAACATATCCAGTCTAAAATTGAGGGCCCAAAGCGATCGCCTGGGCCGCCTAGGCCAGGGCCGGCCCTGTATATATATATATATATATATATATATATATATATATATATATATATATATATATACTCACACAAAATAATGAATTTGCAAGTTGTAGTACAGCTGCAAGTAGCATTGAGTTCAATCAAATTGATGCCTAAGTTGCAATTTGACATGCACTTCTGTATACATGCATGCCAAACAGCAATATATATATATATATATATATATATATTAGAAAATCCAAACCATGCAGAGTCTGAAAATTAATGCTTTTCAATTAATTCAACCCTTGTATTCTAATATATATATATATATTAGAAAATCCAAACCATGCAGAGTCTGAAAATTAATGCTTTTCAATTAATTCAACCCTTGTAAATCCATCAGATAATTTACTCATACTCCATTAATTACTTGGCTGTCAAACCCTTCTTGGCAAGCAACTCATTAATTTCACAAAAGCATGTGGAGCCAACTTAAGTTACCGCATAAAGCGCAGTGCTCTCTGCTTTTTAAGTCAAACACACACAGTTACTCTCATCATTTTAAGCGTCTTGTCAATCTCTTATAATGTCCATGTGATACTACCAAGTAATGAATTCTTCATATAAAAACTATATATATATATATATATATATATATATATATACATGTGTGTGTAGGTATTATTTATATTATATAAAAAATATATGTCTACATAACATAAGGCAGGTAGTGACTTTAAAGAATGATGCACTACAAGGTTTTTTTATTTCACCGGCGGTTTAAACCGCCGAAAAATACCTCAAAAATTATCGAAAAAAACATCACCAGCAATTCACCGACGATTAAAAAATTTGCCAGTAATTATCAACAGGTTTTTTATAATCGCCGAAATTATACCGACGATTTTAACCGTCGGTAAATATCTTTAAAGTGCCGATAATGATTAATTTTTACTGACAATTTACTATAAACCGCCGATAATCATTAATTTTTACCGACAGTTTATTGTGAACCGTCGAAAATATCCTCTTGACAGGACATCAAACTAGTTACACTTAAATAACACCACTTTCCTATCAACATTGTAATTCAATTTGATTATGTCAGTTAAAACACCATAGTACTTAACATCTCCTATTACTGGATTTTGGTCAGTCGCTTTTACATAACTAGATGTTTGAGCTTTCAAAGTAACTCCACTATTTTGGGTCTTCCTTCGTCTCTCACGATCTTTAGTATGAAACTTTAAACCATTAATAACATAGGCCTTAAATCGTTTTGCTACTGCATTAGGACCCTGAGCTAGCCACCTTATATCGTTAGGAATAGGGTCATCTTCATTAGAGCATCCACTATGGGATCTCCAAATTTGAATTTTAGCTAGCCACCTCAACATTTTAGCCAGCCACATGATCATGTCAGGATCTTTAAATTTTGACTCCACAACAGGTTCTCCAGATTTGAATTTTAGCCAGCCACATCATAATCTCTAAATTTTGACTCTACAACAGGTTTTCTAAATTTTCACTACCCACACAATTAAATAATCTTACACAATTAAATTAATCTAAAATTTTATGTATATACATATTTATATTAAATTTTTTTATACTTTTTTAACTTGGAAAATTCATAATTTTTTCGTTTTAAGTCAAAAAATAGCTTAAGTGTACTCAAATTAAAGCTCTCGAAATTATCTTTCTAACAGAATTAGTTTCATCACAGAATTAGTGAAAGTTATTGACATTTAAGTAAATGATACACACACACACACACACACACATATATATATATACATGGCACGCATTTTTATAAAAAAAAGACAAAAAAAAATAAAAAATTATATTTGAATAGCTATGTGGTTGGCCGGATTTAGCCAACCACGCTAACCAATGCTGGGTCCCACAATTTTAGCTAACTTGTTGTATTGCTATAGTAAGATTTTGTTGGCCAGATTGGTGTTTGGCTATCCCATTGGTGGTGCTCTTACGTAGCTACATGCAAAAAGATTATGAGTTTAGAGTAATGTAAATTTATATCTAACAATATACAACTAGAAAATAATATTATAAATAGATAGTACTTACACATTCATTAAACTATTTGTGAAATGATTGATGAGACATTTTTTCTAATTGCTTTGGCCTTAAATTTCGGTGCTTTCTTTTAAGATATTTCTTATGCTTTCTGTAAAGAAAATAAGATGATGTTACTCACGTAACATGAACAACAAAATAATCGATATAAGAAACAATTGACATATTGAAAATTTTCCTTACTCAATAAATGGTATTGTTGCCTCATTATTAAATAACACGTAACGATGAGCTTGTACCCAAGTATTGTCATCTAAAACAATCATCTCCTGTTTCCCTAAGGCACGGCCTTTAGGCCCCAAACCAGGCATCTCATCTCCATCAATTAGATTGTCATTATTCCTCGAGGGCTTGTTAAACCTTGTCTCAACATTCACTAGGTACCTTGAACAAAATGTCAAGCATTCCTCGGCCAAATAACCTTCAGCAATTGAACCTTTAGGTCGGCTTCTATTACGCACGTAATTTTTTAATGTTAGGAGATACCTAACAAAAAATTCATTGGGAAATACTTCAAATTAAATGAAATTTAATTTAATACCAAATGTAATTGGTAGGACGCTTACCAATAATCCAAAAGTCTAAATTATTGGATAGTGTTGTTTATCCGCTCATTTATACTCATTTACTTTTCTATTCAAATCTAATGTGAAACAAAGAAGATTCATCTAACACATTTTAATAGTAAAAAAGAAAAAATATATTGCCTAAACAAATAAGGCCTTAGATAAAGCATGGTTATGTAAAAAGATTGGTTTATTTATTTATTTTTTATCCTAGAACAAGAGAGAGAGAGATATAGGTGTCTAATTTGTTGAGCTGAATAATTGTATGAATGATTTGTACCCAGGAGTAGCGAGAACATAATATCCCACTTACATGAATGTTGGGAGAAGTATAGAAATATTAATTTCTACGATGTTATATTATTTTGCACAAAGTGACTGATATTACATAATATATAAAAATCAATAATTATTTCGCTAATTCAAAATGAAAAACAGACTATTTGTATGTAAAAATAAAGTTGCATCCATCTAATCTCTACAAATTTGGCAATGGCAGGAACTAACCTCGTGTAATAGCCGAACCCGTGGTTATAAGCAAAACCAATAGAAACTCATTGAAGTTGAGGGAACTATACCAAACACTTGGAGCCAGGAATGGCACATAGAGACCGAACAATCTAAATGAAGCAGTCATGGAAAGGAGCCAAGGATTGACCCACAACCACAAGGGCATTGTTAAAAAGGCTTGAGTGTTCATGTAGGGAATTAAGGGAATTGAATAATGTTGGGCCGAAATTATCAGACTGGGTGTCTGTTCAGGCCCATAAAAACATAGGTATTTACCATTGTTGCGTTGTAACATGAACAAGTTTATGTTTATCCAACAACAACGCACTAGCTGGGTAGCTGGTTGTTCATTATTGGGCCAAAACGATTATGCTGGGCCGTTCTCCAGGCCCATAACCCAGGTAAAAAAGGACTGTGACCCATGTTGGATTGCAATATGGACAAGTTTATCAGAGCCCAGCAACATCCAAGATGGGTAGCCTACAACTGATGTCCATATATATATATATATATATATTCCTATGCGGATATAATCTATACACACTTGGGAAGAACTATTGAGATCAAAGGGTTCTATTGCCCCAGCTCTTTCTGTATGGTATACAAGGCTTCAATAGTTATTCCATTCATACAATAACAGGTAGAAAAAAAGAATCCATGATAACCAACACATGTGCCGTATTAAGTAAAATCATATACAACAGTTTGCTTAATCCAAGACATGAAGTAATCTATATAATGGTACATTTACTATTATACTTGTATGTAAAATGATATTTTAAATGATTTTATAGGTGAAAAAAAATTAATCGACTGAATAAATTGAAAAAATAAAATTAAAAAACATCTCTAAAGTCACAATTGAGTTAGTTGTGAGAAGACACTTCATTTAATTGTAATAGAAAGAAAAGGACACCACCACCCTTCTCAACACCACATGGATTCCACCAGGTGGAAAAGGGAAAGCCGCTAACGGAAAATTCTACAAGTTCAAACGTAAAAAATAAGGGCGGAATTGGGTGGTGAAATGTCAAAATTGCCTTTTCTATTGCAGGTAACATAAGATGGACTACGAGGACAATAGTGTCTTTTAGTTACGCCATCAAAATCAATGGATTAAGAGGGCCAACCATAAAATTAGGTATGTTTCAGTATGAAACGACAAAGCATTAAGTGCAATTGGTCTCAATGTGATGCACGGCTTGGTACAAATATGAAAAATTAGGCAGAAAATTAATATTAAATAAATAAATAAACATGAAGGAAGAGGTATTGAATTGAGCCTTTTCATGTAGACCTAAACTTATAATTAAAATTCTTAAACGTAAATTTATTAAATATACCTATAATTTTGTTTAACTTTTAAAAATACTCCCAATAAAATATGAGAAAATCCTAATATATATACTACTTTTTTGTATTGTTTCTTGGACACACAACACATTTTAGTATTATGTAAAGAATGTTAAACATTTTTTATGAAAACACTTATATTTATTTATTTATTTTTATTCAAAGAGAATGTTATTTCGATCAATTAAGAAGTTAGCTGAGCACAAACAAACAAACGAACAACTGTAAAAACAGAGTCATTGCTAATGATACTAAATCATTCCACATATACCACAAAACCATGATAAATTCTCTTTTAGAGAGTACTGAGTACCCCTTTCCTCTCTCTCTCTCTCTCTGCATATCTTTTCTTACAATCTAAGCCCTTCTCACAATTTATAATTGACCAAAACCGATCTCCACAAAAATCTGACACACTCACTAGGAAAGTCGGAAACCACCCAAAGAATGACCTCAGTCTGCGTATCAAAGTGTGTGGATGACGCCCGAGTCCCAGTCAGAGCCAGCTACGTCAACCTCTACAAGTGGCCGGAATCTGACGCCGAGTTCGTGAGGACGGTGGCGACTGCTAACGTGGACGGGCGGGGTGGAAGGCAGCACCCCAGGGTGGTGGACAGTATCTCCTGCAGGCAGGTGTACCTTAGGAGCTACACCTTTTCGAGGAAAGAGACGGTGCCGGAGCGGACCAAGAAGTGCCTGGGTCGGGTCAGAGAGAGGGTGTCACGTGAGAGTAGGAAGAGAAAGGGCGGAAGAGTACGTGGAAGGAGGTGCGTGGTGGTGAGGAGGGCCAGGGAGGTATCGTGCGCCGCCTTGTGTGTCATTTTCCGGAGGCTGCTATCTTGCACCGCCACCGTAGACGTTGTGGACCATATATAGACTAGCTAGTCATCGAGTGACTACTGTGTGTCGCATAGATATATTAATACTACCTATTATATATACGTTTCTCAGTCATGTATGCATTAATTTGAAATTTTTATTTATATATGTTGAGAGACGTGGTGTTGTGTTTTGTTCTTGTTATGTTTTTAAGTGTGGAGAGATAGGGACATGTGATCGATCAAATGGGTATTAATCTGTATTTCTCTAGTTTTGATGAGTGGCTCTGGTAGATAACAATATCTGTATAACACTCGCACTCACTTCTCATTTATTTGTATATTTGAATGTCTTTTTTTTCTTTCAAGTGTTTGAGGAATATAGTGTGTGCGCATGAAAGATTCATGACCTTGAATGGGAGAGGAGAGAATGAAGAATGAAAGTTAAGCAGATTCATGGCCTTGAATGGGAGAGGAGAGATTGAAGAATGAAAGTTAAGCAGCTAGTGTGCATGTTACTACTGTATATGTTTTTGACTCCTATTTTACTTTTTTATTTTTTTATTTTTTATGTTAAGAGAATGGGTGTTGTGTATTGTTCTTGTTATGCTTTGAGGGTTAAGAGATAAAAACATGTGGCCAAAATCCAAATGGGACTTAATTTGTTAATTCTTTCTTGAAGTGTTTATAAGGGGATTAACGTATCTTAAACTTTCTCTCTCCAACAAAATTTACAATATTATACTACACCACATGAATTCGTGCATTCTGATCGTAATTGTTGTACACACGCGATTAATTGATCACGCGTACAATAGACGCAGACTGAAAAACACTAGACTCATTGTAGATCTCTCCAACAAAATGGTACTGTAGCTGGAATGGGTGGAGAGAGAAGACTCATTTATTTGTGTTTTTTTTGCATTAAGTAAAAGTGTTTTATGAGAGAGAGAGGGGTACATTGAGCCAGTTGCTACTACCGCAATTAAAGGAGATCAGAGACACAATGATAATCTGGGATTGGAGATTCCTACTATGTTTGACTTCAAATTTTTGCTTTTAGGTAATCGAATCCTATAAGTTCGTTCAACAAATTTAGTTTAGTGTAGGTAAAAATTCTTTTTCACCAACTATATATACTTGTGTGTATTGTGAATACATATCAAATCCTACAATATTTATTTTTTATTTTTCTAGGTAAGCAAACACACCCAAGTTACATGTAGTCTTGGTATACATATTTTAAATGAGCAATGCTACACATCATGAAAATATATCATGAATTTTTATCTTGAATGATGTGGCAATTAAATGGTGAGTTAGTATTGGTGGGATTCCCCCATACACGGAATGTTAATGATATTATCACTTGTCACATCATTCATGAAGGCAATTCATGATAAAATTTCATGACGTTTAGCATTTCTCATTTTAAATTCATTTCAGTCACTATCTTGAGTTTTTACATTACAGTAAGTGTATCACGAGAAATTCTCGTGACCGTTAAATGACCTTAATAGCTTTTCGATCCAAACCTTCATATATATGTGTGTGTGTATATATATATAGAGAGAGAGAGAGAGAGGTTAATATATGTACAGGGAGCGATATAAAGACTAGGAGAAACAATTGCTTACTAAGGTAAATATCATAAAGTGAAAATCTTTGTCCATATGTAAGTATACAACGATAATTAATTACATGCATAACTGGCATGGTTTTATTGCGACTTTTTGTTGGTTTGTCCAAATAAGGGAAGAGCTTTGCTCCTTTGTTTAATTTTCTTTAACAGTTTTCCCTTTCTTTTTCTTTTTCTTTTTATTTTTCTTTTCTTCACTATGCAGCGAACCAAAATTACTGAACTAAACTATATTTAATTAACACGAGGGTTTTGAGGATTGGTCCACAGTACATACAACCCATATATATATATATATAGAGAGAGAGAGAGAGAGAGAGAGAGAGAGAAAATCATAACAGCCACCAAAACGGATGAGATAATCATAGCAACCACCAAACACTTATGCTTGCGTTCTATGGAGTTCATCAATATGTTTGCTAGAAATTTATATTATATTGGTTTCATCGAGTGCAAAAAATTTCAAAACAGATTTTGAAGAGGACTAATAAGCGTCATATTCATAGATGAACTAGTAGAGTCAGTCTATCCAGTGATTAGTTTGTGTTATAGTGGGATTCTTTTTCTTCTTTCTTTCTTTCTTTGGTGTTAGCAAAGAACTTTCGCAATGTTCTCGTTAAACACTCTGTTTTTTGAACTCTCTACCTTTACTTTCTGAAAAAAAATAAGATACCACTAAGTCACAAATCTTATCCGAAGGATAATTACTCAATTCAATTGAATAGTCTAAGTGAGTGAATCGAACTAATTTCTCAAAGAACATTTGTGATCCTCATTTGACCACTAATATGCATTCAATGATTTAAGTTTAAAGAACATATTCGGATTGAATAGCAGTGCTCTACCCAAATTCATCAGTCCTGGATGGATATGTTCAAAATCAACAATTAACCCTCACATAGTGTACCTTGATGTGATTCACAAAACAACAGGGTATACAAAGTAGCTCCGATTAGACTACTCCGGTGTATCGGGTGTATTTTAACTGTGCGTGTTGTGACACGCATAGTAACACTCGCAGCACTCATAACGTATATAACCACAAAGTGGTTAACCGTTCTCCTCTTCAAAACTTATCAACTTGAGTTTTTTATTACAACACCAAGCACTAGCGCTGCTTTAACGTGCTTCAATTGACCATTTAAATTCCAAGTCAACTAGTGAATTACACTCTCTTCCCCTGTTTGTGTGTGTATGTGTGCATGTGTTGTATATATAATGAATGACCCAAAAACAAAGATAATTTAGATGAGAACATTTGTTCCCTCAATCTCAATGGCATTAATCATTACCCTTTCTCACTATATACTACTTTTTTTAACCACCAACATGACAGTTTGGGCTCTTCACATTCTAACTACCAAAAATTGAAGAAGAGTTTGCAATGGGTGACTTTGGCAGCAAGCTAGGCCACAATGCTCAAGCCAAGTCATATGTCACTTGCTATTCTTTAGATTTTAATGCCACCAAATCCACACCATACACTTCATCCATGATTCATGATGATGTAGGTTGGAAGGGTACAGACTAGAGAGATACACAATCATTTCTTCCACCAGACAGTTAAAACACACACAATTTTGTTTACTATCATGAAACTAGTTAATATTGCAACTTTACAACTTTCATGCAGCTAAATTTTTTATGATCACCCCAGGATAAATAAATAAATAAATAAATAATCATAAACCATTCTCAAACAAGCAATATACCTGAAACCTAGTAATATATGGCATGAATCTTTGTGTATAAGATGCTAGTTAGATCAGAAAATCAAGGACCCGCCGTCTAGAGGGTCCCAGAATTTAGAAGCTTATTACCATTCATTCTAAGCCACAGTGTCAATTGATATTTGGATGGCCAAGTTTAGCAAATGCAGTTTCTCATGTTAGACACAAACAACTTTCATAAGCAAACAGAGTAGAATTAGAATAAGAATTAGAGATTTATCTTTAGAATTAAGGTAATGCAAAAGGCAAGAGAAACCCAGCCACGTTTCTACTCATTAGTCATTTCTAATACACACACACACACATATATATGTGAGAGAGAGATATTGGATAACTTCCATACAGACAATAAGTTAATTTCTTGCTCTTCATTTAGCAAGAAACATTGTGGAAGTGACTTCAACAAGTCAGGACAAATTTCTACCCTACCAAACCACTATCTCTTGATCGATAAATATCTGAATTTGCCAATTATTATCATTATAACAGCAATAATAATACTTAGGTGTCTAATAATATTCCTAAGTAGTTGCAAGGCAACACAATTATCTCTTCTTACAGACTATGCGTATGCGTGTCTGTGTGTACAAGAGTTCCCAGACCGACATTAATCCTTTCATTAAGTCCACCAAACTAAATTAACTGAAACTTTTTTCGAATTGCTCACTTTACACATTGCACATATACAAACAAACTACAGATTTATGTTTAAGACCCTTGCCAACAAAGAAGAGAGGAGAAACATATACATCCAAAATGTCTCAAAGAACCAAACATAAACAGCAAAAGGTTAAAAATTGAAACTTGTGTTAATCATGCAATACCATCAACAAAATGTTGAAAGACCCAACTACCTACTCCTCTTGCTAACTCATTTTAAATTTGGAAGTGATGCCTAATCAACTTTACTTCAAAGATGGTTTAGAGGAACCGCAAGTACAAAAAACCAGGGGCAAAATTTACACTGGCATGCAAACAAGCCTATTTACATGAACTCTTCTAAATGCATGATGTACTTGTATCACATGCGTTCGACAATTGGACATGTGAAGACTTTTGGTTAAACATGAACCTAACAACCATATTTATATGATCCCCTTTGTTACATTTTTGCTTCTAATGAGTAAAGTTCCTATGTTGAACACTTTATGTTACATAAAATACAATTTTATCCTAGAAACTGAAAGGAAAATATTGAAAATATGAATATTTAGTTGTATCCCCTTGTCCTTGGGATCCAGGATTTGATAAGTCCTACACCTAGACACATGCACGCACTCGACACATACCCGAGTTCATTTAACAAATGTACAAGCGAATTTTGTCCTGGTCAAAGGCCAATCTACAATGTCCAAATCACAAAGATGCTACTCTACAGTGCTCTATAAGGATGGACTGATGGAAAAGATCTGCTGTCTACAAGTACAATGTTGATTAAATAAATCCTTTGAGACATTTAACTTGCAAGAAGGCAAAATCTTGTCAACCTTGCTTAACCATATGACACTATAGATAAAGTAGTCTGAAAAAAATGAGGGTTCTAGAAACAAGCAATATTGCCTTGCTTTCAGCCATCTGCCCAAAAGATGGTTTGTGCCTCCATACGCAACCCATCCTAGAATAGATGCTTATTGACGTGTAACCAAAGTAAAAGATATCATCATGAACATATATACTTGTATAATGTATACTTTGATGAGCAGACCAAAAATTGAGATTATTGCATCGAGCAATTACAAGGGGTGGGTAATATATGTGCAAAGAAACTTATAGCAAAACTCATGTCGAACCATTTTTGCATGAGTAGGTAGTAATTGTGCCAAAAGAAAAATTAAAAAATTGTTGTGTAATGATCCAGGAAATGCAGTGACAGTTTCTGAATGTACTCAAGTATTTCCTGTGGACTACTTCATTAGGAGGCTGAACTTAAAATTGTACAAGGAGATCAGAGTTTGCTATGATATACATCTACAACACAACGAATTGGGGAATGGAGTAAACTGAAAACAATTTCAATTGTGCGAAAGATGATAAATCAATGTAATTGTGACATTATTGATACTAAGTAAGTGGGTTATTTAGCACATGGCCTTCATCCAGCTAAGTATTGCCCTGATTTGATTATTCAATGATGCTCACATATTGCTAATAGTCTAATCTCAAATCATGTTAGAAATTTCTAATTATAGGTTTCAATAAGCTCCTGTTTCAAGCCTTATTAATATCAAATTAAGTTACAAACAAAAAGGTAGCAGAGATAGGTCATTCAACTAAATTATGCACTAAAGTCTAAAGATGAAAACCACAAAACTGGAGCAATTTTGGAAAGTGAAAAAACATATGCGACGGCAGTTGACAAAAATAAAAATCAACCATTTAATTATTCATAGATTGAAAATTCCAGATACAAGTATGTCTTTCTTTTATTATATATATATATATATATATATATATATATATATATATATATAAACGTCATGGCTATGTCAAATCTATATATAAAGATGCTTTTAGTAGAGACTTGCCAAGAGATGTATGAGGAAGTACGAACACGGACACGGGTATGACACGACACGTACACGGCGATATGAGAAATTCTAAAAAACCAGGATACGGAAATGACAAGGATACGGCTACAAATTAATAATATAATATATTAATATATATTCATTATTCAACAAAAAATATTACATTACAGAAATACTTCAATTCATCATCAAGCAATTAAGAATCAAACAAACTTATAAACAAATAGATTAAAAAATCAAACTTATTTAGTCATCTACATATATTTAACTCAGATTGTTAATTGTAACTCAGTCACATATAAATTTCTTTTGAAATATTTGAATACACATCACCGCTACTTAGTGTCTGACACATATCAGAGGAGTGTCCAAGAAGTGTTCGACACGCATCCGAGGAGTGTCCAAGAAGTGTCCGACACGGCGTCTGAGTGTCCGATACGGGTTTAGCACCCTCAGTGAAGTACCTGTGCTTCCTAGGCATGTATCTATGACATAAGAGACCGTTGTCGGACTTGATGAATTCCTTTACCAAAACTGGTAGGAGGACACTATTCTCTAATTTTACAAGCAAACTATTGGAAGAAAAAATTACTCAAGATATGAAGAAGAATTATATAAGTGGACCTAAGCCCAAAAACAATATTTCAAATAAAAAAGAATTGAACTATTTATCAGCAGCTTAGACTCAACTCACTAAGGGCTTGGCTTGTACTTATGTATTAAGTAACCTAGCCAAAATAAAAAAGATTCATATGTTAAGAAAGTTTCATACAAACAATCCCTGACTCAGCTGATCATGCTTGTAAACATGATCATCAATAAGCTCATTGACACTCATGAACATGACTTGTTTCTTAGTGATTGTTAGGACTCATAACTAATTTTTAATCAATTTTGATCTCAAACTAGAGTTTTGAGATCGAGACTGGGTAAGAGAACCAAAGAAGCCAAGCTCAAACACTTATTTCAAGTGAGCTCAAAAACACATTTGATTTGACCAAGCTGAGCATGAACAACCAGCTAAGTATTGCCTTGATTTGATTATTCAATGACGCTCCCATAGTGCTACTAGTCTAATCTCAATGCATGTTACAAATTTCCAAATCTAGATTTCAATAGGCTCCTATTTCTAGTCTTTACTAAAATCAAATTAAGTTGCACATAAAAAGGTACTCGTAGCAGAGATGGGTCATTCAACTGAATTATGCACTAAAGTCAAAAGATGAAAACCAAAAAACTGTAGCAATTTCGAAAAGTGAAAAAATATATGCGAGTGCAATTGACAAGAACAAAAGTCAGCCATTTAATTATTCATAGATTGTAAATTCTGGATACAAGTATGTCTTTCTTTTATTATATATATATATTAAAAAAAAAAGGGTCATGGCTATGTCCAATCTATATATAAAGATGCTTTTACTAGAGACTTGCCAAGAGATGTATCTACGACATTAAGAGACTTTGTCTGCCTTAATAACTTCCTCAACCAAAACTGGTAGAAGGACGCCATTCTCTAATTTTTCAAGCAAACTATTGGAAGAAAAACTTATTCTCAAGTTATGAACAAGAATTACATGAGTGCACCTGAGCCCAAAAACAATGTTTTAAATAAAAAAGAACTGAACTATTCATCAACAACTTAGACTCAGCTTGCTAAGGGCTTGGCTTGTACTTATGTATTAAGAAAACTACCCAAAATCAAAAAGAAAAAAAAAATCACGTTCATATATTAAGCAAGTCTAGTCCAGACAATCCTGACTCGACTCATCATGCTTGTAAACATGATCACGAATAAGCTCATTGACACTCATGAACATGACTTGTTTCTTAGTGATTGTTAGGACTCACAACTAACTTCTAATCAATTTTGATCTCAAACTTGAGTTTTGAGATTGAGAATGGCAAAGAGAACCAAACAAACTCAGCTTGAAGAGACAGAAAGCAGTTCAGTTTGATTGCAGCCATACTCATATGAATGAGCTAATACTTTTGCATTAACATATAGTTTCTCTACATTTAGAACATAACTTCAATATACAAACAGTTCAAACAAGAAATCACTTCCAGCTTCCAGATGCCAAGCATTAGGCAAGTGTCAAAAAGAAAATAAAGAAAAAAACTCAAGCATTGACTTTCCATTATGATTAAGAAGACCATCAACAGATCACACATAAAAGTAAAGATCCTCAAAGAAATAAGAAAGAGATAGCAACAACAACAAAAAAAATGATGGAGGAACCAATTGACAGAGATAACTGTGAACTGAATATGTAGAATAGAATCAATAGCAACAAATTCTCATGATACTCATCAGCAGGAAATACAAAACAGTATTCTGTAAATACCAAAGTTATTATAACCAAAAAGAGGGAGGAGAGAAAAAAAAAAAAAAAAAGACAAAGCAGTATTGTTCTGTAAAATCTACTTTTAATTTTACTAGACAACTCACAGTGTTTCACTGCGAGAGCATAAAAGTACACGAAGTGTAGCAACCAATCACCAATCTTCCCCAAGGGTTTCAAAGCTCAAATTCCTCATCCCGGAGGGCCATCTCTGCCGCCTCTTCTTCCTCATCATCAAGAACTAAGTACTCGTTCTTCTCAACCGGCCTGAACATATAAAACATCACCATATAAAACGCAAGACTTGCAATCTCCTCTGCCAAATTACTCACCCACTGGTACTTATACGCAGCAATGGTCCTGAGTGCAAACACCACAATTCTCGTGAAATACAAGTACCCAATCACCACAATATAGAACTGCCTAAAAAGGGTCAACTTTGACAAGTTCCTCGCCGCCTTCCCGTCCGTCTTCGACGTCTCCCTCAACGACCTGATCGACCACACAATGGGGAAAATGATGGCACAGCAACACACAATGTCAACCAGCAAGAACACCTGATTCCAAGTCACCCAATCCTTGATAAAGGGTCCGGTCTCGCCGATCACGATAGAAGCCACATTGGCCAAGACCTGAAGCGGAACCACAATCATCAACACCTTCTTCTCCTTCTCTTGCAGAAACGGCTTCAAGAACGACCAACCAGTCCCGATCAAAACAATCACCGTGAACAACAACACAACCCTTATGAACTGAAATATGTAGAACAACACGTCCCAACCATGAGGCGTACCGGTCACCTTCACGTAGTGTTTGTCTTCGGCAGCGCAGATCAGGTTCAGTGCCTTCATGAGGAGTAATCCGGCCATCAGAATGTGAATCCGGTGAACGGATTGCTTATTTTTGTAACAGATTTGGAACCAAAACCCTAGAAAAACGAAATAGATGATGGAGAATAGGAAGAAGATGCTAGGGAGCTGAGTGAGGCCGGCGGGGAGGTAGTCCTTAACGCCGCTGTCAAGATTGTAGACCTCGGTGCGAACGTTCATGGTGACTCGGCTTTCGGGTGCGCAATTGGCGAAGAATAGGCTGTATTCATTGGGAGAAGAGACGGGGTAGGATTGGTTAAAGGAGGAGTGAGGGGGTGGAGAGAGGTCGCGGAAGGTGAAGAGGAGGTTGATGTTGTGGCTGTCGAGGACGCAGAAGTTAGGGTTTTGTTGGAGCTCGAGGAGGACTTGGATGAGGGATTCTTCGGAGAGGAGGAAGAAGCCGAGGCGGGAGGAGATGGGGCTGGAGCTGGAGATGGAGGAGGTGACGGAGACGGCGGAGACGGCGATGGAGACGTGGCCGGTGTGGGTGAAGCCGAATTTCTCGAAAAGGATCATGGGGCGAGGATCGGCCGAGATTTTCAGGGTTTTGATCTCGGCGGTGGTGGGAGGGAGGAGGAGAGAGAGGAGGAGGGAGAGGAGGAGTAGAGGGAGGGGCAGTTTCGTCATTCTCTTACGGTGGGACGGAGTGGTGGTGTGGAGGTGGCGGTGGTGGTGGCGGAGGGGGCGATGAGAGGAGTTATTTGGATTGGTGGTTGGTCACTTGGTCAACAACTGCATGGAGGGTTAAAAATACTTTAAAATGTAGTGTTTTTAAACTACTCTTCTAATGCCGAAAATGCCCTGATTGTTTTTGTTAGGTGAAAGTGGCCTCTCGCATTGTTGGGGTTGGGAGTTGGGAGGTCGCGTTTCACACTTCATTGGTATATTTTAAATTAAAAAACAGAGATCGGACAAATTATACTTTAACGGAGAGTTTGAGGTTTATAAATTACTTTCAGGCTAAACCGACACGCCATGAATAAAATAGAATTGGAATAGAATGAAGTTAGAGAATAAAATGAGAATATAATAAAATGATTATTTTTTATTTTAATATTTGATTGCAGATAGAGAATGATTTAAGAATAAAATGGTAGTACTTTTCAACATGTTATACTTTTATATATAAATGAGAATCAATTTTAAAAATCTTGACTATCCCCGCCCCATGATTATCTTCAAAAAATTGAAAAGTACACCTCTAATGTGTTCTTTTTCTTAGAACCGATAACTAAATTTTAAAAATAACTATTTTGTCCTTCCCTTCAATCATATTTAGGTAAATTAGATTGATATTCCCTGAAGTTTTATCAAAATACACACGAGTATAACATTTGATGGTTATTACTTCGACCCCTAAACTCGTTAGTGTGACAGACATTACAATTGAGTGTGAAAAGTCAGTAATGCCCTTAAATTATAATAATATATTATAACAAAAATATTTATTAAATTGAAAAGTCTTTTATATTCTTCAATCAAATATAGGGTTAAATACACTGATCTCCCTTAAGATTTGATCTAATTACGCTCAAATAAAACTTTTTTAAAGTATTGCAATGGTTTTCCTTTAATAAAATAACATTAATTTGTAGGATGAAATTACATTTGTACTCCAAAATTTTTAAAATAAAAAATACCAAATTATCTCTTATAATGAAAAGACGAAATTGCCCATCACGAACACTTGGGTCTTGTGTTCACAACCTACCCACCCTTCTCTCTCTACTCAACCGCCATAACCACCATCCCTCTCCTCTCTCTTCTTCCTTTCTCTCTTCTTTTTCCCTTGCTCTATTATACAAATCTCACAGAAGAAATTGCCCTTCAAACACTTGGGTCTTGTGTTCACAACCTACCCACCCTTCTCACTTTCACTCGTAGAAGTAGACCAACCAGATATGGGTTCTATTTCTATGAAAATAGGGGATAGAACAGCCAGATTCAAAAGGGCTATACTGTGTTATTCGATTGTGAATGTTCTCATGCTATTCTCTATTGTCACTACAAATCTTTTTGTTTTGTATGCTTTCACATACTCTCCCAATGATCACCTAGCCCACCCATTTTCACCACGCTCAGTGGAACTTCCCTTATCTCGTAACAAGTGTCACAAATCCTCAGAGACATTGATTCGTCTCAGGGTGATTATTATTGTCTTTTTATACAAATAAAAGGGTAATACGGTCATTTTTTATAATTTCATTCATGATTTTGACCGACTATAAAACAACAAAGGCATCATTGAGCACACACATTAAATCTTAGGAGAGGTAAAAGTAATAAATCTCAAACGCTCTATCTATGTATAAATAAATTGACAGAACCTCAGAGAAGGTCAGTATAATTTACCTTCATATTTAGTATTAGAATATATTAATATATTGAGGGTAAAAATGATATTTTGTACTAAAACTTAACATCTGTTAAATATTTAAAGTTCAGAGGAGAGGTTAGAGTAATAACGGTCAAACACTTCATCTTTGTGTAATTTGTTCAAATCTCAGAGGAAGTCAATATAATTTATCCTAGAAATTATATTTGGTTTAATTTTTAGAGCAACAATTTATTTTATTTTAAAAGAAATAAGTGTAATATAAGGTTAATTTTGGAGCAAAGAATTAAAAATGAACACAAGGATTATATTTTAATTTAATTTAATTAATTTATTTATTTTAAAACGTTACCTTTTTTGTCATGAAATTTCATAACTTTACAGTGATTTATATGTATTTCATTTAATGTGGAATTATACAGTTTAAAAATATGAACACAAGTTACAAAAGAAGAAGAAAATTTATTTTAATAAGTTTTTTTAACCAGTTTTAATAAGTTCAAAGTCTTGTTTAATTATGCATATGTTCATTAATGGGCCCAAAACCCATAAGAAAATTCCAATTTAGGTTTTATTTGTTTTTTTTTTTATAGAAAATCTAGTAAATCAAATCCAAAAATAAATATCACTTAAAATGAGATAAAATTTTAAGTAATAATAACTTCTCTTATCACTTAATCTTAAAACTTAAAATCCAAAAAAATATAAAATATATATAATTACGGCTTAAAACTTCAACACGAGGTTCTTAAATTCTTAATACTTATATTCAAGTTTCAAGATGAAAAAATTCTTAATACTTCTTTATAAAAAAAATTCTTAATACTTTTTGTTTTTTATCAAACTCTTTGGACCAAAATTTCTTTCATTTCAACTTTCAAGATGAGATTTTATGAGATAAGGATGCAATTTTTCGACGGACTAACCTTTACATAATGTAAATCTCTTCATTTGATGACATATTTTTCATCACTTCAAGATGATACCTACAAGTTGATCAAGATGCAATTTGGATGGACCGGGTTTAGATAAGGATGGCAATCCTGGTTGTGCCGGGTTGAAATTCAATCACAAATTCACAATAAGTGTGAAGTGTTTCAACCAATCACAACATAAATAATAAAAAATAGTATTTCAATCAATTATGGCAACTGTGAAATAATATATATATAAAAAAGTCAATTTCGGAAACACTCTGTCTCAACCAAGTATAACAATTAGGATAATCTGAAAAAGAAAAAAAAAAACCTCTGGACTATCTCTCATTGACAAAAAAAATTCCTTTTGTAATTTTGTTTTTTTTTTGGACAAAAAACCCCCTTTCAACTAATGAAAATCTCGAGAGGAGGTAATTGCGACACATATAGAAAATGCGAAAAAGAAAAAATAAAAGTGAACCAATCTGTTCACAATAAAAAATAATTTTTTTTAATAAATATTACTTTATTCTTTGAATAATCATGTTATCAAATTTCAATAATACCATTAATCCGTATATTTTGATAAATATTTTTATGTTAATTTTAAATCTCTCAAACTTTTAACTTTATCTTTTATAATTGTAAATTTTTACAATTGTTGAATGTTAATGTTCATTTTTAATTTTCTCTAAAGAAATTTTATTTATCCTCTAATATTGTATTTTTTTTTTTGAAAAAACATTGAATATTATTATCCTCTAAGAAGTTATTCAATGTTTATTTTTCAAATAAAAAATAATATTACAATATTAGAGGATAAATAAAATTTCTTTAGAGAAAATTAAAAATAAGCATTAACATTCAACAAATTGCAAAAATATACAATTACAAATTATAAGGGATAAAATTAAAAGTTTGGGAGATTTATAATTAACATAAAAATATTTATCAAAATGTATGAATTAATGATATTATTGAATTTTGATAACATTGTCGTTAAAAGGAAAAAAAAGTAATATTTATTAAATTTTTTATTGTAAAGAGATTGACCCACTTGTTTTTATTTTTTATTTTTCATTTTCTCTCTTTTTTATATTTGAAGGGACATTTTTGTCATAATTACAAACGAGGTAGGGTTTTCTTGTTAAAAAAAAAAAATACACGAGAGATAGTCCAGAATTTTTTACAGCTTGCCCAAACAATTATGAAATTAAAAAATTTAATTTGTAGTAATTTTTTAATTTCACAGCGGCTGTGATTGATTGAAACACTTTTATCAACTCGAGATTATATTTTAACCAATCACAAGAAGTGCGCAGTTTCTTTGTCATCCAATCTTCGAAGACAAAAAGCACAAAGGCCAAGAAATTTTACCGAGGAATTGAGTATTGACACAAGCCAACGTTAAGATTAGAAAATCCAACATAAGGAACACTACAACACCAGTTTTCTACTTCTAGAGAGAGAGAGTGAGACAAATATCAGGAAATTTTATGTATACATTAGTTTCTATATAGAGAGAGAAGACAGAAAAAGAAGAAACAGTAAGAGAGATAATCATATTAGTTTACGGCTGTCAGATTCCTCCGTCTTCGTCTATGATCGCTCGAGCACAAAGAGTTTTCTTGGGATTGGCAAAGTTCGATTCTGTAAGTCTTGAAGGGTTCGAATTTCTCATTTATTTATCATAATTTAAATTCAGTTCTCATTTTAGTGTAGTTCTTATTTCACATTTTAAGAATTTCTTGCTGTGGACTCATGTTTAAGGGTCGCAGTTCACCTTGCATGACTTTTAGTTTCTTTGTAAATGCAATCTGCATATGATCACAATATTCATTTTGAATTTCAAATTGCATACAGATATCAAGAAAAGGGACTGAGGAAATTGAAGAACTCATTATGTTTGATAGAATAATCACTGTTGATATTTTCTTCAGGATATTTCACTGACAATTTATTGGATTCTAAAACACATTAGGGTTTGGTGGAATTTCCCATTTTTTTTAGGTGAATATTGGTAGATTGACAGATGAATGTGGTTGGTAAATTTGGGAGCATAATATCTCAAGGTGTATACTCTGTTGCCACCCCATTTCATCCCTTTGGTGGGGCTGTTGATATAATTGTTGTTCAGCAGCAGGATGGGACGTTTCGCAGCACACCTTGGTACGTTCGGTTCGGTAAATTTCAGGGTGTTATAAAAGGGGCGGAAAAAATTGTTCGCATAAGTGTTAACGGCGTTGAAGCCAATTTCCATATGTATCTTGATAATTCAGGGGAAGCATATTTCGTAAAGGAGGTTGTTTCTGGTAAAGACAGTGAAGTGAATGGGATTTTGAAGAATTCAGATAGTCCAGGAGGTATACAAGAGGATAGTATCATAAGTGAAACGAATAATATCAATCTTTGTAGACATGAGGATAGTGTTTCTTGTACTGGTGATGTTCAATTGCAAGATGATTGTGTTTCTTTGAGTGTGGACAGAATTGAGAGTATGGAATCTGATAGTGAAAGGAGGTTCTATGAATTTCAAGATGCGCAATCCTCACTTGAGGGTTCAATTGAGTTATCAGAATATGGGTCTAATCTATACGAGAATATAGACAATATGGAGCATTTTGTGGAATCGCAGAATTCTAATTCAGAGGTGATTTTGGTGAGTATAGATGGTCATATACTGACAGCTCCCTTCTCCTCATCAGAAAGGAATAATGAGGACGTGCAATTAAGCACACCCCAGTTTCATTTGGGTCCAGGTCAAGGGACTGAATTCTGTGAAGGCAACACGGAGTTTAGCATGGAAGAAGAGGCATGGACTGCCGATTACTTAGGTGATTTGCACACATCAACACATGAAATTGCTTCCGAAAGTGTTTGTAACATAAACAAAGGTAGTAATGCTTCTGGGTTCCAGTTGGAAGTTCGTGAAGGAGACGGGAAACATGTTTATCAAGCTCAAGAAACTTGTAACATTGTAAATCAGGAAAGAGAGTTCTCCATACATTGCAAATTGGTAGAAGTTTCGGGTAGTATTAAGAGGGAAGATGCTTTTAAGCGCTGTTTGGAGCTATCGGAATTAGCCATGCCGTTTGGAAATGCTGATCACCAAGATATGGATATTCCATTGGGGATTCACAAGGATGCAGAAGATTCACAAGAGAAGTCTCCTCTCAGCCTTCTAGAAGCCAATGAAACTGCAGATGGAGTTCGAATTCATGGCGGGTCATCTCCTTCCAGTTCTGATCCTCATGGCGGCATTTCTCCAGATTTGCAGGTTGAAGTTGAAGTCACCGAAGAAGTTGCATCAGGTACAGATCATATAGGTTCTTATGGCGTGTCTGTTCATTCTGTTAATAATGATCAAGAACTGGAAGAACAGACTAGTGTAGCATTAGCAGTCGAAGGGGTACAAAGTAGTGAACGAAGACCTGCTCCTGAAGATGAACATAGCAAAAGTGAGACTGTGGAACCTCTGACCATGCCTACCAGTGAAGAGGTGAAAAGTGATCCAAGCATAAGTAAGGGCTACCAACTGTCTTTAGTTGTGATCATGGACTTTTGTTGTGTTTCTTACTTTAAAAAAAAAACTCTTATTTTTCATCTTTCTTATATTTAAAGGGTTTGAGATTTCTCTTTGTGGGAACTTACTTCATGCTGGTATGGGTTTGAGTGCGGCTGCTGAAGCCTTTGATGCACACCGCATATCTGAGGAAAAATTCAAACTTTCTGCAGCATCAGTGATTAAGAATGAAAACTTAGTTATAAGATCCCAAGAGAGGTACTTGCCATGGGATAAAGCTGCTCCTATTGTTCTCGGAGTAGCTGCATTTGGTTTACATTTACCTGTTGAGCCTAAAGATGCAATTCCTGTGGAACAGGAAGAAACTCCAAATTCCAGGGATGATGATTCGGGAATCACTTCCACTCCTTCTGGGCGTAAATGGAGGCTCTGGCCAATTCCATTCAGAAGGGTTAAAACACTTGATCATACTAGCAATAATTCGTCTACTGAAGAGGTGTTTGTTGATTCTGAATCTGGCTCACAGAACCAACCTGTAGAACCAACTTTAACATCCCACGGTAGCAGTGATTCTCCCCACAAGCAACTTAAAAGGACAAATGTCCCCACTACTGAGCAAATAGCATCTTTGAAGCTCAAAGAAGGGCAAAATATGGTGACTTTCAATTTCTCCACCAGGGTCTTAGGAAGGCAAAAGGTTTATCATTCATTCTACCTATTTAATGCTTGCAGTATGAAGATGATAACCAGCTGATCCGATTCTCTTCTATTATGATTGCTAAGCCGCATTCTCCTTCAACAGGTCGATGCTCATATTTACTTGTGGAAATGGAACACGCGAATTGTAATTTCAGATGTCGATGGAACAATCACCAAGTAAGATATATGACTTTCTCATATGGACTAGGCTGCTAAATATGTTCATTGCAACATGATAGATGAAATAGAAGATACTGCCAATAGATTAATTTAACACTTCAGTGGGTTTTTTGTACTGCTGTAATACAATATTTAGAAAGATGAATCACCATAGTAGACAGAGGAAGAATGAGTGTGAATCTGCTACTTATCTGGTAGGCTCGTTTGGATCACGATTGAGATCCCTCAGCTGGAATGTAGTAAGCTAGTTTCAATTTTTTTAAACTCCAGGAAGAGGACAGATAGAATAATATCCTTAGAATGCAACTCTTTGTACCATGAGGTTTTTTCTTTCTTTTTTTTATTTTTATTTTTTACTTCACACAAAAAAGAAAAAAAGAGCATGGGGGGTATAATAAATCATTTTCCGAATCACCATTTTAACTGAAATTATCATCATTATTTTGGTATTTGGACTGATGCATACCTCATCTTGAATTGTGAGACTAGCAAAAGTTCCATATTAATGCTTATGATGATTTTTTTACGCTAGTGTTGAGGTGCAGTCGAGATCAGTCTTGGTAGAGTAGTGTAACTTGTCAAGACATGTAGATCAAATGATGCATGTATCATTATTCATTAGCAACAAAGATGGACTTAACAATGAATGACATTGTTGTATAAGATGTAAATGAACTACAACTTAAAAATAAAAGACACATCCCTTATGGCCATTCTTAGTCTCGAAGCAAGTATGTGCATTCCTGAGCAATACATATTATGGCTGTGAACCTGCAACAATATTTGACTTTGCCTTTGTGACTCCCTGTCAAATAGGATTTAATATGACTTGTTCATTATGTTAATGCTTGTTTTTCAGGTCTGATGTTCTTGGTCAGTTCATGCCCTTAGTTGGAAAGGATTGGACACAATCTGGGGTAGCTCGACTTTTCTCTGCAATTAAGGTACGTCCTCCCTGTTTCTAATCTTTTGAGGTCCAGAATCATGATTGACTTAAATTAATGTTTATAATTGCAATTTATTTCTTCTCTTTTTGCTATTAGGATAAACTAGATCCAGGTGATGCTTCTATCACTATTGTAATTGATATATTCTTGTAGAAAGACAAACTATAAGTCCAGCTATGGTTTCTTGAGTAGGATTTTTGGCACAGCTAAGAAGAAAGGATAAATGAGGAAAAACTTTGTAGGACATTAGAAGTTGCACCAATTAGAGATAGTATGAGGGAGAACCATATAAAATGGTTTGGCCATGTACATGGATGACACCCTCCTTCTAGAATGAAGGAAAATCACATGGATTGAGATAATGAGAAAAGACAGTGGCGGGTGGTGAGCAGAATGCCGAATGATCATGTGGCTGACCTCAAATAGTTGGTACATGGCTTGTTATGTGTATATATTTTTTCCAAATTGAAGGAAAGTTGTTTTTTTTTTCTTATTTGGTGATTGCTATCTTAGAAAAAAAGCTTGAAAGAACTTAGTTTTCATGTCTTATTTCTTATCATGCAAAGTGTTTTTTTCAGATAAGATTATCATGCAAAGAAACAACAAAGCCATTACATTATAGTGAGCAGATTTGTACTTTCCTCTTCTTAGTCCCCTCATTGAGTTAGGGGGGCTTAGGAGGCCAAGTGAGTCCCCATTTCACCCTTTAAAAAGTAAGGGTTAGCCAGCTAGTGCCCTTTGCCTCATCTTTTTCAATATTCCATTTATGTCGTACTAAATTAAACCTGATAAGTTATTTCATGTTATTGCCTATAAAAGGCCGTATGTAAGTGTATTATGTAGATTTTGATTATTGATTATCATGATTTTCAGATTTCTCTCCCTTTTCTTCTCCCTAAATATTTCTTGCTTTCTCACCCCCTTTGCCTGTCTGGTACATCTATTCTCTCTCTTTTCTCAACCCCTTCTTCTAGCCTCATCTCATCCCCTGCTTTCTTTCTTAACCTGCATCGACTTGGTATCAGAGAAATAGACAATGCAGCCCTTTTTTCCCATAGCAGAAGATTCAAACATTAAACAATGCAGCCCTTTTTTCCTAGCAGAAGATTCAAACAGAAGTAGTGGGAATTAAATTAACTCTATATAGAGGTGGACAAAATTTTCCACCTATATGACCATTGGAAACGTTATTTCTTTTAGATGAATTGGTTAAAGTATAACATTATGTTCAATTAGCACCAGTGCTTTTATGTTATTCTATTGCTTATTGATTGGAAAAAATTTCAACAGAAATTAACATAACTGTCTTTTCTCCAACATACAACATAATTCTGTAGTTTGTACCAATTATTTATTTATTTATTATTTTTTATAGGGTCCATTAGAAAAATAAAAAGTATAGAGAACTTTTCTGAAAGGGTTAATTTGAAATATTTAAGTGTACACTTGAGATCAAAATGGTCAGGGAGATGCTTGGCTCCGAGATCAAACCAACATTTTGACCTTTGATGAATGAATGATATTACCAACACATATATCATAAACCATACAAAACAACAAAAGAAAAACAAGGTTTTAATTTATTCTTCTCTTCTTCTCCATCATTTGTGAATCCATACCAAACCAATCTCTTCACTTAGTGCCCATATTAGTTTTGGAGGGTTTAGAAACACATTTTAAATTTTATTAGCAGTGAGGTTTTGAAACACTTTTAAGTTGAATAAGCAGCAAGGTTACTTTTTTCAAATGACTGTGGTATTAAGTTTGCCGCCTAATAGATGAACTACGACTGAATTTATTTAGGAAGCAAATCCAAACTTTGTTATGAAGATCCTATTTATGATAAAGAATATCTAGTCACACTTACATCCCAGTATCCCCTATCTCTTGGTGGTTCATGAAGCAGTTAGTTCTATGATCTGGAGAGTTAGAAAATTGTCAATATTGCATTTTCTCTTTTCAATACTATTACATAATGCTGAAGAATTGTCTCACCTTTCCTAGAGGTCCATTAATGCAACATTTACCATTAACTTTAGTACAGATGGACAGAATTCTCAAAATTAGAGTGAATATTAAACCATTCAATGATGTTGGCAGGTTCAGTTTATCAATTAAGCAGTTTGACCTCGGTTTGGATGGTTCAATACTTCAATACCAATCCGATCATTCCAATCAGTGCCCATATTACTTTTGGAGGCTGTTTAGGGTTTAGAAGCACATCTTAAATTTTATGAGCAGTAAGGTTAGTGTATCCTGATGACTAAGGTGATAGGTTTGCCACATCATAGAAGAACGGGGATTGGATTTATTGAGTCCAAATTTTGTGATGGAGTTCCAGCTTCTGATAAAAAATTTCTAGTCACACTTCATCCTGTGGGTACTAGGTATGTGTCAGCACTAATGTTGAGCAAATTTAGTAGTGTAGTAGAAGCCTGAGGAACTCTTCGAGGAGTCACCATTGTCACCCTCCATCCCTCTCAAGTTTTCCCTGGATCCCCACCTAGGACTACCCCCTTTGATCTCACTTTGTTATGATGTGGCCTGAATTTTGTCTTGGCCCGGGTTGCGTTGCGACCCGATTTTGACCCGAAAAATGGAAAAAAATTTATGACCTATTTTTCGCTTACGGGTTTTGGACCCTGATTAGGACTCTTGTAGCCCAGTGTATAATGGCATCTAGGGTTTGGAGGGAGAAAGAGAGAGAACACTATAAATCCTTGAAAGAGAGTGAGAGAACGAGAGCTAGGGTTTAGGGTTGAAACTTGTAATATCCTGATTTTTGCATAGTGAAAACTTTTGCGGGATCTTCGCCGTGGACGTAAGCACATCGCTGAATCACGTCAAATTCTTGTTTTATGTGTGTGGTGCTTGTTTCGTTTTCTATTGTGTTTCGTGATTGTGCTTGGTTTGTGGCTGTTAGTCGTAACACTCTTCAATTGGATTAACCCCACCGAATCTTACCTTGGTGTGAAGAACCTGATACCCACACATCCCACTATCTCGTGGTTAGTGATGCAGTTAGTTTTATGATCTGGAGCGTTAGAAAATTTTCAAGATTGCACTTTTTCTTCTACATTATAACGTAATGCTGAAGAAGTGCTCACCTAATCTAGATGTCCAATTAAAATGACATTTACCGCACAGCCTACATTTAAATAAAGATTGATAAAATCATCAATATTACAGTGAATATTAAACCGTTAAATGACAGAGAGATGGAAATATGGATATGGAGGTTCCTTTCCTTCCTTGCTAGTTGCCAGCATTTTTTCACTTCCTTCTCAATATTTTAATTCTCTTGCAGCAGTTGTAGCATTTACCTGCGGTATTTCTTCTCAAACAAACATATCCTTCTCTAACGTATGATATTGCTGTAATTTGGTAACCATAACTCTCTCTCTCTCTCTCTCTCTCTCTCTCTCTCGCGTGTGCGCGCATTGATCTTGACAGTTTGATGAGTCAAGAAAGTGGATTGCTCCTGCTAAAACATTTCAGTTTGTTCATTCCCGGTCTGCTCACAGCCTGTATAGTGTGATATTCCATCAAGTTGTCCACTTATGTTGTCCATTCATTTATCCAGGACATAAGCAGCTAGTACAGATTCATTTTTCTTTTCCTCTATTTTCTTTTTAAGAAATACACGCACATTGCACACCCATATCTTATCCAGGACCTCCCTCTTGGAGGGTGGTAGGCAAGGAAGCACGGACATGGACACGGGATACAGGTACGACACGATACGGATATGGCGATACGAGACATCTCAAAAAAATAGGATACGGACACGGCAATGATACGTCAAATAAATAAATAAATAAAAATATAATATTATACATAAAATATTAATTTTTATTCTTCAACCATACAATAAATATAGTTAAAGTAATTATACAAAATATAACAAGTTAAATCCTAGAAATTCACTATTTTTTCTAATATTCTTTATAATGACCCACTTACTTGAGGGTTTTAAAAATATTTTTGTTTTATTATAAAATGATTCTTATTTTCTAATCTATAAAAATTTTAATATTACAATCTCAACCTCATTTTATAGAACAAAAAATTACAAATTTGTCCCAAAAAGTATCCCAGCCGTATTCCAGACGTATCCTGGCGTATCCCAGCCGTATCCCCCGCGTATCCTAGCCGTATCCGATATTCAAAAAATAATTTAAAAAAATTAGATACTTAGCCATATCGGACACGTATCCTGGCCGTATTCATATCGGATACGTGTCCGATACGGCCACAGGGCTCTTTTTGGAGTATCCATGCTTCATTGGTGGTAGGAGATACCACTCAAACAAATATGCTTTTTTGCCTTAAGGTCCCCTACTTCGCCAAATCATTGCCACCTTATGCATCCAAAAGAAGGGCCGTCTTCCTTCATACCGTAATCTGCCAGAAATGTTTAATTTTTTTTGCCATCTATAGATGTGTCTACTTCCTTAGAGTGGTGTGAGTAACAAATTATGACGTAGTTTAATAATTAGATAATTATGGACACTAATTGTTTTTTATTTTGGATATTCCAATTTGCTTCAGTAACATGGTATTGAATATTGAATTCTTCTTTAATGCAGGAGAATGGATATCAGCTTCTGTTTCTGAGTGCACGTGCAATTGTACAGGCATATCTAACTAGAAGCTTTCTACTCAATCTCAAACAGGTATTAACATTCACCATTCTTTGGAACATAATTATATTGGGCCTATTTTTCCTTGGTTTTTTTTATAATGATTGAAAATTGTCGGATGTGAACAATAAGGGAACCACTCTATCAATACTTTCTAGCTTAATAAATGAGTAATGGTTGGAATGTAGTTTTTGATGCAGTGGCATCAATGGTAGTATGGTCTTTTATTTTGAGTTTGGTTTTAGGTCTTTTTAGTTTTTGCTACATTTGGGACAATGTTTATGAGTTGTCTATGTTTCACCCTCTACACACAAATTTCGTGGTTAAAAACAATACTAAAATAAGGTGGACAAATCAACAATTTTATTAATTTTGATAGAAAATGGGCACAATCCTCTGAAACTCGTTACAAAAAGAAAATATCCTCTGATTCAATCTCCTTTGCAGTTTGGATCCAAGGGTTGCTCGAGCTTGATCTTGAATCAGATTAGAACTTCAATGAAGAACGTCACGATTGTGATGTGCTTAGTATTCTTCTTCTTCAGAGCTTTGGAAGTTGGATGAATGTAGAGAGTCCGACAGAGTTTCAGTATTCTGTCAGAATCTTCTCCCATTCTCCACCTCTTTACCTCTATTTATAGGCTTCGTAGAGGGGTAAAATTGTAACTTATATCATCCTTGATAATTATCTCATTTTTTTATGATAATTATCCTTTATGGTAATTATACATGATTATCCCACGAGCATCCTATCCATTCTCATTCAATCATGGCGGGGGAGCAAGTCAAAATAGAAAAACTCACATTAGGTTTAGGGAATAAGTGTCAGTGTCGACCTAGCAGAGTGTTTTTGTCGTTGGTGTTCTTTTTGATCTCTACACATTTCACCGCTCCACCAGAAATTCCCTTTGCCCCTACCATACTCCAGCTTGGCAGTTTCCACCGCCTGTCCAAGGTTGAGCCTTGGGATTTCACAGCGGACTTAAAAAGCCACCTACAAACGCTTTACGCCCAATCATTCCGGATAACGCTTGCATCCTTGTATTACCGCGGCTGCTGGCACAGAGTTAGCCGATGCTTATTCCCTGTGGGCCTTCTAGCCAGATACCGTCATTGCTTTTTCTTTGGGAAAAGAAGTTCACGACCCGTGGGCCTTCTACCTCCATGCGGCATTGCTCAGTCAAGCTTTTGCCCACTGCGGAAAATTCCCCACTGCTGCCTCCCGTAGGAGTTTGGGTCGTGTCTCAGTCCCAGTGTGGCTGATCATCCTCTCGGACCAGCTACTGATCATCGCCTTGGTAAGCTATTGCCTCACCAATTAGCTAATCAGACGTGAGCCCCTCCTCGAGCGGATTCCTCCTTTTGCTCCTTAGCCTACAGGGTATTAGCAGTCGTTTCCAACTTTTGTTCCCTTCCCAAGGGCAGGTTCTTACGCGTTACTCACCGTCCGCCACTGGAAATGCCATTTCCCGTTCGATTTACATGTGTTAAGCATGTCGCCATTGTTCATCCTAAGCTAGGATCAAAGTCTCCATGAGATTCATAGTTGCATTACTTATAGCTTCCTTGTTAGTAGACAAAGCGGATTCAGAGTTGGCTTTCATTCTAAGGCATAACTTGTATCCATACGCTTCATATTTGCCCCAGAAATATAGCCATCCTTGCCACCGTACATTAATCCCACGAGCCTCTTATCCATTCTCATTCAATCACGGCGGGGCAGCAAGTCAAAATGCCTTTGCCCTTCCATCCTGTGGATAGATAGAGAAGGAGGGCAGAGCTTTTGGTTTTTTCATGTTGTTTAAGAGTTGAACAATGGTTTTTTAATGTTATCAAAAAGTTGAACAATGAAAATAGATGGCAAAAATTGATCAGGTCATCTAGGAACAAGGCTTAAGTTTACCGGTCTTTTAGGATGCCTCAGTTGCATACATCATTGTACTTCCATTTGACACCTATCGTAATGATAAATGGCTCGTCTCATCTTGACCTTCTCTTGAATTTTCAAAACTTCTGTCACTCCATCCCTGCAAGGGTAGAGAACCCATCGCTGTCCCGGTTGTGCTACTGGAGGCTCTTGGGAAGTCAGAATAGGAGAGCACTCATCTTGGGGTGGGCTTACTACTTTGATGCTTTCAGCAGTTATCCGCTCCGCACTTGGCTACCCAGGGTTTACCATGGGCACGATAACTGGTACACCAGAGGTGCGTCCTTCCCAGTCCTCTCGTACTAGGGAAAGGTCATCTCAATGCTTTAACTCCCACACTGGATATGGACCGAACTGTCTCACGATGTTTTAAAACCAACTCATGTATCGCTTTAATGGGCGAATAGCTAACATTTGGAACATACTACAGCCCCAGGTGGCGAAGAGCCGACATCGAGGTGCCAAACTTTCCTGTCGATGTGAGCTCTTGGGGATGATCAGCCTGTTATCTCTATAGTAACTTTTATCCGTTGAGTGACGACCCTTCCACTCAGCACTGTCGGATCACTAAGGCCGACTTTCGTCCCTGCTCGATGGGTGGGTCTTGCAGTCAAGCTCCCTTCTGCTTTTCCACTCGTGGGCCAATCTCTGTCTGGCCCAAGGAAACCATTGCACGCCTCCATTATCTTTTGGGAGGCCTATGCCCCATAGAAACTGTATGCCTAAGACTGTCCCTTCGCCCGTAGGTCCTGACATTGATGGTTCAGCACCCCCCCCCCCCCCGCCCCGCGGAAGGAGGCCTTTTTTGCCCCACCTAAGTTGCTTAAGAAAGGCCCAAAGCCAATCCCAGGGAACAGTAAAGCTTCATAGGATTTTTCTGTCCAGTGCCTAGATCATTACGCCTTTCGTGTGGGTCGGAACTTACCCAACAAGGAATTTCGCTACCTTAGGATTGTTATAGTTATAGCCGCCGTTCACAGGGACTTCAGTCGCTGACTCCTCTGTCATCAGGTCACCAACTTCCTTGACCTTCTGGCACTCAGTAGATGTTAGCTCCCAGACATGGTCTTACGACTGCGGAGATCTGGGTTTTTGGTAAACAGTCGCCCAGACTTGATCACTGCGACTCCCTTTGTGCGGGGCACCCCTTCTTTAGAAATTGCGGGGCTATTTTGCTTCCTTAGAGAGAGTTGTCTCGCGCCCCTAGGTATTCTCTACCTACCCACCGGTGTCGGTTTTGGGTACATACCCTTTTGTTGAAGGTCATTTGAGCTTTTCATGGGAGTATGGCATGGGTTACTTTAGCGCCGTAGCACCTGGTTATGTTGTTTTAAAAATGTATAACTCGCAAGTGTTTAAATCTATTGAAATATAGATTGACAAGAACAAGGTCAAACCCAAGGGAACACTTTGAGAAAAAAAACTAACACAAATTCAAATTAATTTAAAACTAATCTAGTTGAACAAAATTGGTTGATTTGAGAAATTAAAGTAACATGCAAATAAAATAACACGATTGAAATCAAATAGAGAAAATTATTAAGGTGTCAGATTCCATCACCATTAAATCCATAAAGCTTCTAATATTCATTTGCTAATTCTCAAACTTAGAGTAGCAATCAAGAAATCAATTTATTGCTTACTCAAGATTTAACAATAAAACACTATAAAAATATATTAAAAAGGTAGATTTTCCTTCGCTTAAATAATGTAAGATTGTAAGCATTTTATATATCCAATTTAATGAAAGACAAAAGATCAAAGATTTTCACTTTTAAGAAATACAAACCCAAGCTTTGATTAATTATAATACTTTCTAACTACCACATATACATGATATAAATGGTGAAAGAATTATAAAATAATTAATCACAAGAAGCGAAAATCATAAGCATTTAAATCATACACATGAGAATCAATTAATGAACAAAATAACTTCACTTCATTAATGGAGGTTTCCTCCTCAACCTTAGTTTCACATGGTAGAAGAAGATAACGAATAAATAAAATACATAATGAAATAAAATAAACAAATAAAACCCGGATTGTCTCTGTCTTCTCAACCCTGGCCTCCACTCGATTTTCCCTCTTTTTATTATACAGAGGTATTCTAGTGTTCCCCAAGTAGAAGAAAATAGGAAAGTGCTGAGAATAAAATATGCCAGAATAATTTCATGAAATACAAATATCTTGGGTTTCATGCTAGCTTTTCATAGCCGCTGAGTTTGCTCAATTCCGATATCCGAGTCGAGAATATGGTTAAATTACCATAATTGGTGTAATGTTTGCACATAATATTATGACTACTTTGACACGCGATTTTCACCCCTTAAATGTCAGAATTTGGGCTTCTTTGTGAAATACAAATTTGTTCTCCTATGAATAAGCTTTCTGAAAACTTTGGGCTTGCATTAATCCGATACTCGAGTTGAAAGTTATGGCCCAAATAGTAAGGCTGTGCAGAGAAGTCGTGGGCTTTATATATGTTGAATTTGGGTCTTTTTCCACAAACATCTCCATAAACCTAAAAAGACACAAAACAACATTTATTAAATAAAATAATATAAAATAAATTACTAACAAATATAATTTTGAAGGTTTATTGTGCCAGAATTATGCACTTTTCACCTGGTACTCGAACATTGGCTCAAGGCATTTTCTCTACCCCTTCTCACCTTGAAAAAGCAGGGTCACCTTACGTCCTTGAACCGATAACCATCTTTCGGCTAACCTAGCCTCCTCCATCCCTAGGGACCAACAAGGGGTAGTACCGGAATATTCACTTGTCCATCGACCACACCTTTTGGCCTGATCTTAGGCCCTGACTCACCGTCCATGGACAAAGCTTGCAGAGGAACTTTAGGTTTTCGGGGCATTGGATTCTCACTAGTGTCCATTTAAAATTTGAATGTTGGGAGATTTTCTCTCTTAAAAAAATGTGATAAATTAAATTGGACCCACTACAAAATATGAGTCATGGGTTAACTTAAATTATCCAATTGGCCTAAGTCTATTTTCATGGATCAACTCAAATTATCCAACTAGTCCAAACCCACTTTCATGGGTTAAATTAAATTACTCAATAAGCCCCGACTCACTTAAAAAAAGGGTCAAAGAATAATTATGTATAATTATCATGAAGGATAATTATCATAAATAAATGAGATAATTATCAAGGATGATATAATTTACAATTTTACCCCTCTATGAGCCTATAAATAGAGGTAGAGAGGTGAAGAATGGGAGAGGACTTCTGATTTAGTACTGAAGTTTTGTCGGACTTTACATTCATCCAACTTCCAAATCTCTGAAAAAGAACACTTAGCTCATCACAATGGTGCCATTCTTCGTTGAAGTTCTAACCCGATTCATGATCAAGCTCGAGCAAACCCTTGGATCCAAACCGCAAAGGAGATTAAATAAGAAGATATTTTCTTTTTTAAAGAGTTACAGATTTGCTATCTAAATTAATAAAATTGTTGATTTGTCCACCTTATTTTAGTTTTTTTTTTCACCCAAAATTTGTGTGTACAAATTTCTAGCACGCCCGGTGGGACCCCTCCGCCTCTTATCTCTTTCTCCTACATCATACCTTCAGGACTTCTTGTCGTCAGAATCTATGGCTCCTCCCAAACTACAAGCAAGAAAGCTCCAAAAGACATGGCTGCCGCAATCCTCCGGTGTTGGACCATTTGAAGAATGCCCCATTTGAGTGGGACCAAGCTTGTCAAAATGCTTTTGATAGTATCAAGAAATACCGTCTCAATCCTCCGGTGTTGGGAGTATTGAAAAGCTGCTTATACTTTACATTGTTGTGCAAGAAGAATCACTTGGTGCCCCTCTTGCACAAAATAATGAAAAACTCAAAGAGGTGGCCTTATACTGCTTAAGTTGTAGGCTTACGGTAACTGAGCTGAAGTACCCTCCAATTGAAAAAACATGTCTCATATTAGTTTTCGCCTCTAAGAAATTGAGGCATTATTTTCTGGCTCATTCAATACATCCTTCTCCTTGCAAACCCTAGGCCATTATGATCACTCTCTATGATTCCCTAGTGGTGCAGTTGGTCTAAGCTCCTGCATTCACTTTTTTTTTTTCTTCTTTTCAGTCTTGATGGTGACACTACCATCCTAAGAGAACAACATGAGCTAAAACACAACTGGTTAATTGCTGCAGGATGGGAAAGCTTTACCCAATGGACCTGTTGTTATTTCACCTGATGGTCTATTTCCCTCATTGTACCGCGAAGGTGAGGTCCTAATCTACATTAAATTGCTTTAGCTTGTATAAATAATCATGCATAACGGTTGTTTATGCTTCTAAGGAAAAATCATGATTTCTTTCTGATTGTTAATCGATCATCATGTGATCTTTTTCTTTTGTTATGCTATTAATACATATCAAAGAGAAATAGGGATGCTGAAACATTTTTGATAAAATGCACAAATCTCAGGCAGATCGAAAAAACTTGCACTGCTACTAAGTTAACTTTGAATTAACTTTATCATCATTTGTTGTCTCTAATGACAAGTTTGTATATGCATATGATAGATTTACATTAATTAATATTTGAAAACCCTATGAGAAATGGGTTTGAATTTAATGTGTACATTTGTTATGTTAAGCATGACTGCATATTGGTCTCAGGTCTCTCCATTAGTGAAATTGGGTTCTATTACATGAATCATTTTCTAAGTTCTGCTCTATCGAAAGCTGTAACTTAAGTTAAATCACACACTATGTTCTTTCCTTGCTATCTCGATTCTTCTCCTTCCCACACAACTTCCTCATTGATGCAGTTGCTTAAATTCGTTAAAGATGACCAACTTCCTCATTGATACAGTTGCTTAGATTCGTTAAATATGGTCAAACCATCTTAGTTGCGTACTTCAACTCTCATAAAGTCGTAATTATTCATAATTTATATTTCTCTTTCTATCACACATCCATGCTAACATCCTGAATTTGACCACACATTTTATAAATATGCTGTTTCTAAGGCAGCGTTCACTAACGGAAAACACTTTGTGTTTTTTGTTGTCAACCTCTAAAGAGGTAAAAATAAAAATAAAAATGATGTTTATTAATTTGTTTTTGTTTTTTCATTATAGAAAATACTTTTCCTTTTTGTAAAGAAAAGAATAAACATAAAAAAGATGTTTTCACCATTTTTTTACTGTAGCGGCAGAAGTGTTTTTCGACTACTGCAGCGGAACTATCGGATAAGATTTCAAGTGATTGCCTTCAGATAGCGCCTTGCCCATCTCTCTCTCTCTCTCTCTCTGCTCTCTTCATCTGTTCTCTCTTCACAGTGACAATTAGCGGATTGTGATGCAAAATTGGATCAGATAATCGAGTTGAGAGAAGATATAGATTAAAGAACGAGAGATAACTAACAGTAACTAGCAAAAACAAAATTAGGAACTCTAGTATATACAAATACATATATAGATATATATGACTATATGTAGTAGAGATCGAGCCAGATCTTGAAGTAGTAGGTGAAATTTGGATCATCGCCGCCACCTTGAGGCTGCAGATTGGTGAGGTTCTCGAGCTCTGCACTGATCATCAACATGTAGTTCACCATTTCTCTCACTTAGTGTGAAAATGGAACTCTCTCTCTCTACAAGGCCACAAACAGGGGGAAAAAAAAAACGTGGTCCTCTGTCATGAGAAAAATATAAATAGAATAGTATATACAAGCCTTCTTTTTTCTTTAAAAAAAAAAAAAAAAATGAGGCATTAACCTTGAATGGCCAGGGGGCTTGATTGTCCGAATATTCAATGAGGGAAAGAACAGACAGAGAGAGAGAGTAATAAATAATAATTCACAGAATCACATTACTAAACACTGTTATTTGTTTTTGCTTTTAAAATTCTTACAACAACAAGTTTTAATAAACAATATTTTTTGCTTTCTCTTTTCACTTAGAAAAGTAAAATATATTTTTGTTTTTTTCTGACTGTAAAAAAAAAAAACAAAAAGGTTACTAAATGCACCCTAAGTTACCTAATATTTTATCCCATAGAGTATAATTGGTAATAACTGTTTTATAGAATTTACTTTTAGTTATAGATGTATGTGCTCACCACAGTTATGCCAAACCCAAAAGGTTCCTTAATTTAACACAATTGCTTTAATTCTATAAAAAAACATCATCTCTAATTCTTTGCGATGACAGTGATAAGAAGAGCGCCTCATGAATTCAAGATTGCTTGTTTAGAGGTAATTACTGAAGGCCAAACAAAATTTGTAAACACAGAACATCACAATCCCAGTATGCATTGCTTTTTTTTCCCCTCTAAAAAAGTGATATATCGTGCAGGATATTAAAGCACTCTTTCCTTCGGACTACAATCCATTTTATGCGGGTTTTGGGAATAGAGACACTGATGAACTCAGTTACAGGAAGATTGGTATTCCAAAGGGCAAAATCTTTATCATTAATCCTAAGGTATTCATCTTCTACTAGTATGTTTCAAGGCCAACAATCAGGGAATCCAAGAGCTTTTTTCCTGTTTTCTAATAAATTCATATAAACTGACAGGGTGAGGTGGCCATTAACCATCGTGTTGATTTGAAGTCATACACTTCTTTACACACTCTAGTCCATGACATGTTCCCACCAACATCACTGGTTGAGCAGGTAAATGCATGTGGGACACATTTACCTATTTCGGAATGGAAAGGAGAACAAAGAGGGAAAAAATAATATATATATATATATACACACACATATATAAAGAGGAGAATTTCAAGGCACAACAGATGAGAAATTCTCTATTACAATTGATCCTTGTTGTATCTTCTAACCATTTGATGACAGTCCGGATGTGCAATGGCCATGCAGGAAGATTTCAATTCATGGAATTACTGGAAAATGCCGTTGCCAGATGTTGATTTCTAGTTGTCTTCGGAACATCTTCTCCTAGAAACAAGTGGCTTGGGAGCATTTTAGAGATTGCATTCATCCCTAGCATTCTTCCAATCATCCCGTATTTCATCCAAGAAAGAACCAATGCAGGCAGGCTCATTGTTATATAAGCACTGATGTTGAATTGTAAATGATTGATTTTGTATTCTAACAATTGATCTTGTACTGAATAATAGTTCTTATAATGTATCAAGCCAGGATTTTTCTTTCCATGTCTCATCTTTTGGATTTTAAATTATTAAAAAAAAAAATTGATTAACCTTTGTAGGGGTTCTTTATTAATCAACAATAACATTAGTGGTAAATGACGTATTCAATACAATTATGAGGAAAGTGTATCCGGATGAAGGAGGAGAAGTATGGCTAATTAATGATAGTCATAGTGAAGGTAGGGATATTTTGCCTTGTGACAGATCCTTGTTGTCTTGCCTTAATCTTTACTAAAGCTTTCATTTTTATAGTAAGGTGTTTAGGTAATGATTTCCTGAACACTAAAGGAGTCAAGTCATTCACATTGCTGCCCCTTCCGGTGGTGTGGCGTGTTAGCTCTTGTGGTGATAAATGCATTTGGCCAAACTGCAACGGCGGTAATTGGGAACATTAATGATTTTTATCAGAGCATTAATGGTGATTGTAAGGGTCTCTGTCATGACATGTGTTTACTATCCCATTAACTAGGCCTATTTGCTGTGTTGGGCCTCCTTACTTCTCATTTACCAATCTAAATTCCTTCTAAGTATTTCAAAGAGATTAGTTATGGTAATGAAAAGGGATTTTCTAGATCCCGCTCATCATTTAATGAACCAGATAGCGCTCGAAGAAATATCCTCAAAGTTTAGGTAGTTTGGCATGACATTGGTGTTTGTAGCGAAGCTCTAAGATGTTGCTCGTGGCTTGATGGAGCTCGAGATGTCACTCGAGGCTCGAATGGCCTGACATGTGTCAAGGCTTGTAGTGGGGCTTAAAATGTCACTCGAGGCTCGAATGGCCTGACATATGTTAGGGCTTGTAGTGGGGCTCGAGATGTCAGTCGAGGCTGCAATGGCTTGACATGTGTCAGGGCTTGTGGTGGAGCTCAAGATGTCACTTGAGATTTGAATGGCCTAACATGTATTAGGGCTTCTAGTGGAGCTCAAGGCGTGAATGTGGTTTGTCATGGTGCTTGATGAAAGATTTTCAAAGTCTAAAGATTTTGGTGGCCAATAGGCCTTGATATTTTGACTTTTCAACATCCTATTTGACTGCCACGCTGATCAATCTTTGATTGACTTTTCAATGTCCTATGTGGCAAGAGAGAGACCTAAATTGACCCCTACAATCTTTCCTGAATGATGTCGAAACTTGAGCTTTAAGATTTCTGCAACTATTTCATGGACTTTATCAGAATTTTGGTCTTGCCTATGAGCAATACAAGAAGAATTATACCAGTAGCTAAATTTTGTTATCCACTTTAATTATAATGTCAAACAGTGACAGTTTAGGCTACGTTCACCTGCACGGAATTGGAACCTTGAATTTGGAATTGGTGGAATTGGAAAAAATTTTGTTTTCAAATTATGAACAATTTTTTTACCAATTCGAGGACTCCAATTCCATGAAAACGAACATAACGGTGCTTTCATAGACAAATGATGAAAAGAAGATGAACGATCCTAATAAATGAAAAAGATTTCATGGGCTAGTAGATTTTACTGCCATCAAAACAACTTGCATAGAAGTAGGGATCTATCCTATGGTGTTCCAGTGAGGTGGTCTCTTCTTTCTTGCCTATGCTCAACTTATATGATTTGATCATCTTTTATAATCTTCCCCAAGGTCTAGTAGGACTAGAGATCTTCATCTTTTACTTACCACTACTGACTACACAACTAATTGTTGAAGTATAGCCGAGTAAAAATGGAAACATTAGTGAACAAGGATTAGAACACTCAATGGGTTAAAGAGAAACTAAAACCAGAGTGGGAAAAGCTTAAAAATAAAAAATGAGCCCCTTTGGGAGCTCATCCAAGTAGTACTTTGAATGAATAACTTGAAATCTTGAAAAATTATAATGAGCCCATTCAATTTTGAGAAGTCACCTTTTCTTCCTTTCCTTTGAAGGGAAAGTAGCATGTTCAATGATCCATGAAAGTGTAACGCAAGTTTTGAATATATTTTGAAATAATGTTTTCTATATATATCTATACTACCATTAAAAGTACAAAGAGGTTTTTTAGTTTCAGTACACTATATTTTTATTTTTAAATTAAAAAAATAAAATTACTCAAGCAAAATCCTTTCCTTTTTTATTTAAATTATTTCTCAAGCAAAACCCTTTCCTTTTTTTATTAACCCTTTCTTTTTATTTCTAATTTTTAAATTATTTTTTTATGTACAAAGAGGTTTTCATTTAAATTATTTTTCAAGCAAAACCCTTTCTTTTTTTATTAACCCTTTTTTTATTTCTAAAATTTTTTAAGCAAAACCCTTTTCCTTTTTTATTAACCCTTTCTTTTTATTTCTAATTTCTAAATTTAAAAAAGCAAAACCCTTTCCCGCAGGAAAAAGTGTACAATGAGGCCCTAAAAACTTATAAAATCACTCTTCCTCTCGGTTACGACTCTCCATTCTTCCTCTCAAGCTATCATCAACACGACTCTCAACTTTTTCTCGGATCTCATCAACAAACATTCGATTCAGTTTTATCTCGGCTTACATGTGAGTTCTTTTCTTTGGCTTCTTTTTTTTTTTTTTGTTCCTCCTGATTGTTTGCTATTAGCTTTTTAATAAAAAGTTACGTCTGTCCACCTAAATCTGCAATCGATACAGAAACCTAAAAAATAAATCAAGAGACTAATTTAGAGAAGTGATTTAAGGCTTTCGATAAAAACTAAACCCTACAAGGTAGGATATAGAGGTCAAGAATTGGATCAGTTGGACATAAATATGATTGAATAATTTATGTTTATTTGATTAAGATCAATAAATTTCTTCAAACATAATTAAAACTCTATTTTGATGAAATAGACTGTTACCTCTTCCCAATCTTGAAGCACTGAAAAAAGGTATGAGATAATTGGACTCCATCCAACACCATGTCCTGCAGACTTCTCATTTGGTCTGCGATATGTGCACCAACCTATCTGATTATTTTATTTCTAATGAGTGGTGACAGTTCACTTAAAAAATAAAATTAAATCAAATGGTGATCAGTGTGATCCAATTTCTTTGGTCTCCCTAAAAGTTTAAGATTAGGAACTTTATGCATACATGGTTGAGGCAAATTGTGGTTTTGTTTGTTATTCATGGAATTATGTGTAAAAAGATTCTATCTTAATTGTCTTAATGTTATTTCTGGTCTGAAAGTTATTTGCGAAGAATTATGTTAAGTTGTTGTATGGTTGGTTTGATGAAAGCTATGCCATCCAATTCATTGCTATCAAGCATTTGAAGCTAAAGTTGGAGATGGTGTCTATATTCTTAGTCTTTTGGCTTTTTCCTTTCAGCAAGTTTGGTTGAGCTTTGAGAATATCTTCAGCAGCTTTTATATCTGTTATTCTCCAATTTATATGGTTTATTTTGTTGTTTTAATTATGTATACCCATGTAGCTTGGTTTTATGGTCTGTATCAGCTTACATGTGAATTTTACGACAAAAAGACAAGTTACAAAGGAAAACAACAATAAAAATGACGTAGTAAAAAATAGTAGAAATATAATAAAAAGGATAGAATGTTGAGAATTTCTAAAAGAATAGTAATAAATTGTTTAAGAATGGTTAGAATTATACATTTGATTTCTTATAGTTTATAGTTGATTTCTTTCATGTGAATAATAGTTAAGTTATAGTTTTTTTTTTTTCCGAACAAGTGAGTTTATATTACTAAAGTTACATAATGAAAATAGTTTTGGGTGTTTTAATTAATATGTTATAATAGTTTTGAATATTTTGAATGTTATAATAAAATTTTAATTTATTTTTTATTCGCGTGCATTGCACATGGTTTAAACTAGTGTGTATATATATATTGATCCTGTTGCTTTGTCATTGGATGCTCTTCCTTGTAAACTTAAATATATATATATATATATATATATATATATGTATATGTGTGTGTGGTATAAGCCACTACTCATCATATACTATTTTCAGTATTAAAATTTAGGGTTAAATTCATAAAACCCCCTTCTAATATCAAAAATTCTCATAAAACCCCCTGAATTTTCAAAAACCCCTATTTACTATCAATTTCTCTCATACAAGGACAAAATTAAACGGCTCCGTCAATTTGATAACGAAATTACCAAAATATCCTTCCTTTATTTAATACAATAACTTTATAAAAAAAAGGTTATTTGTAAATGACAGATGTACCCTTTACGAAGGGGCGATTTGAGAAAATTAAAAAGTAGAAGGGGGTTTCTTGATTGGGTTAAAATCATAAAACCCCCTCTACTATAAAAAAATTCTCATAAAACCCCTCTCTACTATAAAAAAATTCTCATAAAACCCCCCTTACTATGAGGGTATTTTAGTCCTTTTAATTTCAACAAATGCGTCAAGGGTAATTTAGTCATTTACACACCACTTAATAGGTCACGTGAGATGCACGTGCGGTTTCTCCGTTAATTTCAACGGAAAACTAACGGGAGGGGGCAAATTGATTGATTTTTTAATATAGGGGGGTTTTGTGAGAATTTTTGGTAAAAAAAGGGGGTTTTATGAATTTAACCCTAAAATTTAAAAGGAATCATGTTGCATGCTCTTCTAACTGGGGAAAAAACAGGAAATTTGTGGCATTGGCAGGACCAGACAGCTAAGTAGAGCATGTGGGTAATGTCAGGACTTAGGAGAGTGACAAAGTACCAGCATTATTTTCTTGTAGACATTAATTAATATTGTTGTGATTTTTCTTTCACTAACTTGTCATTTTCTTACACTTAATTCTGATGTTGTCGCCAACTTATGTAGCCATCTATAGAATGAGCCAAAAGAAAGCTAAGTGAGAAAATACATCTTTCTTTCGTATGTTCACTTTTTCCAATTTGTTCCTTCCACAAATGTCAAATTGTTTGTGTCACTCGAATCATATTTCATTCAGTACCCTATTAGCTTACTCCAATAATGTGTTCCAACATATTAAGTCAAGCATTTAACCTCCACATATAAAGATAACTGGTGTTAGCAAATCAGCCAGATAAAAATCAAATCTACATACATATAGAGATTACGCTGACCAGGTGTTTTCCAAAATCAGCTAAGAAAAATCTGATCAATACTTTCAATAGTCGGATAACATACTTCCAATAGTCGGATGAGACAAATCAAAGCGTCGGATTCAGAAGAGTCCTACTTCATGTCAACTAGAACTCAATCTCCATAAATAAGCAAGCAAGCAACCAACCAACCAACCAACCGGTCAGGTACGCAACATTTAATATTGTACTCTCTCAAATGATGAACTCCAATCACTGACTTGACTTGAGTGTCATCTCCTTTCTGTCTTGCAAGAGTGCTGCGCCTAACCAGATCGCGAAGGACCGTGAAGAAAATTGCAACATCATCTGCAAACCTTAAATCTCTAGTTTAAGATTTACAGCCTCCATATTCAGTCTATGATTTTTGCACAATGATATATAATACGACACTTGGATGCTGAAAACAGGCCAATATAAGCTATCTGGGATTGTTATATCATGCTCTAGTGGGATAATATAAACTCATGGGAGGTGTGAGATTAATTCTTCAGATAAAGGAAAGTGCTTGCTGATTGTGTTGAAGGACCTGAAAAAAGGACTTAGAGTACGAAGCCATGGAATCAGAAGGGTAGAAAGTATAAATTTAACTAATACACAATCATATAAACGTTAAGTATAGTGAGAATCACATGTTAAAATCCAGAATCTAGCCAAGAAAAATAACTAAATTTTTAGAGATAGATTATGATTCTCCGCTATTTATCACATTCTCATAGAGTTCATCTTCCCGGAAGGGCAATTACTAGCTACTTTATTTAATGGAAGTGGATAGGATGATGTTATATAATATATTACATTGGTATATACATGCAAAGGGAAAATCTATTAAAAAGTTAAGAAGGGGAAGATATCAGAAATGCCAAGTGAGGGGGTAAAAAAAAGGATACAATGGCATTTCAAACTCAAATTGCATAGAATTTCTTATACTCATTGTCTAGAATCTCTGAATCTGACAATATTCTTGACACAGACCCCGACTGCGACTTGCTACTCCTTGCCGACCTGCGAATGCTCCTCAAATTGGAATCCTCAATTCGATGCATAATTACCCAATAACACAATGTCCCCAGTGTCGTAGCCAAGATCACTGTTCCTATAACTGTCACTCCAACAGCCAACCACTTCTCATGACTTCCCACAATGATATAGGACAGTGAAAGAAAAGCAACAGCTACACACACACAAGCCAACCACATTAGCTTGTTAATGACTGCCATCATTTGCTTCTTTGCGTTCCTCTCTACGGCTACAACCGATGTCTGAACCACCACAACAGCCAAAGATATGAAGAGCGCAAGTGAGTCAGATATGAAGAAAATCATAAAAGAGGCTTTTGGAGCAATGTTTGCTTCTCCAACAGAGAGTCCAGGTGGAACATTGTTAGGGTCATCGGCGTACTGGCCAGGGACAGTAAAAATTGCAGCAAAAGTAACGGTGGCTATGAGAACGGAAACAACTGTGGTGGAGGTGATAGCATTGTTAAGCCCTTCCTCATGCATTTTGTTGATCTGCTTGGCTATACCTCGGACACGCTTTCGTGTTTGGCGTGTGTGCTCAAGCTGGTTGTGAACCTCATGTTTTATGTCACTTACTGTTTGTTTCAATTCCCTGGCTGTATTTGTTGTTGGTGGCTTTATGGATTTTGCACTCCGGACTCCATGCTCCTGTAGAATAGTTGCAACTTCTGGGTGCCCGGTTTTCTCAGCAGTGTCAAGAGCAGTTTCTCCAGATTTGTTAATGACTTCTGTATCAATCTCCTTGTGAATGAGTAGTGCCCGAACGATCTGCAGAGTAGCATGATGTTTATATTAAGGAATTTTGACTTTGTAACAAGTAATAAGCTTCCTGATTATGCACGACTTATCGTATCAAATAATGCTGGACTTATTGAACTCTTAGGGAATACATGCAGTACAAAGGATGAGTTGCTCAAAATGCAGGACTTTTCCTGATTCTGATCCTGAAAATGTATGCATATGTAGGATCTGTCAAAACCCTCTTACCTGATACTTCTCGAGCTCTCATGTTCCAGAATCCTGACAGAACAGATAGTATTGCACTATATGCATTACATGGTTAATATGCCATGCACATTGCAGAAACAACTATTCTACAGGAAAGTCGAGATAAAAAATATTTAAGTAGTTTAAGAAGGGTGAAGATAAATTTGGACGAAAAGTAACAAGAACACTTTTTGAAGGAAACCATTTGCTTTTGCTTCAGAGTCTAAGACTCCATATATTGAACAGAGAAACTTTCATCAAAGTGACATGTAGATTAAAGATCACTCATCTTAGAATTACATTTAATCTAAAGAGTTCACAATTAGTGTTGGTCCTGCCTATGCAGAATTTTGGGAGGAAAAGACTAAAGAAAAACCTAACTTTAACATTGTTGGTGCGAGTTTCCATACAATGATTTGAAAGATTGGAACAGAACAAGGGACATATACTGTTCTCAGTTGCCTGAAGATTAACCTGAGACGTGACGTGATATTCTAAATGCTTCCTTGACACTAGAAACAGCTGAAAAGAATTCCATTGGATTTATTTCAATAGAATAAGAATCCAGTGTTTTAAATCTTGAACAGAGGTCATTATCATCATCATCATCCTTGCCTTAATCCCATATAATGAGGTCGGCCAATTCTCGAACATAGGATGAGGCACGGTTAATGTGAGGCAGGTATAATGAAAAGTTGCATAATAAAAGGCAGATTTCCAAACATGAAACAGAACAATTAAGTTGACATGAAAGCAGTAAAATTAAAGAAATCCCATATTGATGCATCCATAATCTAGCTATTACCAATTCATACGGAAAAGGTCCGAATCCAAGTTTACTATCATATGCAAGTGACTTCTTACTACCCATTAGAAAAGTGTATCTTCCATTTTCTGGGAAAACTAGGACTACATGGCAGAAATCAGATTGAACATATAGGGAAAAAAAAACTTTATTTACCTGTGCACGGCCCTTTCGGGCTGCTATATGCAGTGCAGTGTTTCCCTTGTTGTCAACCATGTTAATGAGAGCAGCATCTGACTCAATAAGTTCATCAACCACCTCAATCCTGTGCCCCTTAACTGCCATATGAAGAGCTGTCTGCCCCTTCCTATCCGTCCTCGTTGCTATTCCTAATTCTTTGCTCGCAAGGGCCCTTACAATCTCCAAATGCCCATTCCTTGCAGACGAATGCAAAGCAGTTTTCGCATTGCTTCTTGCTATGGTTGCTAGGTTGCTGTTTTTCTCCAAGAGGAAATTCACCACTTCAACATGGCCTTGTGCAGCAGCTGTATGCAATGCTGTGGTGTTTGTTTGATCAGACGTCATCGAAAGTCCAGGAAACGCTTCCATGAGGACCTTCAATATCTCTGTAACATCATGAAATTAATTTTTCAATAACCTTTCAACCCCAAGGATCGCTGATACATTTGGAATGACTAGTAAGAAGTTCTAAAAAAGCTAGCAGTCATGATGAATATTGGTAAAAAAAACCAACAAATCACTAGTAACAAGGTCCAAAACAATTTGGTATACAATTGAATCATATCTTGGACTATCCAATACCATCAAATGGAAATTCCCAAATAATTTATAAAGTCTTGAAATGAATGCAATTAAATTGATACCTATTTGTTTTAACTTGTGTTACAAAGCTCTGCAACATGTTCTAAAGAGTTTCATATTGACAACTATATGCAGATGAGGAAAATAGAAACAAAATTTCTATAGAGACTCACCCAAGTCCCCTTGCTTGGCAGCAATGTGGAAGGCATCATACTGATTTGTAGCTTTGATTCCAGCCGACCCGATATCATAATACTGTATTATCTCCTTCACCAAATCAACATAGCCATATTCAGCAGCAACATAAAGGGCGGTTTCGCCGGATCGATTTTGCTTAGACAACAATTCCTTCAACTCTTCCTCACCACTATTAGTCAGTATTTCCAAAGCATCTTCCAAATTCCCTGCTCTTGCAGCTGAATGCAACCGTGTATCATCTCGTTTTCCGGTCAGTTGCTTCACAATCTTCTTCCTACGGAAGCTTTGCTGCCTCGCCGGAGCTTCCATCAATACCAAATTCAATAGAAATGAAAGCTTTTCTTCCCTGATTATTCTTAAACTTCCACTCTTTTCCCCCAAAGCCCAGATCAATAATCACCCATCACACCCCTAAAAAGATCAATTTTTTTTTTCTAAATCAAAATCATGATAGATCATGATTTCTGGCTGATTCACACGAGAAACATGGGAGTTTTCAGTTATGACACCATAGCATATTCTGACATCATCTGCACACCAATCTATATGTTCACATATATTTATATGTATAAATATATAAATATAATATATCCTTTTCACATTAGAACAGTGGATCCGTTCTTTTAACTTTAAATAATATCCACTTGTTTCTATATCATCTTATCTACCCACTTTCTTCATCCTTGTCACTGTGAAAAACAGGAACAAGAAACAACAACTGCAGAAATTTAAGGAAAAAATAAATAAATTTGTTAGTCTTCCCAAATTGGAATATTTAAATCCAATCAAGAAAACAAGAACAAAAATGGGTAATTGGGTTATGTCCATATGATCACAAATTGGTAACAAAATTCATTGAATTCATAAGAAACTAATTGATTATTCACCTGAGTTCTGAAGAACACAGCTTCTCAATCTCTATCCGTCTTAGAAAGTAGAAAGGCAAGAGTTAGCTAGAGAGAGAGCGCGCAATGAGTTTTAAAGGAAGAGCAAGACAGATATCAAAACAAAGATTGAAGGTATCTAATTTTGTTAGTCAGTATACAGAATCACGACTTCCAAAATCTGAAGCAGACATTGAAAACCTTAGTGGTTTCTAATATTAGCAGAGGAAAATGAGTTGAAAGGAAAGGCAACACATGGGTTGATGTAAACTGGATGTGGCAACCTTGCAAGTAACCATTATTTTATATATTGTGTTATACTCATTATATATATCATTGAGAGTATAATGTGTGTAATACATATATAATAATTATAATTGAATTTTTAAAGTTTCAGGTACAAACATATATGTGTTTTGTCTCTCATCCACATGATCTTTTTTACAAACAAGCCCCACTAATAATAAGTTGAGTTTTGTTTCAAACATTGAATGGACGGCATGAATGAGACATTTCATTGATAACACCAATGGACTCACACTTTGTGTTTTACTAGTTCAACTTTTAAACTTTCCCATTTAACTTTATTAAATCAAAATGAGTAGTTTGGAACTGCATTGTCCATACTCAATTGCCTTCAAGACCAGGTCAATAATATTGTAAAAGAAAAATCACTGTACCAACCAGCTCTGATTCTCTGAAAAGTGCCATCACTAGAATGTGTGCTAATGTGGTTTTATAAAATGATTAGAATAATTATAAACAGTATAACTTAATATTTAGTCTTGAGAATTTCAATATGATACTATAATTACAATAAGAAATTTAATAAATTGAATATTATGATAAACAAACCATGGTATTAACAACAAAAGAAACAAAAGAATATAACAATTTTTTATATAAAGAAAGGAATAAGCATAAATAAACAAAATAAAATAAGTGAAATAATAATAGATTAAAGTCATATGACCTCTATATGCGCATATATATTAATAGTGATTCAAGATACAACTCGTACAAATAATTTTTTTTTGGATAGGTTAAAAAGGTGACAAAGTGCCTTTGAAAGTATATATGCATGATGGAATTTGACTGAGTAGGTGAAGAAGTATTTCAAGAGAAACATATAATAATAAGGGTAATATAGAATAATAATTAAAATTCGTAGTTCTGATTTTGAATGTTTTGTTAAAATATATGGAGCAAAGTGTGTGTATGCTGACTTGGGTATAGTCTTTTAAATATTCTGGTTCTGCAATTTACATACGTTCCCAGAATCAAATTGACTAATTGGAATTGAATTCACATGATTGCCTTTAGAAAGAGAGATCAGTGCTATACTGTGGAAAAAAAACAAGATTACAAAAAAATTCATTCAACCACCAGTTGAATTAATTTGTTAAAAAAAGTTATCTTTTCAGAACGTTGTGTACTTGTCAATAACTTCTTATATAGTAAAAAATATTTAATATCGAAATATTCTGTCAAGGGAAGTCTTATTTTCACAATCAATATGGCTACATTTATGGTCCTATATCATACTTGGAACTATCATTGCCTTAGTCTCGTACGAAGAGTTGCATTATATGCATGATATATAATTATTGTGAGGATACTATAAAAAAAAAATTATTTGATTGAATTATTTTTGGGGTGTGAGGGTAGATGAATATATATCTGAATTTAGGTGTGAATGAAGTGGGTAAATCGTGACCGTTAGATCGACAATAGAGAGTTATTTTAAACCGTAGATAAATATAGATATTTTGAACTATAAGATTAATTTTTTAAACTTGTTTTACTGTTAAATTATGATTTCGTTTTTGTAAAAGAAAATTCAAACACAATACTTAAATGTAATATAGACATATTCTTTAGGGTAAATATCACTGACACCCCTGTGATTTGAATTTATTTCACATAGAGAAAAAGTTTGATTAAAGTGACTGCATAAACCTAAACGTTTTACACCGTCTATCAGAGAGACTCCAATCCATGTATAGGTAAGTCAGACACATGCAAAAAGACTTTTATGTCCTTTAACTTTGTCAAATGATCTATTTAATTTTTAAAATTACATAAAAAGACCAAAATACCCTAACTCTTTTTTTTTTATTTTCTTTTTCATTCTCTATCTTCTTTCTCCTTCTCTTTCCCCTCTCTCTCCATCGAGCGACGCCAGTTATATATATATATATTCTATCTTTATATTTTTATATATTATTTATATATATTATATTTACTATTTTGTGTGTGTGTGTGTTTTTTTTTTCTTTGTGGTTTCTTTCGGCACTATCAATCGAAGTTCCATGCACCATCTTCCATGGAAGACAACCACCAAACAGACCCAACTCCACCTCCTTAAAACTCTGATGCCAAAGACGCAGTCGAGCCTCACCAATCATCATCTTTTTCACCTGCTCCGAGTTGAAAGACCCACTTCACCATGAAGTCCTCTCGACCCCATTGCCCAAGTCAAGCACAACGCACGACCACTGTGAAAGACCTATCTCAGCCCCATTATCGAATCTAACAACCATCATCTAGTGCAAAACACTAACACCATGGCCATGCATGCACAAACCACAATCTCCAATATCTTCTATGACTTCAAAGGCAAACATTACCATATGCATAATAGCACACCCAAGAAGACCCATTATGCAGTATGATATGGGTGACAAGAAGTTGTCGAGTGAGAGCATAGAAGAATAATTTTCAATAGAAAGATTGAAGAGAAAGACCCATTTCCGCTGAAAGTCCCACCGTAGAAGCTTTAGCAGCATACACCATCGACCAAGGCCATCGCCAGTTGGCCATTGAACTCCATAGCCGAAGCTTGACAATCAAGCATCCAAAGCTACCCATTGCCATCATCTTCACTGACCAGATGATCGAGTCTCCATCTTTAACCACCATAACACAACATTCCACCGCCTTCACGAAACACCACCGTCTGGGTCCTTTCTGTAAAAGCTCAAAACAACCATCCATGGCTTTCACCGTCGTCGGCGAAGACCCATCTTCAACAACCCGAATCACCCACGACCACTGCCGAACCACCAAACACCATCAACATCTCTCCACCATTGAAGCACTCAATTTAAGTTATGACATATAACATTATTCTCTCTCTAACTACTTTGCTAACTTGACTAAATTGTGAAGGTAATTAAATGAAGTTCAAATGCAGAAGGTAAAAGAACTACTCAATACCTTGACAAAAAAAAATCAACAAATTAGTCATCAAAATAATATCATATCCCACAGTTGCGTGATGGTGACGCTAGATCAGTAATTTAATTGTGGTCGTGAATGGTATTAAACAATAAGGTTTATTTGTTGGTATTTGTGCATTAGGTTAGAGAGAGAAAAAGAAGTGGGTTTTCAGAGATAAGGTCTTGGGTTTGGCTCTTTGAGGGTGAATGATGTTGTAGTAGATTTTCGCTAGGTGGTAGTTGGCATTTGTTGAGTTTCAACTGATGGTTATTGGCCTGCAGAATTTTGAATTTTTGGCGACAATTTGGTTTCGGATGGATTGGGTTTGGGTGATTGTGTGTGATATGGGGATGATGGTGGCGTATGGTGGTTGCTTAGGTTGAGAGAAAAAGAAAGATGCGTGTGTGCTAGGGTGTGCATGCATACGTGGGTGCCTATGTTTTTATGTGTTGGTGCATGTGTTTCTATGCGTGTTACAGCATGTGGATGGATGTATGTGTGTGGGTTTGTGTGTGTTTTGTGAAATTTTCAAAGCTCTTTAAAATCATATATATAATTTTAATTAGTTAGTTAAATTAATTAAAATTATATATATATATATATATATATATATATACATATATATATATGCTTGGATAGAAAGCAAGAGGAGAGAGAGGGTTGTAAGTCGAGAGAGATAGAAGAGAGAGAAAGGGGAGAGAGGGCTCTTAGAGAAAGTCAAGAGAGAGAAACTGATAGCAACTATTTATTTATTATTAGGGACAAAGTTGTCTTTTTGACAACTTTTAGATTTTTATTAAATTCAATTAAAAAATTTAGGATATATTAGACATTTTATACTTAAACTAACGAAGTTATGAACAAAAATATCGATTGGAGTTTATATGATAGTTATAAAATAATGAAATTATAAACAAAAATATCGATTGAAGTTTATCTGATAGTTATAAGAAAACTTATTTGTGTGTCTAATAAGTTCAAACTACTAATACTATCTACGATCTTTACCCCATTCTTTAAAGGAAGGTCTGTAAGGAATTTGCGGTGGCCAAAATGACAGGCCAGGTTATTATAATTCTTCCCATGCCGACGGGGAGTGGATGTGTAAGAAAGATGGTAATAAATTTTGTAGTTAGTAAAGTGTGATACATGATTGAGTATTTTAGGGACCGTTGACTTGAAGCCATTGCTTGAAGTTGGGTCAAGCCACCACTTATTTAGGACCCTACGTGGGTTTCGGCAATAGGTGAGGTGTGAATGGACGTGTTGACACTAAATTTGTTATTTAGTGGCAAGTCAGATATCAAGACAAATGAGTAGATGACGTCCCAATCCTTTGCATTTTCACTATTAATCTCGAAATTCGTGAATCCGATTCATGATCGGATTTTTAATCCAACCAATTACTGACAATTTCACGAATTAGATTGGTGTCTCATAAATTTCATCTAATTCATAAATTTGATTCGTTAAAATATAATATAACTGTTTTGTTCATTAGTTTGATATTCTAATAATTAATTGAACTATTGTTTTATTGGTTGACATTTTAATGATTAGTGCTATTGTTTTATTGGTTTTTGATGGTTTTATTGACTATATTATATTGACTGCTCATTTGACTAAAAATTTGAAAATTGATTATATTTAAATCATCATTTTAAATTATAGATTAGGTCATGATTAAAAAAAAATAATAGTGGGTCCAATTCATAAATTTAATCTGATGTATCATGTATCAGATCGAATCAAATTTTATTTTTAACAATTCGTAGAACGCAAATCAAATTAAAATTAATACCTAATCTGATCTGATATGATCCCATACGTGATCACTTTTAATTTTCACACAACAATTTTAATTTTTATCATTACGCTATTAAACCATCATAAACTCACTTGACATAAATATTAGTTGCATTCACAAAAGGGAATGCAATGTGAGATGAGTGACAAATGTTCATAAATTGATAAATGATACATTTTCTATCATAATTACACCATTCTAGAAATGTTCATTTAAATGATCTCTTTTACTTTAGGAAAAATAAAATAAAAATTGATCTCTTTTATTATTGTTTTATTGTTAATCTCACAAAAAAATTAGTTAATTACAGGTGTGATCATCAATATTGATGGCTTTATTATAGAATCTCTTGAACTATTTAAAGAATTTAAATGTAAGTATATTTTTTTACCGACAATGCATTTGTATAATATAGTTAAAGGGAAGTCATCATTGAGAGCCACAATTAGTCAATATATCTAATACTTGGTGAGTTGGTCATCAGATGACATAAACCTAAAAGAATATGAAACGCTATATATGTAACAATTAATTTCTATTCATGAAAGGATTGACAAAAAGTGTGTCACGTGTAGGCTGTTGTTGGCCTTCTAGAAAATGTTACAAACACAACCATGTGAGATCTTACGTGGCAGAATATCGAACCCATGATTAACTCAATCAGATTATAAAATTCAAAACAATATATATATATATATACTACTATCAAAATATCAATAGCATTTTTATATATTTTTAATAAATAATTATATATCTTTATTACTATCAAAATATCAATAGCATTTTTATATATTTTTAATAAATAATTAATCACATATTCACTTTCTTTCAATACTATTACTTTATACTATTTATTATTTGCATTTATGTGGCAGAATATTGAACCCACGTCCGGATTATATTTGGAAACTGATCCTTTTTAGTTTATTTTTATTTTTTTAATAAATAATTAATTTATTGATTCTCCGACCATATTGTTGAAACACTATAAAATTATGACATCTCGACAGACGTAAACAGTGGCATTAATTAGAACCAATATGGATCATCTCTTTGAAGACGTGGATGGGTTGAGATCAATTTCCCGAGTTCCCACTGTATTACATTTACTTTGATGGACCATTGACATACACACACACATATGTATATACACACACACATATATATATATATATATATTTTTTATGTCAGTAAAATGGACCATTGACCTCACATGTACCATTGACTTCACATATAGGCACATTATTGTAGTGACAAAAGTAGCACAGATCAATGAACAATCTAAGAACATCTGATTTGGGTTGGAATTCACATTTCTGAAACTACCGTGCCCTAAGTTCTAACTTAAAGTCCACTTAAAGGAGATATATGAATAATGTGCATATATGTGAAGTCAATGGTACATGTGAGGTCAATGGTCCATTTTACTGACATAAAATATCTATATATATATATATATATATATAAAGGAAAATTGCACAAGTAGATGCCATCTTTCAAACTTGCTTAATAAGTAGAAAGGCTAGCAAAGATCACTCTTGTTACAATTGAAATCCATTCTTCTTTCAAAATGCTGCCAAACAAATCCTTAAAAACTTCTATATCCTTTTCAACATAACCACCGAAACAAAAAATTCAATTGCCAACTTTGACTATTTCTGCACCAATTAATTATACCAGCTAGTTAATGTCATGAAGCTTTCGCAAATGCCAAACATTATCTTCTGGAAATCTAAAGTCTAACCTTGACTTTACAACTTCGATCTGGTATATGAGAGAAAACCAGTGAAAATAAGAATGACAGAGACCTGTGCACTGCACAATCATGACTTTAAACCTATAAATGAATGGACCATCCACTATATCGGTTGACTTTTGGATGGGTAAAAGAGGCATAATTGACAATTTAAGGTGATCAAATGACCTTATATTTCTTCATTCAATGCATAAGTTCTTATAGCAGATGATAATCACCAAAAGAAGTTAGACATCTGCCAGTGAATCAAAGGTGAATTTTTATTCAACGGTTGGTTTTAAAAAAAAAACAATGTACGAAAATGTGTCACATGAGAAAGAATTAAACTGGGTGACACACAAGATGAGAACAAAAAATCACAAAATTAGAGCATTATATGGATTGACATAGATCCAGTCTTTATCAATGAAGCAGATCATATGCTTCTTGCATCTCCACCAAATGAAATTTACAGATTCTGCATAATTAGGTTCAGCTTCAAATTTCATTCACAGATAATTCACATCCACGAGTCTAATTGGACATTCAGAAACCTCACTATCTTTTCTTCATTGAGAGAGAAATCACTCTCACCTATATCTATATCTATATATATATACATAAGGTGAAAATTCAGATCACAACACTCACAAGTATATGTACAATAAATATATGATATTCTGATTTTGTGCCATTAAAGATTCCCAGTAATCAACAATTCTGCTGTGCAATTGATTCTTATTACACCATGCAATATCTCAGCACGCCAAAACTTAATCATTTCCAAGAAATCCATCACTTCAAATGCTACTCATCTGCAGATCTAATATTTACTTCATTTCTTCTGATTTTTTCCTTTATACATCAAATCGCATAAATTGAGTTTACTTCTGTATCAGACATTTCTGAGTGACGCCATGAATTGATTGCAGTCCTCGAATACTTCTCTCTCTTCCTTACCTTCCGAGTCCGTTTAGACTTCACCACATAATAAGTCATGGCAACAAGAACTACAAACATTATAACTGTCCCTCCAACTGTGACGAAAATTGCAGCCCATATATTTTGCCGGCCGAGCACAATATAAGATGAAGCAATAAATGCCACTGTAGTGCAAACAGACGCCAACCACATCAGCTTATTGATCACTGTCACAACCCTCCTCTCAGAATTTATCTCCCCCCTAACCACCGTAATCTGTACCACTACAACAGCCAATGATGTGAAGAGAGCAATGGCATTAGAGATGAAGTAGATCTTAAAAAATGGTGTGTCTATTGTTGAAGCAATCCCGTCCTCATTAGCACCTCCTGGAACTGTGAAAATAGATGCAAATGTAATTGTTGCAAAGAGAGAAGCCACCACAGTGACTGAATTAGTAGCGTTGTTGATTCCTTTTAAGTGGAGCTTTCGTAGCTCATTGGCAATCCCATTCATGTTCTTGCAGGTTTTCCGGGCTTGTTCAAGCTGGGTGTGAACATTTCTCCTGATTTCTGTTACAGTTTTCCTAAGCTCGTCCCGTGGCTGGTTCAGATCGTTTGCTCTCAAGCCACCATAGCGAGCCAAAATGTCCTTTATTTCAGAGGTCTCTTCAGAGAGAGAGAGTCCTTCCGCTATGTCAACAGCTGTTTTCTGTTCTCTTGTGAGCGCATTTACGTTGGTGTCAGGGATGCGTAACAGCTCATTCACTATCTGTGATAAATCAAAAGCCTAATATTACAACATATTTTACTTCTTTAAATAACCACCATATGCTTTATGATCGAAGGCATTTCCATTGTACATAAATCTTAGCGAAAAAAAATAGAAGTCAGAAAACTGAGCTCAAACCTGATGAAAATATCACTGGATCTAAGAGAAATAAAGGGCAACTATCTCAATGAGAGTGATTAATATGCTTGCAATATTAATTAAAAATCAGAAATTGCGCAATTTCAACAAGAACAGGAAGAGAGAGAAACTTCCAGATGAAGAGAAAGATTGAGAATACTAAACAAAATTATAATTTATAAATGGTTGACATGCACAGGAGCAATACATCTATTCGATCTTAATTAAATCCTAAAAGTAGACAATGCATTAAAGGATGCATTGTGACACCAACTTTCAACCAGTGAATAAATATTGATATAAACTATCATATTGAAGTTCCAAAATAAGGAAGTTGAATGTTCAATGCATATCAATAGCCGATTGGCACGTGAAATTGAGAGTTTATAGGCTCTTAAGGTTGTTCAACTGCTAAACCTGTAGCTGGGCTGGAGCCTATTTTAGCATTTTCTTAGGACATTCTAAAATTGTTTAAGGTGCCACTTTAGGAGACACTCCAAATAGTTTAGAAATCAACTCTGTAGAAAAAGAAACTATTTTTCAACCAATCAAAATGATGTTTGAGTGTTGCTTGAGGCTCTCCCTGTCAGAGAGGCTTCTTTAGTTCTCCAGTCTTGTTAAAACAAATCATGTAATTCACTTAATTTTTCAGGTTCGAACCAGCTATTCCAAAATTTTGAGATGCTTGCATTTGTGAACATAAAGAGCTTCGGTCACTTTGAAAGAATCAAAATTTGCAATTAGGCTCTTTTCCTTCTTAGTTTAGCATAACTCTATGATTTCATTGTTTCTTAGTTTATATTATTTTTTCTAAGTTTCAATCACTCCATGTTATGTTTTGGTAGTTCCAAGTTTTTGATTGTTCAGTTCTAGCTTATTGTCTATCTTCAAGTGTAAATTATGAAGAAGAGACTTTATCTAAGCAAATTAGTAAGCCCCTCCTCCTATATAAGTTTACAAATCTTTTACACCATTCCATTACTACCAACTCAAACACTAGAGAGCATAACGATAGAGCGAAAGAAATATGAGCACCAAAATTCCTATGTTGGCTTTGGGGCGAGGATCAAGGAGTTTTAATTACATGTTTTCTAGTTACTAGTCTCTTTACATGTCCCTATGCATGTCTCACCCACATGTATGATCCTTAATATGCATTTCTTAGTCATTCCCCTACTTCTCTAATTCCTGGATGTATGTTTATTGTCTTAGTTAAGTTGCATGTGAACTACTATTGTGATTCATTGGTTTATTTACATTTCTTTTTGTTTATATGTGAGTCTCATAGTCTATAATCTACATGCTATTAGTTATGTGTAAGTTCTAAATTCTTAGTATGTTTTCAGTTTCAATGCATATTTTCTTTCCTTTTTTTTTAAAATTTATCTATATATATTTATTTTTATATTTATAGATTAATAGTGTAATTCTTAGGTTTATTTTCCTGTCTTTAATTCGTCTCTGGTTTGCAACTGTCTTGGTTAGGATGTTGCTTCCCGGTTCATAATAATTTATCTTCTTATATATGTGCTTTGTTCTTTATTTTAAGTTTTTTTGGCTAATTAAAAATGAGGCTTAAATCATGTTTCTGGGTGAATAATTATTTTCTTATACATTTGCTTCATTTTGAATATAATTGGCTAATTAGAAAATGAAATCTAAACAATAATTTTGGGTGCAAGTAGAGGTCAATGAGTTGGAAGGGTGAGGTGAGTGTAAAACCTTTCCATGTATACCAAAATTCCTGAACTCAGGTCTTGAGTTACAAAGGACAGACATTTCCTTGGATGCAATAGAGAAAGGTTCCTAGTAGCCTTTGACTAGCTAATGACTCCTTTGTTGAGAGATTTATGTGGCTCAATTAATAAATCAAGTGCCAGCTCCAAAGAACCAAATGTCATGGCCCTTGAATCTGGCCAATCGAAACCCATTCCATAACTATCAAGAATCATTTGAGTAAAAAACATAAATAGCCATATGTTGAACAAGGTGCTAATTAGGCCCATATACAATCCTGAAAATTTAAGTTAATTAATATTGAGGTGCAAAATGTTAATGAATACCTGTGTCCGCTTTTTCCTGGTGGCTACATGTAATGCCATGTTGCCAAACTTGTCTGGAAGCATCACAGTGGCTGCATCTGCCTGAAGAAGCAACCTCACCACTTCACTACTGACTCCTTTGACAGCCATATGCAGTGCAGTCTGCCCTTTCTTATCAATTCTTCTTGCTAGTTGAGGATCCTTTTCAAGCAATGCTTTAACAATATCCACATGCCCCTGCCTGGCAGCAAAATGTAATGCATTCTTTCCATTGGATCTTGATATCTCTAGCATGCTGAAATCCTTTGACAGCAATTCATTAACCACAGCTGCATGCCCTTTTGTAGCAGCAGATATAAGAGGGGTTGCATTCGACTGGCCAACTGTTTTACTTAGCCCTGGGTCATGATTTAATAGTATCTGGACAATGGCTGCAAAGATATAACTATATAACTGTGTGCAACTAGTTCAAACATATACAATCTGTTCGAGAATATAAATGCAAGCAACTTGAAAAAAAAAAGACAGGCGCAACATAGTAGTTGACAATCTTTTTATTATTCAGGAGGGAAGCCACAAAAGTTTACACAGCACATGCTGGACGTTGAAACAAAAAAGGTTACTTCCATTATCTAGTTAACTTCCACAATTTGGAAAGGACTTAATATGATTGTTTATCAGGAAGTGATCATGAACTGACAACTGTATCAAAATTTGAACATTTAATAGCTAGAATAAGTATGTTTAGTGTTCTTCTACCGTGTGACCCAATCTGCTTATGCGTAAACTCGTTCATGCTTCAAAACTGCCACCATTGACCATAACATGTGAACTTTGTCAACATTATCTTTCAATTGCTTTTAAGTTAATATTCGTATATTAACAATTCTACTGCAGGATACAACTGAGCATAGTATTCAAGCCAAGTTCAATGACGATGATGACTACAACAACAATGACGGATGACTCGAAAAAATTGTAGCAAGTGAAAATGCAGAACAGTTTTAGCTTCTATCTGTATGGTGTTCTTATATCTTCCAACCTCCCTACACCAACTCAAGTATAAACATAAATATTGAAGTTAAACTTGACACGCAAATGAGAAGTGACTACTTGAAAAACAACACATAAATTCAAATCATTACCTAGGTGACCTTGACTTGCAGCAACATGCAATGGATCGAAACCGGACCGATTCTTCGCCATAATGCCTTCCTTGGTCATGTAGGGCAACAGCTCCTTTACCACGTCGATATGCCCCTTCTCAGCTGCCGTGAAGAGGGCGGTCTCTCCCAGCTCATTCTCCTCATTCACCATAGCAGACCGAATCTCCGACACCTCCGCATCGAACTCCGCTCCACTCAGCGTCCCCATCATCTGCGCATCAATCTCGCCGAGAATCTGCTTCACAGCCACCACATCCCCCCGCTGTGCAGCCAAATGCAACTCCGTGTCGTTAAACCGGCCAGTCACCTGCTTCACGTACTTCTTCTTCCCGGCCTGGTCCATCCTCTTCCCCGAATTAGACATCAACAACGATTTGCAAGAAAACGACGCGAGCAATGCCTTACCGGAGCTTGATCCGGCCAATGTCTTGAATGAATTGGACACAACAAGAGCCGGCCTCGCTGATGGCGACCCTGTCGCAATTTGAGGAGGTGATGGTGACGATGGTGTCGACGACAGTGGCTTGGCAATAGGGGTAGGGTCGGTAATAGAGCTCATTCCCATCTCTATATCCCTCTCACCTCCTTCACAATCAACACATACATTACACACGGATTTTGATCAAATCAAAAAACTCAATGGTGATTAAGATCATTTATATATATAGACGTATAAATATACATACATATGTGAATAAATGTGCGTATTACCTTCTCCCAATGCGGAAGCCATATTGTACAATGTGAGAGAGAGAGGTTTCAGAAATTCATTTTGGTGATGTGAGAGATTGGAAATTCTAGGGTTTTTGAGATCAGAAGGAAGGAGATGGGGGACGAGAAGTTCGGGCAGTTGCAGAGGCGGGAATTTAGAGGTGGTCGGGCCCACCATTTAACTTCCAGGGGTGAAATTACATATTAGGACCTCATTTAAATCTTGCCCTCTCATCAGTCATTCTTGTAAGTTTAAAAAAGGTGTTAACAAATTATTCTCACGTCATGTTAGGATTGAAATTGTTTACGTGTGAGAGAAAAGTAGAACAATCCTTTTTACCTATGAAACATGAACACGCGCACGCATATCAGGGTGCACATGATTTAATTCGATTTAATTTTATTTTAAAATATTTTAAATGATACGGATTGATTTTATAAAATTATGAAATGGAATCAAATTATTGCAACTATAAAATCGAAACAAATCGAATCGTGATAAAATGATTCGGTCGGCTCTAACTACAGTTTTATCATTATTTTTTTTTTTTATAAAAAGATAAAAAAAATATAATAGTTTAGATTTTTAAAAAAACTACTACTATCTTACTACCATAAAAATTAGTACTAGCCTATTATCAAAAGGCAAAAAAAATCATAATTTAAAAAATTACTACTGCTACTTGTGAATCCACATGAGCATATGTCATATATATATATATATATATATATATATATATATATATATATATATATATATATATATATAACTAAACCGTTCCGTTCGGACCGATTTCGATGGACACAAAATTGTAACCGAATCAAAAAATTACGGATTGAAGTTTTTGAAACCATGACCAAACCGAACTGTAAAAAAATCAAATCATTTTGTCTAATCCAGTTCGGTCCAATTTTTCAATTTGGACGGATTTTTGTGCACCCCTAACGAGTACGATACGGACACAACGATACAAAAAATTCTAAAAAAAAAGGACACGGACACGACCATAAATAATAATATAATATATTAATATATATTAATTATTCAACAAAAAATACTACATTACAGATATATTTCAATTTATCATCAAACAATTAAGAACCAAACAAAAATAGACAAATAGATTAAAGAACCAGACCTATTTAGTCATCTACATATATTTCGTATACATTTTTAATCATAACTTAGTCGCATATAATTTTCTTTCGAAATACTTGAATATACATCATTATTACAAAGTGTCTGACACGTGTTCGAGGAGTGCCGAGAAGTGTCCAAAGAGTGTTTGAGAAGTGTCCTAAAATAATGTTAGAACACTTCTACGAAGTGTTCGACACAAGTTCGAGGAGTATCCAAGTATCTGACACGGTATCTGAGTGGCTGACATGGATATGGCCCCCTAGGTGAAATGTCTGTGATTTCTAGCTTTTTACTCAAGTTTTGCACATAAATTGATATTCCGATAACAAATCCTTCTCTTTATCATAAGTTATTGTCACGTGAACTCTCTTTCTCCAATCCTTTTTATCATAAGTTATTTTTCCAATTAAATTTATTTTTTTAAAAATTATTTCTTATTACTTCATCTCATGTTAGTTTTGGTTAACCTTATTTTTTCAAATCAATAGATTGGTGTTGAATATGTCCATACCACCTAAGTCTACTCTATCTTATTTTCTCGTTAACAAACACTATACCTAATTTCTCCAATTTTCAAATTCAAATTTTTTATTCCTCGAAATCAATTTACGAATTCTCGAATTCATAACGATATCTCATTCCTTAAATTATAAACAATTACATGTGACATTTATTATGAATGACAATGACCAAAACATACCTAATACTAAATAAAAATGATTATATGTGCAGAATTAAGAATCAATCTACGATATTAAGAAAGGATAACAAATCCTTGTCATATTATGAGAATAACAAATCATCGTCATATTATCGCCCGCTTCATAATGATCACTTTTGTTTCATTATTTATTTAATAAATATAAAAATATATAAGAGATAGTCAAATCAATTAAAATATATAGTCTAAAAATATTAAAAGTCACATATGTATTTACAAACACATTATATAGACACTTTTTAGTTTTACTTTATTTAATTAAGATGCCGATAATTTAAGAATTCTTTAAATTAATCTTTTCATGTATGAAAATTTAAACAATATCTCTTTAAGAATCTAAAATAAATGTATAGATTTCTCATGTTTCATTTATGTAAAAATAAAAAATATATTATAATTTTTTTATTTTAGTTATTACTAATATTATGTATCTTCTACCATAGAACAAATAAGATTACTTATAACTCAAATTCATTTCCTCGTAATTATGAAATTACATTTTTATTATTCCAAAAAGTATATAATGGACCTTAACATATGTAAAAATACGAAAAACATTTCACACACGTACATGCGCACACACACAATAGCAAATAGTACAAATGTCCTGGAAGCGCTCCCGCTCTGACCAAATTTTAAATTTTACCGTTTTCATGCTCCTATTTCCTCCCCCACTCTTTGTGACTTGGATGATTATTCTAACCAAGTTACTCCAACTTTAGAACAAGTTTTTACACATTTGTTTTTTCAATGCATATGAAATGAAAGAGGTGGACAAACTTTGGAACAAAGTAAGATTTGGAGGCAGTTGAGAGAGGCTTGAATAACAATAAGATAAAAAAAGATTTAAACTAACATAATAAACAGAAGAATGTTAGGATTAACTAATATTTTCATTAAAATTATTTATACTTCCATTTAGATTATAATATTTTAATAAATACTTTCACTTCAATTATTATCAATATAAGTTATTAAAAGCAATCCAAATTGAAGAACCTCTAACAAAAATCATATATACTTTTAAATTTTATAATTTAGAAAGATAAATATAAATTGTGAACTCATAAATTTGATGAGCAATGTGATAAAGACAATTTAGCCTAAGCTATTTAGGTAGTGTTGTATACCCACCCTTATATGCCCAAGTCCTTCTCCATCTAGATCCAATGTGGGATAAGTTAGCTCCTCTAATATTCTTCCTGTAAGAACCGTGATCATTTTTGGTTTGTTTTCCTTAATTTTCATTTATTATCATATTAATGCTTAAAATGATTATATGTGTGTTTTAAATGTAAAATACATGTTTAGAAAAATTATTTAAGGTTTGAAAAAGTTTTCGAAGCGTTTCGTAAAAGTTGACTTTTTCAGGTCTAATTGACCCAGAGGCGCAAAGCTCGTGGCCCCAGAAAATCTAAAAGTGTCGGAATGACTCCAAATTTGAAACATAGCATAAATAAAATATTTGACGCGCTACGGAATCGATTTCATGTCAATTGGAGTTACAAAACTTAAAAACTGAGTTCGAAAAGGTTTAGTGAAAATATAGTAACATTCTTGTAAATAAGTGTAGGTTAAATTCTACAAATATATGGAGAATTTCTAGCCCTCATTTCTCATTCTTATTCAGTCAAATGGACCAATATATATATATATATATCTATATATAGCAACATCTTCTTCTTCCCTTCTTCATTGATTTAGAGGGGTTTAGGTCCATAATTGGAGTTCACCGAAGAAAAGAGAAACGATTTACGCACTAAGGGCTCGAGTTTGATTCATTTGAAATAAATTTTAGAGAAAGTTAATTTTTGAAATAATTGAAAAAATCATTTGGAAGCTCCTCCAAATTTAGGTAGGGGTGTCTAACCCATAGAATCTGAAATTTTTGTGAATATATTGGTTGTTAAGGAAACCAATTGGTTATGTGGGATAATTAAAAATTTTTAATAGTAAATCATGCTTAATTATGTCAATTGATGAATTCATTATGTTAGATTTGATAATTACATGTTTATAATTTCCATAGTTAATTATGAAGCATCTTGGGATTGAATTGTGAAATAAATTGTGCAAATTTGTGATGCTTATGTGTTTGATAAATTGTTTTGGAAGCATGTTGAATGAAAAACATGGTTTGATTGTCAATATATAAATTATACGGAATATGGAAGATATGCCATTATGTGAAATATGAAAAAATATGAAACATGTTCAATATGAATGCATGTGATGATTAAATGATAATTTGTACAAGTATAAGTGTTGAATGACTCATTGGTCTTTAAATTGTGAATGTACATTGGATTGAACATGTGGGATGTATTTTCATTGGTACGGTGAGAGTGGTGAGCTTAATTGAGTAGTAAGCCTTCTTGATGAGTGATGAGGTAATCCGATATATGGAACCCTTATGGGGTGGACTGGTAAAGGAGCCCTAGTTAGAATGAAAGAGAATACTCTCAAAACAAAGATTTTCCACGAGGTGGACTGGTATAAGAGCCTTGGATAGGTGGGATTGGTTTGTCCAAGGTCAATTGGAGACCAATAGATGAGTGGAGAGGATGAGGGAGTTATACATATCATAATGCATTTACACGTTACTTATGATATGGTTGTAATATGTGGATATTGCTTAACATGATTAATGCAATTGTATATTTATATGGTATTCACAGAACTTGTGGAATTGTGTTTTAGACATTCCTACTGAGTGTGTGGTTGCTCATCCTATGAGGATTAACTCTTTTCAAGAAAAAGAAAAGAAGTGGTGGAGTCCCCCAACAGTAGAGTTGGCATGGAGTGAATTTTGGTTTCATTAAAGACTTATTTATTTTTTTTGAATGTATGTCCGGATTGTGGACTATATGCATGTGAAAAATATGTAAATACTATTTGTGCTTCAAGAACATGTATTGATTATGATTTATGATTTGATATGTTTAAATACGGATCTTTAGCATGCGTTACTCATGACTTATGATTTCATACAATGAAAGCATGATTTCAAGCATGATAGAATACTAGATGTTAAATGATGATCCTTCATTTATGTTTTAATTTCCACATATATAAACTTGTGAGAATGGTTGTGTTGGTTAATTGGTAAAATGAGGTGTATGCATGCATAGAATGATCCTTTTGAGTTATAAACTTTGTGGAGGATGAACTGAGAATTGAAAACAGGGGAAAACAGGTTTTGGAGAGTTTCAGCTTGCTAAAACTTCCATCAGTCGACCGAAATGGTGAGATACTGAATGTTTGCAATTACAGACTCTGCAGGTACCTGTTTTGGTCAATTGAAATAACCCTTCAGCTGACCGAAATTGAAGGGTAGCCAACCGATGGATTGCCCATGTTTTAGCCGGTTGGTAGGACATCCATCAACTGACCGAAACCTGACTGTGGGCTTATTATGTGCTGATTGTGCTTTAAGGGTTCATAGGTCCTATATAGGGACTCATGGTGAATAAAATTTAAGCTTTCGCTGTGTTATGATGATGACGATTAAGAGTGAAACCAAGTGTTCCATGTAGGAAACTTGGGTAAGCTTAGAAAAATTGTAATTAGGAGCGTGGGTTTATGACTTAATCACTCTTGATTTTCAGGAGTCAAAAATTGGGGCGTGATAGATTAGTATCAGAGCATGGTACCATAGTGAGATTGTTGATAAAAAGGTGATGACATGTAATTTAATCACCCTTGATTTTTGGGAGTCAGAAATCGAGACGTGACACTTCCCCACCTGAACTCGCAACGCCTTCGTTTGTTGCTGTAGGCCACCCTGCCTATCCAGGTGGGCACACACAGACACTTCCGGACTGGGCGTTTGGCGCGACACTAAACAAAGGACTGGGTTTGGCTTTGATACTAAATGTAACAAGTCAAACGCTTACTAATAACCTAAAAGTTTAAGTTATTGGGTAGTACTGCATATCCACGTTTATATGCCTAACTCTTTCCTCATCTGGATCCGATGTGGGGACAAGTTAGCCCCTCTAACTGATTCGTGTGTGAGTGTGACTCAATAAGTGTATCAATTAAAAATTACCACACTTCGTAATAGAACGAATTCTTTGCAGAATAGGGCTATCGAAAGGGGGTATCGAACCTCAGGAATTATGGTCTGATGAGTTGGATTACGAAATCAATTCTAATTAAATTTAAGATAAAAGAATTCTGATTTTTTAAACTAATTAAAAAGTAAAATAAAATAAAACAAAGTAAATAGAAAGTGAAGATAGTATGAAAGAAATTTAGGATATTTGACTTCACCATTAACTTCACAATCAATGGTCAATTGAATTAACTATGAGGAATTATATCATGCATAAGTGGTGTCAGTGGCTACAAGCTCACCTTCATCCGTCAAGAAGATAACATATGATTAAGGCTAAGTCATAGATTATCTTCGATTGGCATGGGCCATCTACCTAACTACTCTAATCTAGGGTACAGTATGGTTCATCTTCTCTAGGCATAATCCATCAAAGCTTTTAATGATATATTCAGTGATTACCATTGTGTAATAATCGCTCTCATGATCACAGAAAATAAGAGAGATTGAGTTCAATAACAACAACTAAATATCTAAGATAAGATAAGAAATCATTGAAACTGAATTTACAAGACTTTTATTGCTCAATTCTATAATAATAATCCTCTAAATTACACAATCTATGCATGAACATAAAGGTCCCCAATAATTAAAATAATCAAACCATTGATGCTTTGTTAGGGATACATCAAAACCCTAGTGGATGAACTAGCCGCTCATGATAGAAGAAGAAGCTTCAACTGTTGAGGAAAAAGACATCATATTCATGAATTATGCGTATGACTTCGTTCTCCAATGGCTCTACAAAGTATGTCTTCTGTTCTGTCCAAAGCTCTCTCAGACTCTCCAATCTCTCTAATCACCCCCTAAACTCAGCCTCCAATTCTTCACTTTATGCCCTAAGAGAATACACCAAAATCCTAATCCAATTAGGAATTAATTAGGTTTTCCCGCAGCACTAATCAGGTGGGTTTTTCCTGCTGACGTTCGGCCCAACTTTTGACCCACTAGAAGTCCGATTCACAGAATTTTCATGAAATACAAAAGTGTGCAGAATTGAATTTCGTTCAACATAATAAAAATTAAGTCGATTTGAGGCTCAGAAATAACACTTCTGGTCCGTTTTCCAAAACGAAATTAAGACTGTATTAAGTGCAGATTTGGGCTTTAGGCCCGAAACCTTCTTAAGCAGCTGTAATTCTCTTGAACTTCTTTCATGAGCTGATTTGAGTTGAAATAAATGGTTGAATGAATCTCCTTAATGTAGGCTTCATCTAACCATCTTGAATGTCTTCTTTAAAAGCCCAAAATCTTGGTTTTAACTGAAATAATCATTAAGGCACTGAAAATACAGAAACACTAAAATGAAGTAAAATAATAAAATAATCTATCAGTAAGAGAATAAAATACATAAGTTAAGAGGCTAGAATGCGTAACATTTAACGCCTATCACTAACACCTAGCATATCACAAAAAAAAAAAAATTAGAAAATCAATAAATAAGTTTAGAGAGAGAAAGTAAACAAGTTACAAGTCCTAATCTACTATATATATATATATAGTAATGATCTCTTGTTACCAGTGAACAATAGATTTTATCCATACTTTATATAATGACCTTTAAATTAAATCTAACGACAACTATACAAACCACTCGTCTCCTTTCCAAAAAATAAAAAACCACTCTCTGCTTATATAAAAACCATTTTGTACGTACTTATCTTAATTTTGGAAACTTATATTACTGGTGCATTTCCAATTCCTTGCCTATGGGAAACAAAAAAAAATTTTGAATTATGAAAAAGTTTATTATGCTGCTAATTCGGAAATTAAAAAAAAAAAAAAAAAGGACAACTTTGAAATATATTTTGGAGCAAAGCATAATTTTTGTGGAGTTAATCTGTACCCAACTATGACAACTACCCAAAAGTCTATTCTCTAATGAAATTTTCAATTCGTTCTTATTACTGGTTCAATTTAATACATATGATATAACTAGGAAATCTCATATGTATATATATGCTCATTCATATGAGATAAGAAGGTGATGATGGAAAGTTTATTATGCTCAATTCGTTCTTATTACTGGTTCAATTTAATACATATGATATAACTAGGAAATCTCATATGTATATATATGCACATTCCTATGAGATAAGAAGGTGATGATGGAAAGTTTATTATGCTGCTATCGATGATGGAAAGTCTATGTTTGAGGTCACTAGTTCAAAATAGGAAACAAGCCTCTCTGTATGACGTATGCAAAAATAAGACTAAACACATATGACATTCTTTAGACTCTACAATAACGAGAGCCTCATGCATTAGGTTAACCCTATGTGAAATGAAAGGAAATGAAACATTGAAATACGCAAATTATGTGTGTTTATCTCAAAAATGATGAGGAAAAAAAGTAGAAGCAACAAGGAGGAGAGTTTTAATCTTTCAAATAATAACATTATTATCCTTATAAATGTAGTAAGATTTTTAAAGGGGATTGAATTATGAACTGGAGTACTTATATTACGGGAAATTATTGAATACCCATGAGATACCATACTCCTGCCACATTCAATGGATGAAAACTCTTCATTTTTTTTTTATAATAAGAAATATCAACTCGCCATTAATTGAATGTGTAAGAGAGTATAATACTCTCTGGACATTCAATACTTTCTCATATATTAGATAAAACATCTTGCGCCTCTTTCATAACTACTCATTTTATTAGATTTTCTATTCGACTATCCAATTTAATTCAAGATTCAGTCAATAGACACTACTACAGTAGTTGTTGAAGGAATCAAGAAATTTTGATAGACCTTATACTAGTAGAATCTTTTCTTGAATCCTAAATACAAGGTTTTACAATCTTTTAGAAAACCTTCGGACCATTGCTTAGACATAAACAAGTATCAATAATTTAATTTCCCATTTCAGCCTTTTTAATCCACATTAATAAATACATTCTTTCCTTCCCTTCTCTTTTCAATGGTAAGTAAAAAAAAAATAGAACGACATATCTCTCTAAACAAGGTCATAGCCTGAAAGTAGAGAACATATACGTATAAGATGAAAAACCCTGTAATAAAACATTAAAAAATATAATACCACTATCCCCTTTAAATACAGGCCAAAAAACACACTAACAACAATTTTCCATTATAAACAAAAACAAATTAAAAAAGAAGTAATAACCTATATGGAAGTGAAATTTGATTTTAGAAGACTCCATTCCATTTAATTCCATATATCAAACTTCTTCAACCATCCCGAAGTGAGTTAACAATCTCCTTGAATATATATGGTGGAAATATTCTTATAATTACTGTTGAAATTAACTAATGTTATTTCTCTCTCAAGACTAAAAATGTCGGTGGATGTCAGCAAACCTTATACTCATTTTTAGAGAAATTGCTCTCAAGTCTCAAACTCGAGACATACTCTTTTAGTAAGGGATTGGTGGTTTATGATCCTTCAACACCTCTCATCTGTATTGGACTAGGAAGCATAGATATAATACAGGTACGAAGATACGACAAATTTAAAAAAAAAAGATATGGGTACAGCAGAATACGACAATATAAAAATAACAAATTATATTTCTATATATACAAAAAAAATAGATTTATTTACATTTCTTTATAAAATATTATGATTAACAAACAACCTAAAAGTTAAGAATCATATTGCATAATTTGCATAGATAAATTTTGTACTAAATTATGATATATATATATATATATATATATATATATATATAAAATCTTTTGTTTTATAACAAAAGTTGGAATAAGAGAGGAAAATAAATTTATTTGTTTTTTTAGCAACTTTGGTATGCATATGCATACACGATTTTCATAAATTAGTTAATTTATTGATACATTCTTTGATTACTCATAATGCACACACAAATACATATATATACACACACATATATACTCACATAATAATCTTTAAGTTCTTTTCGAAAAAAAAAGAAAATAATAAAAGCCATGGATGTATTAAAAAAACATTTGAAAGGAAAATTTATAATTTAGTAGTAGAAAAATGTCATGTTCTATCTAGATCTGATCTATATGTTAAACTCCCAAAAGCTCAAAACTATCTGAAGCACATGTATATGTAGTAGTACTTAAAGATCTCACATAGCATTCCTACTTAATTCGCCTTCATTTTGACTCTCGTGTGAGCTAGATTGTATGTCTTCTCACTTTAAACAGATTGTATTGAATTTCCCAATTGGATTAGCAAAACCATGAAGGGAAATTCCCTTATTCCCAATTCAAAAATCACAGTCCCTGACTTCAAGGAACTTTGCTTGTCACTTCACCTACATTGTTTTAATTGGACAGGTCCAGTTTGTTTTTGCTACCATCACGCGATAACTTTTCACTTCTAACTAACTAAATATTATCACATGAAACACTAAATATTCTTTTTTATTTTCTTTCATTGCAAGTTAATTATTCCGTGAAAGAAAACAGAATAATTAAAAATAAAGCCAGTCAAGCATTCATTATTTAATCTACCTAAGCTTACATTGGTAAATGCAATGTAAGTCTGTAAATAGTTGCCAAGCTACCCAAGTACTAGCTTGCTTAAATACAGTCACAGGACTCTTGTTGGAAGACAATAGACATTGTTCTGTTTTCCATCTTGTTGCCTATCATAAATGTAACTACTTTACTACTTAGTCCTGAAACTAAAATTTGAAATATTACTTGGCAATTAAGACATGAGAATAGAAAACACAGAACAAAGACATCAAGGAACAGGAGAAAAAATATACTGCAGTATTAACTATTCCATCCGATTTGCAATTGAATTGTGACATAAAGTCCAATATCTTATTCATTCTCTCCTCCATACTTTGCTCCATTTGCTTAACATTTTTTACCACCTCGCTAGCCCAAATTTCAGCAGCTTCAACTTTACTCTCTACAACATCTTCCCTTTGTTCTGCTGCCTTAGCTCTCTATTATGCAGCCTCCGTTCTCCTATAAGCATCATCTAACTCCTTACGAGAGCAACGTCCCGAGGTAAATGTGGGTTTCACACCATATCAAAATTAATTATCTGCACCAAAAGTATGACACAAATCAGAGGTGGTGAAGATCATGATGGTCATTAATCTTATATCCAAAGTTTATAGATTGAACTTTCAAGAGCTATTCTCAATAAACTCAGCGACACGAACATTGTAATTCGACCCACAAAGACTCAGAAGAATTAATGTTGAAGTAAAGCCTATAAATATTTCATCATAGCAGCTAACCATTACACTATCAGAGACCATGAAAATTAATATGTTAAACTTTTCTTGCTGCTAATGGTTGATTTGCCCTGCTTAGGCCTCAAATGACAATTCTATTTGTTGCTTTACAATTTTCTCTTTCACACTGACTAACTATTATTGTTTTAGTGCAAGCATGAAGTGTCAAATTACTGGATCGATCAGCCTTTATAGCAAATTCCAAGATTACTTGTTAAAATTTCCACTGAATTTAGCTAAAGCTAAAATAATTAAAAATATCATAAAAATAATATATGAAAAATTAATAGATCAAAAACTCAAGGTGCTCAAAATTTTCCATAGTAAAAACCTAGTACCATTGGGCATATATTAGCTTCTTAAAGAAAGCTTGAAAGAATACCAAAATATAATTTTCAGAAGCAAACTATAAATTTACTAGAAAAAGTAGAGATAACGTAACTGAAAGTAAATTTTATTAATTAAGACTAAGTACTTTTTTCTCATAACTCAACCAGTGAGTTTATCTTTTCAGTGTCCATACTTATTACCTAATACAGTAAAATTTAACAGAAGTAGGAATTTTACAACTTGAAAATGTAAATCATTTTGGCAGAAATGTACCATAATCGTATTGCAAATTAGCTGCCTTCAACAGTCAGGTATATTATTCCATCTAGCATATTGATGCGGAGCATGTGTCTGTTGTGAGATATAAATTTGTAATTGGCATAATTTCGGTAATCAAAACCTGATTGATCAAGTTATAGATTTCGTATTATTTTATGAAATCGATTTTCGACAACTTCAAGCTGATATTCAAGTGCATGTACGCAGTTCAATTTGTAAGACCACCATATAGTACAGGTAACTATGGTGAGGATACTCTACACATTATATTTTCGAGCCTATTTTGGAAAATTAGGATTTTTGTAAATATTAAAAATTTTCAAAATAGGATCGGTCCCCAATATTTAGGATCAGTCCAACTTTGTTCGGTACTTTTTATTTCTACAGGTTTTAACAAAGTCTCATCGGTCCTAGTAATGGCACCGATCTCACTTAGCCTGTTCCAAATAAGAAATAAATTTTGATGAAAATTCTAATTCCTATTGTATTTGAAACTTCTAGGAGAGTTCTATTTTGATATTTGACTTCTTTTCCAAATAGAATTAGGACTCCCTTGCCTATATATATGTATCTATATTTTCTCTACAATTATGCCTGGAATATTAATATTTTTATAGAGAGATTATATACAGTATCATTAGGGCAAACTATTTTTCAGAACACACATCTATATTTCACGAGTAATATTTAATTAGGATGGTGTTCTACTATTGATTAGCTGCTCAGAAACTACATTAAATCATTTCCTGATCAGAGCATTGGATTCGTGATTCTTCTCTTACTTGCTGAAGAATAAAGGTGACTATATTACACTATGAAGGGAACGAAATACATGCTGAGTATTTTTGTTCTTTCAATAACCTTTCTGTAAAGATCGTGACCTTAGCCGAAAATCTACAGCAGTTGGACCTGAAGTTGCAATTGTAAGTCTAAGGTGTTCTGCATCAGATTCTTGACAGAGTGAAAAGGGGTGTGAGTCTTAGACAGTCTACTGTACTTTGCTTCATTATAGTGGATTGGTTTCCTAAGATTTTTCGCCTCTCCTGTGATTTTTTTTCGATCTGTGTTTTCCACGTTTATTCGATGCATTATTTACTTTACTTGCACTTGAAATTATTTACTTGCATTGATTGTTTGATTAATTTTTAATTGAACTTAAAATGGAATTAACTTGGAAAATTAAGCAAACGAGTAAGTAAATCTATTCACCCCCTCTAGGTTTTAAAGTACTTTCGCAACCAGTTCCGCACCGTGCAACTCACATCCATGTCAGGATCCCTACCTTAGTTGCCCACTCTTTCTCAAAACCATCTATCGACTTCATCAAATTTGACCTAAAAATTATCTCTATAGGTTGGTTCTTGTTATATTCCAAAAGCTTTTCAAGCACACCGTTCACCGATTCACCACGACCTTTCCATTTAGAACCTACTAAAAGATTTCATTTCAGTAAATTTTAACTAATAAAATGTAGTTTTGCATAGATAGAACATGACATACAACCACCTCACCTCGATTGGTCATTGGCCCAACATTAGTAGGTACACCACTAGTACCATCACGCATCATAGTCAATCAAGTGATTATCAAACCACATAAATTGGATAAGCCAGAGATTCAAAAATTCTCTAATAGTAGCTATAAATATTCTATAAATGAAACATGAATTAGTTATATAAGATCCACATGTTAGTTCAATAGCTTATATATGTGTTGTTACATAAACATACTTGTAAAATATAATAAATATTTAAGTCAAGCAGTCTAGTTGCTTTGTCTAACGGGTGTAATACCCCGCTCCACCTGATGGTATGATATTGTCCTCTTTGAGCCTAAGCCCGCACAGTTTTGCTCTTGAGTTTTACCCCCAAAAGGCCTCATACCATTTGGAGAGAACACATTACATATAAATACATCCCCTTCTCCACACCCAAGCGATGTGGGATTGAGCACCCTGTAACCTGCTAGTGTGGTAGCTCAACTCAGTGTCTCTTCTTACACCCTCCCATATCACACCCGCCCACAAGGGTCACTACAACGGGGTACCAATTTAAGTTTCCAAATATTCCACCACAAGAAAAGATTAATTCAATGAACACTCATTAGATTGAACTTCCAGTAGTAGTTTTCTTTGTCCTTTGTCTTAATATAAGAATGTGAAAGTATATTAAGTTAAGGGTCATTTGGAAACCTTAGGTTTTGAAAAAACATACTACATGTCTTTGTAGTGGCAACTCAAACTGATGGTCATATCTGAAGACTAATCGAGTTAGAATGCCTCTAATAATAAGCATCCAGATTGTCCCTTTAGATAGCCATTTTGAATTGTTGTAAACACCACCAAACAACACATTCTGAATTATGGTCTCAGATAAAACAGTATGAACATTAAGATATCTTATTCTTTGTTTCAGGTTATTAGCATATCAAGGGCGTCTGATTAAAACCACATAGATCTTGTTGCCAATCAAATTTGCACAAAAAACATTCAATTAAATATAGCTTTTCTTCCAATCAGAACACACTGGTTTCATAAATGGCCACTAGGTTTAAGGGTAATATTGGTAAATTTGAAATTGTAGGCTTCTTTTAAGTGTAAAATTAAGCAAAGAAACATAAAATTAATCAATACAAATTTAAACAACAGATCTGAAATAAATCCAAGCCTATATTTGATAATTGATTATGACATTCAAATTGATACAATAAGGACACTTGGATTATATGAGAATTGTGAGAATTTGAGCAACTTGAATGTATGATTAGATAATCAGATCAAAGCAAATCAAATTGACACCAGATCGATCTAATATATTGAAATGTGGAAGCATTTAAAAGACAGGAGGTCAAAAATAACTCATAAACTCACCTTTTTTAGAGACGAAATTTGAGAATGAAGATTCAGGAACCCTAGGTGAGATCACAATAAATGAACCAAAGACAGTTTTTCAGCATAGCAACCTCCATTTGAATTTTTCGCCAGCACCTTAAGAACTTAGAGATTGGAGATGATGATGGAAGAGGTTGGAGAAGATCAGAGGTGATTGGATGCCGAAAATTTTGTGGAGATTCGTTGGAGAAATCTTGTGCCTCTGGAGCGATTTCGGCACACGGTGGAGAGAGGAGAAAGAGAGAGGGGGACAAGTGGAGGAAGAGAGGGAAAATGAGCGACTCATAGAATGAGTGAGCTTGATCGATCGTATGAGAGAGAGTGAGCGAGCAATTGTAATGGTTCAAAATTATACGACGAAAATTAAATCGGTCACTGTTATAAATATGTGTGACGAAATTCATTCCATCACAAAATTATTTGTAACAGTTAAATAATAAATGTAATAAATAATTAATTATTTGTAACGGATGATTAAAACCTGTCACTATTATAAATATATGTGACAATATAAATTTTTGTCACAAAATTATTTGTAATAAATGTAACAAATAATTAGTTATTTGTAACGGACGAGTAAAACCTATTACAAATAATGTCAATGGTGATAGATAGTGATCGATGTTACAAATAATTAAACAATTTTTACAAGTCTTATAAACTGTAACAAAAAATTATTTTTTTTTGACAATTTTTTTCTTCCGTCACAAAAATCTGTCACAAATACTCCTATTTGTTGTAGTGACTGTATCGACATTACCTACTAGAAATTGCTATCACAAGTCATCAATTGTTTTTCAACCATGCACACAATGTACTGATCCACAATGTTTTATAACGCAATTCAATAAATATGCATTTTTAGTGATTTTTATTGAATTTTTTAATATTATTTAACATGAGTATTAGTTTATTCATGAATTTTGAGTCAATAGAGTTATTAAGAAAGACTTACTAATTATACTTTTTACGAAATGAATAAATAAAAAAACTCTATTATGAAATAAATGAAAATTCATAACTTATAGAACATATGAGAATTAAAAAAACAAAAATAAAATTAAAATTTGAAATAAAATATATTTTGTTTGTATATAAAATAAAGTTTCTTAATGAGTTTATGATCAATTTTTATTACGTAGTCTATAACAATGAGCAATTTTTTCATTTTCCATGAATATTATAGTTGTTTTGTGCAACTTCCGTCCTTTTCAGAGGATTGGTTTATACTTTGAAAAAATAGTTATGATGTGTCGGGTTGTTGGCACTTGACGTTTTATGGTGATAGTTATTTTAGTAATGTGATTTTCACATCGAAACAAGATATACATTACATTCGGTGTAAATACACTAAGTACTAGGTGAATTTGAATCGTGCATGTTATACACACCTAGTGAATCTTAGCATGGGTATCAACATGTAGTGGGTCGCACAACATTCTCCCACGACAAATAGGAGTGATGAAGCTACGAGGAAGTATAAGTATAAAACCATTTATGTTGCGTTTGGTATGTGTGAATGAAATGGAATGAAGTTGGGAATGGAATGAGAATGAGAATGAAATGACTATTCTCATTCTATTGTTTGGTTACAATAATGAAATTAAGTGGAAATGAAATAAATTTTAAATCAAAATATCAAAATACTCCTCTTAGTGACAAATAAATTAAACCAATAAATATGTGGTAGTGGAGGAATGTGGCGATGTGGAGGTGGTGGTGGTGTGATTTTGGAAGATGATGGTGGAATGGTGTGGTGAGGTGACAATGGAGGAAGGTGGTGATGTAGCGGTGGTGCGATAGGGGTGGTGGTGGCGATGTGGAGGTAGTGTGGTGGGAGTGGCGGTGGATGTGGTGGTGGAGAAGGTGGTGACGATGCGATGTGGTGACAACGACGGCGGTGGTGGTGGAGGAAGGTGACGATGTGGAGGTGGTGGTGTGGTGGAGTAAGAAGTTGGCGATGTGGGGGTAAAGGTGGTGGAGGCGATGGTGGTAGAGCCGGTGGTAGTGGTGGTGGTAGTAGATCCAGTGTGGTGGTAGAAATGGTGGTGGTGGGAATGGAAGTGAAGGGTTTTTTGGTCATATAATTTTTTTTTTTGAATTTTATTAGGAATGGAATGTCCATTCCATAGGTTTAACAATGGAATGGATTTTCATTCCAATGAAATGACCATTCTCATTTTAAAATTTATATAAAACAAAGAAATTGTTGAAATGACATTCTATTCCATTTCATTCTAACGTATCAAACGCAGCACTATATTTTACTACCTCAAGAGTGCAAGAACAAGAAAAGGAATGACAGTGAGTTGGGCCAGTTTTGTGTTAAAGTACAAGGATTGGCCCGTCTGAAAGTATTAAGCCCAGTTCTCTCAAAGAATGGGCTCTTCAAAGTAAATATTTTTTGGTGTGATGCTGTAACGATTGGTTTGGCTATAAATTTGGCCGGTTCTTATTGAATCGGTTGTTAATACTCGTCCAGTTAGATGCTGTAAGGGCTGGTTTGACTATAAAAGTGGTTGGTTATTTTTGAAGTGGTTTTTAGTGTATACCTAGCGACCTTGTGAAGTGAACCGATGTGCAGATGAGTGTGCCGCCTATCACAAAGGTCTCAAAAGTTTCAAAAAAGTCTCATCAAGGGCAAAAAGAGAAATTTCAAGTGAGTCCTGCCACGTGTTAGCATCAAATTGTGCCTGGGATTTGGGCTGCACATATTAGAAAATTTTAAAATACTCTTTTCATGTACGGAAATTTAAATAATATTTGCTAAAATTATAGAATAAATATATAATTTTCTCAGGTCACATTTCTTTAAAAATAAAAAATATACTACTACAATTTTTATAGTTTAATTATTACTAATATTGTTTATCTCCTGACATAAAAGAAATAAATCACATATAACTCAAACCCATTAGGAAATTACATGTTTATTATTCTACAAAGGCCTTATTTGACAGAGTTTTTGTTTCAGCTATTTCGCAGAAGAAAAAGGGAAGCAGAAGCTAAATGAGAAAATTGATACCCACCAGCTTCCTTTGAACGTTCTTTTTGAACTCTGAAACTCTTCAACCTTACCAATCTAAATACTCTCTAAAACAATTTTTGAGTTTGAAAAGTTGAAAGTTATTTTTTAAAAGCCAATCAAAATAAGGCTAAAGTATATAATAGCTTTTAACATATGAACAAATATTAAAAGCATTTTATACACACAATAGCATACAAGTGTTAAATTTTGTAGCTTTGATGCTTTTGCTCCCGAATTCGCTCTCACTCTGTGCGACTAAGGACCTCATTCTTACAAGTTAAAGAAAAAAAGTATAACAAATTACTCATATCAAATTTGTGCCTTTTTTACATATTGGTTTGAAAATTTTGACATGTGAGAGGATTTTTACGATAGAGTTGCTCCTACTTTAGAGTCTAAATTTTTACACATTTATTTTTTCAATGCATATGAAATGAAAGGAATGGGTGGGTCTTGGCACAACGGTAAGGTATGAAGATAGCTGAGGGAGTGCGGCCTTGAACAACAATAAGATAAAAAAAAAATTTAACTAATATAATAATCTAAAGAACATTAGCATTAATTGATATTTTCATCAAAATTGCTTATACTTCTATTTAGATTATCTTTTTCAATAAATATTTTCATTTCAATTATTATGAATGTAACATATCCAAAGCAACCCAAATTGAAAGAATTCTAGGAAGGATCATGTATACTCTTAAATTTTATAAATAGAAATTGTGAACTCATAAATTTAAGGGTACATTACTCTGACCTCTTTTGAGATTTTGTCTAATTATTCTCGGATTATTTTTTTTTAAATATGATGGTTAACCTCCTCTGAGATTTGGTTGACTTTACTCTAGGTACTTTCATTTTTAATTGACAATCAGTCCCATTAAATTTAATTAACACAAAAAAATTAAAATGCCAAAACTACCATCGGTGGCGGTAGTGCTAGTGTGACATTGAAAGAGAAAAGATATATATGTAACATGTTAATTTCAATCAAATAATTAGAAATTGATGTTATTTTTACACAAAAGCATTATAACTTGAGGGTACTTTTGTATTTGTATATTATATGTGATTTTGTTTAATAGATCGTTAGTCGGACAAGAGTATCAAAGTAATTTTGCAAACATTTTAATTTGACGGTAATTAAGTCAAACCTTAAGGAAGGTAAGAGTAATTTATTCAAAATTGAATATGATTAATGTTATATTTTGTTGGTAGACCAATATGATAAAGACAATTATTAGAAAATTTGTGTCAATTAATATAAAAAGACAATATATTAATAAAATAATAAAAAATGGTTAGCCCAGTTAGCACCATACCGTGTGACTAGACTAGCCACATTTTAGAGTTAGCCAAGTCAACATTTCTGCTAATATAGCTAGCCGACAATATTAGGATAACTCGCTGATATAACTAGACTATGCCAACTATTCTTAGATTTGAACGAAAAAAAAATTGTAGTCCAAAGCATAATAAAGTTAGTGATTTTATCTTTTGTTCATTTTTTTATAATTTAATTTTCGATTTCAGCCTTATTAACCCACAATAATAAATCCCTTCTTTCCTTCCCTTCTCTTTTCAATGGTAAGTAAAAAAAATTTAGAGCGACATATCTGGCTAAACAAGAAGCTCATGGCCTCAAACTAGAGAACATATACATATAAGATGAAAACCCTGTAATAAAAACATTAAAAATGATAATACCACTATACCCTTTAAATAAATACCAAGAAACACAATGCCAACAATTTTTCATTAAAATCAAAAATGAATTCAAAGATAAAGAAACAACCTATGTGGAAGTTAAATTTGATTTTAGAAGACTTCATTCCATTTAATTCCAACCATTAAACTTCAAATGTTTTAAGTTTCATTAAACCAACCACAAAGTGAGTTAACAATCTCCTTGAATATGGTAGAAATGTTTTTATAATTATTGTTGAAATTACTGCTATTTCTCTCTTTTCATAGTAACACATAGCATTACTAAACTTTTGGGCCTACTCAACGAGGGAGGAGATTTACAATACATCCGGTGAATTTGTATCGTGCATGTTGTACACGCGCAATAAAACTTATCGCATATATTGTAAACACACAATTTAGATTCACCCAATATACTTACATCGTATGTATTGTAAATATACTTTCAATAAGGACATACCTAACCTTCAAACTTAAAAATATTATTACACACAAACCAACAATCTCACAAAAATTGAGTGGAGTGGAGTGCACTAAATGCTTGATTCTTTTATTTATAAAGTTAAAGACAATAATATTATTTCATTTATTTATAAAATTAATGACAATAAAGTCATTTTCTTAATAAAAAAAAATTGAGTACATTTATCCAGGAGTGGAGTGGAGTGGTGTATTTCGACCTCCCCTTTAAACATTAGTTAATAAACCATTTGTGGTTTTATATCCATTAATATTTAATGACAACAATAATATAAATAACCATAATATAAGTAAGACTTGTTATCTAATAATTTTGTCCAAATTCAACTCAAAATGAACTTGAATTTCATCCCAAATCAAACATTTTGATAACATATAAATATTATCAATTTTAACATTAAATAACATATTTTTATAACATATTATATATTATTTAACCTTAAATCGGATTCTTATACAACAATTCATATTTAGGACTCCATTAATATAACTTTCAGAAAAGCAAAAAGGTCTATGAGTTAATGTTACTAAAATAACTATTTTACCCTTTTTAAAATGAATACATAAATAAATCTCCGTGGTAACTACTCTACACTATGGATACCCAAATAACTCTCAACTTAAATAAGCACGTCTTCAGAGATTGATGCATGGTGAGATTAGGTTAAACCCGCACCCGCCCAAAAGCCAAGCTGGTCCGGGTTGGCTCCAATATGAATTATTTGAGAGAGAAATTGATCGTCGGTCGGTTTCAACTTTCAACTTTTCAAGTATAATAATTGTACATGACTAAATGCATAGAGAGAGAATGATGTGTTGATGTGGGTCAGTTTTCGACAGCTTGAAACGTCTGTCATTGAAAGGGAAAACCATCACTGCCATTTTTCCAACCGACACCACAAGAACGGTTACGGGCCTATGGCGCAAACGAGAAAACGACGGTTCCACAGCTGATAAATACGGTCCGTCAGATCATGACGCTTCACAGATATCGAGCTCAGCCACCAAGTTCATGGCCTCCTCTACTCTGCCCTACCCTCACGTCGACTTCTCCTTACGAGCTCTCGCCGGCCAAGCCGAGGGTTTCGGTCGCTTAGCCATTGGTGGCCTCCACGGACCCCTCTACCATGTCACCACTTTAGCAGGTCTCTCTCTCATTATATATATATATATATATATATATATATATATATATATATATATATGCGTGTATTTGGTAAAATGATTGGACTGTCAAGCGCAAATTTGAATATGAGTGGCTTGAGAAGTATGGGAATTTGTTGTGTATTATTGGGAATTTCTTTGATTTGAATTTAGGTTGGATGGGGAGTTAAGCTACTAGCTTAATATGATTGAAATTTTGCTACGGAGTGGTAGACTGGTAGTGCAAATGTTTCATGTTCAGTTGTGGTGTTTGAAGAAAAAATTAGGCGTATTTATACTCGATAAAGCACATATGTAGGATACTTTTGGAGTTATTACTTTTTTGCATATCATTTTACATTAAGGGCAGTGATATTTCCACTCCATGAAACTACGGTGTTGTCCTTTATTTTGGAATGAAAGTCTACTGTGTAGATATTCATGTATGTCTTTTCAACCTTCCTCTTCTAAATCATTCACTACCGAGTACAGAAAAATCAAGATTTTATTGTAAACAGAAAGAAAACACGATTCAACATATTCCATAATCCATATGTAGGCCAACGCTCTGCATCAATGAAGAAAAAATTTTCTCAAGAGATTTGGGTTCTAGAATTTTAAAAAATCATGAAAAATTGTTATCCATCTTCATTCACATATAAACATGGTGTTTGAGAATGTTATTGATTTTTATATGAAAACCTGTGTACGAATATATCTGACCATTTGGAGGATGGAGTTGTCATTGAATTGGAGCGCAAGTGGTGTTTTTTTAGATCGCCAATAACACCATCCTATTTTTAATGGTCTTAGTTGAAATTTTAATGGTCTTAGTTGAAAGCATTTTACCTAGAGGTTGGGTTTTTAATTGGTGTAGAGGAATTTATTGCATATTGTTGTTCGTTGATTTGTCAAAGCTGCTTTTGTATTTTGACTCTAATGTGGTTAAACATCATATTGGTCTTTTTTTTTTTACCCGGAAATTCAAACACTCAATCTCTCCTTTGGAGAGGACTAATCATACCATCTTGAGTAATGTCCATTGGTTCATATTGGTCAGTTGACAACTCAAATTATTGTTTAGCATGGGAAATCTAGTGGCTTATTTTATTTTATTTTATTTTTTCTATTTTTGAAGTTCTCTGAATTCTGTATCTTATATTTGATAAGCTTAACACCATTTTTATGTGATTGTAGATGATGGGCCAGGATCACTTCGTGATGGATGTCGAAAAAAAGAACCTCTTTGGATTGTCTTTGCAGTTTCAGGGACCATTAAGCTCTCATCTTATTTGAGTGTGTCATCTTATAAGACCATTGATGGGCGGGGCAAAAGGATCAAACTCACAGGGAAAGGTTTGAGGCTGAAGGAATGTGAACATGTAATTGTATGCAATCTAGAGTTTGAAGGTGGTAGAGGACCTGATGCTGATGCCATTCAAATTAAACCTAATTCCAAGCACATATGGATAGACCGTTGCAGCCTCTCTGCTTATGATGATGGACTGATAGATATCACCCGACAGAGCACGGATATTACTGTTTCTAGGTTAGCTTATCTATACCATTAGAAAATTACCTTATTTTATTTTATTTTAATCAATCTATGTCTTTGATTGTTGAATCTCTGGATTCAGATGTCACTTTTCACGGCATGACAAGACCATGCTCATTGGAGCAGACCCTTCTCACACTGGTGATAGGTGCATTCGGGTAACCATTCACCATTGTTTTTTTGATGGTACACGGCAGCGCCATCCTCGTGTTAGGTTTGGGAAAGTACATTTATACAATAACTACACCAGAAACTGGGGCATTTATGCTGTTTGTGCCAGTGTAGAATCACAGGTTAAAATGCTTGGTTGTTTAGGTTTTAAAGATAATCCCATCTAGTAGGCCACTTCTTAACTATCATTATAATTTTTGACTTCAGATATATTCACAATGCAATATTTATGAAGCAGGACAAAAGAAAGTGGCTTCTAAATATCTCACCGAGAAGGTAATTTTTTCCTTTTACATTTCACAGTTACGTCTCTAAACTTTACGTGATGTTATTAGTAGTTATGGTTTATATATGCTGATGCAATTAGTGAAAGAAATTTCTTCATTTTGTTACAATTTCAGTTCTAATATGGGCTTTTTATGGTAAAATTTTACTGCATTATAAGAAATTCTTTAACTTATGATAGGAAACTTACTGTGATACGTCAAATTTCAAAAAAATAGGATACGGATACAGCGGGATATATATATATATATATATATATATATATATAAATTAATAGAACACAAATTAAGTTTTAAGAAGTTTTTTTTTTCAACATTCAAAGATCTTTTGATTTATTACAAATTAAGCTCCACCTTTTAACCATGCTTTTTAATATTACAATATAGCCACGATCTTTTTTATAAAAAAAAATGAAATTACAAATTTGCCCTAACGTATCCCAGAAGTATCCACCACGTATCTGAAACGTATCCTGGTGCATCCGAAATGTATCCGAAAATAAAAAAAAATTATTTAAAAAAATCGGATACTTCCTGGGAGTATCCAATACGCCCATATCCTGATCGTATTTGTACCGGATACGTATCTGATACGGCCACGAGACCTCCGGGGAAGTATCCGTGCTTCATAGGTCCTGAGTGATGTTGAGCTGGGGTGGAAGAAAACTGTGAGGGCTTGGATCTTGAGAGTTGATGGCTAGGGCTCAAGTGAGGAATGAATTTGAGAAAAAAGACCTCACTAAGTGGTATTTGAAATCCATGATTCTAGGCTATAAACATGGATAAATTTACTTGCATTTGAAATCCACGTGACATTTAGTAATCAATATATGCTTGTTTATATGGGTCCCTGAATATCAGATTCATGTACTTACCAAAAAAAATGGCTAATGCATTTGAAAATTTATATTGTTTTGTTAAATACTATGTTATATATGTGCATTGTACCCTTATCAAGGTAAGCAGTATTATAGATTCTGTTAAATATTCGGCTGATTATAGCGATCCACTGTGCCTTTTTCCTTCCTCTTCAGTATTCGTCTGTGTGAAATGGATTACGCGTACACAAAATCCTAGAAAATGTTTGATTGATCTCTATGCATTTACTTCATGTTGGTATCCTAGGTCCTATTAGACCATGCTAAATGGTCTCTTTATTTCTTATCTCCTATTGCTACCTTGATTGTGATATTTCCAAATTCTTATATTTTCTTGGCGGATAATGATTTGTATAGTGAAAAGTTATCACATAATGTGCAGTGAACAAGGTGTTCATCCATTGGATTGCGAAAGTGTGGGTTCCACTTGCACTATCTAAGAATGAGAGTGATTCACTTTTCCAATTCGGTGATAACTTTCACTATGTCATGTAGCTATAATTTGACTTAGAGAAACTCATGCATCATGTTAGATGACATTTCATATTATTGTTGCTGATGTTTATTAACAAACAAACATAAATCTAGAAGAAAATAATAGCAGTTGAAGAGAAGCCGGGAATATTTTTAATATTTAAAGCTGCCAAACATCTTCATCGCTGCTTTGATGAATAAAAACAGGACAATAAAGGTGGTTCTTCCAGGAAAAGGTGGCAAACCATCTCCTTTGAGATGCTAACTCTTTCTACTAGTAAATAAGCACCCATAATGGTATATCCTCCAGGTTTAATAGATTTTGGGAACCAATAGACCCATAAATCATGTCTTTAGAAATGCTAATTTGCTTCATTAGAAGGAGAAATACCTAAGAGGGTAAGACGACATAACTTGTCAAATAAAGAAAAGAAAAGAAAAGAGGCTAAGGCGACATAGGCTCCAAGTTTGCAGATTTAGAAATATAATAGGACCAGCAGATTCAGAAATACAAGGGAACCAGCAGATATAGAAGTCCATGGAGATTTTTATTGATCCTGTTTGAGGACTAGAGTGTTGCCATTGCACATCTAGCTCATGTCTGCAAATGTCTTTCCAAAAACCAACCTTCTAGGCCCCTAGGGTACCTTTCCAGAACAAGTGGAGTTTAAATTATTCTTGGTCTACTTGCTTTTCCCAAATGGCTAAGAAACAGTGGAGATATTTCTGCCTTCATGTTCATATAGGGGGACACTACCACCATGGGACAAGCAAGTAGACCAAGAATAATTTAAATAACTTCTACCTTCTAATTTTAGGACAAAATGTGATAACATCTTGCTCAACTCCGATAAAAGGAGTGAACTATGGAGATTTATTCTGCCACTGCCTTCATAAATGATTGCTTTCCAGTGAGGTTTACAAATGTATTCTTTACTTTTTTTTTTTTCCACCCTTAAAATTTCAATGAGTTTGCAAATAACTTGTCAAGTCTGGTGTTTTTTCATAGAGTTTCAGTTGTTGTTGGCTTGTATTTTTCCTTTTTTCTGTAAGAGACTCAAAGATGATTGTATGGCCCTAGTCCTAAAGTGGTAAACAAGGATTTGTGTAGGCAACCCTTGGTAAATTTTGGACAGCTATGCGTACTATAGTAGAGATCGATGCTAGGTACCTATTCAATTTTGCTTAAGGTGTCTATCTGGTACTGATGTGGAATCAGAAGATTGCTAATCCATAGTGTGGATATTTTCTATATAATTGTAATCATTTTTTAGTTTTGCCCATGCCCATTATTTGAACTTACAAAGCTTTTTTTGCCTCTCAACTTCGTTTTTGTTTTTCCTTTTTTCTTTCCGAGAATGTCCAATTGGAAGTGCAAGGATGCTTACAATTGAGAGGTGGTCAACTTGTTTCCATAATGTGATAAAATTGTTGGTTGTTATGTTCTTCTGTAGGCGGCTGACAAAGAAGAGGCAAGTACTGGCTGCATAATATCTGAAGGGGACTTGTTTGTAAGTGGAACTCAACCAGGTTTATTGACCCTGTCCAGTGGAAATAGTGTGTTCCATCCTAGTGAATACTACCCCACATGGACGGTGGAAGCTCCCTCAGATCATCTTAAGCAGGTTCTGCAACATTGTACAGGATGGCAAAGTGTTCCACTGCCAGAAGATCAGAAAGTGATTACCCAGTAACCTCGAATAGCATATCTAAATAAACGTACTGCCTTAGTAGTCTTTCCGGTGTGTAAATAGCAATATTTCTTCTTCCCGAAGAGTATGGACGAATTATAGAGATAGTAATTGTGATTTATGTGACATTTGTTACGGGTGTCCTGGTTTGTTCTATGTTGATGGGGTCTGTCATTTGTTGTTCATTCATGCATCGACACCATGTTTATATGCTACAATATGATAGATTCAAGTTGATAAAACAGATTAGACGATTTTACTGGGTCGTCTTTCCACACAAGAAGAGTCTAGTTACTTCCCAATTGCCTCATCTTGGCTTACAACCCTACATTTATTCAAGCCTGATTGCTCATTCTAAGGAGAGAACCATGTCCTGTCTAACTAATGAGAAACAAAGAGATAAACATGAGCTTAACAACTACTGTAAACAAGGAAATCAAATAAGCTTAGGTCGAATCCACTCCTATAGATCAGATAAAGAGGAGAAGATAAAGTTAAGTTAACAGAAAGGGGTAGATAAAGCTAACAGAAAAGGATAGCATGAATTAGGTTGTAAGAACCTTAACAATCCTGCCAGCCTGAAAAATCAAGTTGTCCTCAAGTCGGAAAATATGGAAACCGATCTTTGAAAGCATAATAGTTTTCCCACGTTGCATCTTCAACAGGATGGCCAACCTCTTGGACTAAGAGGTGAGAGACAGCTTGATTGTGAAACTTAAACATACCACGGTTTAGAATCTTGAGTGGAATCCAGTCATCAGCACTTTCATCAGAAATTGGAGGAATTGTAGGGGAGATTGTAGTAATGGAGCCCAATTTGGCTTTGTGAAGGGAGACATGAAACATAGGATGCAACTTGTAGGATAGTGGAAGAGCAAGCTTATAGGCGACTACTCCAACATGCTAAAGAACTTGAAACAGTCCATAAATCGAGGAGCAAGTTTATTAGAGCCTCGATTAGTAAGCGTGTGTTGTTAATACTGTTGGAGGCGCAAATAAACCCAATCTCCTACTGAAAAAGAGCTTTCGCTTCTGTGACGATCAATAATAATCTTCATTCAATTTTGAGCAGCTTTGAGGTTCTCATGTAAAAGATTCAATATTTGATCACGATCACGAAGAGCAAAGTCCACTGAATATACGCTTGTAGAACCCGGTTCATAAGAACGAATAGTAAGCAGTGGCCATCCATATAAAGCTTGAAAATGAGTCATCTTTATGGAGGATTGAAATGTAGTATTATACCACCATTTAGCCCGAGGCAATCACTTGGTCCATGTAGAAGGTTTGTCACTTGCAAAACAACGAAGTTAGTTTTCCAACATTTTGTTTATGACTTTTGTTTGTCCATCAGTCTGAGGGTGGTAAGCAAAACTACGACAGAGTTGAGTACCTTGTAGTTAGAAAATGCGTCCCAAAATTGACTAGTGAAAAAGGGGTCACGGTCACTGATAATGGTACACGGCATTCTATGGAGCTTAGCAACCTCACGAACATGCTTTGGCTACTTCTGATGCAGAATATAGGTGGCTCAAGGCAATGAAATGGCCATATTTGGTGAATCGATCCACAACCACAAATATCACCTTCTTATGACAAGATGGTGGTCAACCTTCAATAAAGTCAAGAAAAATATCTAACTAGATTTTGATGGAATCGGTAACGGTTGGAGGAAGTCATGAGGAAACATAACTTCATATTTGTGACATTGACAAATGTCACACTCAGCCGTGAACTGTTTGACATCTTTTCGTAAACTGGACCACGTAAAATTTTGAGAAAGTCAATTGTAAGTGCATAAAAACCCGGAATGTCCTGTAGCTGGAGATGAATGAAACTCTTGTAAGAATTTATTCTACCATAGAGAAGAACTGGGAACTAAGTAACGCCCTTTATAAAGGACTGAGCCATTCCGCAAGGAATATGGACTAAATTCGATGGGGTCAGCTTGCAGCCTTTCCATGATAGGCAACAAGTCTTTATCCGTGAAGCAAACTTGTTGAATCTCGTCTAATGTAGCAAAAAATAGTCCAGAGAGTGCCATAAGACTTGCATTTTCAAACCGTTAGGACAACGCATTAGCCACCACATTTTGGGTCCCTTTTCAATAAGTGATAGTGTAGTCATACCCCAAGAACTTGACCAACCACTTATATTGTGATGGAATGGTGATTCGTTGGTCCAATAGATGTTGCAACGTGCAATAATCAGTCAAAATAGTGAAGTGTTGGCCTAGTAAGTAGGGTCTCCATTTTTGTACTACAAAGACTACTACAAGTATCTCTTTATCATAGATCGGCAACGCAAGATTCCTTTCTGAAAGTGTTTTGCTTAAGAAAGCAATTGGACGAATATCTTAGGATAATATTGCCCCAATACCGCATCCAGACGCATCACATTCAACTGTAAATGGTTTGGTGAAGTCAAGAAGAGCCAATATTAGAGTAGATGACATAGAAATTTTTAATTGATTGAAGGCCTCTTCTGCTACAGAAGACCAGAGGAATCCATCTTTCTTAAGCATATCAGTTAGTGGCCTAGAAACCTTACCATAGCCACTAACAAACTTGTGGTAGTAACCTATAAGACCTAGAAATCCACGAAGTGCCTTGAGAGTGGTAGGCTTGGGCCAATGAAGAATTCTTTCAATTTTGGATGGATCAACTATAACACCTTGATGAGAAATCACATAACCCAAATATTCAATTGAAGCATGCCCAAAAGAACATTTGGATTCCTTTACAAACAATCGGTGTTGTAGTAATCGATCAAAAACAGTAGCAAGATGTTGTAAATGATCTTTAAAAGATTTACTATAGATAAGTATGTCGTCAAAAAACATAAGCGAGCACCTGAGGAGATAAGGTCGGAATACCTCATTCATTATAGATTGAAAGGTGGAGGGTGCATTACATAATCCAAAAGGCATGACAAAGAACTCGTAGTTCCCCTCGTGAGTGCAAAAATTAGTTTTAGAAATATCGTCTGTATGCATCCGAGTTTGGTAGAATCCGTAGATTTAGAAAAAATTCTGGCACCATGTAACTCATCGAGAAGCTCATCAATAATAAGGACCAAAAAACAATCTTTGGCAGTGGCAACATTTAGTGCACGGTAATCGACACACATTTGTCAACTTCTATCTTTTTTTTCACAGGGAGAACTGGTGAAGAGTATGGGCTGATACTTAGTCGAATGACACCTGTTGATAGCATTTCTTGGACTATTTTTTTAATTTCAGCCTTTTGATGGTGTGCCAGGTCTTAGGATGATTTGATGGTCATGGAGTCTCTGTGGAGGAAGACCATGAGGTTGCTTGAATATATCTTTGTAGTGCATTAGTAGTGGAAGTAGACTTGGGTCTGGATCTTTAATCTTAGAATTTTTTGTTAACGTTATAAGTTGAGCATAACAACCCATTTTTTCTTGTTGCAGAGAGCGTTGAGATTTCGTTGACTTTATTCTAGGTATTTTCGTCGTTAATTGATAATCAGTTCCATTAAAGTTAATTAACATAAAAAAATCAAAATGGAAAAACTACCATCGGTGGTACTTGTGACATTGAAAGAGAAAACATATCTATGTAACATGTTAATTTCAGTCAAAGGATTAGAAATTGGGGTTATTTTTGCACAAAAACATTATAACTTGATGATACGTTTGTAATTGTATATTAAATGTGATTTTGTTTAACAAATCGTTAGTCTGACATGAGTGTCAAAGTAATTTTGTAAATATTTTAATTTAAGGGTGTAATTAAGCCAAACTTCAGGGAAGGTTAGAGTAATTTATTCAAAATTGAATATGATTAATCTTATATTTTGTTGGTAGACTAATATGATAAAGACAATTATTAGAAATTTTTTATCAATTAATATAAAAAGACAATATATCAATTATAATATTAATAAAATAATAAAAAATGGTTAGCCTAACTAGCACCATACCACATTTTGGAATTTCTGCTAAAATACCTAGACAACAATATTGGGATAACTAGCCGATACAGTTAGACTATACCAACTGCTCTTAGATAGGAACCAGAAAAAAAAAGAATTTATTCCATTTACTTCCAACCATTAAACTTCAAATCTTTTAAGTTTCATTCAACCAACCACAAAAGTGAGTTAACAATCTCCTTGAATATGGTAGAAATGTTCTTATAATTATTGTTGAAATTACTACTATTTCTCTCTTTTCATAGTATCACATAGCATGACTAAACTTTTGGGCCTACCCAACAAGGACATGCCTAGCATTCTAACTTGAAAACATTATTACACACAAGCTAACAATCTCACAAAAATTTAGTACATTTATCTAGGAGTGGAGTGCACTAAATGCTTGATTCTTTTATTTATAAAGTTAAGGACAATAATGTTATTTCATTTATTTATAAAGTTAATGACAATAAAGTCATTTTCTTAAATAACAAAAAATTGAGTACATTTATCTAGGAGTGGAGGAGAAATTATTATATACCATGGAGATTCCGTGTATTGAGGAAATTCCACCACTAATAAGACTCCATCTTCTATAATAATTTTATAATAATGGAAAATGGAGTTTTATCATTGGTGAGATTCTACATTTAAGGAATCCCCAGAATATTGTAGAATTACTCAGAGTGGAGTGGAGTGTGTTGCAAATATTTCGACCTCCTTTAGACATTAGTTAATAAATTATTTGTGGTTTTATATCCACTAATATTTAATGACAACAATAATATAAATAAGGGTTAAGTGCATTAAACCCCCCTAAACTATCACCATATTACAAGAAATTCCCTTGAATTATAAATTGATTCCCTGAACTATCACCAGATTGCAAGAAACCCTCTGAACTATCACCATATTGCAAGAAATCTCCTGAACTACAAATTAGTCCCTTGAACTATCATCAAATTGTAAGAAACCCCCCTGAACTATAAGAAACACACATTTAAGGATAAATTGTCAACTAGCATTTAATGAAAAAAAATATGTATGATTATTGGTGAAGTAGACTAAAGGTCCTACAAAGCACAGATACGGCCAAACAGGAGCCGTGGCCGTATCGGACACGTATCCGATACGGATATGGCCCGGACACGGCAGGATACGTGTCCAATACGGCTAAGAAGTATCCGATTTTCTTTAATTATTTTTTGAATATTGGATACGGCTAGGATACACGGGGATACGTTTAGGATACGTCTGAGATACGACTAGGATACTTTTCGGGACAAATTTGTAATTTTTTGTTCTATAAAATGGGGCTGAGATTGTAATATTAAAAAATTTATAGATTAGAAAATAATGATCATTTTATAATAAAACAAAAATATTTTTAAAACCCTCAAGTAAATGAGTGATTGTAAAGAATATTAGGAAAGATAATGATTTTTTAGATTTTAACTTCTTATATTTTGTATAATTACTTTAACTATATTTATTGTATGGTTGAAGAATAAAAATCAATATTTTATGTATATTATTATATTTTTATTTATTTATTTATTTGACATGTCCGTGTCCTCTTTTTTTTAAACTTCCCGTATCGCCGTATCCGTATTGTGTCGTATTGGTATCTCGTGTCCATATCCATGCTTCTTAGCTAAGGCCTTGTTTGGTGGCACTTTCGATTTCAGATTTCAACTTTCATTTTTATTTTTTTCGAAGTCACAGCAGAAATCGCATTTGGTAACGCAATTTTCATTTCTTAAAAAATAAAAGTGATATCAAAATTTTGACAATTCTAGGCATAATTTGAAAGCTTGATAACGAAACTTTTAGTTTCAGATTTCATTTTTCAGTTCAAGTATTTATTTATAATTTTTTTATAAAATACAATAAATAAAAAATTTTCTTGCTAAAAAATATAATATAATATAATACAATAAATTAAATTTTATAAAAAAAAAAGAATAAAAAAATTAAAAAATACAATAAATACAAAATTGGTGACTCAAAAAATATAAATATAACAAAATAAAATACAATAAAATAAGACATGTTGGTTATGTTGATTGTAGAGGTTGAGATATAAGACGTATTTATATATATAATAGGTTTAACAATCATAAGGGTATTTTTGGCATTCTAAATTTGGAGTGGGTCATTTGGGTCAACTAAGGTTAGATTTTGGATAATAATTTAACGGTTTGAGGTTTATTGCAGAGAGAAAAGATAGTTTAAAGGGTTAAGTGTGTAAATGATAGTTCAAGAGGGTTTTTTGAAAAAGAGAAGATAGTTCAGGAGAATTTTTTGAGAGAGAGAAAATAATTGAAGGGGGTTTAATGCACTTAACCCTATAAATAACGATAATATAACTAAGACTTGTTATATAATAATTTTGTCCAAATTCAACTCAAAATGAACTTGAATTTCATCCCAAATCAAATCAAGCAAACAAAATAGATTAGCCTGTAATATATTGAATTAGGACCGAACCAGACACAATCCAATTTGAATTGGATAAAGATTATTTTTTTATCCAATTTGGTCCAATCAGATAACCCGAAAGATTCATTTATGAATGAATCAATTCCTATTTTATTATTAAAAAGATATTTGATTTTATGACTCAATTAGTTAATGGTGTATTTCTTTTGTTAAAAATGTTAAAAGAGATTGATAAACAATGATTAAAAGAAAGAGAGAACTCAAAGAAAACAAATAAATATGAAACAAAAAAGAGAAGAAAAATAGATATTTAACTCCTTGTTAGAGAAAAACAATAAAGAGCAAGAAAGATAGAGAGGAAAGAAAAATAAAAAATAATAATACAAACATTTTGATAACATATAAATATTATCAATTTTAACATTAAATAACATATTTTTATAACATATTATATATTATTTAACCTTAAATCGGATTCTTATACAACAATTCATACTTAGGACTCCATTAGTATAACTTTTAGAAAAGCAAAAACGTCTATGGGTTAATGTTACTAAAATAATTATTTTATCCTTTTTAAAATGAATACATAAATAAATCTCCATGGTAACTACTCTACACTATGGATACCCAAATAACTCTCAACTTAAATAAACACGTCTTCAGAGATTGATGCATGGTGAGATTAACAGATTATGTAAGGAGTTATTGTATTAAATGCTTCAATTCATAGTCGAGTTCTTGGGTCGATCATTCGTAAGCCGGTTAAACCCGCACCCGCCCAAAAGCCAAGCTGGTCCGGGTTGGCTCCAATTTGAATTATTTGAGAGAGAAATTGATTGTCGGTCGGTTTCAACTTTTAAGTATAATAAAGTAGGAAAATGAGAAACAATTCTACCGACTGAGGATACATTTAAATACTTTAAACGAGAGAGATTATCTATTCTCTTTATGATTGGAACGCAAAAAAATCTTATCGGCGGCAAGTGTCTATAACAGAGAGAGAGAGAGAGAGAGAGAGAGAGAGTGAATGAATGATGTATTGAGGTGGGTCAGTTTGCGACACAGCGTGAAACGTCTATCATTGAATGGGGAACCATCACGGCCATTTTTTCAACCGACACCACAAGAACCGTTACGGCGCGAACGATAAAACGACAGTTCCAGCAGCTGACAAATACGGTCCGTCAGATCATGACGCTTCACAGATATCGAGCTCAGCCACCAAGTTCATGGCCTCCTCTACTCTGCCCTACCCTCATATCGACTCCTCCTTACGAGCTCTCGCCGGCAAAGCCGAGGGTTTCGGTCGCTTCGCCATTGGTGGCCTCCACGGACCCCTCTACCATGTCACCACTTTAGCAGGTCTCTCTCTCTCTCTATATATATATGCGTGTATTTGGTAAAATGATTGGACTGTCAAGCGCAAATTTGAATATGAGTGGCTTGAGAGGTATGGGAATTTGTTGTGTTTTATTGGGAATTTCTTTGACTTGAATTTGGGTTGGATGGGGAGTTAAAGTTACTAGTTTAATATGATCGAAATTTTGGTACGGAGTGGTAGACTGGTATTGCAAATGTTTCATGTTCAGTTGTGGTGTTTGAAGAAAAAATTAGGCGTATTTATACTTGATAAAGCATATATGTAGGATACTTTTGGAGGTATATCCTTTCTGCAATTTATTTTTATCTGTATTTTTAATGGTCTTAGTTGAAAGCATTTTACCGAGAGGTTGGATTTTTAATTGGTGTAGAGGAATTTATTGCACATTGCTGTTCGTTGATTTGTCAAAGCTGCTTTTGTATTTTGACTCTAATGTGGTTAAACATCATATTGGTCTTTTTTTTTACCGGGAAAGTTCAAGCAAACCACACCCACCCACAATATTGCCCCCTAACAGGATTGGAACACTCAATCTCTCCTTTGGAGAGGAGTGATCATACCATCTCGACTAATGCCTGTTGGTTCATATTGATCAGTTGACAACTCAAATTATTGTTTAGCATTGGAAATCTAGTGGCTTATTTTATTTTATTTTTTCTATTTTTGAAGTTCTCTGAATTCTGTATTTTATATATGAGAAGCTTAACACCATTTTTTTGTTATTGTAGATGATGGGCCAGGATCACTTCGTGATGGATGTCGCAAAAAGGAACCTCTTTGGATTGTCTTTGCAGTTTCAGGGACCATTAAGCTCTCATCTTATTTGAGTGTGTCATCTTATAAGACCATTGATGGGCGGGGCAAAAGGATCAAACTCACAGGGAAAGGTTTGAGGCTGAAGGAATGTGAACATGTAATTGTATGCAATCTAGAGTTTGAAGGTGGTAGAGGACCTGATGTTGATGCCATTCAAATTAAACCTAATTCAAAGCACATTTGGATAGACCGTTGCAGCCTCTGTGATTATGATGATGGATTGATAGATATCACTCGAGAGAGCACAGATATTACTGTTTCTAGGTTGGCTTATCTATACCATTAGAAGATTACATTTTTGATTTTATTTTATAATCAATCCATGTCTTTGATTGTTGAATCTTTGGATTCAGATGTCACTTTTCACGGCATGACAAGACCATGCTCATTGGAGCAGACCCTTCTCACATTGGTGATAGGTGCATTCGGGTGACCATTCACCATTGTTTTTTTGATGGTACACGGCAGCGCCATCCTCGTGTTAGGTTTGGGAAAGTACATTTATACAATAATTACACCAGAAACTGGGGCATTTATGCTGTTTGTGCCAGTGTAGAATCGCAGGTTTCAATGCTTTTGCCAACAATATTTTTTTTGATTTAATGTTGTTAAGGTTTTAAAGATAATACCATCTAGTAGGCCACTTCTTAATCATCGTTATAATTTTTGACTTCAGATATATTCACAATGCAATATTTATGAAGCAGGACAAAAGAAAGTGGCTTCTAAATATCTCACAGAGAAGGTATTTTTCTCCTTTTATATTTCACAGTTACGTCTCTAATCTTTCCGTGATTTCATTAATAGTTATGGTTTATATATGCTGTTGCAATTAGCGAAAGAAGTTTCTTCATTTTGTTACATTTCAGTTCTAATATGTGTTTTTTATGGTAAAATTTTACTTCATTATAAGGAAGTCTTTAACTTATGATAGGAAACTCAGTTTAGAATTCCTTGTTAGGGTTAAGGACAATAGGAGAAAGTAATTGAGATTAGATTAGAGAGAGTGCCTGAGTGATCTTGAGCTGGAGAGGAAGAAAATTGTGAAGGGGTGGTGGGTGGGTTGGATCTTGAGAGTTGATGGCTACAGCTCGAGTGAGGAATGGATTTGAGAAAAAGACCTCACTACGTGGTATATGAAATCCATGATTCTAGGCTCTAAGCATGGATTGATTTACTTGCATTTGACTTGCGGAAGTACAGGAAAATCAGAGTTAACAACTAAAAAATGAAAAAGGAATTTCCTGCAAAATTTAGTGTAAGTTGGGAAATTTAATTAATTTGAAAAACCATCCTTGGGAACCAAGGTAGTGTGCAATTAAACTATTTTAGAGACATTAAATGTTTTATTTAAGCTGATGTCATATTTTGTTTCAGTACGATTGATGGACTTGGCTAGCCAAAAAAATAAAAATAAATAAATAAAAGAAAATGGCTGATGCACTTGAAAATTTATATAGTATTGTTTCTTTTTTCTGTACTTTCAAAAAAATAAAAATAAATAAATAAAGAAAAATAAGAAAATAAGAAAATGGCTGATGCACTTGAAAATTTATATAGTATTGTTTCTTTTTTCTGTACTATGTTATATATGTGCATTGTACCCTTATCAAGGTAAGCAGTATTATAGATTCTGTAATATATTCTGCTGATTATAGCTATCCATTGTGCCTTTTTCCTTCCTCTTCAGTATTCGTAAGCAGTATTTGATTGATCGCTATCAATTTACTTTAAGCGTCGCTGGACCCCATTAAGTGACCCTAAAAAACTGAGATTTTTTGCAGGGTAATACCAGGATATGCTGATATGGAACACTCAACTCATGCATCATGTTAAATGACATTTCATATTATTGTTGCTGATGCTTATTAATAAACAAGCACAAATCTATAAGAAAATAATAGCAGTAAAATAGAAGCTGGGAATATGTGCTTGGTGCATAATTTTAATATTTAAAGCTGCCAAACATCTTCATTGCTGCTTTGATGAACAAAAACAGGACAATAAAGTTGGTTCTTCCAGGAAAAGGGCGAGGACTGGCAAACCATCTCCTTTGAGATGCTAACTCTTTCTATTAGTAAATAAACACCCATATGGTATATCCTCCAGATTTTAATAATTTTTGGGAACCAATGGTCCCACCCATAAATCATGTCCCTTAGAAATGCTAATTTCGTCCATTAGAAGGAGAAATACCTAAGAGGCTAAGACTACATGACCTCCAAGTTTGCAGATTTAGAAATATAATTTGACCAGCAGATATAAAAATCTATGGAGATTTTCATTGATCCTGTTTGAGGACTAGAGTACTGCCATTGCACATCTAGCTCATGTCTGCCAATGTCTTTCCAAAATCCGACCTTCTAGGCCCCTAGGGTACCTTTCCAGAACAAGTGGAATTTAAATTATTCTTGGTCTACTTTTTCCAAATGGCTAAGAAACGATGGAGATATTTCTGCCTTCATGTTCATATAGGGGGACCCTACCACTATGGGACAAGAGTGTAAATAGCTGCTGCCTTCTAATTTTAGGACAAAATGTGAGAACTTCTTGCTCAACTCTGATTAAAGGAGTGAACTATGGAGATTTATTCTGCCGCTGCCTTCATAAATGACTGCTTTCCAGTGAGGTTTGCAAATGTATTCTTTACTTTTTCTTTTTTTTCCCTCCTTAAATTTTCAAACCTATATTCTATGAAGCTGATTCTAAATTTCAATGAGTTTGCAAATAACTAGTGAGGTTTGGTGTTTTTTCATAGAGTTTCAGTTGTTGTTGACTTACCACAAGGATTTGTGTAACCCTTGGTAATTTTGGACAGCTATGAGCACTATAGTAGAGGTCGATGCTAGGTACCTATTCAATTTTGCTTAAGGTGTCTATCTGGTACTGATGTGGAATCAGAAGATTGCTAATCTATAGTGTGGATATTTTCTATATAATTGTAATCATTTTTTAGTTTTGCCCATGCCCATTATTTGAACTTACGAAGCTTTTTGCCTCTCAACTTCGTTTTTGTTTTTCCTTTTTTCTTTTCAAGAATGTCCAATTGGAAGTGCAAGGATGCTTACAATTGAGAGGTGGTCAACTTATTTCCATAATGTGATAAAATTTTTGGTTGTTATGTTCTTCTGTAGGCGGCTGACAAAGAAGAGGCAAGTACTGGCTGCATAATATCTGAAGGGGACTTGTTTGTAAGTGGAACTCAACCAGGTTTATTGACCCTGTCCAGTGGAAATAGTGTGTTCCATCCTAGTGAATACTACCCCACATGGACGGTGGAAGCTCCCTCAGATCATCTTAAGCAGGTTCTGCAACATTGTACAGGATGGCAAAGTGTTCCACTGCCAGAAGATCAGAAAGTGATTACCCAATAACCTCAAATAGCATATCTAAATAAACGTACTGCGTCAGTAGTCTTTCCGGTGTGTAAATAGCAATATTTCTTCTTCCTGAAGAGTATGGACGAATTATATGGTTTTTTCTATGTTGATGGGGTCTGTCATTTTGTTGTTCTTTCATATATCCACGCCATCTTTATATGCTACAATTATTGAATAAATTAGGTGTGGGCTTGTGGTGATGCATTGGTAAAAATTTAAACCCTACTTTTATATCATTGAGAAACACAAGGATTCAAGGTGTTTTGATATTGTGAAAAAATTCAGGAAACTCGAGGTAAAGCAGCCAGCTTATTAAGGATATGTTATTCCAAATGTTAAGGTTGTAGATAATGCATTAAGACAATAATAAACTGGTTACATCTCACTTCCTATATATGTGATGTATCAAATTTAATGGTTTTAAGTCATAAAACTTGGAAGATATCCACAACCCTAATCTATTTTTTATTTTTTTATGGAGATATGATATTAAGAAGAGTTGACTCAGTCCTATTAAGTCATAACTCACGAACAGTAACCTATAAATTTGAACCATTAGACAGAATCATCTGGGAAAGCAAGATTGCTGACGACGCCAATATTCTTTGATTATACTGAGAAAAGTTTCGAGTTGAAAAACTTAGAAACATAAATATATCATGAATATTTAAGAATAGAACAGCAACAAGACCGCATAGCGCAGTGGATTAGCGCGTCTGACTTCGGATCAGAAGGTCGTGGGTTCGACTCCCACTGTGGTCGGCTCATTTTGTCTCTCCAGTTTGGCCACTTGCCTCTCTCTCTGTCTCTACATTAAACACTCTCCCCTTAAAACTACAAGAGAGAAGAACTTAGACAAATAACTCGTTTTGCCACTTGGCTTATCTCTCTCTACATTAGACAAATAGTTCATTAAGATAAATCGTTCTGCCACTTGGCCTATCTCTCTCTACATTAAACAAATGTATATAATTAATTGATGCTATACTATACCAGAACTCTCTCTCCCCTTAAACTACAAGAGAGAAATTAGACAAATAGTTCATAAGATAACCAAAATTAACATATGATAAAATTATTTACAAAATTAAATATCAAATTCAAATGAGATCAATATAATATCAGAAGAAATGCAATTTTTGACAAATTACCAATAATGTATAAGGAGTTGATATTGGCACTCCATCAATATTCTCTCGCATTTCACTTTCATCTTTTTTTTAAAGTAAAATTACAAAAGTAGTCTTATGTTATACCATCTTTTGATTTTTAGTACCCTAATTGCCCTTCTAAATCAGGACTCAATTCTAATTCTATTTTATCTTTCTTAAAAAAAAGTTTTTCAACTGCATCATTTTTATCCCAAGTAATTTGTGATTGATTTTGTTTTTACTTTAGGTTTAGAACAATTCATTCATTGTCACACATATACTATAGTTTAGACATTTTTCAATTGAAACTTGTTGTTCGTGTCCCTATCCTATATAACTAAAAGAATCCAAAATTTGAAATATTGTCTTTTTACTCACCAAACGTGTAATTTATTTTTCATGTGTCTTATTTATAAAATAACATAAATTAAAAATTAAAAACATACCATCAATTTGTGAACAAACAAAACAGAAAGAGGGGGGGGGGGGGGGAATAAAAAGCAAAGGATCATATTATTATTATTATTATTTATTTCTTAAATTTTGGGTGCAAAGACTCTTTAGCTAAATTAAGTCAGCAATAATTGGAAAAGAATTTCATATACTTTTAATTTCTAAAAGTTTCCTATTAAAATAAAAAAGCTTTCCTTAGTTTCCTTAAAGAAAGTATATATCATAATTTTTATTTAAGTAAAATTAAACTTTCTTTTGATTTTAAATACAATTAATTTTTTTTCAAATAGATTTTATTCATTGATATAATATTTGTTTCCAACTCAAATACTTTTTTAATATTTCTCTAGATAATCTATTATTAACTTCCTCCCAACTTATCTAATCACAACACTTTTATTATCATAATTACATGCATTTGATTAATACTCTTTAAATCGTTATATTAAATCCTAAACTTTTTTACTTCTAAAATAAATATTGATAAATTGATTCAACAAGAAGAAATGATATTTTAAAAATCAACTCAAACAATATAGTTTGAATAATAAAGTAGAACAAAAATAAATCATATTACTATGAAAATTAGGGTTGAGGGATTCATAGATTTCTGAAATCTCTTCAATACTGTTTGTTTTAATAATTTCAAAGACTTTCTCTAACTTAGACATTGAGAGGAGAGAGAACGTGAAAGAGGAGAAGTATTTTTCTGCCAAAAAAGAGAGGAAACGTGAGAGAGAAGTTGTAATTTGGAGTCAAGAAGTCTAATAATATAAAATAAAGACAATTAGGGTATTAAAAATATAAAAACCAAAAATTGTATAATAGAAGGACAATTTTGTAATTTTATTTTAAAAAGAAGATAGAAATAAAATATTTCAATGGGTAATGCTACTCAGGCAGAATACTTAGGCAGAATTTGTAGACAGAAACATTTATATCCATTGGATGCATGTGGTGAGTGTATGTGGTGGGGCCTACCACATGCATCTAATGGATATAAATGTTTCTGCCTACGAATTCTGCCTGAATAGCATTACCCTTCCAAAATATTAATAGAGTGTAAATATCAACTCTGATCGTGTAATGTTGTAAAGTTGCAGTTAAATTTTTTTTTCCCTTGGGAACCAAAGACGGAGTGACATGTGAAAAGTCAGAGGTTATTTAAAGCAAACTCACATTGTTATATATATGCAAATGAAAAAGTAGACACAAACATCACACTCTCTTATCTTATACAAAAGCAAATGTGAGATATTTGTGAGCTTGACCAGTAACATTGTAACAGTACTGGAACTTGGAAAAGTGAAAGAGAACAGATTGCATATCGACAATCAAAAAGCACAATATATGTATAAAGGAATCGTTTTGAGTTGGGACTCTTGAATGATGGAATGGGTTGGCATTTGGCAGAGATATAAAGAAAAAGATTGAGAAAAGAATAGAACAATATATGTGCATATATTTATATATATATATAGGCATCTGATTCCATAAATTTGTGTGGTAGAACTTGACTTGATCAATATCAAGAGAAGCAAAGTGGCTTTGTGTCTCATTCATCCACCCACAAGAAAGAGAATTCCATATAGTTTTGTGTTATGGGCAGCATTATTGTTCTTTGAGAATCTGAATACTATTCCACAAAAGTTCTCATTCTAGAAGAAAGTTGCACATAGCTTTGTCCCAATACAGGTAATATTGGACCGCCTAACCCTAAAGCAAAATTGAAGGTACACTTGGACTTTTCTATGAGTTACAACTATTATATTATCATTCTATTTCTTTGCCTTTTTTGTGCTTCTTTTCTTTTATTTATTTTTCTTCTGAAAATTCACAAGAGATTTCTATTTGGGCCATCTGATATTAATCCATTGCAACTACCACACACATGGTGATTACTTAAATCCTGACTGGGCTTAAGAAAATGCTAAAAGAGAAACAGTTAAAGAAAACCAAATAACAATTTATTTGAGTAAACACAAATTTTTGAATTCACAAAGTATAGACAAAGAGGACTGTCGAAATATTATTAATCAACGTCTTTATTATACGTGTATTTATAATAAGAAAACTAACAGCATAGGAAAAGCTAAAAATAAGTCCAAAATTGAACCATCTAAAAAAATTAGGAAAAAAATATAATAAGAAACCTAATCATTAAAAACGACATAATTAAATACCAAAATTTTGAGTACAAAATATTCAACTGAGCACTGAAAACTCATTCAGATCCTAAATGATAGAATTCGACCGAAAAAACAACGTATCAATTCTTCAATGAAGTTGGTTTCAGAAGTCAGAATCAGCTGTGAATAATATTTCTGGCTGATTGATGAGCAATTGAAACTTGCAGGCACTGCAAGAAGTAAATATTGAAAGCAACATTCACAAATGGCATGTGCCCTCAAGTACCAACTTTAATGGGTAATTAAGACGTAGGGCTGGGCATACCCAAATTCACAAGTACCATAAGGATTGCTAGTAGTTATGGTACTACTCTTACATATCAAGCTTCCATAACCAACCTATGTTACATACATTGATACATGTATGTTGCCCAGGATTTCCTGGTGCATTATTAACCCGAAAAATGAATGCCTCCCGAAGCCAAAATAATACAGTTGAAATTCTTGTATGAATTACTAAATGCAATAGTGTGCACGAATTCAATATAGATGTGTATAGAGTTTTTGCAAGGTTTCGCCTACAAAATTCGAACTCGAAATGCAATGTAGTTTGATATTTAGATACGCTGATCACACATGACCTATAACCCAAAAGAATAGCTTCTTTACAAATAATGGTAAATAGTTAATAATTGTTTAAACTATACACCGCGGATTAAAAAATAGGTCTAAATAGCATTAGTGATTTTAAATGTTAGGTTTGTTTCTGGTTTTTATCTCCTAGCATTGCATACAGGCAGGAGTAGAACTAAGGAGTAGAACTAAACAATGCGTTTTTGTCTTTACATGTATAGATTTGAGTTTTACAGTTGAGAGGTAAAAAAAAAAAAGCAAGAGCCAAGTGAAGGGTATCATTTTTGGAGGCTTGCTTGCTCTAAATGTCACACCTGTACTGTAACTTCAGCACAGCAAGCTGTCTCTGATTATTTAACCGTTGTTTTGTCTCATTCTGATTCAAAACTCCATTTCATGTTCAGATTCCTCTGAAATATTTTATATAGAAAACCATTTAATCTCTTGGTTATCTACAAATAAATTTTAATCTGATATTAATTTATAATCAGGCCAAACGCATTATAAGGAACTGTCACAGAAATTTTCGAGAGAATCTTGCCCATTAGTGCCACACAATGACTAATTAATATGATTATCATATTACACAGATAGAGATAGAGATAGAGATAGAGAGGTGGGGAGATGTGGTTGCGTAATGCCTATCATAAAGACTGTAGCGTAATGCCTATCAGAAAGACTGTTTCTGCTACTACAAAATTAACTGTTCTTTCACCACTCAATTTATCTTGAATTTGTTTTCTACCATATGACACTGTGGCTAGTCTCTAATTATATGTAGGAATATTTCATTTTCACCATTTGGCTGATTGTGGACGCGGGACAGTTATCGTGTGGGCATGGTGGGCCTTACAAGGTTCCACAATCGGTGAGTCAGTGGTAACACTATTTTAGTATCACGCAAAAGCAAGCAAAATCGTAAATAATAAAAGATATTTTAAGCAAAATTATTGATTTTTTAATCATTTTTTACCTTAATTTTTTATCCATTTATATCAAACTTTCATATTATATATATATATCAATGTTTATTGGTACAGTAGTCAGTAAGACCGGGCTGAATGTGATGGTGGGATAGTTAGTGCTTGATCTTGAGAGGTTATCCTTGATCCTACTGCTCTGCTCTCATAGTGGTTTGAACAATAGTAGAAGCTTGTTATGGGGATTGATCACTTTTTTTTTTTTTTTAACCCAATTCAATTTCACTTTCACTTCTTTCTCGCTTTTAGGACCATATTCTTCAACTCCTAATTACTCTGATATATTATTATTATTATTATCAAAATATCAATAATCTTAACTCAATCAACATAAGCTTAGTTTCATATTAACTAGAGTTGATTTGGGTTAAAATCTTTGAGTTGTAAGTTAAGATACACTCAAATTTGAATTGAATACAAATTCGAATTCACTCCTCAATCTTCTTAAATTATTGCGCTAAGAAACACTTACACTTGCGCTAAGGACGTGTTAGTATAAACTCTAAATTAGTAAGGATTTGCAATAATGTGAAAAACTATATTTTCTCCTATATTATGTTCATATATATAAAAAAAATTATGCTGAATTTTTTTCCGTTGAGAATTTTTTTACTTCTTAGGTGTCACAATTTAACAAAATTGAACGAGTAACAGTCAAATGTGATTGGACTCTCTCTCTCTTTCTCTCTCTCTCTCTCTCTCTCCAACCCAAAGTGTTCAAGCTTAAAAGCAGAGTGAACAACTTTGCTGGTGAGTTCCTCCCTCTCTCTCTCTCTCTCTAAAAGTTGAAGAAATGCAGATTCTCTAAACCATTATTACTTTGCTTTCATCTCTTGACTTTCCAAACATGAGAGGAATCGATATATTCTGTGCATCCCAAGCTGCAACCGCCATACGTGCATACACCATGGACGAAGCTTCTTCCTCCTCCACCACCACCACTATCCACCTCGGCCGAGCCATCGATCGCCACAACCCCATCATCAGAGACCCAAAAAGAATCACCAAATCACTCCCTCCTTGCTCTTCTCAACTACCCATAACACCAAAACCACTCAACACTACTAATCACCACCACCATGGCATCAAGAGTACTACTAATAAAAGCTTTTTCAAGGCAAATGATCATCATCAGAGCAAGAAGAGCTCATCATCTAAACCAAGTGATGATGAGAATAAGAAGAAGAAGAAGAAGAAAAAGAAGGGTTGTGCTAAGCCAAGTGATCAGAGTCTTATTATGAGGAAGAGCTGTGTTAGTAGGCCTGGTGATTTTATCAGCCCTCCTGCTTCTTCTAGGTACCTGTTGGGTGACCGCACAACCTTCTTGGATGTGTTGTCAGATCATTTTGACCCTGTTTTAGCATTGGTTCCTGTTGGAGATACCAAGTCTCAAGCTGATCATGTGAAACCAGAGGAATCCTCTGCTTCAAAACCACTCTCTTCCTCTTCCTCTTCCTCTTCCTCTCCTGACCAGGTTTTTCATTGTCTTTCTCTCAATTCCTATAATATCTACATATGTATATATATGCACACACAAAACCATATGTGTGTGTGTGTGAGTACCAGTGAGTATAGATTATATTGGTAATTTAACTTGAATATTATTATCAAACCATTAGTTTATAACGAAAGTGATCAGTGAGTGACTATAGATTATAATAGTTAGAATATCTGTTTTTCTTTTTCTTTTTATGGGTAAATTATAATTTTTAGTTTGAACATTCATAACTAAAGTGGATGTACTTGCAAATTTTTGATGTTGCAAATTATAAGAGTTTTTGACTTGGCCATAAAATAAAATAAAAATGGTCGAATTTCTGTCTCCTTATATGGGTAAATTTTAAATTCTAGTTTGAACATTCATGACTAAAGTGGATGTAATTGAAAACTAGAGATGTTGTAGCATAAAAAACTGACATTGATTATTGATATGAATTAATTGGTTTATTTATTTTTTATAGCAGAAATCTCCATATATAGTTTGTAAAAAGAAAAGAAAACAGCTATGAACACCATGAACCTATTCGAAAGAAGGGTCATTGTGATACTTGAATGTTAGATGAAAATGTATCATCTATCTATCCATATTTTAATTTCAAAATCTAAATCAAATGATGAGGAACATGAAATCGATAATAAAGTTGATTGATTTGTATTCTACAGTACATTCTAGTACAAGTACAGGTGTTCATTCTTGCTTATAAAAACCACATTTCTTTTTGTGAAAGTTGATCTTTTTTTGGTAACCATAGGTTGTTCTTGATGATAATAAAGAAAAACAGAGGTGGGCCTAATGGTGGGTGGGTGGGTGTGTGTGATTTTAATGTGTTTGCTGACAGGTGGTTGTTTTGAGGGTGTCACTGCACTGCAAAGGCTGTGAAGGAAAAGTGAGGAAACATATCTCTAGAATGAAAGGTAAGCATACGACGACTTAGCCTCTTCCTTGTTTTCTTATCATCATGACCTTATCTTAAGAAACTTGCATCACTATTGTACTTTTGGTCTCAAATGGTCACTTGATGATCATGTACCCACACAAATTTCAGCTCATGTTGACTATAAAAAAAAGTTATATATATATAGTAACAAATAGTGTCTTAGAGGAGTTACTTTGTACATAACTTTCTTTACTGTGTTTATTTTACTATGAAAATGGCTAATTGTTGTTGTTACCATTGAAAGCAGGGGTAACATCCTTCAACATAGACTTTGCAGCTAAGAAGGTGACTGTTGTCGGGGATGTCACGCCATTGGGAGTCCTCGCGAGCGTGTCAAAGGTGAAGAGCGCGCAACTGTGGACGCCTGCAATGTCATCTTCTGCTCCGATTGGTGGTGCCTCCACTTATGCAGATGGCAAGAAATTACAAAAAGGAGGAGGTGGTGGTGCATGAAAAGAAAGAGCAATATATGCCAAAATTTCACCAAGAATGCTCAAATGTAGTGTACATGTAGTGTTAGGATGGGTGAGTAGCCAAACCAGAACTCATGTAGTCCAAGAGGAGCTAGAATGAAGTGAATGGTTCTTAATTTTAATTAGTTTCTCTTAGTTATGGACAAAGACTCATGTGGTACTATTATTATTTTTATTATTTTTTATTTTATAATTATTAAAAACTGATAAAACATCTGGCCAATTCTGATTCATATTTGCCACGCCTGTGTTCTTCCCAACACATTTTCTTGGAAAACTATTTGGGAAATCGTAAAATTCTGATTGTTGGGTAAAAATTATATTTATTTTTTCATATTATATTCATATAGTTTAGACCAGTGTCATTATTTGAGGGTTCAAATAGAATCCAAAACCTTGCACATCAGTCTCACCGACATATACAGATTACTTCAAACTATAAAATTTTTCAAAGAAATCAAATTCAATTTAAGGCAAATTACAATTACATTTTATCTAGATTGGCTTTATTACAGTTATCTCCCCTCTAGTTTGACATACAGGGCCGGCCCTGAGATTCCAAAAATTTTGAGAGGCCCTAGGCGGACTTTCAAAGGAAGGCCCTTTCTACCTAAAGTTTCACGTGCGGAGAAATTCTATATGATTGCAAATTTTTTATTAAAATGAGACGATAAGCAAATAAAATAAATTAATGTTGGGAAAAAAAAATCCTGGTCTTAGTGTTTTATAAATAGCACGATCCAATTCACATAAAAAAATTAAAAGAAAATATTCAATACACCTTAGTCACAAAAATCAAAATTGAACTTCATATCAAAGTAAATGTGATCGTCTTGAATTTTGAACTGTAAAATTATCAATTAAAGTGCTCACAATCTCTGAAGAAAAGTCGTTGCCTTGCCGCGCTCGCATGCTAATTGTGAAGATAGAAGAATAAAAGGAAAGGAGTTCTGGAAAGAAAAAAAAAGTCTAAGACAAATAGTTAGTAGTAATTTATTTTTTTATTTTTAAAATGAGGCCCAGACCATTGTATTGGACCATTATTATTATTTTTTAAATGAGGCCCACTTTGTTACTAAACTTTGGACCATTGTATTGGACCATTATCATTATTTTTTAAATGAGGCCCACTTTGTTACTAAACTTTGGCCCAGACTAGTGTATTGGACTATTAGTTACTATTTTTTTTTTGAAATAACATTTAGTGGGCTTAGTGAAAATTGGGGGCCCTCAAAAAATTAAAAAATTTTGGGGCCCTAGGCGACCGCCTGGGCCGCCTAGGCCAGGGCCGGCCCTGTTGACATATTACACTTATCCTCCTCTCACTAACAGATTTAACGGTTATTAACGAAAAATGTAAAGTTACCCTTATGTCATTTACACTTACCTCTCCTCTAGATTGACTTATTACACTCACCACTCTTGTGTTTTGAAATATTACACTTACCCTATCTAATTTTGATGTTTGTAACAAATACCCCATTATCGTTAGCAACACTAATTGTCAGCGATGATCAATGGCGTTGTCAAATTTGAAGATATATATGACAAAAATACTTTTCAAATATTTGGAAGAAAGCTTTTGTTCTATTTTGCTTGTGCAAAAAGACAAATCTAACCTCAACTAAAGAAAACACATAGATCATTTTTTTTACATATTCGCCTTTCATCTTCTTTTTCTCTCTCTAAATCTATTGCCAATTTTATAACTATATACCCGTCAATATATCATTTAGTTTTAGTCCTTGTTCGCTTTTGATTAAATCGATTATCGATTCAGATAATGATATCATAATGATAAATGATGAAAACTAATAGATTTTGGAGTTTATCTTTGTTATAAGTGTTTGACAGAGACTTCGAACAAAATGTAATGAGTTTTAATCCTTTGAAACGTTTCAGCCTTTAGGATTTATGAAAATATGTGCGAAGGTACATATAATGTAATTGTGACAAAATAGTTTTTAGTTAAAATTATTTATATAATAATAATGGTACAATTATAATTTCACATTTTCGTCATATAAATCTTTAAATTTGGTCACGCCAGCATTGAGCATCTCTAACAGTTAGTATTGCTGACGATAAGGGGGTATTTGCTACAAATGTCCAAATTAGAGAAATGTAAGTGTAATATTCCAAAACACAGGGGTGGTGAGTGTAATAAGCCAATCTAGAGGGGAAATAAGTGTAAATGACATAAGAATAATTTTACATTTTTTGTTAACAACCGTTAAAATCTGTTAGTGAGAGGGGATAAGAATAATATGCCAAATTAGAAGGGAGGTAATTGTAATAAAACATATCTGAAAGGGAAGTAAATGTAATTTGCCCTTTAATTTAATGGTAAATATCTTTCACCTCCCTTGAGATTTGTCAATATCCCACATACCTCCCCTCTATATTTCATAATCCCATTGATCTCCTTTGTCAGTGACTTCTATCTAATGAAGTTAGGGTACGTATCAAGTGCATTTACTATTTGGCCCATGAATTATATATGGGTAAAATACACTGACCTCCCTTGAGGTTTGACCTAATTACACTCAGTATCAAACTAATGGATTTTGTTACAATGACCTCCCCTGAGGTTTGCTCCGTTAGACAAAGACCCCCCTCTGTCTAAAATTCTGTTAATTTTGTCAAAAAATTTAAGATAAATTACACTTACCTCCCCTGAGGTTTGGGGTAAATTACACTGACCTTCTCTAAGGTTTGACCTAATTACACCTGATATCAAATTAATTGATTTTGTTACAATGACCTCTCTTGTAACAAAAATGAACTAATCAATGTTAACTTTTGGGTGAAATGTCTATTCTACCCATATATTGATATAAAAATTAAAATATTTATATATATAAAATGACACTTTTGCCCATCTAATATAATAATATTTACTATATTATATATATAGTAAATATTATTATAATTATATATATATGTGTGCGAGCGCCCGCACAACCCCAGTTGCCATCATCACCCTATCAACACCACACTAAGACCACCGCCATGCCACAGACGAGACCCACCACTCACGATTGTCATGCCGTGAACCACCACTAGTCAAGCCACCACAACCATCGTGCACATCCCCAGCTGCCATGGCTACCTCCATGGTGAGGTTGATGAAGTCGAAGGTGGGAGCACAATGGTAGTTGAGGTTGTAAGCACACACACATATATATAATAATATTTCTATATTATATATATAGTAAATATTATTATATTAGATGGGCAAAAATGTCATTTTATATATATAAATATTTTAATTTTTATATCAATATAATATTAAGGGTAGAATAGACATTTCACCAAGAAGTTAACGTCGGTTAATTCATTTCTGTTACAGGGGAGGTCATTGTAACAAAATCAATTAATTTGATGTCAGGTGTAATTAGGTCAAATCTCAGGGGAGGTTAGTGTAATTTACCCCAAACCTCAAGGAAGGTTAGTGTAATTTACCCCAAACCTCAGGAGAAGTAAGTGTAATTTACCTTAAATTTTTTAACAAAACTAACCGAATTTTGGTCGAAGGGGAGTTTTTGTCTAATGGAGCAAACCTCAAGGAGGTCATTGTAACAAAATTCATTAGTTTGATGTTGGGTGTAATTAGGTCAAACCTTAGGGGAGGTCAGTGTATTTTACCCATTATATATTCATATTTATAGATATTTGTTGTTGGAATGAAAAGACTAAAAAGACCCTTTATTTTCATCCAATTTTCATAGTTACCTTTGATCTCACTCCGCCTGAATTCAACAGACCCACCATTCTATCTCTCACCCATTAACCTTCTCACAAAACCAATGCCAAACCCACAAGCCCAGATCTCGGCAACCCAACACAGAAGCCAACTCCTATTCGCAAGACTCAATCGCAAAATTCTTACCTCATCAACAATCCGACAAAATCCACAACTTCTCTACAAACACAAACCTAAGTAAATCACCTTCATTGGAAAACTTCAATGTTGATCACCTTCGCTAGAAAACTTCATCAACGTTGATCACCTTCGCTGGAAAACTTCATCAACGTCGATCACCATCGCTAGAAATCATTTGTCGAACCCTAATCCAATAACCATCAGTTGTAAATCAGTGATAGTCATCGATTTCTTTTTGTCATCATCGATTATCAGATTTTCGTCACTAGAGTCATCGCCTCGCCTTGCTGTCATCGTTGTCAAGCCGTTGTCGTTTGTGCCGTCACTGTCACCTTCGCTGGAATTTCATCACTGATTATCTCTGGATGGAATCGTGAAATCATCATCGCAACTGATTGTCGAATTTTCATCACGAGAGTTATCATCGTCAAGCCGTTGTCGTTCGTGCCGTTGCCTTCACTAGAATTTCATCACTGATTCTCTCTGGATGGAATAGTGAAATCATCATCGCAGCTAATCCCACCGTCAGATATGCCCCTTCTTCTCCAGCCCAAGTTCACGTCGCCGTCCACCCTTCACTATCAACTTCAATCTTTGTCGGAGCACCTCACCGTGGTCATCAACGATTTGCCATTAATGCTTTCTCATTGTTCGTTTGCCATCGCGAGAGAGAGTGAACATAGGGTCATGGTTCCTGTTTGAGTTGCAGAGATAATTCATTTGGGATTTTTTTTATAATTATTTCTGTGTATACGAATATGACTATAGGGTCTTGGTTACTTTTTATGTACGTATAATACCTATATACATATGTATATATGGGTAAAGGGTATTGTAGTACTTTTAAGTTAATAAAAGAATGGTAGACATGTAATTTTAAATTGGTCAATAAGGTTATATGTACCATTTCAAGTTTCAAAAGGGCAAAATTGGCCACCTAATAATTTTTTCTTGCTGATGTCACTAAATTCTGTTTGGATTCGTCCAACCCGTTAGAATGAAGGGGAGTCCGTTACATAAATCATAATCTCAAAGGAGATAAGTGGGATTATGAAACTTAGAGGGGAGATATGTGTTATTTCGGCAAACTTCAGGAGAGGTTAAAGATAATATCCCTTAATTTAACCATGCTTTTTATTTGAATTTGGCTTGAAACATTATGCAAGAAGCAGTTAAAAGAAAACCTTACCACAGACAAGATCATGTGAGCCATGAATTATATATATATTTTATAGTGCTCTTGGCCTTTAGCCAACATCTTACAATTTATTTATTTTTTCTAAATGAAACATCTTACAATTTCTCAATTCAATGATTTAGAACGTGAGCTCATGGGAGAACATTTTCGTGGTAAATTTTTCCAATAAAAAAAGTTATAGTGTAAATTACACTAAATATTCTTTGTAAATAAACGAAATAACAGTACCTCCCTTATATTTTTAAAAATAATACTGTACTCCACTGTTAGTGTACTTTTTATAACCCTGATCTCCCTTGTCAGCTTTTTAGGTAATTTTTTTTGTTGATGTCATGGTGTTTTGGACTTGAAAATCCCAAAATACCCCTAAATATATGAAATGACAAAAATACTCACATTTGACATATTATTTGTGGACAAATTTGCCCTTACTTAATCTATACATAATATTCTCTCACACTATAAGATTCTCTGCTCAACACTCTTACTACAACATCTCTCTCACTAGAGAATATTCTCTCTCACCACACTAATGGCTTTAATATCCTTTGTAATTTCAATCGCAAGACATAAGAGTTTCTTTGATATTGCCCTCCTAGCCAGAGGTTAAACGCCTGCAAACGAAGCAATTAATTGCAAAATATGCACTTTCACCAGAAAATTTATTGAGATAAAGTGAGCAAATACAAAATTTATAATCCAAAAAAATATTGAATTTCAAATAGAAATAATCTAGATATCAAATGTTTAATTCAAAATAATTAATTAGGTGTTTAATGTTTTAGAATTAACTTTGTCAAAACTCAAAAGAATTAATCAAATGTTTCACTAATAAACATTCATGTTTTCTGATTTCACAAGAATCCTTTTTTAGTAGGAATCTTCTTTCTAACGCCTTTGTAAAACATATAATCCAAATGTCACTGTTACAGAAGAGCGTGAGAAATAAAGAGAGAAGAGACGGGGTTGGGCGGTTCCACATAATTTGAAACCTTAGGCAAAAAATATGAAAGTGGCTCTTTAACATATAATATTTTAATATCAAATATTAGTTATTCTTATTGAAATTATTATATTTAATTGGACCATTTTCTACTAATAAATATTTTAATTTTTAGCGATATTTTTCAGGTGCATAGATATTTGTGAAAATAGAATATAATTTTTGAATAAGATCATTTTTTTTTACTTGGTTCACTTTCTTTTATTCTTTTTTCATGTTATTCACAAAGAATTTTCTTATCACACGTTATTCATTTTTTACCTAAATTTTTTGTTATTTTACTATGGGTTAAGTGCTAAAAACACCATCGTTATATACAGAAATGTGCAAAAAACACCCTCCAATTTAGTTATGCATATCACCTCCACTAGTTATCTCTGATGTGTAAATACCCCCCTCCGGCTAGTTGACAGGTATGTTTGACTTAATTTTTTTTTAAAACTCCAAAATTACCCCTTCACTAGTTAAGGCCTTGTTTGACTCTCTCTTATCTACCATAATCATATATTTATCTACAGGGATGAGAGAGAGGATCAAAGAGAGATAACCCAATTTATACAAAATTTCATATATATATATACACACACACATACACGTTATATCATCATATATACACACACTCTGTTATACGCACACACTGTTAACACATACTTTGTTACACACACACACACACATATATATACACACATACACTTTGAACTTTGTTACACACACACACACACACACACATACACGTTATATCATCATATATACACACACTCTGTTATACGCATACACTGTTAACACACACTTTGTTACACACACACATATATATATATACACACACACTTTGTTACACACGCACACACACATATATATATATATACACATACACACTTTGTTACACACACACACACGTTATATCATCATATATACACACACTCTGTTATATGCACACACTGTTAACACACACTTTGTTACACACACATACACATTATATCATCATATATACACACACTCTGTCATACGCACACACTGTTAAATAGAAAATGGATGAGAGAGAATTGAAGAGAAAGAATCCAAATAATACAAACAATTTCATATATATATATATATATATAGACACACACACTGTTATATATCATCACACACACACACTTTGTTACACAATAGATTTTGAGAGTGAGAGATAAAAGAAGAAAGCTTTTGGTATAGATTTTTAGAGAGAGAGAGAGATAAAGAGGAGAGCATTTGGTATAAATTTGTAGAGAGGGAAAGAAGGAAGAGATGGCCTTCTGTTTAGATTTTTAGAGAGAGATGATTGCGTATTGGGAATGTTCTTCAGAGAGAGAATGCATCTGAGGGAGAGGGGATAGGTGGGACCCACCGATGTCATCTTTTTTTGTTTTTAAAAAATGGGTTACATGTGTCTCTTTATAAAGCCGCCACGTGTGTGAGTGTGCTTCGGGTATGGGTATTTTTGTCATTTTCAATTTTCGGTACCGAAAAATTAATCATTTGTCCTTATTTGAACAATTTTGAAATTGCAGGGGGTTAGTTGAACATCAGGGGGTATTTTTGCACATTTTGTATATAAGAAGGGTGTTTTTTTGCATTTAACCCTTTTACTATTAATTATAACAAAAAAATTGTTGTAATGAGAGAAGAGAAAAAGCGAGGAATAAAAAAAAAAGATAAAAATTAATAGGAAAGATGGAAAGTTTTATAATTTTTAATTTTTTACAATTATTTGTTAAATATATTTTTAACAATTCATAAAAAACGTAAAATGAGAAGTGATAGAAAAAAAAGGAATATTTTGAGATAAAGATAAAAATTAAAAGTTTTAAAATGAATTAAATTATTTAGATATATTATTAAATTTTTATAATTGGTTGAGACCTATTACTATAAGGAAACAAAGTTTTTAGAAAGTTTAATAATATTAGAAAATAAAAATTTTAGAAATTTTTATTAAAAAAAAAATAATAATTTAGAGTTGTTCTTGATTGGGCGAATTGTATAATTCGCTTGAGGGTTGAGCTGGCTAGGAAGGGGCGAAACGAAGGGTGGTGGAGTTAGTGGAGTCGACAATTTAGAGAGGGAAAAAATACGGGAGATAGGGAGGTGGAAAAAGGATGTCGAGGTGGACGGTACTTGGTGGTGGCAGCAGGTGGAGGTAGCCGGAGGTGGTGGGTTTGTTGGTTGACACCGCCATCGCAGTCAACAGATAGATTGAATCAAAGAAATTCGCCGGAGATGTCGTCGAAATCATCGTTGTCGGAGCTGGCATTGTCCATGCGGCTCTCGCTCACTCTCTCGGCAACGGGTCGTTACTAATCTCTCGTTGATTTAGATACGAACTTCATCGGCCTTTGCATTATATATATATATATTTTAGATTGAAGCTCCATATTTTTTGTCGGAGCCGGCGTTCTGGTATTGGTTTTGGGTGTAGTTAGTGGTGATTAGGGGTTTCACCGGAGAAAGCTTGAGAAGTTTTGAGATAGAGAGAGTGTAGATATCAATGGTAGGGTTCTCTAGAATTAAAATGTTCCGTCTCTGGCTCAGGTCTCAACATCTCACAATTAAAAAAATATAAAAATTCAGTCCATGAATTTTCTTTTATCTAGATATATACACACAGAGTTTACATATGGCGCTGTTCGGTATGCACTTTGATTTAGTGTTTTTGTTTTTGAACAGCCACTGTAGCAGATTTGGAATACAAAACATGTTTTGCGCCGGCTGTTCTGTTTGTACAGTGCCAAAACGTTTGAAATATTTGGGTCCAAAAGAAAAACACCCATGGGTGGTGTTTTTGAGTGTGTTAACACTGTAGCGCTCAAATATGTAACACAACTAAAACACACCCAAAACAGGGTTAAAAGCAAAAGTCAAAACAGAAACTCATTTTTTCGTTCAATTTTCTCTCTCCTCTACCCCGGCTGTGCTCTGGCGATTCGAACGGATCTCTTGGTTTTGGCCATTTTCGTGAACAATAAAGCAGATCTAAGCTTGCAGAGTTCGTGGTTTCGTGTAATCATTCTGTATCTATCTATCTTTCTATGATTCGATATAAAGAAGAGAGAGAAAAAGGTGAAGGCTCTCTCTGTATTTGTGTGTGCGTATACTACAGGCACATATGTATATATGTAATTGTATGTATTGTTAGGGCACATATGTATATATGTAATTGTATGTATTGTTAGGGCATGGAGGTTGAGGTGTCAGGTTCGGGGCTCATCGCCGGTGACCGAATCGAGAGGGCCAAGAAAGAGAAGGAAAGCGTTGGAGGTTGTGCTCGAAGAATGCCAGAGAGCTCTCCAATTGATCAGTAACACCGGATGTGTCGACGGCGATGAGGCGGAGGAGAGCGTCGAGGCTTCGTCGGGGTCGTGTCGTGACAGGGAGACTGATGCGGTGAGAAAATTTCGTGAATTTGGGGTTTGTGTTGGTTAATTGTGGGTTTGGATCGTGTTCTAGGGTTTGATTCTGCCGAATTTTTCTCGCAATTTCTGTTTCTCTCTGATTTCTTCTGAATTAAAGCGTGAAAATTAATAGTTTCTAGCACTCTGTTCTATCTCTCGCTGTAGTTTCTTCATGGTAAAATTTAGGCTTTGTAGTTATTTATGTTGTGCTTATGTAATCTCTCTTTCTTGCTTTCTCTCTTATTTTTTCTTAATTTAGGTGAAGTTCAATTGTTTCTAGCAGTCTCTCTTTATGTGTGTCTCCCTCCCTCTGTAATATCTGATGAATCAGAATACAAGCTTAGCGTTGAAGAATGTTTCTTTGCAACTGCTATAATTCTGTGTGATGAATCCAAAGGAAGACTCTTTTCTTATGAGAAGAAGGGCCAGAAGAGTTTTGCATGTTGTTTACGAAACTGCAGCAAACATCTCTTTTCTCTCTCTAGACAAAACAGGGACAGAAGATTGAAAAGGATGTTTGAGGTACTAAAATGAGGGCGAAAAACACTTGACTTTTATAAGTCAGATAAGTCTTTCAGCATCCCTTTGTTGCCAAGAAAAAATAATGAAAGGAAGACTTACAAAAATAAATAAATAATGAAAGGAAGGGAGAGTAAGAATTTGGAAGTATACTTGAGGCTTTTCTGGATATTCAAATATTGAATGCTTACCACAATGACTGAGCTAGATTTTGAGAAACAAGATATGTTTTGGTATTTTCTTTTTCATTTCCAAGGAGTCCTTTTTTTTTTTTTTGGTTTGTTTTCATTCAGGAGTTCTTGAAATATATATATATATATATATATATATATATATATATATACACACCACCAAATTATTGAAAAGTCCCCATTTTCTGTTAGCTTGTAATCTACCTCTCCCAGATCCCACTCAAGCAGAAGCCTTGTGCATGACCTATTATATCAATTCTACTTTTTGCTTTTATTTTGGGAATCAATTATGGTAGTTGCAAGCTACTTGATTGGATTCTTGGGTGTTTAGATTTTTTGTGGTATTTGCCTGGAATGTGAACAACTTTTATGTTATAGCTGAAGGAAATTGCTTTTAGAAGTTGGTGGTTTTTCATTTTTATTAGTTTAGTCTTTTTAATTCAAAGGAGTTGGCTTTATGATCTACATGGCATCAACAAACTTTGGTTGCTGTGTGCTTGTGCTTGTTCAATTGCAAGTTTCTTTCAATTTTCTGTTTGCATTTTCTATTTTATTGGTTATGCTTCCTTTTTGTATTTTTCTTTCCTTATTTTACAATACTAATTGCATTCTGATATTTTTATATTAACTTTTTGACGTCATCTAATGTCTGTATAATTTGATGCCTCACATTGTTCTATAACCTACTCTCCTGTTGACTTTTGTCTTGTAAGGACCTTTCTTACTGGCACTCCAATCACAAGTCACAGTGCCACCCAAGAAGTAGGCTGCAATGAAGCATGCTAGGAAGCACGGACGGACACGGGTACGACACGACACAGACACAGCAAGACGGGAAATTTTTAAAAAATAGGACACGGACACGGCGATGATATGACTATAAAATAATGATATAATATATTAATATATATTAATTATTCAACAAAAAAAATACTACATTACAAAAATATTTTAATTTATCATCAAGCAATTAAGAACCAAACAAAAATAGACAAATAGATTAAAATAGATTAAAAAACCAGACTTATTTAGTCCTTTACATATATTTAGCTTATATTTTTAATCATAACTTAGTCGCATATAATTTCCTTTCGAAATAGTTGAATATACATCACTGCTATGAAGTGTCCGACACGTGTTTGAGGAGTGTCCGAGAAGTGTCCTAAAAAGAAAAATGTAGGGACACTTCTACGAAGTGTTCGACACGTGTCCGAGTGTCCGACACGGACACAACAACCTCGGTGAAGTGTTCGTGCTTTCTATATATATATATATATATATATTTTGCCCTTTAAATGCACCTTCCGATGTCATAATCCATCCCATTTAATGCTAGATTAGGTTCCAATTCCATTTAATGCCATAATTTGTTGGGTAAGGTGTCTCTGTCTTATTTAAACACATATTATCTATACCTAAATAATACTTATACATTTAGGCAATGTGTTTGAATCTTTTAAAAAAAATCATAACCTAACACTCAAAATTATTTATAAAATCAATCTTACAAAATAAAATATTAATGTCTATTTACATTTTAAAATAATTTTCTATCATCAATCATTATATTCACACCTAAATTCACATATTTATCAACCTCCCTCACACTATTAAAATGATTCAGCGAATAAATTTATTTTTGTAATGACGAAGGCTAGTGTGTGTGTGTGTATATATATATATATACCGCTCATGGTGGGTAGCTGCTGCTAGATTAGGCCACTTGGCAGTCTCAAAGCTCTATATCATAAATTTGGGGATTAAATAACACAGAAAATGAAATAGATTTAAAATATAGAGAAAACGTATTGTCAGTGTGTGTCTATCTATTTAAACAGTGGGAACTGGGTTGTTGGTGTTTGTGTTTTGGACTCAGTGGGGTTTTGTTTTGGGGTTGTGAGGTCTCTTCTTGGTTTGTTTCTTGTGTCTCTCAAGTGTTTATTTGCTACTAGTATATTGCTAAAAATGAGCTATCTTGGTGTTGGTGTGAGTCCTGGGAATGTTCCAGTTTATCATGGGAGCAATTTGAGGGTTGTTGATCGGAGGGTGAGACTTGTAGAGTTGGTTTTGAGGTGTTTGATCTGTGGTTTAGGTGTTCTTGCAGCTGTTCTTGTTGGTTCTGATACCCAGGTTAAGGAAATCTTCTCAGTCCAGAAGAAAGCTAAATTCACAGACATGAAAGCTTTTGTGTAAGATCTTCAACTCTCTCTTTTTCCCCCTCTGTGTATGTGTGCGTGTCAGTGTGCTTTTGTGTGTGGATTGTCTTAATCAAGATTTTTAGTCCCTTAATGATCAATTTTGTTATCTTTGTTGCAGCTTTTTGGTAATAGCCAATGGTTTAGCTGCTGCCTACTCACTGGTCCAAGGGTTGAGGTGTGTTGTGAGTATGGTTAGAGGAAGTGTCCTCTTCAACAAACCCTTGGCTTGGGCTATTTTCTCTGGTGATCAGGTGTTTACTATTTACAACCCACTGCCTGAAGTTCCTTTTCTGCTAGCTTTGCTCTGTTAATGTTTGCATCTAGGGCTTCATTAGTGGCCATTCAACTTGTCCATCCTTGTTTAGCAACCTAAACTGCATACATTCACAATACACCTGATTATAATGCTGTTTAATATATCAGCCTTTCCGGGGTTGGGTCGGAGAGGAGAATGGGGAAAATTTGTCCTCTTTCTGTGTACAATCAAATCCTCCCCAGATCAATATTCATTAATTTAATAAATCTAATTCTTTTCTCAACTATCAATAGGGCGCTCTCACTGAGCTTGTGCCCTCATAGCTGTTGGATCGAGAGGCTGACCTCCTCTAATCTCTATTAGAGAATGAGTTCAGTGAGAGCAACCTACTTATAGCTTTTCCCTTGTCCAAAATGTGGACAACTTTATAAATCTAACAAATTTTGGAGGAAGCAGCTTGCTTTCGTGGTGGATAATTAATAAATTTATTACTTAATTAATAAATTTTATAATAAAGAGGAAAAACAAAACCTAGTATATTATTAAACATGTTATCAAGATTAAAATATTTGTAAGTGAGACTTGAGCAACCGTAGTGGAGAAAAATCCTGGTTTTGAACTCCTTTAAAACACTCAAGCATAATATAATATCTACTGAAAATTTTGGTGTGTCAGCTTATTAGATGGTTGAAACTTACCTAATTATATTTATGCTAGTTTCACATTTTTGAAACCTGTTATAGCTCCTAAAGTGCTTATTCCAAAGGTCATTGAATGTGTGCCATGTGAGAGACAAAATTGAAGAGGCTGTAGTTGATCTGATTCCTAACACTATCTATTATGCTTTAGCTTGCAGTCTTGTGTATGATTACTCATATTATTTATGTTTGTCCACAAAACCATATCAGCCATCAACGTAGTTTATCATCATTTGTTACTGCTAAAATATATGGATAACAATTAGGGTCATGCTGTACAAAAAGATTTTATTTTATTTTATTTTTATTTTTGCAGCTGTACAAAAAGAATTTATATGCATTAAATCTATACAGAATGATGTGGCTCATTTGAGCCTTATCATTCAAAACATTGAATTACTTAGCATTTTCCAAAAAAGAACCAATGCACTTTAAAGCCCAAGTGGCATCCAGTTGAGGCACCTGTTGGGAAAATCAAGGCTATAGGAAGAAGTCCTTGTTGTGCAGGATTGTGAGAGGCACTATTGGCTGATGCTCAATGTTAGGCCTTAACATGTGCGAATTCTGAAATTCAAACCTGATATTTTTCCAAGAGCTGCTAATTCGGAAAATTAACCACATATATCAACCCCAATAGCCCACCCTAACTAACTTTTATGCTAACCATTTAAATGCAACAACTGATTCCTTCTAGTTTCCAGATTAATCTTGATTTGGTGATGACTCATAAAGGCAATGACATATGTGGGATAGATTTCCTCTTAAGATGTTCTGTCTTTACCATTTCAGCTTCAAGCCTCTAGTTAAAAAAAAAGAGAATATATATATATATAATATTTTCCCACTAGTTCTAATAAATGATCACCCAATGATATTGTTAGTTGTAAGTTGTAACTGGACCCATCTAAAAATTATCTTATACCCTTTGTTTCAAATGGATTCACTGCCTTCATCCTAATATTAATCTTATATATTACCATAGTAATTTGACATCATATACAATTTCAAATCACAATCTAACACTTTTGAAAGCGAAGAAAACCTATGTTACATGGACTCTTTGAAAGTAAGTGAAGTTCCCATGCCGGGCACACAATGCTTGGACATAAGTACGGGCATGTGTTCAACACTTTTGGTTGGACATGCACCTAAAAAGTATATCCAATAATTTAATTTTATTATATTATTGCTTTAAAATGAGTGAAATGCTTGAACACTATGTTACATGAAGATATTATTTTACTCTACAAAATAAAATGAGTGAAATCCCAATACTCCACCCTAACTTTTATGCTAACCATTTAAATGCAACAACTGGTTCCTTCTAGTTTCCAGACTAATCTTGATTTAGTGATGACTCATAAATGCAATGACATTTGTGGGGGCAGATTTCCTCTTTAGATGTACGTCTTTTTCAATACAATGTCAAGCCTCTAGTTCAAAAGAAAAGAATATATACCTAATACCTAACCAACTAGTTCTAATAAATGGTCACCCAATGATATTATTAGTTGTAATTTGTAACTGGACCAATCTAATATTTATCTTATACGCTTTGTTTCAAATGGATTCAATACTTTCATCTTAATATTAGTCTTATATATTATTATAGTAGTTTGACATTATATGCAAATCATAATGTAATTTTTGAAAGCAAAGGAAACCTATGTTACATGAACTGTTCGAAAGTAAGTGAAATATTCACGCCGGACACATAATACTTGGACATTGGTGTGGGGCATGTGTCAGACACTTTTGGGTGGACATGCATCTAAAAGACATATCCAATAATTTTATTATATTATTGCTTCAAAATGAGTGAAATGTCTATATTGAACACTATGTTACGTTACTCTAAAAAATAAAATAAAATAGCTAAATACTATTAATATTTAGCAGTGTCCTTGTGTCATTCTATTTGGAGATTTGACATGTCCGATGCTCGAATACGTTCCTGCACCCGACACAAGTACCTGAATCCATTTAACATAGAAGAAAACTAAAGTTTGATCGACTTAACACTAAAAAGATTAGTTAATAATAAAAAATATATGACCAAGTTATTAATAGTATTGAAGCTTAGTGGTTCTGATTGACACTAACAGTGTTTTGGATGTCTGACACTAGATCTCATTCCTTCATAAAAAAATAAAAATGTGTAACATAGGAAGCAATGGTATTCAAATGCTTTCAATATTACCCAAACACTGTAGTTATTATTATTATAATAATAATTATTTTGATAAGTTCATTAAATTTGTCTAGTTTACATATAACATGATCTCAAATTTTTTAATTTTCTGTAAATACATTTTTGGGTAATTCAAGTGATTAATTTTCAAGATAAGGGTCATGTTTTTAAATGTAATTAGTTTTAATTGAATCTTCAAATATCTCTCTACTCAAAATATAACATAAAAAATAACTGAATAAAACTACAGTTTTTGTTGGACATCAATCGTTTAGGGCCTATTTGGATGCCTCTTGATTTAGAAATGTCCCATATGCAATTTATATAACATTTTAATGTGAAAGTTAAACTTGAATTGACCCATTTAGAAAATAGTAGACAACCATATTCCTATCTATGTGATCATTTTTAGGTTTCCTCAAAATGACAAAATTCAAAATTTCGAACACTTCCATTTAGATGACTACCATTTTTCCAAATGGTTTCATACAAGATGATGAACTAAACATTGAGATGCTATATACAAACTGAACCAACCCGTTCAAGGGGAATTTCTTTAAATTTATGCATGCATTTATATTATTCCCTCACCACCCACCCAACCCCAACCCCAACCCCCCAACAACCGAAAACCAAATGGTGAACTCATGGTTCTGCCACTGCTTGGTAATCATCCTGGCAGCCGTATTTGATGTGTTTGGATTGTAAATGGGAGTATCTGTGAGATTGCCACAAAAAGACTGGTGGGAAGGGCTTGTCATAAATGTTAATGATACATGACTGTATATAGGGCTGCCATTTAATTGGGACACACTTCATTTTAATTTATTCTGCATGATTAGAGATGAACATTTTTTTATATTTAAAAGACTGAATCCATATTGGCTTCATTTGATGATCGTAATGGTACATTAATGCATCCATGCAAACTCATTTGTGCAGCTGATGGCATACTTGACATTGGCTGCAGTAGTGGTTGCTGCACAGTCTTCAGTGTTTGCCAAATTTGGGGAGCCAGAGGTACAGTGGATGAAGATATGCAATATGTATGGAAAGTTCTGTAACCAAGTGGGGGAGGGAATAGCTAGTGCAATGGTAGTTAGCCTTAGCATGGTGGCCCTATCTGGTATTTCAGCTTTTAGTCTCTTCCGTTTGTATGGAGGCAACAATGGTAAGAGCAGTACAAGATAGGGTAAACTATTCCTTTTCACTGTCTTTTGACCATAAAGATATGCAACTCCAACTCTCCTTTTATATATGTGAAAAGAAAGTTAGTTTCCTGTTCAAAGAATAAAACAAGGCAGGGGTTTGAGGAGTTTGTCCATGAAATTGTGTATGTTGCATCTGAACAAACTAATTTGTGGGTTTGATTAGTAGTTAGAAGAAAACTAATCGAGAATAAATTCCAGCAGGCAGTTTTTCTTTAATAAATCAATGACAACTTAAAAATTTATTATCAGAAAACACGAAATGGTAGGGGAAAAAGTTCTTGGTTGTGTTCTGAGTATGCATAAATATTTGAATATGCCTAATCAGAATCAGAATTATAGGGCATATATTCTAAGGAAGAATTAATCATTATATCAGACTTTATGACTTGCTGGAGTTTTGAGATTTTTTTGTTTCAATAATCAAACTTGCAATGTGGAAGAGATGCAAAGCAAGTTAGTGTTGTGAAAACAATGTTCTTGAATGTGTTTATTGCATGTCAATTCTACAAGTTAGTTGAGGATTGTTAATCTGCCAAAATGCAAAAAGTAGTCGGCATTTAAATGCCTCTGGTTGTTTTTCATACCATTCCATCTTGAGAACATTCATTAGTTTGCTTACTCATTAGTTTGTGAAGTGGAGGTATGATCTTCATCCAGGCAAGTGGTTGGGTGCTGTTAAATGAATTGAAGGTGGTTGATCTGACCAAGTAGTTGAGACCTAAGAAATGAATTGAAGGAATTGAAGTAGGTTGATCTGACCAAGTAATTGAGAGCTAATAAATGAATTGAAGAAGGTTGATTGAATGACCATAGGTACCCCGGTTGGGTCGACGTGATTTCCTGGTAACCCTAACTTGCTTAATACTATAGGCTTCAATAATGTCAGTGTCACTCGATCTTATCAACCTTGTCTGTGATATAAATGGATGAAGTTACGTATAATTTGTTCAACCTCTGGAAGGCCCAGCTTCTTTTTAATCAATGATCAAATAACATAGGTCTAAAGATAATATAATGTGACACTTCCAACCCTATAATCCTGAAAAAGTCCCAAGTCAATTTTCAAAACAATTGGTAAATTGGGTCTTGGAATTGCATGAAAATGTACTGGTTTACCCAATTGTGGGTAGGAGCTTCTTCGAGCATCAAGTCTTCAATTATGGCACAGCAGGAAACAGTTTTCTACTTCCCTATTCAAAATAATCAAATATCAAATACCTGATTACAAAAATTTATATGTAATTAAAACTTTATTATATAGGAAAATGATAGCTCAACATCAAAGATGTCTGGACAACATCCTGTGCTGCATCTTCGGAGATTATGTAACTTATCGATTACTTTCTCATTCACCATGAGTCTTAATTACGGCAAAAACTGAAAAATGAACAACTTACTATTTCATCACTATCAGTACAATTTATGACATAATAACAAATGAACCATGATCGGAATTCAAGGTGGAAAAAGCCAACAAACTTTGAAAAGTTTATGTTGCATTTGCTTTCCATATGTGCATCTGCTTTCATCCGATCTGCGAGTTGCTTGGACTGAAGTACTCCTGGAGTGGGAACTGTACACACAAATTTCGTGTCCGAAAACCTAGGAACGAAATTGAGTAACAAACAGTTAATTTTATTAATTCAAAAAAAGAGGTACAATTCTCTGTGATCGATTCTTTTATAATAAAGAATCTTCCTCTGATTCAATCTCCTTGATGTTCGGTACAAGGGCTTCGAAAGCTTATTCTTGAACCGGTAGTGACGAGCTTTCTTCAAAACTTCGATTGAGGAAGGCTTGACTGGATTTTCGATCGTGGGCCGATAGAGCTTGATCTCGAATGGTGGATTGAAGGTCTTTGGAGAAGAATGACACTTGTGTGGCGTGCTTGATGCTCTTCGTCTTCAGAACTTCGAAGGTTGAAGGTCTTTGAAGTAGAACAACACTTGTGTGACGTGCTTGATATTCTTCGTCTTCAGAACTTCGAGTGTTGGTTGAGGCAGAGCTTCGGCAGAGCTTTTGTGTTCTCTTGAACTCTTTGTCTCTGTGCTTTTCTGTCCTTCTGTCTCCGTCTGTCCGTCCCCCGAATGTGTAGGGTGACCTTGTATTTATAGGCAAAAATGGTGGAGGTTTAATTTGGTAACTCCCCATTAATTGTGTCAACTTCCATAAAAAGAGATTTTGCCTCATTTTATATGGAAATAAATCAAATTTAAATTTGAATTAGAACACATGTTTTTTAAAGGCCTAAACCTTCACGATTTTGACACGTGTCTGTTGCTGGGACCCACAATCGTAGAATTAAATTAATCAAAAGTGTTTGACTTATTGACCAATCGGACGGTGATTAAACCATCATAAAATTTACGTGTCTACAAATTGCCCTCACTTCAAGTCTCGCGCTATATTGAGCTTGTCACATTTTTTTTTTTTTTTTTTTTAAGCGGGACTTGAAGTATTTAATTTTTTTTTTCTCCAAAAAGAATTGGAAATTTGAGAATCCTATTAGAAGTATGATATTTTTTTCTTTTCCAAACAGAATTGGAAATTTGAGAATCCTATTAGAAATAGGATTTTTTTTTTCCTTTTCCAAATAGAATTGGAAATTTGAGAATCCTATTTCAACTAGGATTAATCCACCATTATATATATGTAGCCTATGCTATACCATTATATATATGTAGCCCATGCTATAAACCTTTCACTTCAGAGAATAATTGAGAGAAGTCTCTCCAACTGCTATTGAAAGGAAATTGTCAGAAACTCACACCGAACAATTGTAAGTTTCTCTCTCTTTTTTTTTTTTTTTTCTTCTCTTCTCTTCTCTCTTCCAGCCGCCTCTTCCTTTTTTTTTTTCTTCTTCTTCTTCTCTTCTCTTCTCTCTTCCAGCCGTCACTTTATTTATTTTTTTTATATTTTTTTATATTGCTCATTATGGTGCCTACTAGTTTTGAACTTGAGACCTCATAGAGAATTAGTATAATGTCATACCATTTCGGTTGCACTACCCTATGTATCCCCAAACCCTTGAAAAATAATATAACATGCAACTTCAAAATATATATATATATATATATATTTTTTTCACATGCTGACTTTTTTTTTTTTTTTAACAGAAACTTGGAAACCAACTGACTTAAGGGAAGAGACTCCAGCCACATAGGTATTTATTTATTTATTTTATTTTAAGTAAAAATTTCTCTTGTAGTATGCCTCTGTAACATAAACTTGCAGAATAAAAGTGGTTTTGAAGACTCCAACTGTGTGTACAATTGCGCTCTTGTGCACCAGTTTGGAAGGTGTGATTTGGAAGACTCCGACTGTGTGTACAATTGCGCTATTGTGCACCAGTCCGGAAGGCGTGGTTTAGAAGACTCCGACTGTGTGTACAATTGCGCTCTTGTGTACCAGTCCGGAAGGCGTGGTTTAGAAGACTCCGACTGTGTGTACAATTGCACTCTTGTGCACCAGTTTGGAATGTGTGGTTTTGAAGATTCCGACTGTGTGTACAATTGCGCTCTTGTGTACCAGTCTGGAAGGCATGGTTTAGAAGACTCCAACTGTGTGTACAATTGCGCTCTTGTGTACCAGTCTGGAAGGCGTGGTTTGGAAGACTCCGACTGTGTGTACAATTGCGCTCTTGTGCACTAGTCTGGAATAATGTTTGGCCACTACTATTATCTTAAAACCATATTTCATGCAAGTTTGATTTTGTATTCATTTGGAACATGGGGGTAAAATTACACTTTTAATTTCACACACTTTTTTATTTTTATTTTTTAATTCTCTATTTTTTTTTTTCAGCTCTTGATTCAAATCAATCATGGTTGTCTTTCGGTGTTTCCAAGAAGGCGCTTTAACTGTTGTTGAAAAAGAAGGTGATGTTCTAGAAAAAGGGACGACCCTTGATGCCCACAGGCCGTTAATTGGTCGATTCGCTACATCTATGCCTCATTTTGGACATTCACTGCACTTGTCTCATTGGTCCAAGGAATTGTCATGTGAGCTTTCAACGTTTAGTCCTTTTGAAGCCGAGAAACAAACTTCAGTTCGACGTGCGTTGTTATTGCAATCACCTTTACACGAACAAGTGAACAATTCCAATAAATTCTTACTTCTGGGCAACAAAGTTCGTAATGGATATGCAGGATGAAATTTCTCCTCTAAAATGATGTATGATTTGACTTACACCGAGAAGTATTGGGAATGGTCAGAAGACATTTTGAGTCGTAATGTTACTTCTCTCAAGGCAGCGAGATTATATGATGCCATTTTTGCCTCTCTTTTTTCCTACGATCGACACCCAAATGTGTTAAAGGCATTCTTCGAATCTTGGTCCCATGGAACTAACACTCTTCATACTTCGGTTGGTGAGGTTTCCATCTCTCTTTGGGACTTGTACGAGATAGGGGGCCTTCCATTTAGCGGGAAGTTCTATGACGAGGTTATCCCTAACGCAAAGGAGTTGTCGGGCAAAACCAAGGACGGGAAATATTTTCTTCCGACGTACTGTCAAGATTTATTTTTAGCCTATCACCGACTCGCGCAAGAGTTCAAAGGGATCGTACAGATCTCTGACTGGGTGAACTTTTGGTACAAGGGTTCATTGAAGCATCCTAAACCTCCAAGTAGAAAGTCAAGGAACAAAACCCAACGACCAAGAGAGCTTCACAATCCTTCTGGTTCTATTGGTTCCATTCGCAAGCGAACGTCATCAGAAGAAAAGGTGTTTGTTGACCTCGGTGTAAATGATGAAGTTAAAGAGAAGACTTACTTGGCTGCTTTTTTAGCATGTTGGTTATGTAAGTTTGTTCTTCCATCAAGTCCTGCAAACATAATTCGGCCTGGAGTGTTTAAGATTGCAAGCAAAATGACATATGGAGAAATATTTTGTCTTACTGTTCCAGTACTTGCAAGCATCTATAGGGGTTTGAATGACATCGTCTCACTTCCTGAATCTCCCAATTATACAGTTGTATTTCCTAGTCATTATGTATATGCCTGGCTAGCAGAATATTTTCAGACACATTTTCGTTCTCCAATCAATCAATCTTCACCTCGGATGACTAAATATGCAGGAAAAGGGATGGCAAAGCATTTTGAAAATCCTGAGGCGCAGGATTTGTTCAAATCTTGTAAGGGTCTTGTGCTAAATCGCTTAGCAATGAAGTTTCACCAAAGGGAAGTTAAGGTTGATGATGAGATGCCAATTATTGTTTTTGAGTATTTGGCCAGTCTTCGCTCCAGTGTTTTATCCTTAAGACAAGGCGACTACTTTGTCCTTGAACCCTAGAGCCCTTATAGATTTAGCAGGCAATTTGGTTTTCACCAAGATGTTCCAGGAAATTTGAAACAAGACATTCGCACTGGCTCATTGGACGAGGTTTTCAAATATTGGAAATCATGTACTCTCTGTAATACCAAGTCCTCAGTATTATTGCCAGAGACTACGAGTCTAAAAGATTTTTCAGTCACCAAAGCTTATGTTGATTGGTGGTCAAAGGTCCATGTTGACCCATTCATGACTACGACGGAGAACTTGTCGCGAAATAAACGTCCAGCCTCTCCAAATAATAAAGAAGCAAAGTCTAGAAAGGGTGAGGCTCCAAATCGGAGACTTGGAACGCACACTAAATACATAAATAGAGAATCTTCAAAGACTCAGAGTAGTGATAATTTTGTTAATGGGTCAACTACCCCTTTCAACCCACCCAATAATCCTTCTAACAACCAGAAACATCCTCAATCTATGGTGATCCGAAGTGGGGGTGGAAGAGCTAGTGGTGAACGCAACTGGAAGCATGTGCCGAAAGTGTCAGACTGTGCCTCTTCAGCAGAAAATGTTGTTTCCCTTCCAAATATGGAGGACTTCTTTGACGGACTTTCCAGCGGTTCGTTACCAATGCAGATTGAGGATTTGCAGGTATATATATATGTATAAACTTACCTTTTTTTTTTTTTTTTTTTACATGTTCACAAATTTTTTTTTTTAGATGGAAAATGGTAATGGAGCGATTGATGGTGCAAATCATCTTGGTGGTGAAGAGTCTGTTTATGGACCTTCTGCCTTTGAGTTGGCGACCAGAAAAACAAGCATTCTACCTTCTGCAATAGATGTCACATCTTCTCTTCATGGTTCTGATCAAGTGTTGGTAAAGTCTCATCCTCATGATTCTTCTGTTGGACACAAGCCTCAACTTCAGGCGCATGTGGAGATAGTAGGAGGGCATGTGATACCCCAAGTGAATATTCAGGAATCACATCAGGCCATATTTTCTGAAGCACCCACTTATGATGTGACGAATATGATTTCTGGAATCGGGCGTCAATCGGCCTTAGCATTGGGAAACAACCTCAAGAGGATGTTAAAGAGGACGGAGTTTTCTAAAGTTCCATTACTTAGATCAAGAGTTAAGGAAACTTTTGATGAGATTTCTTCACTTCCCATGGACTGTTCTGAGTTTCAGGAGAGAGTCAACTCATATTTACAGAGTGCAGAAGATTACAATGATCTTAAGTCGAGATATGCCCAAGCTTTGACTGAAGAAGTACACTCCCAATGTTTAGCCCACATTAACTCGCGTCTTAACGAGGTCCTTTCTTCAGATATTACAGATGTGGCACATGTTCAAAAACTTCAAGCAGATCTTCTCCATGATAAAAATGAGTTAGAAATTTTACTTCTTCAAATCGAGAAACTTGAAACTTCAATTTTGGAGACTAATTCACGAATCTCTCAAAGGCAAGATGTTATTGCTAGCATCAAGAAAGAAAAGAAAGCAATTGAAGAGATTCCCATCATTCCTGATCATGATCGTGGTGTTGTAAGCACTCTAGAGAAGTTGTTGCAGAAAGAGCAAGAAGAGATCCTGGAGTTACCTTGGCTGTCTTAATTTCTCTCTTTTATACATTGCCTTGTTATCAATACATTAAACAAACTCTTACAGAATTGCTATGTCGTCTATTTTAATAATAAAGATTTTTTTTTTTTTTTTTGACAAACAAAAAGTTTTATTTGTTTAGCCGTTCACAGTTTATACTCTTGCGGGCCAGGAGTAATACAAGAATTTTTTTTTTTTTTGAATGAATGACTGAACTCGGAACAAACCTCCAAGCTGTCTACGTACCCTCAATAGGAATCAAGTCATTTACGTAGTTCAGATTAACAAACTCAAACTTTTTTTTTTTTTGGGCCGTACACAGTTTATACTCGTGCGGGCCAGGAGTGACTTCCATTGTTTATGGGTAATATCGTTTTAGGAATTTGGCATTGATAGGCCCAACTCTGACCCCATCTTCATCGACAATTTTGTAGGCGCCATTAGTGTAGACTTCTCGCACCACATATGGTCTGTCCCATTTTGATGTAAATTTGTTACCCATACGATGACTGGTGATAATGGGCCTTCGCACAGCAAGCACCAAGTCACAGACTTGAAAGGATCGAGGACGAACTCTTTTGTTGAAGGCACTTGAGAGTCGAGTTTGGTAACACTCCAACCGCTGTTGAGCTTCAAGTCTTTTTCCATCCAACGACTCCAACTCTTGAAGACGCAATTTGACATTTTCTTCATTTGTCAGCCCTTCTTGTATGGCAATTCTCAAAGAAGGAATTTGTTGCTCAAGTGGGAGAACTGCTTCGACACCATAAACGAGAGAATACGGTGTTGTTTGGGTTGGAGTACGATATGTTGTTCGATATGCCCAAAGAGCCTCTGCCATTCTTTCATGCCAATCCTTTTTAGACTTAGAGACTACCTTTTTCAACAAATCACAAAGAGTTTTATTGAAAGCTTCTGCTTGTCCATTTGCTGGTGCATTGTACATTGAAGACTTGTGTTGTTTGAAGCCAAATTTTTCACACAAATTGGCCATCAGACTATTTTTGAAGGGTAACCCATTGTCAGTGATGATATGATGAGGGACACCATACCGGAAGATAATGTTCCCTTTGATGAAGTCCACCACTGTCTCTTTTTTCACTTCCTTAACGGGGATGGCTTCAGCCCACTTTGAAAAATAATCAGTTGCCGCAAGGATATATAGATGACCTTTAGAAGATTTCAGGAAAGGCCCAACTACATCCAATCCCCATGCATCAAATGGCCAGGACATAATTGTAGGGTGCAACATCTCAGGTGGCTGGTGTATGAAATTGGCATGGAATTGACAGGCCTGACATCTTTTAGCGTAATCCATACAATCTCTAACCATGGTTGGCCAATAGTATCCCATTCTCTTTACTCGAAAGTGAAGCTTAGGACCTGACTGATGAGCCCCACAGACCCCTGAATGTGCTTCTTCTATTGCGTGAGTTGCTTCTTCTTCTCCCAAACAACGAAGGAAAAGACCTTCATATGAACGTCGAAATAATGTATCTTTGTAAAAGATAAATCGGGGAGCTCTTCGACGAATCTCAGTTTTGTGACGAGGATCTTCAGGAAGCTTCCCATGTTCTAGGTAATTGATGATGGGTCGTCTCCAGTCTTCATTTTCAACAATTGAAACAGAGATTGCATTTATTTCTTCTAACTGGCCTTCGAGTAACTTTGGTAGTACCCATCGTTGACATACTAGAACGGTAATTGCCTCATCTTCCCCTAATGCCATTGTGGTTGCCAAGTTAGCTAGTGCATCTGCCAACCGATTCTCTTCCCTTGGAATATGTTCTAAGATGATGTTATCAAATTTACTAAGTAGATTTGAAGCATACTGAGAATATGGGATCAGGTTGTCTTTTTTGACTTCGTAATCCTTGAGAAGTTGGTTGATCACTAACTTAGAATCCCCATAAACTTCAATGTCTGTAATTTTCATTTCATTTGCCATTTGAAGACTAATTATCAGAGCTTGATATTCGGCGACATTATTTGAACAATTTTCTGGAAAGGAAAATGCGTATGGAAGAATTTGCCTTTGTGGAGAGACAAATACCACACCCGCCCCAGCTCCTTCAGAACGTGCCGCACCATCGAAGAACATTATCCATGGGGGAAGGATATCAATAAGGAACACCTCCTCATCAGAAAAGTCCTCTGAAATTTCCCAATCGGCTGGTATGGGATGGTTAGCTAAGAAATTAGCAAGGGCTTGTCCTTTGACTGCTTTACGCGGAACATACAAGATTTCGAATTCATTAAACAAAATCGACCACCTTGCGAGCCGCTCAGAAAGAACAGGTCTTGACATAACGTATTTGAGAGGGTTTGCTTTTGCAACCACATGGACTGTGTGAGCCAAAAAATAATGTCTCAATTTTTGGGAAGCAAAAACTAACGCAAGAGAAGTCTTCTCAATTGAAGGGTACTTGAACTATGCGCAGTCAATCTTCGACTCAAATAGTATAGAGCCTTTTCCTTGTTTTCCTCATTATTTTGTGCTAGAAGAGCCCCAAGAGATTCTTCTTGAGCAGCAATGTATAGTATAAGTGCTTTTCCAGGGATAGGAGCTCCCAACATCGGCGGGTTAAGCAAGTATTTCTTGATGCTGTCCAAAGCATTTTGGCAGGTCTGGTCCCATATGAATGGAGCATCTTTCTTCATAAGTCGGCTAAATGGTTGACATCGTCCAGCCAAATTTGAAATGAATCGACGAATGAAAGCAAGTTATCCTTGAAGACTTCGTAACTCACGTAAATTTTTAGGTGGTGCCATTTTTTGAATGACATCAATCTTTGATGGGTCGACTTCAATGCCACGATGTCGGACAATATATCCAAGGAACTTTCCTGATGTGACACCAAATGCACATTTGAGAGGATTAATCTTCAGTTGAAATTTTCTTAATCGTTCAAAAACTATGCGAAGATCTTTGAGATGAGTCATTCTTTCCTTAGTTTTGACCACCAAGTCATCAACATAGCATTCTACGATTTTATGAAGGATGTCATCAAAAATTTTTTGCATGGCCCGTTGATAAGTAGCACCAGCATTCTTAAGTCCAAAAGGCATGACCTTGTAGCAATAAATCCTCTTTGGAGTGCGGAACGCAGTTAACTCTTCATCTTTTGGTGACATTCTTATTTGATTGTAACCAGAGAAGCAATCTATGAACGAAAGAGCCTCATGTCCTGTTGTTGCATCCACCGTGAGTTCAGCCACAGGAATAGGAAAGTCATCTTTCGGGCATACAGAGTTCAGGTCACGGAAGTCCACACAAACTCGTATTTGTCCATTTTTATTTTTAACCGGGACAATACTTGAAATCCATGTTGGATATTTAACTTCTCGAATGAAGCCTGCATCAATTAGTTTGTTGATTTCTTCCTCAATCTTTGGGATAAGATCAGGCCTGAAGAAACGTTGAGATTGCTTGATTGGACGTGTGCCATGCCTAATCGCAAGGTTATGGACTGCAATCTTAGGCTCAAGACCCGGCATTTCTTTGTAAGTCCAGGCAAATATGTCTCTATATTCCGATAGCAATTTGACATACTCTTTTTCCTCTAGAGGATTTAAGAGTGTGCTGACGAAAACTGGCTTACGTTCTTCAGACGAACCCAAGTTTATTTCTTTCAGTTGATCAACAGTAGATTGCCCCCTGTCTTCAAGTGTTGGAGGTGCGTCCTTGACTTCTTCATTTTGTGAATCAAAATTCAAATCTTCTTCCTCCACTGTGATATGGTGGGAAGTAGCATAAATCATTTCCTCTGTAACTTCTGGTTGGTCTTCTTGGTTAGGATGTCTCGTGCATATGATGGTTCGTCTTTTGACTTTTAGCACTTCATCAATGTTGATTTCTAAATCCACTTTACGCTTCATTCGTGATGGAATTAGGTTTCGAACATCATCATCTCTTTCTGACTTAAGCTCAATTTTTCTTTGACTTACCTCATTACCTCTTTCCTCAGGTGTGGAGCTTGTGCCTTTAATCCGAGAAAATACAGTGTTTCATGGTTGAGAATTCAGAGCTTCTGTATTCAAAGCAGGGGTATCTAACCTACTGAATACTGAAGCCCGGGAAGAATGGTTACTATGAGGAGTCGACCTATTTGTTTGACCACCCATATTCAACCTTTCAAACACCGAAGTACGGGGGCTTGGGGCTTCAATCCGATCAAAGACCGAAGTTCGTAAAGCAGGTACTTGGTCCTCATCCACGTCTTCAATTTCTTTAACACTAATGTACTGTGTATTTTCTCGCTTGCCCTTTCTTCCTATAAAGACTCGGACAGGCTCTGCTGGCGTGAATCCCAGGCCAGTTTTAGGTAGATTGATTCTATACCCTTGTTGGCGCAACTTCTTCTGAGTTTCATTAAGGCCATGAACCTTCTCACCTGTGACTTCGGGACTGAGTTGCCCAAGCGTTGTAGAATTTTCAAAGTCATATCCTGAATTAGCTAAGAGTTTGTATGCATTTGGATCAAATCCTTCTTCAGTTCTTTGACAAGGCAGTAATTTTTGTCTCGTCGAGTCATGAGAGCCAAAGACAAATCCCTTCAGTGGCGGTTTGGCAATTTTGGACTTTTCGAGCCTCGCAACAGGAATTATAGAACTCTCATGAAGTACATGCACATCACTTTCTGCCATAGCATGAGTGGGTTTTATCCTCATTTCTTTTATCTCGGCAAACTCAACAAATGGAGATTGTCCTTCTTTTCTTATAGACTTTGGGACATACTTGAAAACGGGCTTACCTTTGGGAGTTTTTGAAGATGACCCAGACTCTTGAGTAACAGTTATAGACTTCTTACTATCACAATCAAGAGTTTCCTCAGAATTAACCGAAACTTCTTTACCTTTAGGTTTTCCTGTCGAAGGAATTTTTGATGGAAGAACTTTTGTTGGTGTATCAACATTTAAGTAAAACTTGGCATATGCAAAATGTGATTCCACCTCAGTGAATGACTTACTATCTGCAAACACAGTCTTCACGCCATTCCTATAAATTTTGAAACATTGATGCAATGTGGAGGGAACTATGCCGTTTCCATGGACCCAAGGTCTCTCTAACAACAAGTTATAGGAGGTCTTTGCGTCAATGACATGGAATAGAGTTTCAGCATTTAACTCCCCAATGGCGAGGTGGACCCTAATCATTCCAATTGCTCTTTGGCCTCCTTGATTAAAGCCTTGAATGATTAAACAACTTTGAGCCAACTCATCAACTGTGATGCCGAGGTTCTTCATAGTAGTTTTTGGCATGATGTTCACTGCAGAACCTCCATCAATGAGGATCCGAGTAACTTTCTGTCCCGAACATATCCAGAAACGAAGAGTGGTCGATTATGTGATTTTGACCCTAATTGAAGATCCTCATCAGTGAAAGTGATTGCTGCACAACAAGAGGCACAAGTCGTAGTAGGGACCTGCTCATCATTATCTTCCAGGGCTTGAGATTCTTCTTCAAAATCTTCTTTTTCATTCTGCCAGTTAGTTTCAGCAACAGTTACTGTGTAAACAGTCTGAATTTGATCATTGCTAAAATATCCAGTTGGAAAGAAGTCTCGTAAGGTAGCGAACCTGCGAGAACTGTTGTATGAAAATTCATCCATTTGGTCATTTTTGATGATTGTCTTTCTCTTTGTAGCCATTTTTTGAGGGTGACGATATCGATGTTTCTCTTTTCTTTGCCCCCTGTTAGAATGAGCAGGTTGCATCAAAGTAGTACATTGCTTTCGCGGCTTCTTTCTCGTTACCAGAGTCCATCCTTCATCTTCTCGTCTAGATAGCTCTGTATGTGGCACTGAGACAATCACTGGTTCCAACGAACCAAACTGGATAATCTTGGTACCGGTCAAGTTAAGAAATTCAGACCTAATGGTAGCGTGATTTGATTCGGCTACTTCATCACCGTCCAAAAGAATCTTCCCTTGTTTTGCCAGGGTCATAACCAATTCTTTGAATATGAAGCACTTCTCGATTGGATGGCTGACAATACGGTGATACTTGCAGTATTTTAGGTCATGCACTCGTCCCATCTCCTCCGGGCGTTTGCATTCTGGGAGTTCAATTATTTTCTTTTCGAGCAAGAATTCCAATATACCAAGTACATCGGAGTCTGGGAATGGGTACTCCTTTTTCTCCAATTCCTTGAGTGTGGGACGAGGTCTCTCTTTCTCTTAGAATTTGCTTTGCTTGCTCTCTTCTTTATTCTTTTCCTTCGCAAAGACTTTCAAGGGTACGACTGTGGTAGCCATAGTCTCCTTGGAGACCCTCTTTGATAGTTTATCATCTTTCTTTCCTTCCTTTTTGTCCTTGTGTTGCTCCAGGACAGAAGGGTTCTTTCCACCATGAGCATTGATGCTGATTTCCATGTCATGTGCACGTGTAGCTAGCTCTTCAAACGAACGAGGTTTGATGCCTTGAAGGATGTAGAGGAGTCCCCAATGCATACCCTGCATGCACATCTCGACACCAAAAATTTCTGAGAGTCGATCCTTGCAGTCTAAACTGAGCGCACGCCACCTGTTAATATAATCTGTAACAGGTTCATCCTTCCATTGTTTAGTATTGGTGAGTTCCATCATGCTCACGGTACGACGAGTACTGTAAAAGCGATTTAAGAACTCTCGCTCCATCTGCTCCCAACTATCGATTGACTCAGCTTCCAAGTCAGTGTACCAATCGAAGGCATTTTCTTTAAGGGAACGGATAAACTGTTTTATCAGAAGATCACCCTCGGTCCCGGCATTATTGCATGTCTCGACAAAATGAGCAACATGTTGTTTAGGATTGCCCTTTCCATCGAATTATTGAAGCTTAGGAGGTTGATACCCAGCTGGCATCCTCATGTTGTCAATCCGTCTTGTGTAAGGTTTTGAATACATGAGCGAGTTTTGAGAAACACCGCCGTACTGTGACCTGATTGTGTTAGTGATCATATCTTGAAGTTGTTGAACAGACAACGAAGCGATAGAAGGAGCAAAACTGGGATGATTTGCCCTTTGCTCGGACATGGTAAGCCTTATTGGTCATGGCCCCTTGTGGTGTGAAACCGGGAGGGTGTGAGAGTTCTTGACTCGACTCCTTAGATTTCTGACCTTCCAACCTATTCACGAGGGAAGCAATCTGCAAGTCTTTTTCTTTAACAGTTTTGGTGAGCTTTTCAATAGCGCGAGCCATGGTTGCAAGTTGTTCCTCTACCGATGCTGTATCGGTCATCATAACTTGCATGTTGGTTGATTGTGATTGCGTCTGGAAATTTAGATACCTTGGAGAAATTAGCTCTCTCGGAGATTCAGGAGAGGAAACTGAGCGCGATCCTGAACTCGAATTAGAATCCGATATAGAGCGAGATGAACGCGGTGACATGTCTTTCGGGAAAGAGCTTTCAGAAAGTGGTGGAACTTCTTCAAGACTTGTGTTGTTGAAGTTCATCGTCCTTAAGGACTCGAGGGTGATAAATGGATGATGAGCTTTTGTACTTGCAGGCTTGGTCGAGTTGACATCCGCCATGCTTTGTTTCGGTGCTAGAGAAACAGGTGCCTTTGTTTTGCTGCGAGTTGCTGGTCCAGTAGAGGTGCTGCTACCACTTGATGGAGCCATAACATTCTTAGCAAGAGAGTTGTTGATTGTTGCAGCGACAACGTTCTTGACAACATTCTTTGTGCCTTGACCGAGTTGAATCTTCTTAGGGGCCATCGATGCAAGCAAGAAAAATCTTTGAAGAATTGATTAAGGAGATAGAGATGAGAGGCGGAGTTGTCCCACCGGGCGTGCCAGAAATTTGTACACACAAATTTCGTGTCCGAAAACCTAGGAACGAAATTGAGTAACAAACAGTTAATTTTATTAATTCAAAAAAAGAGGTACAATTCTCTGTGGTCGATTCTTTTACAATAAAGAATCTTCCTCTGATTCAATCTCCTTGATGTTCGGTACAAGGGCTTCGAAAGCTTGTTCTTGAACCGGTAGTGACGAGCTTTCTTCAAAACTTCAGGATTGAGGAAGGCTTGACTGGATTTTCGATCAAGGGCCGATAGAGCTTGATCTCGAATGGTGGATTGAAGGTCTTTGGAGAAGAATGACACTTGTGTGGCGTGCTTGATGCTTTTCGTCTTCAGAACTTCGAAGGTTGAAGGTCTTTGAAGTAGAACAACACTTGTGTGACGTGCTTGATATTCTTCGTCTTCAGAACTTCGAGTGTTGGTTGAGGCAGAGCTTCGGCAGAGCTTTTGTGTTCTCTTGAACTCTTTGTCTTTGTGCTTTTCTGTCCTTCTGTCTCCGTCTGTCCGTCCCCCGAATGTGTAGGGTGACCTTGTATTTATAGGCAAAAAGGGTGGAGGTTTAATTTGGTAACTCCCCATTAATTGTGTCAACTTCCATAAAAAGAGATTTTGCCTCATTTTATATGAAAATAAATCAAATTTAAATTTGAATTAGAACACATGTTTTTTAAAGGCCTAAACCTTCACGATTTTGACACGTGTCTGTTGCTGGGACCCACAATCGTAGAATTAAATTAATCAAAAATGTTTGACTTATTGACCAATCGGACGGTGATTAAACCATCATAAAATTTACGTGTCTACAGGAACAATGGCAATAATCTGAACTTTTTGACAGCTTTCTCTAATGGGAGTCAAAGCCAATCTCATGGCACATTTGCATATTGTTATTGTACTTTCTTTCATCTTGTGGAGACTCATAACCCATTCTCTCAAATTTCTACAAGATAATTGAGAGGATGGGAGCAAATGTGAGTTCTAAAATGAGAAGCGATAGAGTTTCAATAACCATCAATTTTTTTATATAAAAAGTAGTGAATTCACTTAGCCTTGACTTCTTCTTGGCATAGTAGGGTGTTAAACAAGGGATTTAAATCCTTGAGCAACATGTTATCTCGACCGGAAGGGATTGTGTAAGTAAATAAAGTAATTCAAGAAGAAGAATAATGCTATTATGAGGTCGATATTATAACTGTTATCATAAGCTCTCCTTCCTTTAAATTAGCACATTTTGGGCAAAATTAATACACAAATTACATTGTCACGTACTAAAGCGATCTCAATGTAAAAAAATCAACCCCAAATACCATAAAATAAATTATAGAAGATTATCAAAGATAAATAGTTTAATTTGGTCAAACTAAGTCAAAAGAAAGAGAATGTAAAAGTTTAACTCATTTGTGTGATCTGTTTTAAATGAATTTTAGTACAAAATATTGACCATATAATTCTCATACCATTCTCTTTCAAACGATTAGATGTGCGCTTCAATATTTGTATATGATCATCACCTCACTCATGAGGTGCAACTATTGTTTGGAGAGTGCTATTCTAGAGTTTGTACAGGAAAAAAAATTGAATAAGGTATCTCACTTTGAAACATTTCTTTGGAGATATACATTTCTCATCATAGCACAACGTTTAGGAAGGTCCTATGAATCTGATTTGAATCAAACATCAGTAAAAAAAACTAATTTATAATAATTTCTTATTTGAATTTAAAGCATCATTTTTTTATTATTAACGTTACCTTTATTTGAACTTAGAGCAAGACCGACTTATCTTCTATTCTTATCATGAATTATTCATGTTGATCGTTACTAAAATGAGAAGGCTTGTACAACATAATGTCATGTCTCGTCAATGGAGGTTGCCCTCACGCAGGTGTCACACAAGCGCTGAGGAGGACTCTGCATGACATTTTTGAATATGATTCTAGAATCTTTCAGAGTTCTAATAGTGTGTAAAATAGACAAACTTGTAATTGTTGTACATAAAATGTTTGTAAAATAGTGTGCAAAATAGAGAAACTTGTAATAGTTGCATAGAAAATGCTGTAATAGTTGTACAAAAAACTATGGAGCATTATAGGATTGTAGAAAGTCTTAGTAGTGTGAAGAATAGTTGTGACCAACTAAGTCTTGAGAATGAGTTGATAGCTTAGTAGAGAAGTGTGAGATCTATTCAATTTTAAATTTTATAATATTTTGAGTTTATAGAGAATTAGAATTAGCAATCTTTTCTTATCAAATGTTGGTGAAGAGCCGGCATGTAAATAAAAGCCATGATTATAAAACAGTCATCATAAATATCCACCTAGTCGCTATTGGTGGATATAAATGTATTTAGGCAATAGGCCAAAAATTTCATGTGCTTACCTTCACATTTATAAAAGTGAGCAATTTACCCTTCTTGTACCTATTATATTTTTGTATAACCATTTTACCATTCTATTATTTAAAAAAGAGGATATTTTTTTCAAGAAAAAAATTCCAAAATTAATTTCGGGAAAAAAAATTAAATATGCACAATTACTTAATAAAATTTTTTGAGAGAAGAAACGTTTTTTTATTTATTAAGTTATATCAATTTACGGGAAAAAAAATGCACAATTACATAATAAAAAATTTTAGATTTTTTTTTGTTTTCCTAAAAATTTTCTATTAGAAAGAGAAAGAATTTATGAAAATTAAATAATTCTTGAATAAAAATATGGAAATTATTACTATTATTATTATTATTCATATTTAGTGTTTTTTTTAAAACAATCTTTGAAATTTTTTTTCCTAAAAAAAACTCATTTTTTTTTATTAAGGTAAAAAAAAACTTAATATAAAAAAAAAACCCTTTCTTTCTAATGAAAAATTTTTTGGAGAAAAAAATTTCAAATTTTTTTATTATATAATTGTGTATTTTTATTTTATTTTTGTAAATTGATATAACTTACTATAAAAAAAACTCTCCTTTCAAAAAAAAATTATTAAGTAATTCTGCACATTTAATTTTTTTTGAAAAAAAAAAACCTTCTCTTTTCTTAACAGTAGAAAGGATAAAATGATTATAGTAAAAATATAATAAGTGCACGGTGGATAAATTGCTCATTTTTACATATGATAGTGTAATATGATCCGAAAAAATCGCAAGACAATTTTTTGCAAAACTGAATTTTTGCGAAGTATTTAAGTTATAAATGTATTTAAGGAACAAAAAGAAGTGGCTTTGACCTCTTGCAATCATTGTTGCCTTTTATGGTTCGTTTTCTAGATACTGCTTGTAAAAATAGGAAGAGGAAGTACTGATTATTGTGATTTATATTTATAGGGTTTACAATCCACCTTCACTCTCTCCTACATTAGGGTTTCGATTTTCTCTGAAAGATGCCCCAGAGGCATTCGAAGAACAACAATGACCTCGCCTTCTTCACATACGATGAGAAGCGAAAGCTCGGGTACGGAACTCAGAAGGAGAGGCTCGGCCGGGACTCAATCAAGCCATTTGACGCTTGTTGTCTCTGCTTGAAACCATTTATCGATCCGATGTGTTGCCAGAAAGGTCACGTCTTCTGTAAGGAGTGCATTCTTGAGTGCTTGTTGGCTCAGAAGAAAGACATTCAAAGGTCGGTTGCTTCTTGTTTGTTCTTTGGTACTTTACTGTGCCCGTTTTGATGACTTCTTATGGTGTAATAGACCAAACATATCTATCTTATTTTGAATCTATAGTTTAATTGAAATTTCTGTTTTGTCAGTCGAATAGCTCAAGCTCTAGCTCAAGTATAAGAATCTATATTTTTGGTGTGTAGTTATTAGGTAAAAATATGAACTTTTGTGGGATTAGAACATTAGATTAGGAATTGGGTTCTATATTTTGATAAATTTGGTTAATTAGGTTAAAAATTGAGACTTCTTTTTTATAAGAAAATTTTCGAATATCTCATGTTTGTTAGGATATGGTTGTAGTGCTTAGGAGACAATTGGTGTGATATTATGTTTTGTTTTGTAATTTAAATTGTGAACATGAATGCTTTGAGTTATTGATTTGGAATGTATACATGTTGAATTTTTTAATACGTCAGGGTTTGTGAATGAAGGAGCATTGTTTTTGGGACCTCAATGAAGTTATAAAAGTACTGTTGATTGCCCATCTATTGTTTTTATCTTATGATTTTGTATATAGATGATGATGGGTTGTTTCTGGTGCAGAGGATTGTGGAGAAGCATTTTCCAATTTGTGCCTTAAGAAATTTAAAAAGATGATGATGATAAAACACTTATGGGATGCCTTTAAATGCAATTGATCTGATGACAGTGAAGAAGGACTTTTAGAAAATGCGTAGACTTCAGGGAATAATAGATAGATGGGAGAACATTTTGCTACTTTTGCTTTTGCTTGAAAAATTAAAATCTGATAAGGAAATATTCACTATGAGTATGAATGTTTTCATTTGCAAATAAATAAAACATGGAAAGAATTGCTTATGTTGCCTCTTATGCCATATTTGGTGGGGGAAAAGTATTGATGGAAGAAAGAGGAGGGGAAGGAAACTGGAATTTCCCTTATCTTTTTTCTTTTTTACCATTTCACAAGTTAGTGTACAATGTTCACGCAATACTCCTTCCCTTTGTCATTTCCTTTCTACTCAATCAAATAATGTGAAGGAAAGACAGATGATTTAATACATTTAGACATTTAGTGCCTTCTCTAAAATTTTGGAACAGACACCGTGAACCAGTGTTATCAAAGGCTCTAGGCCCACTAAGGCGCTAAAGGTCCTTTGGAGCCTAGGCGCAAGGCAAGGCGCGAGCCTAAGTGAAGTGAGGTGCATAATTGAAAAGTCAAATTACTATAAAAGAATTCATATCTCATAATCAATATTTTTAAAAATTCATATCAAATATGAAAAAATAAATCCATCAACCATGGCATTCAAGAATTATAAAATGAAACAAAGTACAAAAAAAAAAAACAGCAGGAAATAGAAGGAAGATAGATAGATAGAGAGAGAGAGAGAGAGGGGACAACAAAAAAAGAAGAAAGAAAAAGAAAAACTTCTAAAAAAAACAGTACAAAATAATTTAGTACATGAGGATAGCATTCAGAGAGAGAAAAAAAAGAGAAAGAGAGAGAGGAAGTAGACAAAGAGAGAGAGAGAAGAAGAAGAGCATGTGTATATGATGATCCTCTCTGCAACTCTCTATGACGAAGGCTATTGGTATTGTGACGTAGGGATTTTGGCATCATGACGTGGGGTTTTGGTGTTGTTCACTTCTTGCGATCGTAATGGGCTTCTCTCTTCTTTTCTTTTGAACGAGACAAAACTCTCCTTTTTGAATTAGGAAAAAGGAAAAAGAAAATATCAGTTTGGCGCGCCTAGGCGCACCCGACTGACTTGTATAAGGTGCAGCCCAGGCGCGGGCGCGGGCGCGCCTAGTGAACAGCGCTGAGCTTGGGTTGACAACAAATGCAATCCTTGTGCTTGTGTGCACCTCGAGCCTAGGCGCGCCGTTAACAATACTGCGACGTGAACTTTTTTGTGCCCAATGGTATGTTAATACCGTTGTGGGCTGTGCAGTAACAATAACAATGCTGTTGTTACTTATAAAATAAATAACAATACTGCTTTTGCGTCTGTACTGTTTCAGTATGGGGGTTTTATTTAGGCGAGTGAGGGCAGATGATTTAATACTTTAATGTGCAGTAACCATAACAATAACAATCTTTGTTCATTTGTGTGCTATGTTTGGATGATTGAGAGAAGAAATGGCTAAGAATTTTCTATGTTGTCACGTTGTATTGTATTGTTTCCATACCCCATATCTGTGCTTCATTGCATATATGCTACCGAACCATGTGGATGGAATTAGTCATGTTCTTTATTTTTTCTCCCTGAAATAAAGTAATGCACGACATATAAAAAATGCACGCAGAATTGAATTTTTTAATGTTGTACAAATATCTTATCCTAGAAAGCATAGGCATGCAAACACTGGACATGTTCACGACATGACACAGACACACATCAAAACTGCAAATCTATTCTTAATCTTAAATTTTTGAACATGTCTTCTGTTGACATATTTTTGTTCTGGTTTCACAGATAGCTATGAGACTTGCAGTTTTATGTTACAATATTGATGCTATACTGTAAAATTTTCAAACTTATACCATGGTGTTAATGTTTCTGGGTAGTTAATTTTTAAAGTAGTCAAGATTGGTGGGATGCATGTAGAATATCCAAAATAGTTGAGGAAATTCTATTTTTCTCATTGATGGGATTGGGTATGTGCAAGGAAGAATAGCTGCTTAGAGGAAACCAAGTTTGCAATTTACTTTGGTGACTTGATTGTTTTCTCTGTACAATTTTCAACTACTCCGAGATGAAGTTCAGAGGGCCTGTGGCCCCATATCAGAGACTACAAGTGTAATATATATATATATATATATATATATATGTCTGGGTGTGTGTGTATATTTTTTGGTAAATTACTACAAGAGAAATATTTCTTGGTGAATTTTAACTTTTGATGTTTAAAGCAAAAAGGAAATATCTTTTGCAGGTACCTTTTTATCTATTTTTTGCAATTACGAATCATAACACTATTACGGAGATAAGTTAGTGTAGGGAAATTAAACAATAAAGCCCATAATATTTCAAGGAAATATAGATATAGATGGAACCAGATAGATATAGAAGGAACTATTCTGCAACCTGCCCACCTCAAACGCATGTGCTGTGAATAGAACCTCGAACTCAGTTTCTCATTTATTATGTCAATATGTGCTGAGAGAGATGTTCTATATTCCTTGGCAGGAAGCTGGCTGCCCATGCTGCTCAGCAGAAGCAAGAAAAAGAAGAGGAAGAGGAGAAGTTAACGCTGCAGAAAGCCAGAGAGCTTGATGCATTTGATCAGCAAAACCATGGTGCAGTACCACAATACAATGATAAGAACTACAATAGAGACAAGAATGGCTTCCATGGGGCGAACAGTGTGAAGGCTACTTCTTACGAAGAGGAAGCACTCAGAACCATGAAAGCATTTTGGCTGCCCTCTGCTACACCAGAAGCCTCTGTTAAAGTACAGGCTCCATCTACAAATACAACTTGTCCAGAAGGCAATGAAAAGCTTAAGCTGAAGACCCTCTTTCCAATCTACTACACAGAAGACACCACAGAACAGAAATCTAAGTCTCTTGATAAGACCCTCATCTGTCCCAGTTGCAAGGTCACTCTGACAAACACACTGTCGCTTGTGGCCCTGAGCTCCTGTGGGCATGTCTTCTGCAAGAAGTGTGCAGATAAGTTCATGGCTGTTGATAAGGTTTGTTTGGTCTGCAACAAGGGATGCAAAGAGAGGAATTTGGTGTGTTTATCAAAAGGAGGGACAGGCTTTGCTGGCCATGGAGATCAACTTGAAGCAAGAGACTTCAAGCATTTGGGAAGTGGGAGTGGATTGGGTCTGGTGAGGCCTGCAATGAAGACTTGAGGTCACACAGAGACAATTGTGCACTGATTTCCTTTAATTGATTTTCCGTCAGTTGCACCTTCTAGATACTTGTTAGCATGGTCTTCTGTAAGATACAAATGTGAAAGCATCCTTGTACTCTTTTTTTAAAAAAAAAAAAAAAAATCCTTGTACTGGAAAGTACATGGTGTAGGCGACAATTGTTTCAAATTCTTGTTTTTAATGGATTATCTATTCTCTCTTTCTCGAGTTGTGGCCACGCCCTTCTATTTTGTAATCTCATTGTTGAAACTAATTGTTTATATAACTAGTGTTCATAACCAGTGCTCAAGAGGTGTTCAAAATGATGGTTGTCTGAGTTGTATCAGACCTTAACGTCTGTCTGAATGCAAAAAATTTTGTGTAATTTTCTTGGATATCATTGCCGAATAAACGAAATGTTGGCTTCAACTACTCCGAGGTGAAGTTCAGAGGGCCTGTTGCCCCATATCAGAGACTAGTGTAGTCTCTCTCTCTCTCTCTCTGGGTGTGTGTGTATATTTTTCGGTAAATTACTACAAGAGAATATATCTTGGTGAATTTTAACTTTGATGTTTAAAGCAAAAAGGAAATGTCTTTAAAGCCCATAATGTTTGATGGAAAGACAGATATAGATGGAACCATTCTGCTAACTGCCCACCTCAAATGCATGTGGAGGGTCTTGTACTCGTAATAGAGGGCAGACATCACCGCCAAACAATTATTAAGCTTTTGAGTTGGATGACAAACGCTCCATCTGTTTTAAGTGGTATTAGAGCAAACTCAATTTCTTAATTCTCAATGCACATTTCTGGGTGTAAGTGTTGTATTAGAGCAAACTCAGTTTCTTAATCCTCAATGCACATTTCTGGGTAGGCAGGGTAGGTCTCGACCAGTTCAGCTGTAGTGGTATTTTTTTGCACTTCACACTTCTTTTATTGTTTAACAAAACAATGACCTTATATTCAGTGAATTTGATTACCTATAGGAAAGAAACAAAAAGAATCGTTTTAGGCCTCAAATTAATTTTGGCATGTGCCTATTTAATTTTTTCCAGACAGAAATTAAGGGTATGGACTAGAACTTTTTGGTCATACTGCTTACAAGTTACAGGATTCAAGCGCAGCACAAGCTCACTGAGAGAACCCTTATCATAGATTTTAATATGTAAATCTCATTTAATATTGTTGAGACTTAAAACCAATATTACACAGTATAAGATCTCTTGAAATCATTTATTACAAATGAAATAAATATATACCACGGATGAAGCTAGGATTTCATTTCAGGGGCGATGTTGAAGAATAATAAAAATGTTTTTAACAAAATAATAAATATAAGAACTCATTATTGATTGATACTATTTTTATTTATTACATTTACAATTGTCTTAGATGGATTTTTATATCAAACAATATTTTCATACATCTCAAAGAGAAAAACTAGGTATATTTAAGTAAAAACAATTATACAAAATAAAACGAATTCAAATATTTGTGTGCGTTCTAGTGTAACATTATTTTCATACATCTGAAAGAGAAACTATATTCATACATCTCAAAGAGAAAAATTGAGTATATTTAAGTAAAACAATTATACATAATAAAAAAAATTCAAATATTTGTGTGTGTTCTAGTGTATCATTATCCTCTCTTATATCGAGAACTATGAGGAATTTTTCAACGAGTCAAATTAGTTAATACTCTACAAACCTAGAAAACCCTTGCTTGCAATAATTAAAAATTAATGAACTAAACTTGTCTTTGGATTGAGAATTTCAACTATTTTTAGTTAGATTCTTTAAATAAAAACTAATTGATAATTAGTTTGAACGAAATAAATAAGGAAATTGTGCTTTGCAATGAGTCATTCACATTTTTCTAATAGGTGTTACGAGTGTATATTCATGATTTTCATGTATAATTGTGAATGATACTTCCCCCTTTCTTCCCAAAATTGTCTGTCATTCAGTGCTCTTCATATATATATACATATATAGACATTTGTCAATAGTACCAATTGTTAAATAATGAATTGGTTTAAAGGTCAAATCAATGGAGCTAAGTGGGGGCTTATGGGAAACTGCCCCCTCAAATGTTAATCCATTTTGTCCCTTTAAATTTTAAATTTTTTTAATTTTGTATATATATAAAATTATAGAATTCTAAAACCACCCCAACCAAAATGGCCTAAATCTTTAGCCCCTAATTTAAAATCTCTCTCTTGTCACTGAAAACGTCCAATCTCCATCTTTAATAGTCTCTTTTCCTACACTACACGAATCCCTTCTAGTTATTTTAGGATCACAATGACCTCTAATAAGGTACGAAAAAGATTAAAATAAAGTATCATTCTACTTTTCTTTTATTATATGTGATAAATGATCAAAATCATGAATATATATATATATATATATATATATATATATATATGTTAGAAAAATGTGAAGACCTATTTTGTAAAGTGCGCAATTCTTTTATTTATTTGGTTTAATGTCACTATCAATTAGTTTTTATTTTAGCACCTAATTGATAAGAGTTCAAGTTTCCAATATAAAATTTCATTCATTAATTTTTAGTTATTGCAAGGGAAGACTATATAGGTTTGTTGAGTATTAATTAACATTTTGATTTATTGAAAAATTCTTAATAATATTTATTGTAAGAGAGAATAAGGGATAAACTAGAATACATGCACACATCTGAATTTGTTTGCTTGTTTAATTGTGTTACTTAAATGTACATAGTTTTTTCTTTAATTTTATGGTTTTGCTTAATATAAAATATCATCGAATCCAATTGCAAATGTAATAAACCGAAATAATATTATCAATCAATATGTTTTTAAGTTTATTATTTTGTTCCCCCCCACTGAATTACTGGCTCTTGTCACTTAGTCAAATGATATTGTTTGATAATTACAAGATCCTAATTTTCAAAATTTGTAGGACATTATATTGAGATGCTTTTTGATCTTATAAGATCAACTATGAATTCTTATCTATAATTATAAGTTTGAGTCATATAATGACCATTTATTGACTTGTCAGTGAATCGAATTTTGATTCGATAACTCAGATATTGATTAAATATTTAATTCGATAATTTGTTAATGATCCCAATTCAATATTAATCAATTTAGTTGACAAATTGGATATGGATTATGGTCAATCCGACCTTATAATAATTTGATCTGATCAAATATAATATATAATATGCTATACACATATTATTTATCATTCAATTGGTGTGCATTAATAAAAAACATTGTTTACACAGTAGTTCATTATATATAGAATTGAAAATTTTAGTTATTTTAATTTTTCTTTATTTTTTTTTAATATCTTTCCCTTTATTTAAGAATCAAATATGTGACGTTCTACATTATCTGGACAGAGAAGTTGATGACACTTATATGTTTGTACACCTCTACTAAGAATAGAGTTTACAAAAGGAACAATATTTACACGGTACGAGTGTATCTTATTGACGGATAGTATTACATCCGATCCTCCCGAAAATAAGGAGAAGGTGCAGAAACTCATGTTGCTTCCCTTCACTTAATTCTTGCCTCCATCTAGAACCATAACTCGTAGGTAAGTAATCAACCTTTGTGCCCTTCCGTACTATAGTACGTATCTTAGATTTTTAGTCCTGGAAAAACAAATCTATTATTGTCGAAACAAATTACAACAGACTCACACCCACTCCACTCAGACAAGAACTTGATGCGGAACACCTCAGGCTTACTATTGCAACTACCTCGTTTGTTCGATGTGCAGAACGTGATAAAATATTATGTAATAGTGTCGTTGTTGTTTTACACTTCTACAAAAGAAAATTTATAAGAACCTACAAATACTCTACTAAAATTAATAAAGCGGTGAGTATGGGTCGAACCTACAGAAATTGCGTTGGTTTTGTTGTTAAGTTATCAAGACCTTATCTAATTTAATTCAAAGAGAATTTGTTTTATTTTTAATTCTAAGGTGCTGAAATTAAATGACATAAATGAATAATATATACTAGAGAGAGTCTTGGAAACTGACTTCACCACTAACCTTCTGACAATGACAATTGTACTAATTTGAGACGTTTAATCTATGCATTCAGAAAAGAATGGCTACAAGCCCAATTCAATTCTATTAAGAGAATTCATTCAACATACAATTAAGCATAACTCGTCTTCACTTAGCATGGCCTATACATCTGACTAACTAATGATATGATAACCCATCTTCGCTTAGTACGAATTATTAAAATTCTAAGTTGAACGATATGTGAAAACTATTGTATAACCCGTCTTAACAAAATCACAGAAGTTGAAAAGAACCAAACCCTAATCATGCAAACTTACGTTCATTCTACAAGAACAAGATTCAATATGCAATGAAATAATTCATTAAAATTCAAACCAACAGCACAACTATTGTTTATGTCTTGGTTATCCAATCAATGCGCAAATTAAATCGTTCCCAAATAAATATACAATAAAACATTAAAAGACAGGTTAGGGTTACGTCATTTTCCTGGAATGGTGTTTAGCCTCTCATGATCGAAGGTCCAGGTTTAAACGATGATGAAATCACCATCTTTTTTCCCGTATCGTCACGAATAGCCTCTATATATCTCTCTCTGTTTCTTTCCTCCAGAATACCTAGTTTTCTTTCCTTTCTCCCCTTTTTCTTTGCGAAGAAAACACAAACGGGACATCTCTTCTCCCAAAGTGGCAAATGCGTATAAGAAAATGTCACATGCGCCTCAAAAAGTGGCATTTGCTTCCAAAAAGTGGCAGCTGCGCAAATAGGGCAGAAATGTGCCATAAACGTTCGTTTTAGAAAATTTTCGTGAGTTACAAAAATGTACAGAATTGAATTTCTTTCAACCTACGATAGTTTGGGTCATTTTGATAATCGTGTATGGAGTTATAGTCTGAATACCAAAACGAGTTCAGAACTTTTTAGGCTTGAATTGGCCCAATCTTCAATATGAATAGGCCCGTGCTCCTTTGCTTTATTTAAATTCATTTTCAGCCCATTTATTCAGTCCATTTAGTTTGGATCTTCAATATAAATATATCTCATGGATCAAACTTCAACTTCCTACTAAAATAGTACCATCTGTAGCCCGATTGCATCATTATTAATCAGAAATACCCTTAATCACCTGAAATCATAAAAAGATTAAAATTATTAATAAAAACAGTAAATAAATATTACTAAGACACTAATTCATATAATTTTAGGGGCATTAAATGTGCAACATTCACTGCTTATCATCATCCAATTGCTGTAGATTCCCGACTAACATCAATATCCTTGCAGAGGGTAACTAGAATAATACGAACACTTAGCAAGTATTCTGTTATCTTCATAACACAATCTTCTTTTTCTTCTTCACCAACAAATAGTTGTAGAATAAACCAATCCAGTAACTTGATTAAGAAAAAATCTTTGAAACAGTTTTCGAACAGTTAATCAAATAAAGAGAGAAATCCTAAATCACTTAGTGAATATGTGTATGCTTTAAAAAATATAAATAAAGAATAAGAGGAAAAAATTATTTACTAGAAAAACATCTCAATGCTTTCTCTCCCTAGAATATGAATTTCTTGTCTGTTGAAAGCGTAATGAGAGAGAAACCATATGAGGTTTTTATAGAGATCAAAAACTCTAATTTTTCTTGAAAAATAAGCTAAAAATCAATAGGAAACAAGTCTCAACGTTTTAGGAAAGTTCAGGTCAAATTCGGGTTAAAATAGGACTCCACAGGACAAATTTCGCCAGAGCAGAAGTCTTGGACCGGTCCAAACTTTTGTTTGTCATAAATTAACATCCTGAGACCTCTTGGATCGGTCCATGTTTGAGCTCGATCGATCCAACCTTGAATATTTAAGCAATTTGCTAAAAAGTCCCTCTATTCAAGGTCAGAACCTCCCAATTTGAAATATATAAATGTATTCTCACTACTTTACCTAGACTACGTGACTCTTATATGTGATCAACGATGTCCTCATGCACTCGAAACCATCTCGAAACTTCAATCGATTGAATCTTCATTTAGACCATTGATGACTTCTTCCGAAGATTCAAGTTTCATCATTTGAATAACATTTTTGCATGGTTGGTGTAAAACTTCATGCTCACTCTAAGACTTCAATTACATAATCAATGATAAGAATATAAAGTAATGATTACAACTCGATCATGTTTGATTTTGTTACCAAAGATTGCCAAATACAAAAATATATGTCACAATCATATCCCTTACAATAATAATAAGTTCCTATTAATGCTTTCATTTTGTAATTTGTATTAAAAGTTTCTCTTTATTTTAATTAAAATAACATTGCAATCCGTAAATGCTTCTTTTATATAATTTAGAGTTGATATATCACAATAAAAATATGCATGAAACGATATAATTTTTGTATAGTTCTTTAATATATTTTTTTTTTGATAGTTTTAAGATTAAAGATAGAAGCAGCTACATTACAAATAATTTACAAGCGTCTTTTAGACTCCCTTTTGTTGGATGGAATTTTGTACTGGAAAACAAAAATGAAATGAGTGAAAGGAAAATAAATTTTTTATCGTGTATTTGATTATCAAGAAAATTTTAAAAAATTACCATTTTATGTTTTGAATAGCATGATACTTACCATAAATGAAAGGACATTATCGTAATTTCATAAAACTTTCTCAAAAAATCAAAAAAATTATGTGTTTTTTATAAGAAAACCTTATGAGAAAATTAGGTGGTTACGAAAAATAATTTTCTCTCAAAATTTTCCTTTTCTTGCTAATCATATGTTTAAGGTGTTCACAAATTTTCTATTTTATTTATTTATTTACTATTTTCATCTAACAGAATGGAGCCTTGAAATCTAGACGGGAGGAGAATGGAGATAATACGAAGCAGTAAAATTATTGTATAACAAACAAAGCAAACTCTCCTCTAAGGTTGAGAGTTCGAGTTACACAATGTGGTAAGTTTGTGTTTTCTTAAATTTTGGAGAAAATAAGAGAAAGAAAAGTAAAGCAAAGGTCTAATAAAAGAATTTGAGAGAGGGATACTAATAAAGTATAAGATTATTCTAATACTGTAATGTAAAGGAGATATAATTTTTTTTTTAAGGTTAAGCAAGTATATAAATATTGTATTATTTTGTAACAACTGACCAAGTATTGACCTGAGGCCACTATGAAACATAAATAACTTAACGCAAACCCCGAAAAGGAAGCCCAATATTATGCAACAAAGTCCATAAGTTAAAAGAGAGAGAAAATATAAGTAACAAAAAAGCTTCCGACCTGCCGGATTCGAACCAGCGACCTAAGGATATCTATCAGGTATGACCCCACTACAGTCCTCCGCTCTACCAACTGAGCTAAGGTCGGTTTGTGTTTTGGTATTCAATTAAAATTTTAATTAACGTTGGTTCTTATTTAAGCAGACTTTATTAACCCGATCTTGCCATGAACTGAAAAAAGATAAAAGAAAAAAAAATCCTTTTTATAGAAATCTATTTATAGAAACTATGTTAAAAAAACATCATATAGAGTGGACAAGAAAAAGGAAAGTTACTTCCCTTCTTGTTCTAAGCAATAGATAAATAAAATAGTTATTATTAACCACGCATGAGAATGTTTAGAGGGTGCAGAATGTTTATAGAGTACTTCTAAGTTCTAACACGAGTAATTCATAAAAAAAAACCACTAAAAAATGACCTGATTACAATAGAAATTATGTTCAAGGAATACTATATATATAAATGGAAAAGAAATTATTTAAAAATTGAACTTGTAAACTAGTTATAAATTAGGGTTACATGGGATGCATTTGGTGGAAACCAGGCTACGTTTGCGAGAGTTGGGAGATCCGAATTTTACTACTTAAGTTGTTAGGAAGTAAAGAAGATAAGTATCATCCCACAGATATTTATTTATTTTTCCATTTTTTTTTGAAATTTTGAATTAAAGATTCTAATCAATGTTGACTTCTTCATTACTCGCTCTCTTGTCTCTCTCTACACATCTACCCGTTTTCAATTTTTGAAGCAAAGAATTCTAATCACAATAGACTTCTTCTCTCATCAGTCACTCATTGTCGACCCTCTCTACACATACCTTCTTCCTCTTGTCTTCTTCTTCCCTCATCCTTAATTTTTTTTACTTTTTTTTTGTCTCTAGCTCTCTCCCTTCTTTCCCCTCTCTCCTTTCATTCTCTGTGTAATAAATATATATATAATACAATAGTAATACACCCATGAATAATATTTTATCTTCCGCTTTAAAAGAGGTTGATTATGACCAAGATGATGAGCATGTTACTCTTTCACTCTCAACAATACCTAGTAATTCACAAGTACAAACACCATCACAAGATGTTCCATCTTCTATACCATCAAAGCTACCTCAACCAGCATGGTTATCATTGTCACCACCATTCCCACCGCAAAAGTCACTTGTACTTCAACCTCACACATCTCATCATCAAGATGGTGCCGGTCCATCACGAGTGTCAGGCACTCGAAGGTCCCCGGTTCGGACTCTCAGACCGGGGAAGACTGAAACCATAGCTGCACCATACCCATGGGCAACCACAAAGCGTGCCGTGGTGCATAGTCTAGACTATCTCTTGTCAAATGGTGTCAATAGCATTAGTGGTGAAGTGCAATGCAAGAGGTGTGAGAAACACTACGAGATTGAATATGATTTGCAACAAAAGTTCATGGAAGTTGCATCATTCATATCGAAGAACAAGCACATGATGCACGATCGCGCACCGGCTATTTGGATGAATCCCACTCTCCCAGATTGTAACTCTTGTGGGCAGAATAATTGTGTGAAGCCTATTCTTTCCAAGAAGAAATCCATTAACTGGTTGTTCTTGTTGTTGGGACAAATGCTTGGATGCTGCAAACTTGCTGAATTGAGGTACTTTTGCAAGCATACCAAGAATCATAGGACGGGTGCCAAAGATCGTGTTCTTTATCTCACTTATCTTGGCTTATGCAAGCAACTTGTTCCAGACGAACTTTTTAATTAATCAGGTATATATATTCATTTCTTTATCTCATTAATTAAGCAACTAACTAACATATATATATATATATATATATATATATATATATATATATATATATATATATATCAGGTTTTATGGTCTAAGTTTTAGTTGTTAAAATTGTTTATTTTAATGGTTCAATTAAATTCCTGTGCAGCTTGTGTGGAGGGCGAAGAAGGCCTCCTTCTGGGGGTGAGCCATTAGTGAGATACTACTATGGAAGCCCTAGAATTCTAATCTTGTGTCAGGACTTGTGGGCCAAAGGACAGTATCATGTAGACAGTTTCTATGGAGCGCATGCCTCCAAAAAGGTAACAGAAGCCTTAGGCTGGACGTAGATTGGCTCTTGAGTGCGAGTGCAAGGACAGAAGGAGCTTGACTGCAAGGTCCATCCGTCGAGCAGGGATGAAAGTCGAACTTAGTGATCCAATTGTACCGAATGGAAGGGCCATGGATTAAAGTATTTAGGGATAACAGGTCTATCTTCCCCAAGAGTTCACATCGACGGGAAGGTTGACACCACAGAAGAGTTGGATCCAATACTTTATTGAATACTTCTATTTTGCTCCCCACAAGTTCTAGTCTTAATAAGAATGCTTGTTTTTATTGTTATGATATGAGTATACCATGTCTCTTGAAAAACTAATGGATCAAACATCATCTTCTGTTGTCTAAAATCATACTTCTTCAAATTGTCTCTCAAAAATTAATTTGTTTATTTTTATGCATGTGTGATCATTGGCAAATTGCAGATTTTGCAATTTTTCTTTTCCCTATTGGAGACAGATGTTATGAATTATTTAAAGGGGCAATGGAGCATAGGACAATGCCAATATCAACTTGATATGAAAATGAATATGAAGATGGTGGAAGCTCCCCAGAGTTGTTAGTGATCCTTGTGCTTATTCTAGTTTTGGGGCTTCAACAAGTTTCAAGACAATTATTTCGAGTCTGAAATTAATTGTGTTAAACCATATCTACAGTACACTACGACAGAGAGAAGCAGACTCCAACTATGTTATTTTTGTTGCATTTTAATGGATGCGTTTTTACCATGATATACCATATGTAAGAGATTTAACACATCTTCCAGAAGTTATGAGTTGTGCATATTAATACTGCAATCATAACAAACACAAGACTATCTTTTGCATGACAAGTGATCAAATACAAAACTATGCAATAGTTATAATCTGAGATTTTATTAGGTCCCTATATAGAATTAATCTTATTTGGCATTTTCTTATAGGATTTGTACATACGTTGCCTAAAGTTCTTGGAAGGTTGAAGTGACTTTTTTTTTTTCCATTCTTTTGAATTAGCGACATTGAAATTGAACATTGTTGTTTGATTATTTATCAAAAGGGTATATTACTATGACCTTCCCTGAAACTTTGCCTAATTATCCTTGAATTAAAATTTTAAAAATATGATAGCCAACCTTTCCTCAAATTTGGTTGACTTTACTTCCAACCATTTATTTTTGCACAAAAGTATTATAACTTGAGGATACACTACAAGAAAACATATTTTTTTTCCCATGGACCATTTACTACGGTTTTAATTTCATAGTAAATAGTAAGGTATTTGCTACGTGATATTTACTACAGAGCTAATTTTGTAGCAAATAGTAAGATATTTACTATGAAAAATTAATTTTGTAGTATATACTATTATAATTGTATATTAAATGTGATTTTGTTTAATGGATCGTTAGTCTGACAAGAATGTCAGAGCAAGTTTGCAAAAAAATTAATTTGAGGGTAATTAAACCAAATCTCAGAAGATGTCAAAGTAATTTACCCATTTCAAATTAGGGATTTTAGTTCTTAGCTTGTGTTTAGGATGTCGATCCTCTCCAATACACATGCATTCCAGTGCATTAGAACGGTGAAAATCACTCCACTAGCATGGGTCAAAACGAGCTTAAGTCTTACATGCTAGGTGTCACAGAGGTCAATTTGAACACCAAATTTGTGCCTCTGTGATGGCACTAGGGTAGCCATCGTCTTCCTCCGCCTTAGTCTCAGCAAACACACTTGATGTATGAGGACACACACCAAGTCACTCCTACACACAAGAAGATTATGTAGGAAAGAAAGGAACAAAACACACACAATTTACAGAAGTCTTACGACTTCCAACCTTTATATTATTAACACAAAAATAATACAAAGAAATATGGCCAAGACCTACACTAGACTTCTCTCCCAAAGTGTATAGCTCTCAACTATTCTTTCACTATGAAATTCTTTTTTCTTCTCTTGCTCACTACAATGCCCACCAAGAGGTATTTATAAGCACTCACAAAATTTTCTATTCAACCCACTAACTTTGTGGATGACACCCCCATCCACTTAGGATTGTGTTGGCATCACCCAACACATGCCAACTTGTCTTAGTGTTTGCTACCATTAAACCACTCTCCCTCACTTTTAGCAACAAGTGGAAAATGTGGTAGACTTTTGTGTGTTGGCAAGCCAAGAGGTTGCCACCTTGCACAATTAGTTGCTAGTCTTTCCCACCTTCCCATAATATAGCTATATATATGGAATGTGGATGACAACACTTTAGCACACTTTTATATTGTTGGACCCTTCCATTGCTTGCCAAGTGTCATTGTAGTTGCCACACACTAGCAATGTGTTGTCAGCCTTTAGAATGTGCCACTTGTCCCGCCAAGTGTCAACCAATGCCTTTAACCATTCCTAGCTAAGCCATGTTTATCCACATTTAATTTTAGCTAACCCAATTAGTACTCAACACAAGCCCTTATTATGTGGTTAATATCATTGCCCACATTTTGACTAAGTCCAAACTATGTCAATGAGTTTGCTACTGCCTTGATCTGTCAGTGCATTTAGCTTATACCACAAGCCAATTTTACCACCGTGCCGTGCCCACAGGGGCTAGACAAGTCACATACAAATGCCAACCTTTGTTTTGATTTAGCCATGTCTTGACCTATTGGTGCATGGTCTGAGCCATGCCCACCAATTTCATGGTCATGTCTACCGTGATGCGCCCTTGGGGCTTGAGCTGTTATAAAGAGCCACCACCTTGCCAAAGCAATTTTGCACGCCCATGGGTCCATATGCATGTGGCTTTCCTGCCACATGCACAGTTTGGGGTGCACTAAACAGTGTCACCTACCAATGAGGTTCCTTTCGTTGAACCGTCAAGTGCTAACACTTTTGGTGTGGTGCATCATCATGCCGAAAGCATGTTTGGCATGCTCACAATGCAAAACGAACATTAAATGTTTATATTTACAAAGATGCCACTGTAGCACGATGTGGCATACTGACAACCTTCTGCACCTACGAACTGTTGTCAAGGGCCTAACCATGGGCATGCCATGACATAGCCTTGTGCGAGACAGAATGTTAAGGATCTAACACTAGGGGTGGTGTGATCCTTATAATCTCTCGTGCATTTAGAACCCACATGTTTATCTCCAGATGTGGCTTGGCTTTAGGTGCCAATGAAATGTGATTATAAAGTGCACGTACTAAAAAACCTTGTAATACCCCATAAATTTTGAGGATATTTAAATTGGGTTCCAATTATTTAATTGAGTTTTATTTATTTATTATTATTTAGTTGGGTGTTAATTATTTAAATGGTTTGAGTTAAAATTTTGTCAATGCATTTTTTTTGTTTAATATGGATGTTTGAATTGTTGCTAAGTGTTAATTGTTTTAAGTGTGTGTGAAATATTTGTTTTAAATGTAATTTTTCTTTCAAATAAAATATATGAAATTTTGGGCCGCATGTCCTTTAATTTTTATCAGGCTGGGCTAGACTGTTGGGTTGGGCTATATATATATATATATATAGGTGGGGTAAGTATTTTATATTTATTAATATAATTATTTGAGAATTTTTATTTTAGTTTTCTAGAAAGAAAATTAAAATAAAATAAAAAGAAAAAGGGATTAGGGTTTCTGTCGTTTACACGTATAGAGACCAAAAGAGCGTAGACGAAAGAGAAAAGAGAGAAAATGAGCGATTCATCGAGACGAGTTCTTGTTTGTCAAAAAGGCAAGTTCGAACTTTTCTCTTTCCCTTTAAATCGTAAACATAGATTATATATATATATATATATATTTATTATGTATATATATTGCTTGTATACACATATTCATGTATTTAATTGTGAAATTGTATGATTATGCATGCTAAAGAAAATTCTGTGGATTAAACATGAAGAATCTGGGAGTTTGGTACTGCTATAGGGTATTTTTTCATATGTATATGCATGTATATATGACTATATATATCTATATATGAACATGAAATTGGGTTTATTGTATTCATCATTTTTTAGGATTTTTGTTTCGATTAATAGGTAGATCTTGCTTCCCGGGATAATCCTTGAAAATTTGGTTGTGAACTGTTGGATAGATTGACGAAAATTTGAGTTTGAAATTTTAAAATTTTAAAACTTAAATTTGATCATTTTTTATTTAGGCCGCGAGAGGGGGTGATTTTGATACTATTGCGTAGCTTAGATCGAGACGAGTTCAATGGTATATTCATACGCGAGTTTTGGTGACAGGAGTTGGCCGGAATAAGGCCGAAAAAACGCTGCCATTGTTGTGCGCACCTGCTGGAGAAAGTAACAAGGAAAGAAAAAAGAATAAGGAAGAAAAAAGGGGGGGCACGCGCCCCACCTGCGCGTGGGGGCACGTGCGTCGCCTCCCGGGGACTGGAAAAGGTCAGTTGGGTCCCACTCGCCAGGCCCACCCACTAGTCCCAATCTAGAATATTTTAATATTTTTTTATTTATTTTTCAAATTGATTTTAAATTGAAAAAATAGGAAAAATAATTTTTTAAATTACTTTTAAATTCCAGAAAATTTCTTAAAAATTTATGTAATCTTTTAGGGGCATAATATTCTTGGGTTTTAAATTTCGAGTTAAAATGAGGTTCACTTGTTGCTAAAATAATATAAAAAATGTGCCTCAAAACTAGATTTTTATTTTCTTTTATTTTGAAAATATTTTAAAATTTTTCAAAAAATTCTAAAAAAAATTGGATAACTTTTTAGGGACAGAATACACTTGGGTTTTAAATTTCAAGTGAAAATGAGTTTCTCTCGTGATTAAATTAGTTTTAAAAGTATGTCTCAAAATTGGGTTTTCATTTTTTTTATTTGCAAAATATTTTTAAATTTATGAAATTTTTTAGAAAATTCCAGAATGATTTTAGGAACATAATAGGCCCGAAAACCGAGATTAGAGATAGGTTTAGACTCATTCGATGATTTAGTTACATAGAGCTTTGTTTATGTGTTTGTTCATATACTTTATGGTTATATTATTTTTCCTTCTTTAATTGTATTATTTGAAATCATAACTGTTCATGATATACTTGATATAAGTTTAATTATGTATGAGTTATTGTGGTGATTGAACTTCTGTTAGATTAAATTAATGTGCTAAATAGATTAGGTCTTTTTGTTTTGGTTTAATAGGTTAGTTGTAAAGGCGTGTAAGGATTGCTAGGGGGCATGTCAGGATTGCCAATACCCAATAAGGTATCTAGGGAGACATATAAAGATTGTTAGGGGGCATGTCAGGATTGCCAATACCTAATAAGGTATTTGAGGATAGTACATGAGACATGTAAGGATTGTCTAGGATTAATAGGGTATTATATTTTTGTGCCTTTGATTTTGAACTTAGATAATAGGTTCAAAATTTGTGTGATAGAAGTTGAATTGGGATGGTATATAGGACGATGTCTATTTTAGAGACATGAGATAAATAAAAAAATGATTTCTATCTATTTTTATATACTTGTTGTCCCTCGTATAGAGGGTATGTTTACCGATTATCTGATTGGGCTGTAGTAGAGAGAACTTGCTCGTGAGTTTAACCCACTTTGTTGGTATTTCAGGTCACAGGTCGGTTACACCGCAAGGATAGAGTCTTGGGTTGGTTGATTGTGGCAAGCATCTCCTCTCATCAGTTTTCAGAGTAAGAACCTATTTTCTTTTTCATGTTTAGCATATGAACTTTCTTGAGACATTGGTTGTTCGGTTATTTAATTTATAGTAGTAACTCTTGTTGAACCAAGGTTTCCAACCAAAGTTATCTTAGTTATTTTGATGATAACAAAACATTGTGAGTGTTAGGATTTAATGTCTACTTGAGTTTGTGTTGAAACAGGTTACGTTATAACAAGACTCAAAGTAAGACAAGAGGATCATGACACATTACAAAGGTATCCAAAGCTCACATTGATATTTCCCATATATGTTCAAAAGCTTATATCAAGGACATGAGAAAATGATGAAGACAATAATATCAAAGAAAGAAGACTTCACCCAATGCACATAAAGATCAATGAAGATATTAAAGATTATGTAGTTTAGTTTTGGTGAGTGTATAGGTAATCTTTGTAAAATTACTTTGATGTTCTCACTTGAAAGCTTTAGGACCAATGCATATCATTCATATAATTCATAAGTCCTTATAGCATAAATAATAGGCCATGAACTTCATTTATAACATCATGAGGCCCTTACTAAGGTTGAGTTAGTTCAAGCTTTCATAAGCTTTGAAAGAACTCAATTATTAAGTCATAACTAGAACCATATTTTTCACTCATATAATTTGGAATGGTCTATAGGAATTAGAACAATAAGACTTGGATCAAATTGATCCATAAGGAATTTTTTGACTTGAGTTGGTATAAACGTTTTATATCTTTTGAAGAACTCAATTTTATGATAGGATCATGCATTCACATTCATATCATTTCTTGATCACTAAAATTCATGAAAAAGGTCTTGATCTTTACATATTGACATCCTGAGACCATACATGCTCATAAGTCCTAACATTTGCTTTGAAATCTGACTCTTTAAATGTTAGAGGACTTTGAGGTGCCTCAAACTTGACTTTGAGCCGCCTCAAACTTGACTTTGAGCCACCTCAAAGTTACAGAAAGAATTAGATCATTTGAGAAGGCTTTTTGAAGCGCCTCAAACTCACTTTGAGCCACATCAAACTCATTTCGAGCCACCTCAAAATTTTGAGGCGCCTCAAATTGCACTTTGAGTCACCTCAAAGTTTATGAGACGTCTCAAACTCATTTTGAGGTGCCTCAAAGATGCTGGATCTGAATCTAATGGCTTGTTTAGATCATTTAATGCTCCCAAGAACCTTCAACAACTTTAAAACGATCATATTTCTTAAAGGGGCTATAAATACACCTTGTATGTGTATTTTTTAGATGTGAGAGACCACTACACCCATAATTGATCATCCATTGTTGGTTTAATCTATCCTTAAGCTTAGAATTCATATTCTATAGAGACAGTCACTACACTTGACCATATTCTTCCAAAGATCAATCTAGTTGTGGTATTTCATTCATCATTCTAGAGTTGAGCATTCTTATTGATTCATCAATTGTAACTCTAGATTTGAGAGAGCTTTGAATTTGTATATCTTGTTTATTTGAGAGACACTTATTGTACACAAATTTCTTATTCTTGAGAGAAGAAGACCAAGAGGTTCTCTTGGCATGAGTAGCTTGAAGAAGCTTTGTAAGGATTTTTCTCCAAGCCCGAAAAAGAGAAAGGTTCATTCTCTACCTTAAAAGGAGAAGGATTGGGTAACGCTCTCCACCCTTTAGAGTGAACAATGGTTATCTCTTAACCGTCAAAAGAGGGAGGAAACCCAAGTCATGAGCTTGGCAAAGAAGTCTTGGTGAGGTTTTCATTGAGCAAGAAAGACTAAGTCATGAGCTTGGTAAAAAAGTCTTGGTGAGGTTTTCATTGAGTAAGGAAGCCCAAGTAATTCACTTGGCAATTGTACGGTTTGCTTTCTACCCTTAAGGAAGGCTCTGTAGTGGATACCTTAAGATGAGCTCTTGAGGCATGGACGTAGGCCGGAGTTGCCGAACCATGTAAATATCGTGGTGTTGCTTGGTTTGCATTTCTCTAACCCTTAACTCCTTTACTTAATAAGCATTTTATATATTTAATTTCATAATACTTTATATCTGAATGTTTATATGCTTTAATTCATATGAGGAGGATGAGATGAATGCTTGGAGTAAGTTGCACACCATGTGTTTGATAAAATGTCTATATGAGCTTTAATTCTATTTTAGCATTGATAGGCATATATTCAATTAGCTCATTTCATTCCTTATCCAATGAAGAATCTTATGAATGAATGAGTAGCACTCAAGTGTTTGATAAGTTTACTCATTTATTTTGCTAGTATTTATTTTATAATTATTTATTTAATGAATGTTATTTAAATACTTCATATGAGGAGGATGAGATGTATGCTTGGAGGATATTGGTTGAATTGTGAAATTGATTGTATTATAAATTGATTGACTATTTATTTGATTACCTTTTTACCAATCAATTTGCATATCATGTGTTTGATAAAATGCGAAATCAAGATTTTCACACACTACAAGCATGATACGTTACACTTTCATGAACATTTCATTTGTTTTATCTACTAGATCATTTAAGTGCATAATAGATAGAGCATTCTCATTCTCACTTGTTGAATACATAAGTTTATCAAATGTTTGACAAAAGTTCAAACAAGCCTACTTTTGTCAAAATGAGCTAAATCGAAAAAATTTCATCGTTTGCCTATTGTCCCTATTCACCCCCCTTTAGGGACAATTATTGGGTAACAACTCTTATTCTTTTTGGTTAAGGGGTCCTTGGGTTATGGGACTTCTAAGTTGTATTGTCAGACACGTACTTTATTTATTTAATATTTTGTTATTTCAGATGGACTTTCAATTCCTCTTTAAAATTTGTTTTATTCTATATTTGTATTCTATTTGGGCTCGTCGTAGAAAGTTATTTTCTATGATGCTCCATTAGTCCCTCATAGAAATTTATATACTTATTACGTGTTTTGCCCGTAATTGAAAGTATTTTTTTTATCTTAAAAGTATTTTTTGCGCGATATACTTTTTCCCTCTCTCACCCCTACGGCTCTCTTCATTTCACACCCCCTCTAATCAATCGAAGAACCAGATTAGCCATTCATTTAGCTCTCAATCTCAACCTCTTTCGTCAACTAAATCTCACTCACCGATCAAAGCCATAACCCAATCTCACTTATCGTTTGAAGCCCTAACCCAATCTTTCTCGATGAAAGCCCTAACCTAATCTCAATCATTGATGATTCAGCTCACAAAATGGTTCGATCCACCAATAAAAACGACTTACCTCTGAGAAAAAATGGTAGAGGACGTTGAATTGTATGAAATTTTGTTTTGTTGATCGATTTACAGGCAAAGGACTCACTGGAGATCGGATTCTGTACCTGTTCTGATTTTACAAATGTTTTACCTTTTTCACTGACCTAATCGATAAGAAGTAAAAAATCAAAGCAATGGTGAACTGAATGTAGTGATCAGATAAGTGGCGTTGAAGATCTGTTCCTTAGCTCACTGATTCACTCCATTGAAGAACAGATCCTGTTGTTGCAGATTCAATCCATTGAAGATCTGTTCCTTAGCTCACAAACTTGCTCCATCAAACCCTCACGGCGCGAAATCAAACCAGCCGAAGCTCCATCGAACCCTCACGACGCGAAATCAAACCAGCCGAAGCTCAGACGTCGTCATCATTATGATTCTGCAACTCCGGCGTCCTAATCGCTGTAATTCAGCAGCTCTGGCTTCGTCATCCTTCAGCGACTTCATCGTTAATTTCAGAATCTCATCAGCATAATGGCTCTAATCTGGTTTATCCATTTGGTATACTCTTCTTCACTATATATATATATATATATATATATATATATATATATATATATATGCACTTCTGTTGTGAGCTTTTTAATGGTATTACTTATGTTTGATTTGGGTTTGATATGCATCCTTGCTGAAGTCTAAATTTACTAAGTTTGCTTTGCATTTTTTTTTGTTGAATCCAAAAATGCAAAAGTGATGGAATCTAGTTGTCTATGTGTTCTTCAAATTAATATAAGAATTCTGAACTTTGATTTTCTGTGTTTGCTGAAACTGATTCTATTGATTCAGAATTGTGTTTGCTGGAATTGATAGTCTGAGTTGGTATTTCTGTGTTGATGATTTCTGGAAATGTTTTAGCAAAATAATATATGAATCTTGTCTGGGTATCTGTTATGGTATTCTAAAATCTGAGTTTTTGTAAGTAACATTTATTGTGGCTTGTTTTTCTTAGATCATACATCTAGTTGAATGTATTGTTCAAATGAACTCTATTTAGAATTTGCAAATGATATATGTTTTCAGAATTCTTGAGTGATTGTTTATGAAATCTGCTTTCTAAAGTCTGAGTTGTGAAATTATGTTTGGTTATTCTTAAAAGTTGATTTTGTGAAGTCAATACTTGCTGATTTTATAAACTTATAATGCTGACTTGTGAAATCTACTTTTGCTGAGTTTGGGAATCAAAAAGTGTTGTGTTGAGTTCAAACATGTGACTGTTTTGATGTTTAAATAGTGATGATTTGTGAATTTAAAAATGCTGATTTTATAAACTTAATTGTCCTGTTCTGAAAATATAATAGAGCTGATTTGAGAACTCCTTATTGCTGATTTTTATATGCTGATGTGGTAAACTCATAGTACTGTATTTTTTAACTTCTTGTGCTACTAACCTCTACTTGAGTTGCAGTTGTGTTTAATGATAAGAACAGGTTAAAATTCTGAACAGTACCAGCTTAGCTGCTTATGGAGAATATAAAATTGAAGGAGTGTTATCATGCAGATAAGAACGTGAAAAATTGAAAGCGGGTTTCTACAAATTCTGTGAAGTTACACTCAAGAGTGTTCAGACAGAAGCCTATCACTTGAAGAAATTGAAGTGTCATTATCTGCGAAAGAAGATCAAGTGTCATATTCATTATCAAGATCAACCTTTGAAGACCGATAATCAAAGCTTGAAAACTTTGCCCCTGCAATATCGAACTGACTCTACTATCACTATGTATAGTCCAAGTATTGGGATACTTTGGACCGGGGGAGTGTGAGTGATTGTGGTGAGAGATAGCTTGGGTTTTGGGAAGCCTGGGCTGGATTGAGAGCGGAAAAGCTGTTGTGAGATATGGTGAGAGTGGTTCAAGCTTAGGGAGGCTGTCAACTGGGTTGAGTGCTGGAGCGACTATTTTGTGAGTTGGGTGAGTGAGAGAGTGATTGAGAGAATTACTCTACTACCCTTTCAGACTTAGTGGAGCTTAGTTTGAAGAGGTTTTTTCCCCACCTTGGAGTTTCTTCTATAAATCTGTGTGTCTATTAATTGTGTGATTGCATGTGCCAGCCAAAACTTGCAATATTAGGAAGAAAAAGTGAAGAAATTATTTACCCCCTCCCCCCCCCCCCCAGGTTCATCAGGTGTCTCATTTATCCAAGTGCACAATGTATTTGAGAAATATGTATCTAGATGAAATATCTTATACATTGAGAAATATGTATCTAGATGAAATATCTTAAAAAATTTCTTATGAAGGATGTTGCCCCTGTTGCTTTTACGATACTACTAGAGAATAACTTGAATGTTTACAATGAAATATTTTATAGAATACCTATAAATTATATCATTTATTTTCTAAACCAGATTAAACTTTGGTGGGCTTTAGTTAATTTGTCACCTTACTCTTTGCTTAGGCACAGGCACACAAATGCAATGTCACAATATATCTAGTCTTGAAATATATAGACATGTTTGCTCTAAATTTATGCTTCTTCAATTAGTTGCATAAATAGCAACCCTTGTTGTTCATAGATGTGGGTTTGAGTGAGAGTATCTCATATTTGTTAATTAGAATACTTTTGGTCTTATAGGATAGTAGTTTGTCTACAAGGATGCCTTGAACTTCTATCACGAAGTGGCATCAGCATAAAAGGAAATAAGGCAGTTGTGGTGGGTCGAAGTAACATAGTTAGATTGTTAGTTTCACTGCTACTTCTAAAGGTAGATACCACAGTTACAATTGCTCACTCGCATACTTGGAGTCCCGAGAGCCGCATTCATGAAGCAGACATTATAATTTCTGTAGCTAGACAAGTAATGATGGTAACCATATTTGGTTTAAAATAGACGCTATTACCTTATTTATATACATTTCAAATTTCATCACTCCAATTTTCTTCATTTGTTTCATAAAAATATTAACTTTTTAGTTTAGTTCAAGCTAGATATGCTATGACAAGATGCTTAATCCTTGTTATATGTATAAAGAGGACATTACTCTATAATTAAAAGTATTCTTAATTTGAGTTTGGTGAGAAGGACAAGAGCTGAACTTAGAATTTATGTTTCTGGTGGCCATAGTTTGACTGCTAAGAAGCAAGAGTAATGTTTTGGATAAATAAGCTTGTATGCAAAGGATATATAAGAAAGTTCTCCAAAATGTTACTAGTCGATGGAGACACCTGCAATTTAAAGAAGGCCTACAAGATGCTCTCATGCTCGGTAGATGGAAGAAAGATTAGATTGTTCTAGTGCAAAGAAAAAAAAGATCAAATTCAGTTGTAGTCCTGAGTGAGCTTTAAAAGGGAAGTGATAAGAAAAACCTCTTATAGTAGTAGTCCTGAGTTGTTGGATGGGAATCTCGATGGAGCAATATTCTGTGTAAAGGATGGGAACCTTTTATATCAATTATTGTTATTGAATTAATATTTGCTGAATTTGGATGTCAAATTTACTTTGAATTTGAATACCATGAATGAATACTATCTGGTTTATGCCATTTTTCTCGCAGTTTTAGCTGCCAGTAATGCCTTCAAATCTTGTAGTGGATTTATTTGGTGTGTGCAGGATGGCAATGTGAAGTTGGACCTCAATATCTATAAAAGGAAAGTCCTACTTGTGGTCAATGTTACTTCCAATAGGAATGTCCTTACATCTTCAAAAATTTCAATAAGATGGCTCAGGAGATTGAAAGGTATATACATTTTTCTTCTTTACTATTATTATCTGTTTGTTAAAGTTAGTTTTGCTTGCTTATCTTCTGAATTTTTTTATCCTTAGTGGATCAATTTGTGCTTGTGTCTCAATGCCCACCACATGATGTGGATTTGGGAAAATTTGGCTTACCCTTTTACCACTGTGAGAAAGGAAGCACTATGGAGGGAAGAGACTTGGAGACTTGAGCTACTGGTGGATGGAATTGACAAACACACACTTCAATGGGTAACTATATTCTCACAGTTCTAGATATGTATACTTAATTTTCTTAGATGCATATGCACATGGATGCATGCCTTAACAATTACATACAACTATTAGTACAAACATTTGCCAATGACATCCATATTAATATTAGTGTGGAATTAATTCCCATTTTTCAGATCCTACAAATCATTTGCTTGTATGGAGGAGAGGACATTAAATGGATCAGAGACTTTACAAACAGAGCAAAAGCTGTTGCAAAGACTGCAGGCATCACCCTAGAAATGTTCTCTCTCTCTCTCTCTCTCTCTCTCTCTCTCTTATTGTTCTCTTTGTTTATCACCATTGTCTAAAGTTAACCCACCAACAGATTTGTAAATGGTGATTCTCAAGGTGACATTAAATGGTTGTAATCGTAATCATTTATTGAATTCTATTTAATCAAAGTATCCTTGGATAGCTGGGGTTTATTTTAAATATTCTTTTCATGTAATCTTCTTACAACTATCTGGAATAAAAATTTGATTTTCTTATATTTCATCATCACAGTAATTTATTCACAATAATTTATTAGTTGCGTGGGAATATTATGCATAGAGTGGTAGTTAATTTGTAGTAAATAATTAGAGGTTTAGCAGCAGTCATGACTTCTGCCATATGATGAATTTTAGGCAGCAGTCGTTACTGCTACCATATGTTAAACCTTAAGCAGCAGTTATAACTGCTACCATAAACCCATGTATCTTTCCCGACACCCTTTCTAATAGCAGACATTTTTGGCAGCAGATAGCTGCTGCTACAACTTGTGGTGGCTCTTTTGGTCACATATAGCAGCATATATATCTAGTTTTTGTTGTAGTGACTTGGTGTATGGCATTGGATATAGTTTTGGTTGTGGATTGGTGGAATAAGAGGAATTGGATGAGTGATGATTTTTTGTTGTAGGACAAATTTTCATGTTGGGGACAATTAAAGTAGGCATTTTTTTTTAATTTTTATAAAAAATATTATTTTTCTACGATGGGCTAAGTCTATTATTTAAAGTTAATTTTTTACAAGGGGCTTAGCCCATCGTTGAAAATTCAACTTTCCACGAGCAGCTTTACCGGTCGTAAAAAGTAACTTTTTATGATGGGCTTATGCCTCTTGGAAAGCCTTTTTGCCCATCATCAATTTTGTTGTAGTGTATGCAATTAAATTTAGTAATAAAATCTTACTTAATATATTGAATTTACTTGTCAATCAATGGCATATATTTTTTATATTTTATTAACGACCTCCATCACTGTGTACCAAATGCTACCCAAGAACACGCCTACACGTCCATCAAAACCAAGACGACCTATAAACCAAGGCCCTCCTCCCTCGGCCATTTAAATAAACTTTTTTGAAAACCTATATACCATATATGTACAAGCTCTTTCTATTAAGAGTAACATCTGGTCATCTGCTGATATTTTACACATAAATAAAAGAAAAAATTACAACTAAGTCCTACCTTTTGATCCAAAATACAATTAAGTCCTATAATCCTACTTTTGAAACTCTTTTTCATTTAAGTTCTAAAATTTTCCATTTAAGTTCTAAGCCACTTAACTTTCCACTTATACACTTATAAGATTAGATTTAAAATTTTGTGATTATAATTTTCATTTAAAAATTGATATGCAAGTCAAGATTTTCTATTTGACTATTTAATCATATCTAAAATTTTCATATTAGCAATTAATATATATATATATACACAATAATAGCCATTACACAACGATAAGGTTAATTAGTGTTCCCTTTATTGGTGGGTTTCAAATTCACATTAATTAATGGTCTTTTATGCTAGTTATACACTTATACAAAGCATAACGTCTGCAATTACTATACAAATCTTTAAGTAGTAAGTTTGTTAATATTTTTGTTTTGTTATTAGAATCTAAACTATTTTTTTTATTAGCTGCTTATTTATTTTAGTTTTTATCCTTTCTTTTTTCCCAGTAAGTTTCTGTTATGTTTTTCATTGTCTAACAATTATTAATTTTTGTTTTCTTTTCACGTAGTCTTGGTTCATCCACCAGAATATATTAATATACTAGACTATTAGTAATTACTAACTAAATATTAGTATATAAGTTACCAATTGAATAATTAAATTAGTAATTACTAATTATTTAATCACTGAACTAATTACTACAAATATGTTATCCTCATTAATCACTATATTTGGTGATATGATTTTTTTTTTAATCTTACTAGGAATGAAATGTCCATTCCATAGAATGAATTTTTATCGGAAGAGAATGACCATTCTCATCTTAAAATCAATATCAAACAAAGGAATGGATAAAATGGGCATTGAATGAGCATATCATTCCATTACCAAACACAACATTAATTGCCAAGGAATCCCTGGATCATGCAAGTAAATAACATTCCTTTTATATCTCTCAATTTAATAATACCTAATGAAATCAATCTTAATATTTAAATTGTTTCTTAAATTTATTGTACCACTTGGCAAGATTGTAGATTCTTGCACCTTTTTTTTTCAATTGAAGTTCATGGCTATGAAATATTTAAAGGAAAACGGAGCATCAGACAACCCCAACCTCAAATAGATATGAAAGCAAAGAAAATGATGAAAGTTGAACAGTTGATGTTACTGATTCTTATACTTGTTCTAGTTTCAGGTTCAACCACCAGTTCTCTTGATGTCAAAAGGTTATCGATAGCAAGAGGAGAGGTTTCGTCCACTGCCGTAAACCCAACTAAAGGAAGATTGTCCCCTTGGACTTACAAGAGAGTGAATAATATTGGTATGGTGCCCAAGAACATGAATGCACCACCATCTCGGCCGTCTAGTTTCTTTTTTCCACCTAAATCGATCTATCCAATGCTGTCCAAGGGCATACCTATACCACCTTCTGGGCCGTCGCAGTTCTTTTTCCCACCTTCACCGATCTATCCAATGTTGCCGAAGGGCGTGCCTATACCACCTTCTGGGCCGTCGCGGTTCTTTTTCCCACCTTCACCTATGTATCCAATGTTGCCGAAGGGCGTGCCTATACCACCTTCTGGGCCGTCGCGATTCTTTTTTCCACCTTCACCTATCTATCCAATGTTGCCGAAGGGCGTGCCTATACCACCTTCTGGGCCGTCGCGGTCCTTTTCCCCACCTCCACCTATCTATCCAATGTTGCCTAAGGGCGTGCCTATACCACCATCTGGGCCGTCTAGGTCATTTTCTCCACCTCCACCGGTGTATCCAATGCTCTTGAAAGATCTTGTTCCTCAAGCCCACTAAAACGCACGAGGTTGCTTAAGGGCATTGTTCCTCTATCTGGCTCTCCATGAAACAACTTATGATATTCAATTCATTAGAAAGAATAAAATGTCAGAATTCAGTATCACGCCTGTCTGTCTTCCTTTCTTTGTTTCTGTCTTGTACTAGGCTACACACGCACACAAACACATGAGGAAAAATAATAAATTCTAATATTTACCTTGGGTTAGAGTTAGACACATCATTTCAAAAATGATAAAAGGGCAATATCAATCCCCGAAAAGTATTTCAGAAATACGAATATGTTTTTATTTCCAAGAATATGGACTGATAGGGAAAGGGATATGGATAGGTTTGTATTCTTTCTATCTTGTCCTATTAAAGCTAGTTGCAAGTTGTTAGTAATTATGAAACAGAGGGTAATGAAGCTACCATATACGATGAATCCAGCCACTCTAAATTGCATTATGCAGTAATTGGGCATGTTAACTACTCAATCAAAGTGTTCCGTAAACGTGACAAAACCAATGCCAACCACATAAATTAGAAAAAGTTGCTCAATCAGTAGTGAAATATAACCTATAACTTATGTCTGACAGCCTACACTAAGCATATATAAAAAGTACTAGATTGTTGATTCAGTTCATAGGGCCCACAGGATGTGGCTAAATCACAAAAAATAATAATAAATAATAAATAAATTATTTCAATATATCCATACGGAGTTCAAATATTAGAAGTTATCCAAGAAATATAGTAATATACTATACTTCAAATCATGAAAAGGTTATAATATATGATACGCGGGTGTCCTTTCGAGTGTCCTATTTTTATCTTTTTTATAGGTAATGTTGTTTTAAAAATGTAAAATAATTCGCAAGTGTACGAATTTATTAAAGTATAGATCGACAAGAACGAGATCGAACTCAAGAAAATACTTTGAGAAGAAAAACTAATACAAATTTAAATTAATTTAAAATTAATCTAATTTAAACAAAAGTTGGTTGATTTGAGAGAAATTAAACTAACATGCAAATAAAATAAAACGATTGAAATCAAATAGAGAAAATAAATAAAGTGTCCAATTCCACCACCATTAAATTCATGAATCTTCTAATATTTATTTATTAATCTCCAAATTTAAAGTAGCAATCAAGAAATCAATCTATTGCTTATTTAAGATTTAACAATAAAGCACTATGAAAAATATATTAAAAAGGTAGATTTTCCTTCGCTTCACTAGTATAAAATTCTAAGCATTTTATGAATCCAATTTAATGAAAAATATATGATCAAACAATTAATCACAAGAAATACAAACCCAAGCATAGATTAATTATAATACTTTCTAACTACCACATATACATGATATAGATGGTGAAAAAATTATAAAACAATTAATCACAAGAAGCGAAAATCATAAGCATTTAAATCATACACATGAGAATCAATTAGTGAACAAAATAATTTCACTTCATTAATGGAGGTTTCTTCCTCAACCCTAGTTGAGGAGTTTAGTTACACATGGTAGAAGAAGATAACAAATAAATAAAAGATAAAACCCGAATTGTCTCTATCTTCTCTGTCCTAATCTCCACTTGTTTTCTCCTCCCCTCAACCCTACTCATCTCTTTCTCTTATATAGAGGTTATCTAGGATGTTCTCCAAATAAAAGAAAATAGGAAAGTATTTAGGAAAAAATCTACTAGAATATTTTCTTTGAATTGAAATCAAATTTTGACCTTGAATTAGTGTAATTCATAAAATTTTTGTGAAATACAAATGTATCCAGAATCGAATTTCGTTCAATTTTTTCAAAAATTGAGTCAATTTGACGCTCAGAAATAAGATTTTTGGGCCATTTTTTAAAATGGGATTAAAACTGGATTACGCGCAGAATTGGACTTCAGCCTGGAATGTCCTTAAGCAGTTGTAATTCTCTTGGGCTATTTTCTTGAGCTATTTTGAGTTAAAATATGGAGTTGAATGGATCTATTTAATGTAGGCTTCATATAACCCTCTTGAATGTCTTCTTTAAAAACCCAAAAATCATGATTTTAACTGAAATAATCATTAAGGCCCTAAAAATACAGAAAATACAAAAATAAAGTAAAATCACAAATAAACTATCAATAAGAGAATAAAATATACAAATTAAGAGGCTAGAATGCGTAACATTTAACGCCGATCACATCGCCAAATTTACATATTGCTAGTCATTTATGAATAAAACAAAATAAAACAAGAATAAAGGAAATTAACTAAACACAAACCACTACAAGAAATTTGACTTTTAACAACAGATTTTTTACAACGGGCCCGCATAGCCCATGGTGGATAGTGTCCTTTTACGATGGGCCTTTGTAGTCCGTGGTAGAAAGTGACCTTTTACAACTGGCCCGCATAGCCCGTCGTAGAAAAAACTTTCCACCACGGGCTTCACAAGCTGATCGGCATCGAATGTTGCGCATTCTAACCTCTTAATTTATATATTTTATTCTCTTAGTGATAGATTATTTTGTGATTTTACTTTGTTTTAGTGTTTTCTGTATTTTCAGGGCCTTAATGATTATTTCAGTTAAAACCGTGATTTTGGGCTTTTAAAGATTACATGCAAGATGGTTAAATGAAGCCTACATCAATGAGATCCATTCCACCATTTATTTCAACTCAAATCAGCCCAAGAAAGAGGTCCAAGAGAATTACAACTGCTTAAGAAGGTTTCGGGCCTGAATCCCAAATCTGCGCATAATGCAGTCTTAATCCCGTTTTGGAAAATGGACCAGAAGTCTTATTTCCGAGCCTCAAATCGACATTATTCTCGCGTAGGGTTGAACTAAATTTGATTCTGCACACTTTTGTATTTCACGAAAATTCCGTAAATCGGACTTCTAGTGGGTCAAAAGACTGGCCGAAGTCAGCAGGAAAAACCCACCTGATTAGTGCTGCGGGAAACCCTAATTAATTCCTAATTGGATTAGGACTTTGGTGAATTCTCTTGGGGAATAAAAGAAAGACTTGGAGGCTGAATTAGGAGAGCTTACACAGAGATTGGAGAGTCTGAGAGGGCTGAGAAGAGAACAGAAACATATTGCAGAGCCATTGGAGAACGAAGTCATACGCGTAATTCATAAAGATGATGTCTTCTTCCTCAACAGTTGAAGCTTCTTCTTCTACCATGAGCGGCTAGTTCATCCACTAGGGTTTTGATGTAGCCCTAACAAAGCATCAATGGTTTGATTGTTTTAATTATTGGGGACCTTTATATACATGCATAGATTGTGTAATTGTGAGGATTCTTATTAATGAATTGAGCAATAAAAGTCTTGTAAATTCAATCTCAATGATTTCTTATCTTGTCTTAGATATTTAGTTGTTGTTATTGAATTCAATCTCTTTTGTTTTCTGTGATCATGAGAGAGATTATTACACAATGGTAATCACTGAATATATTGTTATGAGCTTTGATGGATTATGCCTAGAGAAGATGAACCATACTGCACCCTAGATTAGAGTAGTTAGGCAGATGGCCCATGCCAATCGAAGATAGTCCATGGCTTAGCCTTAATCATATGTTATCTTCTTGACGGATGAAGGTGAGCTTGTAGCCACCGACACCACTTATGCATGATGTAATTCCCCTATAGTTGATTCAATTGACCATTGATTGTGGAGTTAGTGGTGAAGTCAAACACCCTAGGTTTCTCTCTTATTATCTTCATTATCTGTTTACCTTTGATTTATTTTATTTTATCTTTTTAATTAGTTAAAAATCAGAATTCTTTTCTTATAAATTTAATTAGAATTAGTTCTGTGTTCCAACTCATCAGAACATAATCCCTGAGGTACGATACTCATTCCTTTCGATAGCCCTATTCTGCAAGGAATTCGTTCTATTGCGAAGTGTGAAAATTTTTAATTGATATATTTTTGAGTCACACTCACACACGAATCACAAGCCGTCATGGAAAGAAGCTTTCCACTACGGGTGGTGCTTGTGATAGAAAGTTTTATATTTATCATGGGTTATTTCGCCCTTCAATTTTGATTCCCGCAAAGATCTTCTCTCTCTTCCAAACATGGTATCTCATCTCTCTCAATTCCTCCACCGAATCCCTAACCCTTTGCTTTCTCTCATCTTCTGCTCAGTCATTCTCTCACATCTACCCCAAAAATGGTTCACAACTAATTGTAGGCAAAGCTCGATCTGGCACAGACAGCTGGTGGAAAGGTCTATCTGGTTCGAAGCACTCAATCTTATCTCTCACACTACTCATGATGTCTCTTACTCCTTCTTTCTTTCTGGTTTGAAGTCCTAACACTCACAACTTCTCTTAAACTGTAAGTTGCTCTGAACATTTTTGACATTTTTTTATTTGATGTTGGTTCGATAAGGTGTTTAGTGGTTCAATTTGAAGCCCTAACCCGCACCAGTTTAATTAAAAGGGCTCACATGGTTTGATTCAAAGCCTATTTTACTATTTGTTACTATATGAACCATTTTTTCATTTTTGTGGTTTGAATGTCTCCTGTCATCAATATATGTTTTCTAGTTTTAAATAGTAATATCTCATCTCTCTTGGGTTGGTGATTTTCTACTTAATTTCCTACATCTTTCCGGTGGAATTTTTCATATCATTTAGTTGAGTGAGTTATCTGCTTCTATCAAAACTTCAATTTAGGGTTTTTGGATTGTATGTAAATTATGAATTTTATAGTTTGTTATTATAACTAATAACTCTTTGATTATATGCGCACTATGTTATATAGTTATGTGTTTCATATATTTTGTAATTTTTTTGAAATAATTAAATTTATATTGATTATTGTTTGAAGTTATGAATTACTTTATTGATAAACCACAACCTAGCACTAATGGGATGTCAAAAGATCCAAATGTAATACTTTAATAATTAAGCTTGATTTAGCACAATTGTTTGCCTTCCAAAATCATATTTACCTAGTCTTTTTCTACTGTTATAACAGATGGTTGTAGTTGTGACTATTGGGTTTGTAAAAGATGCGGAACATCATATTGATTTACCAAGGTTAGATTTTCTTACTTTTCTTAAGTATTATGTCTGAATACAAGTGAAGAAACTTGAGCTTAAATTTCAAGTCGTGGCAGTGTTCTTTCTATTAGTTATTAGTTAAGGACTTCACTGTTTCTGCATTTTTGGTTGTTTTCTATTAGTTAAGGACTTCACTGTTTCTGCATTATTGGTTGTTGCTTCTTGTTTGTAAATAATAAGAATTATTGTTGGTTTATTCTCTGGGTTTTTACATTGTATTTATTATTAGTTTTTTCCGGAAGGTATTGCATTTATTGTTTGTGGATGCTATATAATATGGTTTTAGAATGAGGCTACTAGCTTGAAATACTAATTTAGTGTAATGTCTAAATTAATAGCGCTTGTATTTTTAACTTGAACCACATGACCAGTTTCATGTTTCTCTTAATTTTTAACTTGTCTATTTGTTGTGATATGAAAGGAGATAATCATTCAGTGATTTTTGAAACTTAGATATTTTTTTTGTTCCCTCTATTTATATTTATGATACAAAACAATCATGTACCGCACACATCTTAAGTCCAAATCTAGCTAGGATATGCATGGCTTAATTTATTCAAAATCAATCTTTGATACATATTTTCTTCAAATATTATCAAAGAATATTATTCATAATCTAACATTACAAAAGAATATCAAGGAAAAAGGCATTTGATATATAATCTTTGTCATATACTTTATTGACCATAGTCAGCGACAACTTGATTAATCATGGACCATCAATTGACAATGGTAGTATAACCCAGCTATGACTGATTTGAAGATGTAGGTTTAAGTTTGTTCTTTTATTTACTATGTTTGAGTTGGTTTATCCCATTGGTTTTCTGTTAGACCATTCTGAATCCTGGGATATTGGCTCATATTTTTGTGATGCCATAGACTACAATTGGGGGAGATGGTGGTGACATTAGAAAGAAAGTCAATTATGGTGGTGGTGACGGAGGTGATGATGGAGATGAGGGACCTTATGAAAAAAAAAATGATAGAGATGAGGGCAAACTGTTTAGCTGGTGGATTGTTCTTTAAGAGGTTGTAACTTGTCACATATAGAAGCACAAATTCAAATTTCCTACAGATTAAACTTTTTTCTTCGATTCAAATATGTTTCACTTAATATTATTAGTTCCAAATGATGATTTTAGAGAACTTTCTACTAGATTTTTGATAAAAAATTTGTTGATGCGGTATTGAATGAGTGACGAAAGACAATGATGGACTTGCGTGCTGGACTCCGACAAGCCTATGAAATGTTTAATTGTTTTTCCTGTTATGCACAGCTTTAGGGGATTCTGAGGCTGGATTCTGATATGTGATATTTTCTTCGATCAGGGTTTGATCAGCTCAGCTTAAATGGTAAAATTTCTAGCAATCAATACAAGGCCAACCACTACTAGGTTTATTTCTCAAGCATTTCGTCAAGGGATGTCTAGGGCATTCATTGATAGGTAAGTTTAATAAAGAGCTGCCTTATTCAAAAGAATAATCAATTGACTTCTTTATGTTCCTTCATTCTTTATGTGCATTATCCGATGTAATTTTGTACTAAAATAACACATCCATCTTTCTAAATACTTGGTATTTTCTTAAATGTTAAAATTCATGCTACATATTGTTTTATCTGTAGTTAGAACATCATTTTCTTCTCTCTTTCTCTCTCTCTCTCTCTCTTATTTTTTTATTATTTCTTTTTCATATTTTACTCAGTAGAGTAAGTTTATAATTTTCCTAGTACTATTACATTTTCATCCATTTAGGGAATATGGTCTTTCTTTTCTCTCATTCCTTTTAAAATTACGTTTGAAGAGGTCAGCAACTCCATTTGTTCTTTTTTTAATTATTACATTTCTAATTGAATGTCCCTTTACAAATTTCTGAATAAATTTCTATTTACAATGTTTAGTAGTGGATTTTTACTTAAATCTCTTAATCTATAAGAAAATTTGTACCAATCTTTATAATATATTATTTATGTATATGTATGCAGTTGGATTCAAATTGTCATTGTAGAATTGCTACTAACAGTTTTCAGAGCAAAACATACTATTGCCATAAATTTTGTATAGTCACTAACAACTGATTGGTACAATATAAAGTTTGAAATGCAAACAGGACCAACCTCAAGGCCAATCACCCCTTAAGGTCAAGCTCCCCCGGCTGGATGATCAGATCATAACCTTTTTAAAGGCTAAACAGCCACATGACGATGCCCTAGTGGTCATGCTGATTATTGCCAATTTCACAATTAGGCGAGTACTAATTGACAATGATAGTTCTGCTGACATCCTATTTGTAGGAGCCTTTAACCAGATAAGGATTGGTAGGGAAAGACTCAAGCCTACTAAATCCCCAGTTATCGGGTTCTCTGGAGAGAAATTATTTCCACTCAATATCATTGATCTTCCAGTCACTGCTGGTACAAGTCCAAGGCAGGTCACAAAGATGATGACATTCTTCATAATAGATTACTCATCCATATACAATGTTATTATGGGAAGAGCTACGTTGAATGCCATAAAGGCAGTTTCCTCCACTTACCATCTCCTCGTACGGTTCCTTACTGACCAGGGCGTTGAGGAGCTAAGGGGAGATCAAACCACTACCCGATAATGCTACGCCACTTCCCTGAAAGAGACAAAGATATTAAAGACATTAAGTGTAAAGCGCCTAGAAGTAAAAAATAAAGAAGAGAATAGGCCCAACTACGAGAGGCGATGTATCAGTGAGCCATATCTTAATACTACAACGCTCGAGCCAAGGAGAGGAGTTTTCAACCTGGAGAATAAATTTTCAACCTGGAGACCTAGTGCTATGTGAAGTAACTCAGGCAACCAAACCCCTATACACCGAGAAACTGGCTCCTAAATGGGAGGGCCCATACAGAGTTATCTAAACTCAACGCAAAAGGCATATTGATTGGAGACATTGGAAGGGAGGCAATTGACCCATTCTTAGAATGTTGAGCATCTGAGGAAATACCACCAGTAAGACTTTCTTTTAAAAGTTGCATTTAGTTTAATAGTTTCAGCTGAAACATAGTTTAATATCGAGCTTTAAGACAATAGTTTAGAGATTTTTCCCGAATAACTCTCTATTTGTCACTAAAATATCAATAGTAGTCCTTTTTGTTTCAAAATATGTTGTTATAACTAAAACAAAAAGTAAACAAACAACTTTACGGGACATACCTCTGCAGAGGACCTTCAATGAAAAGGGTGGAATAAATTAATTCCGAAAATATTGTCAATCAACCCCATTGGGGCACAAACTGTCAAAAGAAATTTTTAGCAAATAGCGGGTAAATCCTACAAAGTGTGTCACACGACTTTGTCAAGGGTTGTGCCATTAAGGATTATTAATTATAGATTCTTAACTAAGGAGGGCCAACCACTCAAGGGGGCTAGCCTGGGCCTGCCACCTCAAAGGGAGTCGGCCACCTCAAGGGGGGCTAACCACTTAAGGAATGCCGGCTTAAAGAGGCCTGCCGCCTCAAGGAGGGTCGGCCAACTCAAAGAGGGTTGGCCAGCCCAAGGAAGGTCGACCACCTAAGGATGGTTGGCTAGCCCTTAAAAGCCAGCCATGGCCAACCACCGATGCCAGGCCTAGACCGGCCCCTAAAGCCTAATCCAGCCCGCTTACAAGGGCCTGCTAAGTCCAGTCACTAGAGTCTGTCAGCCTAGTAGCTAGTTCAGACAAGGTACACACCTCTAATAGAGGGCCTTTAATGAAAAATGCAGGATAAATTAATTGCAAGAACATTGTCAAATAGCCCTACTGGGGCATAGTCCAATGGGGACACACCTCTAACAGAGGGCCTTTAATAAAAAAGGTTAGATGAATTAATTCTGAGAACATTGTCAAATAGTCTTATGGGGGCACACCTTTAACATAGGCCCTTTAATGAAAAAGACGGGATGAATTAATTTCGAGAACATTGTCAAACAGCCCTACAGGGGCATAGCCCTACGGGGACACACTTCTAACAGAGGGCTTTTAATGAAAAATGCGATATGACTTAATTCTGAGAATATTGTCAAACAGCCCTATAGGGGCATAGGCCTACGGGGACACACCTCTAACAAAGTGCCTTTAATGAAAAAGGCGGGATGAGTTAATTCCGAGAACATTGTCAAACAGTCCTACGGGGGCAGAGTCCTACAACGACATACCTCTAACAAAAGGCCTTTAATGAAAAAGGCGGGATGAGTTAATTCTGATAACATTATCTAACAGCCCTACAGGGGCATAGACCTACGGGGACACACCTCTAACAGAGAGTCTTTAATGAAAAAGAAGGGATGAATTAATTCTGAGAGCATTGTTAAAACAATCATACAGAGACATAGCCATACGGAGACACACCTCTAACAAATGGCCTTTAATGAAAAATGTGAGATGAGTTAATTTTGAGAACATTGTCAAACAGCCCTACGGGGGTATAGCCTTATGAGGACACACCTCTAATAGAGGGTCTTCAATGAAAAAGACAGGATGAATTAATTCTGAGAATATTGTCAAACAGCCCTACGAGGACACACTTCTAATAGAGAGCCTTTAATGAAAAAGGCGGGATGAATTAATTATGAGAATATTGTCAAACAGCCCTACGAGGGTATAGCCCTACGGGGACACACCTCTAATAGAAGGCCTTTAATGAAAAAGATGGAATGAATTTAATTATGAGAACATTGTTAAAACAGCCCTACGGGGCATAACCCTATGAGAACACACTTCTAATAGAGGGCATTTAATGAAAAAGGCAGAATAAATTAATTTCGAGAATATTGTTAAACAGTCCTACGGGGACACACCTCTAACAGATGACCTTTAATAAAAAATGCAGGATGAGTTAATTCCAAGAATATAGTCAAATAGCCCTACTAGGGCATATCCCTATGGGGACACACCTCTAACAAAGGGCCTTTAATGAAAAAGGAGGGATGAATTAATTTTGAGAATATTGTCAAATAGTCCTACAGGGGCATAACCCTACGAGGACACACCTTTAACAGAGGGTCTTTAATGAAAAAGGCGGGATGAATTAATTCAAAAAACATTGTCAAACATCCCTAAGGGGGACATAGCCTTACGAGGACACACCTCTAACAGAGGGTCTTTAATGAAAAATGTGTGATGAATTAATTTCGACAATATTGTTAAAACAACCCCACAAGGGCACACCTCTAAAGAGGGCCTTTAACGAAAAATGTGTGGTGAATTAATCTTAAGAATATTGTCAAAGAACCCCACAGAGGGATACCTCTAAATGAAATATTTAATGAATAAAGATGGAATAAATAAATTCCAAGAACGTGGTCAGTTGACCCTATAGGGCACAGTCCGCCTAAGAGAATTTTATCCAATAACAAGGTGAGTCCTTTGCGTAAGTTCTTTTGCAGGATTATGCCACAAAGGTTTTTTCTTAAGAAACAGAGGACACCTCAAAGAGAGAGAAGTCTCACAAAAAGTAGGTCAGTTCCTAAAAGCCGGCCAAGTCCGGCCACTACGCCGGGCCCGAGCTAGTCCCCAAAGGCCAGCCCAAGAGCTTAACAGGTTCGGGTTCTGATCCATGGGCCAAGATGGAAGATTAGCTGAATTTCTTAAAACGGAAGTCTATTTCTACAACCCAACAGGCCTGCCAAAATGTTCCTAAGGCTAGACGAGCGACCCTCATAAACAGGGGGCATCTAATAATGTATTTGACTCCAATTATGAAACGTACAATATGGAGGTTGAGTTCAACATGACGTGAATAAGAAGTCTATTTTGACTAGAACTTCTTTATCTCCAGATGAGTCTGGGGAACTGTAGAACCAGTTTCCTACTAGGACACAGTCTCATTTGACTGGTATAAATATAGAGACGGTTCATATACCAGGTATACAATTAATACTCTCTCAAGTGCCTTTCTAGCTTTAACAAGCTTTTTCGATATATGACTTGATCGTCGAAGTACAGTTAGCCGACACCATGTCGGTGTCCTTTCGACTACTCCACTATTGTCTTTTTACAAATTGGTGTTTGACCTATTTGGGGTGAAATTCTGTTAAAAGTATTAAAATAACTTAAAACCATAGTATAACAAATTCGGTTAATGTTACCTAATAGGGGAATTTTGATAAGAGTCCTAACCTAACAGATAGATAGGGTAAGGTAATTTAAAACCGATAAAATAATACTAAATTGATTTAATGAGATAAATCTCACTACACTACATAAAATAAAAGGGCGTCAACTATTGAGGTATGAAAAATTAAATGTAAAATTTATTTTTCAATATAGCAGTGCTCAATTATTGACTTGAAGGTTGGAGGGTTCCAGGCTGGCACGCAGCGGTGTTGGATTGGTCTTATCTCCTCTATGTCTGAAAATTTGGCGCTGAACCGAATCTTGAAGCATCTTGAAGTATCGTGCCAAAATTTGTATCAACATTATCAAATAAAACTTTCTAGGTATAAATTTCAAGCCAATTAAAGATGAGGCATATTATTTGTTGCAATAGCAAAAAGACATTTATATCCAGATTTAAATAATTTGTCGGACTCTTTTTTATTATGTGTATATATATAATTGTGACATTGCGTTACCTCAATTGAATTATGTCAAAATCAATTTTTTTTGGCAAGTAATTATATCAAAACCATTACAATAGCATAGTTACTAAATATAATATATTATTTCAAAGAAAGATTTGTCATATCCGATTAAGAAAAATATAGGAACTTTCTTTTTACAACTGATGTGCCATGATTCCATTAGAGCACGTGTCTTGTTATAATATAAAACTAAATAAAAATAAAAATAAAAAACTTATTTTTCAGATGGATCAAACTGATACCAAATCTACTAAATTGGTATAACAATTGAGGGAAAATATTGGGTGAGAATTCCATGGAAAAGGAAAAAGTTTAGCCGGTGACAACCCTTTCAATTGGTACCTTTCATGAAATTTTTTAAATTTCACATTAATTACAATCTAAAAGAACACATAAAAATCAACAAACAAATGACAGCTAAAGATTGGAGAAAAGCGGGCTTGGCCACGTGCGTGCATGCTACTTGTCGCCAGCTCCTGTGTATCATTTGCCCACCAGATCGATCAGTTAATTACTCATACCGTCACGCCTCTCCTCTAAAGAACACAACACACCAACAGATACGACGACGTGTCGCTGTCTTTTCCCTTTATTACCCTCGACCTTTCGAATATATTACTGGTTGAACCAAAAAAGACGAAAGTAAATCCAAGCCGGCTAACATCGTTGTCTGAATGAATTGAACTAGTCGTGGTTGTCTTCTGTATCTAATTTTCTGGAATTGGAATCCAATAGTATCTTGTGGACTCTTTCCCTTGTCTCCATTTCAGATCCTCTTTCCTCTCTGCTGTTTGCGTAGGCCTCAAAGAACTCCTTGTTCTCTTTCTCCAGTTCCTTCCACACTATTACCACACACTACTATAATAAATAAATAAAGCACATATATATATATATATATATATATATATATATATATCGCTGTTATATATGCGTTGTATTTATAAAATAGGCATGTGCTTATACTATATGGACTCACCGCCGACTTCTTCTCACGGGTTCAAGCCCCATAGCGAGACATGTGTTTGAATATACTTGTCTATCATAAAAAATGAAAAATGAAAAGAAAAAAACATGGACTCATATTATTATACATAATGGACGTACGTATGTATGACATGTGTCCAAAAAGTTTTTATTTTATTTTTATAAGGACGTGTGTCCAAAAGTTTGGTGGGGTGAGTGAATATGTCTTGTTATATACTAAAATTAATAAGAGATATAATTTGTAATGAAAAAATAGAATTCAGGTGACAGATCTCATTCATAAAGATAAAAACAAAGATAATAATGTGAATGTGTGATATATGATAAATTGTCTGATTAGGGTAGCTCAATTCGAATTTAAATTACATGACATGTGTGGTGAAACATTTGGATTTTCATTTATTTCATATTTAAGAAATTCGTCTCTCCTACTATATTTTTTTTCCCCCTTAAATTCATCATTTGTAGAGGATCAGGACATCGAATTTGAATTCATACACATTTTAAACACATATATCATTGGTATACCCATATGTGTCATATGTTGACAAGGATAGGTTGAGAGAGAGAAAGAAAAGGAGTCCATGTATCTACACACAATATAAGTATTATAAATATAAGATTCTTTTGTTGAGTTCTTCCAAAAAAAATTAAATTAAAGATTCAATTCCTATGGTCAAATCGATATATGTGTGTGTATTGATTGATATATAAATTTATATGTTGTATGTGTCTATATATGAGTTTGAATTTGCAAATATGGGTGATTTGTATATTACTGTATTTGTATATATGGATGAGTAGGCATGGAGAAGTGTGTATGTGCGTATTAGGTATGAAACAATTGGTGACTGACCTGTGGATGTAATGACTGGTTTGATATTTGCATGCTTGGAGAGGGCTTCCATGCATTCTTCTTTGTTCATGTTGAATATGATGCACTCTTCTATCAGGTGCTGCACCTGCATCAACTCACCAATATACAGCAACATCAGATCAAGCTCAATTACCAAGTAACCGATACATATAACACATGATCGATCAAAGAGGCGCTGTATATATATATATATAAAGACATTAATTGTTATTACCAATCGGATATATGAAGCAGAAGAGTCACCCATGATGTTTTATGGGATATATATATATATATATACAAACTGTAGATATAATAATATATCGGAGATTTTCTCCTAGGATGATTAAAAGATCTTGTAAATGAAGTGGTAGAAGAGACTGGATTTTCTTGCAAGAGGAAAGAAGGAAATAGAACGAGAAGTTGGGGGGGGGGAAGGTAAGTAAGGAAGAGAAATAGGATTGTCGAGAGAAACAAATTAACTTTCTTGTATGTTGTGACTAGGTTGATATGAATAATGTGTAAATATGACTATATATGTAAGTGTGTGAGAGTGTGTGTGTCTCTATATATATATATATATCAAATATACGGGAGGTTAGGGATCAACTAATGTCACAGTGGTGGTGGGATCAGAACTCCCACGTGGGAGGAGGCATATAATTGGCGGGGAGGGGATTAGAGGAGATTCTATTACTAGCCGTTGTTTCATCTTCCACGTGCATGTAGGGCTCCACCTTGGGATCCATTTCCAAAGCAAAGACTGTGGGTCCCCCCACAATCGAATCAGGCCCAACCGGAAAGCCCACGCATGCTGACTAAAGCCGAATGATACTACCGTAGCGTCTTTAGGCACTCTTCCTTGCATTCCACCCTCTAGGCTCACTTCCACTCGACACTTTCCGTTAACCAATTAAATCATGCCATCACACCACAATAGTTTTTAACACACCATATATATATATATATATATATATGTATGTGTGTGTGTGTGTTGGTGAATATATGAAACTTTTGAAAAAAAACACGACCAGCTCTTTAAGGTTTGACCAATTATCCGTAACTAATATTTTTTAATGGATTGATGGAATTAGAAGAAAAAGAAAAGAAAATGAGAAATATTGTTTTTTGGTTTATTAAAAATGATATAAAAGAAATGATTTGGAGGAATAATTTATCCTTTCAATTTATCTCTTTAACTTTTCCTAATAAAAATGTTATCATTTTCTTTCTTTTCTTTCATAATTTATTCAAATATGAACACAAATTATTGCTATCATTCCATTTCTTTTTTTTCGTAACTAATGTTAATAAAATTTTTTTTTCATGTTTATTCAAACAAATTCTAAATGTCAAAAAAAACCTTAAAATAATCATTTCAACGGATTATATATTTAGACACTACTACTCCTCTTACTTTCTCTCTCACACACACTCTCTGCAAATCCATCTCTCTTCTCTCTCTAAACTCTCTACAAACTTATAATACTTAACAAATAGATATGATTTGTAGATGAAGTAACATACAAAACAAAATCATTCAACAGAAATTTATCTTCACAATAAAATCAAATTAAACATAGAACTTTGTTCACAGCCTAAATCAAAATATAAACCATACGAAGCAGCAAAACAAAAGGACTCAATCAACAACTACCCTCCTACAATTCTCTCTGTCCCGAATTTTCAGTGTCTATAAAATCTTCCAGTCTTGCTCTAAAACTCTTTCCGATAATAATGATTCAGTTTAATCCCATCTCAAATCAATTCAAAAACCTCCTTGTGGGCATTAACACACACACACACACACATATATATATATATATTAAATTCTATTTTGTTAAAAAAATTACAGATTTCCTTGTTCAAGGAAGTTTCTTCACACTTTTAACGATATCAGAGATTATTAAGTTGTACTGTCTATCCGCTTTTATAAACTCAAAATTATTTTATTTGAATTCAACAAGGACAAGACCCTAAACTAAAACTCTTATCTGCTTTCAACACATTAGTAAGAATTATTTTGCTAAATGCCAATAAAATAGTTGAGTTAGCTATCTCAAAATTTTGTACACGTGAAATGTGTTTAACAATTCATAAGAAACTTCCATTATTGCATAAATCATACATTTCACATGCTTCAAATGATTCTCATGGGAATAAAATTCTTTGCTAGTGATCCTTCACTTTCACATGATCTATGGTTGCTCGAATAATTTGATTCTGAAATTCCCATTAAAAAATTAAATCATTTATTACTCTATATCATGAGCCCTCACATGTCACAATTGCCACCCTAATTTTAATTTGTTGATTCAACTAAATTATTCATTTCTGTGGTGTCGAACACAGATGATCCCAACCTCTGATGCAACACTTCAGAGAGCCGGTTGGACCCTTCCAACTGGCTGGTTGTCTTTTTAACTTTTCATTGACGTTTTGGGCACTGTTTGGACGTACTGCAAGCAACGTATATACTATATTTTGTCATTTGCTTTTCACGAGCAAATGTGGGGTCTTCTTGCTTTTTCATGATATTGACATAATTGTTTTTTAAAAGCAACTTTCATACGGAGTACTTCATAATTGTTTTAATTTAAATGAATACTCTTAAGGTTCCTTTTTTAGGATTAATTTTGTAATATTCTTTATTAAAAATAAAATTTAGTGTAAAACATGGTGTGCCAAATAATTTTTTCCTGCAATAGTAGTACATACTTGTATGTATATTGTATATATAATTAATCCTATAAACATACAGCATACACATACATTAAATTATTATATAAGTTGCCTCTATAGCTAATTCTTTAGCAAATTAACTCATAAATTCGTCTCAATTGGACTTGTTAAAATTTGAGAAATATGTTGCGCGCGGAGAATTTGATTATAGAAATAAACAATCATATGTAGTAGCTAGGCTTCTTAATATGCCTAGTACTTACTGTGTACATTTTATAGAAAGGAATGCACATATCTTCACCCAAAAGAGAAAGAAAGCTTCACCAGTCGTCTCTGGATACTCTTAGATGCAAATTGTACTCTATTTTCTTCCTTACCAGAAATTATAACAAGTTTCAATACCAATCACAATTTGAAACACAAACAAATGTGTCCGTTTTTTTAACTTTAAGTTGAAGTTGATAGGCACCAATAATTCCAAGACCATGTAATAATTTTTTCCTTTGAATAAGTATTGAATATTCGAAAATACATTGAAAATATAAATTCCACCGACACAAATAACGCATGTATGAATTTTTTTTATTATCATGAAAAATTTTCCCTTTTTTGAGGAGTTGTGCAAGTTTATGTGCTCTTAGTTGGCAAGCCGTGTGAATAAGAGCAACAATGATTTGTGTTTGGGTCCTTTTGTCGGTTGGGGTGGGCTTAAGCCATGGATCTTAGTTTGGGCTTTGTATGTTTTAAATAGTCTGGTATTGTACATTTTTTTGTTCATATCTGCAACTATACTTGATTTGCCTTTCAAATAAAAAATCTGTCAGTTCTGTCCCTTTGAGCCATTACTGCCAACTAATGTTCAACCCATTACAAACTCCATAAATGGGAAGGAGACGAGACAAATTTCTTTAAAGCGCTGCAAACAACTTCGGCATCACAATCAAACTGTACTCTCTACAACTACCTTTCTCTCGCGGACTGCACAGCCTTCTTTAAGGACTACGTTTACGGTACATACGATACATTTGGACTTTGCATGTTATATAGAAACGATGTAATTCACTCTTCGTGTTGTGCACATAAAATTCAGATTTATCCGATATATTGTAGATCTTCTGTTTGTTAAGGCCCCCCGTGACTCACCAATGAAGCATCCAAAACCTGATAAAAAAAAATGAAAGTGGCAGCCCTCACCGGAGAACCCCATACACCCCGAACCACCATTCCACCTCCCACCTGCGCGGGCAACTGACAAAAGGTTGTATCCGTATTAATCTTTACCCATCCCTCTAGAGGCAGCACCCATGACACCTTTCTAATGGAAGAACTCTCAGCCCCATCCTGCACCCCCTCAGCAACACCCTGAATCCACAGACTCTTAAAATCCGAACATTGCTTAGCAGCCACAACAAGGATATAAAATTCATTCCACCATTTGCTATTAAACACCCAATCATTCCGAGCTTTCCACACTTGCCAACATACACACACAACCATTGCAAGAGCATAAATTTTATATGCATATATTCATAAAAAATTAAGAAAAAAAATCATATTATTTTGATGACATATTTTCCATCAAATTTGCATAAATTTATATTTAATTCTTGAAATTAATTATTTTTTAAAAAATAAGTAATTTCTTAATTTTTTATGAATATATGCATAAAAAAAGGTATTTTTTTATTTAAGTAATTTCTAAATTTTTCATGAATATATTGTATGAAAAAAAAGTTATTTTTACGGTATAAAAGTTTAAAATGAGTATAGTAGTTTTATTACAAATAGTAATGTTTTAATAATAAGTTAATTATTTTAGAAAATGACTAAATTTAGTGGTAGTAACAACCTTTTGTATTTTTTTTTCCATTGTTACAATAAATTGATACCAATAATACAATTAAAGCAAATCTTGTGATTAATATTTAGTTAACAGAAAAGATAATAAAAATAATTTAATAAGAATGGATAAATTGTCTTTTGTGATGAGTATGTCGTTAATTGTAATAAATTATTAGTTCATAGGGTAATTTGTAGTCTGGCGAGTTATTTGAAAAAAAAAATTAATAGTTGGAGGGGTTCCTTTTGCACTCTACTCTTTTTTTTTTTTCTTTCTTCTTTGAGCCCCACTTGAATGCATTTGATGCTCCACGTCTAGTAAGATAGCATATAAAATGGGTGATATTAATGTTAGTCAATATCACTCATTTTAGTAACCTGAGTTACTAGTCATTAGTGTCACATATTGAAGTAACGTAAATTACTACTAATAGAATATATACGTATGAAGGGACCGAAGAAACTCAATGCTGGAGAGAGGTTTAACTCCCCATAAATGATATAAGATAAATGAAAAATAACCACTGCCAATTTGATTGAGTTTTCAAAGATAAATAATTGTAGCATTTAATTACCTAAAAAAATTGTAACATTTTGCAATGATACACACTATCATGCCACAAACAGGATTGACTGAATACAATTTGACATTGTAGGAATATATAGACTGTAGAAAAAAACGAAGCCTCCCAGAAATTCAGGTTGATAGATTTAAGCGCGGGTTCTAGATGAACCTTTTTATGTTTTTCGATTGAAGCTTCCAAGTTTCTCACTATTCTCTGTTTGGAGCTGTACGTAGTATTAGTTAACCAAAATTGATAGTGGAATTCTTTTTCCCATACTAGAAGCTTTGAGATAACTATATGACACGCTTTGCTATTGATTTCTGATTTTTGGACTAAATACAACCAATTGATGGATAAAACATGACTAATAATATTCCTTGAGTAGTTAATTTATGGTATGTTTGAAAACGAGTTTTATGCAACCTTGTAGACCATATCATACATCCACAAAAAGAAAATTTATAGCGTTTGAAAAAAATCAAGTTCTAGATCTTATTACATCCATAGTTCAATCATCAATGCCTTCCATTTGAATCTTTATTTGACTGCCTTTTTATGATTTTATATATATATATATATATCTATATATGCACAAAAATATAATTCAAACAATCATTTATATTTTCCTATCAATCTCTTTTTTAAACTTTACAAATTTCAATCTGTGATCCAGATTCAGTCATGTCATCATCTTATTCACTTTTACTACTTACAAATTCAATTTTTACATAAATTTCAATATTAAATTTGACGTGACTGTAATCACCCTCACTTCAAATTCTAATTCACAGCATTATTAACAAAAAAGATAATGCATTTTATTGAAAAAAAAAAAATCTTGACTTGACGTATCTTTAATTCATATTTATTTACAACTAACAATAAAAAAATATAGACTTGAGCATTTATTAATTTTCTTATTTCTAGTGCTAAGAGAGATTTTAGCGCAACGGTAAACTAGTTTTATTGTGATCTGAAGCTTAACGTACATCTAATCTCTCCAAATTTAGATAGTGGTAGGAGTTATAAATATAACTTAGGAAGATATTTAAAGGAGTTAGGTTGTTAACATGGAATTTAATATTAGTATTAAAACATGTTTGCTTATGCAACGTTATCTATTTTGAATTTACCGGAAAAAAAAATGTTATATGTTTTGAAGAATGATATTCACCTAGCCCACATAGTCAGGATGGTTGTTTCACTTTCACCTCAGAAGTCAAAATATGAAAATATATATAAATAAATCCACTGTTAAGGCTTCAAGATGTTTCCAATCCTTGAATAATTGTTGCCAATGAGGCCCAGCTAATCACATTGTCAATGTGTCATCATAACACAACTTTCCCAGGCTTAGTCTTATGATAATCTATCTTTATTAGTAAATCTTTAAAGAAGAATAAAATTTTATATAAATATATATATGGACGTGTGTGCGGCCGTCAATACGCGTGTATATACACTATGGTAAAGAATTTTCCACACCATGCATTGAAAAACTGAACAGCCCATTCCTTTCTACCATGATTCCCATCAGGGGTCAAGTTTCAGATCATATAATATAGTGTTGATGACATTTTCAAGCCCATGCATGACATTTTGTTATAGTAAATTTCTGGCACATTTCGTGTGGCCTTGTTCCAGGAAATTCCTTCTTCCAGGAAATTGAAAGCAATTTGAATGTCGTTGACATGGAGAAAATATATATATATAATTGTATATGCATAGTTGTAGTAAATATATATAGCTCTCCACTTCAAACCCCATAATCAAAATCTATTCCTGACAACCAATTGCATTCCTTTGCTTCTCCAACTTGCCTAACAAAAATTGGAGTTGGTAAGGAACAACCTTAACAGTGTCTGCTTTCTTTTTCAAGATTTATATTTAATTCTCTGATATTGAATTCACACACACACACACATATATATATATATATATATATATATATATATATATATATAATGATATAAAGTTAAAAAGTCATCATATAGAAATGATAGTTTTTTTATGAATATTATATTCGGATTGAATTAGACATTTTCAAGAAGAGCAGCAAAAACGCGAATGCAGAAAGCTACACCTGATAGTTTATAAATGAGCCTAAAATCATACAATCTAATTTGTCACATTGCTTTGTCTCAACAGATTGAATTTGGGGCAGAGGATCAGACATGGAGAGCAAAAGCCTTGATCTAATCAGCGGTGTCCCGGAAGATATTATCCATCGGATAATGTCATTCCTCCCATTGAAAGAGGCTGCAAGAACTAGTGTTCTTTCGACTCTGTGGAGAGGCCTTTGGACACCATACCATGTAACTCTGGAGATTGATTGGGATGGAACAAGTAGTCACCGAGCTAATGACGGTGTAACGCGAGCCATTGGTACATTTATAAGTTCTTACAACAATCCTGAGCTATGTAAGCTGTGTGTCATATTGTCAAAGAGCGATAATGTGTCCATAGAAATGAAAGAGAAGTTGATCATCTTGGCTGCTAAAGGAGTAGACAGAGAGCTTCATCTGGATTTCTCAGAAGAGAAGCAATTAGTCACAAGTGATTTCAATTTGAAATTGGAGGCAACTTGTGATCCAAGTCCGGCCAACAATTTTGCAGAGCTGGCTAGCTTTGCCTCTCTCAAGACTCTCCATCTACGATCAGTTACTCGTCTTGCTGAGGATATAGTTCCTAATTTGTTCTCGAATTGCAAGTTTCTTGAATGCTTAAAGCTTGAGAAATGCATTCAATTGCCAAGTTTAGAGATAAACGCGGGTGGTTTTCTCAAAAGCTTGACAGTGGTGGACTGTCCTGATTTGGCTGATATTACGCTTTCTGCATCTAATCTCAAATCCTTCTCATATCAAGGAGTTCTTCCTCGGATTCAGCTGAAGAATTGTATCAACCTCGCCGATGTGATGCTCGATATGAGAGATGGTATAGGCCACAACGAGTTTGACTGTGAAGAACTTTTATTATTACTGGCAGCTTTAAAGGATGTTGAGACTCTCACTCTCAGTGGTTGGCTTCTTGAGGTATTTATTATATCTTCTTGTCAAAATTTTCATCCAAATTTCTTGAAATTTCTTCTTCTTAGCTACATGTCAATGTTGGCACATATAATGAGCCTGAACTAGTCTGATTTTTGCATACATTTCTTAAATTTTTGAACCAGTCTTTATACTTTATGCTAAAATCTGCATCTTCTAACTCGAATTTTTTTTGTAATTGCAAAGTGGCTATGCTCAGCAGGAGTGATTTTCAGCAAACTTGAGTTCGGATTCAGCATGTTAAAAGAACTATGTTGGACAGACTCTTCAATTGATGCACCAAAGCGCGCTTCCTTGGCTTACTTCCTAGACATATGTCCTCTGTTAGAAAGGCTTTTTATAATTGTAAGTAGTGTCCACAATTTTTATTCTCATGTAGTAAGCAGTACTGATTACATACCACACTACATGATTAAACATTCAAAATTCTAACACTTGCAATATCGACGAAATTGGCAGAATGATGGAAGGCGAAAATCTGTTACTTGTCCACATTTTTGCCATTACTGGCATGAGCCTTACTTCTGGATGGATTCATCAGTTCTGAAACTTGCTTCTTTACAACTCCAACACCTTAAAGTAGTTAAAATGATGGGTTATCGAAACGAGGAGGACGAGTTATTGCTAATGGATCTTCTACTGAAGAAGGCAGTCTTACTCCATTCCATGACTGTAACATACGGGGAGAATGATTCGTGGCACGTTGTCAGGATACCCTTGAGTCAGCTAAAGCTAACAACCAGGAGCCAACCTCAACTTAGAGTTATTTTAGCTCCAAATGAGAACTATTTCTTTGGATTCATCAAATAAATTAGCAATATGTTTTGTCCAATGCACACTCAATATATTTGGTAGCTTTGTGTAATGAATTTGCAAGTACTTCAATCAACTTGCAATTTTTCTGTGATCAAGTATTTGGGCTGCCCTTGCATAAATCAAACTAACGAGCAATACTGAGTTTCAAGTTACTAGATCCTGTAATTGAAATGATGTACCCTGATAGAAATGAAATACAGAGTTGTATATATTATATATATAACCCAATTAATGGATGAGTTAGATATTGTACATAGACATCTATATTATTAGAGCTCCTTGTTTTTGTATGTTTTGATTACAACATTTTTATGTCGGCTTGGCGCAATCTTTTGCGACCTGTTTTGGTACTTTTATGTTTGTCAACAAGGAGAGCCTTGAGCCCTTTTTTTTTAACAACGAAGATAATGGACTTGTTCAAGTCTTCTGTTTAACAAGTTGCCAATGTAGAGCCACATGGTTGTGATCAATTCATCAACTTGCGTGATCTTCTTTATGGAAGAAACGGTTAAACACTATTCACAGCAGGTTGTGGATTCGAATCTCACATATTATTCAAGAAGGTTGCATGCAAGTGCTTGATGGGTGGGTGGGTGTGCGTGGGAGGGGGATCTACGCAAGTGCTTGACCAAAGTCGCACTTGAAGGGACGTGTTAAAGGTTTAAATATTCAATTTATACTCCTCTCTAATGCTTCGTTTGGTAGGAAGGAATGAGGAGGAGTGGAGGAAATATAGGAGAGAATGACTAAATTTCTTTTGTTTGATAGAGAGAGTGAGAAAAAAGAGGATAGATGAATCAATGATAGATGAGAAAAGAGGATAGATGAATCATCCTTCATCTTTCACAAATTTCGAAGAAAAAAATACAAGACTATACATGTTTTAAATTACAGAACTTTTTTTATTTCTCTTTCCTTCTCTCATAACAAACAAAATAAAGTATGATCTCATTCTCTTCTCTTTTATCTAACCAAACAAAAAGAGAGAAGAATACAATCTTTTCTCTAAAGATATCTCATTCATCCTCATTCTCTTTCTTCCATTTAATTTTTTTCCATTCTTACCATTAACAGTAGTTTCATTTTTAGCTCTCAATTTGTCTTTTTTTTTTTTTTTTTTTTGGGGCAAGTAGGAGTCGCAATAAGTGTGCATTTAGAATTCATAAATCCTTTCAAATACATTGACTGAATAATCTACAGTTCCCAAAATTTGTAAGTCTTCCTTTATTCTTTAAGAATTGTAGATGACTCCAATGATGGAATCTTTTAGAGCATTTTTAAAAAATTTACGCGACGACATTGACCCAATAATTAAATAATGAAAATCTGAATAGTACTTCAAATGGTACGAAAGAAGGTACTTAATTTACTAATTAAGAAGTTGTTAATGTTATCATATTGCTAGTTGTTCCTGCACTTGTAATATAACCCTTTAAATTGAAGCAATGTTCTATTTATTGGGCACAGTACTTCAACTTGTACCAGTGACTTTAAAAGAAATAAGCTTTCATTATATATGTCTCACCATCCACCCACGCGCGACATATTCTTGCTATTACACCCAAGTGTGTGTATACCCAGAGTCGGCCTGGGATTCACAAAATTTTAAAAGACGTTAGACAACTTTTAAAAGTGAGGCTCATTGTACATAAAGTTTTATACGCATATAAATTTTATAATAGCGTAATTTGTTTTTATTAAAATGAGACGATAAACTCGAAATATATTTATGTTGAAATTCATTCATTTTTTTTTTTTTCTTTTTTCATGCTCAGATTCATATTTTTAGTAAACATAACTCAAATTTTTTTTTCACAATCAGGACAAGTCTGCTAAGAGAGTAAATATGCACCCATATAATATTTTATAAGGAATTTCAGTATAATAACAAATTAAAAATATCAAGGGCCAAGAAAAGAAAAACAACATATGATACATGAGAAACAACAAAAAAATCAAAAACATACATTTAAATAGTTATGTTTTTAATTACTAATCGATGAAGACACAACCCATGAAGGATTGAGATTGTACAGGGTGAAAAAAGAAAGAAAGAAAAATAAAGTTTAGTTGTGTACTAGCTAGGACAAAAGATGAATCAAAACGGCAACACAAGAAGCTCATGAATATAATATTTAATACTCATATACTTTTGTAAAAAAATTACAATATTTCGTTAATTTGTTTCTTTTTAAAAATGAAATTAAATGAAACATTATTATTAATTTTAATTTTAATTTTGCTCTTTGAAATTATAAATATTTGCGAGAGTATGGTTCCAGAGGAAGAGTTTCCACAAAAGGTGATATATACTGTTATGAAAAATCAAATATATTAATTTTATTTCTAATTTTTCAATCACTTGTGCCTAGCTAAACAATATAATTTCATCTTTTTTTTCCTTTTTAAAAACTTGCAATTACCAATAAAATGAAATAGATGATTTTTGACCAGAAAAATAATTTTTGCCCATGGGGTATGATACCTAGGAGACGAATTGGACTTTGGTGAACCACAACCTCCATAGAAAATAATCGTTGTTTGCTGCTATTTGAATGTGAAGAAAGAAGAAGAAAATGAGAGAGAATGAGCCCTGAAAAAGAAGAAGAAAAAAAAAAGAAAACGCAAAGCAAACCCAAAGAGACGAATTGGACATTTAGTTAGTAAAAAAAATGAACCCTAGTAGTATTGGGTTTGGTTAAATAGACCATAATTAATAATTTTATTTTTAAATTAGACCCAAGGATCCCGCTGAGAGAGGTAAATGTCGGCTAATCTTAATTCTATTTTTGGAGAGATTACTTCCAAGTTTTGAACCTAAAACCTATCATTTTTGGATGAAAGCACTTGTCATCGCATCAATGTGCAACCTGTGCCCAATAACAATAGTTAATAAAAAAAAAAAATTTAATGAGGCCCAGTAATAGCATTGGATTTGATTAAAATTTGAAAGTCTTCCAAAATTGGGGGTCTTAGGCTACAGCTTGGGCCGCCTAGGCCCAGGACGGCCCGGTATATTTATATATGTGTGTGTCTATATATATATATATGTTATTGGAATGAATATAGATGTAGTTCTGTATGTCTGCCACCAAGCATCAGAGGATGGAAATCAACAGAAAACAAGACATCAATTGAGACCCCTTGTATATGCAGTGTATCTATGTGCAGGCAGAACACATGTTATCGTGCGCGCCACACAGTTAGTGTAGAAATTAGTTGACACCTAACTTCACCTGCAAAGTAATGATTCTTGCAAGACTACGTCCAACATTACTTGACACTTAATAAATAGCCGAAATTCTTGGTGGTTAATTTATACTTTTTACTACATGTTTTTTCCTGATAGGTTCTATACTCGTACGCAGGGACTTCACCCTCCACCCAACCCAAGAGCCACTATGAGTTAATTATTATTAGAAGGTAAGAAAACAAACTTATTGTCGTGTCAATGGCAAACATAAGGCTTTATTTTTCTTCTGGAAAATGTTATACTTGATGATCATACAAAATTTCTATGGTTCGATAAGGAGATCTTCATTATGAATGTAAACAATTCTAAATTCACGAAGCATAATTAAAGACAACTTATATTATGCACTCTCGAGTACATGTATTTATAATAGAGTAATATTATTAAGAGAGTCTTCTCAAGTCACAAGCTCTGCATATAAGAATGACAATTTAAATCATCCTGACGGAGAACCGTCGCACCCCGTCTCATTTCGTTTAAACTGATTATGGAGAAAATTAAATAGTTTTGGGAAGGTTATGAGAGTGAGAAGGAAAAACCAGCAAAATGACTGGGCAGGGATGGGAATATGCACCCCCGCCTCGCCACGCCACACTCCACTCTGTTTACATTTTATATTTACTATATTATCTTTATATATATAATATAATACATATACAAAATTACTCTTATATAAGTATATATATAAGATTTACTAGTTCAAATTTTATTGGCATTACACATGTAAATTACAAAGCACCTTATCACATAAGAATGTAAAGATTAAAAAGAGTACAATTACAAAAGTAATTCCCTAAAAAAAAAAATTTTTTAAAAATTAAAAATTCGCCCCACACCGTTTACATCTTCTCCCCGTCTCGTCTCCCCTCACTTTATTATCCTATTTATTAAATAAGGTGGGATGGGGACGTGGGAGCTTTTCTAAACAGAGATGGAGATGGGGATAGGTAAGGGCACCCCCACTCCATACCCGCTTGGTTGCTGTCTCTATCTCCATATTTAACATTGAATTAAAATAATATTTTTAGATTTGTTAAAAGTCAAATTAATTATTAAATATATTTTTTAATCTATTAGTTAATAAATATGGAAAGCTGGAGGAGCTCTAGTGATAGTATTATTCTTTATAATAAAGAAAAAAATACAATTTTAAATGATTGAATCGTTTACTATCATTGGTCTTTTCAGATCAAAACATACTCATCAAAACTATTAAATGTGTCAACCCTACAGAGAAAAAAAAAATCTTGAATACATATTATTACCTTTTTTGTCCCGGTGCGGATGAAATGGCCAAGTAGGCCAAGTGGCTATCTTATCCTTGACACACATCTTACACCACCAAAATTAAAATACAAACCACCAAGAAAAACGCCAACTAACTTGATTTCTCCGTCAGCCAATTTTATATCACTCATTCTGTTTCTATATTGAATCTCCATATTCCATCCACTAGACCACGTTTGATTGATGGAATTGAAAAAACAAAAAAGTAAAGAAAAAAATTATAATATTTTTTATGTTTGAATTGTCATTAGTAAGAGAAAAAAAAGGATTAAGAATAATTTGAAAGATAGTTTATCCATCCAAATTTCTAATATGATATCCTTCCAAAAGTAAAAAAAATGATAAGAATAAGTAATTTTTTCATAATATTAAAAATAACTCTAACATTTTAAAGAATAAAATTTAAAAGACATTTGAATATATCTTGTAATATAAACACAAGAGGGCATGATAGTAAATTGATTAAAATAGTTCAGTTTCTTTTCTTTCGCTTACTTTTTTCAAACAAGAATACAATTATTTCCTTTCTTTTCCTTCATAATTTATTCAAACATGAATACATTTTATTCTTTCTTTCCTTTTCTTTTCTTTTTTTTTGATAACTTATATTATCATTTTTTTTTCTTTTCTCTTCTGTCTATCCAAACAAAGCCTTACTATTGATAGCTCAAATGTTGTACAATAATTTACAAATGACGACAAAGATATGCTACCCACTTTCTTTTTATTGTATTAATGTTTGTTTTCTCTACTTCTCATGAATTGTAGGCTACCATTCATGTTTTACATAAAATAAAAATCCGGTAACTTTACCATTCATGTTTTTAACTATATTGCAGAAACAATATATATATATATATATATATATATATATATATATACAGCAAATAGCCTTGGACATCCCTTGAATGCAATGTCAACTTAATGGACCCCTAAACTAATCTATTGTGATATGGACAAGTGACTACTCGTATTATATATACGGAGTATGTATATATATATATAAGGCAAGAGTTTAAACTAATATTCTATTTTCCTCTCTCATTTACAAGCAGAAAGAGTTGAAGATAATCCAAGTAATTAAACTTTTCTTCTTTGTTCTTTTCATGCCTTTTTTTTGTTTTGAAGTTATGTTTTGTCATTTGTGATATTTTTTCGAACTTAGGTAGTTTTATTCATTTCCTATGAAATAACTCTTTGGTTTTGAAGCAGAGAAGGTATATATCATGGAGGAGGAAAGACTTGATTTTATCAGCAGCTTACCACATGAAATTCTGCAACAAATCTTTTCATTCATTACTTTGAAAGAAGCCATGAGAACTAGCATTCTCTCAACTGCATGGAAGACCCTCTGGACACCATTTGAAATACACTTGGGCTCTGATTCCGATCATCAAGCTTGCGAAAAGCTAACGCAAGCCATGGCTATGTTCTTGAGATCTTGGAATGGTCCAGAGCTATGGAAGTTCAGTCTCAGCATCCCCCAGAGAGAGAAGGAGAAGGATGATTTGATTTTCTCAGTAATAAAGGGAGCAGAGAAAGAGGTTCATCTTCACTTCTCTGGAAGAAAGCAAATGACAAGCAATTTCAATTTGATATTGGAGCCAAGTTCTTTGAATCAACCTATAGAGACATCCTGCTTTTCTTCTCTCAGGACTCTGCATCTGAGATCAGTAAACCACCTAGCCAACAACTTGGTTTCAATTTTTTTCTCCAATTGTCTGCTTCTTGAAAGCTTGAAGCTTGAGAATTGCAATGGACTACAAAGTATAAATATCAAAGAAAACCACAGTCTTCAGAGCTTCAATATAGTAGACTGTCCAGACATGGTCAGTGTCACACTCTCTGCGTCTAATCTAAAGTCCTTCTGGTACAGAGGAGTTCTTCCTGAAATTCATCTGAAAAACACACCACACTTGGTTGATGTGATACTCGATTTGGGAGATGGTTTAGGCCTCAATGAGTTTGATTGCGAGGATGTTATAAATCTTCTAGACTCTATGAAGGACACTGAGATTCTCACAATTAGTGGCTGGCTTCTTGAGGTACTTCAATTTTGAACCCTTCAACAAAATCAATTTATCACTTTCCTTCACTTATATATATATATATATATATAATTTCTAACAAGCTGTGCTACTTTCTGTCATTCTCCAAATTAGTGGCTATGTGCAGCAGGAGTGATTTTTGAAAGACTTGAATTTAAATTCAACAAGTTAAAGCAATTGTGCTGGATTGGTTCTTCAATGGAAAGACAAAAGCGAAATTCATTGGCGTGCTTCTTAAACATATCACCATTCTTGGAAAAGTTGTTAGTGAATGTAAGTATTTTTCTATAGCAATGCTACACCTCTGAGATGAATATTTTGAAATATATTTCGAATCTATGTGACATAGCGCATTATTTTAGAAGATAAAATTAAATGATGAGTTAATATTTATGGAATTCTCCCATACACGGAGTTTCGGTGGTTTAATATACATTTTGATGCCTATTTTTAAATTAACTAACCACCATATCACCTGCCACATAGATTAAAGATATATTTCAGAATATTTATTCGGGGCATATAACATTTTCTTTTTTCTACAGATTTCACAGTCATGCAAAGGTTTTTCAATTTGCATATATCTTATAATTGTTTCTCATCTTTTTTTCTTTATAAACAAATATACATATATATTGCAGGTTGACCAAAGTTGCAGGTCCATCCCATGTCCACTTTTCCACCAATACTGGCATGAGCCTCACTTGTGGATGGATTGCGAAACAAAGTCTAATGCATCACAACTCAAACAACTAAAAATTGTTAAGTTGACCGGTTTTACAAGCGAAGATGATGACCAACTCTTGTTAATGGATCTTTTGCTTAAGAAGGCTGCTAATCTCAAGTCGATGATTGTAACTACACCAGAGAATCAATCATGGCACGTTTGTAAGATTCCACAAAGTCAGCTAAAGCAGACGGCCAGGTGCTATTCTAAACAGATTGGGATTTCATCTCCAAACAAGGATTGCTTTTTTGGATTAACAGAATAAGCCAACAATTAAGGGGTTTGCTTGTAGTACTGTTCCGGGACACTTTTAAATTTAGATGTAAGAAAATTGTATTTCCACAAGGGAAAAGTATATATATATATATATATATATATATATATATGTTCTGTTTTAATTTGTACATATTCAGCCCCATTCTTTTTATCTTTCTCTCAGATTGATCCCATAATGAAGTTCAAGTTCATTTCAGGGAGTTGATTATCACACTTATTTCTTAAGCTTGCAAGTTGGTTGTTGGATTAAGTCAATTAATATTATAATAATTGAAATTAGATTGAAATTTGTACGGAATTGATTATATGTACACCATTACCAGTAACAGTTTTTCTGTTGACCTTAATAAAATAGATTAAACTTTGTACGAAATTGATTATATACTGATATATATACACCTTAATATTATACATATATATATTAGTGCAACAGGCAATTAATTATGTTTTCTTTGGTTTCCCATGTTACAGTCCTTTCATAAATTGCAATTTAAATAACAACCTTATCGGGCTCGAGTATGAGCTACCCTCTACCAATAGAATTTGTCTCATATAGGCCACACATGCGTCATACGTACCACCACCAGTAACTGCTGAAAGCTTGTGCTAGTAGAGCTATCTAAGATGTACAATAATATTTTAATATTAAATATTAGTTAATAATATTTATATAAAAATTTATTCTTAATATGAGAAGATGGAAAGTTTTTAAATTTTTAATTTTTTACCATTATTTATTAAATATATATTCAATAATTCATAAATAAATAAAAAAGCGTAAAATGAAGAGTGACAGAAAAAAAAAGGTAAGTTTTGAAATAAGGTTAGAAATTAAAAGTTTTAGAATTAATTAAAATATTTGGACATATTATTAATTTTTTACCATTGGTTGAGGCTTATCACTACAGGAAAACAAAACTTTTAGGAATCCTAATAATATTAGAAAATAAAAATTTTAAGAACAATAAAATGATTTGGACTTAAACAACCGTCTAAGTCGCCCAAGATTAACAGCATAAGCAAGGCAAGGTTGAGCTGGCTCTCTGTACAATTCATAACAATTATTCATTGCCACTTTTTGTCAATGAGTCATTAAGTTGGTAGGGTTTCACAAGCCAAGATTTATATTTCTTTGGTCCTTGAACAAGGCATATTACATCAACCCAAAAGTCAAATGGTGGTTGAAAAGTCATCTCAAATTTTATTTCTTGTGGGTCTTTTAAATTAAGTGAATCGACAAAAAATAATTAATGGAATAAGCTACGCATAGTTCGTCACATATATGCCAATCTCTTATAATCGTATGAAGTACAAACTCATGTAGATTTCGCAGTAGCTGCGTTAACATAAGGCCAAGTCTGTTCCAGTAAGTATGAATGTATATATCGTTGGTTCGACTTTGAATGTGTACTTCTAGTTCATATATAATTAATGAGCCACTGAATTGCTGCATTTAAATTTTATATTTCTCCTGATCATGACCTTTATATATATATATATATATATATATATACACACACCACTTTTCTAATACGTACCATGCATCTTTGAATTCATAAACTGCATTTAAGTACCTCCTTAGACAGAGTTATAAGTACCACTCGACGCATAAAGCATACCTTGCTTGTCACGCACCATCAGAATTCAAACAATTGAATTTTTGAGTACATAATTTGATAGTCTATCAATTTGCGGATAGAAAGTCAGGTGTGGAACAACTTCTTGGGTAGTTCGTTATTGAGTAATCAGAGATGAAAAAGAAAACTCCAAGTCTTGCTAGCAACAGGGAGTCAATGTACAATATATACACCGGTAAAGTGCTTAAAACTCTTCTGCAATTTAAAAAATATGTAAAAAAAGCATCTCTTATATTCACTTTATTCCCTGTAATTTGTCTTTTATGCAAATAAATTTCTTTGTCCAGTAAAATTACTACTATACTCCGAAATTTTTAGCACAAAAACTACCGAATTATTTTTTTAATATGAAAAGACCAAAATGTCCAAATTACCATTTATTTATTTTTTCTTTCCTTTTCTCTCTCCCCCTTTCCCTCTCTCACCGAAAGCGCTCTCTCTCTTCAACCTCACACACACACACACACACATAAATATATATATTAATTATTTTATGTACTTTTATTCTCTTCTTTTTTTTCTTCTCACTTTCTCTCTCTTCTGTACTTTTCTTCTCACTTTCTCTCTCTTCTGTACTTTCTTTTTTTCTTCTCACTTTCTCTCCCTTCCATTCCGATCATTATCTATTTGTTTCTATCTATATATATAATATATATATATATATGGGCAAATTACATTTGGACCCCCTGAAATTTGTCGATACATTAACTTGACTCCCTCACGTTTGCGAATCTTCATTTTCACCTCTTGTCAGTAGTTTTTGGTTGACTTTGGTCAACAAAATGCTAAAATGATCTATGATTTATACTTATATACTGTACTTATCCAAGATTTATTTACTCCGCCTCCCAAACACCCTTCCACCACATCATCTAAACAACCAAACATCACTACAACCTGTTACAGTAGCAACCACCCAAACACCACCCCACAACCACAACCTGCAGGAGCAACAACCACCACCGTTCGCCGCCACTATCCATTACATCTATATCAGCCAACCACCACCGTTCGCTTGCCAACACCGCCAACACTCTCTACCAAAGACCAACCCAACTGCCACCATTTGCAGTAAAATCCTCATAGCCACCACTCACACCATTAGAGCCCTAATTTGAGTTTACTATTTCAAAACCCTAATTTGATTTCAAAACCCTAACTTGTCGCCTCTTAAATCAACTCCAGCGCCATATCTCCACGCGCAGTCACTGTCAAAGCCATTGTTTTTGACCCAACCCAAATCATTAGTGGCGAACGGTGGTCGTTGGTGTCGATTGTACATTGGCGGTTAAAGGGTTGGTTAAATTTCATTTTCAACAACAAAAGGAGAGAGAGAGATTTTGATCTTCAATGACAAAGGAGCTGAAAGAGAAATTAAGCAACTGTAAAAAGAAGAATATGGATGTTAGAGGGAGAAGATGCAGAGAGACCACCACGAGTCCAGACAAGGCCAAAGTATGTGTTCAACCAGGTGAATCTGAATGCGAAGGGACCAATAGTGGCAAAAAAACTCAAGCTTTGGGAGTCTAAATTTCATTGATTTTCTCACTTTCTCGGCGATCTCAAGAACAGTTTGCTTGAGAAACTCCACAACCACCTTCGTCATCCATACCTCAACCACAGCCACCACAACCACCACCGCCATCCATACCCACAACCATAGCCACCACCATGCCCACACCACAACCACCTCTGCGTATTTTGGAGAATAAACCCATAACCATGGTGGTCGCTAGCCTCAAATACCACAATCTGTTATATCACAACCACCATCCTCAACCCCCACCCCAAAATGAAACCACCATTCCCACCTCCATAACCACCACCACCTCTTATTTTTCGACTCAGCGGTAGTGCTGCCACCATCCCCACGTCCACAACCACCACCATCATTCATACCCACAACCGCAGCCACTATCATGCCCACACCACAACCACCATTGCGTATTCCAGCAAATGAACTCGTAACCATGGTGGTCGCTAGAAATCTAGCTCCAAATACCATAATCTGTTGCATCACAACCTGTTGTCGACAATGATCGATCTATATTATATATATATATATATATATGAATATATCTTCCTCAATCTGTAAATTAAGAGTCACACATACAAAGGATTGGGGCTAAATTGTAGAAGGGCATTTTATAGTTACTGTTTGCATGATGTAAGCAATCTAACAATTGACAATGGCATAAGGGACTAAAGTGATGTATAATTTTAAATCTCAGGGATGAAAATGAAAATACACAAACGTGGGGGGGGTCAGGTTGACGTATCGACAAACCTTAAGGGGTCAAAATATAATTTGCCATATATACACACACACATATATATATAGGCACAAAGAATACCCACAAGTGTTTCACTGCCATTGCAACCACCAAACCGAAATCACCACCCAACCATCGCCATTTTCAACCTTCCTCGCCACCATGCCAGACCACCGCCCCATGCGTCGTCCACCATTATAGAGAGAGAAGAAAAAAAAAAGAAAAATGAATGAAGAGAGAGAATGATGTTGAGTGGGAAGAGAGTGCATCGGTTGGTGAGGAGAGAGACATGAGCATTTTAGTCTTTTCACAATTTGTGCTAAAAATTTGGGGGTATAATGGTAATTTTACCAGTCAAAGGGGGTTTATTTACACAAAATACAAACTACAAGGGACAAAGTGCACATGAGGGATTTTTGTTTGCACATTTTTTAAACTATAAGGAATTTTATGCACATTACCCATATGTCAGCCGTACAAGACACATATTGTATGTGTACATTGGTCAATCTTACTTCTTGTTATATTGTGTGCGAGCTAGTGAGTGATTGTTTATAATTGTATTCAAATGCATGTTTTTCATTTCCTTGAATTATTCTCTCCTTCGAGTAAATCGAATGATTTGAGCTGAATAATTTTGGATTACTTGGATGAGTTTAGGTGATCCATCCATTATCAATCTAATGCTAAGAAATGGTTAATCCATCCATCGTCACCAGTTGTTAACGCAGGAATTGGAGTCTAAAAATCACAAATTCAAAACAACTCAAACAAATCCTCAATTAATTTTAAGCACTTTGATTGCATCTACATCAATTCTTATATGCTTCTAAGAACAGTAATCCAATTGTAAACCTCATTATCAAATCCACACAAATTTAAAAACTCTAGTTTAGTAATACCTTTTAACTTTCTAAAGTAAAAAGTCGTGGGCGTGCAAGTTTCATTATATATATATATATATATATATATATCTCGGATCTACGTGTGGCATAAGACGTAGACCCTCCAGAAAACCTGCACAATAAGACCATAGAAAATCTGGGGCCCGCAAATCAGTTCTTTTTATTGAGAAGGATCATCAAGATGGTCTAAGCATCAATCTTAGGCCCGCCCAGCGTGCACATAAACAAATACACATGCAGACGCCAGTGCGCGCGAATAGGCGCATGCACTAGCCTGTGCAAGTATTTCATGGGTGGGTATGTGCGAGCCAGTGCAAACATGAAATTTGGGGGCATGCGTACTTAAGAGTATGGGGCCATCTCTTATGGAACATGTCTAGGCAATCCAGTTATGTCTAAGCGTAATGTCCCGAACTATGATACAAATGAATACTTCTACGATGGAATGGAAAAATGTGTGTAGTTAAAGGCAATGTGTTTTTGGCATAACCCAAATTGTGAAAGGTCAATAAATGTAAAAGAAGAGTCTTTTGCGGTAGGCCAGCATGGTGCTGCAGACACTTGTGTTTAACTTTAATAAAACAAATACATAATTTATTTACCAAAGTTATTACAAAGAGTCAAGTAATGATACGGTTCCACCCGGGCAATTGACAATTACAACAAAACTTGCATAAAAGACTAAGGATAGTTTTTCATGATGGTGCTCAAACACACATCATAAGAAAGTCCTCTAAAAGTCTAGACGAGGGTAAGAGTAGGGGTAGCAATACACCCCGGCGGGTTCCACCCCAATTATGTACATATATATCCTCATTTTATATATATATATATTCATATCTTACTTTTAGGGTTCCTTCTATTTTGTTACTACTAGCAGCCCACTTCCTCTCATGGTTTTCCTTGGAAAATCGACAACCACATTCTTCCGATCAATGACATGATGTTTAATCCACATCGTGATTTTGAAGTGGTGAAGGTACTATATGTATATATTATATATTTATATCGATGGATCATAAAGATATCACTCTCTCACTCCACCCTCTTATCACTTCTCTAGAGATCGGTTCCCACTTCCCACAAATGTTTATTATTATTCTTACTCGTTTGTGCTTTGACTTTGATATGTTCTATGAGGTAAGTAATTTCTATATCAAGTTCTCTCTATCTAGAGTTTATTTTTGTTATTTGATGATATATTATGTCTTTTTTTTTTTTTGGGCAAAAATATATTATATTTTTATTGACATGATTTTGAATATTCTTCATCTTCATCTCACATGTTGTACAAGTCTTAAATGGGGTGGAATATGGAGTAAGATTCTAATGATAAATGGGGATGGGATCAGTAATGAGAATCCGTTCGATGTTCGGGGTTGGGATGGACTGTGGTACTAATAAACGGGGTGAGGTTGGATTTAGGAAAACATATCTCATATCCGTTCTATTGCCATCCTTAAGTAGGAGAGATTGTGTCATGGCCCGCATTGATGTCATCCCAAGAGACTATCATATTTCAGCACGAAAAATGGGTAAAAAGTGATATGGTAGGCTTGAATGAGAGGCTCGTTGGAGTGGAATGAAGGCAAAGGTGAAGATGAAAACGAGTAATTTCTGCAACACAAAAATTCGCAAGACCAGAACATCCACGCTCAAACACAAAAAATGAATGTTGATATGACACGTGGAAGAGTCCCTTATGCCAGACGCGTGCTCAGACTATTATAAATAGTTCAGTTCATCAAGGCTCTGTGAGATCTCTCCTTTTTTCTCTCTCATTTTCTTCCTATATCCTTTCATGATATCTTGATCAATTGTGAGAGAAAGTCGATCTTTTAACTTTAAACTAAGTCATTTTTCTTTAAAATCTCTTCAATGAGACGCCATTCGGGGTACCATCACAATCCACGAGTAATTATTAAATACCCAGAATTTTGTATATATAAGAATTTTACATAGAAAATCTTTATTTTATATTATTTTAAAAAATAATATTAAAATAGTGAATTTCTAGCGAAGGAATTCTCTCTTACACAAAATCCCATGGTATCCGATCATTTTCTCACGTTATTGCTCATTTTATCATAAAGTTTCATTTTCAACACTATATTTTCCAAGATTTTAGTACCTAACACTACATATAAAGAAAAGAATGGTATGGGGGATGGGTGACAGTAGGCCAAAGTCAGCCCGTAACGTTTTTGCAAGATTTTAGTACCGAACAAGACAAAAAATAAAAGAATGGTACGGCCAAAATGGGATGACGTGACAGTATGCCAAAGTCACAACCCTTGACGTTTTGCAACTTTATCCATTTCAGCAAGGCATAAAAGGAATTCTCTCATTTTGAGTTACTCATTTTTATTTTTATTTTTAATCAATGATTGATCCATTTTGGTATAAGTGAGTCTAATGTGAATTTGTATACATGTAGAATTAATTGCGTAAAACCTTCTTAAATTATAAATAATTTGCATATCACCTCTTTACCCTAAATTCTTAACAGATCATCACATTAAACTACAAAAAAATTTACAATAACCACCTTCCCTCAAGTTATCATTAAGAAATAAATGGCCAAAGTATGGGGTGTTTCTTTTTTCTTTTTTTTTTTTGAAATTTTTGTTTAATTGCATTACCCACCTAAAGTGTAAAAAATTTTCTAGTTATAATTTGCATATTAATTATCCAATATTTCAGGGATAACTAGCAAATTTCTAGCAATTCAAGGGATAATGTGTTTAATTAATTGAAAGACAAAATTTACTAATTTTGAAGACATGTTAAACGACTACATGGACGACGTTAGACTATTGATTTTTCTTTGGGAAAAAAAATTAATAGTCAACTTATTCATCAATAAATTCAATATATCACTCAGTACCAAATCTTATGACTTGGATTGCAGTTTGACGAGGCAATTGATGTACATTTTGTGTTCAATTTCAGCATGTTTCACACTGAGAAGGCCTAAGAGATTGAACTACTCAAAAGGCAAGAAATTAGTAAGTAACAACGGCTAAAAGATACATCCAACTCTTTTGTCAAATGGGTAAAAAAGGTCATAATCCACCATATGAACCAGCATCTTTTACTGTACACACCACCTTGCTGTAAGAGAGAACTAAAATTCATGTTTTCACTTTTATTTAAATTTGTTCACTTGGTCTCCCACCAGAATCGAAATCCTCTGTTGTAAGTTGCGGTGTTATAGTAATTTTCAACGCCATTACATCTATTTTTTACATATTTACATATATTTTTTTCACTTAGATGCAATGTGATGAAATTTTATTACTGTGTTAAAAAAGAAAATGTAACGTATTGAAAAGCAGTTAAAATATAGTCAAAACAGATGTAATACGATAAAAAGTGTACAACACCACTACAACTTAAATAATCTAGTTCCTAGTTGTAGGTTGTAAGAGGAAGGGCATTCATCACAATCCACATCCCATCTTACCATAAGCTCCATTTTAAATGTAATTAACTTGAGCTAATATCTCGCAAATTCCATTACATAAAAAGAAAAATATAAGAATTTCATTAATCTATTGGTAGCCAAGTTGGCAAAGAGCATGCATGTATTGAAATTTTCTCTCTATCTTGAAACATTCAAAAGTTGGAACCACCCAAACATCATGGAATAAATATCCTTTCATCATCAAAAGTTAGCACTCATTTCATTTTAGCAATTTATTGCTTTAATATGGCCTATGTTTAATCATATATGATCGAATTTATTATTTTATGAAGAGGATTTTATGGAATTTAATTGGAGGATGATGATGATCCAATCGTTAAGCTTTCAAGTACACCAACTGCATGGAAGACCAAGAGTACGAATTAAAAATTTAAATAACTTACACGGTGAGATTTATCATTTTATCACACAACTGCAAATTTTGCAAAAAAAGGTAACATTAAGACATTCGGTCAACTTTTCATTAATATTACCCGTAATCATTACTTCTAGGAGTTGTAGTTCAACTTTTCATTAAAATGCGTTGTATCATAAAAGGGTGTAAACGTACATATGAGTACTTCACCTTCGCCTTCTTCGGCTAATGTGAAATTATGATATCCATAACCTACCAAAGTGGTAGGTCGTCCAATGTCTCGAACCCGCCCGAAGAGATGGTCACGTTGCATATGTTGTAACCCAATTAATGGCTGAAATACATTGAAGGGAGCCTAGCTAGGTCCACAGCTTCATGCTTTGCTCTTGTATAAAGACATCTATATTTACAAGAACTTCTTATTTTTGTATGGTTTGCCTACAACATTTTTAAGTCAGCTCAGCGCAATCTTTTGCGACCTGTTTTGGTACTTTTACGGTGGTCAACAAGGGTGAGCCTTAAGCCCTTCTTTTTGAACCACAAATTTGGACCACAAAGACTGGTTAATTAACAAGTTCTGTTTTTATAAGAAAACTATAGAAAGGAAGAATCTATGAACGTTTGTTGGGGTTTAGGCAGGAGTTACAATAAGCTCTCTATTTGTTTTTTTCAACAAGTAGGAATTACATTAAGTTGTGCATTTAAAATTCTTAAATCTTTTCAAAGGCATTGACTGAATAATCTATAGTACCCAAAACTTGTTGGTGTTCTCTCATTCTTTAAGAATTGGAAATGATTCCATTGCCGACATTTTTTAATGAATTTTTTAAAAATTTAAGCACGACGTAGACTCAATAATTTGTCTTTAAATGCAATAAATTTTAATTATATATGTCTCACCATGCACCCACATATGCCTGGACATACTCCTGGTAATGCACAGTATGTATGTATGTATGTCATTGCATTGAATATAGATGTAGATCTGTATAATGTATGCCATGGTAACCTCTATGGGAGTAATTGAATTGTCACTACCTTTTGGCCATTTTTCTGCCTCCCATGTTTGATTTATTGATGAGGTGATTTCTAGCATGACAGATGATGAAATTGCAGATTTGCAGGCAATCCTGTTTTAGAGGCAGGAGATCAGCAAAGAGCAATACTATCACTTCACATGCCCATATATATATATATATATATATATATATATATGCGCAGTGTGTGTGTCTATGTGCGCCTAGAATTAGTGTAGAAATTAGTTGACACCTAACTTCACATTAGTAATGATTCCTTGCCTGTCTCATTTTTTTATGATTTTAAAGGTTGTTAAGCTTTCATTCGCATAAGTTGATCCATATTCCTTGCCCTTGTTACGAATTGCGTAACATTTTTTTGTTGCAGTGGTGATGAAATGGACATAGATTTTTGTCCAAAGCCAAGTAGGCCAAGTTGTTATCATTTGGTGATGAAATGGCCATAGATTTTTGTGCAAAGGACATGTAGGCCAAGTTGTTATCATTTGGCATTTTATCTTATCCTTGACGCACATCTCACACCACCAAAATTAAAATACAAACCACCTCAAAATGCCAACTACAGCCCATTTTATATCACACATTATGTTTCTATCCCTCTCTTGAATCACAATATTCCATCTAGAGTACCTATAACTTACTATTGATAGCTCAAATTAATGTCATGCAATAATTTACACATGACGCCAAAGATAAGTTACCCACTTCCTTTTTATAATAATAATCTCTCTTTCCAAGTGCTTGTGTAGGTACTTACAAATATCATATACTTATTTTATTACTTTATTTCAGAAACAATTTTTTTAACATAAATAATAGAATGGATTGAAGTCGTCAAGAGCACCCAATGGGGCATTAAGAGTCACTATAGGTTGTCCATATCAGATTAGTCTAGGGCTCCAACTGTGCAAGTCTATTTGCTATATTTATATGTATGGTTTAAGGCAAGAGTTTAAACTGCTAATCTGTTTTCCTCTCTCATTCACAAGCAGAAAGAGCTGAAGATAAACCAAGTAATTAAACTTTGCTTCTTTGCTCTTTTCATGCCTTTTTTTGGTTTTGAAGTTATGTTTTGTCATTTGTGATATTTTTTCAAACTTTGGTAGTTTTATTCATTTCCTATGAAATAACTCTTTGGTTTTGAAGCAGAGAAGGTATATATCATGGAGGAGGAAAGACTTGATTTTATCAGCAGCTTACCACATGAAATTCTGCAACAAATCTTTTCATTCATTACTTTGAAAGAAGCCATGAGAACTAGCATTCTCTCAACTGCATGGAAGACCCTCTGGACACCATTTGAAATACACTTGGGCTCTGATTCCGATCATCAAGCTTGCGAAAAGCTAACGCAAGCCATGGCTATGTTCTTGAGATCTTGGAATGGTCCAGAGCTATGGAAGTTCAGTCTCAGCATCCCCCAGAGAGAGAAGGAGAACGATGATTTGATTTTCTCAGCTATAAAGGGAGCAGAGAAAGAGGTTCATCTTCACTTCTCGGGAAGAAAGCAAATGACAAGCAATTTCAATTTGATATTGGAGCCAAGTTCTTTGAATCAACCTATAGAGACATCCTGCTTTTCTTCTCTCAGGACTCTGCATCTGAGATCAGTAAACCACCTAGCCAACAACTTGGTTTCAACTTTTTTCTCCAATTGTCTGCTTCTTGAAAGCTTGAAGCTTGAGAATTGCAATGGACTACAAAGTATCTATATCAAAGCAAACCAGAGTCTTCAGAGCTTCAATATAGTAGACTGTCCAGACATGGTCAGTGTCACACTCTCTGCGTCTAATCTAAAGTCCTTCTGGTACAGAGGAGTTCTTCCTGAAATTCATCTGAAAAACACACCACACTTGGTCGATGTGATACTCGATTTGGGAGATGGTTTAGGCCTCAATGATTTTGATTGCGAGGATGTTATAAATCTTCTAGACTCTATAAAGGACATTGAGATTCTCACAATAAGTGGCTGGCTTCTTGAGGTACTTTAATTTGAACCCTTCAACAAAATCAATTTATCACTTTCCTTCACTTATTTTTAAATAATATATATATATATATATATATATATATATATATATATATAATTCCTAACAAGCTGTGCTACTTTCTGTCATTCTCCAAATTAGTGGCTATGTGCAGCAGGAGTGATTTTTGAAAGACTTGAATTTAAATTCAACAAGTTAAAGCAATTGTGCTGGATTGGTTCTTCAATGGAAAGACAAAAGAGAAATTCATTGGCGTGCTTCTTAAACATATCACCATTCTTGGAAAAGTTGTTAGTCAATGTAAGTATTTTTCTACAGCTTTCACAATCATGCAATGGTTTTTCAATTTGCATATATCTTATAATTGTTTTTCTCATCTTTTTTTCTCTATAAACAAATATACATATATATTGCAGGTTGACCAAAGTTGCAGGTCCATCCCATGTCCACTTTTCCACCAATACTGGCATGAGCCTCACTTGTGGATGGATTGCGAAACAAAGTCTAATGCATCACAACTCAAACAACTAAAAATTGTTAAGTTGACCGGTTTTACAAGCGAAGATGATCAACTCTTGTTAATGGATCTTTTGCTTAAGAAGGCTGCTAATCTCAAGTCGATGATTGTAACTACACCAGAGAATCAATCATGGCGTGTTTGTAAGATCCCACAAAGTCAGCTAAAGCAGACCGCAAGGTGCTATTCAAAACAGATTGGGATTTCATCTGCAAACAAGGATTGTTGTTTTGGATTAACAGAAGATGAAGGCAACATTTAATGCCTTATCTCTGCCAAAGCCCAAAGGGGTGGTGCTTGTAGTGTTGGGACACCATTAAAATTTACTTGTAAGAAAATTGTATTTACACAAGGAAAAAGTTAAAAAAAATTGTACATACAAGTTCTGTTTTGTAAGGGCAGTTTGTAAACAAGGCTGTTTTATCTTTCTCCATAATGAAGTAAAACTTCGTCCCAGAGTTATTTGTCTTAAGCTTGCGAGTTGGTTGTTGAATTAAGTTAATATTATAATTATGTAAAATAGATTAAACTTTGTACGGAATTGGTTATTATATACACCATTATCAGTAACATTTTTTTTTTTTTTCTGTTGACCTTAATAAAGTAGATTAAACTTAATATTATACATATATATATTAGTGCAACAAGCAATTAATTATGTTTTCTTTGGTTTGCTCATGTTACAGTCCTTTCATAAAATTGTAACTCAAATACCACCAGTAACTTCTGAAAGCTTGTGCTAGTATAGCTATCTAAGATATACAAACCACACCAATTTTTCTTTGCAATTTATTGTCAATGAGTAGAGAACTACATTTTTTTGGTCCTAGAACAAGGCATTAATTACATCAACCCAAAAGTACTCAAATGGTTGTTGAAAAGTCTATCTCAAATTTTTTTCCTTAGAAAAATGATGCAATCGACGACATCTTTCCACTCAACTTAAAACCGACCTATGTGAAGAACTTACTTGGCTGAACACGTAATTTCAATTACTTGTTCCCTCTCCCTCCATCCCCAATTTTATCGCACAAAATTTAGAATTCTAATTGTTCGCTCTCACTCCATCCCCCGTTAATCTCTCTTACTCGTTCTCTCTCTCCCCCATTAATTTAGCAGAGAAGTCAAGAATGAAAGTAGAAACCAAAGAACACAATCCATTTACATAGGTAAATCACTTCAAATGACGATTCATGTCTTTTCGAGAAAAAAACTAAAGGGAAGGGAAATAACAGGGAAGAACACAAAAACTAAAGAACACAGTCCATTCAAGAAAAATTTAAATTATATCTGAGATTTAGTTTCTTTGTTTGAGAATTTTTTTTTCTTTTTAAGTATTGGTTCTTTAAAGCGTGAGTCAAAGGAACTGAGAGAGTAAAGATAAAAAGTTTTATTTTTTGGAAAGTCGGGAAGATGAAAGTTGTCAGAATTTGAAAATATGTTTGTTTTAAAAATGAGTTTCACTTTATTTGACACATGACTAACCACGTAAGCATGTCGATAGTAATCGATTTTTTTTAGTCGAATGTTATAGCACTACTGTTTTTCTTTTTGATCTTGCAAACCAAGTCAAATGAGAAGGAAAATAATTAATGGAATAAACTTGGTTTAGAAGTAATGTACTGCATGCAATTTAAAAGAATTTTACATATAGTCGATCATTTATGTAGATTTCTCTTGTAAGAGTATAAATGAAGTACAAACTCTACGTAGATTTCTCAGTAGTTGCGCGAGCATAAGACCAAGTTTGTACTCTACGTAAATTTCTCGACTTTGAATGTGTACTTTTCTTCCACAGCTTCTTTAGCTAATACTTCATATATATATATATATATATAATGAGCTATTGAATTGGTGCATTTCACTTTTATAATTTTCCTGATCATGACCAATATACCACTTTTCTAAAAAAATGTAATCTTATTAATAGACTGCATTTAATTACTACCTTAGACGGAGTCATCCTGCATTGTAAGTACCACTTTTTTCTTATCATGTTTATGGACTATATACTCTCTCTCTCTCTCTCTCTCTCTCTCTTGACTATTATAATCTTATGGTATGATATTAAGGAAGTCTCCTCTTTGTAGTTAATTTTAGGGATAAAGCATCACATATGTCCTCGTAGCCAATTCCATACCTTGCTTATCACGCGTCATCAGAATTCAAACAATTGAGCCTTAGAAGTTGAAAAATGTAGCATCGGGCACCCATCACAATCCATTTCCTTTTCTATAAAGAAAAAAAATGGTATATATGGCCAAAATTGATGAGGTGACAGTAAGCCAAAGTAACAACCCTTAGCGTTTCTCTAACTCGTCCATGTCCTACTTTCTAGGGAAAGAGAATCATTTTCAGTATGGCATACCCGGAATTCTCTCTCATTTTTAATCAAGTTTTTTTTTTTTTTCCGTATAAGTGAGTCTAATGTGAATTTGTCTACATACAGAGTTAATTGCATAAGTAGCAAATTTCTTATAATTCAAGGGATAATACGTAATTAATTTCAAAGATTAAGTAATTTTTAAGAGATGTTTAACGGCTACCTGGACCAAGTTAGGCTATTGACGTTTTTTTATAAAAATAAAATAAAAAATCAATAGTCAACTTATTGACCAATATATCACTCATATATCAATGCCAAATCTTATGACTTTGATTGCAGTTTGATTAGTCAATTGATGTTGTAAACTTCTGTTCATGTGCAGTAGGTCGGTTGTAGGCATGCATGCATGTGTTTACACTGAAAATGATACAAGAATTATTAATTATTTTTGTGTGTCCATCTTAGCCTCATTATAATTAAGTATTCATGTGAGCCTCTTTGACCTTGGTATTACACTGGTGTCAACAATGTTTTTCTTTTACTTTCCTAACACCCTACTTTTACTTTTTTAATATATACATATATACATATATATATATATATATATTAAAATCAAGTTGGCAAAATCATTTTTCAACAAAAATATATCCATTTTTCAACAAAATCAAGTTGGCAAAGAGCATGCATATATTGAAATTTTCTCTCTATCTTGAAACACTCAAAAGTTCTTTTGACCAATCAACAATTCAATCCAAACATCTGTTTAATAAATAAATAAATAAATCCAAACATCATAAGTGAGATTAATGTGAATATGTAGTAAATTTAGCATTCGTTTTATTTTCGCAATTTATACATATATGAAGGAATTATTTTATGAAATTTAATTGGCAGGTGATCATCCAATTATTAAGCTTAAGTGTACCAATTTGATGGAAGACCAAGAGTATCTTAACAAATTTAAAAATCATTACACTTTATAATTAATAAAATTAGGAGTTATATATTGTACATGATAATTTCATTATTTTTCATGACTAAGGTGTTGTTTGATAAAATTTAATATAAAGTAATGAAAATTTTTGAGAACAGAATTTTAAGTGATAAAGTTTAAAGTGGTATCTTTAAATTAAAAATTTTTATTTTTTATTTTATTATTATTGTTGTTAGAATATAAATATATAAGTTATCCCTCTCTCTAACAGTTAAATTTATTAATTTAAATTTTACGTGTTCAAGATTCAGTGATCTCGCAACTTTAAAACACGTTTTAATGGCATGAGGGAAAGTCCAAAATCAACAATATGTGATGCTTAAAAGCTTAATTATAGATATAATATATATTATATGAATGTGCGTGTGAGTTTTGGACCAACCTTGTCTGTAAGTAAGAGCACTCTGAATCATAATGTTTGGGCCAAAAATGATCAAAACGGTCAGACACCAAAATTTTCCTGAGCTAATAATGGCCCAGAATATATATGTTTTTCTTGTTTTACGTGACATACCACAAGCTAATATACGAAAACGTCTATAATGCACTCGATGTAAATATATCGAGCAAATCTTATCCTTACATGTTTAATATGTATTAAGTTTCATCCGTATATATTTAATATGTATTATAAGACACACTACGAATGTACAACATGTATAATTAAATTCACCCGATATATTTACACCGCACCGTGCATAACGTAGATCTTCTCGATCAGACATTAATGGTATTATTAATAATGTTGCAGGAAATGAACCCTCAAACTAAGAAGGAAAACCGATTCCTCGTCTTAGTTGTCTATTTTGTGGTTCGACCGTTAGTCCAGCTTTTTACCAACCACCGACAAAGCACAATGCGATTAAGCAGTTAAAACAAAAACAAAAAAAACAATGTAAATCACACATTATATATATATATATATATATAAATACAGAGATTTATTATTGATTGATTCGAGTCATTATCAAGTCGCAACGCGTTTAAAATTAAAAAAAAATTCAGGTCACTACTCAACACAACTCAAAAAACTTTCAAGTTGCATTTTGAATAAGATTTACATGTTTCCAAATGCGTCTCTTATGTTTGTAAAGCATAATCCTTAACATAACCTACTTAACTAATTACGTTGGATTTTATTGTTTAGCTTTTTGTATATAACCTACTTAACTTTTCCATCCCCTTTCAATTGCTAATCAGGGAATATTTACGACGCCAACCAAATGATGGAATTAATGGTATCAGTCTCGTTGGCGAAGACCTACCAACGTATCCATCTAGCACACAACTTTTCTTTTGGTATACTGTATAGGAAAAATTACTCTAATCACCCATAAAGTTTGCTTAAATTAAACTAGTTAAATTTTTTAGTCAACATCTCTCGAGATTTGTTTGACTTTATCTATACCATCTCTGCCGTTAGTTGACCGTTTGTCATGTTAATAGTCAGTTAAATATATAAATTGAAATACCAAAAATTACCTACACCACCTTTGTCGTTAGTTGACCGTTTGTCATGTTAATAGTCAATTAAATATATAAATTGAAATACCAAAAATACCCTTATAAATTGTAAAATAATAAAATTAACTTTATTAATTATATGAAATAACCATTTTAACCCTAAAATTTTAAACAAAAGATCCTTACCACTTTATTAATTACAATTACAAATAACTAATAATTAATAATTTTATTATAATACTAAATACAGTAATTTATGATTGAATACGTATAATTAATCAAATTATATAAAGTTTATCTAATAAAATCTATTTTATTATAAACATAATTTGGAAATGAACATTTGTTTACGAAGATTTGTACAGTTTATTAATATATAATGAAATTAATCACAAGTTTTATACCATTGTTACCCACTGACTAATTATATATTTTAACATATTACATACAGTATAATAAATATATATAAATGTATACATTTTAACTTTATTACGGTTTCAGTATTACTCCGTAGCAAAGGGTATTCCACCGCAACCACCTTGTCTCACCCGCCCCATCTGTCTACAGCCTCCATTCCTCCACCACTGCCTAACGTACCTTTCTTTCTCTCCACACCACCAACATCTTAGCCACTGCTTCTCTCCTCGCTCTAGATGGATCTTTACGTTCCTGATCAGTTGAAAAAGGCCACTGAAAACAACAAAGCCACCACCGTCATCCAGCATACATCCACCATATTTCCCACAGAAAACGCGCCACCAAGTTTCCCTGCCTACCACGACAACCAGAATCACGTCTAATTCTGGGCAATTGCATCAATCCACCATGTCTCCCTCTCTCACACGCTTCGATTCGATTTTTTGTGTGGGGATATTTTGTTGAATTTTATATGTATGTATACAAGTATATGTGTGTGTGTAAATATATATATGTAGGCATTTTGAGTTCGAATTTTGGGTTGTGAGAGTTCAGCCCTAATTCGAATTTGGGAATTTTGGAGCATTATATATATATATATATATATATATATATATATATATATATATATATATTTGCGAGTGTGTCTATATATATGTTTGGGTATTTTGAGTTCCAATTTTGGGATTTTCAGAATCAAAATCGCGGAGAGGTGGAAGAAGACAGTGGTGGAGAAGGGATAGATGGGCATCGGAGGAGCAAACTGTGGTGGCGATGGTTATGGCTCCTGGTGGTGGCTCTCGATAGTGGCTCGCTGTGGATCGTGGTGGTGGCAGAGATGGTGGCGATAAGGAAGGGAAGAGAGAGAACTGGAGGTGGTGGCTGTGAGTGAGAGGGCAGAGAGAACTGACGAGGGAGGAGAGAGAAGGAATAGATAAACTTACAAGGGGTAAATTGGTCTTTTATTTTTTCATTAATAAGCAATAAGATAATAAATTGTTATAATAAAATTATAGGTATTTTAGTAATTGCATTAGAAAAGTTTAATCTAGTAACGATCTACAACTGTGACAGTCTAGAAAGCACGGACACTTCGTATAGGGGTGCCGTGTCCGTGTCGGACACTCGGACACTCCTCGGACACGTGTCGGACACTCCGTAGAAGTGTCCTGGAATTTTTTTTTTTAGGACACGGCAAGGACACGCGGGGGACACGGCAAGGACACGCGGGGGACACGGCGGGGTACATTTTGTAATTTTTAAAAGTGCAAAAAAACCCCTGAACTTTTGCAAAGTTACAAAAAGACCCCTTTTGAACTATTTTTTTTAACATTTCAGCCCCTCATCTTCTAAAAATTGACATATTGACCCCTTGAAATAACTATAATGACATATATCATTTAATATGACTATTATGCCCTTTTCTATATAAATATAGTATTTTCTAAAATAAAAAATTTTAAAAATAAAAAATAGTTAGATAAAATTCCTAAATAATAAATTTAGAAACAAAAAAAAATAAAAAAGCCAATATAATGAACATCCTTTTTGAAAATACATTAATTACTTGATAATAAATTGAAGTATTTGTATGATTTATTATTTTTTTATTGTTAAATTTATGGTATTGTGGATATTGGTTAACTTGTTGAATATATATTAATATATTATTTCATAGCCGTGTCCCCGCCGTGTCGTGTCCTGTTTTTTTAAAATTTGCCGTGTCGCCGTGTCCGTGTCGTGTCGTACCCGTGTCCCGTGTCCGTGTCCGTGTTTCTTAGGTGACAGTAAGGGTGTTTGAATTATTTTTACAAAATTTTAATTTAATGGTAATTTAAGTAAACTTCAAGATATAAGTAATTTACCCTACCATATAACATGCATTTAAATTAAAAACCATAGACCATACCCATCCCTTTATATATATATATATATATATATATATATATATATATAACAGTTATTGCCAACCTAGCTGAGTACGTACTCTATAGTTTATGATTTCAGAGTATGATGAATAATACATGGCGTGATGGTCGTGCCTAAATGCATGTGATGTGAAATATATTCCTCACTGATCACTATTAAAGTTGCTATAGACCTTATGATTACACTACCCGTAGATCAGGGTTGGCTGATTGTAATAAAGTCGACTCTTTCGGATAATAAAACCCAATGTTTTCTTGCTAAATTTGATTTTTTTTTTGAATTGTTTGAAAGAGGCTAGGAGTTATAATTAATTGTTCAATCATGTTAATACGTAGACAATTGAGTTCTCTTTATTCACTGTCTCAAACTTTTTCCAATTAAGCACCCATGATTCTTCTCCTTCTCAAATTCAAAAGACATTAATGTCAGCCTTTCCACATTTTTATTCTAGTGTCTCATTCGGTACGTATTTTGCATGAATATGCATAAATATATATAATAATTTATATATAAATTTATATAATTAATGTATGCATAATATATATATATAATACGTCATTTATGAAAACAAAAAGATATATATACATATATGCAACTTGGACGAGAAAGTTTTCGATCTCAAGGATGCACGGATTCCCTCTCTCTCTCCAACTTTGATATAGGGGAGCTCCGCCCTTCCCTCCCCCTTTTCACCACTGCCAAACATAGGAATTAAGTACATGTCAGGACACCATTACTTCATATGGTTTCCAACATTATTATGTCAAAAATAAATAAATAGATCAATAGTCTAGTAATTGCATACAAAATTACAAATGCATGCATATATATAATTGTGTGAGTCTATATATATAGATCAATATTATCACCACATCAAGAAAGAAAATCGATCAATAATCTATCAGTGACATGAATACATATAAATCTAATTTAGTATATATATATATATATATATATATATATGGAACACCCATGCTAGAACATGCTAATGTAGGTGAGGGCAAGTTTAATTTACTAATTTTTAAGCAGGTCCAACAAGACCTCACAATTGCAAGTTGCAATTAAATACTACATATAGTTAGTTGAGCAACTCCATTGATCGATCGCTCTCATGACTTGAATGAACTAACTTGAACGCTCTTTGAAAAACTAATATTATCAAGAGAGTGTTTATCCTCCAAGTACTACAAAGCTTGCCTTTTCTTCACCTGAAACCATGCATTATCAAACAAGTTTAATTACTTTATAAATGGGTTTTGAGAGTCATTCCATTTATTTATATATATTGAGGAACATATATAGCATATATTTTTTGGATGCCGTTTGTTAAAGTCAAAATTATGAGTTATGCGATGCGAAAACGGTTAATAGGTCTTCAGTTAATTTAGAGTGACATGCTAATCCTTATACCTATAGGGGGTAAATAGGTCTTCTTGCCCAATTTTTATGATTGATTAATTACCCACAATGATTACCAATTAAACATCTAAATCAATCACAAAATAAATAAAGCAAGTAAGAAAAGTTAGAGATGACATGAAAAATTTTACGTGGAAACACTAGGATAGGAAAAACCACGGGGGTGAGGCAGAAGCTACAGAGAAACCAATCCACTATCTTGAAGCAAAATATAACACTCACACCCACTCCACTCTGATAAGAACTTAATGCTGAACGCCTCAAACTTACTTTTTCAACTCTTGTTTCAATTGCTGCAGACTCTTAGCTAACATCACAATCCTTTCAGAAAGGTAGTTGAAAGAACACAAATACTCTACAAATATTCCGTTCCTTCGTAACGATAGTTTCTCTTCATCTTCAGATAAAAACATGTAGTTTCAAGAAGCCACCACTGCTGTTCTGATCAAACTGTCTAAACTGATGATGTATTTGAAAATCCAGTTGTTCAGATAGAGAATAGCATCATAACTTAAACACTCCTTGCATGTGTACTCTCAAAAATAAAATCAATAAAGATTTTTCCTCACAAATCTCTCTTTTCACTCTAAAAATATATCTCTCTTTAACAATTAAAGCATTGAGTCTCTTTTAGGTTGAAGAATAAAGAGGTATTTATAAGGTTTAGAATCATTAGTATATTAGAAAAATAAGTTTAAAACACCTAAGGAATGTTTTAGAAAAGTCTAAGTTGATTAAGAAACAAATTAAGTTCAATATGGAAATTTTCGCACACATCAGCTAAGTTGGATCAATCCTGTTTTTTGGGGACCGATGGGACTTTGCAGACTTATAGGAAATTGAAAGTCCTAAGAAAAGTCAGATCGGTCTTGAATATTAGGGACCGGTGAGACTTTTCAGACATATAGAAAATCAAAAGTCCTGAAAGAAGTTGGACCGGTCCTAAAAATTGGTTACCGATGGGACTTCTAAAAATTCATTTTTCAAGTTTAAACATATTTTCAAAGTCTTAAGCCTACCAAACTTTAAAACATAGTGCCCTCACTCACATACCTATACTAAGTGATGTCCTCATCAAATTCACAATATCAAAACACTTTTTGTTCAGCTCCGAAGATCGCAACACAAGGTCAAATAAAAATTATAACTCGATTAACAAATTTTGACACCAAAATTCGCCAATTACAATTATATATCTCACCAAAATTGTGAGAGAGCTACTTCAGTAAGCAAGTTATAACTATTATATATTGTACTTGTTAAAAAAATAAAAGAAATTGATGGATTGTGTAACTTTACAAACCATGCATGTTTTGAAAATAATGTTTTTAGAATATCCCTATTAAAAATTACTCTGCCATGTCATGCCACTGAAACTAATTAAAAATACTTTTTAACTTTATATAGTGTCAATGATTTCTTTAGGGCGGCTATATAATTCGTTTATAGAGTAGTTTTAATTAAACCTAATTTGGAGAGATTATTTAGGCACTCCTAACTTTAAAGATTTAGAATGCTATTCCAAAAAATGGTTTGTCATTGATGTAATTAAACCCATGTGACCTTTGTTAGAAAATGGAAGATATTTTATTCCACTTGATTAACACGGGTAAAATACATAATATTATATAGACTTTAAAACAAATATGTAACAACTATGTGTAAATGCCTAATTTAATTTCATTACACCTACTAACACAAAATTAAGACTCCAAATGAAAGCACTTGTAACTTTAAAAAAAATTTAAAATTACTTAATCAAGTTTAATTTCTAACACCCCCTTAAACTTTATTTCTCCACTCCAAGTAGTGAAAGTCTCCAAACTTGAGGCGCTTGGTGAAAATATCCGTAACTTGGTCTTGTGACTTTAAGAACTTGAGCTCCACTACCTTCTTGGTTTTGCATTCTCTAATGAAATAAAATCTTGTGTCAATATACTTGCTTCGATCATGAAATATTGAATTATTGGCCAATGCAATTGCCCTTTTTTTGTCCACAAAGACCTTCGTTGACTTTTCTTGTGGCATGTGTAATTCCTTCAACAAATTCCTCAACCAAATTGTTTGACAAACACATGAAGTGGCTGCAACATATTCTGTTTCACAAGTTGAGAATGTAACAATGAATTGTTTCTTTGAACACCATGTAAAATTCGTATTTCCCATGAAGAAAATATACTCGAAAGTATTTTTTATATCATCCAAATCTCCGGCCCAATCATTATCACAATAACCCACAAGCTTGAAATTATTAGAAAATGAATAGAATAACCCAAAATTGAGTGTATTTTTGATGTAACGAAGAATCCTATTAGCCGCCTTGAAATGAGTCGTGGTGGGTTTTTTCATAAATTGACTAACAAGTCCAATCACAAAATGTATGTTTAGCCTTGTGCAAGATAAATACTTCCAGCTTCCGAATAAGACTTTTAAAAAATGTTAGATCTACAGTCTCTCCATCTTCAGACAACTTGATTCATCATAGCCCTCTTGGTGAATCAATATTTCATCCTTCATTTGTTTGACCTCAATGCCAAGATAATAAGATATGATACCAATATCCGTCATCTCAAACTCATGAGTCATAACTTTTCTGCAATCTTCAAACATTCTTAGATTGCAACCTGTGAATATCAAGTTATCCATATACAAGCACACAAAAAATATAGGGTAAATACCACTTACACCCCTTTAGTTTAGGTAATATCCCAACTAGACCCCCTCTAGTTTTAATAATTCCGACCACACCCCCTGCAACTAACAGTCGTTAGTCTGACTAACGATTTTTGGTGATTTTACAAATTTACCCTTGATTAATATATTTAATTTACTTAATAAAAATTAATAATGTTAAAAGACCAAATTGCCCTCCTCTCTCTCTCTTCTTCTCTTGCCCTCTCTCTCTAATGTCTCACGTCTGTCTCACTCTATCTTCATCTACACCTTCATTTTCTCCACACCTTCATCAACAACTATCAACTTCATCACACCATCTCCACCATCTGCAACTACCACCCATGTAAATCTGGATCTATAGTGCGTCAGATCTACTTGTCGAAAGAACAGACCAGACGGAGACGACGAGGGTGGCGATGGTTTGGACCACAGCAGAACAGTACTGGTTAGGTCTGATGATGACTATTTGTACCACTAGCGGCCGCACAAGTGGTTGTGGCGGCAGCGCTGTGGTTTGTGACTGTTGTGGTCTATTCTGGTGCGGGTATGGCTGTGATCTGATTGAGTCTTGTTCCTACGTGGGTGTGGTTTGATTAGCGATTGCGACTGTTTGGTTCAGTTTGGTGATGGGTTTGGTCGGTGCGGCAAGTGAGTTATGCGATGCGAAAGTGGTTGCGAAAGTACTTTAAAACCTAGAGGGGGATGAATAGATTCACTTTCTCGTTTGCTTAATTTTTAAAATTAATTCAATTTTAAGTGCAATTATACATTATTCAAACACATTAAGCAAGTAAATAATTTAAAGTGCAAGTAAAGTAAAGAATGCACCAGATATACGTGAAAAACCCAGATCAAAAAAAAATCATGGGGGAGGCAGAAAGTCTTAGAAAACTAATCTACTATAATGAATCAAAGTACAGCAGACTTTGTCTCAAACTCACACTCATCTTCACTTTTTCAAGAATCTGATGCGAAACACCTCAGGCTTACAATTACAACTTTAAGTCCAACTACTGTAAACTTTTGGCTAACGTCACGATCCTGACAGAAAGATTGTTGGAAGAACAAAAATACTCAGTAGGTATTTTGTTTCCTTCATACTGCAATATGGTCACCTTTCTTCTTCATCAAGTAAGAGAAGAACCACGAATCCAATGCTCTAATTAACGAAAGTTTTGATGCAATCACTGAGCAGCTGATCAGCAGTAGAACACCATCTTAAATATCACTCATGAAATATAGATGTGTGATCTCAAAAATATTTTGTCCTAATAATACTGTAAATATTTTTTCTCTCTAAAAATAATAATTCTCTAGGCATATTTGTAGAGAAATCATAGATACATATATATAAGAAACGGAGTCCTAATTTTACTTGAAAAAGAAGTTAAATATCAAAATAAAACTCTCCTAGAAGTTTCAAACCTAATAAAAATTAGAATTTTCGTCAAAAATTATTTCCTATTTGAAACAGGCTAAGTGGGACCGATGCCCAATTACTAGGACCGGTGGGACCTTTTGAAAATCTGTAGAAACCAAAAGTACTGAACAAAGTTGGACCGGTCCTAAAAATTGGGGACTAGTCCTAATTTGAAAAACCCTCAAATTTTTCTAGAAACCCTAGTTTTCCAAAATAGGCTCGAAAATATAAAATGCAGAGTGTAATCACCATATTTACCTGTATTATATGGTGTTCATACCAATTGAACTACTTCTATGCACTTGAGTATCAGCTCGAAATTGTTGATGAACGATTATATAAAATAACACAAAAATTACAACTCAATCAATCAGGTTTGGATCACCGAAATATGACAATTACAAAATTATATCTCACATGGCAGTGCTCGGTTGAAGAAGATGGTGGTTCAGTTTGGTGGTGGGTTTGGTCGGTGCAGCAATGCTCAGCTGAAAAATATGGTGGTTCAATTAGGTTTAGTCACCACAGGCAGAGGCGGTGCTCCAATGGTGGTGGCAATTAGCTCAATTAGAGAGTAGTGAGAGAAGAAGCAAGTGAGAGAGAGAAAGAGAACCTAAAAGTGAGGTGGAGAGAGAGAATTTACAAAGAAAGAGAAGAGAATAAGAGAGATATAATTGGGAAAGGTGAGGGGGAGAGAGAGAGAGAAATATATATATATATATATATATGTAAAGAAATAGAGAGAGTGTGTGGGTGGTTAATAAGGCTAATTTTGTAATTGTGCATGACTTAATAAGGTCAAATATGTCATTTTATGTATTAAGAAGGTAAAAAGAACCATTCACACACTTTTTTTTGCTGTTGATGTCAGTTGATTCCGTTTGTCTGCTGACATCATACTAACGAAGGGGGCAAATCGATACGTGATTCCAAAATTAAAAGGGTGTAGTCAGGATTATTGAAACTGGAGAGGGTATAGTCAAGATATTGCCTAAACTAATGGGGCGTAAGTGGTATTTACCTAAAAATATATCTCCATTCTCATTAATTTTAGTGTAAAAATCGTGTTCATATGGACACTTTGAAAAATTATTATCTTGAAAATATTTGTTAATCTGTTTATTTGACGCCCTTAGTGTTTGTTTCAAGCCATATAAAGCCTTTTTCAACTTCAAGACTTTGTCTTCTTGCCTTTTCACAACATTCCCCTTAGATCGTTGAACATAAACCTCTTCTTCAAGAAAACCATTTAAGAAATTCGATTTCATATCCATTTGATGGATTCTCCAAATGTTTTGGGCTGGCAAAGAAATTATCAATCTTATAGTTTTCAAACAGGCTATAGGTGCAAATACCTCATCATAGTCAATGTCGAACTATTGGTGTACCCCTTGGCGATCAAATTTGCTTTGTACCTTTCAACTTCACCATTTGTATTCTTTTTGGCTTTATACGCCTATTTGACACCAAATGTCTTTTGTCCTTCCAATAATGTAGCAAGCTCTCATGTGTCATTCTTCTCTATACACTTAATTTCTTCTTCTATAGCATTTTTGCACTTTTTATCTTGTGTTGCCTTTTTAAATCTTATAGGTTCACAATCTGCAAAGAAACAAAAAAGTGTTAAATCACTAAATTTGTTTGTTACCTCTTTTGTGTCATCATATATATCCCGAATACTCCTCGTGCAAGGTGGTGGTGTGTCACTTGAAATAATGATGATGGAGTTTATTGTTCATGAGTTTATATGGTAGAAATGATGTTAGTGGAGAAATGGGCTGCTCCATGTCTTCATTTACTTACTCCTCTAAAAAGATTGATAGAAAACCATAGTCTTTATTTGGAGAGTTCCAATCCCATGTGGCTTCCTCTTCGAATTCAACATCTCTACTAATGATGATATTTTCATTGATTGGGTTGTATAACTTGAAGCCTTTGGATCTCAAATCATAGCCCGTGAACACAAATTTTTCACTTTTGTTGTCTAACTTGGTCCTCCTTTCATCTGCCACATATACATGGGCAATGCTCTCAAAAACTCGCAAATGAGAGCATTTGGCTTTCTTTCACGTCATACTTCTTGTGGTGTTGTGTTTTGCATTCTTCTAGTAAGACAACGATTGGACAAGTACACCGCACAATCAACGGTTTCGGCTCATAATTCTTTAAGCATTTATTGTTTTTTAACATGTTTCTAGCCATATTGAAAATGATTTTATTCTTTTTTTCGGTGACTCTATTTTGTTAGGGCGATGTTGGAATCGTTAAAAGATGGTAAATCCCATTTTCTTCACAAAAATTTTTGAAATAATTTGATAGTAAATCGTTTGTTTTTTCACAAATGCTTTGAATTTTTAAAAAATTTCATACAACTCTGATTTTTGTTTAAGAAAATTCATCCAAGTCTTGCGGCTAAAATCATCAATTAATAGAAGAAAATAATTACTCTTACTATATGATGATGGAGAAATTGGAACGAACCCATAAGTTTATCAATGGTCATGGAATCCAAATCCTTCGATTCTTCAATGGCTACAACAATAAAGTTGAATTTGGGATCCAGCAACTGAAGGATCTTTTCTACGACCTTTGCATCATTCATAGAGGCTTTACCATATCTCCTTAGTTGATTTACAATAGCCATGACCTTTGAAAAATAATTTGAAATTAATTCAATTTTCTTTATATTTAATGCTCACCTCGTAAAGTTTGGAGGTGAACCATTTTTTCTTTATCAACTCCTTGACAGGAATTTTGAAGAATCTCCTATAGTTGCTTTGCATTAATTACATTAGCAACTCTTTGTAGCATTCCATCTTCCAAACAAGTCATGACCGCCTTTTGGTCCTTCTTTCACATGGCTTGTAAAGTATCTTTTTCGGCTTGAGACAATGTTGATTCATCTTATAGCTCAACATAACATTTGTTCACAACTTCCCACACATCTTGTGCTCTCAAAATCTTCTTCACACGAATACACCAATTTTCATAGTTATCTTTGGTGAATCGAGGCATTTGAAATGGAACCAAATTGTTTGTCATTTCCTTTCTTCCTCACAAACTAGCTTCAATACCATTTTGTTGGAAATAAAAAATAATAATGAAAGAGAAGAGGAGAGGGAAGAACACACTTGGAAGATATTTTATTCCACTCGATTAATATGGAGTAGAATACATAACATTATATAGACTTCAAAACAAATATGTAACAACTACATGTACATGCCTAATGTAATTCCATTACACCCACTAACATAACATTTGAAACTCCACCAACACAACTCAACTCCCATATCTTCCACTAACATAATTAAAACCCCACTAATACAAAATTAAGACTGCAAATGAAAAGACTTGTAACTTCAAAAAAAAATTAAAATTACTTAATCAAGTTTAATTTCTAATAGCCTTGCCCACTAGAAGCTACTGTTTTCCTGAAATAAAATTTTTATATGATATTTTATATTCATTTTTACAATTTCCAGAAGGTCGAAGGTTCAAAAAAAAAAATTAGGGCCGCTATTTTTGAATTGTTTTCATTTTCTATTAAACTGATTAGTTTTCAGATTTTATTAGAAAAATCAAAATTATCTTTCTAAAATGCCTGACAAGCTGTCAGGACTTGTAGTGATGCTCGGGATGTAGCTTGAGGTTTGTAGTGGTGCTCGAGAAGTGACTCGAGGCTGGAGTTGTCTGATGTGGTATCAGGGCCAGCAATGGTGCTCGGGGTGTGACTCGAGGCTTAAATGGCTTGACATAGCATCAAGGTTTTTAGTGGTACTCGAGATGTGACTCGAGGCTTGAATGGCCTGACATGATATCAGCACTTGTAGTGGTGCTCGAGATGTGACTCAAGGCTCCAATGGCATGTCATGGTGTTAAGACTTGCAGGGGTGCTCTAGAAGTGACTCGGGGCTCAAACTGTCTGACAAGCTGTCAAGGCTTGCAGTGGTGCTCAAGATGTGACTCGAGGTTCAAATGGCCTTAAGTGAGGTCAATGTTTGCAGTGGTACTCGAAATGTGACTCAAGGTTCAAATGGTCTAGTGTCAGGTTCTTTTATGATTATTTTGAAAAGAACTCTCGAAGTTTTAGGATTTTGGTAGACCAACAAGTCTTTTTCTTGAATTTTTAATGTCCTATGTTGTCATGGTGGCCAATCCTTGTTTGACTTTTCAACGTATGTGGTTATCATGCTAGCCAGTTCTTGCTTGACTTCTTAACATCCTATGTGGCCAGGGAGACTTGACACCTAAAATTAAAGACATGTATTCAAGAAGTATCAAGTGATAGGCATTGTTCGGAGGTCACCTTCATTAGCACACCTACACAAGCTCCCTTCGTCTCACACACAAAGACATAGCTCTTCCCTCTAAATTTCACACACACACGTACAAGATCATCATCCTCTCTTTTACACACAAACACAGAGTTTTTGATTTGATGAACTGTCCCAAAGTCAATTCTCAAAGTTACATTAGCTTTCACTATTGTATTTCATTAATTTAAAATTAATGCTGGTATATATGAGATTAATGTTAAAACTCTCTCATATTGTGAAGTTCTCCTGTATTACTTGAAATACTCTAGAATTGTATGGTAATCTTGTAAATTACTTACATTTTTTTGTTTGAGTATTCTATAATTCTCTTGATACCTATAAATAAGGGTAGATGCTCCTCCAAACAGAAGTATTGTAATCATTATGTAGTGTCAGAAAGCTCGTTGTTCTTTCTTTCCATACCATCCTACAGATTTCAATATAAATACGACAATGGTTAAATTCTTGTTGTATGTGGGTTAGCACATGGAGTAATGTTGTTTTTGTTATAGTAACTATTATGCTTACATTATTACTTTATGTGGGTTCACGTAGAGTAGATGTTGTTTTGTTATGATTGTGTATGATAAGAAAGACACTTATTAAATTGTTCTTAGATGTGGCTTATCACATGAAATGTGTCAATGCAATATCACGTATTATTTTTACAAGTAGAATCCACATTACTAGTTAGTAGTTACACTACCATGAACTTTGATCACATTCAAGACCTTTCTATCTTTGTGTCATAATATGAAATCGATTCATAACCACTTATGTCGAGTAAATATTTACAAATCCACATCAGATAACGTTTACCACATCATCAATTTTCTTTGAATTAAATTGTGTATGAAACTAAATATATTAGTTACATCAACATTAATTTAGCATGAATTTAATCGTTAGATGGAGGCTTGAAAATATTTGAAGAGGATCCGAATGTATTTTAATCACATGACTTGAACCTTGGAAGACTTGAAAATACTTGGAGAGAATCCGAATGTTTTTTAATCACATAGCTTGAACTTGGGAGACTCGAACTCTTTACCTTTCACTTTGAAAGAATATGAGATACTACTGGACCACAAGTCTTGGTGGTCCTCTGTTTTCTCATTCACCGGGGCTTCAAGCACCCACCTGGGACACATGCACACTCACAAATGAGGGAGGTTAACTGCACCTTATAGAGTTTGCCAACTTTTTTTAATTTTTTATTTCCACCCATTCATGCTTATTAACCAAACGCATTTCATTTGTTTAATTTAATTCTAATAATATATATATGTGTGTGTGTGTGTGTGTGTGTGTGTGACACAATTGTCTTTCAAAGCACTCTCCCACTCTACAATTACCCTAAGTATTCTTAAACTAATTTTATCTTTTCCTTTTACTAAAACATCAAGTGATCAAGAGCCGGTCTTACATCCCTTTTTATCTTAAAAATGTGAGGGGATCATTGTGAGCTTTGTATCATTCTCATTTCAAAAATAAGTTTCAATAATTCACTTCCCCTTATGCTATAATATTATATCTATTATTACAATATATTTTAGAGTGTGAAAAAAAATATTTTGAAAAACAACTAGCTATGTTTGGTTGGAAGGAATGATGGAAAAGAGGTAGAAAAATCTTTCCTTATTTGGTTGGAAGGAAATAATGAAAAGGAGGATGCAATGATGGATGAAGCATCCCTCCTAGCCCATGTTTTTGGAAAATTTTTTATCAGTCCAAAATTGGACAGAAGAAATGATGAAAGAAAGAAAAGTTACTCTACAAATATGTAATACCGATTAACTTTTAATTACTTACAAAATTACTTGTTAAATCCTACCAAAATTCTCTCACATGTATAATAAGGGTATATTGGTAACAAAAAATATAAAAAAAATCTCATTATCTTCTTTCCAACCAAACAAAAAAAATGTGACACCCCATCCATCTTTCTATTATCTCTTCCATTCAATTAAACAAAAAGTGAAGGAGACGCATTCTCTTCTCTAAGGATGCCTCATCCATCCATCCCTCTCTTTCTCTCACCCATTTTTCTATCCTTCCAATCAAACGGTAAAATTTATTAGTTTGTCTATAAAGACTATGACCATTTTTGGTCGATTTTTCTTTTTATTTCCATTTATCATCATATAAATTGTTTTAAATGATGGTATACATGTTTTAAATATTAAATACATGTTTGGAGACTTGTTTAGAGGTCCGAAAAATTATTGGAATCATTTGGTTCAATTTGAGATTCTTAGGTCGGTGAGGCCTGAGATGCAGGTCAGTTGGGCCCGAAGAACCGGATATTTTTTGAAATTTTTTATTTTTGATTTAATACCATTTGAAATGTTTTAAGAGATAAGAAATTAATTTAGGAGGCACAACCGCTTTAAGTGACTAAAAGGCATTTTGGTCATTTTACACCCAAAGTGTAAAAAATACACTTAGTGCAGATTTTTGGGCATTTAGTGCAGACACTTAATTGTCTTTCTTAGAGTCAAGCTTAAGTTGTGTTTGATCTTATTATATTCTAATTAGTTTAATTTGCTTATGAATTAAGTGTATTTATTTAAGTTTTAGTGAAAGTAGTCGTATGCTTGGTTTGATTAATGAGACCATAATTTGTAACCCAAATAAACAAAAAATTTTACCTAATGAACTTCAGATATTAGAGGCCTTAGATGAGTTAGATTTTCATATCCTAAAAGCCAACAACAAAAAAGCATGAGATTTGAAACTTATTTAGTTTTCTTTTATCTTTCCCCACTTTTCTCGGCAACTAAAAGAAAATTTAGCTAAAAAAGATCACACACACACACACATATATATACACCCACATATATATATACACACACACACACACACATATATATCCATTTATTCATCAATTTCAATACCCAAATTTCAGACCATATATATATAACCAAACAACCCTAATTCCAAATTGAAAACCCTAAAACCCCCTAAATTATATACATGAAAATTATGTTTTAATTAGTTTAATTTGCATATGGCTTAAGTTTATTACTTAAATTTTAGTGAAAGTAGTAGTATACTTTGTTTGATTAATGAGAACATAATTTTCAACCCAAATAAACAAAAATCTTTACTTGTCGAGCTTCAGATATTAGAGGTCTTAAATGAGTAAGATTTTCATATCCTAAAAGTCAAGACTAATAAACATTTGATTTGAAGCTTATTTATTTTTCTTTTATTTTTTCCCACTTTTCTTGACAACTAAAAGAAAAATTAGCTATAAAAAATCATATATATATATATATATATATATATATATATATATATATATATATATATTCATTAATTTCAATACCCAAATTTCAGTATATATATATATATATATTCATTAATTTCAATACCCAAATTTCAGATCATATATATATAATCAAACAACCCTAATTCCAGTTTTAAAACCCTATTACTAATTGAGTGAGAAAAAATTATTACATAGTTACTTATATATTTATACAATCAACTTCAATTTTAGAAAAAAATATTAAATTTTGATTATTTAATTTTATAATAATTATAATAATAATAAAATATTAAATTTTGGTTGCTTTCTACCTACATGGTTTATGTAAGTTCATCTAGCATCTTACATCTCTTCTTTGGACTCCTATGAAAGTGGAATCAGGTAATCGACCTACTCTAGGGAATTATTGGGATTACATCTAATCACATAAAGAAATATACAATAAAAAAGCCTAATTGTGGAAAAAAAATTAAAGAAAACAAATAATAAAAAAAAAGAGAAAAAGGAAAGAAATTCACATGAAAGTTGAAAGGAAATCGAATTGGAATGCTTGTAGATGAGAGTCGAGAGCAAGAATCGCTTGTTGATGAGAGCCGTATTTGTGTTCATGATTTTAGGATTTTGTTTCTGTTATAACTCTATTTTCTATATAAAAATAAATAAATAATGTAGGATACTAAAAATGGTTTTGTACAAATTATAACTCTATTTTTTTAATTTAAAAATAAAAAGAAATAATGTACTAAAATTAAAAAAAATTCTTTTTACTTTTAATAGTGTATGTATATATATAAACTACCAAACTTCGGAATGGTCTATATGCAGACATCTCTCCTGTCTCGATCCAATGGATACATGGGTTATATATATATATAAACTACCAAACTTCGGAATGGTCTATATACAGACATCTCTCCTCTCTCGATCCAATGGATATATGGGTATTATCTATATATATATATATATGTATGGATATGGATCTTTGAATGGATAAGAACGCTCTCTCTCTCTCTCTCTCTCTCTCTCTCTCAACGTCTATCTTTCTACAAGAAAATGAAAGGTGGATAAAAGGGTTACATACTCGAGAACAGTCTTTCGTACCTGCACAGTCACTCCTCAAAACCTTAATCGATTCATGAAATATAAGATGAATACATTACTAGATACTTCTCTAGTTCTCTATCTTGATTTCATCTATAATCAGCAATGTGGTTGATCACATTCCCAAAAAAGGCACTTGTTTTGAAATTCTCGGTTGCTCTGTTTTGTTTGGTTCATTATATGACCTACTCTGTTCTTGTCTATTGCCGTATTTTATTAGAATTTGTAAGTTCACAGTTCAAATACGGAGATGGGTCGTAAAAAAATAATCAACATCTTTTGATTTTTATAACATGCCATTTATCTCACATCCAGAACCAATTTTTTGTTTTGAAGTTTCGATTGGTATTCATAAGCATCAACATCTCATATTTTTGCTTTAAATTCCTTCTGTTATAATTACTTACGTATTATTCTGTTTAATCTTTTGATTTACTTTACTTTCTTAATTTTATAGAGTTATGTAGGCAGTTTTAGGTAAGATTAATTTATCCCAAAATGGCGACTTTTTTACATATAATTAATATATATAGGTACTGGCTGGAGTTGATTCAACCCTCAAATATCTAAAAGAGCTCAGATCTTCGCTTTTATTCTTGTGATTGTTCATCCTCCACTCTGTCCTCTTCACTGTAAAGGTTCAAACACGTGCAAAGAAAAGGAACTAGCTGGCCTCTCTCTCTCTCTCTCTCTCTCTCTCTCACACACACACATATACATATTATAACATGCATTCTCTTGTATTTTGCTTCTTTATCTCTTCCATCCTTCTTCAGAAGCCGTCACCAGTTCCCCTGCAAGTGGTTCTTTTTTATTCCCCGTTGAATACACCATTTTAAACATTTAGTTCTTTCAAAAATACTTAATTAAGCACCTACTTTGTTTTACTTGCATAGATATTTATTTATTTTATATATTATATATCTAAGAGTTCCTTACAAAAATCTTCACCAAGGAACCCTCTAACCCAAATATCCCAAAAAAAAATCAGGTGTTCTCTCTATCAGCTTCAGAGACAACTCTCACTTGGTATTTGAACCAATGAGAACAGAGCGCTTGAAGAATTCCAATGTTTGTATCCAATATAGATGCCTAAATATGCATATATATAAATATATACATGCATATTTATTGTCATTCAATTCACACACAGAAACAGATATATATATATATATGTGTGTGTGTGTGTGTGTGTGTGTATTAATTGATTATAGAGAGCTAGCTGAAAGTGAAACATTTCATGCAGTCTTCGTGGCCAAAATTGGTGGTGAGAAAATGGTTGAATATAAATAGTGGTGCAGATGAATTTCATTCTGATTATATAATAAATGGTAAGATTTGTATTGGGTTTTCAATTTTGATTCAATGGTTTCGTATTGATTTAGTTTTGGGCTCATGTTTTGGTATTGTTTTTGTGCCACTGAGCCAAGGTTAATAATACAGGTGAAAGAAAGAAGCGTTGCTCAGACGCGGACTGCTATGTGGTCGTACCGGAGGATTTATCAGGTACTTTCCTGTGGCTCAGCACAATTTCATCTTTGGTTGGTACATCTGAGCCGTTGGATTGGATTGACGGCGTGAGTAGATGATTTGACTATGAGATTGGTGGGTTAGGATGGACCAAACTCAACTCAGCAGCAGTTGGGAATTGGGATCTACTGTTTCGGGTTAGGGTATGTTAGTTGGGGCCGTTAGTTTTCAACGAGACGTGGAGGGTGGTCCTACGATCCTACGCATGTATATTATTAGCATTCTATTGGTACTACTACTATATATTTTGTTAATTTTAGTTTTCCTCAAGTGTGTTTTGATTTAATCACCAGAAAGGTGGCTGATAGAAACCGGTGGTAGGATCGAACGGCCGAGATTTGATCTAGAGTCATCTGCTGCTACAGATACCCTCAACCTCAGGTAAGAGAAGAATAATCTCTATCCTCCACCTAAATTTGGTGTAGTCGTTTTCATGTAATAAAAAACATGATATTTTAGTTTAATTCACCTATGATTTATTTGACTAATCCACAAAATTTGAAGAGTGAGGTGAAGAAAGAATTCAGATTAAATAGTAATATTCTTAAAAAAAAAAAAAAATTACTCTTGAAATATTGGAGACTACGAGTCATTGTGTTCGATTCAAATCACCTAGACATTTGTTCAGTTATATATATATATATATATATATATATATATATATAGGGGTGTAGCCATTAAGACACTACTGGGTACATTAGTACCCACTTAACTCTATAATTTTTTTTATATATATAGTAAAATGCAATTTTTTGGAATTTAGAATTGTAATGATTTGTTAAATCTTGAGTGATGCACCTACTTAATTTTATAAAAAATAAAATTATAGTCTGAATTTTTGCATTCGTACCCACTTATACAAATTTCTGACTACACCCATATATATATATATACATATACATATATACATATATATATATATATATATATATATAATTGTTAAAGTACTCTGCTCACTAATAATTGTATGTTTAATAGTTTTCTAATACTAATATGAGTTCTTGTTTTTTCTGTTATGTGTTGGGTTGGTTATGATGGTGGTGGTTCGGATTTGAGTATTTGAGTGGGGCTTAATATATAGGATATTGGTCGGGACATGGAATGTTGGAGGGAAGTCGCCGCACGAAGGTTTGAACTTAATCGATTGGCTAAGGAGACCTGCCCCAGCTGACATCTTTGTTCTTGGGTATGCCATCTCTCTACTCTTACTTTTCTCTCTCTCTCTCTCTCAATATATATATACTAGTGTATGTCCGTGCTTACGCCGCTATCGCGCACTCGCCACCGTAATCGTTAGATGAAGTAACTGTGAGCCGTTGATAACGAAAGACATTTTGGACCGTCAGATTCAAGCTTAAATGTAATATAGATATATAGATAAAAGTATAATAGGTATATAATTCATTTCTTTCCTGACCAAACAATTTTCTGGTTCATCATGCCCTAACCTAGTAAGGAAACAGGCTTAATGAGTATAACTACGTGTGCACAAAAATATGTTCAAATCAAAAAATTAAATCGGATGAGATTGAATTGGACAAAATGATTCAATTTTTTACAATTCAGTTCAATCATGATTTAAAAAATTTTAATTTATAATTTTTCGATTCGGTTACAATTTCGTGTCTATCAAAATCGGACCAAATCGAACTAACTATTATATACATATAAAATATATTATTTATAATATAATATATTAAATTTCAAAGTAACCCTACTAAACTTGTACAGAAAAATATTTTTTTTTGTTTTTGATAGTATGCTAGTAATAATTTTTATGGTATTAGATTAGTAGTAATTTGTTAAAAGATTTAAACTATTATATTTTTTTTGCCTTTTTTTACATAAAATTAATGATAGAATCTTACTTAGAATTGAATAGAACCATTTTATCATGGTTCAATTTTATACTTAAAATGATTTAGTTCAATTTTATAATTTAATAAAATCAATTCATTCATTTCAAGGTATTTTAAAATCAAATTGATCCGTTTTCTCCCCTATAATAAAACATTATAGCAGTGCATATATAATAAATCACGCTATATTTATTATTCTTATTTCTACCCACTCCGCAGTGCGCACACATAAATTTAGTATTAGTTTTATGTCTCTCTCTCTCTCTCTCTCTCTCTCTAATATGGAGAGATAGGTGTTTTGTCATTGTAACTGACATGGTAATTTTAATTTACCGTTTTAACCTTCTGCTGTGAATCAGATTCCAGGAGATCGTACCCCTCAATGCAGGCAACGTACTAGGTGCAGAGGACAACGGTCCAGCTGCCAAGTGGCTCTCCCTCATTCGTCATGCTTTGAACAGCGACAAAAATGACCTAGAAATTCCACATTACTACAACAATGCCACTTACCCTGAATTGAACCAGTCACCACCACCAGGTCCACTACCCCATCATGAACACCAACAACCAAATCTAAAACCCAGAGCCAGCTTCTCCGATTTGCTCTCGTTAGAAGATTTCCTCAACCAAGAACATTTGCAGAGATTCTTAAGCTTGAATTTGAACCCCAATTGTTGCGAAGAACAAGACTTGCCGACCCCAATCATGCAGCATCAATACTGCGTAGCAGCAAGTAAGCAGATGGTAGGCATCTTTCTGTGTGTGTGGGTACGCAACGACTTATATCAGCATATTAGCAACTTGAAGGTCTCATGTGTAGGAAGAGGCATTATGGGTTACCTAGGAAATAAGGTATATATATATATATATATATATATATATATATATATATATATATATATATAATTGTGATCTAGTTAAATTACTGATGATCAACACTTTACATATTTTTCTTTTTTTTTTCCTTGTCCTTACTTTTTTGGGATTATAGGGATCGATATCTATTAGTATGACATTGCACGAGGCCACATTCTGCTTTGTTTGCAGTCATTTGGCCTCTGGAGAGAAAGAAGGGGATGAAGTCCGAAGAAATTTGGATGTGATGGAGATATTGAAGAGAACAAGGTTTTTTCATTCATGTAGAGTACCCGGAAAGCCGGTTCCTCCTGGTAGCATTTTGGAGCATGAGTGAGTGCTTCGTGTGTGTGTGTGTATATATATATATTTATTTATTTATTAGCATATATATATATTCCTATTGAAATGATTTAGGATGTGTCTAATGGAAGTTCATCTTCAATGCTTTTATTTGTAGAAACATGCACATTAATTATTTGTAATGCGGGTTGATCAATAAATCCAATTTTAACGATCAAAAATTAAAGTAGCAAAAAAAAATCTATGAAGTTTTCTCCATTTGCAAAAACACACTCTAAACTATTTCTTGAAACAAATCAGTCATTCGTCTTACAAAAGTGAATAACTTAATGGTCTGATAAAATTATAATGACATATATATCTTTTACTATGATCATTATATCCTTCTTTCTATATAAATATAGTGTTTTTTAAAAATTCAAAAATGGTTTGAAAAAATTTTCAAATAATAAATTTAAAAACATAAAAAAATATAAGGTGAATAGAACTTTATTTAAAAATAAAAATATAACTAACATATATACTCTTTTCTCTACTAGTATAGTCAATAGTGTTTTATAAATAGAAAATTTTAAAATAAAAAAAGAGTTTGATAAAATTATCATTGAAAAGGTTTTTTTTTTTTTTTATTTGCTAACTATAGTAGGAAGCACTACTGTAATAATAAAAAATAATTAGAAACATAAAAAAAAATATCAAACTATTTTTAAAAAATATATATTTAGTAAACAATACACTAATAGAGAAGAAGAAAAAAATGTCGTACTTAATGCACAAGGCTCCCACTTGAGCGGGATCTGAAAGAGATAGATGTCAACAAAACTTACTCCCATTTTTGAAGAGGTTGCTCCCAAGTCTCGAACTCGCGATACATCACTTTCTACAAAGACATTTTTATTTAAAAAAAACTTAAATAAAGTTCTATTAGCCTTCTATTTTTTATGTTTCTAAACTTATTATTTGAAATTTTTATTTAACTATTTTTTTTATTTTTAAAAAACACTATATTTATAGAGAGAATGACATAATGATCATAGTAAAAGATATGTATGTCATTCTTGTTTTATTAGGGATCAAGTTACCTATTTTTTTAAGATGAGAGACTAATTTATTGCAAAAACAAAATTTAGGAGGTATTTTTGCATATTGAAGAAAGTTAAGGGATTTTTGTTGCATTTTTTTATCATTAAATTCAATCTTTATTAATAAGTTATCACACAAAAATTAAAGTTGGAGTTTATCATTCAATTAATTAACTCTTGTTTTATTCAATTTAGAAAGATTATTTGGCTTGGAGATTTGAATTATCGACTTGCATCTAGTTACGAGGACACATATGAGCTGCTAAAGAAGAACGGTTGGCAAACACTTCTTGAGAAAGATCAGGTGAGGAGATTCGTGAGAATTTAAATATTTAGCGAATTAAATTTTAAGTGCTAAAGTTCTTAAGTGATAAGTGATGTCTCTTTCTATCAAACGTACTTAATTAAATAAATGTCTAATTTATTCAAAATTAAAACACAAAGTTAAGTTATCAAATAGCACCTTACTCAATTTCGAGACACGGAGAATGCTTATATTTCTACATATATAATGATCATTTTATTGAGACAGTAACCAAATTATATATATATATATATATATATATCCGTTGAACTGAATACAGTATGCACCATTTGGCAATTCACACTAGAACCGCATGTCAAAAGAAATCAATCAAATTGTTAATTTGGTAGGAAAAAGATCATCATCTTCATCATCCAATTCCCGCTCTTTCAATTAATGTATAGTTTATGATATTTGAACATGGATTGTGTTTGGCAGTTGAAAATTGAGCAAAGAGTTTCAATTAATGTATAGTTTATGATATTTGAACATATATGGATTGTGTTTGGCAGTTGAAAATTGAGCAAAGAGCTGGCCGCGTATTCAAGGGGTGGGAAGAAGGGAGGATATATTTTGCTCCGACGTACAAATACATCGCCAATTCTAACCATTACGTTGTCCAAACATCTACATCTAAAGAGAACATCAGACGAACTCCTGCCTGGTAAGATCCTAATTTTGTTTTTATTTCCTCAATATATTGGATGCTCATCTGTCAAACCCAAGATTAAGATGAACCACGTACTACTCTATATATTTCTGAGATCCTCCATTCTAACCATATAAAAAAGTTCCTATGATTCAATTGCATAATATATATATATATATATATAGAAAGAAATTAAGAGAGAGAGTAATATATATATAGATATAAGATTGATTCAAAATGTCTTTTTCTATTTATCTTCTAAAATCACTTTATCTAACTATCACAGTAATACATACAATATATATATATATATATATATCAAAATCTTTCTCTAGTACTGATTTCATCATAAAACTACTTGTGCCCAAGTCTGAACATCATTGTAATTGGTTTGGACAACATTCACAGGTGTGACAGAATATTGTGGAAAGGTGAAGGACTGAAGCAAATGTGGTATGTGAGGGGTGAGTCCAATTTCTCAGACCACAGGCCTGTCTATTCACTGTTCTCAGCCCAAGTCAATGAGGCCAATAAGAGTTCTTGTTACAAAGGCTATGCAGAACACACCCAGGTTATCAGTCACAGCCCAAAAGTGACCCACCAATAGGAGTATCACAGCTGTGATATACTGATAGGCTGAGAGACTGACAAGTGGACAGGGTGCACCAATTAAGACGCATGCCTCTCTGACACCCAAATGCCAATGTGCGTTTGGCTATATGCCTATATATAATGCCATGATTGGCCCAAGGATGTATAAATCACTTGCGGATGGCACGCCTGATGGATGACACGTGGGTTGATCAGGAGACAGCATGAATCTGTATGTATACACTGCGACACTCGAATATGATATATGTGTGTGTGTGTGTGTGTGATCATGATGATGGATTGGTGGTTGAGAAAAGAATATATGCATATTTATATGTATGTGTATTATATATATATATATATATAGACTTATAAAGATAGAGAGAGAGAGAGAGATGGGTTGGACTTGGGAGTGTTGGACAGAGAAGGGGCTGCATGTATCTGGGCTTCTCGTTTGTGTTTCATACTTGGATTCAGAGCTTCTGATTGAAGAATGACACAATCTACTTCAGGAGAGAGAGGTGTGTTTATATAATTGGGGCTAAAAGGTAGTAGTAATTTTTAGAGGGATGTTGATGTTGGTCACTTTTGTTTGTTATTTAATTTTATCCTCAAAAGAAATTTTGCTTAATTCTAAGTATAGAGGTCCTCATTTATAAATATGAGAGTAAAAGAACGACTGAATGAGATTATAGATCCCATACATATAATATAATAGTCGGATATGGGCCGCTTTCTAAGACACAGTGGGATCAAGAATGGCCCACTAGATTCGCATATTTGCAGAGGGACCAAGGCAGAGAGGTTAATGCAAAAGAAAATACTAAATTTTATTAAATAATATTTAAATTTTATTAATATTAACTTATCATTTAATTATCACATCATCTATGATAAAAATTTATAAAATAATTTCACAACTTGTAAAATTTTGTAAAATTGGTCTCATCAAATATCTTCTTATGTCAGTAAAAAAAAAAATTTAAATAATAAAATGATCAGTTTATCTAATTATATTTTGACAATACCACCCCTTTATCTCTCTTCTTCGCCGCGGATCATCTTCTACTTCACTCCAACCAAACCCTAAATCTCCCCTCAATCCCCAATTTCTTGCATCGTTTGAATCAAAAGACTTAAGAAAATGGCGATGGGTCCAAGGGCAAGACCTAATCGCATAGCTCAAACACCATCGCAACCCCCAAAACTCATCAGCCCCTGTCCATTCATCAGAACCATAACGTCGTCTGAAAAACCCAAAGCCACACAACCACCGTAACAGTCACAAACTACCAACCACCTAAAAATATAACCACTGTTGCAACGAAAATCCTCACACATACTATTATCTGCGATTGCCACAAATAGCTTCGGAAGTTGCATCCTCTTCACTGCTTCATCGTCGGTCTCTTGCCATTTGACATCGTCACCTTCGTCGGAGTTTCTCTCTGTCGTCGGAGCACCGCCACCTCGATCTTACTGACCTGTCATCGTGAGAGGGGCTCTTAGGCTTTGCCTCTGTTCATATTGATTTAAAGAAGGAAGACCCATCACTGGGTTTCTTTTAAACCCACAGTCAATCCGACTCACAAACCCCACCGTCGCCATCGCCGATCACTCGCTAATGTCGCAATCATCACGCCGGAGCTTTATCTTCTTCAACCACAGATCCTTGGTCACTCAACGGCTCTGAACATGTAGGGTTTTCCAAAAATGTCACCTCAGAGACCAAACGACACCAACAGACGCAAAACGAACATCGACTCCAATCAATGACCGCTTCATTGCCAAATTGGTAGCCCATAAAATTATATTTGTTTGTCTAGTGGACTGTTATATAAAATGATATAATGAGATTCTCTGAGCTTAGCATATTTTTTAGTTTATGATAGATACAAAATTTATAATATAATTTGATTTAGAATTTATTTATAGATATAAGTAAAACGGGTTATTAAATAAGTTGTATGATTATAAGATATGTTTATTAAACATGTTAACACGTCTAATAAATGAAATGAGTTAGTATTGAAAATCTGACACGATTATTAAATGTGTCAAGTTAGAATTGAGTTGTTTAATAGAATACTCACACAACACGAATTGTCACCCCTATCCATCCAGGGGTTCCATAGTTACTCTCGTATCCGTAAGGTTATGTTTTATGGTAGTGTTAAATTTTTATTGTGTTTGGTTGATTAGTAAAGGAAAATAAATAAATAAAAAATTGTTACTATGTTTGGAAAATAAAGGTAATTTTTTTACCATTATATCATTTTATTTTTTAAAAAATAACTTTTGACTTTCATCAAAATAAGGGCAAAGTTGGTATTAATAAAGTTTTATTAAAAAATGGTAGTATTTCCTTCATTTTTCTCCTATTTTTGGAAGGATAACAAAAGTTATTATTCATCCTTAATTTATCCCCCCAAATCCTTTCATTTTATTTCCTTTCCACTAAAAAATTTATACCAAACACAAAAAAACATATCCCCCAATTTTCTTCTTTTTTTTCTTTTCATTTCTTTCCAACCAAACTCGGCCTAAGGTGCTAGATAAACAAAGACATAAATCTAATAAAATGGTAATTGACTTTTTTTTATATATATAACATCAGTATACACATCAATTTTTAAGACTTTTAGTGAGGGTGAGGGAAAAATCGTAATTTAACAGATAATTAACTCTTAACAAGGGAAGTCAAAGTAATTTAGCAAAATGTTTCAGCCGATAGATAATAAGGCAAATTTTAGGGGAGGTCAAATATACCTTATTTCTATAGATGCAATCGAGCAAGATCGTTAAGAAGAAAATTGGGTAAAGTGCAAAAAAAAATATCGTTATATAGAAAATGTGCAAAAAAACACCATTGTTATTTGGTATGTGCATATAAATCCCTATAATTTCAAATTTTGGAGCAAATTGTCTCCTATTGCATATGATGATGTCAAATTTTTTCGAAAAATCCAAAAGTACCATTTTTGTTATTTCACTTTTTAGTTTTTTTAAATGATAAAGTGCAAAAAACACCCTCACTATATACCAAATATGTAAAAAAAAAAACCTCACTATTTACAAAATGTGCAAATAAAAATATGTTATCAATTTAACAACTAAAATGTCTAAAACATCCTTCCACTCTAGTGTCATGTTTGGATGTCCAAAAAGGGCTCATTCAAATATTAATTTTTTATTTATTTAAAAAATGTGCGAATACTCCCTTATTTTCACTGGTCGAGCCCATCTAAATAATTAAAATATATTTTTTATAAATAAAAAAATAAAAATTATTGCATCCAAACATGGCACAAGGGTTTTAAAGGTTTTGAGGGGCATTTTGGTCATTTAAAATTTTAAGAAATGGGGTGTTTGCACAAATTGTAAAAATGCAGGGGTTATATGCACATAATAAACTGTAGGGTTTTCTGCACATAACACGAGGGTTTTAAAGGCTTTGAGGGGTATTTTGGTCATTTAAAATTTTGAGGAAGAGGGTGTTTGCACAGATTATAAAAATGCAAGGAGTTATATGCACATAATAAACTATAGAAATTTTCTGTACATTTTGTATATAGCGGCGGTGTTTTTTGTACTTTACCTTCTTTATATAAAAAAAAATCATAAAGTAATGACACTTTAGTCATTTCATTGTTCAATTTCTCTCAAATTAAAGATTTGTCCTTATTTGCACAAATTGAATAATGTAGGGGGTTTTGCGCACAATAGAAGGATATTTGCAAATTTTTCATATAGTGGGGGATTTTTTGCACTTTACCCAAGAAAATTTAACATAAGTTATTAATATAATTACTCAAGATAGCTCAGAAATCAGAGTCCTTTTAGTGAGGATGACAATAGGGTAGGAGGCCCCTTTTTTACCCCCGCTTAAATTTCTCATCATGTCTCCATCCAAAACCGTTTAGCAAACAAATCCTATACCCATTTAAATTTCAACTTAGTTTTTTTTTTATATTTTTTTCCCTAATTTTTCTATTCAAAATTTAAAAACTCATATTATGGAATATAAACTAAATAAATATTCTTTCAAAATTTAAATAATTCTACAAAATTAACTAAAAAATATATTAACATTCTTCCAATAATAAGAATAATTTTATATATAATATAAGATATAAATTTAAGATAATATTTTTACAAACCAACGCAACTAACGCTCCTTATCATGGAAAAATTATTAAAATTATGACGTATATTTTTTTAATTGACAATTTTCGGTGTCAAAATTAGACATGATAGAGTTATAATATTTTATGTATATTCTTGTAATTGATCATGTAATTGAAGTCTTAGAGTGAGCATGAAGTTATACACCAATCATGCAAATGTTGTTCAAAGGTATGAAACTTGAATCTTCATCAGACAACGTCAATGATCTAAACAAAGATTTGATCAATTGAAGTTTTCGGATGGTTCCAATTGCATGAGGACATCATTGATTAAGTATGAAATTCACGTAGTTCAGGTGAAGTGGTGATAACACATATATTTCAAATCGGATGATTCCGACCTTGCAAAAGTAGGATTTTTGAGCTGTTTTTCAAAAATTACAAGGTTAGACCAGCCCAAGGTTTAGTTGGACCGGTCCATGAGGTCTCGATATCTCAAATCAAGACCTCTATAAGGTTGGACCGGTCCAAGCCTTCTGGTCTAACGTTTTTGTCTTCCTTAATCCTGTTTTGACCCGAATTTGACTCTGAAATTTCATTAAACTTTGGGACTTGTTTCCTATTAATTTTTAACTTATTTTTCAAGGAAAATTAGGGTTTCTAACATCTATAAAACCTCATATGATTTCTCTCTCAGTGTATTTTCACGAATCTTTCAAAACTCATCAAACAGATATTTTTAGAGAAAAAAAACATAAAGATATTTTTCAACAAAGAACTTTGTTCTGCTGTTTATATTTTTGAGAAAATACACATATTCACTGAGTGATTTAGGATTGCTCTCTTTGCTTGATCAATTGTTTGAAAATTACTTCAGATTTCTTATTGATTAAGTCAACTAGATTGTTTAGCTTCTTCTACAACTGTTCGTTGGTAAAGAAGAAAAAAAATATCACACTACGAACAAAATATTTGTTGAGTGTTCGTATTCTTCCAGTTATCTTTCTGCAAGAATTGTAACGTTAGCCAGAAGTATGCAGTAATTGGACAAAAGAGTCACAACAGTAAGCCTGAGTCATTCCGCATCAAGTCCTTGTCAGAGTGGAGTGGGTGTGAGTTTGGGACAGATTATGTTGTACGTTGCTTCAACAATAGTGGATTTGGTTCTCCAAAACTACAAACTCTCACCTGTGATTTTTTTTCGATCTGAATTTTTCACGTATATATAGTGAACTCGTTTACTTTACTGCACTTTATTTTATTTATTTGTTTTGTGGGATTGCTTTAATTTTTAGTTGGACTTAAATTGGGATAATCTAAAATTTAAGTAAAAAGTAAGTAAATCACTCCCTCTAGGTTTTAAATCTAATTTTCGCAACCTCTTCCACACCGTGCAATTCACAATTAGTATCAGAGTAGTGTTCTCTAATTTGTGAATACTTCCTTGCGAAAGTAATTTTTAAAATAAAATAAAATAAAATTTTCAAAACTCATCATGGAATCTAGTATGAAAGAGGGTTAATCGATTCAGCGAACTCATTTGTTTAATAGTTCAAATTATACTTTTTGAAAGTCTCGCATGAAAACTTTTCTTAAATCTCAAGGTGAAAGAGTATTGATGTCTGCTAAGAATGGATATAAAATTCCTACCTCTACTACTAGTATTTGATATGTCATTATAACTGTAGAGAAGGATAAGGTGACATGGCCACCCACTGAGCATGATGAAGCTAATAACAACACCAATGGTTTATATGTTATATTTAACTCTGTTGTTCCATCTAAATTTACTAAAATCTCTGTTTGTTCCACTTTGAAAAAGCATGGGATATTTTACAAGTAACTCATGAAGGTACTACCAAGGTAAGGAAGTCAAAGCTACAAATGATAACAACCAGGTTTGAAATAATTAGGATGGATGAAGATAAGATTTTTTTTTTTTATTCTAAGCTTAATAATATTTTTCAAAATTGTGCTAACTTTGGTAAAAGAATTTCATTTTTTCAAGCTGTCAAAAAAATCATGAGGTCACTTTCTGATAGGTTTCAAGAAAAGTTGGAAGTCTTAGATGAGAGTAGAGATGTTGATTCAATGGATGTGGCAAAATTAGTTGGATCTATTTAAAATTTTGAGATGAAATATCCAAAAGTTCAAAATCAAAAAAATTGGTTTTAAAATCTTCAAAGGCTTCTAAGTTTTCAAATTTGTCAAATATTTCAAATTCTTCAAAAACTGAAATTGAAAAGGTTAAAAGTTTTGAATATGATTCAGATAATAATGTTGCACTCCTAACTAAGAAATTTAGAAAAATCCTTAAATATGAAAATGATAGAAATTGACTTTAATAGTAATGATTCTTCTTCTAATGTAGGTGAAACAGAGAAGTATACAAATCTAAGTCAAGTTAGGTCTGATGATTCTGAAGATGGAGAAAGAGAAGAACCAACCAAAGAAGAATTGTTCAAAGCTTTTCAAAAGTTGTTTACTGAAAATATTAAATTCAAAAGAGCTTACAAAAAGTAAGCTAAACCGTTGGAGATGGTGGAAATTAAAAGAGACTACCTGATGAAGAAAGTTATAGATCCAGAAGAAGATTGAAGATAACAAATCAGAAATTCTAAATCTTCAAAGTAAAGTCAAGTTTCTTTAAAGCGAGGTAAGTCAAGTTATTTCTGTTAGGGATACTTTTGTTGCTAGAATTGATTTTCTTAAAACTGAATTGAATAAGCCACAAGAGAAATTGATTGCATTTTGTACTTCTGGGCAGATTAAGCTTGATAGCATGATTGGTGTTGGTAAGCTTGTAAGAGATAAGACTATACTAGGTTCTAATGGGCCATCATCGAAGGGTCAAACTGTATTTGTTAAATCCAATAACTTGAATTTGTTTACATTTAAATCTAAGCTTCAAGTTGAGTCTATACATGCTAATGTTTTGTCCAATTTATTTTATTGTACTTTTTGTAATAAATATGGGCATAGTCAATATTATTGCTATAAGAAGAAAAAATATTATAATTCTAATTTTCATGTGCATAATTTTTTTTGTTAAGAATAGAGTTCATGCTAGAAAGTGAAATAATTAGAACAAACCCAAAAATTATCAAGCTAAAAAAAAATTCAAATAAGAAAAAAAATATTTTTGTTTCTCCACAATACTTTACTGATAATTTGAATGTTAAAACAATTTGCATAAAAAAGAAAGATTTGGAGAAGTTTGTGTATGTTGATATTATGAGATTTATTCCTAATAGGTCTTTGGGTGTAAAACCCCCTAACTGAGGTCATTAGGATTTTTATAGCCATGGACTAAGCTTATGTTCATTATTTATTTTTCATTGGACCATATCTTTTAGATTAGGTTATGATTTTATTTTTATATTATAATCATGTGAATGTGAAAATCATATTTTTCTATGAAATAATGTGAATTCTCTATATTTCTATTTAAGTTCACTTTGATTTGTGAATACATAATTAAGACTCTTAGTTTATCAATGGATGAAGTACTTGAGTTTATGATCTAAGCATTGATGACTAGTGTGCTTTATTTATTTCTTTTTAGTGGTAATTTTTTTGAATCCATACAATTTGTGCACTAGTCCAACTCTGAGAGAATTGATTGAAAACTAATGTGAAGTTGACTAGAATATATTGTATGAGTAGCATTGAATGCTTAAATGATAAATGAAAAAATGAAAAGAAAATATTCTATTTTTATTCAGCAGAAAAAAATGAAAAGAATTACTGAAAATCTAAGACAAAAATAAAAAGACTATATTCGGGATTTGTTCGAAACTACCACTACGACATAAATCTCCAATGAGATATCTTTTAAAAAAATTGTTTTGAGAAAATAACTAACTTTCCGTAAAAGTGAAAGTCACTGTCTTAGAAATAAATAAATAAATTCAATGAAAAATATTTGATCATGTGTGATTTTATTTGTTTATCATCCAATGTGTTTTAGTAGATGAATCAAAGGATTTGATTAATTTTTATGATGTTGGATTGCATACACACACATGGATTTGTTAGATGAATTTTAAAAATTTTATAAATATTTATGTATTGGAGATTATGTCATGATCGTAAAATTAAGTATGAATTTTGTTTGCAAATTTATGAGTTTTAAAATTGTGCAATTGTGAATTTTTTTAAAAATTTTAGAACTTATTGTTATTTTATATGAAAAATTGGTTTTAATAATTATATGATTATTATATTTTTAAATTTTCACATAAATAAAAATTTAAATTTTTTTTCCTATTTTGAGAAATTTATTTTTAGGTATTTTAAAAAAAATAAAATTGCAAAGCTGGTCAAAGTTGGTCAACAGACCAATTGAACCAAGTTGGACCGGTCCAAGAGGTAGGCTGGAGTGGTCCAGGCTTAGCCAAGTGGATTTTTATAGTACTTGTATGCATTTTGTGTTCATCACTCACTTGTTCTCTCTTATGTGCACTTTCCTCTCTTTTTTTTCAACTTGCATCAACCTTTAACATACTTTATGTTAGGTGTGACCACGGATCGAATCAAATTATGCATAATCCTAATCCGATCCACGGATTACGAATTGACGAAAATTCAATCCAATCCGATCCGTGGCAATCCACTAATCCGATTCGATTCGATCTGTGATTGAATGGATTGGATTGGGTAGGATTGACGGATTGTGCTAGTACTCCTATTTGAATTTTTTTGTCTACTTCAAAATTTTCAAAAAAAAATTGACCAACAAACACAACACTTTTTAATTCGCATCTCAAATAAATACAATTGTTAAATAAACAAATATAATATATATTGAGTTTTTAGGTTTACTCATGTAAGTATGTAGCATATTATATTATTATACATATAATTACCAATTATATATATATATATATATATATATTGCCACGGATTGCCACAGATCAGATTGGATTTTTGACCCTCCAATCCGCAATCCGATCCATGGCTAACGGATTCTAATTTTTTAATCCATCACCAATTCATTAGCTAACGGATTGGATTAGATTCGCAAATTCATTTTTTTTGTGCACCCTTACTTTGCGTTACAAACTTTGCATAACTTTGATTAATATTTGTATTTGATTTTGAGTTGAATTGGTGGAAGTGATTGATCTTTGGAGGATTTGTGTTAGTTTTGGAAGATTTGGCAAACAAAGTTTCATTTACACTTGTGTTTTCAAATGTTGCACACCAAGTGTTTGTGAAAATTTTTCAATAGCTTTCGCATTGTTATTTTGCATTCCTCTCATTGTGGCAATTGTTGGTGAATCAAGGAGACAAAAAGTTGATATTTCTCACACACTAGAAGGTAAGACTATCTTCACTTTGAATCATTTTGACAAAGAATATATCTTTGAGAATTTTAGAAAAGTGATTAGTTGTAGGCCAATAAGATGTTAAAGAAACTTTGATTTGGAAAGCATTTGTCAAAGTTATCATTTGGAGTTTGTGCATTACTTCAGAAATAATGGTTGGAGTTCCTTAGCTAATACAGGCAAAGATTGTGTTCCCGACCTTGTTTGTTACTTTTATGACAATGTGCTTGCTTATAGTGAGAAGGAATTGTGGATGACTGTGAAGTGCTTTGAGACTGAAATCAAAGTGACAATCTAATTAATTTATGAGGTTATTGGTGTACCAGATGGTATAATTCTTCCATATGAGGGTGCTGAGGAGAACATACCAAGCATGGAGGCAATCATTCGAAAATTACCACAATCCTCCACCACAACTACCGGAATCCCATCTTATTCTAGGCAATTGCATCAAATTTTGGCAAATCTCATGTGATTCAATGGTAAACTGCAATTAGGGTTGGGATTTTTGGGTATGGATTAGGCCATGGCAGCGATAATTGACAATTTCAAACTATGTTGGTTTGTGAATTTGAGATCCAAACTTTGTTGTTCACAATTCAAAACTAATTTGAGATAATGGGTTTGTACATGGACCCAATTCGTCACCTGATCATGCATTTAGAATGGTGGGTTTGCATTTACTATGGTGGGTTTGCCTTTATAGATTAAGATGGTGGGTTTGCCATTATATATTTGAGATGGTGGGTTTGCATTTGAGCTATTTTCTGTTAGTGAGTTGATGGGATTGTGTTCACAATTCCAAACTCTTTTGCATCTAGTTAGAGAGAGAGAAAAAACTCGGTTCTTGTAGTCTTGTGTGGAACAATGATTTTTTTTTTAATAGACTTTAATGGTATTAACTGAATTAACAATAAGAGTATTAGGATTAAGTCAACGAAATTTCAAAATAAGTTCGAGCAACATATTTTACAAAGGGTAATATTACGCAGACAGAATTCTTAGGCAGAAATTTTTATGGATGCATGTGGTGATTGTATGTGATGAGACCTACCACATGCATCCAATGGATGTAAAAAATTTTGCCTATGAATTCTGCCTGAGTAGCATTACCTTTTTAAAAATTTTAGAGAGATAATAATTAATAAGTTAAATTTTGGAGAAGTGAGAGTAATTTAATCTAATTTTTTTCTTTTTTCCTAACTTTAAATCGAAAAAAAGTTTACCTCACTAGTGTTCCAAAGTCATGATCAGTCACATTCTTTGGTTACACAATTATCACAACTCCTGTAGAGAGCCACATTTTGTTACATCACAACCTAAAAGTAGTTCTAGGTTATATAAACGGCCCAGATTGATTATCAAACTACATCTTCCCTACGTGTACGGAAGAGATTAGGTCTCACGAACTGTGATCGTGCAGGAGACCATCTTATATTCTTGCTCACGAATAAACCCTTCTCCCAAATCCAATGGTCTGAGATCTCGCCGTTGTCCTCATCCGTACAATCGCCGGTGTACTCTAGCCGGACATTTATATTTATCTCCGTTCGAAAACCGTACGGTTGTTGATGTTTCACCATGCACCAGAGGTATCTATATCTATATCTATATATATACAGTTATACACAAACACAGAATCACATGGATCTCATTTTCGTTCGTTTTGTTAGGGTTAGTTCTTTTTTTTTTTTGTGGTTTTAACCCTGCGTTTGATTACTGAGAAAATGAAAAAAAAAACAACATAAATGTAATTTAATTTCTAGGACTTGTGTCTTCTGCTGCGATAGTTCTTTAAGTGATGAAAAACTCGATTCAACTTAGCTAGTTTGCTGGAAATGAGTGGATTTTCGTTCGAAATGTCTCGGGTCATAAATGATGAAAAATGTATGATATAAATTTTGGACTTATTTTTATTTCATGCATTGTTCTCAGCAACCAAATAGTGAGGAGATGAAGATCTTTGTATAATCAAAATCTATTACGATCTAAAGTAAGAAAAGGTTACAGATTTGTTTTCATGTTTGATTTTTTCCTCTTCTTGCTAGAAAGACTTCGTGGTAAAAAAGTTGCAAGCCTAGCTGTCTGTCACGATTGTTTCAAGTAAATTAAACAGGCTGGGGACTTTCAAACGCAACGGAAAAAAGATAGTGGAGAAAAACAAGTCAGTGAGGAAATATTAAAACTGCGACATGGTATGTTTTGACCTTCTTTGGAAATTTGGAGCATGTTTAGTTCAGTTATCTCAAAACTGTTTTAAAACTCCTATGCCTTCACCATTTTTCATGCATTCCAAATCAATTATAAGTTTGGGTCGTTGGATCATGCAATCTCACCTTCCGAATCATGATTATAAAATTTTTATATTTGATGTAGAGAATCATGCTTCAGACGCTAAGTATTCTGTTTCCGAAAAAGTATGCAATTACAAGTTGATAAAGTACAAAACTTTTCCTGTGAACTTCTAATTGGAAAGCAGCTAGATGGTTAGTTGTGTTGGATGCTTTGCAAATTACTCCAACAAATGAAGGAGTTTGAGTACCATACACCAACAAATTATTGGTACTTTAAGCATATTTAAAGCGGTGTATTTTGTGGTACTTTACATTGTCTGTGATTCTGCTGCCACTTACATGGAACATATTAGTTAACATTTTGTTTAGGTCGCATTTAATTTGTCATAGTAGATTGCAGAGTTTGATGCTTATTCAGTTATTCAATTGGAGGATTATTCATTAGTGCAAAGTTAGAAGTAGAGTTGTTTTTTTTTCACCTTTTTTGTTTAATGAACTGTATGTGAAAATATTCCGGAGTTTTTTGTAAGCAAAACAGTAATTAGGGAACTAACACTGGAAAAGTAAAGGACAATAGGGAGAAAGGCAGGCTACATTTACAACTTGAGTTTTGGTCCTCAAAGTTTGATCATCGGTAGAACCTCTTTGTAGTTTCTTTGACATTCATCTTTAAATATTCAGATTCAAAACAGTAGTGTACTAGTGTGGATTGGCTGAGGAAGAAGAGTGTAAATAATCTTGATGGCATGCTTGTGACAGTTCTATATTTATATAGGCATTGAAGATTAATGGCCATTCTTTCAAACCTTTTGTTAATTGCTAAATGGTGACATTATATGAGATATTATTTATGATAATCATTCCAGAACAAAGGCTTTTGGATGACAAAGGGCCCCGGGGGTTTAACTGATGGTGAGATGGCTTACGACAATTCTTCCAGAATTGAGCCGAAGCGTTCTCATCAGTGGTTCATGGATGGTACTGAAGCAGAGCTATTCCCCAACAAGAAGCAAGTAGTCGAAGTTTCAAGCCACAATTCATTCACTGGACTTCTAAATTCAAATGTTTCTCCTTGGGGAAATGCTTCCAGTTTTCACTCATTTCCTGGTCAATATAACGAAAGATTATTTGACCCTGAAGCTGCAAGGACCATCAACTTTGATGAAAGAAACATTCCAACAGTTGGAACCGATAATATCAATATGGGAAGAAAGGTAATTGAGGATCCACTTGTGATTGATTCTTCATTTGGTTTATCCATATCTCATACACTGGAAGATCCTAGGTCCAGTATTAATTATGGTGGGATTAGAAAAGTTAAAGTCAGCCAGGTCAAGGACACTGACAATTTCATGTCTATGTCAATGGGCGATGCCTATACTAGAGGGGATAACAGTAACATGTCAATGCCTCATGCTTATCGCAAGGAAGATGACAATTTTGTATCAATGGGTCTTTCTTTTAATAGAGGAGATGGCAATGTCATATCAATGGGAGACACCTATAACAGGGAGAATAACAATTTCATGTCAATAGGCCAACCCTATAACAAGGGGGATAACAGCACCATATTGATGGGTCACACCTACAAGCAGAATAATAATGGCATATCAATGGGTCAGACTTTCAGAAAGGATGATGACAATATCACAACTGTGGCTCAAACCTTGAACAAGGGAGATGACAATACCATATCGATGGGTCATTCTTTCAAGGAGAATAGTAATGCCATATCAATGGGTCAGTCTTTCAGCAGGTGCGAGAGCAATATCATAACAATGGGTCAAACCTTCAACGAGGGGAGTGAAAATACAATATTGATGGGTCATAGTTTCAAGGACAATAATAATGATGTATTGTTCAGCAAGGGTGATAACAATACCACCTCAATGGATCCAACCATTAAGAAGGGGGATTGTAATACAATATCAATGGGTCACTCCAACCAGGTGGAGGACAATTCCATAACAGTGGGCCTTGCCTACAGCAAAGTTGATAAAAATAATTTATCAATGCGTCCCTCTTTCAGCAAGGGAGAAAGTAATATCATATCCTTTGGTGGCTGCCATGACGATGATGATATTAATTCTTCAGGAAGGCTTATGTGCAGTTATGACTTGTTGATGGGCCAGTCTTCAGCTCAAAGATCAGAAGCACCATATGAAAAAGGGTTGATTGAATCAAACAGAGATGCACTCGTAAGTGCTACTCAGATGACTGCCTCTGGAGTTGCAACCGTTTCTAAGAAGAAGGAGGAGCAAAAAGGGTCTAAAAAGGTTCCTCCAAACAGTTTTCCTTCAAATGTCAGAAGTTTGCTGTCAACTGGTATGCTAGATGGAGTACCTGTAAAGTATATTGCCTGGTCACGGGAGGTAAATTTTAGTTCTTATCCATTCATCTGCAGATTACCTTATCATTCAATAACACGTGGTTATTCTATGCATGGTAGAAGGAACTTCGCGGTATTGTAAAAGGTTCTGGTTATCTCTGTGGCTGTCAGTCGTGTAATTTTTCCAAGGTCAGTTTTGAATTAACTTGTGTGAATTACAACGTCTAGGGAATTCTTGAACTTATTCTGTTGACCTAAGGGCCAATCTGTTGTTTTCTATAGGCAGTTAATGCTTATGAATTTGAGCGTCATGCCGGTTGCAAAACAAAACATCCAAATAACCACATATACTTTGAGAATGGAAAGACTATTTATGGGATTGTTCAAGAGCTCAGGAACACACCTCAGGATTTGTTATTTGAAGTTATTCAGACAATTACTGGATCTCCCATTAACCAGAAATCTTTCCGTCTTTGGAAAGGTAATCCAAATTATTGGTTTAATTACTGTCACCTGTTCAATATCTTGTGTTCCACGCCTTTCATTTTTATTTTCATTTTAAGATTCTTATGACTTGTCAGTTCTACTTTTCCTCCTTTCCAGAATCATTTCTAGCTGCTACTCGTGAACTTCAGCGTATATATGGAAAAGATGAAGGGAAACAATTGTCATAAAGCAGTTTGTTTGATTGTAAGGTCGGTTAATCTTTGTTTTGTGAACACAAGTACACATCTTTTTGGCTATATCTTTTTGCTCACTAATGTTGACTATACAACTGTTTATGAGGTTGGACATTCTTCTGGTTTAAAGGCATGGTGTTGTGGAGTTAGGAAATCAACTTTATACCACCCAGAAAAGAACCTTTTTAGCTTCATTTGATGGATGTCTCCATTTCATTCTTTATAACTTCCTATAGGAAATATGAAATCAAGATATTCTTTAACTTATTATTGTAAAGGTTCATGTCAATATTTTATCACATTTTTGGTCTTTCCGAATAATCTATATGTGCGTCTTTTGCAAAAATCTTATTTCTGTAAGAAAACTATAAGATACGTATAGAGCCATTTATTTTTTCTATCCTTCCGTTTTGGCCCTATGAGGAATAGCTGAGCACTGTGATCAAATTTTTTAAATAAACCTTTACTATATAGAACAGGACGGATGCCAGCTACTTCTTAATTCTTTTTTTTTTTTTCTTTTTTAACCAGAACTTTGTTTGAACTGGTTGAAAGCAAGACATCCATTTATTAGGATCAGGATTCAGCCATGTAACTAAACCACATCAAAGTAACATTAATTAAGGAAATGATGTATGAAAGAAGATTGGTGTGCGTTTCTTTTCTGTGATTCTTGTGCTGCTTCTTTTTTTCCTATTTGGTACACACACCTACCTCCAAAGAATTGTTTGCACTCAAGAGGACTTGATTCTTGTGCTTTTTTATTATTTTCTGCATGTGAAACCTACTAAATTTTGAATACTAGCCTGATTGAGTTCCTTCAAAATGCATGTGAAACCTACTAAATTTTAAATACTAGCCTGATGGAGTTCCTTCAAAATGTCCTGTGATTGGTTCATCATGCTTGTGGACCATTGTAGAATTGAAGGTTGTATGTGTATGTACGTTCTCTTTTTATGTACTTATTTAATACATATGCAGGATTGGATCTCTGTGGTGCATCTGTTTAGCCTACATATCAAGCTACAGCAGTCTTGTGATCTACAGCCAAGCCTCTCAGTCCTCAGTAAGTTTTGTTGGGGAAAAAAGCGTGTAAATTTGTTTTTCTACTTGATGGCTGTAAAAAGACGGTAACAAGAAGGTGTTGCATCATGTTTTTAATCAATGTTATCAATGAAGGTAACATAATATTGATGAGCAGGAAAATCCCCTTGTTACCGATTTTGCTCCCTTTTTCAGATTACTACTTGCTATTGTTTTAAAAGAAACATGATATGTTCTTGGTTGTTTTCTGTATACACACACAACTAAGCCTGAATACCGTCGCGAGTATTTTAACTTATTGTTCATTCCCATGAAGAATGGATTAACTTTATTTCGCAGACACAATTGGTTCGACCAACAAAATGTACATGTGGTATGAAAAAGCTATTATGGGGGGCTCTCATGGTTCAGACACTCACTCGACTGAGGGAGGTCTACAAACCCAATGGCTGAGAGGGCATGCTCGTAATGAAAACTCTTTCATTATAGACCTATTCTATATAGTATCTCTTTGGTTGCCAATCCCTGTCAATCGGATAAGAAATATAGGAGTGTGTGAAGCATGTTGTCATGAATATTTGGTCCTAGTACAATCTATCCATCCCAGATCCTGATGACCTTTTTATGTTTTCACCACTGAACTTTGGTGATTTCATGTGATGATCTTTTCATATGCTTTCTTGTTTTTGGACTTCAATATATCCTCATACATCCACCTCTCTTGGACCCAGTTCAAGCAGAGCCTTGGTGCATTGGGTACTGGGTACGATCTTTTTTTCAATATATACCCGCACAACCTTTTTTAATATATACCCGCACATCGAAAAGGTTTCTTTCATAAAAGAAGAGGAAAAAATGCATTAATAGATCTGAAAATTTCTCAAGTGAGTTATTTGAAATCAGTGTCAGGATTGAGTCTAAGTTGCACATGAATATGAATAAATTATATGTCCTAAACTTCTCTGATCCTCCATCCCTTTGATTGTGAGTCTTTTGATCCAACTCATATAGCTCTCCTCATGTATATATGTTATTTGAACTTTAAACCCCTTCTTTTCAATAGTTGTCCTTGTATATATTTGTAGCTCGAACCATTCAATACGCTCCATCACAAAATGGATGAAGCAAATCATCTTGGCATTTCCTACTAGTTGAAGTTCAATGACTGGGAGATTAAATATTTGATAGATTTCAAAGTAATAAAATTCAAATTATTAAATGGTTGAACAGGTGTCACTGTAACATGTATGCAAGGAAAGTAAAAAATTGTATGCAAGATAAAAATTGAAAAATGAAGTTAAAGAACACCAAAAAAGAATTCACCAGCTTCACGAGTACGTGTAACATCTGTGAAGAAAAAAAAAAGAGAGAGAGAGAGAGAAACCAACATGGGTAAAATAGGAAGTTAAAATTTAACTGCAACACACTTTTGCAAAGACTTTATTTGGTTTCTATCACACGCTTCAGGTGTTTTTAGCGAGAATCAATTTGGAAAAATTGACTATTTGCAGGAAACTTACTTTTCTAAATTTCTCTTTCTTGCTAACCAAACTCCCAAAAATGTTATAGACTTCATTTTGATGTAAATGCAATGAATGAAAACTTGTGAATGTTCATATATGGGCTCCCTCCGTAGCAATCCAGCAGAATTTATTTGGTTTCTATCAAGATATTCTTTTTAACTCACCTCTATATATGAAATCCAAGCAAAATAGGATCACGTGATGTGGGTTGGATAACAAAACAAGCGACTCTAGTACTCACTGAGTTTGCATCTTCATAACAAGCTCAATGAGAAAACTTAATAATAGCTTTCTCCATGGAAGAAATGCTGAAGAGCCCTACCACATTGCCACCTCTATGTAACAGTGACTTGATACATACATAGATACACACACTCATATATATATATATAGAAAGATGCATCCACAAAGCATCACTTCATCTAGAACAGCTTGCATGAGGAAAAGAAAAATGCTTCCACATAACATTACCACTTTATCCAGAATACTTTGAATGAGGGAAAAGAAAACTGCTTTGTCATCAGGAGGAAAAGACGGCAAACGTACAAGTGTTATATATATTAGTGCCAAGTGCATGAATACATAATAACATTAAAAAAAAAAAACAAAAAACAAAACTTATATAAGATTCCAAAATAAATAGGAACTATGATTCAAAAGTAATTAGTATCTGAAAATAATAACAGCGAGAACCATACAAGCAACACTGATACTGTCATAGCAAGATTAGTTTTTCCCATCAAAATGGTTAAGCGGAGGATGTATTCTTGAAATCCGATCTTCCATGCATGATTGATTATGCTTAACCACAGCAAGCTGATTTCTGCGCAGGTTGTGCAGCCCCTGCTGCCAGGTCTGGTTGGTTGATCCTGATGGTTTGAGGCTGCAACCGAATTGAAGGCTCAGTATTAAAAACTATAAAAACAAGTATAAACAAACCCATGTTTTTAATTTTCTAGAGTAACAGAAAACAATTAACCATGCCAAACACTCGGCCACAAACCTAAAATGGGAATGGGAATTATTTGCAGCTAAGAATAATTTCAAGTACAAGAGGTTCAAACTTAAACCAGAGAATAACAAAAATAAATTTGCCTTTTGTCTTGCACAGAAAAAAAGGATCAAATAATAAGAAGAAAAAAGGCATGATGAATCTATGCATAATAACATAATGTGGGAACAGGAGTCGAGCAAAATTGTAAACCATTGTTCAGATCTTTGAGCACAAATACAAATTATTCAGTTCTACATGAAAAACAAGGAAAAAAGAAGGTTTCATGCGTGGATTAAGGATGGTCTTATTGTCCTGATAATTGAAGCTCTGGTATTAGATTTACTAACACTGAGTAATAGAAATTGCCAAATTACCCAGGAAAGAAAATATTACCAAAACTGGTACTGCTATGGGAAAATTCAAGAATAAAGAGTGAAATTTCAAGATGTTCACTAATTTACCGAAATATATTACAAAAACAACTCATTTTTGAAAGAACGGGGGGTGTTGTTAGGTCGGCTAAAAATGCTACAAGTCAAAGAGTAACAAAAAGAAAACAAATGCACATTCGATTGTACACTAGCATAATTTAAAATTTTACAGAATATCATGTGAAATTGTTGAAACATTAATGAAAATAAACACATCATTTTGTTAAGCATAAACAACTAGGCCACGTATATTCATGAAAACATTGAATATAATTTAAAACTACCTCAGCCTTTGAGTCAGATTCTGCAAGTCTTTGCTTTATGTCCCTTGCTATTGAAAAGAAAACTTCTTCCACATTCAAATTTGTCTTTGCACTCTGTAACACATGAGATTGTAAACATATGCAAAGATTTCAGTACTTCTACAAGTAATTACAACATCAGCAACAAGTTCTTTTTTCCTAGGCATCAGCAACAAGTTCTACTTACAGTCTCAAAGAATTTGATGTTATATTCATCAGCAAGTGCCTGGCCCTTCGAGGTTGGAACAGCCTACAGAAAAAGGCTCCTGTTAATTCAATGTTAAAGACTGCTAAGCCTAAGCCAATAACAAAACACACAGGAACATATGCACATGTATATGCGCACACACGCACACAGAGAGAGAGAGCATACCCTTTTGCTTTCGTCCATGTCAGCTTTGTTACCCACCAATATCTTGTTGACATTGTCAGAAGCATGCTGCTCAATGTTGCGAATCCAATTCCTAATGTCTAAGCAGGAAGGAAGTCAGTTCCATGAATCTAATACGAGAAACTGGAAATATTCCCTGGTGATGTATAAAGCTCCATCAACCAAAGGAAAAGATCTTCAATAACCAAGTGAACAATATATGCATCATGAAAGCTACTAAGACCAAATATTGCAAAATCCAAATCCTAAATGATAAGAGTGAAGGAAGAAATTACTGTTAAAAGAGGACTCATCAGTTACATCGTACACCAGCAAGATACCCATTGCCCCGCGGTAGTAAGCTGCAAAAGAGGACAGACACTACATAATTTTTATATACATAGTTATAGAACATATGGCAAAAAATAATTTATTAAGTTAATCTGATTCTATAATAAAAAATCAATTTTTAATTTCTAAATCACACTAATGAACACACGCTTTCGTTCAACATACATGCACGGGTTCTAAACAAGGGAAAAGGAGTCTGTCCAAATAGTACATCAAGTCAGGTTTAAGTAGGAAACAGGCCAAAATGATTACTCCTCGAGTATATATCATAATGTCTATTTTTAACAGCTCTTTTCACCAGAGTGATATCGGGTTTGTGCAGGTTTATTTCAATCTGTACTAATGAGAAATGGCACCCTGAACAATTGTAATAATGACCAAGAATTTTATACTCCATGTTAAGTACACCCTTGGACCTACACTGGTAAAGGAATCAACAATTCTCCCAGTTCCAGACAGTTCTAGAGAGGATATTTTGGAGAAAACATGAACAGCTGAAATGCAGCGCCTTAGAGCACTACTTTATTTTGCATTTAAAGATGAAAAAGGCAATATAATGCATTGGCCACATACCAGTAGTGATTGTTCGGAATCGCTCCTGACCAGCAGTATCCCATATTTGCAGTTTGATTCGTTTTCCGTCGAGCTCTATGGTTCTTATCTTAAAATCAATTCTTCATATGAAGGAACAAATTAGTGAGATCAGAAGCAGTTAAACAAAAAAACCAAAAAAGAAAATCCGTATCACGACACTTTAAGATTAGAATACACCTACCCAATGGTTGTAATAAAACTAGTGGTAAAGGACCCATCTGAGAAACGCAAAAGGAGGCAGCTCTTACCCACACCTGACAAATTAAAAAGATAAGAAAGGTAAATAAAATAAAATTTTGGATCCAAATTGAGCACGTGAAACCCAATCTTATAAGTTTTCACATAAAAATGAATGAGAGATATACGAGTTGTGAAATGTATTCAGAACCCATCATAAATGCATCAGGTACAAGTATTATTCATAAGCATATTCATAAACCACGATGTTCGCACCAGTAATGATCTTGATGGATTCAGGATGTTATGATTTCCACATATAGTGAGGCAATAAAGCTGCAAATTGCATCTTTAGAAATATGTTGTACTGGATGTCAAATTATACAAGTTGCTCATAAATTAGAGAAGGATTTAAATACAAAGTCTTCCATGAAAGCTCCTATGAGTAAAGCATCGAGGGAAGGAATGAATCATGGATTTTAGTAATGAAGGGGTGTCAGCTAAGGAGTTGGAAAATGGTTCTATTTATTATAAAATCAGCAACTTGTTCTTCAATCCCTAAAACCCTTAAATTTTCTAGATATCTAAATTACTTATACACACACACACACACACGCACAAATATATATATATATATATATATAAACTTCTAAATTACAAGAAAATTGAACATGGAGCAATAACTCAAGAAAAAATAACAAGACTCTAGAATATATATGCTGTCAGGTGTGTGAGTTTCAAATAGGGGAAAAAAAAGAATATATGTGCTGCCATAGTGCCGTAATGTTTGTTCATGGATCTGACTTTCAAAGATATATTATATGGTCTACTAACATCAAAGGACTTTATATTAGGGTGCATCACCAAGTATTCACTTATTGGGCTCAAAATCTATAAAATGAGGCTTATCATGGGTATGGCCCGTATGGGTTAAACAACTAGGTCAGAAGTGGCTCATATGAAGTGGGATATCAAACTAGGCTGATGAATTAACACATTAATGCTCAATAAAACCCACTCATTAAAATGTTGCTTGATAACCGAATCAATACTTAATAAGGAAAGTTCTAGTGAATTTTCAATCAAGTGAGTATAATACCGCAGTCAGTTGTCACTTAAAAAAACACTTAAAAAGAAGGATATAAAATTCAAGTAAAAAAACTTCACTAATTACTGAATTTTGAATAAGTAACACAAGCATTCACTTATTAGGCTCAAAATCTATAAAATGAGGCTTATCATGGGTATGGCCCGTATGGGTTAAACAACTAGGTCAGAAGTGGCTCATATGAAGTGGGATATCAAACTAGGCTGATGAATTGACACATTGATGCTCAATAAAACCCACTCATTTAAATGTTGCTTGATAACCAAATCAATACTTAATAAGGAAAGTTCTAGCGGATTTTCAATCAAGTGAGTTTAATACCGCAGTCAGTTGTCACTTAAAAAAAACACTTAAAAAGAAGGATATAAAATTCAAGTAAAAAAAACTTCACTAATTACTGAATTTTGAATATGTAACACAAAAGGTGGTTTGAAAATTTAATTTAGTTTTACAAATTCAGCTGCTTAAAGACTACTAATTCAATATTAAAATTTTTTGTGCATAGTTTTCAGGATTTTACCATATAGCAATTTTATAAGAGGCTGAAAATGTAATCAGCAAACACTAACCAAATGCATTCTATCCAATGTAAGCCACCAGTCCATTTATATATCTCATACTTTTTAACTTATTTTAATCTAGTAACAAACTTGAAATGGATCATCCCTTGGTGCAATGGTAAAAGCTCAGACTGACAAGTGCAATAATGCAATTCAAGTACCAAAGAAACCACTTTGTGTAAAAGTCAACTATTGGGGCCCTATTTGGAGGAGCTTCCTGATTTTAAAATTCCTTCCATTTAAAAGGCCTTTGAAGAATGTCTTCAATAAAAGGAATTTAAAAAAAAAAAGTTGTTTGGTGGATGCATTTTTTGAAATTCCTTCTACAATTAACACAGTTTTAACTTGACAAATTTATCCTTAATAATTACTCTCAATAGGCAAGTTTCACGAAATAAAAGGAGGCAAAATTGTTTATAAATTTTTTTACTTAAAATAATTCTAGCTTTCTTCCTAAAGCAAGTTTTTCCGGCTTCCTTTGAACAAACTTTTTAGAACTTTGACTTTCATTAGAAGTCCATTTTCCTTATTTTACCAAACACTTACATTTTTTTGGAAATGATTTCTTGGGCTTAGAAGCCCGTTTCAATACCCCAAGAAGCTCCCCCAAACGGGCACTAGATTTATATCTACCTTTTTCCCTCCTAGCACCCCAGGACAGGAGAACTAACACAAGATAATAACCTTTAATAACAAGCTTGGAAGTCGCAAATATTGCATGTATAAATACAAAATAGAGAAACAAAAAATTGCACCCATAGTTCTCTTTTATCAAATTCATCATTTTCTTGTCATAACAAAACAAAACACTATGAATTTTAGCAAACAACGTGAAATTTCATATTGCAAACACAAGAGTTGGAAAGCTAAAATCATCATAACGTGTGAATCTAAACCAAAAAAACAAACAGATCAATGTCAATAAAAGTCAAATTCATTAGTCAAAGAATAATCTAACTGCAAACACAAGTAATTTCAAAGTTGCAATAGCTATTGAAACTTAATTTTGAAACCAAATAATTATATAAAAATGCATGGACAACAACATGAAAAAAGAGGATAAATTAAATTCGCATCCCCTTAGTATGATTAACTTAATTACAAGGACCTCCGTTGTTAATTCAAAAAATACATTGATCTCCTTGAGGTTGGTACTTTATAATAGATTCCTCCACAATGTTAAAGGTCAACATAATTAGGGTTGGCAAAAATTTGACACAAACCGCCAACACGACTCGATCCCAATACGGAATTAGCAGAGACCCGATAAAAATAGATAGCCGTGCTTGGTTTTAGGAACTCAAATCCATTTAACCTGATTTGACTCGTTTATCTAATCGTGTCAGGTCAAATTAAATTAACTCACAATCAATTTTAACGTATATAATAAGTAATATATTTAAATTAGTATACTACTATGGTAAAACCTTACGTTATTTTTGTGTTCTATTGAGAAAAAATGGAAATCTTTGTGACCCTTCAATTTTATTATATTTGCAGTTTTTAATTAAAAAAATGGTAAATAAATTATTAAATGGGTAATTTCATAATACAAGTTATACGACTCATTTATTAAACAGGTTACACATGTCGTGTTTGTACTAAGGGTGTTTGACCAAAATAATAAAAAGGTCGCCTTCGGGTTGACCTATATAGTAAAATATCCTTCTCTTGACACAACATAAACACAACCTAGTAACATGAATTGTCACCCATAAACATAATTAAAGGACAACATCTGCTTACGTTAGTAAAATTAGATTTTGAAAAAGCAAATTTTCCCTTGTCTTTTCACTGCAACGCTACTTTTTAACTAAAATAATAAAATAACCTTTGGGGGCAAAAAGGTAAAATCATAATCCCTCTTAACGTCGTCCAATGAAAATTAATTGAATGTCAGGTTAAGTTACGAGGGAGGCCTGTGTACTATACCTCAGGGGAGATAAGTACAATTTAGCCAAAAGAAAAAGTTATTCGGCCAATAGAAGTTTAATGACACAATTTTAGCACAAAATGGCTAAATTTTAGTAAGTACCATGTATAATGTATTCTCGAAAACAAATTTATGAAGGAAAAAAAAAACAAATAGCAAGTCAGAGACACTATGCTAATATATAGACAATATAGTGAAATGCTATATTGTTTCCATCAAGGGTGTGAGAACCCAACGTGACAATCACATCCTCCCATTCACCAGTTTAATTCATACAATGCTCTTTGCCTTTCCATCGACTAATCCTTTTCCCTAACTTAGTGCTTATTATTTACGTGGCTGGTTCCTAGGGTTAGGGTTGGAGCCCCTTTTTAGCCCTTCAAAAAGATCATATAACCCTTAATCTAACTCCAAGGAGAGCTTGGCTGAAGCTTCCAGACTAGAATCTCAGTGCTTGATCTGAGCTATCTTAGGAGCTCAGATAACCTCACCAAAGCCCAGCATGGGATTGCATTATTTGCAGCCATCTGTCTCCTGAAGATAGTGTAAGAATTTTGGAGGAAGTATTTTACTTTGATTTTCTCGTTAGTTCTATTAAATCAGAATTCCACTACTTCCATATCTTTCACTAACCAACATTTTTCGGGCAGTGTAACTAGAAAGCTACATTTTGAAAATGAACCTGTAAAAAAGGACATCTAAATTTAAATAATTAAAAAACATACAAATTAGCAATACCATCATGAGAGTTGGTAGTAGTTTCACAATGACGTTAGTCAAAGGTTGCAACTTGTTCTTGTCCAGTTGTCGTATAAAATATGCTTAGCCATCTTTCAGTATGAAAGCATGACCATGTCTTAATGCTACAGCTACTAGCCAATATTCCAAATAAATCCCCAAGTCATGTAAAAAGACATCATGAGATGCTTTTGGCAATATACTTGGTAGTTCCATGTGATAGTAACAAGTAGTTCAACTTGCAAGATCAGATTGTTTGTTACACAAACAACTCAAATTCAATAATTATGACCCGCTACAATGAAGAACAAAAGGTCTCTGTTATAAGAACACATTGCAACTAGCTTCACTGCTTGTTCAGAACATGTCTGGTTTCCGAATACCACCTATCCATCCGAATATCTATCTAGTCCAGTCTGTATCCGTACATCCTTAAATGATCTACCTTTAATACACATTAGAGGTAGCCTCTCTGTCCATTTCTTTACAAGGACTCCAAAAACCAAAAGAAGAAAAAAGTTAACTGTATCCATAAATCATATGCTGAATTATTCAGAACAGTTAATTCCAATTGAGGCTAAACCAAATAACTATAAAAATGTGCATCTTATCTCAAACTCAAGCAAACATGTGTTTTGAAAGAACTAGAACATGAAATCGCATAGAAATTAAACCTCAACAACATTTGCTTTCATAAAAAACCGAGTGTCACAATACAAATCTAAAAACCGCGTGCATATTCCGTCATTGTAATTTGAATAAAAAAAGCCTTAAATTTCCAAAAAAGAAAAAAACACATTGTTATAATTTAACATCAAGATCACGTAACAAGACCACAGGGATTGATGTTAGATCAATATTACAAAATATCATATATATACATATGTATATACACTTACCACTGTCGCCGATCAATAGGAGCTTTATGAGGTAATCGTAATCGGCTCGAGCTCTAGCGGGTGGAGCGGCCATTTCAATATATCAGATAGTGACGAAGAAGATAGAGAAAGAAACCCTAGAAACAGGTATTCTCTGATAATTTGCAACGAACAATACACGAGAAAAAAATCAAAAATTAAATGTAAAATAAAAGGTTAAATACATTTCTAATACATAAATTGGTATGAAAAAATAAGTATATATTTTTCTATATATATCTACATACCAGATCGGAGATTTATGGGAGGTCTGATAGTAAATGGGGAAGAGAAAAAAGGGGAGGGAAGCGTAACGGGGACGTCAGCACCGGTCGGCCGTTGAAAATATTTTGAGAGAGAGAGAGAGAGTCGAGAGAGATGGATATACGGGCATTTACGAAGTAGTAAATGTTTGGGTGGTCATTGGTTCTAACTTCTAACCGTTGGATTGTGTGTACTGAGATCCGTCTTATTCTTTGACACGTGGGAGACATCGGAAACCGCAAGAGCTAGTGTTTGATGATACTGAATCAATCTTACTGGACACACAAGAACGACCCCGTTTAGTGCCCTTTAAAACTAAAGGGCGCCATCGCTCCAATTGTTTTTTTTTTTTTTTATAGAGGTTTACTAGCAACAGCCGCGGCCTACGACTCTTGCCCAGTGGCAGATATGATATTGGATCATTTGTCCCATGCATGTGTGTGTTTTTACTCTTATCCATCACGATTTTTCAGAAATAAAAAAGAGAGAGATCTATTCGATACGACTGTAGTTGACAAACCTCCTTTTTATATTTTCTCTAATTTTTATAATAGCAAATAAAATAGTAGAAAGAATTACCCCTAAATCTTTTTTTTTTTTTTTCGTAAGAAGACAAATAAGTTTTAAAAAAATTAAGACGAATAAATCTTTCTATTGAAAAAAAAAATTATTTTAATCCTAAATCACTACATATTTCATTTATACTCTTACTAAATATAAATAAAATTTTATAATTATATAGTTATCCAAAAATTGATATATAATCTATTTTTTATACATTCCTTTAAGTTTTAGTTACTTAATAATATTGAATTATGAGTTTGAATAATAATTAATTTAATTTAAATTCAATTCAAAAACTCGTGTAGAATACACAATTTTAGTACCAAAAAAATAATTATTCTATAAAAAAATTAATAACACGTGTTTTTTTTCCTTTTTATTCAAATTTTATGTCTACTTTTGTAAGGTTATATATGAAAATTTTAGCCTAAAATTTATAACTAATGTAACAAATAGTATATATAATTTAGGAAAAATTCCTTATAAGTCCTACTTTTCAATGATAAGGACCAATAAGTTCAAAAATAATTTTTGTTAGGACAACTAGATCCTACTTTTAGTTAACATTTTTAATTAAATTCATAACTTCACCCGCATTGATTTTCTTCCAATAGTGCCTTTTTTATATAGAAATATCATTAATGTCATTCTTATATAAAATTATTTTAAAAAAATTATACCATCTTGATAAACTTTATATATATATGCCTGTGGTAATATAGTCTTAAATTTACATAAAATTACCTTTAATTCTTGAAATTACATATTTGTAAAACAATATAAATAGAAAAAAGGGAAAGCATTTAAATAATTCATTAATTGTACATAAATACACCTCATTGAAAAAATCTATGAAACTTTTTGACTTGTTTTAATATTTATTTTTATTACAATTGGTTGAATTTAAATAACTCATTAAATATTTTAAAAATTGCTAGTTTTGGTGGCAATTAAAACTATTGGCTTTTTCATTATTATTTTAAATTGATACTAATAAAAATTAGAGGTAAAAGTTATATTTAGTATGTTAATTAAAAAAATATTTAGGACATTTATGAGAAAGGGCAATGTTGAAAAAAATATTTGTTAATAGAATTGTGAAATTAGTTGAAAATATTTGTTAAAAGTAGGACTTATTTGTCCTGATAAATTTTATTAGGACTTATTAGTCCTTACAATTGAAAAGTAGGACTTATAAGGAATTTTTTATATAATTTATTAAGGGTCTAAATGGAAGATTTAGTGATTTAAGACTTAAATAAATAAATAAAATCTCAAAAGTTGGATTTATTAGTCCTAAAGAAGTTTTTTTTAGACTTATTTGTATTTCAATGATAAAAGTAGAACTTGGTTGTAATTTTCTATAGCAACCCCTAAGTGAAGTGCTGACATGTCAATGCTATGCACATCAACTTCTATCAATATTAGGTTTTAGCATAAAATTAAGAGAAATGCTAAACGTCATGAAATTATTTCATGAATTTGTATCATGAATGATGTGGCAGGTAACGTGGAGGATTAGTATTGGTGAGAATTAGTAATAATATCATGGAATTATGTGTATGGGGGAAATCCCACCAATACTAACTCTCCACGTTACTTGCCACATCATTCATGATACAAATTCATGAAATAATTTCATGACATGTAGCATTGCTCTAAAATTAATGGGTCTTTCTTTTGGGAATTTTTTTGCAAAGGGGGCTTGGTTTTATCGGATTGATATGTTGTAAAAATTTAATAAGATGATGTTCTCCAATTAATGGACATATTAGTAATTTCGCATCACATGACAACTAACAAACTCAAATCTTGTTTTGTTGACTGTCTTTTTTAAATAATAATAATAAATAAATAAAACTCACACAACCACTTTTTATCTAACTAAAACATTCCTCCAACATTTATTTTAGAAAATACTATTAGGTTTTGGTTCTTGGTTGCTTTGTTAAAAGAGTTTGGTAACAACATTGTTGTTCTATATGCAAATCTTGCGTTTTGATTATTTCGGGTAAAAGTAGTAGTATAAGGAGATTATTTGCAAATGCAATATGGTTGCACCTTTTTTATAATAAAATACATAATTATCCTTTAAAAGTACATAATTATTTTCCAAAAGCGAATTTCATTTCATTAAAAATATCAAGTGGAGGAAAGATATGTATAGTGTGAATAACAAACTCCGTTTAAAAGGATATGATAAAAGAATAGAAAGTGTAATAAATTTTGGAAGGAAGTTGATATTGGCAACCCACTAATATACTCGGGCACTCCACTTATATCTATTTTTATAATAAAATTACAAAAGTGTCCATATGTTATACAATATTTAATTCTTATATTTTTAATATCTTAATTGCACTTCTACTCAATTCCAATTACTTTTTTATCTTTCTTAAAATTTTAATTCAATCACGTTATCTCATATTCTATCCCTTTTTCTGGACTCTTTCCAATTCTTTTCCTACCTTTTCTATAAACCAATACAAATTAAAGATTAGAAACATACAAAACAGAAAGGAAAGCAAAAAATATATAAAGCAAAGGAAGAAAAACATCCTATCAATTTATTATTATTATTTTATTGAAATTTTGCTACAAAGGCTCCTTAGCTAAATTATAACAATTACAATTGGAAAAAGATTCGAGAGAATCACATTTCTCTTCTCATTTCTTAATTTTTAAAAGTTTCCTTCTAAAATAAAAAAAGTTTTCTTTGGTTTTTAAAAAAAATTATACATCATAATTTTTATTTAAGTAAAACTAAACTTTCTTTTACTTTTATTATGCTAATCACATATATTTGATCGATACTTTCAAATCTTTATAGAATCCTAAACTTTTCCACTTCTAAAATAAATATTGATAAATTGATTCAACAAATAAAAATAATATTTTTTAGGCCAATTCAAACATATTCTAAAGAATAAAGTATAACAAAAAAAATCACATTACCATAGACATTAGGGTTGAGTGATTCATAGATTTTTGAAAATTCTTATCTTAGCAATATCAATAACTTTCTCTAACTCAGACATTATATCTTTTATTTTTGGAGAGAGAGAGGGAGGAGAGAATGTGAGAGAGAAGTATTTTGGCGCAAAAAAAAACGAGAGAGAACGTACTGTGAGGCTAAGAATCTAATCTTATCAGACAAAGACAATTAGGATATTAAAAATATAAGAATAAAAAATTGTATAGCATAAGAATAATTTTGTAATTTTATTAAAAAAATGATATGAATGGAGTGCCAAAGAATACTGATAGTGCGCTAAAATCAACTACCATTTTGAAATTATACAATTGAAAATAAGTAGAGCAGTTGTCGTTGTTGTCCACCCAAGTGACCCAATTTAGCTTTCTGTCATTAATAGCATTACTTTAAATCCGATTTATTAATTTGATTTTATATTTCTTTGTTGGAGATATATTATTTATTCTTCGTTAAAGTTGTTGGAGAGAGACTTATCATACTTAAAAGCACTGAATACCACCTACCATATTCACCATTTGTTTCCAAATCACGTCTCTCTCTCAAGACTTTCAGCAGATCGTTTAGACCGCCATTCTATGTGCAATGCCTTTCTTTTTGACAGGGACATTAATGCCTCCTAGCATCAAATAATGGAGTACCAGATAATCAAGTAAAAAAAAAAAAAAACACACGCTTAGATTTGGATATGACAATCCAAAGCGTGGAGGTTGGCAACAAAAGAATTATTCATATGTACGTAATGAGAGTCAAATTTTAAATCTGATACTTCATAAAAAAAAATTTATTTAAACCTCATCAAAAAACATACATTTCAAAATCAATGTGCAAATTTAACTCCTTTTTGGGCTACAAATAATTAAATCCTACTCAAATAAAAAAGATTAAACCAACTAAATATAGATATATGCGAGTTCATTTCGAGTGAAACAAAAATAAAATGACTAATGGATTTTCTGAGCAGATCTTTTATTTCATGTAAGAGCTATGAAGCACGGCTACGGATACGGGATACGGATACGACACGATACGGATACGGCGATACGGCAAATCTCAAAAAAATAGGATACGGGTACGGCGGGATACGGCAAATATATATATATATATAAATATATATATATATTTTATATATTATACAAAAAAATTAATAGAACACAAATTAAGTTTTAAGTTTTAACTTAAATGATTTTTTTTTTCAACATTAAAGATCTTTTGATTTATTACAAATTAAGCCCCACATTTTAACTAAGCTTTTTAAATTTTAATATTACAATATGGCTACCATCTTTAAAAAAAAATTAACAAAAAAAAAAAAAAAAATCAAACGTATCCCAGAAGTATCCTGGCCGTATCCTGCCGTATCCGTGCCGTATCCTGCCGTATCCTTGCCGTATCCTGTCGTATCCGAAAATAAAAAAATTATTTAAAAAAAAACGGATACTTCCCGGGAGTATCCGATACGTGTCCGGCCGTATCCTGGCCGTATCCGTATCGGATACGTATCCGATACGGCCACGGCGCCTCCCGGGAAGTATCCGTGCTTCATAGTGTAAGAGTAATGGGTTGCTGCTAAGTTTAAGTTTTTTCTTTAGGTAAGTAAATTTTTTTATAAACAGAGAAAAAGAATAGGGGCTGGGCTAGGCCCAAAACCCAATGTCAACAACAAGGCCCAGACCCAACAAGGTAACCTGTCGAATTAACGACTGAATTTGTGGATGATATCATATAGATAAATGACGAGTTAGCCCAGACGATAGTTCAGATTAAAAAGTTCCAATTTTACTTTTCTAGACTTATCTGATACTACAATAAGAAATCGTATGAAGTAACAAAAACAGTTGTTAGGTTGCAATTGTATCACATCACATATGAAAAAGCTCGTGACAATGAAAGAATCTCCTTGAATTGCTTTTCGTGAGAATCTCCTTAGAATTGCTTTTCGTTTTCCTTGACTTCGACCTTGTTTGGATTGACTTTTGGAAAATAATTTTTGGCTTTTCAAGTTTAAAGTTGTTTTGAAGAATATTTGAATTGTTAAGGCGAAAGAGTTTCGGAGTCCAAAAAGAGCGTTTAAAAGAAGTTAGGAGTACCAGCTTCCTAATTTAGCTTCTACTTCTTTTTTTCTTCTGTGTAAAAGCCGAAACAAAAGCTCTGTCAAACAGGGCCTTCATTTGGTATTTGAAAGGTAGAACAGTGCACACGTATGCAGACATGTCTATAGATCGAATTTTTATTCGAATTCGAGTCAATAATTAATATATGAATTGGACATTTAATTCGATAATTCGTTAGCGAGCCGAATTCGATAGTCCATTAACTAAACAAATCGAATATGGATTATGGTCCATCCGATCTGAAATAATATAATATATAATTTATTATAAATATATTATCTAGTGTTATAACATATAATATTTAAATACTATTAAAATATTTTTCATCATTATTTTTTTCTTATTCTTCTCTTTCTCAATTTTGTCTTTCTTTATAGTTTTTTTTTTTGTGTAATAAAAAGTCAAATACTTACTTTTCTAATACTTTTTTCTTTATATTTTATTTTTCTTCTCTATTTTTTTTTAATCATTATTTGTTAATCTCTTTTGAAATTAATTTTTTTAAAAAAAATTATATTCTTTTTAAATCGGATATGAATTTAATTATACATATATATAATCTATCAGGTTATTATATCAAATTAAATCTATTGGGTTTGGATCAAATATGGTTCGAATCCAATCCATTTAAAAGTCTACATGTATATGACACATTAAATACTGCATGGGGATACTTCTAATGCATGTGGTACCATATTTTGACAACTTTATACTCTCATAAATATATATATACAGATACACTGTCGGTGCTCTCATTTTAAAGTTAAACAATTCCTTTCAACCGATTCTGTCCCAATTTACTCAATTGTTTTAGCATTAAGCTAATACTTTTTTTTTTCCGATAAATGAAATATTTTTCTTAACAAACATACAGTTCAGAAACGTTTTGCATACCAAATGCTTTCCCCGAATTATATACATTTATATTTCTTTATAATTTGGTTACCATGCCGTTACGCAATTAACGTCTTAACAAATATGACACTCCAAGATTTTTGGTCTTCAAAAAAGCATGATCAATATCACAACGGTTAGAGATCAAAACCATTACATTAGTTCAACTAGGCACTAGTTTTTCCACAAGTTGACTAATAGGTTAACTATACAAACATAAACAAAATTATTGATGCTAGTGCATGGTCCACACTCCACAATCCCACATGATATGGCGTTTTCTCTTCTATCGCATTCATTTAGTACTAAAACTTTGGACTATTTTGTATTTGTTACACATAAATAGAATAAAATGTAGTTGAGAATAAAATGAGAATAACAATAAAATGCAATGGTCATTGTCATTCTAAAAATGGAAACAAAATAAATTTTAAATCAAATATTCAAAATACATCTCCTAGTGACAAATCAATTAAACTAATAAATGTGTGGTAATGATGATGGATGAAGGTGGCGATGTAGAGGTGGTGGCGGTGGTGTGGTAATGGAGGTGGTGGCGGTGGGGGTGGAGGTGCTGGCGGTGGATGAAGTTGGCGATGTGGTGGTGGAGGTAGTGGAGGAATGTAACGATGTGGAGGTGGTGGAGCAAGGTGGAAATGTGAAAGTGGTGGTGTGGTGGTAGAGGAAGGTAGCGGCGGTGGTGTGGTGGGGGTGACGATGGAGGTGTGGTGGTGGAGGAGGAAGGTGGCAGTGGAAAAAGGTGTTGATCGATGTGGTGGAGAAAGGTGGCAATGTGAATGTGGTGGCAGCGATAGAGATGGTGGAGGAAGAAGGTGGCGATGTGGAGGTGGTGGCAATGCGATGTAGCAACAAAAGTGGTGGTGAAGGAAGGTGGTGATGTCGAGGTGGTGGGGGTGGCGATGGGGGTGGCGGTGGTGACGATGACAGTGGTGGTAGAGGCGGTGTGGTGGTGGTGGTAGAGGCGGTATGATAGTGGAGGTGAAGGATTTTTTGGTAATATGATTTTTCTTTTAATCTTACTAAGAATGGAATATTCATTTCATAAGTTTAATGAAGAAATGAATTTTCATTTCTAATAATGGATTTTCATTATTAGGGAATGACTATTTTCTCCTTAAAATTCATATTAAACAAAAGAATTGATGGAATAGACATTCTATTATTGCATACCAAACGCATGCATATATATATGTGTGTGTGTATATATATATATAAAAGGTTTTTAGAAATAGTAACTTTCTTATAAAATACCAAAAGGATGTTTTTTTTCAACTTGAGTCTTGGATTTATCCAAATTCAAAATTGATTCTTAGCTTGTGAAATTTTAAAGGTAAATTTGGATTGTCATTTGTCTGGTTCAAATTACACCCCCGCACACAATACCCATTATTGTACAAATATATACAAAATTTGCCTGCAAATTCTTTCTGCATAATAATTTTTTATATTGACCTCTTCTTTGCACCATCAACATTTTTACGTGTTCTCATTGCAATGTGAAGAAATATATGTATACCAAATAAGAGTAGGATTCTTTGCAGAATGCTTTTGAACTTTTGTTTAAAAAAAAGGAGAAAATTTTGTGAATAAAAGTACAATAACAGAAAAAGAAAATTTTAATTTTATAACCACCTAACTTTCTCATCAATTTGCCCTGCAAAATATATGAAAAATATATAGGTAACTTTTGTCTTCTTGATAAAGTTACGTGAAATGAAATGTGTTTATGTCTAATCTTTTGATATTTGATCTAATTACAAACAACAATTATATTCGGTGTCTATTACACCGTGTATCTCTAGATGTTATGAAATATAGTTTTTGTCCTTAATATTTGAATACTTTTAAATATAATTTTTTTAATATTAAATACCTATTTTGCCCATAATATATATATATATATATATAAATAAATAAACTGTGGAGTATTTTATACATATGTCAAGGTCAATTTTTTTAATGTCTTAACAGTATTTTTGTCATTTCATTGCAGACAAAGAAAATTAAGTCATTTTTTGAAATTTCATTACAGGAGAGAAGATTGTCGATGACATATGCCTAACTTCAAAGAAACACGATGTAATAAATGTCAAATATGATTACCGTGTGTAATTAAATCAAATATAAAAAAGATACGTACATTTTACCCTAATCTTTTTATTAGAATGTTACGATGGTTCGTATGTGTATACGTGCTATTTTTTTTATTAAAAAAAATATATTTATTTGGTACAAATTTATTTAGACTTGTTATTCTATTTAATAAAATTAAAGACAATTTATATAGATCATAATATTTTTTTGAATCTTCATGGTATCTAAACTACCAAATGGTACTCATGTATGATAAAAAAAAAAATGACAATTTTTGTGAAACTTTTTCATGCTTGATAGAAAATTTTCATTTCATTCACTTTTTTTTTTTTTTTTTTTCTCACTTTCACTCTTCACAATTAATTTTCAGTTTTCATAACGCATCCTAATAAATAAAAACAATATATACTACTAGATCAGATTATGCCCATAAAATCCACGTATTGATTTTGGCAATCTTTCTAGAAGCAACATCAGCCGGTCAACATTGTCCAAGTCAATTAGAATTAATAAAGTTGAAACAGTCCACCTTTGATTTCCTTCAACGTTAAGAATTGAAGACCGGTAGGTTCATAAAAGTTAACTAGCCTCAGTTATGGCAGTGGTGCACTCATTCACAAATCTCAACTGATCACATGCAGAACTGCAGAAGATAACCCATGTGTGGATCGAGGTTGCTTCAATGCCAAGCTGCCAACTCCCATTATCTCCACCAGCTCGTTTTCCTAATTTTCTATGGGTACCAAAAAGTAAAAGATTATAATTCCAATTTAACAGGCTCATACTAATATTAGGTGTCACACATTTTTATTTATCAAAAAATAATTATATAAATTTAATTAAGTTCTATCAAATTTTATTTGATTTTACAAAGTGAGACCCTCCATTCACCAATGAATCGATTTCAAATATTTTTCTACCATTCAAAAGCAATTTAACGTTTAAAATCATAACATCTTATTAAATACTTTTATTTCAACTCGCATAGTCTTGTAAAGTTGTAATAAGTTGAACCAAAATAGTCTTATTATAAAGTATGTGATTTTATTTTTTATATAAAAAATAATTAATACAATAAAAGTTATAATTGAATGAGTAATATCGTAAAAATAAAAATGAGATAAATACTTAGAGGGTAATAATTTTTTTTTGAATTGAATTGTTTCCGGGCAAGCGGACCACTCTATCATTACTCATTTTTACATTGTCTGTCATGGGAAGTGATTGCTTTTCTTTTTATTGGCGGATAACTTTGCATCATTACTTTTTATATATAAACTAAAAAAAAAAAGAAATTGTGATTAGATATTGCCGTTCTGATCTTTACCATAGGATCGTAGCATCTGAATTTTTCTCTCTTCATTCCACATAGACTACACAGTTGAATCCGTAACCGAGACTTCCACCGCCCCATTTAAATAACGCAACTTGCAAAGTGAACCGCACGACCGTTAGCTATTCCGTCTCCGTCCAGTTCGGGTCTACCAGGCCCACCATCCTCCCCACCATAGCCAATCATCTTTCGACACGTCTCCAAGTATCAACAGCTGGTTTCACGTAATATTCGTTTAAAAGAATCTACTGATTCCAAATGCCAATTTTACTTGTACGAGTGAGAAACGCAAGACTTTTTTTCCGCCTTTAAAGTGGAAAGTACCAAAACATAGCGGGAACGCGTATAGCACCATAGCTCCAGCTTTCTTAGCTTAAGCGCCTCTTACAGGGTTTCTCTCTCTAAACTTCTCTTTTCGATACATCTGTCTGCCTCTCTCTCTCTCTCTCTCTCTCTATATATATATATATATATAATATAATATATATACATATCTATACATATATTCATCATTCACTTGCTTTCATTTGTATCTTCTCTCATATCGAGATCTGAGCTTTTTATTTCAATCTTTGTTTTGAAGAAGGTCTTCTTCGTTTGCCTTTGTTCAGAGCTTCGATCGTTTCAGGTACGTTTCAACTTCGTTTGCAAAGTAGTAGATCGTTGTTTCTGAGGTTTCTAGTATTTATTTCGAGTTCTGATCGTCCGATTTGACGCTGGTTTATATGTATAAGCATATATATACATGAATGTTTGTGCGTAGATGAATTTCTGTACGTTTGAACATGTGAATCGTTTGAATTTCATGTTTCTATGTTCGACTGTGAGATCAGTTGAGTTGATGGTGATTTTTGAAGAAATTACTTCTGATGTAATGTAACTAATTGAAGTCTGTATCTCCTCACAAATGCTTTGAAGTGTTGATTAAAGAGTTGGAAACAATTTAAATTCGCAGAGTACTACAGTTGTTCACCATTTAGATTATAAATTTGTGCATACCTATTGACGAACAAAGTATTTGTGGCATACGCATACATATTGCTGCACAGGAAAGAAGATTTAAGTTGATGCGTTTCAATTTGAACTTATACAGTGGTACTTTGGCCAACCTTTATCCTGTCCATTTACAATGAGCGTTTTTCACTTCTTCACTGGAGAAATGTTTTGAGAAATTAGGTTGTTCCATGAAATGTTTTAGAGGAATTTTACATCTTCATCTCTCTATGTTTTATGTGTATTTATATATAATTATATATACGCATATAGCTAGCTATATACACTCAAGAGTCTTGAGGACAAGTCACAAGTTGGAGCAGTTACCATCTAGATTATCCGTAGATCAAAATGGAACATGCTAGGAAGTGTTTATTGTCTCTTCCCCCATTTGCATATCAAAATTAAATGGATTGCATGTTAGGGATTACATTATCTTATCTCATGGTAAGCTCCACATTAATGTGATCCAGCTTTTTATGCTTTTACACTGTTTGGGATAATTGATGTTGCTTTATCCTTGTTATGCTATTACAGATTGTTTAAATGTCCTGAAATCTTGATCAACATAACAAAGCTTGAAAACTCAAAATCTTGAGGAATTTGTAATAGTTCTTATTATCCATGAATCAAAAGTTTAGATGCAGGGAACTCCTTACTTTTTATTTATTCCATCTAATCAAACATCTATGTACATACATACATATATATATATATATATATATATATATAAAATTAATGTTTAGTTTCTGACTCTGTCTATGGTCAAGCACTGTACTCATGTTAGGCACTACCATGGGTGATGCATTAGATTACTGTAGAAAGGGAGTGGTGGAAGGGGAACAAAGAGAAAAAGATAAAATTGGGTGAGAGTGTCTCATCCCATTAAATAAACTGTGTTTTGTACACTCATACCCCTGATGGGACCTTTCAAATCTCTTGGAGTGCTAGAGCAGCAGATTGGATGGGACACGTAACATGTTAAATAGCAGTTTCTGATCTTATTTGTTTATTTAGTTGTACTTCGCATGCTGTCCTGAAGTCTGTTACTTTTGAAAGTTTCGATTGAATTTTTTAGTTTTCATACGGTCTTGTTTAATTTTTTTCTAATTTCTGTGATTTATGTGCTGCAGAAATCTCATTCAAAGTTGGTACTTGGATGTGTTATTGTACTTCATTCGATAATATTGCTCAATAATTTCCTGAAAATTCATCACTGGTTTTAATTTTGAAAAAATGGGCCTTATTTTGAATTTATTGTCATTGCATTTGCAGCTTGCAATCATGACTCCACCTATTGAGACTACGGAAAAGGTTCCCGACTCTCATCATTCTTCACATCCACCTCTTAATGAAAGAATTATTTCATCAATGACCAGGAGATCAGTTGCTGCGCATCCTTGGCATGATCTTGAGATAGGTACTTAATATTTTCATAAACCATGGATAGTGAATTCCAGCATATACCTTGCTGGCTTCCAATTGATTGATGTGCAACTTTCTTATAATTGAATGCAGGACCTGGAGCTCCGACGGTTTTCAACTGTGTAAGTATATTGAACTTTGTAGCATCAAAGTGTTAATGGTTGAGTTTAGTTTGCATGAAGACCTATTGTGCTAGCAATTTAATTAATTGTAAGACAAACTATGGCTGAAGTTGAAAAATGCAGTCATTAGTGGTTGGAGGAAACAATGCCTTAACCAAATCCAATGTATGGATCTTATAATATAAACATGGGTAATAAATTTTTGAGTTGCCCAAGGACTCATCAAAGTAGGCCGGACTTGTATCTGATGATCTACACTGTACTTTGGATTTGGACATCGTATTATGGAAATTCGATGAATTTGGTAATGTTTAATTACTATCTCATGGTTGCTTGTATTAGTTTTGGATGGTAATATATTTTTTTTGATATTTGATTCTTAAGCAAGTGATAAGATATATTTCTAAAGTATCTTACCAACCCTGTGTAGTGCATGAGGTCCTGCAGTACATTGTGGGAGCATGTAGATTGCAATTAACTAATTAAGCAATTGAATACCTTTAACCATCTGATCTATAGCATTCCCTTGAATTGTTGTATAATTTTATTTTGGTCTGTTTTAGGCTTGAGGTAATTTTGTACCATGTTCATGAAAATATAACATGCCAGTGATCTGATCATGTACTCAGTGAGATGCTTGCTTGGTTTAATGATCATTGGGTTACTTTGGACAATAAGAAGAATCGCATTCTTTATAACAACTATAACCATCAGTTTTTATGTGTGTTGATAATATTTTTCTGTTAATGTTATTCTCTAGTCAGTAACCTTTTGAATGTCATGTTTGCTGAAGGGCGCCACCGAACTGCTTGAATCTATTGATTTGCAGAGAACACAATATTTTTGCTTTCTGCACAATCTGACATGATATATTCCTAGGCAATGTATTCTTTGATACACCAAACAGTTCTTTCTATTGCTTCTTATAAGCACAGAATCTGAATAAATGGTTGGCTATCTGTTAGATCAAATTCATCAACTTTCAATATGAATTTAATCAATGAATTAAATCCTTTTTTATAAAAATATTCATTTTAGTTTTATCTAAGATGTCCCATTTTGGAATGCAATTGTTCTAGTTTGGAGCTGTCTAAGTTAAGTTTATTTTCCAGTTAGAATGTCAGAAATTCTACACAATGTCTATGAATAAATAGTGAAATATCTAGCATTTTCACTTGACAAAGGCTCAAGTATAAACGTTGTTAATTTCTGCAGGTGGTTGAAATTGCTAAGGGGAGTAAAGTGAAGTATGAACTTGACAAAAAAACTGGACTGATCAAGGTAATCAAGCATGCTGATTCCTGAGTCAATTTTCTTGGCAGTGTATGTTGATTCATCACAGATTGCTAAAATCTATTCAAGTGTACAGGTTGATCGTGTACTTTACTCATCAGTTGTGTACCCTCATAACTATGGCTTCATCCCTCGTACTCTCTGTGAGGACAGTGACCCCATGGATGTCTTGATTATCATGCAGGTAAGCTGTTTGATGTGCATTTCTCACATTTGCACATTTTTTGTAGATTATGCATACATATTTTTAGGCATAGGTGGTTATGATCTAATGGGTGCATTCAAAGCCTTACTACAAATAAATTTGGCAAGGAATGTTTTACACATATAGCTTGTAACGTGCAACTAGTTTTGAATACAAGGTCTCAAACGCTCAATCTTTGGGAATTTTAGTATGTGCATACATTTATGTGTATATATAACCTCTTGCCTTTGAATATTTAGTGATCTAAGACAATGCTTACTATAAAGTGAGTCTCAGCTGCTGATACTTACTAGCCTTTACAAACATATACAGGAACCGGTTCTTCCAGGATGCTTTCTTAGGGCTAAAGCAATTGGCCTCATGCCCATGATTGATCAGGTATATATGCCCCGGCAGAAATGATGTTTTTTCTATCCTTACCTGTCAACTAGTTTTAACCGCGGTGACAACATAGGGTGAAAAAGATGACAAGATAATTGCTGTCTGTGCTGATGATCCTGAGTATCGACACTACAATGATATTAAGGAACTCCCTCCACATCGCTTGGCTGAGATCCACCGTTTTTTCGAAGACTGTATCCTTCTAAAAGTTCTTATCTATAGTGAGTAGGGGTGCACACGATACGATTCCTTACGGTTCTTGGTGGAACCGAAACCGTTCTCAATGATTCCTTAATTTTGGAACTGGAACCATTGAGTTCGGTTCAATTCCGGTTTCGGTTCTAGTTCCCCAACGGTTCTTTGTCAACCTTTTTTTTTTAAAAAAAAAAAAAACATTGGCAAGAGATACACTCATACTTGTACACCCCTGGATATAACAATAACTTAGAAGTTATTAGTATTTATTTATATATCTTATATTATACAAAAATATAGAACATTAGAACTTAGAAGCTAAATGTATTTATTTATATATTATATATTTATAATTTATATATAAATAGAATACTAGAATTTAGAAGGTATTAGTATTTATTTATATATTATATATTTTATACTTTATATATATAATATAGAACACTAGAACTTAGAAGTTATTATTATTCATTTATATATTATATATATATTTTTTCTAACGGTTCTGCTTCCTTGATTTGGAACTGAAACTAGAATCGTAGTGAACGGTTCGATTCGGTTCAGTTACGGTTCCTTCCGGTTCCGATTCTGGTTCTTTGTGCACCCCTAATAGTGAGCACTTACTCTGCATGACATAAATACATATATATATCTACATTTTTACAGTTTATAGTCTTTTTTTCATTGATTGTGTGCAGAATTAAAGAAAAGTAAATTATTTTTCTTAACAAATAATCAGACAAGAAAAACGAGAACAAGGATGTTGTAGTTAATGATTTTCTGCCATCCACAAAGGCCTATGAAGCAATCCAGCATTCCATGTAAGTGATGACCTCTTTTTCTCTTTTTTGCCCAAATCACAGCATCAAATTGACTAACCTGTATTAATAAAAATCATGTGAATTGCTGAACCACTAGTAAGCAGTAATGGCTGACACTTCCTATGAGGATGGGTTTTCTGGTTCAACCCTGACTATAATTTTCCTAATCAGTTATTGTTTACATCTTTTTAACTTTTCTTTCTTTTGACCACATTTCATGAAGAGCCAGTGTTGACTCTTTTATGCATCGTCATCTTTTGCCCACAGAAAATACAATCAACACAATTACTGTCTTACTTTTAAGGAGTTTTCTTTAATTTTTTTGCATTTATTGTGGTCTTTAATCTCACTGTGTATTTTACTCTGTTTTGAAGGACTCTCTATGCGGACTACATAGTGGAGAGCTTGAGGCGGTAGTTTGTTTGCCAATTGCGGTGCTCAAGCTGGATGGTGGACTTTTGTGATCAGTTTAACATAGTGGAGTTTGCTGTATTACAAGTCTTTTTCATTTTCATTAAGAGCTTTTTATCTTACTGCATTTGCACATGTTGGGTCTGACTGATGTGTGTTTCATTTACATTCTCCGATGAATTGTTTTGTTATATAGTTAATGATATGATGGCGAAAAGAACTCGGCACATTAGTTCTTATATAGCACTCATGCTTATATTACATGTTCTGATGAATGGTTATATATTATCCTCCTTTGCCAATTGCCATGCTTCTTTTATAATAACTTGCTTCATGAGTCTACATATTAAATTTGGTAAAGATTAGTATTTCTCAATGGCCATTTTTCTTTTCAAAATTAATTGATTTTATGTAATTTTCGTTTTTCTCTTTCTCCGAACTGGACTCGCTGCTTTCACTAATATCAAACGTTTGGCACGTAACTTGGATTTACAGGTGATTCTTCAGCAGTTTGCAAATTTAATTAGAAAACAGAAGCACAATATAAAGAAAATCATTTGGACATTTGCCTTTGTTTTTTACTTATTATTATATTTCTTCATCCTTTTCTGAAAATAAAAAATAAAAAAAAAATCATTTTATTATCATTCATGAGGGAAAAAAATGTGGAGTGAAAACGTCTCTTCTAACTGATTTTTCCTTCCCCTCAGTTGAGGCTCTTCACCCCGAACTCAACCTTTGAGAAGGGAAGGAGACGTCTAACTGAAACATTTTCTTTTGTTACATTACCATGTCTGTCAAGTGGTTTAATCTTTGATTCCGTACAAACATATAGATGGTGTATTAAACACAATGTTTAACATTTCTTGCTTTTTCTTTTCTATTATTACTTTGGAATATGGCAATTCTTTTGCTTGGTGGAAGATTTGTGCTTCCTTTCACTGATTATAGCACTCAGAAAACCAATCAATAATCAAATCAATCTGGGATGCAAATGAACTTCAATACATCAAATTATAGGCTTCCTGGATGAGGTAACCGAAGAGAAGTTGGTTTTAGCCCGGGCTTTAGAAAAGGCCAGCTGTCCGTCCAGCATTACTTGGAAAGAATAATGAACAAAGGACTATGATTTCACTAATTAAGTGCAATCAATCATTAGAAAATGCACTCGCAACAGTCCCTTTGGTCAATAATTGAACTAGTCCAGGGTCACTCCACTTTGTAATGTGTGCTTTCCATCAGTTACAGTTGATTCAATTCACAATGGGTGATGGAAAATGCACAATTTCGAAGTCAACCACCTTGAACCAGCAGAAATCCTAGCCCTTCACTTGACATTATTTAATGACAGATTTATATAAACACGGGTTGAGCTGATATATTTATGAAATCAGAAAAACGGAATAAAAACACAAGGTGTTGACATCATGCCATATAATCTCAAGGTCATAGCAAAGCAACAAAAGTGACTATTTGTAACAAAGAGTGTCCTGATTAATCTTGTTTCAAGAAAACAAGTGATCAATTCAGTCAGGCTAAACTAGGGTTAGTTATAAACCTAATTAATAGTACAAAAAAATGAACAGTTTTTACTGTACTGAAGAGCTAGTAGTAGTCTAACAGTAAATAGGACGTATCTAATCTAAGTTTTAACTCTGGAACACGTTGAAAATTCTCCTTTAAATGAATTTAACCTACTGTAAGAATCCTAACAAAGTTGGCCTATAAAAAAGAGAATCAAGGTTCTATCCATGGAGTAGATATTGGGTGAGCCGGATATACCATGTCATTTGTTTACCAAGCCAATTAAAATATATCATTCAAGTTGGTTGAGAGTAGTTGTTATATGTAAGTGGGACCCATTCATTGAACATTTCATTGAATGATGCATTTTAATTGGCTTGCTATACAAATGACATGGTATACCCGGCTCACCCAATATCTACTCCCATCCATGATCCCAATGTGAGAGGAAATTCATCTTCAATCCACTATCACCACATTATATTACTGAAAAAATAAGAAAGGAAATTCCAGCCATTAAACAATTGACTGATGGAATTAAACTTTTAATAGATTCCAGGAATTAAATAAACAGAATTAGGTACCCAAAATTAACAAGCACAAAAATGGCTGAAAACCAAAATGAGAATCAAAGAACAGTTTTAATATGGTAGATAAAAAACTCAAATTGCCCTACAGAAGAATAGAAATGACATTCAGCTACTTGATTCTGCATGCACCAAAACCTCTTTCACATTATGCAGTAACTTCCCATCCATCATGGTGGAAAAGCTGACTAATAAAAGAAGCCAAGAACTTTGCCACCTACATTTTTCCTCCTAGCCTCTTCATGGTCCATGATGCCAGCAGAAGTCGTCAGCACAATGTATCCAAACTGCATATTTCAACCATTTGTCACTCAAAAACCCTCGAGTAACCTTTAAAAAGACTTTAATAAATACAATTTACTCCATATGCACAATTCCATTCTACCGGGTTTTTCTTTAAGAATTAACATTATAAAGCCTTGCATGCTAACCTGTCTTGAGGGAAGCAACCTAGCGGTCCAGGGTTCAATCTCCTTGACACCAACATCAAAACGAGGGCTAATGACCCCGCACTTGTTCAACCTTCCATTCAGTTCAACCACAATTTTGCCAGCTCTATGGTCATCCACATACTCAAATTCACCAATATACCCTGCACTTTGACATAAATATATTTAAGTATAGGTTAGGTTTGCAAAGAGCAATCACAGAACAAGTAAAAATAAAGAGAGTAGAGTAAGCAACAGAGTTGGATGCTGTAGTGCTAACCGTGCTTCTGCATGACCAGAAGAAATTTAATGATCACCTTTGAGGAAGGCCTGATCATTACCTGTCGCTTTCCCCGCTTCTCCGCATTGTACATGCACTTCAGAGCATCATTCAAGACACTGACTCTCACCATCCTTGCAAATGCAAATTGCTGCAAGGACTACAGCAGGAGCCAAACAAAGAAAAAACAGTAAGCAAAAAAAAAAAAGAGAACAAATACTAAGAGTAAGCCACTTGTTGGGTCATCGATTATATAAGTATATATGCAGCATGATTGCAATTCCTTTTCAAGCAACCACTACCATAAAGTGTCAGATAAGAATAAATTTGAATAGATAAACCCAATAAAAACATAACAAAGTGATTTAATAAATTATAGACATTTAATTAATAACATAACCTCTTCTATGTTACATGGACTCTCATATCTCCCTTCGCATACCTGCGTCAACATATCATGGATATGCGTGAGAGATATGTGTCCACATACGGACTCAGATCGGACACCTCGATCCTTCGCATGTAATGATTGAAGAAAAAGAAAAAACTCAAATTTGATAGCAAAGAAGAGTTGCCTAGCTATTACTAAGATAGATTAAACCCCTTTTTACCACATCCCCTTTAATTTAAATGATTGAGTATGTTATTAAAGAACATTAGATGTTAGATTACATAACATATAATGTATTCAAATGCGTAGTACATATCAATGTATCTGTATTCAACTTTTAGACACATTTGCTCGTTTCCTAAGTTTGAGATTCGGGGAGGTCCAACACTTGAGACACACCCACCCTATACATGTACCTGAGTCAATTTAATGTGCAACTCCATTGCATATGCAACACAGATAATTTGCAAAAGAAAACCATTACCATTTCTTATTCTCTTTTCCTACTACAATTGATTAGGGATGCCACCTTAATAACCTTGTATTTGTATCAAATATGGGCATATTTAACTCAAATGTCCTTACCATGTAGGCAAACACAGGCAACATCATGTCCAAGTCAATATAGCTTATTTTACAGAAGTTGCATTTCATGGTGAGGGTAATGCATGCAAATAATGGGACATCCCAAGAAGATTAAGATAAGGACAATCTTAAGCACCAGAACAAATATCATGGTGAGGGTAAAAGAATTGATCCAAAAAAGGAGAGAGAGAGATGGTTAGGAAATTGTAGGTTACTGCATCTGCGGTGCTCCTCTTAACTCTTGCTCATTTCCATGCAATGAAATTCCAGATCAAATATTTTAGAGCTACCAAAGAACACTAAGGAAGGGACAATATCGTTACTTTTTGTAAGAGTGATGTTGTTTGAAGAACAAAAATGTAACACAAGGTAGTGAGCCCCTTTCCCTCCTCCTATCCTTTCCTCCCACTTCTGCAAGGAAAGAATAGGTATAACCAGAGGGATGGCCATTCAAATTCTACAGGATCAACCCTATGGGATTTAAGAAATGATATAAGGGAATAAGAAGGAGAGAAAATAGTATTAAATAAAAAAAAACCACCTCTTTTCTATTCCTTTTCACTTTCCCTCCCACCAAGCAATAGAAAGCCTATTCAACAACTTATAAAATTCCTACCTAAACGTTAGCTTTGTCTAGCTTTATAACAATATTAAATAACAGCTACCATGGAAATGGATTCATTACACTCCATTATTTATGTTACATAAACACTTTCTTGGATCCTCAGGAACACATTGATAAAACTTCCATGGATTAGAAAATGACACTCGAACTCATCAACTTTCTTCAATTCACCACTTCATTGATTGAGATTTACGGCTGTATGAAGATTCTAATAACACAAAGTTTGTCACTTCAAGCTCAGAAAACTGTTTTTCATACATACAGCACAGAAATAATTTTTCTTAAATGGAAAGAAAATTTTATCTAAATAAATTTAACTCCGTAACTTTGAAATATGATATCGTGTGGATCAATCAATTTTAAGAATTTGAAACCCAAACCCGAATCAAACTTAAAAAGGGAGTACATCACAATTCAATTTCTTTTCCACATAACAAATGAAGGCACAGCTTCCCCTAGAATGAAGGCGTTATTTCGCAGCAGAAATCAGATATGCAATGCATTCACTATGTCAAGTGTATTCTCTTGTAGCACAAAATTCCATTCACTTTCTTATAGCACAAACTTCAGGAAACATAATGATTGCAAAATGGCATAAGTCACATGTTGAATTGGGAGAGTATCTTCTAAATTTATTGTTCCATTATCATAATTAAGACACCTTTTGTAGGGTGTCGCTGCCAATTTGAACTTCAAGTATTGTCCCCAAGCCAAAAGAACCAATATGAGCTTTTTTTTCATAAAAGTATTGACAATCACAACAGGTGATCCAGACAACTACGATCCCAATGCATGGCTATATATATATACACACACGCATATATATGCACACCCATGCATTAAACATCAACTTGAACATATTCAATTCAGAAAAATAAATAATCTGTAGAGAGCGCGCGCGCACATATATATATATATGCATTTGTCTACAAACAATCTCTGTCTCTTCGCCTTATGAAGGATGTCTAAGATCGTACCTCAAGGTTGCTCGATTGCTGTCGCTCCTGTGGCGGAAGAACAAAACGATTCAGAGGACACTAAAAGGTAGGGTTTGAGCGTTTTTGTAGTGGCCAAAAATATGAAAATGACGAAATCACCCAAATACATCCGGACTATCCAGTTGAATCATGGCCAGAACTAGAAGCCTGTGATATTAAAAAGGTAAATTTCATTCATACATCTAGATTTAGATTTGATGAATTGTCACGCAATTATAATATAAAATTTTACTACCAATACTTTCATTGTGATTTGTGTCTTATAATCACGTTCATTTTCTCCTTTCAAAATGTTCATATCATCTTTTAACTTTTGAACTAATTCTTTTAAATATTAAAATTATTCATTTAGCTATGTTATAATAGACCAAAACACTCTCATATGCCTTATTATTATATACTCCGTCTACCTAAATAACTACCCACTTTAAAGTTGTTACATGTATATAAATATATATTGCATTAATTGGATATATGTGTATGTGATCTTCCTAGCAAGTAGGAATGGTAATTTTGTCCACTCTGTCAGGTTTCTATCTCGTCCCGCCCCTTATAAGACGGGTATGAGAGTCAATTTTTTTTCATAGGAATGAATTTGGAAAAGAAAACTAGAACTCGCCGCAGGTATGGGACGGGTTCGGGACTCCATAATAACTCAACTCGTACCCACCCCGCCTATATATTTTATTATTATATATATATATATATATATATATATATATGTATACTCTTTACAAAGTAATTGTTAACCTAACCTACCTAAACATCTAGGTATTAGTCACTAGGCTTGTATCTTTTGAAAAAATTAATTTTTGTTGATATTTGATGTGATTACAATTTTGCGGGACGGGGTAGGATTTTTTTCAACTGGGCGAGGATGGGTTTTGAAATATCGTCTCGTCCCAAACCCGTGACGGGTTTGAAAATAGTGTTGAAGGCAGCGGAGCGGGAACGCGTACCGGCTCCGTTGCCATCCCAGCAAGTGTTCTCACTCGAAAAATATATGTAAAGAGAGAGAGAGGGAGTGGGCACTACCGGATTTGCCGACTACAGATCGGAATTGGCAACTAGAAAAGTCAGTGACCTAACACCTTCTTCCTCCCCAAGGCCACTGCTACCTCGCCATTGCACCCCAAAGATTCTGCCACCAAGCTCCACCGCTTATCACTGCTAAGACCCATAACTGAACCGGCACTGCCCAAATTATTGGCTGCCATCTCCATGAGATCATGCTCTAGAACAAAATGGCTTTTGAATGTTATAATAAACAATATCAAGTGGGTTTAACATGTAAGTGTATGTAACGTAGAGTACGTGTTTGTAAAAGGTCCTCACATATGAGATTGTATTGTTGGCTTGTGTATGCTAATGGCGTGATTTTGCTCTAGCTTTTTATCTATTTTTTATGTTTGTGTAAATAGAGAGTGAGAAAATGGAAAATATGACAAATTCCTTTATAAGATTGCGACATCTTGAAAAATTTGCAGCAAGATAGCTTCTGCAATACCCATGGTTGGTGGTCGTGGTGGTAGTAGGAGTTGGAGAGGAGAGAGATAGAACAAAGGGAAGAAGAAATGGTGACCCATGACCATTTTGGTCATTTTACAACTCTAAAATTTTTATATCATTAAACAAAATAAGGGGCGGTCAAGACAATTCAAATATTTTTTTAACTAAAAAAGCTAACTGGGAGTGTTGATGATGAAATTTCATAAAATTGTAACTACATAGCAATACATCAAACCTCACGAGGTGTGAGTGATATTTTACCTTATTAAAAATGGCAAAGTGAAAGGAGAAAAAAATAGTTAATTTAATTTATGACCACCTAACACAAAGTAATTACCTCCAAAGTACAAAATAAAATTGAGTGAAAAATCAACTTAGTAAAAATTAATTACATATTTGACAATTTTTATTATTGATCTATACACATGGTCCAAATTACCCCTTAGCAACTTTCTAAGAGTACTTAATTGCCCATCTCTCGCTATTTTCCCCTCTCTCTCTATATCCCTCTCTTCTTTAACAGTGAGCTCTCTCCATTGTCAATGAACCAATCTTCTCCAGTGAGACATTCAGGAGACCACCGGTGAACCCATCCACCCCAACGACCCATCGACCACTATTTTCTCTATCTACTTTTTCACGTGGGTGTGGGTTTGATTTTATTTCAAGATGTTGGTGTGTGTGTGTATATCAAGTGTAAAAGTAGATAGAGAATATATTGCACCTATTGTGTTTGAAATAAAGCTGACTTATATCGTAACACTATAATAATGCAGTTAGAAATTTGTGTTTCAATTTTTTTAATGGCGAAACGAAAGCAATCATGGAATAAACGCACAAATGATGAGGAGCATGGTCAAAGTTCACATGCAAATGAGAGAACGGTTGCACTCAAGTGTTGTATATGTCTTATTCATGTGATAAACAATAAATTTGTAAAGTTTATACCCTTACATGTTACTAAAAATATATTCAACAACAATGTTGTCCATTACAAATATTATAATTTTGATTACACTAATTGTATTTTAAGCATCGTCGTGTGCAACAAAGAGATGTACCACTTTGTAGTAAGAAATTTGTTTAAAAAATGTAACTCTTTAACTGCATTATGTGAAAGTTTTACTACACAAATTTTACACTTTAAAAGCATTCTGTGAAAGTTTTACTACACAAATATCTTTATAAACTTAAGCTTATAAGTGAAATCATTTACATTTGTTTTAGTCAGTTGTCCATTAATTTACATCTATTTATCAAATGTCCACTCCTTTATCAATAACCACCTTTACAAAAAAAAAAAAGAGGCTCCCGTTCAGTGAAAGTGTGATGCCAGCACAGTGAAAATAAGACATTATTTTATATTGAAAAAAATAAACAAATCATTTTAATAATAAAATTCCTAATACATTTAGGCTCCATTTGGATTAAATGATCTGGAAGGACAAGGAGAGAAAAGAAATGAGATGATAGACCATGTTGTGTTTGGATAGACATCATTAAAGAAAATAAAGGATAAGGAAAGATAAGAAGGGATAGTTATCCCTCCTTATCCCTCATATCCTATCATCTCAAAAATGAGAAGATTAGGAGGAAAAAGATAGTGTTTAAGTAGTATTTTCATAATTCTAAAATTGTCCTCAACAATTAGAAAGAAGAATTGTTATTCCACCTATGTCCCATAAATATAAAATGATATGATAGTAATTTGATCGTTATCATTTTTCTCTCCTATTTTATCCAAACAACAATACTATCTTCTCCTTTTTTTGCTTTCCTATTTATCCAAAATGAATACAGCTTGTTGCTATCCTCTCCTCTCTTTTCTTTTCTCTCATAACTAATGTTATCATCTCCTTTCTTTTCTTTTGTGTCTATCCAAACGGAGCCTTACATAATCTCAGTGAAAGTTTGGCATATTTGGTTACTGGTGCATCTAAAGGTATAACATTGAAAAATATTGGCCAATGCACTGGTGCAATATTTTCTGCACCGATGCATGTGGCACTGAAAAACATATTGGACAGTGCACCAGTGCTGGTTTTTCGACATTGATGCAGCAAAATTTACACGATTGAAGAAGAGAGAGAGATGACTGGATATGGTTGTTGGAGATGAGGGAGTCAAAAAGAGAAATGAGAGAAAAAGATGGTCGAATGAGTTCACTGGAGATGGTTGGAGGAGGTGAGGGAGTTAGAGAGAGAAAATGATAGAGAGATGGTCGGAGATGGTCGTCGAAGGAGGTTGTCGAAGGTAGGGGAGCTAGAGAAAGAAAGATGAGACAAAGAGATGGCCGAAGGAGGTCGTCGAAGGTAGGGGAGTTAGAGAGAGAAAGATGAGGCAGAGAGATGACCAGATGAGGTCGTTAGAGGTAGGGGAGTTAGAGAAAGAAATGTGAGATAGAGAGAGATGGTCACCAGAGGTGGGGGAGTTAGAGAGAGAAAGATGGTTGTGTTTAGGGAGTTAGAGAGAGAGTGTTATAGAGAGAATAAGATAGAGTAAATTGGTTGGTGGAGGACATTTGTGTAATAACCTCACTAGCTCTTAAGGACAATTTGGACCCAAAGTGTAGAAATTGGCGTATTGGTAATTAATTTTGCTAAGTTGCCTTTTCTTCCAATACTATTGCGTACTTTGCATATTGACAATTACTTTGTGTTAAGCGGTCATAAATTAAATTAACCCAAAAACACCTTAAACTATGTTCAAATTTGCAAATAAACCGCTAAACTATATTTTGTATACAATACCCTCTGAACTATTATATTTTCTTACAAAATATCCCACATACCTGTCACATGATGAGCTATTTTCATTAAATGACCATAATTTTGATGACATATTCTCCAACAAATTTGCATAATTTTACCTTTAATTCTTGAAATTAATTATTTTAATAAAAAAAAAACTTAAGTATGATTTTTTAAAAATATTTAAGTAATTTCTTAATTTTTCATGAATATATTGCATGAAAGAGAAAATATTTTTTTTAAAGTAATATCTTAATTTTTTCTAAATATACTGTATAAAAAATTATTTTTTTATGGTAAATTTTTTTTAACTTGGTATAATAAATTTTATTATAAATAGTTAAATTTTTAACAATAATTTAATCATTTTAGAAAATAGCTAAATTTTATGGTAGGTACAACTCTCTATTTTTTTTTCCATTGTTATAATAAATTGATACCAATAATAAAATTAAGGTAAATGGTATAATTAATGTTTTGATAGGAGAAAAAATAATAAATATAATTTAACGAGAAATGACACATTTAATAAGAATGGGTAAAATTATCTTTTTTGATTGATGTGTGCTTAATTGCAACAAATCAATAGTTCAAAGGGGCAATATGTAGTTCATGGAGATTATTTGTAAAAGAATAATAGTTTAGGATTTTTTTTTGCACTTTACCATATTAAAAATAAAAATGGCTATGTTACCCTTCATGAATTTGGAGCCTTAGAATTTACATTGGTGAAATTGGAGAAAATATTATTCATGGGCAATTTCATGTAATGAACAAATTTTTCTCTAATTCTACCAATTTTAATTTCAAGATTCTAATTCTATGCAACGGAACATAGCCAAAAATTTATTGGTTCATAAGTCATCCAAAAATTCACGTGTTGTGCACCACATTATACTTCCTTGTTCATTAATTTGTTAGAGAAAAAGATAAAAATAAAGACACAAAAGCATGATGTGGTGCTAAGTCCACTATTCTGAATCTCTGATGGACTACTTTTCATATTTGTTGTGACAACCAAGATTTTTCAAGAATGAAATGTATGTTTAGGGGAAAAAACATAAACAATAAAAAGAGAAATGTGTGTTTGGAAACATAATAGCTCTTATGTAGTGCAATAGTGAAATGATATTTGTACTCTTAATTTTATTTTTGATATGTATTTTACTTGTCTTTTTAAATAAAGTAATAACATAATTATCTTTGAAAAAGCACATTCACAATCCCAAATATTTCAAAAAATGCCCTTCTCTTTTACATTGAAGGTTAATTCTGTTGTTTTATTTATTAGAATATTAAAATAAATTACAGGGGAAGAAAAGTATATGGCACATGTCAAGTTTCCATATTACATGATTGTAAATTTTATAATGGCAAATAAAAATTATTATTACACAAAAGATTTGTAAGATAAAGTTAGGTGGCGGCTTAACATGGTTAATGAACAAGATATCATACGGGATTGGGATAAAACCCTTTTTATATTTAAAATTAAATTAACTACTATTAAATGAGTCGTTATTAGAGGTCTTCTTTCGCATTAGATACGATGAAAAAGTGATTAGAATAAATAAATAGGTAGGCAACACTATTCAATATTTTAGACTTTTGGTAAGTGTCTGATCTGTTACAGATGGTATCAGAGCCAAACTCAGTCTTTGATTCGGTGTCACGCCTAGCGCATACTCTGGTGAAGTCTATTAGATCATCCCGTTGTTAGAAGGGGCTGGTATAGAGGATGGTCCGACTGCAACGAGTGCTTTGTAAGTTCAGGTGGGAGAAAATGTTATCCTACATCAGATTCAGATGAGAAAGTGATTGGATATAAATGGATGAGTAGACAACGAGGGCTTAATACTACAGTCTTTGATCCGGTGCTAGTGCCTACTCGAATGGAGTTTACTGGATCCTCCCACTGTTAGAGGGGACAGGTAGGCAGGACTTAATATTATCGTCCTTGATCCGATGTCACATCTAGCGCCTGCTCGGGTGAAGTTTACTGGATCCTCCAGTGTCCCGTCTAGCACCTACTCATGTAGAGTTTACTGGATCCTTCCATTATTAAAGGAGACAGATAGGCAGGGCGTTGCGAGGATACAGGATTCAGAGTTGCAAGGATGTAAGACTCTGACGAGAAAATGATTAAATATAAATGGGCGCCATATGAAAATACCAGAAAAGTAAAAATAAAAAGGGATAATTACACTTACCTCCCTTCTAGTTTGGTTTTATAACACTTACCTCCCCTGTGTTTTGGAATATAACACTTACCCCCCTCTAGTTTGCACATTGGTAACAAATACTCCCTTTTGTCGATCAAACTAACGGTTATTGCTAATATCATCAAAATTTAATCTTAAAAGGACAATTATACCCTCAAAAATGTTGCAACTGAAGTTAGCGGGTCTTGATTTCAATGACAGCTCCGACATTGGGATAGTAGTGGCTAGTGGTTTGGCCGGAGCTGGGTCTTTTCAGCAATGGGATGGCATTGGGATGGTAGTGGCTAGTGGTTTGGCTAGAGCTGGGTCTTCTCGGCGGTGGTTTCAATGGTGATTGTTGATGGTGCAGGTGGTGGGTGGTGACTCTTCTGGAGGTGATGTTGCTATGGTTGAAGGTCCGAAGTGGGTCTGCTCAAAATGGTGGCTCATAGTGGGGTATAATTGTCCTTTTAAGATTAAATTTTGATGATATTAGCAATAACCGTTAGTTTGATTGACAAAAGGGGGTATTTGTTACCAATGTGCAAACTAGAGGGGGGTAAGTGTTATATTCCAAAACACAGGGGAGGTAAGTGTTATAAAACCAAACTAGAAGGGAGGTAAGTGCAATTATCCCTTATTTTTTTCCATGATCTGTTTAAAAAAAATCAGAACAGAAATTAATTTTTTATTTTTTTAATTTGAAAATTTACAAAACAGTTTTTAAAAAATAAAATATCATAATTCTACTCTGTTGTATCCATTGAAAATAATTTTTTGAATTACAAAAATAATAAATATTGCACATCACTCTTTTATTTATTTATTTTTAAAATGTTAATTACTAATAGAATAAACCTTTTTTTTTTTTTTTACCTAAATCTACTAATAAAATATTTATTAATAAGTGTTAAAGGTGCATTAATTTTAAAGTAGTACTCTTAACTTAATAAAAATTGTACAAATACAATATCAAAAGTTTAAATAAAACATGAGAAGTATGTGACTTGATTGAATTTAAATAAAGTAACTTCAAGTGTCATTTGCACTTTTAGTTATTTAATTATTAAGTTTAGTTATACGTAATCAAAACAAAACATCAGTGAATTAAAGAGACAAAGCTTCATCTCGCATTGTTTGCGAATAAAGCCCACCTAGAATTTGTTATGTGATTTCTATAGAATGTTATTTGTGTCGCAGCATTATTAGATAAATTAATACAATTTAGTATACCATTTCCACTACAATTTAGGATTCATTTGGTGTTTAGTATTTATTGTTTAAGTGTTTACATCAACTGTATTAGATAAATTAATACAATTTTCACTACAATTTAGGGCTTGTTTGGTAATTATTTATGTTTAGTGTTTATTGTTTACGTATTTATATAAACAATTTTTATATTACGATTTTGTTTATCTATAAACATGAGTATTGTTTGATAACTAAAAAACGTTTGACTTATTTTAAAAATCATAAACAAAAAAACATGTTTGTTCCTTAAACTATTTTTAAAAAAATAAAATCAACACAATAAACTGCATAAAAAGTCAAGTTCATGCTACAACAAATCTATACAATAATAATATAGCAAGAAATATACTTAAAAAAGAATCAATAAAATTGGGTTACATATATATCTATACACTGCAAATTATACTGTAAAATTAGAATAACCTACAACCCAAAAGACCTTAACAAGTAGGAGTGCACACGGTTCGATTCCTTATAGTTATTGGGAGAACCAGAACTGTTCCCAACGGTTCTTAATTTTGAAACAAAAACCATTGAGTTCGGTTCGATTCTTTACGGTTCAAGTTCCGGTTCTTTGTGCACCCCGAATTTTTTTACTAATTAATGGAAAAGTTTAACATTTTTCTATTAGTAAATTATAAATTTGCTTTTCACATTTTTTTTAGTATATCCATGACTTCTTTTTTTTCTTCTTTTCGAAGAGAAGTGAAAGATTATTATGTGAGTATATATGTATTTGCGTGTGCATTGTGAGTAATCAAATAATGTATCAACAAATTAATTAATTTCTGAAACTTGTGTCTTTATATACATACCAATGTTGGTAAAAAAAAAAACAAATAAACTTTTTTTCCTTTCTATTATTCCAACATTTTTATCAAACAAAAGATAATAACAATTATTATAAGAGTTGTATTTAACCTTATAATAGTTATAATAACTCCATTATTTAAACTTTTTTACATAACAAAAGGTTATTATAACTATTACAATAATTTCATAACAATTATATATATATATATATATATATATATATATATTCAATGGTTCCGGTTCCAATTATAGTTCCAAAGCTTGAAACTGGAATCGTACTGAACAGTTCTTAAAATTTGGAATCGGAACCGTAGTGAATTGTTCCTAAAATTTGGAACCGAAATCGTAGTGAACTGTTTGGTTTAGTTCAACTACGTTTTTTACAGTTTCGGTCCACTAGTTCTTTGTGCACCCCTACCAACATGAACAAAATATATATAACTATAACAAAGTTGAAAATTTTTAGTATGAGGTGAGAAGAGGGATTTGGAGGGCAAACTCTTGCTCTTTAACTTATTCTGCTATTACTTTTTTTTTTCAATTTTTTTATTTATATTTTTCTTTTAACACTGAAAATGAATGAATGATATAAGTACAAAATACCATTTTTGTTTCTTTGACAATGAGATAGTTGAGACTTCTTTGTTTTTTTCTTCAAATAAGATATATATATATATATATATTAGCACAGGTACGCCTAAGTAACTATTTTATATTATCAAGTATATTAGTAATTATTCATATTGTACCTAATATTTTTTTTCTCAGTGCAAATGATACTCTTTAATTATGTCTATACTTGATAATTATAATATTTTTATTGTTGTATCAAGTAATAGCATTTTATAAAAAAAAACTTTTCATTCTCACTTTTAGTTTCATTTTTTAATTAAAATAATAAAATCACCATTTTAGATAATAAAAAAAATTAATAAACATAAACTCTAAAAACATCATTTTGGTGTTTAGGATTTGAAGGTTTAGATACAGTGTTGTTTTAAAAGTGTTTTGACAATTTATAAACAAAACAAAATTTATCAAATATGTTTATCTTAAAAAGTTGTTTTTATAAACACTAAACATAAATGGTTACCAAACGGGCCTTTAGTATACCACTTCCATTATTGCTACCCTAAGAAACACGGACACGGACACGGGACACGGGTACGACACGACACGGACACGGCGACATGGCAAATTTCAAAAAAACAGGACACGACACGGCGGGGACACGGCTATGAAATAATATATTAATATATATTCAACAAGTTAACCAATATCCACAATACCATAAATTTAACAATAAAAAAATAATAAATCATACAAATACTTCAATTTATTATCAAGTAATTAATGTATTTTCAAAAAGGATGTTCATTATATTGGCTTTTTTATTTTTTTTTGTTTCTAAATTTATTATTTAGGAATTTTATCTAACTATTTTTTATTTTTAAAATTTTTTATTTTAGAAAATACTATATTTATATAGAAAAGGGCATAATAGTCATATTAAATGATATATGTCATTATAGTTATTTCAAGGGGTCAATATGTCAATTTTTAGAAGATGAGGGGCTGAAATGTTAAAAAAATAGTTCAAAAGGGGTCTTTTTGTAACTTTGCAAAAGTTCAGGGGTTTTTTTGCACTTTTAAAAATTACAAAATGTACCCCGCCGTGTCCCCCGCGTGTCCTTGCCGTGTCCCCCGCGTGTCCTTGCCGTGTCCCAGCCGTGTCCTAAAAAAAAAATTCCAGGACACTTCTACGGAGTGTCCGACACGTGTCCGAGGAGTGTCCGAGTGTCCGACACGGACACGGCACCCCTATACGAAGTGTCCGTGCTTTCTAGTTGCTACCATTCCTCTCATTAGCGACATTAGCATCTTCTCCGAACTTCATAAAAAAAAGTGTGACCCGGGAATTGTCCCTATAGGGGGGTGAATAGGGACATTAAGCAAATAGTGTAACTTTTTCGATTTAGTTTGTTTTGACAAATATTAGCTTGAATAAACTTTGTCAAATACTTGGTAAACTTATGTATTTAACAAGTAGGAATGAGAATACTCTATCTTAGAAGGATATTATGCACTTAATGGATACAATAACAAGTGTAAGTACTTGTGTAAGTACAACATATCATGTCTGTAGTGTGTGAAAATATTGATAACGCATTTTATCAAACATATGGTATGCAAATTGATTGACAATTAGATAATAAAATAAAAACTCAATCAATGAACAATTAATTAATTCCATAACTCAACCAACATATTCCAAACATTCATCCCATCCTCCTCATATGAATTAAAGCATATAAGCTTGTAACATTTATATATAAATCATATAAAATTTAAATAAATGAAATGCTATTAAATAAAGGAACTTAAGGATAAAGAAATGCAAACCAAATGACACCATAATTTTTACATAATTCGACCACTCTTGCCTACGTCCATGCCTCAAGAGCACCTCTTGAGGTTTCTACTATCGAGCTTCCCTTAAGAGTGGAAAATAAATCATACAATTGTCAAGTGAACCACTTGGGCTTCCTTGCTCCGTGAAGACCCTGCCGAGACTTCCTTGCCAAGCTCATGACTTGGACTTCTTTGCTCAATGAAAACCTCACCAAATCTTCTTTGTCAAGCTCATGACTTGAACTTTTTTGCCAAGTGCACCACTTGATCTTCCTCTCAAATAAGATGAATAAAAGTTTAGGTATAATAGAGAATATCCCTTAATGGATAAATACACAAACTATAGCTCACATACTTAGAATTAGTAATGAAATACTCAATTGAAAGCTCTTCACTAGGATTTTTATACTATGAATGATATGCAAGTGTTTGGTTCAATAGTGGTGGCTATCAAGATTTAAACTCTAAGGTAGCATCTACCAATAATATATAATCATGGAGGGTTATGGTAGTATCTCTTACTTGTATAATGCATATACAAGGTGTATTTATAGTACAAGAACGAATTATGGCTGTTTAGAATTAGTTGAGAAACATTAAGTGCAGAAACTAGTCGTTGGGTACAAAATTCGACAATATCGGCTGACTGATGAATTCATCGATCGACCAGAGACACTGTTTCGGTCGGTTGAAGGTACTTTTTGACCAGCTGAAATAATGTTTCAACTTTTCCTATTTTGCACACCCTACTAGAATGAATTCCAACTTCTACCAACTGGTTGATGGATTTCATCAGGTGACCAAAAGTCCTCTACCAGCCGGCTGATGGGTTCTATTAGGCGACCGAAAGTTCCCAGGTTAAAACTATTTTCAAACTCAGCCATTTTCTCAGACCCTGTACAGTGCATCAGTACATTGCACACTGTTTACTTATTTACGTTATAAACATTTAAGATTTTTATATTTCGATTTACTTTAAGTTATTCAATGTAAATAAACAAAGTACCTCACATTTGGATTCAATAAAAATAGTTTCAAGATTAAATTTCAAGTGAATCAAAATATGCTTTTTCAGTTTAAATATAAAATAATTTTTTACAGCTTTAAGATAAAAACTCATCGTGCGATATGAATGACCAAATCAAGTCATTTGGGGCTGAGAAATTTAATATGATCATGATAAATCATACAGTACACTTACCGGGACTTTTTATGTCAAGATTCATTAAAAAACTTATATTTACATTTTTGTTCCTAGAATCCAATAGTTAGTCAAATTTCTGCACTAAGTCTCTGAAACAACAACTGTGCATAACAAGGCTATATAAAATGAGTCATTTGAGTTCAAAGACTAAGTCAATATATCTAAGAATCATAAATGATATTTCTTAATTCAAGTGCAGGTCCTAGAATTTGTTTACTCAATAATTGAGTTTCTTCAAGGCTAATCATAAGTTTGAATTTACTCAATCTCAACAAAGGCCTTCAAGACGATTCAATGAAGCTCATGGCCTAATTCTAAGTGTCTAAGGAACCATGATATGATATTAATGACATGCATTGGTTTTATGGTCCATTAGGTCAATAGATGAGCTTTCAAAATAAGTTATTTAAAAAATAATTTTATATTAAATAGTAGCACTCACCCAACATTAGACTACCCAATTTTCAATGTCTTGATGCACAATGGGTGTTGTCTTCTTCTTTTGATTCAATTATCTTCGTCCTTTTGTAATGTCTTTGATACGATCTTTTGGACATAGATGGGCATGATCAATGTGAATTTTAGATTCACTTCAACTTTGTTATTAATCTTGATAGTTGATCTTTGAGTTCCATGATCACATGACTCCATATATCTTTTTGTCTTTAAGATACTTGAGATAGTTAGATGTTTTGTAAACTGCACATTCAAGTAAACTTATTAACTCTACACTACAATAGGTTGTTATCATCAAAATCACTCAAATAACCTTAGGTTGAAAGCTTGAGTCAACAAAAAGTATCATCTAATGTATTTTGTCGAATGAAATTATGAATCATAGAATAAGTGGTTACTATGAGTCGTTGTTTAGTCAATTGATAAAAAGGCATAAGTTTTAAAATAGGAAAACGAGTCTTTAGAACTCTAAAAGAACGTTAAGTGACATTACACAGTGATGAATGCCAATAGTTAAATAATTCTTTCGCACCACCTAGTTGTCGATTGATACCCCTGTAGTCTTGTAAATAATATCTTTTACCACGATATAGAAAGAGAATCCTTTCATGCATGGATAACTAGAATCAACTACATAATATTTCTTTACAAAATATTATTTAAATTTTATTAGGGTAATCATTTGTAATATGCTACAAAGAGAATTAGAAAATCATAAGTATTGCCATCAATTGATATAGTAAATCATTTAACAGCTCTTGTAATTGCATCAACAAAAATCCTCGAGTTATTTGTCGTACCCTCCCAATCCACATAAACGAAAGCAAAGATTATAGCAAATGATCAAGTACACATAACATTTTGTGTCACTATAGTCTTTATTCCTCTACAAGGAGTTTGGTTGATAGCGGGTGAAAAAACACTTACATATATGCCATCAATTGCTCCAGTGCATTTCTACAATAAATGAAGTTAAAACAAATTACATAAAAAGAGGCTATAAAATGAATGAATATAATTCAAGCAAAGGAAAGTAATATCTAAAACCAAAGATAATATTTGAAACTATGACGTATATGAGAAGACATATCACTATTTTGTGGTGGACGTATGAGACTTTTTCTAAAATGACATATTGCTCTAAATACGAGCTTAAAATGTATAGAAATTGTTTCACTAGAATGTTAAAAATGTTCAAATACCACTGTATGATGAATATTATATCCTATAATGAATAAAAACATTGTTATTGATTCCTCAATTGAAATTGTATTAGTGTCTCCAAACAATTCATGTTCTCTCAATATTTGACAAACTTTTATAAACACTTTTCTATCCATGTGTAACCAACAATTTCAATATGCCAATCCTTAAAAACTTCGACGGGACTAAGAATCTACTCGACCACTTGAAAACCTACAAGGCTCTAACGTACCTCATTTTATATATTGTGTCTCTAATTTTAATATAATAAGATTTTTTATTTTAGAGTTGTATTTTATTAAGTAATTCATTGTTATGAAAGTTTTGGGCTCCAAGGGATTGTAATCCTTGTCCAATAATGATTTGGGTTTAAGACTCTATAAATAGATGCCTAGGGTATGCTTAAGACTTATGAGTTGAGCGGGATATAGCTTCATGAGGGAATTAATGGGTATAGAGGGTTACGAGTTTGGTAGTGTGAAACATTGAGGGCAATAGGGAGTCTCGTGGATGAGTACACTGTGAAGAGCTCTAGGACAAAAGCTTATGTACACGGTCCGATTTTGTGAATTCTCTACTCTTGTAATATTTTTTGGAATTATAATGGAATCTATTCTCATCTGGGGACATAGGCCAGGTTGTGCCGAACCATGTAGATCTTGTGTTTTGTGTGTGATTGGTTTTAATTTGCTTTCGCTTCCACTGCTCCCAACACCTTTAAGGGGTGCCAAATAAGATTTTGTGTAGAGTCTTTCCCACCACGCTAAAGGGTTCCGCTTGGGCATGGTTCAATAGCCTGAAGCCTAGATCGGTGTACTATTTCAAATATTTAATTTGACTATTTGTGATTAATTTCATTACAGCCCCGTAAACACCAAAAGCTAACAACCTGCCTTCTAAACATGAGACAGAGTAAGGGAGAATCGCTGCAAGATTGCATCATTTGGTTTAACAAAGAGATGCTGCAAGTCGACACTCTAGATGACAAAGTAGTTGTTACCACATTCATGGGAGGCTTCCAGACCTCAAAGTTTCTGTATTATATCTTTAAATAGCCGCCGAAAAGCATGTCATAACTGCTTATGAAGGCCAATAAATACATGAATGCTGAGGACGCTCTGGATACACGCAAGAATAATAAAAAAAATAAATAGGAAAAGGTTGGGATCATCCACCAAAGAGGAGAGAGACATGAATTACAACAAATTAATAGGGAATCAAGGTGATAGATCACTGCGACGGAATAAAAATCACAATTTTACCTTGTTAAACACACAATAAGCCAAATTCTCCTCCACATTCAAGATGATCCAACGGTAACATGGCCATCCAAACTAAGAACTAATCCTGCCATGATGACCCTTGATAAATATTACACGTTTCATCGTGATCATGAACATGATACAAATGACTGCATTGACCTGAAAAATTAGATTGAAAGTCTAATTTATAGGGGACAATTGCGTAGATTTGTGGCCGGTGATGAAAGGGGATAAAGATGACAATCTGTGGAGAAATCCTTCACTAGGTGAAATCAAGGTTATCTCTGCAAGGAGTGGTGAGTCCAAGTTAGCTCAAAAAGCGTATATGAGAAAAGTTATAAATTTTTACAAAATAACTGAAGTGACAGTTAACTCCCCTAACAAAACACCCTCACGTTGAAAATCAAACTATTACCTTTCAGAGGAAGATGCGAAGGGAGTCCAGCATTCATATGATGACGCTCTTGTGGTCGTGTTAATCATTGCGAATTTTATGATCAGATGAGTATTGATAGATAATGGCAGTTCAACTGACATCCTGTTTATGGAATCCTTTAACCAGATGAAAATTGAAAATGAAAGGCTTAGACCTACCAAGTCCCCACTCGTCAGGTTCTCTGGGGAAATTTTTTTTCCCTTCAGTGTATTTACCCTCCCAATCACCGCCAACACAACACCAAGACAGGTCACGAAGATGGTGGATTTCTTCATGGTAGATTACCCATCTTCTTATAATATTATTATGGGGAGAGCTACATTAAATTATGTGAAGGTAGTTACATCCACTTATCACCTCCTTATGTGATTCATAACCGATCGCGGTATTGGTGAATTAAGAGGAGATCAGGCGACTATCCGGGAATGCTATACCGCATCTTTGAAGGAAAAGAAACTCCAGGAAACATTGAGTGTCCTTGGAGGTTAGGAATGATGAAGTCATCCAGCATGCGGAGCCAGTGGAAGACCTCATTGAAGTTGATATGTACGACCTAGAATCAAATAAGAAGGTGAGCATCAGGCTATCTCTTCTGCCCGTTACTTGCGAATGACTTGTTTAATTCCTCGTACAAAACCAAGATGTCTTTGCATGGTCACATGAAAACATGTCTGGGATTGACCTGGAGTCATGATGTATTAATTGAATACTCACCCAAGTGCCAAGCCTATTAAACAGAAAATACAAACTTTCACTCCAAAAAGAAATCTGGTGATATCTTAAAAGGTACACAAACTTTTGAAGGCAAACTTTGTGCAAGAGTAGCACTACCCAGATTGGTTAGCGAATATGGTCCTGGTGAAAAAATCCAATGGCAAGTAGTGCCTTTGCGTGAACTTCATTGGCCTAAATAAGGCATACCCAAAAGATAGTTTATGCTCCCAAGGATTGACACGCTGGTTGATGGAACGATCGGACACGAGTTACTCAATTTTATAGATGCGTACTCTGGTTATAATCAGATCCTAATGTATTCTCCAGACAGAGAGAAGACGTATTTCATTATACATAAAGGATTGTATTGCTACACGGTGATGTCGTTTGGTTTGAATAATGCAAGCGTAGCCTACCAGAGATTGGTCAACATGATGTTTAAATGACAAATTGGCAAAAATATAGAAGTGTATATCGATGACATGCTCGTTAAGAGTATAAAAGTTGAAGATCACCTAGTTGACTTACAGGAAGCTTTCGACATACTCAAGAGGTACAAGATGAGGCTTAACCCAAACAAACGTGCCTTTGGGGTTTCTTCCAGAAATTTACGGGTTACCTAGTCAGCAAGAGGGGGATTGAAGCCAACTCCAAAAAAATCAAAACAATTATTGATACGAAGTCCCCTAGGATAGTAAAAGAGGTTCAGTAACTAACAGGCAAAGTGGCACCATTAAGCAGACCAAACGTTGACCCAGATCGTGTGACAATTTTCGTTTCATCAGTAGTAATACTTTAACTACGCAGTGTTATAATTTTATTACGCAAAACATTAAGCAGTGTACCATTTTTTATAAGTTTTCATTAACTATTAAACGTGAATGTGCAATACACAGTTATGTTGAAGGTAAAAGTGCACCAGTGCATTTGGCTACTAATTTTTTCAAAAGGACAAACTACACTAGTGCATATGGTTACTGATGTTGCCATGTGAGAGTGCAAACCCTTTCAAATAATGTACAGTGGCCATGTTTTTTAACGTGTAGTCACTTAGGACATTAATTTTTATACATTTTTTTATATTATTTGGTTAACAAAACAACTAAATAAGTGAATGTCACTAAGTGATAAACACTATAGTGAGAAGACAAGTGAATCTGCACAAAATATGCAGATCTCAAGTTATTTTATTAGATTTTTGTTTTTACAAAACAAATATAAGACTTTAACTATTGTATGTTAAACTTTTACTGCATTAGGTGAAAGTTTTACTGCATATAATCTGAAGCATTTCAGAACAAATAAAATCATGCGCACAAATCAAAAGTTTTGATACGCTATTATTAAATGAACTAATATTAGGCATTTTTTATTACCAATGGTTCAATAACTTTACATAATTGGTACATATCGTCATGTGTATGAGCAGTCCAATTGCATGTGATATTTGAGTTTTACTATACATGTGAATAGTGCAGATTCCTTGTATTCGCCTAGTTATAACCATCCATATTTAAATATGGCAACCCACTTTGCACTTTTAGACAAATATGTTTCAATTTATAAAAACGTGAAAATTTTACTACAAAGTTGTAACATTTTAACTATGATGTGCACTTTGGTTTAGTTATCAAAATGTAATACCACTTGCAATAGAGCGAATCCTTGAAATAATAGGGTTATGTATTGAGGGTGTCGATCCCACAGAGACTACGTGGGTTAATGGTCAAAATGTTCAGGGATTAATTCTGGCTCAATTAGTAAGCAAGTTTGATTAAAACTATTACATGTAATAGAAATGACGATAGTAGTAAAAAGTTTTAGATAAAGCGACATAACTAAGGCTTAGAATGAATATATATATGTGGAAATGACTAGAGTGACTTGTGGCCTACAACGATGTCGTCAAAGAGTACGTGAACTCTAACTAAGCATAGTCCATCTTTGATTAACACAATTTATCTACCTACTTATGTTATGCTAATTACCTAAATGTAACAAAATCATCTTCTTTAAGCATGAACTATCAAAATAAGAGTTGATGTATTTAAGTGAAAATAAATACAAAGGATGTTGAGAAATCATTTGAAACAAACCAAGTTCTAAGACAAGAAAAGTTATTTGAGAAATGAAATTATAAAAGAATTATACTTGTATTTAAATCAAGCCTCAAGGCAATGTAAATTACATATATACATACAAAATTCTCAATTCAACACAATTAGAACATATTTACATGACTAGAGTTTCATCAAAACCCTAGAGGAGAGTTTAGTTGATCATGGCAGGAAGGAACGACTCCATGGACAGAGCAGTTCTAAGCTCCATATGATCTTTTAAGCTTTGTCAAGGCTCTCTCTCTAGACTTTCTATTTCTTTCCCTATAAAACTATATATCTCACTATTACAAGTTATATCCCCCTAATTTTTATATTGAAGCTAATAATACATGTATATCAGATTTTGAACACAAAATATTCCAAAAAAAATCATGCAAAGCTTGTTGGAGAAGATTTGAAGCCAAGTGGCCAAGTGGGAAGATATTTGCTGCCATCTGTTTGATGATTTATGATCCATTGTTGTTACGACATATTGTAACTTCAGCTACGATCAATCCCGCATTTTTGAATTTGCATCTATAGCCCACTTTTCAACTTGGATTAGTCAGATGACGCTTGGCCCACACTATTGACTTCTCACATGCCTTGACACTCATAATGACGATGTTCACTCATAGAATGATCAAAATCATTGGGAATGGCGGCATTTTCGGGATAAAACCTAAAAACATAAAAAATAAGAAAACAACATAAAACTATACAATAAATGCAACTAAAGGATCAGCATATATAGTTAAAGACGCGTGAATGCACAACATTAACCGTTTATCAAACTACATTAAGTTAAAGTTTTCCTACACAAATTTTAAAACATTTCAACACTAATACATCTCTAAGGACAGTTAGGTAAACTCATAATAAGCTGTAGATGGGTAATTTGATCTTTATGTATTGAGGAACAATGAAAAATGTCAAATATGTAAATACTTTTGTATAAGTGTTTTGACCATATATTATTTGAAACTTGACATATTTGTAATTAGGCCAACAAAAGTGGTAATAAATTAAATTAACCCTCTAAAATTAATTTTTTTTAATAAAAATATTGTCATCCTCTCATGAGGTTTTGGTCAAATACACATTATCCCACTCTCTTAAGTAATTGTTAACACAGTTAGAGAAAATTATACTAAATGGCCAAACTACCCTTATGTGCATCGAAATGACAATATACTCCTAAAAATATTCTAAAATTGCAAAAGCGGCCTTATTAATTATGACAAAAATACCATTTTTCATCTGAATGCGTATTTCCCTCCATTTGATATGTAACATTGTTTATCAAAGAATGAAGTTTGAGGAAGAACATGAACACATCCCAGATAACACCCTTAAAGGGCTTTCATCTATAAAATTCCTTCTCTCTCTTACTCTATCATTCTCATTCTCTATTGTTCTACCTTATGATCTATTTATCTCTTTATTTTGATTTTCTTTACACTTTCTCCCTCTCCCTCCCAAAATTTCAAATTGAGTATATATATCATATACGTGTATAAAAAAAGTAAATATGTATATTTATTGTTGGTAAATTAATGTTTATGTGTTTTTACTTATGATCATAGAATACTGATAATGTAATTTGATATCAAACCTAGATAAATAAAAAAACATGTTTTAAGATTGGGACTATAATTGGATTATATGTCCTTCAGACAAAGCTCGTCCTTCTTGGTGTTGAATGATCTCTATGGCAATTGTCTCCCAAAATACGACGATTTTTTTTTCTTTCCAATGGTAATAACACTACAAATCAAAGGAATAAGCGAACAAAATACTATGTTACACTTTTTCAAACCTAACTTCTACTCAATGAACATTTGACTTGGACTCAAAATGAAACCTCAAAGTTGGACTCAAATTGCAAAGCATAGAAAGAAAGAAAATTGAATTATGAGGTACAGAAAATAAATGAACCATGCAAGGGTATTTATAGGCACATTGATGCATGTTCGAGTCAACCTGAACCGCCATTGGCTGCAATGGGTCGATCCAAATTGCCATTTAGTTGTACATGTTCGGTAAACCCGAATAGTCACACCCATTACAAACTAACAGCCTATAGCCCATGCACATATTCGAGTTTTTGGAAGATTTATAAGAATTGGGCTAGGCTGAAGCGCAAACCTAGTCAAAAAATTTTTTGATTAAAAAGAATATTGGCTTAAGAGGCCTAAGATCAGACTGGCGTTTCTTGTGTTAGATGGGTTGGACCCAACTTGGGTTAGGTCATCCTCCTTTCACAAAACAACGGTGCCACTTGGAGAGAGTCCCAAAACCTAAACTTGGCATATATATGGGCAACATTTTTTCTTCAATCTTCCAAAGTGAGAGACAACCCACTTCCACCCAGGGGTAGACTAGAAATTTGGATTTTGGGTAAAGATTTATAAATCAATTGTATTATAATTTTCCTTGTAATATTATTCTTAGTAATACATATATCGAGGAAAATGCAATATAAAAAATGAGAAAAATGCTACTTAAATAAGTAGTTATGAAAACTAATATTAAAAAAAAAAGGATAGAAAAGAGGAATCGATAAGTTAAAAAGAAAAAAATTATTAAAGAATTAAATTTTATTTAACAATTGTTTCAAATTTTCAAAAGTCATTTTTTTTAATAAAAAAAAAGAGTACATTGATTCCACTTTGAGAAAGATATCTCATTATAACATTGATGAAAGATTAAGAGAAAAAATGAATTACTTTACCTAAACAGAATTTTGCAAGTTTTAACATAATACAATTATTAGAAACAAAATAGATAAGTGCTTTAGTAACTTATAGAGGAGTAGATATAAATTTTCCATCTATAAAAAATAAGCGTGTGTGACAATATTATTGTTGTTGGCATTTTTGTTATCTTAGTCTCACAATATTTTAGTTTTTCATATTTCCCAATGCTCCCTAAGACTTTTCGATGGAGATTGACATATCAATTTATATATTTTTATTAAATACGATGGGTCATTAGTATATTTTTTCCCCCTCTCTCTTGAATTCATAAAATGGATATTATATGTGTATATGTAAATGTAAACGAAGTAAAGGTGCCATAACAATCAACTTTAATTTTATTTGAGAAGATTTGAGTTACCAAAAGTAGGCTAAAAAGGTTCAAATTGAAATTTTAAATTTTGAGAGGACACAAGTTATATTTATTTCTAAGCTCATTATTATTGAAGCCAACATCTAAGTGTTTTGAAAAAAAATTGGATTGGTGGATCAAATGAATACCACTAAGTTTTTCTTTGTTCCATAATAATAAATATACTTTCTCTTATTTTATCACTTACAGAGTAACTTGTATTTTTTATCTCATACTTTGATTAGTAATCCTATATCTTTGAGTCACTCCTAATATAGATACCATGTATCATCTGGTCATTATTTTCAACATTATTAGTTGTTAACTGATTATGTATTTCAAATGAACTAATTTGTAAAGCTGATCTGATTTAAACTGGTCTTAGTAATTCGAATAAATTTGGCTAACGGAGCACCGAATGGATGCCTTATAAGAATACCACTAAACCACGGTGCTCCGTTAGCCAATGTGGATCAAATGAATACCACTAAACTGTGTGTTGTTGAGCCCCTTTAAAGTGTTGCATTAAACAATGTGAATGATTTTTTTAGGTTGTGTTTGAACCGAATTTTTTGCTCTGTTTGGTTAGATGGAAATAACAAGAAAAGAAATGAAATGAAAAGTTTCTTAACACTTTAAAAGTTTGATTAACAGGAAAATAATATTTTTTTGATGAAAAATAACTTTTCATAACTACCTAATTTTTCATAAAATTTTCATACAAAAAACACAGAAAAAAATTGATTTCTTGATAAAGTTTTATGAATTTATAACAATACTCTTTCTTTTATGGTAAATTTCATGCTATTCAAACTATAAAATGATAATTTTTCATAATTTTCTTAAAAAATATCATGCTAATCAAATACACAATGAAAAATTTATTTTTCTTTCATTCACTTCAGTTATTTATTTATTTATTTTACTTTCATTTTTCACTATTAATTTCCATCTAACCAAACGGAGCTTTTAGGATTGAGATATGAAAAAAGGAAAAGGAATATTCAGGAAAAAAAAAAAGGAAATGGAAATGATTAAATTTCAACTGAAGTCCTATTTTTATTTTACACACAAATTTCGTGTCCGAAAATCTAGGAACGAAAATTAGTGACAAATAAACAATTTTTTATTGATTTAAGAAAAAAAAGGGTACAATCCTCTATAAATCTTTACAAAAGAAATATGAAGATAAGGTCTTCTGATTCGATTTCCTTGGTAATCCGGCTTCAAGGGCTGCAAGAGCTTGATCTTGAGTTGGATTGAAACTTTAGTGAAGAACGGTACGTGAATGATGTGCTTGTTGTTTTTCTCCTTCAGGGTTTAGATGCTTTGGAGTTTTGGACTTTGAGTGAAGAGTTCTGCAAAGCTTCAGCTTTTTCTGAGAGTCTTTTGGCCTTCCTTCTCCCACCTCTAGACTTTTATTTATAAGCTCATCGGAGGGGTAGATTTGTAACTTTCTTTTCCTTTAATAATTATCCTATAATGATCTTTTATGATAATTTTGATAATTATCCAATATATATATATATATAAAATTATCCATTAGACCCATTTTCAAGTGGGCTTTGACTTCTTAGATAATTTAGATCAACCCATAACTCATTTATTTGTGGTTGGTCTGGGTTTCAAATTATCTAACTCATTGGGCCACATTTCAAAATAGGCTAAACTGAAAATAAACTCAAATTATATTTTGGATCCATCATGTAATTTTTTAATGTCTACATTTATGTTTCGAACGAATTTAAATTAAACTCAAATAAAACATTTTTTAACCATTTTACTGATTGAATTTGCAACCTTATCCTTTATATAAAAGAGGGGTAAATCGGGTATATTACAAACTTACCCAATTAAGTAATTTCCAGACCGCATCAAATTCAATCAATGTCACTTGCTGGGATTTTTTTTCACCCATATATCATCAAATATAATTTCGTTTTAAGATTTCATATATTTTAACCAACCATAATTCAATTTAAATTTCATGTTATTTATTAGAAAAGTCCGGAACAAACAACAAAGACTATTATTTGGCAAAATAACAGATTAGTCTTACATTTGCACTCTAAAAATAAACAAGTCCTAAAAAAGTTTCATAGGATAACAAAATCCTACCATTCATAAAAAATTTCAACAAAGTTATATAACTAATACAATATCTCTTTCTACATGTCATGTATGTTGCTTAACTAATTTTTTGCACATAATTTTGTTAAAAATTTGATTGAAAATAAATAATGTTTTTTAAAAACTTTATTAAATTTACGTTATATTTGATATATTAAGAATAATTTGATAAATTTTTTAGATAACATCGTATCAAATTTATAGGGATTTGTGTTTTGAATCTTGAGATTTTTTTTATAAAAAATATGAAGTAAAAAATTCAAAAATAATGGAAATAATTTATATATTATTTATAAATGTAATGCATCAAAAGTATTTCATTCTCTTTGAATTTGAAATAATTTGTTAAATATTTTAGGATAATTAATTTTGGTAAGAATTAATATTTTTTATAATTAAGAATAAATTACAAAATATTGGAAGTAGAAAAAAAATTTATATTTTAACTAGAAAGACACTAACGGTAATTTAGTAATAAAAGACAATATTGGAAAAAAGTTTCATTAATTATAAAATTTGAACTTATTTTAAAATATTTTTCAAAAATAGGACAACTTTTTTATAAAAAAATTATGAGACTTATTTGTCTTTGGAGTTTAAAAAATAGGTCTAAATGTCTGATTGATAAATTTTTAATATTTTCTTTATAATAAATTTAAATTATTTTTGAGAGGCGATATTCGCACTCCACTTTTCTACAATTACACTCCACTAATCTTTTTCTTTTAAATAAAATGACAAGAAAGTTCCTAAACTCATTAATGCATCATACTTTACTTTATAATACCTTAACTACCATTTATACTAAAAACTTTAATTCATTTTATCTTCTGTTTACTTCGTTTAGTACTTTTTTTTTAGTTCTGACCGAAAGAAAACTTTTTTCTTTGATATTTTTTTTATCTTGTCAAAGAGATAATTTATTCAATAGAGATAACCTTTTTTTAATGGATACTCTATCAAGAGAGGAAACTTTTTTTTTTGTATTTTTTTTTGTTGTGTACTATACTTTTTTTTCCCTGATGTTATCAAATGAGAGAATTTATTCAATATAGATAAGGTTTTTTTACGAACAATACTTTTTTTTGGGTCCTATATAGAACTTTTTTGGTTCTTTTTTTTTCAGTTCCGGTCAAAATATATAAATTATTAAATAAAGATAACTATATATATATATATATATTGGTCCTATGAAAGAAATAATATTCAACATAAAAAACTTTTTTTTTGGATGGTGTCAAACAATAAAAAATCTATTTTTTGAAATTTTTTTGGGTAATTTTTCTTTTGAATCCTGTTAAAAGAGAATGAAAACATTAAAGATTATCGACAAAGAGAAGATATAAAAAAGAGTAGTTGTGTAATTTAAAAAAAATAATAATTTATTTTTGAATTTAAGGTTTAAAATGTCATTTTTTTTAAATAAAAGTGCAAATATAAAAAAAAGAGTACAAATATCGTCCAATTTATTTTTTTATTAATTAAATATTTACACACACTTTTACTCGCACGGCAGGTTATAACATTGGTTTAGGACACTTTTACTTGCGCGGAAGCATTTAAGTTTTTCTCCGCGAGAGTCACTTTGGTTAAATGGTTGACATTAGCACTAAATAATTTCTCTTTGTTTGCAGGCTTCCTTTTCTTTTATCCTATTGGTTGATTCCCAGAGCACACGGATCGCCAAAAATGTGACGCACGACCGTCGATCGTATTCCAATCGAACGGTCATATTTCACCACTCTCTCGACACCAAAACCAACACTTCACCATATATAAAAAACACCCCACGCACGCAATCCTTGCGCCGGGTCAGACAACTCGACTTGCTTATCTTCGAATTCGGTCTGTTTGTTTCTTGAGAAAATCATTTTATTTTCTGTCAGAGACTCTTTCTGCGATAATGGAGACCGGTGGAAAGGCGAAGAAAGGTGCCGGAGGTAGGAAAGGGGGCGGTCCGAAGAAGAAACCGGTGTCCCGGTCCGTCAAAGCCGGTTTGCAGTTCCCCGTCGGAAGAATCGGCCGGTACCTGAAGAAAGGCAGATACGCTAAGCGTGTTGGAACCGGCGCTCCTGTTTACCTAGCGGCAGTACTCGAATACCTTGCTGCTGAGGTAACTCCCTCTCTCTCTCTCTCTCTCTCTCTATATATATATATATATATATATATATATATATGAGCATCTGGTTTTCGCATAATTTTGTTGAACTTCTAGAGTTCCTGTGCAGAATTTTTTGTTGTCGATTATTTTCCAGTTTCTGTTTGTTATGTATCTTGCTTCTATTTTCTATAATTATATAAGAAACATTTGAAGCCCTAAGCCTCTGCTTGGTTACCAAGAAAGGAAAGAAAATGCAAAATAGATTACAGTATGTGAAACTTTACGATTGAATTTCTGAGCAAGATATACTCTACGAATCTGTGCCAAGCAGTGTATTAGTTTTACTTGGGTGGACTTCATAATTATACGGTTAGAAACTTAGAAATGAGAAAGACAAGCACAAGCTAAATACATCGTTTGATTTGCGTTTAGTAGTTGTATTGATTACGAGGGCTAAATTTTTGCTTTAATTTATTGTTCTCTAAGTAGCCTGCAAATTTTGACAGTAGGACATGATAGAGAAATGTTAGTCTAATTTCCTATCATACAATTTTTGAGCAACCAAACGGAAGTTAATTGTGGATTTTGTTTTGGTATTATGCGACTTTATGTTGACTTTGGTGGGTTTGAAAATTTGAATTGTGTTTAGGTTCTAGAGTTGGCTGGGAATGCTGCAAGAGACAACAAGAAGAACAGGATTATACCAAGGCATTTGCTTTTGGCTGTGAGGAACGATGAAGAACTTGGGAAGCTTCTTGCTGGTGTGACAATTGCTCATGGAGGTGTCCTACCAAACATAAACCCAGTTCTTTTGCCAAAGAAGGCTGAGAAGGCGGCGAAGGAACCCAAGTCTCCTTCCAAGGTCACCAAGTCCCCTAGGAAGGCTTAGCTTCTTGGAGTGTTGAAGAAAGTGTTAACTACTTGTCAGCTCTCTCTCTCTCTCTCTCTGCATGTAAATGTAATTTCAATCGTGTTGTTGTTGTGGTGTAGGAAATCATGTAGGTAGTGTTTAGGATGATTGAACTCTTGTTTCCATGTCCTTGTTACAACATATTTTTGCATTTGAGGAAATGAAATTGTTGGTTTCAATCTCAAATCCCATTTGTTGTCAATTATATGGCCACGTATTGTAGGTGATGATTAGTTTCAGGGGGAAGATAATTATTCTCTCATGAGTAGGCTGGGCATTATTGCTGTTTGGATGTTGATTGATTGTTCAGACAAACATGGATCTGAGAACTGCATTTTAGTTTGGATAAAAAGGTAAGGTAATTATGGAGAAACATGCTCATTCTTTACCATTTTTTTTAGAACTTTTTCAAGAAGAGTGATGCTGTTGAGCTTGAGAAAGTATGTATGTTGACTGGAGGATTTGAATGTAGTGAAAAGAAAAGAAGTTATTTTAATTAATTTATTATTATTATTATTATTATTATTATTATTATTATTTTGTTAAGATGAGATTCAAATCTTTGAAGTTTTCTTTTTTAAAATATTAAGGTTATATTTGATTTTATGAAAGTTTCATTTAATCCTCCAAATCTTTCTTTTTTCTTTCTTTTCTCTTTCAATGACAAAATTACTATGTCTCCGTTTCTTTTCATTCCAATTCTATAGATGCAAACAAAAGTGATTATTTTTATAATTTTGTTTTTTGACTTTTTACATATTTAAAAAACACACACCTCAGTCTAGTGATTAATAAATAGAGAGGTCAGAGCTCTCCTCACAGGTTTCCTCTAATCAATGAACACATATATTGTAGGTGGAAGAGTGTTTGAACTTTGTTAACTGCAGGGGAATTTGATTTACGTGTCCATGTGAAACAAGAGGATTAGACAACATTGAAACAATAGGTGTTCAGTGTTCACCAGGTCACTTCATAAGACTGTTGTTTAATGAGTAAATGCACTTTATTGTACATTTTTGGACATCTTAAATTTTCTCGTGTGTTTGGTCGGTAAGACTTTCTTTTTTTGACAAGTAGTTGGTAAGAAAATTTTAAGAGAAATATGTAAGACAATGTTGTTTTATAAGAATGTACTTTCTTATACATTTTTGGACCACGTCTTTTAAGAAGCGCAAAGAGAAGCAAATGCATTAATGTTGCTATAATCAACAGCATTCGAGGCCAACACTGTTAGTTTTATTACCCAGTTATAAATTACTACCATAACAAATAGAACCCTGATTCACCATTAGCCACCAACTCCTCACATTATTCATCTCTCTCTCTCTCTCTCTACAACAAGAACGGGTGAACTTGGTAACTCTGCCTTTGCCTTTGTCCCTTCTGACACGACATGCTTCGCCAACTCTGCAGGCAAAACCAACCTTACGGCAGTCTGAATCTAAGATGTCGTTGATGAAGTTGTTGCTCGAAATCATATATTTATGTCTGGATGAAATGATGAACCTGCTTCAACATCTTGAATGTATATATTTTGCATCTATTCTCATTGCTCTTTCCCATTCTGTGTCTTGTTTTGAAAGAATTGAAGTACTAAAGAGGAATGAAATCTGCTTCTTTATTCCTTCATGCTAGTACAGACTAGGATCACACATAAAATTCCTGGCTTGCATTGTTTTTCAAGCACTTGTGTTGGATTAAAGCACGAGGATTGACACCCATTCGCGGCCTGCTCCATGTCAATTGGCAACCATACGCGGTTGTTAATCACCAACAACTTAACAATTTATGGTCTAGCTGATCTCTCAACATGCTGAGCCCAAAACTTCATAACGGAGACAGAGTGGCAATTTTCTTCACTAACCATGCCTTCAAATTGGAAACATAAATGAAGTATTAGAATCTTACAACTTGGCATTCCCAAATTTGGCAGTGTAGAATAGTGTTCTTCTTTTTTTAAGAAGAATAATTTTGTAGTTGGGCCAGCGACCACGAAACTCATGTAACATTATATGCCACCGTCCACCTGCACTATGTAGATTATGTCCATTTGGAACTCTTCGTGCTCATGGTCTACAAAGTTAAAAAGTATTCACACATGTAAGTGTCAACTTCTCTCGACGTGGATCATCACAAGAAACCATTTCAATCTCTTGTAAATATATCCGGGTGAAAAGAGGGGGAAAAGGTCAAAATACAAAACATGTAGCTAAAAGTAACTCTCAAAAGTAGCATCATCAAACCCATTATATAGCATGCATGTAGATTTTCCATCCAAGCAAAGAAAATAGCATGTTATAATGCAAGAGGAAAAAAAACAAAACCACTAAACTAATCTGCAAAGATTTTGAAGAGACGATTAACAAAATGAGACAGCAATGCATTCTGCTGCTCCATTGAAGAAACTGCTAAGAAAATCTTCAATTTTACAAACAGTGTCTTTCTGTTCAATTCTGGAAGTTCATCTTATATTTGAAATTCAAGAATAAAAACAAGAAAGTGATGCCATCTGAACCCCCTCGAAAATCGTGTAAGAAACTCAACAAAAGTTGAAATTTCAATCTCCGCAGAGAGATGTAGCCTCCCTCTCCAAAATCCAGGGCTCCTTTGATGAATCTGACCAAACCTCAACTAAAACCTGGCAATTTCAATGGAAAAAACATGGATCAAGACAAAGATGAAGGCTTAAGACATCATTACATGGTGTATAAAACATGATATAATACACACACACACACAAAAAACACATGCTGCCATACCTCAGAGTGAGAACTAATTACAATGTGATTATGCGGTGATAGATAATAAAACTAGTACAGTAAAAGGAGCAATAACATCTTACAGAAAACGCAATACCATGTCCACTGCATTTAACTCGTGTTTTAACCTGTGGGATCATCTGTGTCCAACTACTACATAGAAATGTACAAAATTTAGTGGTAAAGGTGATATTAATTTACAATCTACACATGGATCACCATATAAAACATTGCTAAATGAACCAATGTGTGCTTGCTCTATAGGTCCAATGTCAAGAGCTTATGTGAGAGGCAGGTAACAAAGTTCTTCCAAGTACAAAAGGAAAAGCAAGAACAACAACAATAAGAAGAAAGCACCATGAAGATATAATGACCGCGTAGAACATAGTTGGACATTGTTCATTATTAAATCCACAGATGAATAACCATTTCCAACTAGAAGAACATACATTGCATTTCAACAAGATCCAAGCAAGTGGAAGACAATTCATTCCCTGATGATGCTCTCAACACATGGAGGCTTGACTATAGAGTCAGAGGATAGCAGATGAGACCTCTTACAGAGTGCTAAGCCAAATAAAACCTGAAATTCTCAAAAGAACATAATAGCCAACACATTGAAATACACTTGGCTACTTGATTAGCATTACAAATTTCCATAGAATCACTTTTACTCTCCTAAAATTCATCAACATGTGGAAGTGAAAACACTCCCATGGTTTGTGGTGGTAATATCACGATCTACTAATGTGACAGATAAAAAGTTATCAATAGACTCCAATTGTGAAGTCATTACAATTCACCGAGTTCCATCTCTAGAATAATTATCCATGTATATATTTCTACTTGAAGATTAAACAAACTGACAATTAAATTTCTAAGGAACAATCAAATCTTCAAGTTCACATGTTATCCTGACTATATCCAGTCATATAATAGCTCTTGAATTCAGTATCAAACTAGTTTAAAATAGTCTTCACAGTCCTAGGCAGCATCTCAAAATAAAGATTAAATAGTAACACCAAAAGAGTTCCTTTTTCTTCTTGATGGTTAAAGATTTGAGAGTTCTTCAAATGCTCTGTACATAAAAGCATTTTTTTATGCATTTTCAATCTTTCCAAGAAAATTCCCCACACGACTCTGGCTCATTCTGCAAAGCTAATTTCAAAATTATGTTCCAGAACAACTAGATATGTTGTTAATCATATGGTTAACATATAGATAATTCAATTAGAGAAGTTCAATGACATGCTCCCATGATAACTCCAAGTACCACAAAAGCCAATTGCCCCTTCCGTATTTATCAAGTTCATATATGATACACAAGTAAAAGATTCCAATGATCACAGTTTTGATAAGAGCAGTCAATGTCTATCTCGTGGTAACGTCCTAATGGTTTCAATAAGCTATCTCTTGAAAGAGGGCTCTAGCGGAGAAAGCGAATCCTGTTCTTATTGTAGTATCATGATGAACACATTTACAACACCATCATCATACCTTGAGGTCCTTGACATATAACTTCATTACTAATTTGAGCTACTATTTGGTAAATTATTTGTCTGTTCTCTGAGCCATTAATACTTTTTTCAGAAAATTATCGACCAGCCCTTCAGTTTCACTTTCAATCCACAAGCCCTATAGAACCAAGAATTTCTCTTTTAACATCACAAAAACCTAGTCAACTATAGAAATCATGCATTCTATTATGTAATTTCTATCCTTGATATTTGATAGTTGATACATGTGATATAGCAATTGGCATGTACAGCAAGTGCAAATTTTCAATTTCTTAATGTAGCCAGAAAACTCCAATTCTCAAAAAGTAAATTTGTTGGAAAGCAATCAGGTAAGCCTCTGCAGGATAATCCTACTTTCATGCCTTCAACTCCTTTACTGCATATGCAATTTTTAAAATATATGAACTAGTTCCCAGAAAGAAATGCTTTGTCAATCAATTTGGAATAAACAACTGACGTTGCTGCAGTAAAACAAGAGAATATATTTAGCAGGTGGAAAATATTGATTTTGCAGTAGTGTCAAGCTGCCATTAGATTGTAAAAAAGATGATTCAATAATCAGTTTTAGATAAAATTCAAATATGGATATCTCTGTCCCAGTAATTAGTTCAGCATGCATCACTTGTAAATTCACAAAAAAACCCTCCAAGAGACGATCTGATCTAGATAGCATCTCAAACGTACTCTCATAAAATTAGGAACAGTTTATTAGTGCTATCACCATCATCGCATCAATCAACTCATCACCTTTGTATGTGCTACAAAAATGATGCTGCCGTCACTACTGCAGATACTGCTGTTGCCTAACCATACAATACCATCAACCATCACAAACTTGTTATTGGTAAAACCATTGCTGCCACCATCATTCCCAGCTTGTCTCTGGAATGCAGTACCACTATGATAACTTACCAACACAACCAGTTACTAAGTGCTAACAACCTGTCACACATACTTATCACATTTTCATTGAAATATCATTTTCTCATGGCAGGAAACACAACATCCCTTTTTATCTTAGGACAGCCAAACAAGCAAGTCTGTTATATATCTTGCTTCTCAAAGGAACCTCTCAGTAAGCATAATTAAACAGTATATATTGAGCAGCAATTCAATCATCAAGTTCTATAACAAACAATATGTGCCAAACAAACATAAACAATATTTTATAAATATCCTATTCGAACATGTAAGTAACATAATGACAATGACTACCACAACATCAAGCTGCTTCCAACTTCAAATTTATCAAACCACCAAAAACACCACATAAACATCCACAATCAATAACAACAGTGTAAATCGCATGTATACCAAAACCACCACATAATCTCAAAAAGGGCACATGCATTAAAAAGTCTTAATAGGAATATATCAATGTATGCAAACTTATGTGAAAATGTAAGGGTTTCTATATAAACCTTGGAGACCCAGCATTAATATTCCGATGAAGAATCCGACTGCTACTCGAGTCATCCGATCCGATCAATTCCCTCAATCCCAGATTTCCCACTTTCTCCTCCTTCTCATCACCCTTTTCATCATCATCAGCATCCCTAGCAACAACAGGCTTCACAGGCACTCTCTCAAAGTAATTCCCATATATATACTCAGGTGTATACCCATTTTCTTCATCAAACAGCATTATATGTCCATGCCACTCCCAAACGCGATAATCCGAATCGGTCTCTTCGTGAAAGCCAACACATATATGATGTTCACCAATCGTGACAGCTTGGCCTGAATTGGGTTTGAGGGTTTCAGTTTTTCCACTCAGGATTGTTCGAATAATCTCTTTTTCGAGCTTCCTTTCTTCCTTTGCGAGTTGGGTTTTGTTGTCGTCGTCTTCGTCGCCGTCGTCGGAGAGGTTGTTGATGTCAAAGAGGAGGTCTTCTAGGGTTTGGGAGAGGATCGGTGGTGAGTGAAGGTTTGGTGGGCGGATTTGGAGCCTGCCCATTAGGGTTTGGAGTAAGAGGTTGTCGAAGTTGGGTGTGTTGCTGTATGAACTCATGGTTATGTGGATTGAATTGGAAGGTTTTTGGTTGAGAGATAGAGAGAGGGTTTTAGAAAGAGAGAGGGGTTGATGATAGAGAGAGAAAGGGGAAGGGTTTATGCTTGGGCCAGATATTAAGCTTAAAATCTTGGATGTCTAGACTGACTCGTTGTTGAATGAAATTCCCAGCTATGCTCGTCAAATGGAGACACGTGTCCTATAAAACACAAGCTATGCTCGTCAAATGGAGACACGTGTCCTATAAAACACAAGCAAAATGGAATAATGACACACTGATAAATGATAAATACAAATGGTATGTTATGTGAAAAGTTAAAAAATAAATATATACTGTGGGCTATGATAGAGCCTAGTTTTCGAATAACTCTGTGTGAGAGGGGTATTGATGTTATTTCATTCTCTAATTACTGAATGTTGGAGGAATTATCATTTTTCATATAGTGTATGTGTTTTGGAATCTCTTAAATTTATATTTGAAGGAAATTAAGTATCCTACTGCACTATTTTTAGCCTTTAGCCCTCCGTCTTGATTGCACAATATCAATTTTTGAATGTGTGATCTTTATTGCGGGACTCATTAGATTATGCTCCATTTGGTAGGAAGGAAAAAATTTGAATAGAAGGAAGAGAATACCAGATGGATGAAACATTTTTTGATAAGAAACTGTATTATTTTCTCTTTTTGTATAGTTAGATAGAAGAGAAGAGAAAGAGAAACTTGTTCTCTTGGCATGGTAGGGAACTTTCCACCTTTGCTTGTCTGAAAGCACTCTTGGGAGAAGGAAAAAAGAGAGAGAATAGTCTTGTCCAAATAAATTTGGTTAAAATAGTCGTTTGGTAAATTAATAAGGTCATTTTAAGATATTTTATTTTACTCAAGGATATTTTTGGTATTTAGAAAGTATTTTACTGACAAACTTAACCCTTGCCATCAGGTGATCGGAGTAATTTGGACAAACTTTAAAGGAGATTGACCATATTTCTTCAAATAATTTAAATCAAGGATAATTTGAACAAATTTCAAAAAAGGTCACGATAATTCACTCATTAGTAGAGTATAACACATGTTTTTTCCTCCCTCGTCTCTTTCTGTTTATCTTTGTATTGAGTTGTAGGATCAAATGTATTTTTATTATTTTGTAGGGACATTTGTACAACTATTAAAAACTAGACATGAAAAATTGAAATAACAAGCAAAACGTGACTCACATGGTAATTTTTATTTGTTTTTTTAAAAGAACTGTAACAATATAATCATGTGAGTATGTAAAATTTCAGTAGGAGTAAAGTATATATATTATAAAAAAATTCAGTAGAGCAATTTTAGAAATTTAACAAAATAATATAAGTATAATAAAATTAAGTTCAGTGGACGTCCCCAGTGGGGCATCTAACGGATAAAGATGGGCTTGGAGGAGTTGGTGCATATCCTAACGAAGTCATTTATAATATAAGCCCATGAAAATGCTACTTGAAGTGGACTAGTCGCTAGCTATTTGAGTCTATCATCGACAGTTTTTTATTTGGGATAATTACACTTACCTCCCTTCTAGTTTAGTTTTATAACACTTACCTCTTCTGTGTTTTGGAATATAACACTTACCCCCCTCTAGTTTGCACATTGGTAACAAATACCCCCTTTTGTCGATCAAACTAACAGTTATTGCTAATATCATCAAAATTTAATCTTAAAAGAACAATTATACCCTCAAAAATGTTGCAACTGAAGTTAGCGGGTCTCGATTTCAATGACAGCTCCGACCTTGGGATAGTAGTGGCTAGTGGTTTGGCCGGAGCTGGGTCTTCTCAGCAATGGGATGACATTGGGATGGTAGTGGCTAGTGGTTTGGCTAGAGCTGGGTCTTCTCGGCAGTGGTTTCAATGGTGATTGTTGATGGTGCAGGTGGTGGGTGGTGACTCTTCTGGAGGTGATGTTGCTATGGTTGAAGGTCCGAAGTGGGTCTGCTCAAAATGGTGGCTCATAGTGGGGTATAATTGTCCTTTTAAGATTAAATTTTGATGATATTAGCAATAATCATTAGTTTGATTGACAAAAAGGAGTATTTGTTACTAATGTGCAAACTAGAGGGGGTAAGTGTTATATTCTAAAACACAGGGGAGGTAAGTGTTATAAAACCAAATTAGAAGAGAGGTAAGTGTAATTATCCCAAAAATAAGGGTTAAATTCATAAAACCCCCTTCTAATATCAAAAATTCTCATAAAACCCCCTGAATTTTCAAAAACTCCTATCTACTATCAATTTCTCTCATACAAGGACAAAATTAAACGGCTCCGTCAAATTGATAACGAAATTACTAAAATATCCTTCCTTTATTTAATACAATAACTTTATAAAAAAAAGGTTATTTGTAAATGACAGATGTACCCTTTACGAAGGGGCGATTTGAGAAAATTAAAAAGTAGAAGGGGGTTTCTTGATTGGGTTAAAATCATAAAACCCCCTCTACTATAAAAAAATTCTCATAAAACCCCCCTCTACTATAAAAAAATTCTCATAAAACCCCCTTACTATGAGGGTATTTTAGTCCTTTTAATTTCAACAAATGCGTCAAGGGTAATTTAGTCATTTACACACCACTTAATAGGTCACGTGAGATGCACGTGCGGTTTCTCCGTTAATTTCAACGGAAAACTAACGGGAGGGGGCAAATTGATTGATTTTTTAATATAGGGGAGTTTTGTGAGAATTTTTGGTAAAAGAAGGGGGTTTTATGAATTTAACCCTTATTTTTGTGACTTCCAAACCAACCAAGGCCTCAAATATCTTGGTCCGAGTCTTCCGAGTATATCTTGTTCCGTTGACCCACTCTGTCTATATATTATAGTAATAAAATACATCGTCAGAAATAGATTTATAGATATCACACGCCTTTCTTACGCTATTCTTTTCGTTGCCAATCCACATCTGCTTATAACCATTTCGTTCTTCAGCGCCGATCAACGCATTTTGGATCGTCCGATGGGCTGATACAAAGCGATCGCTCACTGCTCTGTTTCTATTCTCGAAATCGACTTGCTTTATTCGTAGTATGTGCATTGATCTCTCTGATTAGGGTTAGGGTTTTCACGTGTGATTTGGGTTTTTCTAGGGGTTCAAAGAGCATCGAAAAATGCCTTCGGTGCTCGATCTTGAATTGCGTATTGGTCCTGGTATTCCGTATCTGACATCTTATTGCGGTGGTTTGTGCTCTCATCGTCTGAAACGTATGGAAAAAGGTGATCGTCGTGGTAATCTTAGTTAACATATAGCTTTATTCAGTGGTTCTTTAGGGTTTCCTTTTCTTTCTACTGTCGTTCACGATCTACACCAGTAGAGAATCCAAATAGTTGGTAAGAATTAAGAAATCAGAAATCGAGCCATTACTAAGTGTGAACTGTTTCTCTCAGTATTGATTTCGTCAACGAGGTCGCAAAATTTCTGAATTGCTTGGAGGGGTTTTTGATATTGCTTCGAAGGTACTTTCATTTCTCTGCGTTTGCTTCTGATTATTTATTGATTTTTTTCTTTTTCTCGAGGTAGAATACACACACATAATTACAGTGCAATTGGATAAGCAGGAAGGGAAACAAAAGGATAGTCCCCTCATTTCTTTAGGCAAGTAGAGGAGTGAAATGAAAACAAAAAGAGAATTATCTTGTTATAATTTATGGAAAAGATAGAACTCGAATTTAATTGTTTCAAGTAATAGGGTTAAAACGATTAGTCATTTAACTATCATTTCATTTCACTTGATTCCCTCTCACTTTTGTGATATAGCAAAATTGCTATTTAATTGGTTAAGAACCTCAACCTCCTTTTCCTTCCAATTTTTATAGTAAGCAAGCATGCATAACCTTTCCTTTTGTTTCCTTCCCTCTCTTCCCCCGTTTCCAAACGGCCCATTGATGTTGGACATGGAGAAAATGTAAAATCTAGAGGCATGTTGTCTGATTGTGTTGACTGTTTCCTAGATCTAATGTACTTTTGAAGTTCTGCCGATGGTGCACATTGTGCATTATGTAGCTATATTGACTTGTTGACCATATTTAACTCAACCGAATCCGTTTTCTTAACTACTCGTGGTCGGCTCATGAATTCAATTTTTCCATTCCGATCTAACGTATTGATATAGTTAACCCCCCCGCCCCCGCGGCCGCAATGCTGCAATTGATATAAACCTTTACCCTTCTAAAATAAATTCATGCATATTTGGGAAATGTGGGTACATACATCTGGCTTTGTGGCCTCTGTGATCAGTTATTATGTTTATGTGTGCGTGTTTTTTTCTGTCTAAAGTTAACATTTAGGACAAGGAATTAATATTGTATTATTGTGGGTTCCTCCCAATTCGGTATCTTGTCTGTTGCATTTTCTTTCTTTTTTTTTCTTATTCTCCTGGTACATTCTGGACCATTGGTTTGTCTACTACCAAAAATCTCATGATTAAATATTGGACCATCTCAACAAAGATCAAGACTGATAGTTTAATGGTAAATGACATGACCTAAATGATAAGGTATATCAATTGATCGATTGATTATTTTTATTTTTTCCTTTCTGTTCTCGACTTTCTTCAATTTATACTGTTGAAAATCTCCATATGAAAGTACAGCGTGTAAAAATTTAAGTCCTCTTTTTTAGATGTGCAATTTCTTGAATTATGTACTTTGTTATTAAAGCTTGGTTGCCTTTTAGATGGACAGGTTTTTTATTGTATTTATTTGATAGTACTTACTAATGTGCTAAGACCTTTGAATATATCTGCTTTGGCAGTTTCTCCTTTTGGCTCGTACTTTCCATCAATGGACATCAGCTGTCCTCTGGAAATGCCAGTTTCTGAAGATGTAAACAGGTTACATGGCTTGAAGCAGTTGTCTCTGAATCGATCACTATGTAATTATGGTGATGAGGGATGCGTTTCTTTGAATGAACTTGGTGATGGTTTAACTGAGGTTTTACATATTCAAGATGATCAGAAATCAGTATCAAGCTCTATTTCGTTTCCACATACTGACAAGAATGATATTATTGGCTATGTGGAGAAGAAGGATTCATGTGAGGAGGCTTGTAACTCTAAATTGACCAATGTAACTTCTGACAAGTGCTTGAGCAAATGTGCAATGTTTTCATGTTCTTGTGAGATAAATTCCTTCGCTGTGTCTGTGGATGAGCAACAAGAAGGTGATTTAAATGAGACAGCTGTTGCAGTGTTGAAAGAAAATGGTAGTGAATCTGCTAAGCTGGCTTACTCGCAGCCCATATCTTCTCCTGTAAGTTTGCACTTCTATTGTTCTTGAAATTTGGGTCTCATCGAACAATATCTCTATATCATCATATGCTGTTGGTTGGATCCGATGCTCATTCTGATGTAAGACAGGTTGTTGAGTTTTATGTTCTTGTGTCATCTGTTAACATCAGTAGATTCTCTACTTTGAAATAGTGAGGCCTTGCTCAACACTGTATATCCTTATAGGATAATATAATCATGATGTATGTTGACAAGACTGTCTTCTAAACTTTGGTTTTAAGCCCTGTTTTTCTTCTTTACTTGAGCTGGATTTTAGGAGTAAGATTGTTTGAGGCAGATTCTAAAACATTTTTCTTTTTAATAGTTGATTTGCCATTAAATGCATATTAGCAATTTAAGATTGTATATTACATTTACCCTTGTCAGTTCTTCCGTGGTGAATATGTGAATTGTGCTGGATCAAGTGGTCTGGAATTAATTCACACAGAAAAAGGAAAAAATAAAAATAAAATAGAAAAAAGGATTGGAATCATTGTTGTACCTTTTTATGTATTATTTATTTTAGTACTTGCTCACTTGGCTTTGAAGCTTGCGAGTTAACTATATTGGGTTCTTTTGTTTCCCATTTTAGGCTCCGGTTGTTTCAGCGTAAAAAAATTACAGGGTAAAACATTTTCCATGTAAGACTTTCTATAAAATGTTTTTTTTTTTCGTTTCATTTTCCTGTGTTTGGCATAAATTGGATATTTCTTTTTTTTTATATTTGGACATTAAATCTAACAGTGGATAAACCAACTACAAAATGGTATGAGAAACAAACAATGGAGCTAATTGGGTCGCAGAGTATTCTGCTTCTAGGGCTATAACACACACACACACACACATGTATACATGTGTATATATGAGGACTGAGAAATGAATTTGCTATGCACATGAAGATGAGCACTAGCCATGGTTTGCCTTTCCTGATTTATCTCTAGAGGGTTTGTCAACAGTGGAGAATATGCTGGGCACATGATGTCCGAAGGCAGCCTGTCCATACTCCATAGTATTTGAGTTGAGTTTAAATTTGGTAAAACAACTTACGGGAATTTTTTTATTTACAAGAAATTTTTTTTCCCAACTTTTGGATTGTGCCAAACACCGAAAATTGAGGAAAACAATTTCCGGATTTTTTTTTGAAACAAACACAAATAATTTTAGTTACTCCTAATCAAATCATTTTTCAAGAAAATTACACTTGGCTTGACTTTCATTTGAGTTATGAAGCATGGACATGGATGCAGGGTGCATATATGACATGTGGACATCGGCGATACGACAAATTTTATGGTGGAGACATGACAATTTATACATGTATATATATTGTGAATTTGTATGGGATAAAAGACAAGGATGATAGATATTGTGAATTTGTATGTACTTGTAAAAAATATAATATATTTATTAATGTTAAATAATAATTATTTGTCATGGCACATCCATATATAATGACTAATATTACTTTATAATAAAATCATAAAAAGAAACTTATCAAAAAAAAAAAGAAAAAAAAATCATAAAAAATATGACAAATGAGATTATGTTGAGTGGACATAGACTTTGGACTTAATTAAACATCATATATGATAGTCAAGGTATTTGAAGCTATTGTTATGTTTTTCCTAATGATTATGCCATTGATATTGTGCTAGAATGCCTGCATTTTGATATCAAAGATGTGTCAAGACATCTACAAGTAGAATGCCTAATATGTGTTCAAAGTATGTCTAGTATCTATATTGAATATAAATACTTATGGATATGACTTACAGAAGTATCTTTGTTTCATAGCCTTTTTTAGTGGCGAAATATATGGTGGTAATCTCGAGCAGATAATTACATTTAAAGTGTTAAACGTACAAGATGGCCCCCTTTTGTGAAGAATATTTGGTAGTCATACTACTTTAACAAGTTGCATTTGCTCTTTTCCTTCATGTTTTATTTTCTTACAGACTCCTTTGAAGCTTGTATCTGCCTTGAAAGGTAGCCGCAAGAAACAGGGGATACCACCAATGAAGCTGACTGTTACATGGGCCCCTGATGTGTACGATCCTCCTCCTACGTCAGTGTCACATGTTCCAACAAACAAGAAACAACGGCAGAGGAGAGGTAGTAAGAAGAATGGAAAGAACAAACAGAAGGGCAAGGGCAAACCTACCCGAGAAGACAGAAAGCAGGTTCAGAAATCTGGTGGGAGTTCTAAGAAGTGTTATAAATCATTTAATAGCGATGACAGATTGGTTGAATGTAACCAGACTTGTGTGGACCTTGTGGATTTTGATGTTGGCATTTCTGATTCATACTGTGGCAGTAGTTTCCTTAAGAAATCAGTCACAAAGATGCATTTCTCAGTTGCAGAGGCTATGTAATCCATCGTTTGCAGGATGCTGTCTTTTTCTCTTTCTCGTTAGTATGTCATCCTTTTGACCGGCAGTGTAGATTTTTAAACCCGTGGTGGGAGTGATCATGTCATCCATTTTCAAATGCAGTGTATGTAAATAAGAAATAAGTGTGCGTTGTAAGTTCTTTTCTGTTCATGGTGATAACAGTACTTCCGAGGCTTGACTATCTTCTTATGCAGTGCTTTTATTGATTAATATGAAACTTTGTTATATTAAGTTTAAAATTGCTACTTTTAGTCTGCAGAAAAAATATTATGCCTATATTTGTGGCTTTGATGGAGATAGGTTTTTCGGGGTGTTATTCCAAGTATTTGGGTTGGGTAAATTATTTGTTGCTGCTTATTATTTTTTTTCTTACTGTTCTGGTCATACTGCAGAGCTTGAGAGAGAATTATCCTACATATAACTGGAAGCAAACTGTCTAACCTCCACGTCTCTGTTTCGTTTGCTTCCATTTTTTAGCAGCTGTATATTGCTTAGGAAATAGCAAATACTGCTTTGAAAAGGTTATAGAGACATCTCTTAAAAAACTATGCTATGTGTTGGAAAGTTTTATAAACAGTTGAATGGTAGAATGAGAGCTAGATTTGAATAGTAACTTCTTGTGTGCATGCACGTTCTTTCCGCCTGTGTATATGTATTATTAAAGGGATAAGAGCCATTTTAATAAGAAATTTAGATCGGTTTTATAGAATACTAAAGCATATGGAGAACGGTGTGACTAACCTCTATAAATCTCATAAGAATATCATTGCAATCGCATTATTTAATCTAAAAGCAGTGTTGAGAGGATGGGATAAAATTATTAGCTGAATAGATTTGATGTTGAGAAACCAAACTATTACAATTTGGCAATCAACAGTGAGAAGGTCCTGTTGCTCATGTTGACAATAACAAGTACAACTAGAGGATATTATCAAAACATGAAAAGGAAAGCTAGAACACAGAATAGAAGTCTTCTAAGATGTGTACTCGGCATTTATTTTTACATAATCATAACTTAAATCACAGCCCCATGCTAGCCCACTTCCTGGCCCATCACCTGAAAAAAGAAGACATTGTAAATTGAGAAGAAAAAAAATCATTAAAACAATAAAAATTGCAACAAACATTACAAGCATCTCAAATCACTACAGATTGATGGTAAACCATGAAAAGCAAGAGCAAAAAGAGATGCATAACACTATGCAAATCAGTTAGCCTCTCAAGTGGTATATCTACTCATTCTATCATGTGAGATGTTGAGGATTCTGTGCATGTGCCAGTATTAGAGCAGTGACTCAACCAACCAAGAAATCATAGACCATAGGCAGGAGATCTGCACCCCACCTCAACAAGACTGATGGGTGGGTGTGATATATATATATATATATATTCTGGCTAAGAACATGATACACATGTTAGATATTTTCATGGACGAATGCTAACTTCCCAAGACCACCATTTAGATGAAATTCTTTGTCCGATTGCAATTATCATGAAGCAAACAATCAAACTAGAGTATATTTAACTCATCACATCCCTCTCCAGGTACATGCAGATGTACAGTTTTGATGATGCTATTAGGCTAAGTGGCTTTATAGATGTCATTCTCAAAGAAAAGCAGTAGTAACTGGATAACTGAGTGATTAGGCAGTCCTAAAGCCTTTTTGTGGTTTTTAAGCATCTTACTTGGTACTTGATGATAATCTATGCAGTCCATAAAATAAAACATGCAACTTTCTATGCATGTCAGCATGTTTCTTGGAAACTTACCAATAGATATTTGAATTTCGACTGTACCATGGGTCTCACCAGCGTTTCTGAGGTAGTTACTAGCTGCAGCCCTGGAAATTCTCAACATCCTTAGATTATGGAAAAGACAAAAAAAATAAAGAAAAACCTTAAACAGATAAAAGGAAGACAAAAAGAGATGAGAAAGAAAAAAGTTCGTATTAGTTCGGGGAAAAAAAATTGCTTGTATGTCATCTCTCTTGTAAAGATGACATGGTGATATAGATGAAAAACTATAGTCTCTCAGCTAATTAGCTTGTATTTTGACTGCAAAGAATACTAAGAAGCCTGATATATCTTGCAGGGATACATACAATCAAAGAGGTATAGGAGCTTCAAGATCTGTCAAGTTTCAGATCAGAAGATAAATGAAGAGAGAAATAAATATGTGGCTTTGTTTCTGGACCAATTATCATAATGAGATTGCAACATCCAAATGTCCCAGATGACATAGAATTGATTGCAACTGATCAGAATTCCTTGTAGCATGATATTCATTCATTTTTGGAACAGTTTCTATCTGAGGTGAAACGTGTGGGCCAAACAGGCTGGTTTAGAATGGAATTGATAGAGTTGCTGTAGTAACCCTTGTGGACGGGTCTGAGTGGGCGGGTGCGAAGACAGACACTGGGCTGAGCTACCACACTGACAGGGTACAGGGTGCTTAATCCCACATCGCCTGGGTGTGGAAAAGGGGATGTGCTTATATGTAGTATGTTCTCTTCAAATGGTACGAGGCCTTTTGGGGTAAAAACCCAAGAGCAAAACCGTGCGGGCTCAAGCCCAAAGCGGACAATATCATACCATGTGTTGGAGCGGGGTATTACTGTTGCTCAACTAAAATTATAATGGACAAGGTTGAGTTTAATAATTCAGTAGGAAAGAGCAACAAAATGGTCATGAATCAAGGTCAAACCACATTTTTGTATGTAAAGTTGATATCATAACAGTGTCCTTAACTTGTGGAAAGAGTAGACCGTCCAAAAAAACCAAAGGCTTGTTATCCCAGCTTGACACAAGGATTGGAAACTGGAGACTTGATCACAGTTCTCAAGAAAATATGGCATATATGCCACTGGAAACAAAGTATAGTCACCCTTCCACCTTCAGTGAAACAGTGGATAATATCCTTCCATTGAAATCTCAAATAACGGTGTGTGCTGCATAGGTTTTGGACAGAGCGGCTTGGGTCTGGATTCTCAATATTACAGGTAAAGTTAAAAACAAAATTAACAAATAAACATTTAAAAGATCAAAAGTCACAATCACACCCTCTCCCCAACAACTTTCTCCTTCTACCAACATTGTTGGAAAAAATAAAATTACTTAGTATGCCAAAAGAATAAGAGCAAATCGAGGTGGAGCCTTATTCTTGCCTGTCAAATGGAAGTGGTTGCCCAGCATTCATAAGCAGAATATCACCAAGTGATATTCGGAGCTTGTTTGGGTCAAAAAGAATCCCTGCATAGCCAGCAGCGCAAGCAATGCGTCCCCAATTTGGATCCCTTCCATATACAGCAGCCTAACAACATGATTCACAGAAAAATATAATTAGCTAAACAGAATCATCAAATAGATGTAATTACATCAGATAAGGAATGATACTGATATAAGTACACATATTATGCCTTGGTAAGTGAAGAAGATGCCACTGAACGTGCAATCTTTGCAGCTTCAGCTTCACTGCCTGCACCATGTACGGTGACCTGCACATCTAATTTAAAATTAGCTGGCTAATTTAGTATTCTCCCGACAACATATATTAGAACTTGAGCCCAACTTCCTAAATAACCAAACCCATATAGATAATAATGTCCAGTTACTCATGTCCAACCACAATATAATTGACAGATGAAATTTCAATTATAACAAAACTCAAAAAATTAGAAATGCTTGCAGGATCATAGCCTTCAAATAGAGAATTGAGATTGCAGATGTTAAAAGTTATCCAGAACACTCAATGATCAAACACTGGAGAGAGAGATTAAACATATGGAAGGATCACCTAACATATTTGGAGAGGAAAAACAATAAAAGATAATATATAAATTTGAGTATATCATGCTTCTTTCTAAGACGATCAATACTTTTTCAGTAATTTGAATTTAGTTGCCTCTGGCATTGTTTGTCTGGATTAGTTTATGACTCAACTTTGCTTTGCATATCATATACCAGTTGCAACTCTCACAAAAAGAGGAGGAAAAATGGAAAATATGGGTTAGGGTTAACTATGCATGAATAAATTTTGGGAAGACCTCGATCAAACACGTTGCTCCTTCTCCATCCCAAGCTACTGATTTTGCAAGACCCTGCATTACCTGGAAAAGAGAGGTATGTTAATTTCTCCGAAAATTCTGCTGAAGGGCAGGTCAAAACAGGATAATTCAGGCCTCTAAGCTAGTTGTAAGAATGAAGTTAAAAAGTCAACTGACATACTGCATCAAGGCACAGTTGTAGTTGATTTGCCTCACAACTGTTCAAAGAAGTAATCATATTCGATCCAGAGAGCCCACTAGCTAAAGCAACTACAGCATCATTGGTACTTGTATCTCCATCTACCTGGCAGCATATCCTGAACCAGCTTTAGACATAGTAACTCAAAATAAGGCACATGTATACAATGTGGGATTAACTAAACTACATCTAAAGGGTAGAGTTACATGCAGTTTCTAACATTTCCTGAGCAATAATTTTCATGCAGAAAAGAGAGATAATTATGAAAAGTTGAAAACAAACCAGGCTATGCAAGTGCAAATATGTTACAAGGATATTAGAGGTTTAAACAATGGTTCTTGTATCAGGACATACCATTGAAAATACTTGATCATGATTCTAAGACTAAATGCTTTCTCAAATTTTGGCTATGGTGATCAAAAGAATAACTGTTGTATCGCAAGATTTATGAACCATATGAAATTAAAAAAATATATATTATAAAATACAACACCTACCCGGAGGGTTATAGAACAACCACCAAAGGCTGTAGCCTAGTGGTAGCCTTCTAAAGTAGAAGGTCGAATGTTCAAGTCTCCACATGGGCAGAATGGGTGTACGAGTTTCAACTTGGAAAAAAAAAAACCGTTCACCTCCTCTGACAGTCCCTAAATAGAGCCAAGGTTTGTACAAGCTAACACTCATCTCGCCTCTTAACTTTTCTAAGGGACAAAAAACATTTATTAAAAGTTTTTCCCATAATCGTGAAGATGTATATACATGCAAACGCACTAAATGCAAAGAAAAAGAAAAAAGAGTACAAAAAAGAAAGTGCTACTTGAGCATCTAAACTAGAAAGAAATTAAAATAAGGGGAGCAAGGCAGAGAGAATCATAAAAAATGATCAAACATACAAAAAAAAAATGTGGTCCAAATGATCTAAAGGTCAGCCAACATAAAATCCAAAATGAAGAATCAATTATAAGCAGTGACTGCATGTTAAGACATTCTCTAACCAAAATAAAGAACAGAAAATTACTGTAAGTCCTACTTTTCCCATTGAAAGACAAATAAGTTCTACAAAATTTTCGTTAGGACCAATAACTCCTACTTTTCCCATTGAAAGACAAATAAGTCCTAAAAAAATTTCTTTTAGGACCAATAAGTCCTACTTTTGAATTTTTTTTCCATTTAAGTCCTAAATCACTAAATCTTCCATTTATACCCTTAATAAATTCTATATACTATTTGCTATATTAGATATAAAATTTTCACTCAAATTTTCATATATACCCTTATAAAAGTACACAAAAAAATTGAATAAAAAGGTAAAAAATACATGTTATTAAATTTTTTTAGAATAATTAATTATTTTGTACTAAAATTGTCTATTCTACACGAGTTTTTGAATTGAATTTAAATTAAATTGATTATTATTCAGACTTATAATTCAATATTATTAAGTAACTAATTAAAACATAAAGGAATAAATAAAAAAATAGATTATATATCAATTCTTGGATAAATATATAATTATAAAATTTTACTTCTATTTGAATAATAGTGGGTGGGTGAGTTGGGGTGTGTGTCTTACCTATAAAAAGAAAATTAATAATAAAAAAAGATTTCGACATTATTCCAACCAAAATAAAGAATCAATGGTAAGCAGTGACTGGAAGGTTCTTACATTCCTCTAATTATCATTTCAAGTAGCAAAATATGTATAAAAATAGAAAATCATTATGGATAAAATTTATTTTATTTTTGTAATGAGCTAAAAATAGTATAGCACCGCTAAGCTTTTATGGTGATATCACCGATTAAAACAACTAATGAGGCTTACAGTAATTTGGTTAAAACTTCGGTTTACAGCAATATGCACCATCTTCCTCCAAACATCACTGCTAACCACAGCATCAGTTGTTATAACCTGGAAGATATAATATTATTTAAAAATGGAATACAAATAAACACTTCCCAGATCAACTAGAGCAAATAATCAAACAAACATACGCCAAGCATCGTAGCCATGTTAGGATGGATCATCCCAGAACCTTTTGCCATTCCCCCAACTCTAATATGGGTCCCTCCAACCTGGACAATCCATCAGAACCAAGAAGAATAAGACAAACATATTTGTGCACGGAGAGAACAATTATACATAAAAAAATGTTAAAATTAGATAAATAGTCCTTAATTTAGCAATTTTGGTGCATAAAATGTGGCCTAACAATCACTGTGGGTTTCAAAGACGACAAGAGTGAACTCATTTGTCAATAATGTCACAGATTTCAAGAATTTGAATTTTGAGAAAGTTCAATATATGAATCATAAATAGGCAACAGTAAAAGAAAGAGCTTTTATCACTGTCTGTGACTGTATATACCAGACAATGACAAAATGCAGAGAACTTAGAACATTAATATGATTAAATAGAGTATTTTAGCCCTAAAAAGAAATAATTGTTCCCAAACACTGCATACAACTCTCCCTTGCACCGCCGTGGATGAGCAAATATCTATCTACATGAACTATGTATTAAACAAAAGCGCACAAAAAGTCTTATCCCGACAACTTAAAGTTGGTTAATGTTGTATTATAATTAAAGAATATAACAAAAAATCAATAAATTGGGCAAGTAAAATTCACATTGCTTCAGTGCCATATATCAATATTGTATCTGTATTACCCCCAGTAAATAAGAAAATCAAGTGTTTTGCTTATTGAACCATAGCAGATTCCTGCCCAGTATCAGTAACAATATTCACTGATACAGATCACATTGCTTGATAATTGAAACTATAGCATGCACATGAGCATGTAAAGACTGTCCATGCATACCTTAGACTCAACTGCCACACTCTTGCTCACAAGGTCAGTGGTTGTAATAGCCACAGCTGCAGAATCTGCCCTGTAAACCCACTAATGAGATTCAAGAATGTTTGAAAGAAAGAGGACATAAAAGGATAGAAAAAGATTATCAAAATTGAAAGGGAAAATTAAGGCTGCATCATTCCAGTGAAAGAAAAATGAGAATATTAAAAAGAGAAGGCATAAAAGAAAATCAAATTCTCATCACAAAACCTAATAGGTAAAGAAGCACGGATACGACATGACAAGGACACAACGACACAGCAAATCATAAAAAATTAGGATACAGACACGGCGGGGACACAACGACTAATAAATATATCTTTTTATATATATGATCCTATATTTTAAGAGTAATATTATTTTTCATCAACCTAACAATGAAAAATTCACAAAATTAATGAGCTACAAAAATAATTAGTTTATCGTTTAAAGAACTACACAATTGAATCTACTCCACAACAATAATAATAGTTGTTTTTCAAACAAAAAAAATTTGAAATATTATATGTTATGACCATCATATGATATTAAAAAATTTCAAAGAAGTCATCATATTTACACTTTAACTTATCTTTCTTTTTAAAACTTTCTTAAAACTCCCTAATGATATGACACGCGTGTTAGACACGTGTCCATGGCGTGTCTATGCCGTGTCCGCAGTGTGTCTAGATATTAAAAAATAATAATAAAATCAGACACACATTTTGGCGTGTCCGATGTGTGTCGGTGTCCGACACAGATTCTTCGACCTTTTAGGCGTGTCCGTGCTTCCTAGGGTAAAACAAATAAAGCCAAGTTTCTTCTTGAGAATGGAACAATATCAAATTGCTGAACAAGCTTTAATGATAGAAGTACGAGAATTACCCCTCAGTAGTTGATGACAGCAAATTAACTAGTTTTGGAAGTGAATTGAGAAGAGCCTCCTGCATACAACATTACTATTATGATGTTAAAAAAGTTCACAAGCAACAAAGTACATTGAATATGTCAGTTCAAACAAACATCATGTTCCAACTATCCAGGTTAGTTGTTTTTCAAGAAAGCAAGACACGTGAGTATGAATTTATGACTATAATCACTGGAAACATGTACACTTTTCCATTGTTAACCTTCTTTATTCTTTGACCAATTACACCGGTGGATTCAATCAACACTTCCTCTGGCCTCAGCTGGAGTAGCTGCCATAACAGAACACTGGTATTAACAAGTATATACAAGTTCATGCATGTACAGGTTCCCAATAAGAATGAGGCATTCAACGTTCAGATTGCATACCCCAGCAATGGCGTCTGAACATTCTATCACATCCTGGTAGCCAGCATCCCCCTGGAAATCATTTCAAGGTCTCTTTAGCCACATAACACTCAGTTCTCTATTACAGTAATAGCATGTTGTCAAGATGACTTACAGAAAACAGCTTGTTTCCTTTAGCAGGTATTCCAAAGTTAGAGAAAGGATAACATTCTACATTTTTTACTGTTAAGCTTTATATAAATTGAAACTACCAAAGAAATGGAACACATTAATCTTAATTCTTAGACAAACACTGCTTGCCAGAAAGATGAATATGTGTAATATCAAGCTATTCTGAGTCTCTGACACAGCTTACCGTTGCAGCATTTGCTTGACCAGCATTTATTAATATTGCACGTGCCTAACAAAAATTTCAGACAAGTCATTAGAAGACAGTCAAGAAAATTGACCTTTAAAGAGAACCCAAACTTTGATTAAAAATAGATTAAACTAATTTATCAGCCGTGGGGACCAGATTTTATATAATTTCCAATACAAACTAATGAGCCAGATGTACTTGATTTTTTTATATGGTTGAGATATAAGTAGTTGCGGCAGGAAAACATAAACTCAACTCAAGTCAACAAACCATAATCCTGACTAATGGAATCTGCTATATGAATCCATCTTCTCCAAAAACGTCTTATGGGGAACACATAAACGAAGGGGAAGAAAACTGAGGTAAAAGGTCAAATAATCCATGTCGGACACGGCGGGGAAACGACACAGACACGCCGTGGACATGCATTCGACACATCATGTATACGTGTTCAACACGCGTGTTGCATTCCTGGGGGTAAGAAAGTTGTAGAAAAAAAAAAGCTGGGTTATAGCGTAAATATGAGTTCTTTAATAACTTTCAATAATATGGTGGTCATTACATAATTAATTAAAATTTGTTGGTTTATAAAACAATTTTATATTAAAACAATCATATATTTAGGCTTATATTTAGTTCAAAGATTCAAACTCTTGCACGGTCAACTTTGGCTCTCTTTTGTTCTCCCACCGACCAAGCTTCACTGCCAGTGGATGGTCGCTCTCTCCAAGTTACACTCACTCTCTCTCTCTTCTCTTCCTCCTCTTTTCTTTCTTCTTCCTCCTTTTTTTTTTCTTTCTTCTTCTTCTTCTTCACAAACCCTAAATACTTTTTTTTTAATCAAGTAAGTACTCACACACACATTGTCCACGCCGAGGCTCAAACCCCTCCCCTCTTCTTTGAGAGTAGGGAGGTTATACCATTGAGCTAATGGCCCATTAGTACTTCTTTTTTTCCTTTCTCAACAAAATTCTTTTTCTATCTCTTTTTTCCTTTTCCTCTTATTTCCATGAACCTTTTCTCTTATATGGATTCTTACCTTTATTTTTAACTAAGTCCTAATTCTTTTTTCTAATAAAACCCTAATCCTCTATGTTTCTTTGTTTTTTTCTCTTTCCTAGCCCTCTTTCTATCTTTCTTTCTTTTTCCCAGCAAAATACAAATTCTAAAATTCAACAAAACAATTTTTTTTCATTGTTAGGTTGATAAAAAATAATATTACTCTTCATTTCTTAAGTACAACATCATATATATAATATATTTATTATTCGCCGTGTCTGTGTCCTAATTTTGTAGAATTTGCCGTGTCTGTGTCGTGTCCTGTATCCATTTCTGTGCTTCTTAGTTCTCTACCATACAAGATTTCTCACCCCAGCTGGGCAGAAATTTTACGTTGTTTACATGCAACCTTCATCGCATTATATTCATGCTCTGATAATAGCGAGGAAGGTGGTTAAACACACACATCAGCATCAGCTATTTTTTTTATAAAAGAAATGCAATGCACCTCGACAGAAACAAAGACCATGTGCAAAATCTGATGTCACAAAATCACTTGAAAAATGATACGCATACTGTAAATATTAGTACTGCAAAAACGGAGTTTTAAGATTATGGAATTAAGGCAAGAATGATGATGATGAAATACGGAATTTTAAGATGATAAATGTGTGTAAAGAATCATCACCTGATGGATTAGAACTATTATCTCCCGTAAAAGTCGGCCTATCAAATAATTTTCCGAACAAAGGAAAATTAATGTGTTGGTAGGAGAAAGCAATACGATCATGGTATCTGATTGTTAAAATCATACAGCATGCCCATTACTTTATTTACCATAAATAATTGGGATGCAACTAAAGGTTTGTTGATTGAGTTGAGTTCTGTTATTTGCATGTGATGTTTTTGTACAACAAGTTGATCCAATACTTTCCACAAGTTCAGCATTTCATACAAAATAATTGAATCAAACAGGCTAATGTGTCACTCTGACCCACCGTTGTTGAAATGTTTAATGCATTTTTGCAGTATACTACTGGTGCAGCTGCAACCACATTTGTAGTAAATACCCCTGGAAGGAAAATATCGTATATGAAAGGGTTAAGAGATGGAATATCAGATGTTATTTCCCTTAATATCTTCCTTGATGGGCTGAAACAATTCAAAAGCATAAAACTCATGGGAGGTCAAATTGTTGGAAGATATAATCACTGTGAACCAAACTAAAAGCTAGTTAAGATATAGACGTCCACATCAGTTACCATCAACATGGAAAATAACCTGCAGATATGGCGTCTACATCACAAGTGATGAGCGCAAGATCAGGCTTCTCCCCTATGGCTCGCAATCCACCGTACATCCCTGCAGCTTTGAATCCTTTTGCAGCAGTAACTCCCCCAGGAATCTAGACAATTACAGCCCGTATAATGGTAAATGATTAATTTCTATAACATTTACACAAAAAATCATATATCCTAACAGTCAAATTTTGGTGTCAGAAGCTGAATATTTTCATAATATTAATGTAGTATTAACAAAATAAAATTGTCAATATAGTACAAATCAAACCTAATTTGATCTGCCTACATCTAAGAAAGTTAACTCTCTCTCTCTCTCTCTCTCTCTCTCTCTCTCTCCACACACATCAATTTGAGAAATTTGTTTTAGAATGTAGCCATCTCAAGAGACAAACTACGGATGGAGAAAATATGCATAATAAAATACAAAGAACCAACACTTAAATGCATGTTTCTTCCATGCCATGGAATCGGCTAGGCCCGTAATGTGTACTACTTAGTTATTCAAGGTACAAATTCATCATCATACATGGTGCCAGCAGAAAATAGTAACAATCATAAAAATAGTGTTAATGATATGAAATGCTGCATTTCACAGAATTCTAACAAGCTAACTCCATACACTTTCTATTTATAAAGGTACTACTCTAGGAAAAAATTCCTAAATGGCCCCATTATTTGTAGTTTCAGATGCTATGTTGATTGTGATTGAGCCAACCGATTGCAACATTAAGAAAAAAATATAACTAAATAAAACTTTAATCATATGAAACTAAAACATCACCGAATTTTACCTGCTTCCATGGCCCTTCGGGCAGAAAAATTGGAGCTGCTGGTATGTAATTTGACGTCTCATTTGCAGTGGACGAAACCGCGAATACTTTATACTCCATCCGAGAAGAGCCAAAGGAGCGCAAGTTCTGTAAAATAACATTCCTCGTATATATAATGAAACCACGTGCTACTGGTTTAACCTAACCTACCTACCTTTTGGTTGCTAAGGAAACCAAGAAAGCAAACAGAGTTAAAAATATTCGTGAATATGAGCAAACTCAATTCGAATAAGACATTTCAAAATAAAAAAATTCAATCTCTTGTTTTACTGGAAAACCCAAAGCTGACAACTTTAAAGCAGAAAACACCCAAAACTCAACAAAGCCAGTCAATTGAATTAAGATCAGTTAAGTGAATCACTTTCAGTTCTTTTCGTCCCAACCAATGAAAAATAAAAGGTCCAAGATTTTATTTTATTTTCTTTTCCCAGCATTTCTCGGGAACCAAACGGAAAGTGAAAGAAATCAGAAATAATTTTGGGAACTAACACTGACCTTTCGACAGTTGAGTTCTGTGAATCTGATAGAGAGATAGTGAGAAACACATTGAGACATTGGGTTTGTGAGGACTGAGAAATGAGAGAATTATTCGGGTTTCGCCTTTCAGTCCACAGTGGCTGTGAGAGAGTCGAGGTGTGTTTAAAAAGTACTACTGGTTTATAGAGTAGCAAATAAAAATGGCATGTGATTTTCCATATCAAGTTCGACCCGTTCAGTGGATTGGTTCATTCTGCTTCAACGAACCGGGTCTAATTGGTGAATAATTGTGGATGATGACATCGTATGCAACAACTATTTTTGATATATATAAGACGACTTCGTGGATTTTGTTTTGAAAATGAAAAATGTGAAATTTTATTGAAGGACAATTTGAGTGAGAAGTCATATAATTTACTCCGTATTTGTATTGTATAATAGAGTTCTTTATGGAGTGATGATGACTGATGACTGATGAGGTGAGGTCATTTGAATTATTTTTTTTTGATTTATTTACTTATTTTGGGTAAACTAATCAATCCAAACAAACAACCTGTGTGCGCTGTGGTTATTATCAGACCCGTTTCATTTGATCTGACCAAATCGGGTTCAAAACTCAGTATCCACAGGTGATAGTTTCTTTGGCTAAAAATCTGGATCCTTTCGGACGTGGTGAGATTTTCTAACCATTTGTTTGGCAAGTGGAAATATTGTGTTACTGGCAAAATATGGACTTTGCTAATGTTTGTATACGAGAGGAAGGGGGTCATTTTCGGTAGAAAAGGTTGGACGTGCAAGCATCCTTTTGATCGAAAAAGTCTTCGGTGAACATTGAGTATTGCCTGTGCTTTAAAGGTTTTTTTTTTTGTTTTTATTTTCTGGTCAGTTGATCGTTTTAGATGCACATCTGTATGCACGCAATGTGCATGTATGAAAGGCCATGTGAGGGCTCATGACGAAGAAAAACTAAATTTAGAATTATTCAAAAACAATTGAGAATCACTAGTTACATAGAAAACTGAAATAATATTAATATGTGATTTTTTTTATATCTGGTTAATAATAGTAAAGAAATCTTTAAAACAGAAGAAATCCAAAGCAGAGTTCAAATTGCGATTCTCTCTAAAATTCACCCAAATATATATATATATATATATATATATAAGAAACAGAATCTAATCATTAAAATAAAGTAACTATCAAAAATTATCTAATCATTAAAATAAAGTAACTACAGAAATTAACTAAATTCAAGCGCTATTAATAAGTTATTTAGGAGAAATTTGATATCGATTTTCTATGTAAATTTACAAAGATACATAGACTATTATATGTTCATACAAAAAAGTTATGCTATAAATAGGGAATATACAATAAATAATGAGATTTTGTGATTTTGTTCTGGCACTTCCCTCAAGTTAGCGAGTGAATGTCATAAAGTCCCAACTTGTCACTTAAGTAATGAAATTGTTTACTTACTAAAGATTTAGTGAAGATGTCCGCAAGTTAAGAATGTGACGGAACATATGATGGTGCAATTACTCCAGCTTATAATTTTTCCCGTACAATGTGACAATCAATCTCAATATGTTTCGTGCGCTTGCGAAAAACATAATTTTTGGCAATGCGAAGAGCTGCTTGATTGTCACAAAATAAAGTTGTTGCATAATTTTGTGGAACCTTGAGATCTTGCAAAATATATTGCATCCATGTAATTTCCAGACATGTCACAGTCATGGCTCGATATTCTGCTTCAGCGGATGAATGAGCCATATTGGTTTGTTTCTTTGACTTCCAGGAAATTAAGAAGTTTTCTAAGAAGACACAGAGTCCCGAAATGAAGCGTCGAGTTGTCGTACAACCTGCCCAATCTGAATCACAATAAGCTTTTAATGTGAGATCATTACATGAAGCAAAAAATAATCATTCACTAGGATTGCCTTTAATGAATCGTAAAATTCTCAAAGCAGCTTCCTAATGTGATTTTTGAGGATTCTGCATAAATTGACTTAGAATTTGCACAGAGCATACTATATCGCCTTGTCACGGTGAGGTAGATTAACCTTCCAACCAACCTTCTATATTTGGTGGGATTATGTAATAAATCGCCATCTTTTGGATGCAATTTTAAATGTTCCTCCATCAGAAAAGAATTAGGACGAGATCTCAATGATCCTACATCTTTCAGAATATCTAATGCATTTTTTTTTGGAAAACAAATATTCCTTTTTGGGACCGAGAGACTTCAATGCCAAGAAAATATTTTAGATTACCAAGATCTTTGACGCAAAATTGTTGCAAGGGAAAATCTTTTGAGAGACTTAATTACTTGCTCATTATTGCTTGTCACAATAATGTCGTCCACATAAATAAGCACAATTGCCTTTGAATTTGGTAAATAGGAAATAATCTACCTTTGATTGATGGAAACCTGCCTTTTGAATAGCATGAGTGAATTTTGCAAACCAATTGTGGGAAGCTTGCTTTAAACCATACAATAACTTATTAAGCCAACATACCGTATTCTCCCCCTGTCGACGAAGGCCAAGGGGAACTTCCATATAGACTACCTCATCAAGATCATCATGAAAGAAAGCATTATGAACATTCATTTGATTGAGGAACCAATTGCGAGAAATAGCAACAACTAAAAGGCACCTCACAATAGTGAGTTTGGTAGTAGTAGAAAAAGTCTCTAGATAATCGACCCCTTCAATTTAAGTATAGCCCTTAACAACAAGACGGGCTTTGTACCATTTGACAAAACCATTAGAATTGTATTTGATCTTGTAGACCCATTTGCAGCCAATATGTTTATGGCCGACAGGTAATAAAATAAGAGTCCAACTATTGTTGTGGATGAGGGCATCGAGCTCAACTTGTATAACATCCCTCCATTTTGGGTCAAGAACTACTTGAGAATAGTTAATGGGTTCACATACACTAGAAATATTAGCAATAAAAAGAAAAATGAGAGGGAGAAAAACGTGAATAAGATAAAAAAATGAGAGAGAGAGAGCCTTGTAACTCGGGTAGAACTAGACAATAGAGTCAATGATTGGTGGGGACTAGTGTGAGCAAAGTTTATATAATAATTTGCATGCCACACGGGTCAATTATTGAGTCGGTTCAATTAACGGGTCGATTGAATTGGTGTAATGGGAGAAGGTGGAGAGGGTGGGTAATTAGGCAGGGTCGAAGTTTGGTCTGGGTGGGATATGGGTTGTGCAGGTGTGGGTGGGCTGGTGGGGTCTAAGGGAGAGGTTTTGTGAGGTGGCGTGTCGGGAGCGGGTGTTGGTGGAGTGGTAGTATCATCAAGGGATTTCGTTGGGATAGGCTTGAAATCTAAGGTGGGATTGGGAGGGTTGACTTAAGAGAAATCAGTAGAAGGTAATGATGGAGGATTAGGAGAAATGATTTGTTTAAAAGGAAAAATATGTTCATGGAATTGGACATCCTGACTAACGAAAAATTTATGAGATTCTAAATCAAACAATTTGTAACCCGTTTGCCCAATAGGATACCCAACAAAAATACAACAACTAGCACGGGGAGCAAATTTGGGAATATGATGGATTATAGTGGCATAACTGACAGGTGCAGAATAACGGATGGATGTCATTACTTCTCTGCACTTCGTACAAAAATAAAACCTGCAAAAACTCTACCAAAAATGATATAATAATAAGCAGGGTTGAACCACTCTCAAGTGAGATTCCGAATGAGCTTTAATTCATACACTAATTTATGGAATGAAAATATATTTTTTTAAAAAATATTTTTTATTTTGGAATTATAGTGAATAAATAAAACTATACGAATAAAATAAATCTCAAAGGGAAGGGAATCTACCACCACGAATCCACATAAATAAATTTTCTATTATTCTTATATGATTTTTTCTCCAAATAAACAATACACTTCACCAATCCAATTACAACTTGAAATGATGAAAGAAAATATGACATAAAAAGCAAACTTGATTATATATGAAAGAGTATTTTTTTACTTAATCTGTTACACCTTTGCTAGGTAAATAGAGGTAGACATTATTCGAATTACTATTATTTGGCAAACATGAAGAATTCTCCCTCTAATTTTCTTCTGAAAATAAAAACTCAGAATAGAAGAATAAAAGAATAGTCTTGAGAGGAAAAAATACATAAGAATGTAAAAGAACTTACTTATATTTCACCACGATGGCTTCATCACTCCCTTTATTTTTTATTTATGTTATTTGTTTACCTTTTAAAATTGACAAAACATTTTTTAGTAAAAAAAAAGTGAATGGAAAATTTATATATAATTCTAAAGTTCCCTTTTGATCACAAATATATCATATAAAATCTCAATAAAATTAGTAAGTTCTGCTTTTAGTAAATATTTTCGTACTAATTTTCAATATCTCAAATTTCAAGATTTTACTATTTGTAATTTATAATTATAATTTTACTATTTGATTTTTAGTTCATCAGTAGTGTTCCTAAATTTAAAATTTTTTTATCTTATTTTTACATTTAACTGAAATAATGAATACTAAATTATAATTAATTAATTCAAGTACAAAAAATACATTATAACTTTAAAAACTTTATCCAAAAAACTATACATACCATAGAATTAAATAAAATATTATTATTTATTTTAATTTAAAAATTTTACTATTTTTCCATTTTGAACAAGACTAATTATTTAATAACTAAAGTTATAAAAAGAAAAAAAAATTAATTTCTGAAAATAAAATGTAAACATCTTTAAATCGCTAAACAATAAATTGGGTTACACATCAATTATTGCTTAGAATTATTATTATAAAAATTAGTTTCTATTTAAATATTATTATAATAAAGAGAATATTGGAAAGTAAGAGAGGGAGATAGAGAGTTGAGAGAGACCAGGCAAAAACAGAATTATGCATTTACTTTATGTCATATACAACAGAAAAGTTGTCTAAGAGAGTATTTGCACATTTTTTTCAAAAATAGAGGTTGAAAGGGCACATTTTAAAATGCAGGGGCCCAAAGTGCTCATGAGAATATAGATTAGCGGTGTTTTCTTGCACTTAAACCATTTTTTGCATAACTCAACTATGGATTGTAAATATCATATAATACAAATCATATACTCACTATTTTTTCACACAACATATTAAAAAGAGAGTATTGATTTAGAAATGTTCCATGTTTTTTTATAATATTTTTATGGAGCTAGTTATTATTCTCACATTAAAAGAAAGAAATTGATTTTCTAATTTATTAAAAGGACATAATTGTGAATAGAAGGGTCCAAAAAAGTTAACATTAATTAAATATTTTTTTAACCAAATTATATTAAAGCCCCTTTACTATAAAAAAGTTGCAAAATACCTCTCCACTATTTTTTGTGCCAAAAAACACTCTCAATTGCCAATTACCTCTTCTTGTAGTCAAAATTTCAACTTTCGGATGTTAGAAGGGGTAATTTGTAACTTTTGATAAATTGTGGGGTGTTTGTTGTCAAAAAAAAATATTGGAGAGACTATTTTGCTAACTTTTTTATAGTGGGAGAGATTTAATACAATTTGTGCTATTATATATACCATTCATGTTCTTTTTCCACTATTTTAGTTTGGCAAGCATGGAGTTATCTTTTTTCTCAAAATCATGTGTTTGTATTACCAACATTCGAATTATTTACAAAATTTCAAAGAGAACATCAAAGTGGACTTTTCGATTTATTTATTGACTTTACGACGTCGTGTCTCACCGTTTCAACCTTCATCAGTCGATCTCATCAAAGCTGACTCGTCCAAATCCTCTCATAACGTTTCAGTCACCGGCTTGCCACGTGGCGTCAAAGCATTGCTTGATATTTCACTCAGACTGTTCTTTTATGTACAACCACTATCACGTTATAAATGCTCATACAGGAAGCAAAGAGGGGTACACTTTTATTCACAGAGCCGTCGTTCTCGGAGTCTCTCTCTCTCTCTCTAAAATTTATCCTCTTCCAAATATCTGTTGATTGTGCTCTCTACTCCATATTGAGTCCACAAAATGGTGAGTCTTCAAGCTCTCTCTCTAGATATTTTTTAATTTCTCTGTATATATGTATATTTTGAATTCAGTGTTTGATCTGTGATCGATCTAATTATGAAACTATTAAAAGCTGAAATTTTAGTGATTTATGTGGATTTATAGCTGATCGTTCTTCTTATTGGTTTTTGTTTGTTAACTCTTGGATCTGATTTGATTTGATTTTTGTTTTGATATTGAATACCTGAAATCCGATTACGTGTATCTGATAACTGTAGTAAATACACCTGAAAATTCGAGTTCATTTATGTCTTCCTAAGATGCTACCAGTGAAGGGAAATGTTGTGGATATATATAAGCATTAATCAACTGGGTGGGTTTAAGGTTTTTTTATTTATTTAATTTTCTGAAAATTTTGACTAATTGGTGCCACTGACGGCTTATATAATATGGATTTGAAGCATTTGTGATCTGCATGTGAATGAAAATAATTTGGTCAGTTGGTCTATTATTAAATTATCTTCCGGGAATTGAGAAAAATGTAATGGAAATGATATTGTTATGATTCAGTTTATATTTCCATGAGGAAAATCCCACTCCAATAGCTTCTAATAAATTAAATTTGTGTCTTAGGATAATAAAGGCTTCTTATTCAAAAGCAGTGGAAGCACTTGTGCATCAATTTGGATCTAATGTCTATGCTAGATTTTTTATATTCTATTGAGCTTTTTTAACAACGTTTGATTGCTGGGAATGGAGGAAAAGACAAGGACATGGAAGTAAAATTTGGATTCTTTCTAGAAAATGGAAAAGATTCTACTCATCTAAGCCAGATTAAGGCATTGAATTTCGTTAAATTCACATTAGTGTTTTCTCAGTGCTATGTGTATTTAGGAAAATAATGGCATTTTTTTCAGAAACCTAAGTTACCCAACTGAGGAGTAGTTACAAGGACCTGTTTTTGGGAAGAGGTGTAGCTTCTACTGATCTTTATGGTCAGTTTTTTTGAATAGGTTTTGTTTATGAATGCATCTATGCTCTCGTACTTTGATTATTATTATTAGGGTAAAGTGCAAAAAAAAACCTGCACTACGTTTTTCAATTTGTGCAAATAAGGACAAATCTTCAATTTGGGAGAAATTAAACAATGAAATGACTAAAGTACCCTTATTTTATTTATATATATATTTTTTTAAAAAGCCAAAACATGAACTAACAAAAAGGGTACTTTTGGGTTTTTTAAAAAATTCTAACACCATCATATGCAATAGGGGGCAATTTGCTCCAAATTTTGAAAGTATAGGGATGTATATGCACATACCAAATAGCAGGAGTGTTTCTTTCACATTTTTTATATAGTGGGAGAATTTTTTGCACTTTACCTTTATTATTATTTTTAATGTAGCTGGTTTTGATATGTTCTTTTATGTTATAAACAATATTCCATTAATTATAATGAAAAAGATAAATTTATGAGAGTTGATTCACCTTGGTGATGATCATCAATTTATAGGCCAATGCAGCATCTGGGATGGCAGTGCATGACGACTGCAAGTTACGGTTTTTGGATCTAAAGGCAAAAAGGACTTACCGCTTCATAGTTTTCAAGATAGAGGAGAAGCAGAAGCAAGTTATCGTGGAAAAGGTTGGTGAACCGACCCAAAGCTACGAGGATTTCAGTGCGAGTCTTCCTGCTGACGAGTGTCGATATGCTGTCTATGATTTTGACTTTGTGACTGCAGAGAACTGCCAGAAAAGCAGGATTTTCTTCATTGCATGGTAAATCAATATTCCAGTAATTCGATTAATTCATCGGACTCCTCTTATGATCACTGTCAATTAAGTTGTATTTGTTTTTCTTGTTTGATGAAGGTCTCCTGATACAGCAAGGGTCAGAAGCAAGATGATTTATGCTAGCTCCAAGGACAGATTCAAGAGAGAGCTAGATGGAATCCAAGTAGAACTGCAAGCTACTGATCCAACTGAGATGGGTCTTGATGTTATCAGAAGCCGTGCCAGCTAAATATGATTGCCTATGCATTGTGAATTTGCGATAGGGTATTCCTTGATGCAGCCTTGCGTGAGTGAAATGTTTATAGTCTGTTGGATGGAGAACCTGGTTAGATATCATATTTAATGACCAGGTGCTACCATACAGTGTTTTATTTATTTTGAATGACATTTGCAGTTTTTTGGTATATCTTGTGATTTGATATCTGTAGAACCTATGCATTCAACGTCTTTACTTGTAGTCTGATATCTACAAGCTAATATGTAACAGTTTGTGGGGGAGTAAATGGTGCCTTTAGCTTTTCTTTTTCTTTTTCTTTTTTTTTAAAAAATAATTAGATATTTATCCCTCTGGTGTGATAAAAATGGCATGGTTTTTTGCCCTGCCAGGTGCCGATATTTATATGTGCATATTGAGAACCACATCTGTTGTTACTCTCTCTCCTCTGTTTTTGTAGTGTTTTATTGTCGAAACGAGATCATCCTTTGGATACATTTAAGCAATTTTTCTGCAAGTGGAGGCTTCCGCTTGAGTGGGGTCTGGGAGAGGTGGATATAGGCAAGTCTTACTATCATATTTTGAAAGGCCGCTTCCAAATCTCAAACCGTGACACATCACTTTGGGTGAGAGCATTTGCCATCAGCTCCGTCCTCTCTTATTTGTCCGTCCATGTTGATTGATATATTCTCTGAAATATATACTCACACATTAGCTTAGTACTTGACGAGGATGTTAAACCAAAGGCTTCATCACTTGATGAGTTCAGCTTTGGCGCATCTCTTCCTTGATGTGGCATTTGAGTTGACTGATTTTCGAGTCTTACAGCTATGACCGATTATTTTTTGTTGTGTATTTGAGTTTTGGTATACTCCTTGGTTTATTTGGTGTTTCAACGATTCTTGTCTTGATTAAATTAACTCCTAATGATTTTTCTTCTTAAGAAAAAGAGATTATCTGTTGTTTATGTGGTTTACTTTGAGGTTGCAGTAACTCTTTTGAGCAGCCATGTTTGTGATTTTATCAGATTAGATAATAAATTGGGACCGTAGATGCTAGCAGCTAACTGAAAATTGTTGTGGCATTGCAACAGTTAACATTTTCTATTCAATTTTTCAATGGGTTCGTTTGGTTAGATGGAAGTAGGCTAAAGGAAAAGAAACGAAAAAAAGAAAAAATTTCTGTGCGTTTGATTAGGATAAAAAAGGAAATATTCCATTCAATTTCTCTATTCAAGTGGTTGATTTTCTTCAAAACATTTCTTGTACAAAAGACTGCTAAAATTTTTGTTTTCATGAAAGTTGTCTTTGATGTTTTAAGTTCTTATTATACTCATCATACATGTGTATAATGTACTTTCACAATTTTACTTGATGATTCCTCCCAGGTCACCTTGAACAAGCTTAATCAACAAAACAATAAAATTTTGTCATGACTAAGATTAAGAGAACTTTTGAGTCCACGACTACGATAAATGAACCATGCTAGTAAATTTAATTTGAAAAACATTACACGCATATATACATAGATACCTTGAACAAGCTTAATCAATAAAATAATAAAATTTTGTCATGACTTAGATTAAGAGAACTTTTGAGTCCGCGACTACGATAAATGAACCATGCTATTAAATTTAATTTGAAATACATTACACGCATATATAAGTAGATATATTCTCCAAGACTTTGGTTATAACACCTTGGTCTATGTTTAAAATCCATAGGATAGTTTTGATAAGTACAATCATTTTCTCTCTACTTCCATGCTTTCCAAACTAACAAAATAATATGTTTTCACAACTTTTTTGAAAAAACTTATATTGGAAACTTAATTTTGTTTTCTTTCACTTCCTTTCTTCCACTTTTTCATCTAACCAAACAGACCTAGACATTGCACACATTATTTTCTTGTTTCTTTCATTATATTCTAGACCCTATATAATTGTAAAGTTTTCGAGTCCAAATTGATATATTTCTTTGACGAATACATTCCTCCATTGTTTCAGAATTAGGTATCCTTATTTGGTCAGGAGAATACGAGATTCTGATTGAGTTATAAACTTCGAGAAAGCATCATTGATTTGCTGGTGTATGTTGGGGCTATTATATTAGGTGGTTGTGGTCTTTGCGCCTCATAATTAAAGATGATGGCAAAGTTGTGGTATGACTCCACGTTTTCAAAGAAGAGTTGAGAGTTCGAGCTTCGCTAGGGACGATATTATAGTTTTTGTGAGTGTGTTCGTAAGCTGGGTGTTATATTATTATTTTCGTCATCAACTTATAATCATCTGATGCCAAAGGAGAGTTGAGAGTTCAAGTTCACTGAGGGGCAATGTTACGACTTTTGTGAGTGAGTGTTTTCGTTTGCTTGAACTTCAAAAAAAAAAAATCATTTCAAATTAACATATGCTAATCTGAATGTTATATTATTACTTTTGTCCTCAACTCATAGTCCTCTTCGTAGCAGTCATTATAATGGACTCATTTAATTAAAATATTAGCATTTAAATAAGAACCGAAGATAAACAGGTCCTACCATTGAAGTACAATCAAAAGATTAGGATATTATTTTACTTCAATTTTTATATAATGATATTCTAGTCTATATATTGGTTCTCACTTCTCACCCTTTTAAGGCTGGTTTAAGGGAGGGAACTGAACTCAATACCTTCACCTTATAAGTGTAACTCTTAACCAATTCTTCCTTTCCCTTGGAGTTAGTAGACCAAGTTTGTTGTGTTTCTATCCTTTCCTTTTTCTTTTCCTCAAATTTTACAATTTATAAAAGGGGTGGTCATACAATTTATTTCTTTTTGAGACAACACAAGACCCTAAGCTACTTTTCGAAATAAACATGAGACCCTAAGCACAGTCTAATTTTTCATCCTCTCTCTCATGAATTACTCCCTTTCTTATTTTTGTTATTACTTAACTTAAAAACAAATTGAGAATAAAATAAGAAATCAGAAAAATTCACAACTTTATGATATAGTTTTATTTTTTTTAACCACATACTAAGATTTAGTAGATTTCACAAAAAAAGAAATACTCAGAGATTCATGAAATTTTTTTTTTTCCTGACAACAAACTCCCATGTGCTCTTGGAGGACTCGAATAATTTATCTTTCACTTTAAAAGAAAAAGATATATCACCAAGTGTAACGAATCTGATGTGGGACAAAGAAGACTCATCTAACAGACCACCCTGCCTACCCAGACCCGAACTCTACCCGGGTGAGCAGTAGGTGTGACACCGTATTAAGAACAAAGTTTGACTGCTCTAATACCAACTATGTAACAAGTTGGACCACCAACCCATTTATACCCATTCTCTTTCTCATTCAGATCTGATGTGGGACAAAGAAAACCCCTCTAACACTAGGCCATAAGTCATATGAGATCCTAAGAGTGACTAATCAATATAGCCTTTAAACCTTGACCTTCGAGGCAGGAAATTCAATATTAATATAATTGCAAAATTCCTTCTATTTTTTTCATTTCACACAATAAGGATAAAATGCAAAAAACACCATCACTAGATATCAAATGTGCAAACAAACCCCTCACTATTTACAAAATATGCAAATAAAGATATTTTGTCAATTTAATAATTAAAATGTCTAAAACACCCTTACACTCTAGTACCATGTTTGGATGTCCAAAAAGGACTCATCCGAATATTAATTTCTTATTTATTTAAAAAATGTGTGAATACTTCCTTATTTTCACTCGTTGATCCCATCTGAAATAAAAAAATAATTAAAATATATTTTTAGTTAATAAAAAAATAGGAACTATTGCATCCGAACATGACACAGGTTTTAAAGGCTGTGAGGGTCATTTTGGTCATTTAAAAAGGAAATTTTGACGGATGAGGGTGTTTGCACTATATAAACTGTAGAGGAATTTTCTACACATTTTGTATATATTTGGGTGTTTTTTGCACTTTACCCCCCCCACCACACACACACAATAATTGCAATATGTGATTTAAACTCCAACACCACAACATAATGCTCCATAGCTCAGCCAATTCAAAATTTTGAATGTTGTAAGCTAAAGATATGTTGCTAAAAAAAATGTGTTTTATCCACAAACAACAACAATAGAGAGGCAGATTTCATGTAAACTTACTTTGCCAAATCTCCATAATAGTAACTAGAGTTGCCTGTAATTTCACAAACATTTTAAGGAGCTTCTAAACAAACATATAGATTCTTATACAGAAACCAAATTAACGAAGTATAAAGTGACACCCTAGGAAGTGAAAATGACGGGAAGTAGTAGGCATGCTATTTTCACTGCAGATGTAAAAAGGGAGATTCCAGAGAGAGTATTGCATAGCAGGGAAGCATATAATTTTAATTGGTTTGAGCTGAGTTAACCAACTTGTTGCTGAAGTCCCACAGTTTCTTAGCCAGCACCTCATCTGTAGCAAACTTGCTTGGTGGATACTCGTTACAGTCCAAGAAATACTTTCCAGTTACACCTTTCAACTTTGGATTAAGAGCTACATAGCATGTTGTAGCTGCACCCTGAAAATAAAATCACCAACTTTAGCATCATTTAATTAAAATATTTTGTATACAGGTTCTTGGAAAATCCCAAATCGATAACTTGCTAGTATTTGCTAGTGTGGTTTGTCATTACCATTGAGAGCTGATATGAGGTTAGTGGTGTCACCCTACGCAGAATCTCCTCGTACTGGTAGAGCTTTAATTACTATTTACAAAACGGTTTATTTGGAATAACTTCGAAATTTCATAGAATTATCGTAATCCAATGTCAAATTGCAATTATAGATTTTGTTCAATTTTCGTTGACTATTTATTGGATTTTTCAAAAAATAATTAGAAAAATCCAATAGATGGTAATGACAGACCATGCTAGCAATACTAGCAAGTGGTGGTACTCTTGCCGCATCAAATCAAAATTTTGGATTGAATTGGAAGCAGCTTCAAGAAAGAAGAATGGTAGATAAAGATTTTTAATGACCTAAAAGGCAAAGGTGAAGCTGAAAAGCTAATGCTAATGGTACTCTTTCCTTCAAGTGCCTTTTGTGTGTTGTCTCTTTGGAAGAACATGGTGTTGCATAATATTCAAAGGAATCACTTTATGATGAGCTACTAGAAAATTAAAGATAATTTTAGCAGTCAATAGAATGCATTCTTGTGCAGGACCTTCTTTTCTTTTTTTTCTTTTTCTCAACTGGAGATGATTATGATTACCTGTGGGACGTTCTTCCATAGGAGACAAGTGAATACCTTCAAAAATCCTGCATAAAGAACAAAATTGGAACAAGAGAACGTTAGCCTCTTTGTTCTTTAGACCATTTTTCCAAAGCAGAACATTGGAGTACATACTCATCAAAAAGGCAGAATGTCTCATGAGATTTGTCATTATTAACCCTGGATGCACTGAGTTGACCGTAATATTTGCGCCCTCCTCCTGCATGTCAAGTGAAAAAATATGACCAAAAAAAAAAAAAAACTACAAGATAAGTGCTAGGCACTGAAACAATGTTATTTAGAAACTACTGCTAGAAAATATTGAGAATTTGGCCTTTTCTCAGGAAAAATTTCCAACCATATAACGTGAACCAACATAGCACAATGACCATATATTAAATCTGTAGACCATGTTGTCGTTATCAACATGTAGCTGAGGACCTTTCGTTTTTCTTAACAGTTAAGGTTATAGCTTAGGACCTCAAATACCAAAGTTGAAAACTATGGCACAGTTCAGTGGGAAAAAAATAAAAAGGCTTTTTGAGTTTGTACCATCTTATTAACTTCACTGACTTCAATTTTTTGTTAATAAAAATTCAACGACCTACCATCATGTTTGCAGCTCACTAATGGAGAGCAAGACGTCTCAAATAAGATCAGTTTGCTTACTGGGAATAACCAACTAAACTGATAATCTTTTACCACAATTGACTTCCATTGAAACAAACAAAGGCCTAAGAAAAATTATTCATCATTAGTGCCACATGACATCAAAATTCCCCTACTAGAAATTCACTGGTTAACTACCAAAATTATTTGCACGAGAAGTTAGGATTAAACATCAAGTTTGTGTTTATCTGTCATAAGAAGTGTAGATGAAAAGCAAAGTAGCCATATAATTCAAAACAACACAATGACTGAGTGCCATGCTTGAATTATAATTCCTAAAGTTCTCCAGTGGACACTCCCACTTTTAAGAAACAGAGGCAGCACAATCACCTGCAAACGACGAGATAGCTCGTTGGCATGCAATATGTTGGCTAATTTGGATTGTCCATATGCCTTTTTGTCAGAATAACTGTTTTGAGAAAACAATGGAAGAGAAAGAACATGTTAAGCTATATATATATATATATATAAGAAATAGTATGTTTTAGTATATTAGACCATGAATAATAACAAGAAGAGGAACCACTTCTCAAGTGGTCATACCTCATCTGATCATTAATCTTATCAAACAATATCCCTCCGTTATAAGTGTGGAGGTGGGCTATTGACGACAAGTTCACAATCCTACCCTCAATACCAGTAGCTTTTGCTGTGTCCTTCATTTTGTCAAGGAGAAGGTTCGTTAAGAGGAAATGACCTGATATTACCAACCATTTTGAAAAAATCAATCATGAGATGAAGAACAGACGAGAGAGCTCTGCAACAAAATTTTAATCAATACTTGTTAGCACCTACCAAGGTGATTTGTTGCAAATTGCATTTCTATTCCATCTTCTGAAAGCTGGTAGGGACAGAACATTACACCAGCATTGTTACTGAAAACACAGAACAAATTGTTCAGTTAGAATTTATCTTTTTCGCGTTAACACGCACAGACAAGAGAGAGAGAGAGGGAGAGAGATCACATCAAGATGTTTAGGGGAAGGTTAAGAGCATTGAACTTGTCAGCAAATGCTCTAATTGACTTCATGGAGCAAAGGTCTAGTTTTAGGACATCCACACGAGCAGTTTCATTATCTTTAAGAATGAGCTGTTTTGCTTCATTTGCAGCCTCCATGTTCCTCGCAGCGACAATGACATGAGCCTTCCGAAGAGCTAAAACTCTTGCCGTTTCCAAGCCAATCCCACTTGCCCCTCCTATAGTGGCAACAAAGTTTTCATTTATATTTAGTATTCAAAAATATAAAAAGAAAAATAAAAATGTTGAGGAAGAAAGATCAAAATTTGACTAAGACATACCTGAAGGCTAAATAAAAACACTTAATTAATAACATTTGAAATTTCTGTTCTAGAACATGCAATGTCTTTCGGTTACCATTGCCAACAGGATTATTATAATCCAATTAGCTATGCAGATCTTGTTCCACCCATCCACTCTATTTAGTCTTGTGATTCCCGTTGTTAGCATTCCGGGCACAGCTTCTATTTGGATTCCTTCTATGAGGCTATATCTTGATATATAAATGCAACATACCTGAAGCTAATCACAATTTATGCTGTTTATAAACTTATTCCAACTATTTGTGATCGTCTCATAACCTATTCATCATTTCACTTCATAATCGGATACAACTTTCTCAAATTAGAGTTTCTTGTGCCTGGTTTCCATAAGACTCTTCCTCCAATTTTTGCAACCATAAATTTCAACAATCAACAGCATGTCTTGAAGATTTATGACTCAAGCAAAATCTTTTGGCAACAAAACTTCAATATGTAATTCAAATTTAATATATGGGCCATCAAGATAGGGTCAGAGGTCAACCTGTTCAACTTGCAAATCAATACTCATCCTCCTTAAGCTGCATTACAACCTAAATTTTTGAAAGGTCGAAGCCAATTTGGGTGTTGAGAGAGAGATGGAAGTAATTTAAAGGTGGTTAGATGAAGAATCTAATGCTAAATTGTCATGAAAACTAGCAATCTTTTCCTTTTTTGGGTTGAATCAAATTAACAATTAAAGAAGATGAAAAAAAAAAACAGCATTCAGGGTTTGTTCAGAAAATGAAATAAATAAATGAATTTATGAAAAATACAGTGAACGCAATACAATGATTCAATGAAGAGGACATACTTATAAACCCGAATCATATGATCATAGATACATTCCATAACCGAGTTGTAAATATAACAAACATGAGCCATGCAAGAGAGAATGACCTATATACATATATATAAATACACACAAATATATATGTATATATATATGTAAAATACCCACAAAAAAAAAAAAAAAAAATCTAACCAGTAACAATAGCAGTGAGATGGGTGGCATCAATCCCTTCTGTAACCTGTTCAGCAGTTGAAGCTGATCCAAACCCACTAGGGCCTGCTATTCCAGTCATCAATGAGAAGATACCCATTTCCTAAAATCACGCAAGTATTAGAGAAGTTGCTCTTCTGCAACACCAGCGAGCACTATATATATATATATATATATATGCGTACAGAGACAGCTATGTGTAGTATATATAGACAGAGAGAGCTATAACTTTGCTCAGCGAAGGAACCAGAAGAGGTATACAGAGAAGATAAAGAAAGTGAAAGATAAAAAGAGAGATACTGGGCACTGGCACTGATTGACAAGGAGGAGAAAGAAATTATGAAAGACAGTTGAAAAGAGAGAATTAATGAATTAGAAGAAAAATGAGAAATTATAGTTTGGCGCATTGTAGGTAGTTAATTAATTCGCTTCACACAGACTATGCCCATTAAATGCTACGTCCGTGACCAGCTGTAAATAGCCTTACCCTTCTTTGTTACTTTTAAAATAAATAAATAACACATAATAGCCTCACCCAACCTCCAACCATCTATCTTTAATCTCCAAAAAAATACCTAAACCGTAAAAGCAGAACTGCAGAAGTATATGCATATACAAATAAGCGTGTGTGTGTGTGTATATATATATACACAAGTAGTTGAATAAGTCCTTAAAGACATTACATGTTCTATGACAGAAATTACATGATTTTTATTTGTGTATTGTTGGTGTTGATGCATTAACTTGAAAGCGAATCAGAAATAATGACAGATTTTTGCTACTTTAAGTGTTATTTAACTGAACGAGAAAAGAGTTTGTTTTTCTAAGTATACCACATCATTATCGCCTTAATCTTGGATCGGGTCACGTGAATTCTCTCTCTAATTTTTTTTATTATACATCATTTTTATCGTTAAATTTTTTAATAATTTTATTCCATGTTATTTTTTATAACCTTTCAGTCTCTCTTTTTTTTTTTTTTTATAAATAAGTGTCTTTGCATCAAATTTTCTATCATACGCCCCTTGGAAACATAAATTGAGTAGGATGCATAGATGTAAAACTAATGATCAAAGCTTCAAATCCGAAGTGATATTTAAAATACATACCCCATGTAGGCTATTGTAATTTGAGAAATGATAGTCCTTAATTTCGAAATTTACTGCCGAAAATCTTTTCAGAACTTGACAGTCTTCTCAACTTTGAAGAGAGGAATAAAAAACAGACTATGAGAAACAAACATTTGAAACACAACCAAGCTAGTGTCATAAGAAACCCATAGTCTTCTTGTTGCTGAAAGGAGAGAAAAATCCTACAATCAAATATATATTTCCAATATATTCAAATATAAAGAATTAAACGTATATAATAAGATTGAAAGTATGAATTCAAGTTTTCTCTAATATATTTTTTAGCTTCTGTATATCGATTTAATTTTGGGGGATTTTCTTATATGTTGATAAAAAAGAAAGTAAATGGTTGTTAGTTGAAGATTTATGAATGAGAATTGTGTTTGATTTTTTCCGACTCTATATGAAGTATGTCTATCATACACTTGTGTATCTCGTGAATTTCAACTGTACACATGATGAGTCTCACCACTCGTGTTATACATGCCGGACTAAAATTCATCTCATATATTTACATGGATCATAAATTTTTTCTTCTGAATGCCTTGTATAGAGATTTTGTTGCTAGTGAACATCGAAAGTAGATTTACGAGACATTTAGCTTCAAAATTAAATATTTATTTTGATTTTATCTCTTGATTTTTTTTTCTCTTCCAATCTGTAGGCTATCTGCTTATGTTGTTTTTTTTTCCTCTCTCTCTCTTTGGCTTTTGCTATCCGCCTATCTGGCTATGTTTTACCCTTTTTGGCCAAGGCTATCTGGTTACGTTACTGGGTGACTTTAGGCTTCCCTTTGACTATTATTAAAGTGCAATAAATGTAGAATTGGGCTCTTCTAATTTCAGTTAGGAATCTTAATAGCCTGACGTATTTCAGTTACATGCACAAAAAAGTGTGTGAAATCCCTATCGACTTAGGTTGAAAAAACCTCCATACTCGACTATTTTTTTATCATATAAGAAAAAATATATATAATATATATATGTGTGTGTGAACAGAGAAATATTTTAAAAAATAAATAAAAAAGATATGCTTGTCATTTGTTATTATACAATGACAAGATGAGACTTAATTGAATAAGTCCAATAACCCTTTACTTTAACAAGAATTATTTAAATAATATAATGACAAATTTGAATGGCAAGATATGAAAGTACAACCATTTGTTTACCCCAAAAAAAAAAAAATTACAACCATTTCATATAATTGTCACAAAAAATAAGTTTATCTTGAGGTGACAAAGATTCTATAAACAATATAGATGATGCAAAACTTGATTTTTTAATGTCTTTCCTCCCTCCCGAAAAAATATTAAATATTATGGAGTTCTGTACACCTCCCAATAAAAACTCTCTATTTTTTTATGAAAAAAATAATGAATTATTCTAAAAACTCTATTTTTTATAATAAAAAATAATAAATTATTATTGGGCGTACCCTAGAATACTCAATACTTTCTCCTCCCTCCTACACGGAACCATTGACTGATGATAAAAAATTCTCTTATCAAATGTAAGAATGTAAATTTAAAGAATAAAAATCACTCTTTTCATGTATGCCCACCAGTCCATAATAAGCAAGGTTCTAAAGAGGTGATCTTCAATTAATTTAAAAATCCAATCCAAGTCTGAAAGTTTTGAAAATTTCAAATTTTTAATGAGCTTTAAAAATTTCTAGTCTTTAACTCCTCCCAAATTTTAACCAAGCATTAATGAAAATATAGTTTTTTTCCCCTTCAAATTCCAAACTTGAGCTTATTTAAGTTTTGCCGAGTACTCTAACTCCATGATTTAATTTTTCTGTTCAAAATTTGTCCTATTTAAATTTCAAGAATCAATATAATTAGAGTCGTGATACATCTTTTGATTTTCAAAAGATTTAAGATTACAATTTAGAGTGCCTCTTCGTATTTAAAAGTAAAAGATTAAAGTTCAAATCACCTTGAGTGGCATAGTAGTGTGAGTTCTATACTGAGCCAAAAAATAAAAAATTGCAATAATCAATCCAAGTCTATATTTGGTAGGCAAAATTGAAAATTCCATAAATATGATCATAGGATATGTAATATATGACAAGATATTGAAAGGCCTTCACGAAGCATTTGTCGCCTGTCATACTAGCAGCACTGGAGTACCAATGGCCCATTTTGTTTATTTAAAGAATACCTACTTTTGAACCAATCACATTATGGCGTGATGGGTTCATTTTCCACTAAAACAGGCCCATTAATGATCCAATTATTTTGTATATTTTTTTCTCACATCTCCATAAATTTTACCATGTCCAATTATTTGCAAGTTGTTTTTACCTCGTACTGAGAAAATATCCAGTGAGTTAGATATATTATGTCAAAATTTCAATTAATAAAAGTGCACTATTTTAATTTATTGAAAATAATTTTTATATATAAATAAAATTATTTTTTATTGAATAATACATTTTTATTAATTGGACATAATATACCTAATTCAATAAATAAAATGCCAAATATCTGCCGTGATTATTCTCGAAAGAATTTGTCTTGTGAATGATATTAAGGTTCCGGTCTACATCACCATGGCCTCTATGCTTTCTATGATGCCATATTTGATTGGTGTGAGGAAGTGTAACCTTAGGCTCCCTTAGATGAAAATTAATAGTAAAAATTAAAAGTAAAAGAAAATGAAGTGAATGAAAGAAAAAAAAAATCAATCGTGTATCTGATTAATATAATTTTTTTTTACAAAAAATTATTATTTTATGACTTAAATAACATGAAATTATTATAAGTTCATAAAACATTATCAAGAAATAAAAATTTTCTTGTGTTTGGTGTAGAAAATTTTCATGAAAAAGTTAGATGATTATGAAAAGTAAATTTTTTTTGAAATTTTTTTTTTTCTCTTTACCAAATTTCTAAAGTGTTCAATTTATTACGATCTATGGATCTTGAGCATGAGTTTTTTGCAAGACAAAAGAGTTGTGACCCAAAATAGCGGGATACACTCTAACGATTGTCAATGCTAGATAAGGCATAACATAAAAATAATTGTATAATTAATTTTGACGTAACCTTTTATGTGTTCGACCGTCAATTTTACAGGGAAGTGTTTGGTAGCAATGTCCAATCTTGAGACTGGTCCCCTTAGTTTTCTCTGCCGAAAAATAGGAGAGTTAGCAAAAGAGTAGCTGTGATTGTCTTTATTCACTTGTTTCATTCCATTTGATTCATTTGTACTTTGAACTTCTGGTAGTATAAATATCCGAATCATTTATTATTTTCATCTACCAAACGGACCCTTAAGATATTATTTTATCAAACTGAACGGAGCTTTAATATTTTGTCACAAATAAAAAAAAAAGAAAGAAAAAAATTTGCTTTCACTAGCATGTGAGGTCGAAGACCAACTTGCCTATTGTCATATTCGTCACTGCCACCAAGTGGGTACAAATTAGATGCATATATTTAAGTAGTCGCTATCCCGTCGTCAATTCTGAATAGTACTAGTTGTCAACGTTGTTTTTTTATTTTTTATTTATTTATTTTATTTTTTTATGGACACAAGAGATTAAACGATCAGCCTCTTCACTTGTTACTTGCCAGATACAGACATAGAGTATTTGCCTTGTCATGCTTTATCACACTTTCATTCCTATCCCTGTCCTCTTGCACATTCTAAAATTCAGTGTCATTTCAACGCTATTATGTACATTTAAATTCAAAATCCTAATGCAATATATTATATCAGATAGAACACTGCAACACTGCTAAATTGAGAATGCTAACATTCAGGGCAATATATTATACAAGGTACAACACTTCAGTATTATTAAATTGATAATGCAACACTTTTATATCGTTCTTGCATTCTCAATTTTATATTATTGAATTATTGATTCGATGTTTTTGTATGAGTATTGCATTGTCTATTTAAATACAATGGATTGAGGTACATGATCCAATTTTGCACCGTAGATGATCTGATTCATTTCACTCTACTAATTTATAAAAAGAAAGGTGCAACGGGTGTATTTCAATCGTGCGTGTACAACACGTACAGTGAGACTCACTGTGCGTACGTAACACGTATGATTCAGATGAACCAGATTCACTAAAATCAGAATAATAGATCTTCTCAATTGTCATTAGGCAATAAATGATTTTTTTTGTACTCCTTTTAAGTGATTTTTTTGGTACTCCTTTTGTAAGCGGCAATAATGGATTTTAGAAACGGAATATTTTAAGACTTTTATTGTGCATTAATCGAGGTAGGTCCTCAAAGGAAACACAATTAAATTTTGTTTGGTTTTGTCTTCGACAAACTCTATCTCTTTCTGGTCAGTTTGGTTAGACAAAATTACAGTAGAAAGTAAAAATAAAATAAAAATTTATAAAACAATGTTAAAAAAACAAAAAAAATATATATATATAGATATATATATATATAGAACATTTTTTTAAGACTCCAACGTGTGAGTTGGTTTCTTGGGTTGGAAACAGTCAATGAATGGTAAACTTGCAGCGATATGAGGGGCCATATATGATATATTGATATATATAAACGTTATAGCTTACTGAAGCATACACATCCCACAAGTGTGTAAAGACATCTGACATAGTGACATGCACCGTCAGAACAAGGAAAGGGATGATGATAAATTGAGATGAAAAGGTCGGAGAGAGAATGGATATCTAGAACATTTAATAGAGCTCGGATCCTCTGTTTTATCGGGTGGAACCGGTAACACTCTTTCCTTCTCTCTCTTCTATCCCTCTTTCTTCGTCATCTTGTTTCCTTCTCTCTTCATCACCATCTGTCTCTCTCTCTTCTCCGACATCAATTTTTTTTCTTCTCTCTTCTTTCTCTTTTCACCATATCTTCTCTCTCTTCTTTTTATATATACACATGCATCTCTCTCCTGTCTCTCATGACAGCCATTATATATATATACACACGCATTGATACATATATATATATAACTCATCATATGACTCATTCATCTATAAATCTATATTTCACCACCCTTATACATAAAAAAAAAAATTTAAATATTAAAAGTTTTGTCACCATAGTTCATCTATACTTTACCATCTTTAAATTTATATTTCACCATTCTTAAATCTATATTTCACTACCTTTGTACCTAAAAGAACTTGAAATATTATAAGTTAAATTTTTGTTACCACAACTCATCTATACCTCATCACCTTTAAATCTATATTTCATCACTCTTACACCTAAACAACTCTTAGATTATTATAAATTAATGTACTGTCACCATAATTCATTTATACATCATCACCATTAAATCTTTGTTTCACCACTCTTAAATTTATATTTTCATCACTCTTATGCCTAAAAAAATCTTGAAATATTATAAGTTAATTTTTTATCTTCATAGTTCAACTATACCTCACCATTTTTAAATCTATATTTCACCACTCTTAAACCTAAACGAATCTTAAAATATTATAAGTTAATTTTTTTACCACCATAGTTTATCTAAACTTCACCATCTTTAAATCTATATTTCACTACCCTTATAATTAAAAAACTTTGAATTATTATAAGTTAATGTTCTGTCACCACAATTTATTTATATCTCACCACCTTTAAATCTATATTTCACCACCCTTAAATTTATATTTCACCACCCTTATACCTAAAAAAAACTTAAAATATTATAAATTAATTTTTTGTCACTACAGTTCATCTATACCTCACCATCTTTAAATCTATATTTCACCACCTTTAAAACTATATTTTACCACTCTTATAACTAAAAAACCTTGGATTATTATAAGTTAATGTTCTGTCATCACAATTCATTTATACCTCACCACCTTTAAATCTATATTTTACCACCCTTATTAAAAAAATTTCAAATATACCTCACCACCTTTAAATTTATATTTCATCACCCTTATACCTAAAAAAATCTTAGATTATTATAAGTTAATGTTCTGTCATCACAATTCATATATACCTCACCACATTTAAATTTTTATTTCACCACACTTAAATCTATATTTGACCGCCCTTATGCCTAAAAAAAACTTGAATAAGTTAAATTTTTGTCACCACAGTTCATCTATACCACACCACCTTTAAATCTATTTTTCACTACCCTTAATCGATATTTCATAACCCTTATACCTAAAAAAATCTTGGATTATTATAAGTTAATATTCTGTCACCACAATTCATTTATACCTCACCACTTTTAAATATATATTTTATCACCCTTATACCTAAAGAAAATTTCAAATATACCTCATCACCCTTAAATTTATATTTCACCACCCTTATAGCTAAAAAAACCCTTAGATTATTATAAGTTAATATTTAGTCATCACAATTCATCTATACCTCACCACCTTTAAATCATTATTTCACCACCCTTATACCTAAAAAAAACCTTGAAATATTATAAGTTAATTTTTTATCACCATAGTTCATCTATACCTCACCATCTTTAAATGTTTATTTCACCACCCTTATAGCTAAAAAAATCTTAAAATATTATAAGTTAATTTTTTGTCCCTATAGTTCATATATACCTCACCATCTTTAAATCTATATTTCACCACCATTATAACTAAAAAATCTTGGATTACTATAAGTTAATGTTCTGTCACCACAATTCATTTATATTTCACCACCTTTAAATCTATATTTCAACACCCTTAAATTTATATTTCACCACCATTATACCTAAAAAAATTGAAGTATTATAAGTTAATTTTTTGTCACCACAGTTCATCTATATCTCACCATATTTAAAAATATATTTCACCACCCTTATAACTAAAAAAACCTTGGATTATCATAAGTTAATGTTCTGTCAATACAATTCATTTATACCTTAATACCTTTAAATCTTGAATTATTATAAGTTAATTTTTTATCATCACAGTTCATCTATACCTCACCATCTTTAAAACTATATTTCACCACCCTTATACCTAAAAAAACTTTAAAACATTACAAGTTAATTTTTTCTCACTACAGTCTATCTATATCTTACCTTTAAATCTATATTTCACCACCCTTAAATATATATTTCACCACCTTTATAACTAAAAAACCTTGGATTATTATAAGTTAATATTCTATCACCACAATTCATTTATACCTCACCACCTTTAAATATGTATTTCACTATCCTTAAATCTATATTTCACCACCCTTATACCTAAAAAAACTTGAAATATTATAAGTTAATTTTTTGTCACCACAATTCATCTATACCTCACCATATTTAAATATATATTTCACTACCCTTACAACTATATTCCACCACCCTTATAACTAAAAAACCTTGGATTATTATACGTTAATGTTCTGTCACCACAATTCATGTATACCTCACTATCTTTAAATCTATATTTTACTACATTCAAATCTACATTTCACCACTCTTATACCGAAAAAACCTTGAACTATTATAAGTTGAATCTTGTCACCATATTTCATATATAACTCACCACGCTTGAATTTACATTTTACCACCTTTAAATCTACATTTCACTACTTTTATAAATAAAAAAACTTGAACTGTTATAAGTTAAATTTTTGTCACCACATTTCATATATATCTCGCCACCTTAATCTATATTTCACCACCCTTAAATCTATATTTTAGCACTCTTAAATTTATATTTCACCATTCTTATTACTAAAAAAACTTGCATTATTATAAGTTAATGTTCTGTCACCACAATTCATTTATATATCATCACCTTTACATCTACATTTCACTACATTCAAATCTATATTTCACTACCCTTATACCTAAAAAAAATTGAATTATTATAAGTTATTGTTCTATCACCACAATTCATTTATATATCATCACCTTTAAATCTATATTTCACTACCTTTTAATCTATATTTCACCACACTTAAAACTTGAAATATTATAAAATAAATTTGTCACCATATTTCATCTTTATCTCACCACTTTTAAATTCTACCTCCACCACCATTAAGTCCACATTTCACCACCCTTATTCACACACACACGTTTATATATATATTGATAATCAAACTTTGAATTAACCAAAATATGAACTAATTTTAACACATTTGTTACAAAATTTATTAGTACATTTATTTTAAAATTTTATTGCGTTAAAATGAGCATTTGTGTTTTATTATTACACATTCATTCAAGTTAAAACAAAAAAAATATTAAACAAATCAACAAGACAAAAAAAATCTAAAAAGGATATCCAAACTAAAATGATATAATATTAATGTTATATCACACCATGTTAACCTGAGAGAGAAAGAAAAAGACTGTCAACAAATTGAAGGTACAATGGTGGTGAAATGTGGTTTTAAGGGTGGTGAATGTAGATTCAAGGATGGTGAAATATAGATTAAATGTGTTGAAAAAAATATTAAGTTGGATGAATTCAAGATTTTGTCGGTATGAGGGTGGTGAAATGTGGATTCAAGAGTGGTGAAAATAGGTTTAAACTTTTTAAATCTTTTTTTTAACACATTTAATCTAGATTTCACCACCACTAAACCTATTTTCACCTATTTTAAATCCACATTTCACCACCCTTGTTCATAATATCAAACTTTTTCCAAGTTAATTTTTTTTTCAATAGTTAATCTATATTTTACCCTTCAACCAACATTAACTTATAAAATTTTAATTTTTTTCAATTTACTTTTTTGTCAACACAGTTAAACTTTGGTTTTACCACCCTTTAACCTACCTCCACCACCCTTAAATCTACATTCCACCACCTTTATGCCTACAAAATGTTGACTTATTCGAAATCAATTTTTTTGTCAACATGATTAATCTAGGTTTCACCATTCTTAAACTTAATTTCATCACCTTTAAATCCAGATCTCATTACCCTTATATGTACAAAATATTAAATTATTTTGAATTAATTTTTTTTGTAACATAGTTAATTTAGATTTCACCATCTTTAAACCTGACTCCACCATCCTTAAATTCACATTTCACCACCCTTATGCCAATAAAATCTTTTTAGGTTAATTTTTTTTTGCCAATACAATTAATTTAGGAATCATCACTCATAAACTTATCCTTACCATACTTAAATCCACATTCTACATTTTAATTTTAACACACAAATAAATGTGTTAAAAATGTATTAATAGTATGTTAATATTATATAATACTAATATTATAATATATATTAATATAATATTAGGAGGGAGTTCAAGAAAAGTAATATTATAATATAATATTTGAAAGGTAGTTCAGTGTAGAAAAGTTAATAATATATAATATAATATATGAAACTATTATAACATGAAGGGGAAAGAGTGACAGGAAGAGGAAAAAATGAGCCTGTTACCAAATTTGTTTTACTAAACAGTACGACACACTATTTGGGTAGGGAATGTACCTGGTAGGGCAGAGGATCCCAACTCCATTTAATATAGGTCTTTGATTTTCTTTTATTTAATTTAATAGAATAGTAAAGAACATATGATCCTGTTGTTATAACATTACATAAGAATGCCTTGTCAATATTTTTTTAAAAAAAAATAAAAAATCCCACTCATTTATTCCCTTTTCTTTCCTCCATTTTTTCTACTATTCTATTTAACAAAAAGGATTATAAATAAATATATAAAATTACAAACACACACATGTACACATGTCTATATAAAGGGCAAGCCTAGATCAAATGTATGCCAGTGCACGAGATTGCCACTGAGGATCAAATGTGTGTCACCTTATCTTCGCATACAAAATTGTGAAGAGACAAAGGGCAAATCCAATGCCCAAGGCTCCCGTTATTGTGGAGTCTGAAATGGTCAGATGTACATAACCTTACCTCTGCATGCAAAGAGATTGTTTCCTTGTTCAAAACAAGTGACCTCCATCACACATGTCTTACATTACCTGGACTCGGGTACGTGTGTTGGGTACATGTGTATCAAAGATTCTAACATTTCAAATTTTCAAACAGAGGACACTAGGACATTGCTAAATATATATATTATCTAATATTTTTATTTAATTTTATAGAGTAAAATAGTTTCTTTATGTTATATAGTGTTTAATATAAACACTTAACTTGTTTTGAACCAATAATATATATAATAAATAAATAGTGTATTGTCTTGTTATGTTCTATCACACTTTCATTCCTATCCGTGTCCCCTTGTACATTTTAATTTTCAGGGTCATTTCAACACTATTATGTACATTTACATTCAAAATCCAACATTCATGCAATATATTATATCAGGTACAACACTGTAACATCGTTAAATTGAGAATGCCAACATTCATGCAATATATTATATAAGGTACAACACTACAATATTATTAAATTGATAATGCAATACTTTTATATCGTTCTTACATTTTAGATTTTATGTTATTGAATTATTGATTCAATGTTGTTGTGTGAGTATTGCACTGTTTATTTAAATGCAGTGGATTGAGGTATAGGATCCAAATTTGCATTGGAGATGATCTAATTCATTTCACTCTCCCAATTTATGAAAGAAAAATCATAAAAAGTCTAAATCATGACTGTCTAAAATTTATTGGAGACATTCAAGTAAAATTTTCAGGAGAAGATTTACAATACACCCGGTGCACTGGGTGTATTCCAGTCGTGCGTGTATAACACGTGCAATGAGACTTATTGTGCATGTGCAATACGCATGGCCAGATTCACCCGAATTATAATAGTAGATTGATGTTATTTTAAAAGTGTAAAATAACTCGCAAGTGTACGAATCTATTAAAGTATAGATCGGCAAGAACGAGGTCGAACCTAAGGGAATGCTTTGAGAAGAAAAACTAATATAAATTCAAATTAATTTAAAACTAATCTAGTTTAAACAAAAGTTGGTTGATTTGAGAGAGATTAAACTAACATGCAAATAAAGTAACACGATTGAAATCAAATAAAGAAAATAACTAAGGTTTCAGATTACACCACTGTTAAATCCATGAAACTTCTAATATTCATTTATTAATCCCCAAATTTAGAGTAGCAATCAAGAAATAAATCTATTGCTTACTCAAGATTTAAAAATAAAGAACTGTGAAAAATATATTTAAAAGGTAGATATTTAAGCATCTTATTAATCCAATTTAATGAAAAACAAAAGATCAAAGATTATCACTTTTAAGAAATACAAACACAAGCTTAGATTAATTATAATATTTTCTAACTACTACATATACATTATATAAATGGTGAAAGAACTATAAAATAATTAATCACAAGAAGCGAAAATCATAAACATTTAAATCATACACATAGGAATTAATTAATAAACAAAATAACTTCACTTCATTAATGGAGGTTTCCTCCTCAACCCTAGTTAAGGAGTTTAGTTACACATGATAGAAAAAGATAACAAATAAATAAAAGACATAATAAAATAAATAAATAAAACATGGATTATCTCTGTCTTCTCTGCCCTGGCCTTCACTTATTTTTCTTCTCAACCCTACTCATCTCTTTCTCTTATATAGAGGTCCTCTAGGGTGTTCTCTAAGTAAAATAAAATAGAAAAGTGTTTAGGAGAAAATCTGCCAGAATATTTTATATGAATTAAAATTCAATTTTGACCTTGAATTAGTGCGATTCATGAAATTTTTGTGAAATACGAATATCTCCATAATCGAATTTCGTTTAACCTATTGAGAAATAAAATTGAATTGATGCTCAAAAATATGAATTTTGGGCCATTTTCCAATATGGGATTAAAACTAGATTACGCGCAGAATTGGACTTCATCCCGGAATCTCCTTAAGCAGTTGTAATTCTCTTGGGTTATTTTAAGTTAAAATATGGAGTTAAATTGATCCATTTGATTTAGGCTTCATATAACCCTCTTGAATGTCTTATTTAAAAGCCCAAAAATTATGATTTTAACTGAAATAATCATTAATGCCCCCCGAAAATACAGAAAACAAAAAAATAGAATCAAATCACAAATAAACAAAAAAATAGAATCAAATCACAAATAAACTATTACTAAGAGAATAAAATATACAAATTAAGAGGCTAGAATGCGTAACATTCAACGCCGATCATAGATCTTCTCAATTTTCATATGGGTAAGAAATGATTTTTTTTGTTCTCTTTTTGTAAGTGGCAATAATGGATTTTAGGAACTGAATTTTTTAAGATTTCTATTGTGCATTAATCGAGGTAGGTCCTCAATGGGGAGCATAATTAAGTTTTATTTGATTTTGTCATCGAAAAACTCTATCTCTTTAGGGCCCGTTTGGTTGGACGGAATTATGGTAGAAAGTGAAAGTTAAAGTAAAAGAAAATAGAAAACAATGTTACCAAAATATATATATAGAACATTTTTTTCCTTACATAGAAAACATTTTCAGATTTTGCTTATTTGAGTGTTTTCTAAAAATATACTAGTAGTTAAAAAGATCGAATTTCTAGATTTTTGTTCTATGAAAATTATTTTATGTTGTAATCTAGCCATTAGCCCAAGTGATATGAGAAGAGAATGGTTCAAGTTGACAATGTGGTGTGTTTGATTGTTTGTATGTGTTTTTTGGGTACGAATGTATGTGTTGCTCACCTATATATACTAGTTTAAATGCACGTGGGAGCCTCTAATTAAATCAAAAATATACCATTGACAGAATATGTAATCAAACATCAAACACATAATAATAGTGCCCATACTATTAATTGTGTATCATTCGACAATCAATTCCAAAATAACTCCGTAATCAAATTTGTCACTTCTAAAACAAATATTCTTTGAGTCACATCTTACTTACTATTGCAAAAAATCAAAGATAAATAATAAGAGAGTAAAAATTACTATTATAGCAATGCTTAAACTATCTGTTGATCTCCTTTCGAAAATTCGTAACACTTTACCCTTTTTGTATCCCTCAGTAATTTTTCAAATGATTCATCCTCAAGTAAAGCTTCTTTGACAACTACGGGAACAAAATGATTCATAATCAATTTATTTTTAGTATTATTTATCTTCACCATAAAAAAGAATGATTTTCCTTTACAGCTTGTCACTTTGCTATAGAATTCATCCATCTCATCATGCTACAAAAAGAAGAAATTTACTTTAAAAATATTGATAGATTTAAATGAGTTATTTTTTATTTGTAACTTTTGTGAGAGAGGAAAAACTTTTATCTCAACTTTTAACTGTAATAACTCGTCCACCGAACAATTTATTAATGATTGACAATCATCGAATATTGTTATATATGCTACTTCTTTTACATCTGTCACTCAAAATTGTATCATAAATCTGAATAAATGAGTACATAAATGATAGAGAATCATATATTTCTAATATTGTAAGACCATTTAAAAAATTAAGAATGTTTAAAAAATATAATAATACATTTAAAAGCATTTTGCGTCACTTGTATTGCAATTAAGAATTTATTTTGATTTAAATAATTTATTGTAATTAGATTTATCTTGTCCAGATCCCGTTGTAATGACATCACCGAATATATGTTATTCACATGTAACATCTTTCATAACGTATGCTTGATGACACGTCTTGATATTACCATCCATCAGATCTCGCCGTATGGGAATAATAAAGGATATTGTAGTGGATCATAACATTCAAAATATTATTTCACTCTATGCCTTTTGTCGGAATGCGCAATGACAATTATGTCACATTTTAAGCGCATGTTAGAGTTTGTTCATTATATCCAAATAAAAGCAACTTGGTCTGTTGAAGATGAATTATAAACCTTTTGATCAAGTCGAACATTATTTTTAATCATTATTTCATAACTCTCTAAAATAGGTATGTCCTTGAGCCGTCGAAAGAACTAAACATACGAATTTGATGACAATATTTATATCAACTTCACAACAATAGGTTCACTTAAGTTTGCATCATTAGAATTTGTATTCCGTTTTGTAATACATTGTCAGTGTCATAAAAGTATAATTGGAGGAAACATGGACCACTATCTTCAATTCACAATGAGGGTAATTCATGGTATTTTTGACCTTGTGCTCAAATACTATCATATGCACGTATGTATCGACAAAATTCCATTGCCAAGACAATCTGAGATGTGAACAACTCGTACAACTCATCAAAGACAAGTGTAAATGCTAAGATCACATCACAATTTGATTCGGAGACTCGTATTCAAATTTCTTTGCAAAACAATGACAACAATATGAAACCTTCTTTAACTCGTGAGATAATGTATGAGTTGCTTGTCCCACATCTCCTTTTCTTCTTTTCCTTCAATTCGTTACATCTTTAATTTTGTTTTGTCTTTCTTCGGGAATTAAATTTGCATACCATTTTTATGGTATGAATTCATTTTCTCTTGCCTATGGGTGGATGTCATTGAAATGTAATCAACTGTTTTCAAACACGTGTATGTAATCATAATACTTAAATAACTACACACACATATATAAAAACGGCATACCATCAAATTGCACTATAAATATTGAAAGTTCACATATACAAAAAGTTGTATCATAAAAAAATCTAAGAAGCATGAACACGGACACGGGTACGACACGACATGAACACGACGACACGGCAAATTTTAAAAAAATAGGACACGACACGGCGGGGATACGGCTATAAATTAATATATTAATATATATTCAACAATTTAACCAATATCCACAATACCATAAATCTAACAATAAAAAAATAATAAATCACACAAATACTTCAATTTATTATCGAGTAATTAATGTATTTTCAAAAAGAATGTTCATTATATTCAAACCCACTACTATAATCTTGCATATTACTCATTTTTCTAATAACAAACAAATAAATTTAAATACAAAATACCAAATAAACCAACATGACTTTATGTTAAATAAAGTTATATTGGTTTTTTTATTTTTTTGTTTCTAAATTTATTATTTAAGAATTTTATCTAACTATTTTTTTTTTAAATTTTTTTATTTTAGAAAATAATATATTTATATAGAAAATGGCATAATAGTCATATTAAATGGTATATATGTCATTAAAGTTATATCAAGGGGTCAAGATGGCAACTTTTAGAAGATGAGAGGCTGAAATACTAAAAAAAATAGTTCAAATGGGTCTTTTTGTAACTTTGGAAAAGTTCAGGGGTTTTTTTGCACTTTTAAAAATTACAAAATGTACCCCGCCGTGTCCCCCGCGTGTCCTTGCCATGTCCCCCGCGTGTCCTTGCCATGTCCCCCGCGTGTCCATGCCGTCTCCCCGCCGTGTCTTAAAAAAAAAAAAATCAAGACACTTCTAAGGAGTGTCTGACACGTATTCGAGGAGTGTCCGAGAAGTGTCCAAGTGTCCGACACGGACACGGCACCCCTATACGAAGTGTCCATGCTTTCTAGAAAAAAACACTATAGATACTGAAAGTTCATTTGCTAAATAATAAAGTATTCATAACATACAATTATATATAAAATAAATAAAAAAATAAAATTCTAACCCAAAAACTCCTTATTAATAATGTCAAAACAATATCTTCAACACCAATAACAACCTATCCAAGACAGAGAGGACAAAATAAAAATAAAATTATGAACTATTATAAAACAATTGTCATATAATAACTCAAACATAGACGGTAAAATGGAAATGATATTATCCTTGAAGCCTAGAGATATTTTTACTATTTATTGAACTATCTAAAGGTTTTTTTTAGGCATTTGATTGATAAGAATTAAAAGAAAACATTGCTGAAAATTTTGAACAGTATCAAACAAAATAGTTTACAAAAAAATACAGCAACAAAACGAAAGATTTTTTCTCCTTTTTGGTGAGTGTGGTCAAAAGATTTTTTTCATTTAAATAACATTAATTTCACTCACAAAAACAAAGTCATATTGTATTCGCAGTTATCATTGAGATATATACTTGCATTCATTAATTCATGATTATAAAACTCCAATAGAAATTTTTTTAAAATAATAAAATTCGAGGGGAATTGAGAAATTATCACCAGAGGACAGTTTTGAGTCTGTGGCTAAGACGAAACCAAATCAAAACTAGACCTACAATTACTGGCATTAAGAAACATAAAATTCAAGCTTCAAACAATAAAAAGAAAATATCAGTTAACTGTTAGAATGATGGCTTATCACTCTTTATTGAAAAGTTAGAAAAATGACAATTTATTCTAAAAAATAATAGTGACAATGAGAATTTTTAGAAAAAAAATTATTTATTTTATAAAACCTTACAATTGAAAGATTTTGTGGATTTAACATAAGCAAACAAATAGTGAAAGTGTAAGAACACCAATATTCAATCTAGCACAATACTGATGATGACTTATTAATAGGTACATATGTATGTATAAATGTCTGTCTATATAGGCTTAATTTTTTTTTCCTAATATTAAAATAACCGGCCAATGCGCAAAACAAACATTCACTGTTAATTTTATGATATTTGTTTTATTCAATTTTCTTAAGCTCCTTACTCTCGTTAATTTATTTTTTGTTCCTCGTTTACAACTATATATTAGGCTTATCATGAAGTCCATCATAAATTAATTTAGTGAATTATCAAATGGGTAACAAATTAATAAAAACGAACGAATATGATCAAAAACTTTAAAATCAAAATTAATTACATGTGATATGATACGGTGCCGATCTTGATTCTCACCTGAAATTTAAGTTTCACCAGAGTTGTAATGGCTATAAGTCAAGAGCAGAAAAAACAAAGAGAAAAAAATTATTTAGAAAAAAAAAAATCCCAAGAGAGAAATATGAAAGGAAAAAAATTGATTTTAGCGTGAAATTTAAATTCATTCTCAAATTAGATCGATTACTTGATAAGGAAAAAAATTTGATTACATGATTTGGCATGAAATTGAAGTTCATTATCAAATTAGATCAATTACCTGATAAAGGAAAAAAAATGATTACATAAAAGAGAAAAAATTAATTTTTGCATAAAATTGAACTTCATTCTCAAATTAGGTGGATTACTTGATAAGGAAGAAAATATTTTTGGCATGAAATTTAAGTTCATTATCAAATTAGGTCAATTACTTGATTCCTTCCTAATGGCAAAAAGATGCAAGTGTTAGCAAAACAACGTGCTAAAAATTTGATTCTAGCTTAAAATTTAATTGATCGAAAGAGTCGGGAGTGCAAATTGTTAGAGGAGTCGAGAGTCCAAAGAGGAGAAGTTATGAGTTAGATTGAGATAGGAGTCTATTAGTAGTAGAATTATTATAAAAGTGAATGATTTGAAACAACTTGTACTTTTAATAATAGTATATATATATATATATATAACCGTTTTATGTTGTGTGTGATTGTATGTATGTGTTTTGGGCAAATTACATTTTAACCCCTTAAGGTTTGTCCATACGTCAACCTGACCCCCACGTTTACAAATCTTCATTTTTACTCCCTGTCAGAGTTTTTGGTTGACTTTGGTCAACAAAATGCTGAAATGACTAAACTACTCTACTTATACACTATACTTGTCCAAGTTATATTTACTCTACCTCCCAAACACCCCTCTATATTTGACCCCCTAAATTAAAGAGTAATTAGTGTACAAAAATAACTTAACACAAAATAATTACAAACAGCACCACCACCACAACCTGCGGCAGCAACAACCACCCAAATACCACCACCACCACAACCTGCAGAATTAGCAACCACCATTCTCACCACACAACCAAAATTACAGTTCATCATCTTCTTCACAAAAATCTCAAACTATCAACTTATACCACCCCCAATCATACAAACTATGAATATATATTTATTTGGAAATTAAAACTAAAAACACAAAAATTACACCACACACACACACACATATATATATGGAGCAACCTGGTGGAGAGGTTAAGATCCATGGTGCAATACACAAAAATATAGTCCCATAGAAGAAGTTAATAACATTGTCCCCGTATTTGAAGCGACCGAAATTTGTGTTCCAACTCAATCGTTTCATTTCTTCTTATTCCTCTGGATTTAGGTCTTGCCTCATCGAAGGGTTGCATCACCAGTACCTGTTATTCCTGAAGAGCCGCCGATGATGGAGAAGCCACCCATCTCTAAGACCTCTCATTTTGGGTTTGCAATTTCAAAACCAGTTAAGATCTCTCATTTCCATTAAATCTCAAATCATCACCACTACAAAACCAAAAAAAAAAACATCAAACAATCACCTATCATTTTGGAGAATCAAATTAGGGTTTTGAAATTGCAAACTCAAATTAGGGCTCCAATAGGTGACTTTGTCAGTGGTGGCTATGGGGATTTTACTGTAAGTGTTGGGAATGATGGTGGTGGCAGCGGCACCACTGGTGGTTGTGGATTGTTTGGTCTCTGTCAGAGTATTCATCTGAAAAATCTAACACCACCACCTCTTACAAATAATATATATATATATATATTTTCAGGGAATAATATTAATTAGATGTCTTTGGACTTTAATAAAATGGTAATTAAATATATAAGAGTAATTTGATTCAGAATGAAAATTAATGGGCATGAGGGGTCAAATTGATAAACTCTATTAGAGGAAAAATTGGCACAAATAGGCGTAGAAGTGTAGAAGGGCATTCTGGATATTTTTTTGCCACTGTTTGCATGATGTAAGCAATTTGACCGTTGACAATGATATGAGGGACTAAAGTGATGTATAATTTCAAACCTCAAGGATAAAAATAAAGATACACGAACATGAGAGGGTCAGGTTGACGTATGGACAAACCTCAGAGGGTCAAAATGTAATTTGCCCTTTGTGTTTTTTTGGGTAAGGATTTTATGTATGTGTTGCAACCTCACTTTCTTTTAGAATAATAAAAATTAAACTAATTGACATACAAAAACTACACCATTAAATAATAGTGGGATGTCATAAAAATGATCTTGTAATCTTATACAAACCGAATCAAGAAAACTAGAAAAGTGTTAGAAAGTCAGTTTATATGCACATGAGATAGCGGACGTGGACTATGTCTATCATACATCCGGTGTATTACACTGGATGAATTTAGACTATACGTGCATAACACGCGTGATAAATTTTATTGTGCATGTATAACACGCGTTATTTAAATTCACCCTTTACATTTACACCGGAGGTATTATAAATCTTCTCGGAGACGTGAGTCTACTCTGTAGTGCTTAAATAAATGTGACTACAGTTCGCTAACCTATATAACTATTCTAACAATTATATGCACATGTGTTTCTAAATAATAATGAGCATATTCAACCACAATGAAACATTGCTTTCATTTTGTTTTTATATTTATTAGCATTTGGTCCATTCAAAGTAACAGTAATTTATAATTTTCCCAAAATTTAAATATACTTTCTTAAAAATGTAAATGACAGACCTAAGCAAAAAAAAAAAAAAATTGTCTTCCTTCTTGTGTGAAAATAATTTCTCACTTTACATCTACTAATTCTCAAATCCTAATTTTCATTATAGGCATTTTTTGTTAGAAAAGTAATATACTTCCATCTTATATAAAAAACACTTTCTTGGTGTATGTATACAATATTGCATTGAGTTACTCCTTTATATATATAATCAACACTTTACACATATTTTTCTAAAGTCTTATTTTCTATGATTTTCATAATTAGGATAAATTACTCTAACTTTCCTTGACGCTTTGCCTAATTATTTTTATATTAAAGTTTTTAAAATATGGTGGTCAATCTCCCTTGAGATTTGGTTGATTTTACTCCGGATATTCTTGTCGTTAATTGATAGTCAGCTCTATTAAAGTCAATTAGTATAAAAAAATTAAATTGTCAAAACAATCCGTGGCGGACGTAGTGCTGGTGTAACATTGATGAAAAAAATACATATATAAAACATGTTAATTTCAGTCAAATGATTAGAAATTTAGATTATTTTTGCATAAAAACATTATAGCTTGAGAGTACTTTTGTAATTGTTTATTAATTATGATTTTGTTTAACGAGTTGTTAGTTTGACAGAGGTGCCAGAGTAATTTTATAAAAATTTTAATTTAAGGGTAACTAAGCCAAACTTTACGAGAGGTCAAAGTAATTTACCTTAATAGTTATAAGTATGTCAAAAGTGCAATAAACTCTCATTTAGTTTCAAAATGGTGCACAATACCCCCCTCTCATTTTTTTGGGTGCATTAAACACCTTCTCACTTATAATTTGGTGCAGTTTGTCCCTATTTGGCACTATTTGGGTTAAGAATTGATGTAAAATGACAGAAATACCCTTATAGATAAAAAAATAGAAATTAAAATTAAAAAGAAAAAAAGTGATTATTTTACCAAAAAACTATTGAAAAAAGAAAATAACAACAACTTTAATTTGCCGAAATACAGAAACAAATTATCAAAAAAATACAAATTTAATTTACAGAAAAAAAATTGGTGAATTAAAGTTTTTTTTTTAGGTAAATTTTTTCGACAAATTAAAGTTATATTTTATTTTTATTTTTTGGTTTTTTTTTTTGTATTTTTTTATATATTAATCACTTTTTTTTCTTTTTCTTTTTAATTTTTATTTCTATTTTTTTTATCTGTGAGGGTATTTCTGTCATTTTACATCAATTCTTAATCCAAATAGGGGCAAACTGCACCAAATTATAATTTGGAGGGTGTTTCATGCACCCAAAGAAAGGAGAGGGGGATATTGTGCACCATTTTAAAATTAGAGGGGGATTTATTGCACTTTGGCCTATAAGTATAAAGGCAAGATAATTTATAGGTGCCGATAATAACTTGGTCTTGTTTTCAACCTGTAATTGCAGTCGGGTCAAGTATGGCCTCTTTCAAACCTGTACTGGCCCATTCCAACCCCGTCATAATCTATGACGAGTGGTAGTTTTTCCGCTGAAGCCCAGTTGAACTTCTCTCAAGCCCAAATCAGACTGGACGGACGACCCAACCTTTGGTGTGCTATAACAGTTGTCTCTTTGTATGCTAAATATAATGATTCATTTACATGCTAATAATTAAAAATTAAAATTGATAAAAAATAATATAAAAATGTATATATATAAAAAATTACTTACACTTTTAATAGTAGTATAGATAGATATAGATTTAATTGTATTTTATGTATTGTACTATCTAAATTGTGATTGTGACTTGGGACTTTTGCTGGTGGTTATGTTGGTTAATGTGTAAGCACAAATTCAACTTATTTGCTAAATAAATGAGTTCAAATTTACTTTAACTAAGAGTCGGACTGTTCATTGACCGTTCACTTCATTTGTAGGCCTACTTTTAACCAAAGGATGAGTAAGGCACACAGGTCATTGTGAAAACAAACATGTTTATTACCAAGTTTCAAGTTCAAATTCTCGCTAGGAAGATAGTAGTTTATGAATCGGTATGTATCTGCCAAAAAGAAATGGCTTGTATTTTACTAATGGTATCTTAATAAGGCAAATGTTTATGATATTAACATTTCACATTCTACAAAGATCTATCAATGGATCGGATTCATATTAGATTTTGATCAAAATTCGATCTCATAATTTGAATATAAATTAAATATTTAATTCGATATCCGTTAATAAGTTGAATTCAATAATTCGCTAAATAAATTATGCTCAATCTGATCCGTTAATAATATGATTTGACCAAATATAATATATAATATATAATAATATGCTATACATGTATTATATATGATTCAATTGGTATGCATTTGATGAAAAAAATAATCAAAAATGTGTACATAGTGTTTTATGATGTACAATATTGAAACTCTTAATTATATCACTTTTTCTTCCTCTTATTGATTTTTTTTTCTCTTTATTGTTTTTTCTTAAAACTAAGAATCAAATATCTAATTTCTTCTCTATTTTTGTTCATATTTTTTGGCCCTTCTTTCTCTTTCTCTCACTTTTTAAATTTTTTTTTAAATTAACAAAAAATAATCCCTTAACGGATCGGGTTATCGGATTGGATATCTGATAAATTAGAGAATCATATATGATTCAATAATAGATAATCTACCAGATATCGAATGAGATTGGATTGAATATATTTGTTATTGGATTCAGATCGAATCAGATCAAGTTGGATTTGGTTCGAATCTAATCCGTTGATAGGTTTGAGTTTTACACTTTGCAATCTACTTACTTTTTATTTTTTAAGAAAACAAAATGACATATTTAGTTACAAAAAGAAAGAAAGAAAGTTATACACTCTAGTTTCCTAGGAGTAGTTTTGTAGTGAAAAAAATTGGGATGTGAATAATTCTGTTCTATCACCAATGATAAGTTTTTTAGGATAAACAAAATTTTGATCATATGAAGGTTGGGTTGGGTATAAAATTAATAAGGGTAAATTACACTGAACTCTCTTGAGGTTCAGTTAATATACACTATCTCCACTTTTGTTTGTCATATTATACTAACCTCTCTTTATTTTTGAATACGAGATAACACAAATCTCTCTTCCGTTAATGATGAATACAGTCAATGACGAAAAATTATGATGTTAGCAATTTGTATATTTTAAATTTCAGTTCTACCTTTGAAAAACATGTAAAGATGTAATTATTTCTATTAAATCATATGAAATACTTAGATACATTTTTTAACTGAATAAAGTTGACAAAATTATCCTCTTCCTCTTCTTATCATTTTAAAAAGCCAAAAATTTATCTTCAGGGAAGGTTGTCAACAATAATTTTTGGTGGCAAGAGAGAGAAGTGATCAAATATATTTTTCTCTCTTATTTTTTCTTTTCATCATCACCCTTTCCCTACTTTCTCTTTTCACTTAATTTAATCAAGAGTTAGGATCTTGAAACTAGAGAGTTTAATCGTGTGGCTTGGCTTCAATGGAACATATATGTGATTTTAGAATTGGGTTTAAAAAATTAGGGTTAAATTATTTAAATTGGAGATTATGAGTTCAGTTTATATAATAAAATTTTCTTTTTTTTTTTATTCTTTTTTTTCGTTTTTAAAAGTCACAGTACAAAATTTCGTTGTTTTGATTACATACATAAATATATATTGATGGAGTGTTTGACTCCTAATATAAAACATATGACGCGGAAAGTTAGTGGTAAGGTGACGTGGATAAAAAGAATGCTTTGACCAAGGCTGGTTGTCTCCAAGTGGGAAAAGGAAGCTGGAGAGACAGAATTTTACTAGGGCACAACTTCGCTTGGTCACTATAAATACAGAACGGTCCATATACCAAGGTACGCAATTAATACCCTCTGAGTTCCGTTACAGCTTTTAAAGCCCTTCCAATTTCTGACTTGATCGTCGGAGCGTAGTCGGCCGGCACTGCGCCGGTGCCCTTTCGATTACTCTTCTCTTGTCATTTTTTACAGGTTGGTGTTTGACCAGTTCGGGGTAGATTTTTGCTTCATCAGTTGACGCCGTCTGTGGGAAACAATCACAAACTTGATTATTCTACACGAATCATATACGAAGCATGATGCACCTACAATCTGGGTTAGAGACTATGGCCGTACAGAACCCTCTTGTGCAGGGCCCTCCTGCCGGCCATAATCCTCAAGCGCAGGACCTTCCTGCTGGTCACAATCCTCTAGCCACCCATGGTCTTCCTAGCGGACAGGGCCCGCTTGTCGCCCCTGATCTTCCTGCCTATAATGTGCCAGCTGCAGGACAGGGAAGCATGCAATCTCCTGGACAGATGGACTTCCCTAGGGCACGCCCCGAAATTCCAAACAACCAGGGACCGATCATAGCGTTGGAATACCAGGTCTAGAACTTGAATCAAAGTCTGGCCTAGATACTCTAACAAAATACAACAATTCTACAGCGCCTCCCTCATTTGGCGTCAGTACCATCGCCGGGTCACCTTAGGCCTATTGATCGAGAAGGGGATGGTGTTGGGCTGGACAATGGAGTCCTAACGGACGACGCAGCTCAGAGTCAAGTAAGAGGTGGGACGAACCCCAGTCACCTAGTCCCACTTGAAAAGAACCAACCCCATGGAGACTCAGAGCACATAGGAGAGACTACCTATTATGACATGGAGATGCAGGACCTCAAAGCCAGGGTAGAAAGCATGGCCCACGCCATAAAAGGGAAGGCCCTACTACAGTAGAGGAGCTGGTCTAACAAACCAACCTCCCTTTCTCCGTGGGGATAATGAACTGTCCTTTGCCCAACAAGTTCAAGATGCCCACCTTTGAAAGCTTTGATGGGACCAAGGACTCGCTAGATCATCTGAAAACCTACAAGGCTCTGATGCACCTCCAAGGAATACCGGATGAAATCCTATGTAGAGCATTTTTTACTACATTAAAGGGTTCTGCCCGGTCATGGTTTAATAACCTGAAGCCGACATCTATACATTCATTTAAAGAACTGAGCCAATCGTTCGTAGGAAATTTTATTGCTGCCCGAAGGCACAGAAAGCCCGCCACCTATCTCCTGAACGTAAGACAGATTAAGGGAAAGTTATTGTGAAACTACATTAACCGGTTTAACAGGGAGATGTTGCAGGTCGATGCTCTGGACAACAAGGTGGCAGTTACCACATTCATAGGGGGGCTACTGCCTTCAAAGTTCTTGTACTCAATTTTCAAGCATCCTCTAAAAAGTATGTCCGAGTTACTCGTAAAGGCCCAAAAGTACATGAACGCAGATGAGGCCCTTGATGCGAGAAAGACAAACAAGAAAATGGGGGACATTCCAGTGAGAAAGATAAAAACCCCAAGTATGGTAGAATGTCACGGGAGTAGACCTATAAAGTGTCGCATTGTGATAAGGGATTCAACACCTTTACCCCCTTAAACACGTCAATGAGCCAAATCCTCCTCTACATCCAAGATGACCCAGCTGTTGCATGACCCCCAAAACTAAGAACCAACCCATTCAAGAGGTCCCACGACAAGTATTGTAGGTTCCATCGCGACCATGGTCACGATACAGATGAGTGCATAGACTTGAAAATGCAGATTGAAAGCCTGATTCGTAGGGGCCAACTACAAAGATGCGTGGCTGGAGATAAGAAGAGAACGCAGAACTGCCCATGGGATGGGGATGGTAAAGATGACAACACTCAAAAAAATCATCTACTGAGGGAAATCAGAGTTATCTCCGATGGACTTGGAAGAGACAAGGGACATATTGACTAGAGATATTAAGAGGGAGGCAGTTGCCTCATCCTTGGAATGCTGAGCATTTGTGGAAGTACCACCAGTAAGATTTTATTTTTAAAAGTTGCATTTACTTTAATTATTCTAACTGAAACTCAATTTAATATGGAGCCTTAGGGTGATAGCTCCGAGGTTTTTGCTCAAATAATTATCTGTTTGTTACTAAACTATCAATATCAATCCCTTTTGTTTCAAAATGTGTTGTCATAGCTAAAACAAAAAGTAAATACACAACCCTACGGGATACACCTCAAGGAGGGCCTTTAATGAAAAAGGCGAGATGAATGAATTCCGAGAACATTATTCAGATAACCCTATGTGGGCACAACAGTACGGGGATACACCTCCAAGGAGGGCCTTTGAAGAAAAAGGCGGGATGGATTAATCTCGAGAAAAATACTACCCTACGGGGGCAAAATCCTGGAACACACCTCCACGGAGGGCCTTTGAAGAAAAAGGCGGGATGGATTAATCCCGAGAAAAAATACTACCATACGGGAGCAAAACCCTACAGGGACACACCTCCATAGAGGGCCCTTTTACAATAAAGGCAGGACGAGTTAAAATTTCGAGAATGTATATGGGCATCCCTACATGAACCCTTGTGCTGCAAGAATTACCTCCATAAAATAAACCATTTTCAATAAAAAAGAAGAAATATACAGTCCCAAGTCCTTTTCCAACGGCTAGTAATGGTCACAAGTACTCAAGCCAGGCGCAGGGTGAGGCAGCAACGGACATAAGGACACAAAGCCAGACGCAAAGGAAAGAGAGCTGGGCGCAAGGCTAGGTGCTGCCGAGCAAGCCAGGTGCTGCCCAGCAGGCCAGGCACTGCCCAGGAGGCCAGGCGCTGCCCCAAGAGGCCAGGCGTTGCCCAGCGGGCCAGGTGCTACCCAAGAGGCCATGCGCTGCCCAGGAGGCCATGCGTTGCCCAGCAAGTCAGGCACTGCCCAAGAGGCCAAGCGCTGCCCAAAATAATAATAATAATAATAAAAAATAAATAAAATAAAAATATTTTTACGCGTGTGTTCTTGATGACCGACAAATGACCGTCATGAACAGGGGGCATCTAATGGAGTGTTTGACTCCTAATGTAAAACATATGACGTGGAAAGTTAGTGGTAAGGTGACGTGAATAAGAAAGATGTTTTGACCAAGGCTGGTTGTCTCCAAGTGGGAAAAAGGAAGCTGGAGAGACAAAATTTTACTAGGGCACAACTTCGCTTGGTCACTATAAATACAGAACGATCCATATACCAAGGTACGCAATTAATACCATCTGAGTTCCGTTACAACTTTTAAAGCCCTTCTGATTTTTGACTTGATCGTCGGAGCGTAGTCGGCTGGCACCGCACCAGTGCCTTTTCAATATATAAACACACTAGTATATAAAATTACAGAGCCAAGTAGTCAATCCATGTATAAAATCTATAAGCCAGCCAACCCATATATTCTTTTCAATTTACGGCAATGTTTCTAAAAAAATATTATTGTTCTTTAATTACATACATAAATATAAACTCATTTCAATTCATGAATTTGTTTGTTAAATTTATGAATAGCAGACTCTTCACTTATTTATTTAAACTACAATTGGGTTTGAGTTGTCAAAAATATTTTATTTTTCATCAATTTTAGATTTTATTTTCTAAATGAATTGTTGAGCTCATCGGTATCGTTAATGACAGTGGAGCAAATGAAGAAGGGTGAGTAGACATTGAAATACAATTGAATAATTTTGTCTTTTCGTTTTGTTTTGTTTATGAACTAAAATAATATTAAAAAAATAAGAACAAAAAGTAATTTTGTCATTTCCATTAACGACATCTATCTAATAACTCTTATAAAAAAGATCAATGTAATTTGACCAACTAAAAAAAAATCAGTATATATTGTTAAATCTTATAAAAGATGAGTTTAATTTAGAGGCCTTAAAAGACGTTGTCATACTCACATGAACCCGTAACCTGCTGGAACAGTGCTTGTGATTGGATTTGGTTGATTTCCTTTATTAATGGGTTGTAGTAGAAGGATAATTAGGGCATTAAATTTAAATAATCACTATTATTTTTTTTAATTTGATTACTATTGATTTTTTTTTTTCTTGAATTTAAAGTCAATCTAAAGCAAAATATATATATTTTTAATTTTGGTCGCCTAAAATCTTATTTTCGCATTAATTTGAAAAAAAGTAACGAATCCTTTCCCACATAAGAGAGCATTTGTAAAACAGCAGTTGATCTAGCCCCAAACGTTTCTGGTGGGTGTCGGCCATCCCCGCAATTTCTCACTTTCCTCGCAAGTCGCAGCACAAAGGTCGTCCCCAGACGCCTCTCTCTCTCTCTAGTTTCCTCACTCTCTCTCTCTCTAGATTTCTCGTTTTCTCTCTCCCCTCTGAAACCCTACACCTTCAATCTTATTCATCTACAATTCCAATCTCTACTTCTCACAACAATGATCTAAGCACATCCCCCTCTCTCTATATATCAGTTCTGTTCACTTCTTGCATTCTCACAGATCCGATCCCGATTCTCCCGATCATCTCCGATCGGATCGGACCGTCCGACAATGGCGGCATCGCGACGCCTCCGAGACCTGCAATCGCAACCGGGCAACAAGATCTGCGTCGATTGCGCCCAGAAGAACCCCCAATGGGCGTCGGTATCTTATGGCGTCTTCATGTGCTTAGAGTGCTCCGGCAAGCACCGAGGCCTCGGTGTCCACATCAGCTTCGTTCGATCCGTCACCATGGACTCCTGGTCCGAGATCCAGCTCAAGAAGATGGAATCCGGTGGCAATGAACAGCTCAACGCCTTTCTCGCGCAGTACGGGATTGCCAAAGAAACCGATATCGTCACCAAGTACAATACCAATGCTGCGTCCGTCTACCGGGACCGAATCCAAGCCCTAGCCGAGGGTCGGCCGTGGCGGGACCCACCGGTGGTGAAGGAAACCCTAGGGGTTAGCAAGAAAAAGCCGCCGTTGAGCGGTGGTGGTGGCAGTGGCAGGAATGGTAATTCAGGGGGAAATGGAGGGTGGGATAATTGGGATAGTTTTGAAGACGGTGGGTTCAGATCATCGTCCTCGGACATGAGGCGGAACCACTCGACGGGTAATTTTAGGAGCGGCTCAGGCGGCGGAGGTGGCCCGGCAAGGTCAAGGTCGACAGAGGATATTTATACGCGGTCGCAATTGGAGGCTTCGGCGGCAAATAAGGAGGACTTTTTTGCGAAGAAGATTGCGGAGAACGAATCGAAGCCAGAGGGATTACCCCCATCACAGGGGGGAAAGTATGTTGGATTCGGATCAACTCCAGCCCCCATGCCGCGGAATAATTCGCAAGGGGATGTTCTTTCAGCTGTTACTCAGGTAAATTGTGTATATGTACATATACAAATATATGTGGTTTAGTTGTCATGAATTTGAATTATTTATCTTTTTATTGCTTGCATTGTCCACTTGTTATATATACAGGGATTTGGTAGGTTATCTATGGTTGCTGCATCTGCGGCGCAGTCGGCTGCTACTGTTGTTCAAGCAGGCACAAAGGAGCTTACTTCCAAGGTATTTGGTTTTTTATTTTGTTAACTTCTGTGCTCATATGTAGAACTAGGTTTTTTTCCCTAAATCAACTCTTGTTGTTAGATTGTTTTGTATCAATTATCAAGGTTTGGATTTTAGTCCCAGTTTTAACTCTGACATTGATAACATGATGATCATGTAATGTAGATAAAAACTTATTAAGAAAAAGGTGAACTCTATGGTTTCCTGAATAACAAGGAGAGCTGGAAAGGGTAAAACAACTTGGCGATTTAACTATACGTATTATAACTGGTTTTTCACCTACTTGTTAGAAAAGTCAGTTAGAAAATTCAATTGAAGCCTTTGCTGGCCCCAAGTCTTAATTTTTTATTAGCTCATTTTGGAACTAAAACATGAAAGGAAATACATACACACTTATCAGTTGTCACTAGCTCATTTATGAGGGACTCCATTGAGCTTTGAACTCTTATCTTTTAGCTTTTAGTATTCACCACTTTTCAAGATGGCTGACAATATTAATGAAGCCTTTTACTTGATAGCATTTTGCTTTCTGTTTGTGTTGATGCTGTTGCAACATCCAGCCAACCCTGAGTTTGCATCCAAGCTATGTTATTTTCTTCAGAGTATTGATGCTTATGATTATGGTTATGTCATGTTATGACAATGCTTTACAATCATGGATTCATGCACAAGCCCATACATTGTACATCAATAATTTGGTTATGACGTGAAATTGATTCCATTATTTTTGAGCAGTTCTTGCGTAATCAACTTTTAACATTGCTGACCTCTGTGAGGGTTGCATGTATCATACAACCTCCTTAAAGACTCCTGAGGTGTTTGCATAAATACATCGGCTAGACATTTAGAATTATCTTTTACAAGTAATGATACCTATAGTGAAAGTTTGTACTGAAAATCCAGCTGAATCTGACATGCCACAAAACCAGAGATGAAAATTGAATGGAAAATGATTGATAATTTGATATAGTGAACCAAGGAGCGAATGGTTCACTAAAAGCTCCACTTAGGCGAAATCTGTTTACTAGATAATCATAAAATTTACCTTCGAACTTTATCAAAATTACACTAGGACCCCAGAAGTTACAATACTTTTACTTATGAATATTTATTGAAAATTCTACTTTACGGAAACTTAGTTGAATACCTCAAAATTTGTCTCAGAGCCCGAGGATCCAATAATTAAGTTAAATATAATTAAAATATTATATGAATAGTGAATGAAGGTGTTATTTTTAGGGGTGGCAATTTCCTCCCCCTGGTGGGTTTCCGCCCCGCTCTGCCCCTAATGGAGGGGATTTGGTATTCCCCTAATAGGAGTAGGGGCGGATATGATTTTTTTAAGAAAACCCGCCTAGTATCCACCCCGGATATATATATAGTGACATAATTGTATGGAGTGTGTCATTTTTTTTATTATTATATTACTTATATAAATATAGTATACTAGATATATGGCAGCCACTAGGGTTTATTCTCTTCAGTAAAAAATGATTTTCAAATTTTATTCATGAGTCTGATTGAACAACAAAACGAGAAAAAGAGTTAGAGAGAACCTAGAAGTTATTTGAAGTCTTATAGATCTCTCAGTGACAATTTTATCCCGGTGAAGCCGTGAAGGTACTCTCTCTCTCTTTATCTTGTTCTGCTCTATTCATCTCTTTATCTTATGGTTAAAAAAGAACTCTCTCTATCTTGTGTACATAATAGATTTATAATAAAATTTTCTTGAAGACCAAAACTGTTTCTATCTTCATCTACATATGTATGTATGTTTGTGCCATTTTTTTTGTCTTATATATTGGGGTTTTGACTGTAGAAGTGTTGTATCATCGTTTGGGTACATTTAGTCCAAACATCGAATTCAAAGCAAATAAAGCAAAAGATTTTAAGGATTCTGTTATTCCTCTCTTTCTCTAAACGGGGCGGTGGTGATATGCTTACCACAAGGATTCTTAACGGGAGATGGATTGAGTATTTCCTTGACGGGACGGGGTAGGGTTTTGTCATACCCACCCCGTTGCCATCCCTAGTTATTTTAGATATGGAGGAGAGTGTATTCATCATATCCATTGGCCATCTGACTTGCAACAAACTTGCAATGCTAGCAAAGAAAATTATCTTATAGATCTACACTCAAGAATCATTAAATAAAAATAATAGAATATTAGAAAATCTAGTAGAAGAAAAACAAGAAAATATAAAAAATTAGAAGAGTGAATTACTAAGTTAGAATAATCTATAAAAGTCCTAGTTAAAGACTAGACACCTATTCTAGAAAAAAATTAAAAATATATTAGAAGAACAATTTACAATTTATAGATAGATCTAGTAAATAAGACGTTAGTGTTGGTAGAAAACCAAAGGATCTATAGTAAAAAACAGTAATTTTCTCTAACATTTCTTTTAATATTAATATACATTTCTTTATTTTTCTCTAACATTTCTTTTAATATTAATATACATTTCTTTATTTTTCTCTAACATTTCTTTTAATATTAATATACATTTCTTTATTTTTCTCTAACATTTCTTTTAATATTAATATTATAGTATTACTTTGTTTTATTATTTCCCTTATTCCTTCTAAAGTATTTACCTGATTATTGATTTTTATTATGGATTTAAAATTTTTAGTTTCGATACTTTCTTTTCTACTAACACTAACATCTTATTTACAAGATCCTAAGAAGCACGGATACGGGACACAGACTCGACGAATCCTAAAAAATTAGGATACGGACATGACAGACATGACGACTAATAAATATATCTTTTTATATATGTGATCCTATATTTAAAAGTAATATTATTTTTCATCAACCTAACAATGAAAAATTCACAAATCATAATAATTAATGAGTTATAAAAATAATTAATTAGTTTATCATTTAAAGAACTACATAATTGAATCTACTCCACATTAGTAATAATAGTTGTTTTTTAAATTAAAAAAACTTGAAATATTATATGTTATGACCATTATATTTTAATAATAAAATTCAAAGAAGTCATTATATTTACAATTTAACTTATCTTTCTTTTCAAAACTTTATTAAAACTCCCTAACTATATGACACACGTGTTGAACACGTGACTCTGGCGTGTCTGAGGTGTGTTCAAAAATTTTAAAAATAAAAGAAATTTAGACACGTATTTTGGCATGTCCGACACATGTTGGGTCGTGTCTGACGTGTGTCGATGTCCAACACGGATTCTTCATCCTTTTAGGCGTGTTTGTGCTTCCTAGACTAGATCCATATATAAATTGTTCTTCTAATATATTTTTAAGTTTTTCTGGAATAGGTGTTATACTGTATAGTCTTTAACTAGGATTTTTAAAGATTCGTCTAACTTAGTAATTCATTCTTCTAATTTTTTATATTTTTCTTGTCTTTTTTTACTAGATTTTCTAATATTCTATTATTTTTAGTTAATGATTCTCGTGTGTCTAGCAGGAGATCTATAAGATAATTTCCTTGGCCAGCATTGCAAGTCAGATGGCCAATGAATATGATGAGTCTCTTCTCCTTGTCTAAAATAACACCTTAATTCACTATTCATATAATTGGTATACTAGATCCATATATAAATTGTTCTTCTAATATATTTTTAAGTTTTTCTGGAATAGGTGTTATACTGTATAGTCTTTAACTAGGATTTTTAAAGATTCGTCTAACTTAGTAATTCATTCTTCTAATTTTTTATATTTTTCTTGTCTTTTTTTACTAGATTTTCTAATATTCTATTATTTTTAGTTAATGATTCTCGTGTGTCTAGCAGGAGATCTATAAGATAATTTCCTTGGCCAGCATTGCAAGTCAGATGGCCAATGAATATGATGAGTCTCTTCTCCTTGTCTAAAATAACACCTTAATTCACTATTCATATAATATTTTAATTATATTTAACTTAATTATTGGATCCTCAGGCTCTGATACCAATTATGATGTAGCCGACTAAATTTCAGTTAACTAGAATTTTCGATAAATTGTAATAAGTATTATAACTTATGGGGTTCTAGTATAATTTTGATAAAGTTTGAAGGTAAATTTTATGATTATTTAATAAACAACTTTTGCCTAAGTGGAGTTTTCGGTGAACTGTTTGGTTCACTATATCAATCATTTTCCATTAGATTACTGTCTCGGCACATTACCATGGGGTACACTTTTCTCACTAATGGTTTAGTCTTGTTGTTGTGCATGATGCTGGTGTATGTGTAGATGTGGAAGGAGGAGTCTCCATGGAAATTTCACCATTGACGCCTCAGGAGTTCATGTAAAATTTATGTGTCGATGATCTTTTTTATAAGGAATGTGTGATCCATGTTACATTTTTAGGTTTGATAGAATCTTGCCATGTCAGAACAGTGAGCATTCCAATGCGGTAGTGTCCTTTTGAATCCACAAGTGGTTCAAAATGCTGCTGCAAGTGTTGTATAATTTCCTCAGAAAAGTATGTTTCCGTCATCGTGTCATAAAAGGCATCTATGCTTGAAGATGACAAGAAATTGATTATTTTAATCCGATAAACTGATAAGAATTTGAGGCATCAAGATTGAAAAAGTTGTGACTATCAAACTGATTGGTTTCTGTCACTGGTAAGTGCGAATGAAATTATGGCATCCAACTCTATAAATAGTGCTTAATTCTTATATTTGATTGCTGCTCATGTATACTATAGTACTATGGTTTGGACCATCTGCCAGATAAAACACCGAGAGATCTTTCTTTCCAGAATTAAGAATATAACTGATATCATTTGTCTTAAGCACATCTGATGGTTTGATTGATATTGTATTGTTTCTGAACGAGATTGATGATTTGGGTGAATTGACATGGCTTAACTCTTTTTTCTCTCTGTTTCTTTATCTTTATCTTTTTTTCCTGCCTACCTTCTTTGTTCCCCTTGATTTTTTTGGTTATGGGTATCACAGGCATTCATGCTATGGTATGTACTTTTATTTATTTATTATTTCTTTAAAATAAATCAGAGGCCCTTCTCTCTCTCTCTCTCTCTTCCTGAGGTCCTTCTAGTTTGCCCATTAGTTCCCCCCCTGGCGCGTGTGCGCGCGTGTTTCTCCCCGTCAATCTAACTAATATCTGATGCAGTACTTGTCATTTTGATTTTATTTTTTCTCTCCATATATCGGTGGCAATGAATCTTCACTTTTAAAAAGTTTAACCCTTTCTCTTATTTTACCAAACTATTCAGCCCTTTTTTTTCTATCAATACCTGATTAGTAATCATCACATTCAACTATTTTCTTTATAGTCTAGCCTAAGAAATCTGCAACATCTTAAATTTTCCTATATCAACTGGAGTGACGTTGTTAGTATGAGAAAAATGATTTTGTTTTTGAAGTTTTAGTTTTGATATTTCAGAAATGTACAAAGAAGTTGGCAGCATTGCAATAAGGTGTGAATTATGAAGGTACTAAGCTGCTAAATGGGGAGAAAATGCTGAGAAGATGGATGGGGGATGGTTAAAAGAGATTGAAAGATCTCATTCTTCACAGCATATAGTTTGATGAATGGTACTAAGCTGCTAAATGGGGGGAGAGAGCCAAGACAATGGATTGGGGTTTGCTTAAAAGAGATTTAAAGATCTCATTCTTGACAGCATATAGTGTGATGGCTGGAATAGTTGTTTAGGATCTATGGGCTGACATAGTAGCAAAGGTTTTCAGAGTACTAACAGTATGGTTTTGTTTTTGTCAATCGTTAAATGGAATTTGTAAGTTATAATGTGGTTCAACTGTTCTAGAAGAGATATGCAATGCATTAAGGTTGACTCTTCCAATCTCATACTACGTAGGGTCCACTCTTAAAGAAACCTAGTTTAATGGTTAATCCAGTGTGGCTCATTAAGGGTTTGTTTGAGTTCATTCATGAATCTGAATGAACAAAACTTGGCTCAATTTTTGGCTTTATAGAATTTGGGAACATGTAGTTTACCAAAGAATTTTAGGGATGGAATCACAGGGTGTCCGATAAGGCCACCCTGTTAACCCCAAGGTTTCATACCTAGGGCAATTGGTAATTTTGATGATAACAACCTATTCATGTGGGAATTTGATATTCTACTCGAGTGATTAATTTCAGAATAATTTATAAACTCAAGTATGTAAAGATCCATGGACAAACGCACAAGCTCTCTTGGATCTAAGCTCATGACCAATGGAACTCAAATGTTGGAGATCCAAGTACAAGATCATGGGGTTATATGGGTTGGTGAGAGTTAGAATATTTGTAAAGTAATTTTTGTTGCATTTGATTCAAAAACTCTAACTCTAGGGTATAAATGAATTAAGGACCTAAAAGTTTTAATTTTAAATCTAATTATTTTAAGGTCTCCATGTAAATGACTTGGCCCGAGAACTTAGATGATTTACACTAAAGGGCAAAAGAGTTATTTGGCCACTTGGTATCACTTTAACACTTAAATTTTCCAAATTAAAATTTTTGAAGTGACTAGACGTCTAGATGATTTCCTATAGACAGACACTGCAAGTGCATAAAATTTTAGAAATTGCCAAGTAGACGTCTACATGGTTCTTTATAGGCGTCTACCTCTTCGTGTCCTAGAAAAGAATTGCAAGTGCTGATTTCTCATAAGCTTAAGGACTATATGTCTACATGACTTTATCTAGACGTTACATCAAAAAGTTCATCTGCAACTAGACGTCTACATGAATAAGAAAGGCGAGGGGAGCCTGACTGACTGTTTCCATGCCTGGCGCGAAGAGAAGGGATTGGATTTCACCTATGATCAGATCAGTGGACAGCCATAATTTATTTTTTTCGTGATGTTGACGTAGTTGAAAGCGAATTTTTAAGTAGGCCTCGCTTTCGGAGCTGCTCTCAGCTCACACTATGGTGGAGGAGGTGCCATGAAGATCTAGGAGTGTGAGCAGTACGAACTGAAAGGCTCTGCTTCCAAGCCCACCTCCTGGTTGTTATCAGTCGATCACTTTCTTTTCCACTAAGTGATTGCTTAGGGACCTTAGCGTACGATCTAGGCTGTTTTCCTCTCGACTTTCGATCTTAGCACCCAAAAATTCTGTCTGTACAAATGTTCTAGGCCTGTATTCGGAGTTTCCCTGGGGTTGGTAAGGCGAAATGGGGGCCACCCTACCCATTGAGTGTTCTACCTCAAATCATCGACATCATACGCTCTACTGAAATAGATTTGGTGAAAAACCAGCTATATCTGATCTTGGTTGGCCTTTCACCCCTCGACACAAGTCATCCCCGTATTTTGCCACATACATGGGTTCGGTCCTCCAAGGCCTGGAATAGGCAAGTTCTGAAAGTGATACAAAGAGGTCTAGACATCTAAATGAATTCTTATAGATGTCTTCATGACTCAAAATTCTTATAAATCTGTTTCCGAACAACCTCTTACAATACTCTAATAGACTCATTTTCCAATGAGGCTATAAATAGAAGGCCCCTTATCATTTTGAGTAACTTTTGCACATATCTTTTGAATATTCTCTAAAAGCTTTACTCATTTGGAAAAACCTCTTGGAAAATCTTCAATCTCTTACATCACTCTTGAAATTCTCAGTGATCTTTGTTATTTTCATCTAGAGTTCAGCTTTCATCACTTGCTTCATCTATTACTCTAGAGATAGTGCTTTGATTTGTATATCTATCTGTTGAGGGATACTTGTATTGAGCTTTGAGTTGTATATCAGTCCATTGAGGGACATCCATTGTTGTACTCAAACTCTTATCTATATTGAGGTAGCTGTTGTAAAGGGTTAGTGCAACCCTTGAAGTCTAGGTGAGGTGCTCACTTAGCAAGAAGAGACAAGCTCATGGAGCTTTGTAAAGGTTGCTCTTCAACTGTGAAGAAGAATTATGTAAGGGTTTTCTTTTCACCCATGAATGAAAGCTGGATAGTGGAATTGGGAATCCTGAGAGGTGTCTCAAGGCGTGGACGCAGGCAGGGGTGCCGAACCACTTTTTTTTTTTTTTGATAAATTGCCAAACCACATAAAGAGCTGGTGTTCCTCATGTTAGCATTTCTCTATCCCTATCTCTTTATCTTTGAGTTTTGCATTCACTACTGTTCTTACTTGTGATATATTCAGTTGCACACCAAATGTTTGATAAAAATAATTGAAAAGCTACTATAATTTGCCCGAGGGTCAATATTAGGCAACATAATCCTTTTTTCTAAGGTGAGAAGCATGCTGCAGTGTTGTCTGCCATACAACACGCTCCTTGGCCAGTTGTATTCCAAGTTCATACGTCATAGTGATTAGTGACATTTTTCTAAATAGTTGGTGGCACTTTTGTAAATATTTTTTTATGTCGTAGAGAGTGGTGATTTTTTTTCATCTATTGCATAAAAGTTAAGTTTTGCATATTGAGGGGATTGTTAATTGGGTAAGTGCTGAGACCCTAGTTTTCTATATTTGACCTCCCCATTCCCTTATTCTTTAATTGCGGATCGCTAATTAGAAATATTTCTATTTGGATCTTCACTGTAGTTGGTATTTTAATTGAAATTTGGAATTAGTGCTGAGTGGCACCAGCCTTGTGCTATCATTGTTGGTTCGTTGCTTGTAAACAAAGGGATCTTTTGTTCCTCGTTGCTAACCTGTTGCTTGTTAAGTGCTATTTAAGCACTAGATGGTCACTCCTTTGTACAAGCACGGACTATGACAGTACTGTTGCTAAAAGTGCGAGCTAGTTATGACGTCCCTTGCAAGATTGTACCTTTTCTCTTTACTGTCTTAAAAGCTAGTAGACACAGATCCCTTACAAGTCCAACAATAAAAAAAGACCATTGTTGTTCATTTGGACACGGTTGGTTGGGGGAGTTGCCTCGTCTATCTCAACATCTACAGTTCAGCCATATTCATTTTATGAACATGATTCTTAACTGGTAACATTATTGTCATATAAAGGATGGCTGATCTAACAACTGTTTTATGTAATTTACCTTTTTATTTTAGAGGTATATGTTTATCTTACACTATGCCAGAAGTACTTATTTATTTAATTCATTTTGCTTTAGTTCTATAAGTAAAATCATCTCAAATCTCCCATTTCTCTATAAACATTCATGCCTAGGTAACAAAACAATTTTATTATTTTCTCATATTCTTGACACTATCTTCCTTATGTCCTCACTTGTATTCTAACTTTCTAAAGTCATATTCCTTATATATTTAGCTTTTATCCTTATGTTGAATTCTTTTGATTCTAGATCCTATCTTGACCTCTAGTTTGACACTTATTCTTGCTTTAGTTTCATTTATCCAAACAATATTGTTACCAAATAGCATACGTCATGTGGAGTCTTATTATGAGTTTTGTCAATTCGTCCATAATTAATGCAAAAAGATAGTCTTATTGTCGATCCTTAATATAGGTACATTTCACACTTGTTTCAATGTGGTTTTCCTTATTATACTTACAACTCCATTATACATGTATTATTTACTTCAATATATATATTAGTCTCCAGGATACAAGTTTTATTATATTATCATTATCTCATTTTCTAGTAAATATTGCAACTCCTTTTAAATTCTTGTTGGTTATTATCCTACTCTATAATAACTCTTATACCATGCATTTTCAATTATCCTAGCTCTCTGCTATTCACTTATTTTTTTTGACATGATTTGTTAATCTTCCTTTTGATCATGGTGTTTTATCAGTTTTAGTTCCAAGTCGGTAATCCAAGTTATCTTGGAATAGTTTCTTTAACCGATGTGTTAAATATTGAAAATATTATTTTGTGGAATTGCGAAATGCACTTTGCGTTTTAATTCCAAAAATAGGAAAAAGAAACCGTTTCATGTTCCCTTGCATAGATCTATTGACAAAAAGGTATGACATTAGCATCAAAGCATCACTGTCATGTAAGTGTAGTTGGACATCTCTCTCTCTCACACACATACACACTGCTCTTATTACTAAAATTGTTGAAATTTTTAAGTGATATATTGTAGAATTACTTGAGGGCATAGCTATAGATATTCCTGGTTTTTAGAATTAAAAACACTGTTGCTTTCTCCTTTGGGACAATCTAAGTGGCATTATGTCTCATTTTTTTAATGTTTTCAGAAGCTTAGTGCAGGACGTAATAAAAGGAAATATGTCATGAGAAACTTATTAGTTTAAGTGTGGTCTTTGAGATGGAAATATTTTCTCAAATTTTAAAATTTACATTTAGAGTAGTAGATCATTGCATGATATGTGTCAAGTCTTCTAAATGCATCTTCCATTTTTCTTTGAAGTTCTACGTATTGTACTAATTTTGGCTACTTAATCTTGATGGTCAGCATATTCGGTATGCAAAAGAATTCATGTCATTCATTACCTTTGGCCTATTTATGGAATTGTTGGGAAATTATATGTGCATCAATCTCCTGGCTATTTTGTAAAAAATTGACTGGATTTGATTTCTGAAAAATATATTTAATATTTAGTTATTCTGTAATGTCGTTGTAACCTTGTAGTAGTGAACTTCAGAATGCTCAGTAGTGAAGCAAGGTGTTTGGATTAACTCTTCTTACAGGTGAAAGAGGGGGGCTACGATCACAAGGTGAATGAAACTGTCAATGTTGTCACTGCAAAAACAACAGAGATTGGACAGAAGACGTGGGGGATAATGAAAGGTGTCATGGCGTTGGCTTCGCAGAAGGTTGAGGAGTACACGAAAGAAGGCAGTGGCTGGCAACAAAATGAAACTGAAAGAAATGGATATTATCAAGACTTTGCACAGGAATCCAAAGGATGGAATTCTTCTTCTGGAGGAGGTCAACCCTCAGCTGGTGGGCATATTAATTCTGTCAGCTCAGGCTCCTGGGACGATTGGGATAGCAAAGACAATCGGAAGCAAGAATCCACAAAGGGGACAGCATCCCATAATGGGGATAATAGCTGGGCAGGCTGGGATGATGCCAAGGATGATGGATACGATAATCTTTACCAGAGCGCATCTGACAGTAAGGTGACAAGTCACAATGGGAAATCGGATTCCAAGTGGACTGAGGGAGGCTTTCTCTAAGGTCAGTATATTATCCCAAGCATTTTTATTGTTATTTTTACTTCCAAAATTAATTTTCTTGCTGGGAAGGGCTTGTGTGTTTGAAAATAGTCTAAATATGTACAATTGTCAGAAGGGCGCGGTAATTGCCCATTTAAAAGAGAATTACTGCTGTGTTTGTGAGGAACATCGTTTGTGGCTGAAAAATAGATTGCCTTCGGATATGTAATAACTTAAGCTGTTTTATTTCATTTCGTTTGTACTTCTATCTTGCGTACTTCAAACTTCTTTGTAATCATTAATTTTTTTCAGTTGAAATTTTCATTGAAATCTTTTGATTTGTTCCACAGTAAACCATTGCAATTTTTTTTACCAAAATCTTTGTTCCCCTATGAATGATAGATGTATCATGTAGGTCTCAGGAACTGATGGTCGTTAGAATTACTACAGTATCATGGTTTAGCAGCCTTGTACGAATGATAGATATATCAGTACTAGCAGCCAGCTTGAACTGGGTGATTTAAGTGAGTTGTGTTGTTACAAAAATCGGCTGAGCTTTGGGTGGCTCCCAATAAAAATCACTTAAAATCTTGTTCTGCTCAGTTGCTTGTTTTAGTACATAGGACGCTCTGATCTCTGCAAATGCAAATGTACCTTGAAACTAACAAGGTCAAATTTAAATTATTATTTTTTGGGTGAAGAAAACAATTTTAACATTAAACCTCTAAAGTTAAATTTCCATTGGCATTAGCAAGCTAAAATCCATTAGTGAATGATTCTTATCTCGTCATTTTCAGTTCTCATGAAATCAATTCAGTCCAAGCTCTCAATGCTTACCAGAAACAATTTGAACAATTTTTCTATTTTCGGTGAATGAAACAATTTTAACATTAAAAACTCTAAAGTTTAATTTCCATTGCTATTAGCAAAAGCCAAAATCCAAAAGCGAATGATTCTTGTCTCCTCATTCTCATAAATTAAAACTATTAACACACTTATACTCACATAAATTCACATTGCGTTTTCTGATCTATAGACACAAGGGCAGTGGGTCTTATTTGGAACTTTCTTGTATTATACATAAGAAAAATATAGCTAGTTCAAAACGATAAAAGTATATCTTAAGATAACTATAGCGATATGCCCCTTATTTTGTGGACTGAACTTAAGAAACTAGCAAGTGACAAACAATTATGCATCTAAATTATTTCTGGTCACATGAAGTCCTTGCTGATCTCTATACCATCCTTGATGTCCCATGAGCTGCGACTGTGTCATCTTCACTGTGCAACATCTTTGACACTGGAGCCTCCTCTACATGGGCTACATCATGTTCTTGAATCACAAGCACTGAGGAAACAATCCCTTGGTCTGATGAGGCCAGCAGGTCTCCGATGGGCCCTAACTCGGCATGCTCAGCTTGGCAGTCCGCCAACTCTGCCACCATCGTTGATGGGAACCGACCCTTCCCTACGATGATAAGGTCATAGTCGCTGCTTCGCCCTATCGCCACCACTGCCTCCATGATGTTGCTTGCCACCTTCTCTATGTACTCCACCATTCCTTCCCACCTCCTTTGGAACTCCGCAACCGCACCCTCATCCAACCCCTATATATATATATATATATTTCAAATGAATATAAATCAGTTCTATGTTGCTGCTGTTGCACAACTATTTATAGTATATGGGTACACTTTGTGTCATATATTTTATGTTCCCTTTTTGTGTGTGTGTGTGTGTGTGTAATGAGAGATTACCTTTTCCTTCTTGCGGTTTATATTGATGGTGGCAGTTGAGAAGCTATAACTCTTCTCTCTACACTTGTTTGGTGATGGGCGTAACACAATGCCATTACCCTCCAACCCTTCTTTCTCAGTGAATCTTATAACTGTCACTTTAACTGCTGGATGTTCCGCCATCCGACCACCCAACACCAACGCCTCTCTGTCATCCGGACCACCAAAGAACACCACACACACCCTCTTTGCCACTGTGGCGGTGGGTCCCGGTGTCTGCTGAGACCCACCACCAAATTCACGGTCCACAAGCACCGCCACAGAACATGGTGCGTTGTTCAACACCCTCTGATTGACTGCTCTCCACCCGTGTCCCATATTCTCCACCACATCCTCACCCTCCTCTTTCCTCCACTGTTTGTGGAAAGGCAATATTATCATTGTCACACCCTTGTCTTCCGCCACGTGGCATATATCCTCGTGCATTGTAGCCAATGCTGATATGGCAGTTGTGGGTCGGACGCTGACTCGGCCGAGTTGCTCGTACGCTTGGAACGCGACCGCGACTTGGTCCTGGAACTCACCCCGTTGGAGGTGGTTGATGAACGGAAGGCCGTTCTTTCGGAAGCGCTGGACCTTCACGATCGACGACGACCGTTCCGTGAGCTCGATGAGGTGCATGATGTAGAGTTTGAGTCCGAACTTGCTGTTGGACCGAGTCGACTCAATGAGGTTAATGAGTGAGGGTACATTCCCGGGTCTGTGAATGCATGCGAGGATTCGAAGCTCGTCTTTGATGCTTTCTGAGACGGATTGCAGGCGGCGGAACGTCCGAGAGGAGAGGCCCCGGGCGGGTTTGTAGATGGCCATCACCGTTGGGGTTGTCATGAAGGTGGTGAACAATGCCATGAGCACTAATATAGCAAACACCTCGTCGTTTAGCACCTGAAGAACAATTCATACAACTAGCCGTTAATCAAGTTTACTACTGCTATCATTATTATGTTGATGTATCTTTACACTTTTTTTTTTTTTTTATTTAAATTTTTTGATATTACTACATATACATTATAGCCGCACTAATTTTATGCATATATATGTGCTTTACAACTAACATGTAAGGTTATGTAGTCCGAATTTTTTCTGCAGCATTCTTACGTGATCTAACTAATTTAAGAATTCCTCTGTACAATACACAATTTTTTTGGAGCTCATATTGTAAATTTTTTTTTTTAGAAAAATTATATTTTTGAAATAACATGAAGAATCAACCTTAGTTTGCAGCCCAAGTTGGGGGAAAAAATCATTGGGCTATATTCGATCCAATTCAATAATCCGATAAATTATTTATGATTAAATCTATATCCAGTCAAAAGAGATTTGATTAGGAAAAAAATAGAGAAGTGAGAGAAGAAAAATAAAATATACACAAAAAACAGGTATTTGACTTTTCATTAAAGAAAATAATAATAAAGAAAGACAAAATAGAGAGAGGGAAGAAAAAAAAGGAAATATTGATAAAAAATATTTTAAAAATGTTATATATTATAATATTAGATAATATATTTATAGTGTATTATATATTTATATTATATATGATTGGATTATCTTCGGACAGAACCGAATGACTATTATTTTTATTCGATTTGTTTAGTTAAGAGATTATTACTTACTCTATTTATGTTTACTCAAATGGACATGTGCGAATATGTGTGAGTATTTTTTAATAAAATAAAAATAAAAATAAAAATTGAAAAAAGAGAGAAGCAAACTTTGCTTGATTATTATAGTAATAAATAAACAAGGAGACAACTGAGACTTATGTATATATTTTTTAATATATATATATATATATAAGGAGCTGATATTGGCACTCCACCAATATCCTCTGACACTCCACTTCTACCTTTTTATAAAGTACAATTACAAAGATGTCCATCTACTATACAATATTTGATTGTTATATTTTTAATACCCTAATTGCCCTTATTTGATAATGTTAGAATTCTTAACTCCAAATTACAACTTTTCTCTCACGTTCTTTTTTGGTATGAAAATACTTCTTCGTTGATTTTAAAAATATTATTTTTTCATGTTGAATCAATTTATCAATATTTATTTTAGAAGTAAAAAAGTTTAGGATTCAATATAATGATTTAGAGAGTATCAATCAAATGTATGTGATTCGGATAATAAAAGTTATATGATTAGATAAGTTGGGAAGAAGTTGTTAATAATAGATTACCTAGAGAAATATTAAAAATGTATTTGAGTTGGAAACAAACATTATATCAATGAATAAAACCTATTTGAAAAAAAATTAATTATATTTAAAATCAAAAGAAAGTTTAATTTCACTTGAATAAAAATTATGATATATAGTTCTTTAAGAAAACTAAGGAAATCTTTTTTATTTTAATAGAGAACTTTTAGAAATTAAAAGGATGAAAAGAGAAAAACATAACTCTATGAAATATTTTTTTAATTGTAGTTGTCTTAATTTCACTAAGGAGTCTTTGCACCAAAATTTCAAAAGATAAAAATAAAAAAATTAATATGATATTTTTCTTCGTTTGTTTTTCATTTTCTCCTCCTTCCTTTATATTTTGTTTGTTTACAAATTGATGGTATGTTTCAAAATTTTAATTTATGTTATTTTATAAATAAGACATATGGAAAATAAATTACACATTTGGTGAGTAAAAATAAAATATTTCAAAATTTGGATTCTTTGAGTTATATAGGATAGGGACATGAACAACAAGTTTCAATTGAAAAATGTCTAAACTATAGTGTTTGGGTGATAATAAATAGATTGTTATATTGTAAACCTAAAGTAAAAAAGTTGAAAAAACTTTTTTTTAAGAAAAATAAAAATAAATTAAAATTGAGTCTTGAATTAGAAGGACAATTAGGGTACTAAAAATATAAGAATCTAAAATGGTATAACATATGACCATTTTTGTAATTTTACTTTACAAAAATATAGGAGTGGGGTGCCAAAAAATATTGGTGGAGTGCCAATATCAGCTCCACGTATATATTTCATTTTCCACGTATATGTCACTCTTGTACTTCCATCCCTAGAAAGGTTGAATAAGCATGGTCAATGGGGAAGATCATCATCATTACATCCCAGATAATTAAAAAAAAAAAAAACCCGAACTATTAGATCCTGAGACTGGGGAACCACCTCGTCTAGAGAAAAGATGTTTCTTTTAATATATTTTTATTGAAAAAGCCAGAAACCTAAGTCAAACCAAACTAACTATATGCTCACCACTCAATGAAAAGTTCAAAGAGAGAGTTTTGTCTGTGAAACTAATAACAGAGATCATTATCATACCAACCCGGAATTATTTAATTACTATCACAGATTATGAAGGGATTGTTTGAAATTTTGCATAAAGTTGCCAAAGAGGAACCAAAGTGGTGCCTTTTGTCTTCAATCTATCATATGCATAATATATAGTAGTGCACTAGCTCCAATACAATGACACTACTCTTTAATTCTTTATTGTCTTGTAGTGTATAAAAAAACAAAACTAAGCACATTCTTTTGCGTGTACAAAGAGAAACACCTATCATGCACAAAAGACTAATTTTTTCAATTTTTTTTTTAATTTTTGCTCTGTGTTATATTTATATATATAAAGAAACCTCTCCATATATATATATATATACACATATAGAAATATATATGGGATTCTTAAGCAGTATTTTTGGGGGTTCTTTCCCGTGTCATAGTTTAGCAAGAAAAGCATACGAAAATACTAAAATGCGCAAGCCTAACCTTCTTTTCCTTGCCAATGTTGAGGACAATAAGCTCCACCAACCCTTTGGTATTCATGAGCACCCCAAGAGTGAACGCCTCCCTCACCGGGATCTCACACATCATCGCCACCACAAACGTCCCCATAATCTTCCCGGCACACGCCGTCGTGATCACGAGCACCAGCAGCCCCCACGCCTCCCCACCGCTTATCTTAGCCACGTCGGTCTTCAACCCGCTCGACGCAAAGTAAAGCGGTAGAAGCAACCCGGACACAAAGTCTTCGATCCTCTCAATCAATCTTTCGGCAAATTCTCCTTTGGGGATCGTCAAACCGAAGACAAACGCTCCGAATATCGAATGAATGCCTATGAAATCGGTCATGAACCCGGATACCATTACACCGGCCAGTGTCAAGCATATATATGCTTCGTCGACGGTGTCATGGCCCGGCGAACACCGTCGGGCTATCCGGTTCATGATCGGCCTTATAAGAACCATCATGAAAGCAACAAAAGCAACCCCTGATACTAGTACCCACAAAGATATTATGGGGCTCTTGTGGGCTCCACCCGAGCCGTTTCCCGCCAGAGCTACAGCGAGGGCGAGTAGGATCCATGCAGCGACATCGTTGAACGCCGCCGCCGCCATGGCCGTCTCGCCGATACGCGTCGTGAGCAGCTTAAGCTCGGCTAAGATGCGGGCCAGGACGGGAAAGGCGGTGATGGAGAGAGCCACTCCCATGAAGACTAGGTATTGAGCGAAGCCGACTTTGTCGGCACCGTCGACTGTTTTTCGGAGGACGAAAGCGACTCCGACGCCAGAGATGAACGGAAGCGAGATTCCGGCAGCTGCAATGGCAAAAGCTTTTCTGCCGCTACGGCCGATCGAGCTTAGGTCGAGCTCGAGGCCGACAAGGAAGAGGAAGAAGAGGAGGCCGATGCTGGCGACCGACTCGAGGATCGGGGTGCTCCATGGTGGGAAGATCGTGTGCAAGTAATCTTTGTTTCGGCCTAAAGCAGATGGTCCCAGAATAATTCCACCCTGAAACAAGAAAAATCATTTTTTTAAAACCGTCAATTAATGTTTTGAATTTTATATATATAATTTTTACTTTTCAGTTATTTTAAAACATTGTTTTTTTTTTTTATCAGAAAACTAAATCAAATGAACCCTTGTTAAGTTTGGTTGAGTTTCAATCAAACAAATTTTCTTGAAGTTATGAATTTTCTTGGCAACCAAACAGTGGTTATATGTGATGGAGAGAAGAACTTACAACTATCTCTGCAATGACTTTGGGCTGGCGCATGGGCTTGAGAAGAAAGGCAAGAGAGCGGCTGAGCAATAGGACTAACGTGGTTTGGACTATCAGTAATGGGAAGGCATAGTGTAGGGAGTTATCACCTTGCCAAACTCCATTAGATGATGTCTTAATGGAGGTTATATTGAACACCATGATTGGTACGTAGTTGATGATGACTCTGCCAAAGTGCACAGATTGTACTCATAAAAGGGATGTTGGAGACTATAAATACATATATGTATGTGTGTGTGTATATATATATGCACTACTTTATAGAAGTTACTGGAAAATCAGGGAGCCAAACCCTGCAAGTATGCATGAACTGTAAATGAACTAAATCCTGCCTCTGTATAAATAGGAGGTGCACATGTACTATTGATTGACAAGAAGGGTAATTTACTATAATATTATTGGTCAACTGAGGGTATTATTGTAATTTTGTGAAGCTTTGGTCACTTGAGTGGGGTTATTGTATATATATATAACACCTTGAATTAGATTCGGGCCATTATATATATTTATAAAATTATCTACTGCCTACATTCTTTTATTGGCAGCAGCAATTGGTTCAGTTGTTAAGAAAGTGAGTTTACTTACCTACTGCAATAGTTGAGAGACAATAATTGTCGATAGATAACATTTCTTAGAGACATAATACCAATAGAAAGACAAGGACTAGCAATATCTTTGCAGGAGAGAGGCTATCTGGTGGATATTTGTTTTCTCATATTTGCAATGTTAGACTGATCGAATCAAAGTTTTATCTTTTACACCCTCCATTTGTAAATTGTGATGTATTTCTAAATGACATAATTGTCCTTAGAGAAAATTTTACTATAATTAAAATGCCTAATTGGTGGTAACTTCTTGAATTTCAAATTTCTTTTATTTATTTTTAAAAATATTAGAACTTCATCAAATAAATATGGGCCAAATTGCACTAAACTCTCCTAACTATTCAAATGAAACACCTCTGAACTATTTTTTGTGCCAAATTACATCCCTGGACTAAATGGTCGTCCAAATTCGTTAACTTTTCTGATGATTTTACTATCTTGCCCTTAAAAATTATCCAAAATACCCTTTAATATATATTTTTTTACCTCTCCTCTCTCTCTCTTCTTCTTCTTTCTCCTTTTTGGCCAAGATCGATCTCCTTCTCTCTCTCCTTTTTTATCGGCACAGATGGAGTAAGAACAGTCGTATCGAAGACTGGGACTAGAATTGCTTTATTCTGACTCAATCTGTGTCGATCTCGATCTCAATCCCAATTCTAATATGTGTTGTTGCCTAAGAAGGAGATTTTATCCCAATCCTCAATGGCAAGGGCGGAGCCAGAATTATGTTATTGGGGCCGAAGTGCTATATAACTAAAATTATAGAAAACATAATATGTTTTTTTTTAAAAAAACATTGATATAAATTTATATTATTATGAGCATGTCTATCTTGTTGCGTCCTTGTATTTGTTAGATTGAGTGGCTAACCTTTACAACTTTGGAGCTTAAAGTGTGGAAGTTTAGTGAGAGCAAACACCCCATCATAGCTTTTTTTCCTATTTTTAATATAATCTAAAAAATGAGGGACTTATAAGCTAAAAAAATTAGAATAAAACATTTTAAATAATAACATGAATAAACTAATATGAAAAGGCCAAAAAGAAATATCAAAATTTTCCCTCTTAAATTCATATAAATACAATATATTCTTGCTTTAGAAAATTCAAATCGAAAAATTATTTTCATTATAGTAAAAAAAATTAATTTCATTACAGTCTTAGTCCTTAATACAATATATCCATGATACATTAATTTTCTTTCAAATCCAGACCCCCTGGCTCGGCCCCTGCTAAGGGGTACCGGAATTTGATCTGGATTGGGATTGGGATTTTATGGAATCTGAGTCACAATCCCAATCCTCAGTCGTACCGTACCGATCCCACGAGGACAGATACTAATAGCTTTACAGAGAAGTAAGATTTGATTGATTGCAAGAGAAATAAGTCTTACAGACAATATAGGTCCATATATATATATATATATATATATCATCCCTGTGCTTTGTTTTTTCTCTTTTGGATAGACGACCCACAGTCTCTCTTAACTCTCAACTCTCAACTCTAAGTTCGCTGCTGGTTGAGAACACGTCTGTGTTGTTTGACTAATTTTTCGTTCTTTTTTATTAATGAATTTTTAAGGACAAAATAGTAAAATCACATGAAAAATTAACGGATTTGCACAACCATCCAATAGTTGGGGAGTTTAGTAAAATTTGGCAGATAAACATGCATTCATTCAGTAATTCTGTTTCAGCCTAATTTATGAAAGTGACCTAAGATTTGATAAATGTGTTGATTGACGCCACTATCCTTTGAATTGCATTCATATTCTACTCTCTCTTGGAAGAAGCAACAAATAACAATCAATATTAATTAAGAACCTGCTCTTTAATTTCAAGACGGCTCTGAAGCTGAGGAGTTTCAGTATGATTAAATGCTTCTTCTTTACTCCCCTAATCCAATCCGGTCAAGCTAGCGGTGAATTATATATATATATATATATATATATATATATATATATTTGGGACGTGTCATGTTGGCAAGTAATATATATGTATATTTGGGGCGTGTCATCTTGGCAAGTGCTTTACTGGACATGCGTTCCATTAAAAAGAACCAACGCTTGTGTGAACTCTCTTTACAAAATAGTACTGGTAGGGTAAGGTATAGTTTAGTGAAAAATAAGCTAAGTGCTTGTTTGGATAATTTGGAGAGAAAAGAAAAGAAATGATAAGATAAGTTAGAAGAGAAAAGAAAAGAAAAAAAAAGATAACATGTATTCATGTTTGGATAAATTATAAAAGAAAAGAAAAGAAATGATAACATTCTTGTTTGGATAAGTTAAATTAGAGAACAGAAAAGAAACTATTTTAAACAATTTACTATTATATTCTTTTGTATTTATGTCTTTTAAGAAGTCTCTTTTAAAATGTTGAGGTCATTTTAGGTGTTATGAAAATATCACTTAACTTGCTATCATTTCTCTCTCAATCTTCTCATTTTTGGAAGGATAGCAAGTGAGAGATTTGGATGGATAAGCTATCCCTTCAAATCTCTTCAAATACTTTTTTTTCTCTCCTAATTAATTATCCAAACATAAAATGTCTTATCCTTCCCTTTCTTTTCTTTTCTTTCCAAATGATTCAATCCAAACAAAGCCTAAGTGGTGTGTGTGTATGTGTATGTATATGTAAAATTAATGCGACTCTTGACATATTTTTAATCTAATTAAAGCCACAAGCACACAACTCCCAACTTGTAACATTGTTGCAGATAAAAGTAGAATTCACAAGACCCTCGCCGAAGAGTGTCAATCAATTTGAACTTCTGGATCTTCCCAACCACATTTATTATCACACTAAAGTATTAGTAATTGTTACACCTCGTGACAGTACACAGAAGCCAAATTTGAACCGTTCTTATTGGAGTCATTAAGAGACCTACCAACAAAAATGAAATCCAATATGGTTAGTTGAACTCAAACCATCACCACACAAACACTTCCAAACCACCACTATCACTGCTAAGTATAACCATACAAAGAAACGGAAGGGCTAGAATTCTTCATAAGTGGAATTCTTATACTTACTCCTATATAATGTCTTTTTTGTCAATGTTATTATGTAATAATATATCTTTCATATATGTATAACTAAATATAAATTGTTATGCTACTCTTTCTTATGGTGAACAAGAACTAAAAAAAAAAAAGAAGGTTAAAATAAGAAATACAAGTCATTAGACTTAGTGATGTTTCATAAAATTGAAAACCAAGTACTTAAATTTTTAAGAGTTGGTTTTTAGATGTTTAAATTTTAAATGCTAACTATAAATTAAGAATTTTCTTTATAATTATTTAAATTTGAAGTGTTTAATAGTTGAAAATAAATGAAGTGTTATCCGTTTAAAATTTCAAATTGAATTATTTTTAAGTGGTACTGGTTTGTGTTTTCAAATGCACTTAATCAAACAATATTTATTTAATTTTTTCAGAATTAAGTGATAAATTGATTTATCTGACAACATTTCATTGCAACCATTCTTCTTCTTCTCTTGCTTGTTCTTAGATCTCTCGTAAAGACACTTGTTATTTTAAGACTAATGTCTTGTTTGGTTGGAGGGATGTAAAAATTTTAAAATTGATGGAAATGAGAGAAGGAGGAATGAATAAAACATTCTTATACAATCAGAAGTATCTTCTTTACTTTTTGTTTGATTGAATGAAAGAACATATGAAAGAATGAATCATATAGATACTTTTTTTTTTGAAATAAAGAGAATGAAAGTTTTTATATTTTACCAATATAGTCTTATTATATAAACTTATATGTTAGAGAATTTTAATAGCGTTTAATAAGTAATTTTGTAAATAATACAAATAAAAATTAATATTATATATTTATAGGGTAGTTATTATTATTTTTTTAATTTTGAACGAATAAAGAAAAAATAGTACGAGCCCCCACTGAACTAAACGTGGCTCGGCCACTGGCAAAGGTCTGTGTTAAGGACGTGTAAAAACAATGATGATAGGATTTATTTGTGCTTCACATGTATCACTTGGCAGACCAAACTTTTGGGACCATGTCGTGACCATCCTATCTTAGAGAGGTGAAAAGTAGTCAAAATTCACTTGAGTTTGTGAACCACAGCCTATTTTGTCATATTAATCACACTTGCTTCTTTTTTGTTTTTCTTTCTCCTTTTTTACTTTTTTGGTTGAGCTCCAATTGCATATCAGAACTGTGCGATTGAAGGCTACAAAATCAAAAGAAGTTCGTCTTCAATGGTTAACATAATCATTCCCATCACTCCACACAAATCAATTGTAATTGTCAATGGACGTGTCTCACCAATTTAAAGAAGTATTTCAGTCCCACAATTCAACCTATTTTGATAAAACAATACTCACTTCTCATATAATTAATAATATATCAACATGGATCTTCTTAGTGCCAAAATTATGTAACACATAAACATAACATCTAAAGCGAGAAAAGTGGAGTAAAAAGAAAGGGAAGGCTTATCATCATCATAATTTAAAAGTAAAAAGAAGAAGAGTGATGTACACAAATTTCAAGCACCAAATCTAGGATCAAACACGCGGATAAATATTCGATTTTATTGATTATATAAAAAAGAGTACAATTCTCTGTGATCAATTCTCTTATACAACATGGAATCTTTCATGAATTAAATCTCTTTGGATTGTTCGGCACAAGGGTAGCAAAGAACTTGATTTTGAACCGATTGTTGGAAGTTCTTCAAGGTTGAAGAAGACTTAATTAAATTAATTTTTGATCGAGGGCTAGTGAAACTTGATCTCAAACGGTGTATTGAAGATCTTTTAAGAAAGAAACAAAGTTGGTGAGACGTGCTTGATGTTCTTCGTCTTCAGAATTTCACAGAGATTCGATAAAACTTCAACGGTCTCTTATAATCCGTTTGGTAGAAAGGAAAACATTTGGATGAAAGGGAGAAAAGAATAAATAGATGAGGCATCCTAAGGAAAAGATAATGTCTCTCTCTTTTTGTTTGGTTGAATGGAAGAGAAGGAAATAATGTAATACCTTTCTTTGTTTGTTAAGATAGAAGTGAAGATAGATTGCTAATATTGGGTTTATTTAATAATTATGAAGGGTTGTATTGTAATTTAAAATTTCTATTACAATCTTGCTTTTCTTTTTTCATCTCTTCCATCCCTATTTGGAAGGATAAAAATTTGTAAAGCAGGAACGATGACTCATCCATCCTCTTTTATCTTCCCTTATTTTCTCCTTTTTACCAAACGAAAGAAGTTTGTTCATTCATTTCTATCTTCCATACACTTATCTTCTTTCTTTCCTACCAAACGAAAGGGTCTCTTGGTATGTGCTGAATGTGTATGTGACCTTATTATTCTAGGCCAAAGGATGGAGCATTTAATTTGATAACTCTAAAAAAATTGTGCTAATTTTCATAAATTAATGTTCAATTTGGTAGGATGGAAGAAAATTAGATGGAAAGGAGAGAAGGAATGATGGATGAGACATCCCTAGAGAAGAGATTGTGTTCTTTCTTTGTTTTGTTTATTTGGATGGAAAAGAAGAGAAGTAGATAATACCTTATTTTGTTTGTTAGGATAGAATGAAAGAAAAATAAGAAATTTTTTGTAATTTAAAACATTTATAAAAGGCTTGTTTTTATTCTTCCATGTCTTCCGTCCAAATTTGAAAGGATGAAAATTTGTGAAAGAAGAAAGATGACTCATTTATCCGCTTTTCTCTTTTCACCTTGCATCTTCTCTACCAAACGAAGGAAATTTGGCCCTTCCCCCATATCTTTCTTCCACCCCTCTTCTTACTAAACAAAGCATAAAGAATTTTGTCTCCTTTTATATGAAAATAAATTCAAATTGACTTTAAATTATCATGCATTTTTTAAAGGTCTGAATGGACTTTGCGTGTATTCATGAAATTTAATTGATCAAGTCATTTTGATTTCTTGACGGATGATTGATAAGTGCACAAAACATATTATTTTATATCTCAAAATAAGTCTTTAATTACTCTTTTACTTTATTTAAATATTCTTATCTTTGCATTTTATGTTTTAAAGGGGTTGATTTCCAAATAAGAAGAAAAGCAGCAAAAGAGGGCTAAAAAGGATATATATAACCAAAGATGAATGTAAGAAGAATTGTAGAAGAGATGGTATTCTGTACAATCTACTTCACAAGAGATCTCAAGTTCAAAATTTGCAAAATATTTTTTACACGGCCACATTTGCAGTCCAGAATTGAAATTAAGATATGGAGATCAAATTTTAGATATTTAAATTCAAAATTTTGTATTTTGAATTTTGTATTTTAAATTTTGTATTTAAAATTTTTCCCATCTAAACCATTCCCCTCTAACTCAATAAATAGGGGGTCTTAGGGGATGGTGAAGGGGGTGAGAAAGGAGTTAGAAATTGTAGAAAAAAATAAAGTGTAGTTGTAAATAATTTTTTTGTATTCATTTTCTTTTTTCTTGTAAACACACCTCTCAAAGGAGTGATGAAGCCACTATGATGAAATATAGTAAGTTCTTTTATTTTCTTTTCTAATTTTTCCTCCCAAGAACATTCTTCTATTCTTCTATTCTGGATTTTTATTTTCTAAAATTAGAGGGAGGATTCTTCGTATTTGCCAAATAATGGTAATTCGAAGAATGCCTACCTCTATTTACCTAGCCAATGTGCATCAGATTAAGTAAAGAAATGTCTCCCTTATATATAATTAAGTCATTTTTTTTATTCCATATTTTCCTTCATCTTTCTAAGTTCTAATTGGATTGGTGAAGTGCATTGATTATTGGAGGAAAAACTATATAAGAATATTAGAAAATTTATTTATGTGGATTCATGGTGGTGGATTCCCTTCTCTTGAGATTATTTTATTATTATAGTTTCATTTATTCATTATAATTCCAAAATAAAAAATATTTTTAAAAAAAATAATTTTCATTCCATAAATTAGTGTGCGAATTTGAGCTCATTCGAAATCTCACTTGAGAGTGGTTCGACCCTGCTTACTACTATACGATTTTTAGTAAAGTTTTTACAGGTTTTATTATTTTTTGTACGAAGTGTAGAAAAGTAACGACAAACATCCAATAATCTACACCCATCAATGATACAATTACTAGACCATCACAAATTTTTAGTATTTACAAATAAAATATATCATGTAATTTATTATGGGTTAACTTAACCTAATTATACCATATAGGATTTTGAATTGAAAGGTGACTTCATAAATTAGGATCCTACCTAGTTTCATTGAATTTAAAAATGGAGACATTGACGTTAAATTTTATAATTAGAATTTAAGCATGTATATCAAATGATCAACTACTTTAAAATGATAGGAAACTGGTAAAACTTAATCTAATAAGCCTCATTTCAATTCATATAGTTCATGTTAGGTTAATTCCATTTTTTATTGGTTAGGCAAGTACTCACACACATTTGACAAATTGTTTTCAGAATCGGAATCTCCTCACGTGTCCTTTAAAGGAGGAGAGGTTATACCATTGGAATAATTACCGGTTAGTTTTGTTTTGTTTTGTTTTGTTAGGCAAGTACTCCACACACATATTTCACAAATTGTAATAATTCCATTTTGTACACTATTATCTCACATTTTCATCTCAAATGTTAATTTATTTATTTTTACAAAAAATAAGAAGTCAAAGAATATTTCACCTCAGGGCTAAGATGCCTTGAACCATTTTGCTATAAAATCACTGGCAATTGAAATATATCAACCCAATTAATTGAAACTGTAGATTGTTTATTATGCTAATGTTGCGTTTGGTACGCGGGAATGGAATAAGAATGAAATAGAATGACCATTCTCATTCTATTATTTGGTTGCAAATATGAAATGAGGTAAGAATGACAAATTTTAAATCATTTTTTTTTTCAAAATACCCCTCTTAATGACAAATAAATTAAACTAATAAATTTGTGGTGGTGGAGGAATGTGACGATGTGGAGTTGGTGGCGATGGAGGTGTTGGCGACAGTGTGGTGGTGGGGGGTGGCAATAGAGGAAGCTGGTGATGTGGTGGTGGAGGAAGGTGACAACTTGGAGTGGTGTGGTGAGGATGACAGTGGTGGCATGGTGGTGGAGGAAGGTGGTGGTGGTGGTGGCGGCAGTGTGGAGGTGGTGGCAATAGTGTGGTAGGGTGGCAGTGGAGGTGTTGGCGATGGTGGTGATGTGATGTGGCGGTGGTGGTGGAAGGAGGTGGCGATACGGAAGTGGTGGTGTGGTGGAGGAAGGTGGTGATGTGAAGGTGGTGGATGTGGCAATGGCGGCGGTGATGATGGTAGAACCAGTGGTAGTGGTGGTGGTCGTGGTAGAGCTGGTGTGGTGGTGAAAGTGGTGGAGGTGAAGGAATTTTTGGTAATATGATTTTTTTAATCTTACTGAGAATGGAATGCTCATTCCATAGGTTTAATTATGAAATGAATTTTAATTACAAGGGAATGATCATTCTCACCTTAAAATTCATACCAAACAAAGAAATAATTGGAATAAGCATTCCATTCCATTTCATTCATGCATACCAAATGCAACATAAACATTTTAATATATATATACACACAGTGTGTGTATGTACCACGTATACTGTATTTTACAAGCCTTGATTCATCTCCACAAAAGTTAATCAAGACTTATTGCTTTCATATATGCCTAAAACAAACCTTCCAATTAGACATTAGAATGGTAACAAAATCTCTTGATTGGGCGGCTATATAGCTTGCATCACATACATGTCGCTATTTCAATCTTGCGGAGAAAATAATATATATATATATATATATAAACAAAAACCTCCAATAGGAGTCATCTGTCATGATGAGTTGGCCTTTATACATTCCAAAACAACTTCCATATTTTCTAAATCATCTTTGATTGCATATCAAATTTTTAATTGAACATCATATTCCAATTTCTTACTTTCCTTAGTTTTTTCAGTTTTATTGGAGAATAATCCATTAAAAAATCTCCCTAATTGGAAATTGACGTTGAAATATTGACTTATATCACATGTTCTTTTTACTATAAGAAATGTGTGTCTGTGTTCGCATTTGCATCACATAAGAATGAAGAGAGGCTCAAATTGCATTATAATGTGGATTTAAGTACATATCTATATATAAATGGGTCTGAAAAGTTCTCAAATTTTACAAAAAATAAATAACATGAATCGAATCTACTTATAACAAAACAAACTCATTGTTTAGGCTTGAGTTCATCTCCTTTACAATCGATCAAGCATTTAACAATAGTAGCTAAGGATTGAACTATTTCATCAATAGCCCAGTCCATAAAATTTATAAAATATGATAAGCCTATAATAAACTTTTGGTTTTTATGATCTCTAGATTCTCCACCATTACTATTTTATCATAATTTACTATTTTTTTTAAAAAGAAATGAATTTTGTGCTCTATCTATCCTTTATCCCATCCTTATGACAATGGTTAATATATATATAGTTGAATTAAAGAGAGGAAATGAGACAATACAAAGAGAAGAGAATTATATTGAATAGTGTGCTTTGTTTACAAGAGAGGAATCCTATTTATAGCCAAACTTGAAGGGAAAGCTTCCCTTTCTAACCAATGTGGGACTAACTACTATCATGTACATTATATATATATATATAGCCCCCTTTAAACTCAAGGTGGTAAAATGGAGACCAACTTGAGTTTGGAAACTAAATTTTGAAGCCGTCCAGGAGGATGCATTTTAGTGAAGATATCAGCAGTTGATCGGTTGAAGAAACTGATAATAGTCTAATAGTCCCACGGGTGAGATGATGATGCACAAAGTGACAATCAATTTCAATGTGTTTTGTGCGTTCATAGAATACATCATTGTGAGCAATTTGGATAACACTTTGATTATCGCAGTTGTTGATAGTGGCAGTAGATTGAGTGACGCCTATGTCTTCAAGTAACCAGCAAAGCCAAAGAAGTTCCTGAGTTGTATCAACAAGGGCTCGATACTCAGCTTCTGTACTGGATCGAGCAACTACTGTTTGCTTCTTGTTGCGCCAAGAAATAAGAAAATCACCAAGGAAGAAACAATAACCAGTGGTGGATCTACGATCAGTGGGGTCACCTGCCCAATCTATATCAGAATAGGCATGAAGCTCAAGTGAGAGTGAGCTGAGAAATGGAGACCATGAAATAGGGTCCCCTTGATGTACCTGAGAATACAAAGCACTGCGGCAAAATAGGGTGTGCGAGGAGCAGAGAGAAACTGACTGACAATATGGATAACATAAGAGATGTCAGGACGAGTAACTGTAAGATAAACAAGACTACCAACCAACTGGCGAAACAAGGTGGGGTCATCCAAAGGTGTGAGTCTTGCTCGAGTAAAAAGATCAGAAGCATACTTTGCTTGCGAAAGATAATATCCCTCAGAGTTAGAAGTGATCTCAAGTCCCAAAAAGTAACTAAGCTTTCCAAGATCTTTCATCTTGACATGTTGGTTAAGATAAGTCTTAAGATCTAAAATTCCGGATGTGTCATCACCAGTGATGATCATATCATCAACATAGAGGAGAAGAAGGATAGTACCCTGGTCTGTTTTACGAATGAAAAGAGCAGAATCATGAGAGCGGGAAGTGAATCCAAAATCTCCAACAATGGTGCTAAACTTGGCAAACCAAGCCCGAGGAGCTTGCTTAAGACTATAAAGGGCTCGACGAAGTTTGCAGACTTGATGCGGAAGATGATGAGAACCAGGAGGAGGGCACATATAAACTTCTTCGGTGAGTTCACCATTAAGAAAAACATTTTTCACATCCATCTGAAATAATCCCCAATGACGAACAGCGGTAACTTTAATTAAGCTGCGAACTGAAGTGAGGCGGGCAACCGGGGCAAAGGTCTCCCATAGTCAATCCCATACTCTTGGGTAAACCCTTTAGCTACCAAGCGAGCTTTGTACCGATCAATGGACCCATCAGAGTGAGTTTTGATCTTGTAAACCCACTTGCATCCCATAGCATGTTTGCCTTTAAGTAGGTCCACTAGATCCCATGTGTGAGTGTTTTCGAGTGCCTGTAGTTCATCATTCATTGCTTTCTGCCAAAGAGGATCAAACCTAGCTTCACGATAAGACTGAGGTTCATGGTAAGAAAGAATAGTAAAAAATACAACAAAGTCACGAAGATTAACAGAAAGAGTTTTTACCCAGTCACTTCATCGAGGAGGGAGATCAAAAGTTGTTGGAGCGGATCCATCGGAAGAGACAAGTTCCTCAGAAGAGGGTAAGGTGGATAACTCAATTGAGGTATCTGCAGACATATTAGTTAGTAATGATATATCGGAGAAAGAAATAGGATGTGTTGATGGAGATGTTGACTCAGAAGAAGAGTTTGTCTCAGAAGTGTCGGGAAAAAGATCTATGGAGAGGTCAGTGAATAGAAGAGAGGTGTTATCATGTGATAGGTGAAACTTGGATATGGAGGTGAACATCTTGTGTTCCCAGAAAATAACATGATGAGATACTCGGAGACGTTTGGAGTAAAGATCCCAACATCTGTATCCTTTGTGTTCAACACTGTATCCTAAGAAACAACATAATCGAGACCTAGATTTCAATTTGGTGTGCTCATGAGGCTGAAGAAGAACAAAACAAGCACAACCAAATACCTTAAGAATGTTATAGTCAGGAGTGTGACCATAAAGACGCTCAAAGGGTGATTGATTCCCAAGGATGGGAGAAGGCACGCGATTCTTGGTGTAAACAGCTGTAAGAGCAGCTTCACCCCAAAAGCGTTCAGGACATGAAGCGGATATGAGAAGAGCACGAATGGTATTGAGAATGTCTTGGTGTTTGCGCTCAGCACGCCCATTTTGTTGAGAAGTGCCTGGACATGAACAATGAGGGAGAGTGCCATGTTGGCGAAAAAAATTAAGGACTCTAAAGTCTGTGTACTCAGCTGCATTGTTAGCACAAAACACTTTGATCTTACAAGAAAATTGAGTTTTAACCATGGTAGCAAAATCAAAGTACAATTGAGGTAATTCATATCGATTACCCATAAGAAATATCCAAGTGTAACGAGAGTAATCATCAATAAAAATGACAAAATATCTAGAGCCTCCCATAGTAGCAGTGGGAGACGGCCCCCAAACATCAGAATGAATCAAATCAAATGGTGTAGAAGAAAAAGAATCACATTTGTGAAATGGCAATGCTGATTGTTTTGTAAGTTGATAAGGAATACAATGAAATTGTTCTTTAGTAATAGGCCCTAAATGACCACTAGATACTAAGGATTGAAGATAACCAACTGAAGCATGACCCAGACGAGAATGCCAAAGATTGACGGATGGGGTAGATGAGACTGGGGCTGCTGTATGAACTGATGAGGAGAAACGGGATGGAAGGTGAAGATTGATAAGCTCAAAGAGTCGTCTAACCTTACGGCCTATCCCAAGAGTTTGTCCCGTCTTTGGATCCTGCACACAACAACCAGAAGCAAAAAATATGACAGTTAGTCCGAGGTCACATAATTGACAAACATATATAAGATTGAGAGTGAGTTGGGGAATACAATAAGTATCAGGAAAAGAAGTGTTTAATATGGAGATTTTTTCGATATGACTCACGGTCATAGGAGAACCATCAGCAGTTTGACTAGTCGGAGTATGATTAGCAAGACTTTTTGTGGCAAATATAGTGAAATCAGGTGTCATGTGATTACAACGGGCAGAGTCAAAGAACCAAGATGAAGTACCTGAGGTGACTGATATAGCAGTAGAAGGTAGATTACCAGAATGAGCAAGGACTTGTTTGACAATTTCCTCTATGTCAGAGGCAGAAAACGTCTCACTGAAAGTAGTGAATGATGAACCTTCAGTAGTAGTGGCGACAGATCTAGAAGGAGTACCGTGAGGCATGTATTGCTGGGAGTGTCTGTTGAGGTGTTGGAAACAATCACGCTGAAAATGACCAGGGGCTTGCTTCTGACAGAATTGGCAAACTCGAATCGGGCATTCCAAGAGAATGTGTCCTAGTTTTTTGCAGTAATTGCAGAATTTTGATGATCCAAATGGATGCCCTTTGTTGTTGGGTTGAGGTCCCCTAGGAGTGGCGAAGACAACATCTGTAGAGGTTGTCTTGCGAGGGGCAAGATGAGTTTCCTCCGAGAGAATGGCAATGGGTTGTGAGGCCTCAAGATGCTCCATAGTGTGTAAGAAACTACGAACTGAACTGGTCAGGAAATGACTGATGGAGTGGCGGCTGAGATTACGTCGATAGAGAACAAGACTCCGACTATAGTGACGACGCAACAGGTATGAAGAGGATATACAAAAAGTTTTTCTGATGTGAATGATTCACTAATAGTGGCAATCACAGAGCATACTCAACTTTTGATATACCGAGCTCTGATACCAAGTTGAATTAAAAAGAGGAAATGAGACAATACAAAGAGAAGAGAATTGTATTGAATAATGTGCTTTGTTTACAAGAGAGGAATCCTATTTATAGCCAAACTTGAGAGGAATGCTTCCCTTTCTAACCAATGTGGGACTAACTACTAACATGTACATTATATATATATATATATATATATATATATATATATACACACACACACATACACATTAACATATATATATACACACACAGAGTGGCGGAGCTAGGCATAGGCTAACTTGGGCTATAGCCCAGGTCAAAATATAAAAAAAATTTGTTTACTAGTACTGTAGCCAAGCTCAACCTAGCCTAAGAAGTAAGAAACTTAGATTTTGTTTCGGTATCTCACTCATTCGCCTTTAGCAAGTCAATACCTATTCTCCATCCCTCTCTTGGTTTTTACATGGTTGATGTTGCTGATGATACCATTGTGAGTCTGTGACAAAAAAAGGTACACCCTTGTTTTTCTTATATTTTATTTCGGATCATGTTGTTGCAATTTGTAAATGTCATTTATCTGATTTATTTTTTCTCTGATTTGTCAATTCCTTTCCTTTTTTTTCTCTTTTTCTTTGTTTTCCCTGATTAGTTACATCCTATATGTTATCAATTAGTGTACTGTTAAAACTTAAAAGTTTTCTTTGACAAATATGCGTGCATAGATTCCATTTTGTGCAAAATTGTCTAGATAGTTATAAATATAGAATTTTTTTTGTTTTTTTGAATTTCATAGCTATAGTAACGCCAACAACTTTAAGATCATATAAAATAAAACCCCAAAAAATGATATATATATATGGATATTGTTTTAAGTCTTTGAAAATGGAAAAGATAGGTTATTGGCCGTGTGAGACTTATTTGTTACTGTATAATTATTTGTTTGGCCGTGTGGAGCTTATTTGTTATCGCATAATTATTTGTTTGATCGTGTGGGGATTATTTGTTATCGCATAATTATTTGTTTGGCCATGTAGGGCTTATTTATTTCAGACTATCGAGGCACTTACATTGCAAAATGAAAATTTTGTTTTCATTCTATAAACTGGAAAATGATAAATCAAAAAGTGGCTTAACTTCTAATGACCAGGGGAGCAGCCTCCTTAAAAAATTACAAGAGTTGAACAAACAAAAGTTGATGATATGTCTTTTATACGAGATCCTGACTTGCGTATTCCAATATGGCAACAACCCGTTAATGAACGTGATAAGCTTCGACGAAATTATATCATAAGGGGACCTTATCAACCAAATCTCTTATTGTTTCCTTTCACCCAAGATGGAACTCAATCCCGTCGATTTTTAAGTAGTTGGTATAAAAAATTCACTTGGATTGAGTATTCTCCTGAGAAAAATAAAACATATTGTTTCACATGCTCTCTTTGAAACCAATCCACCATCTCGTCCTGCTTTTACTGTCGAGGGGTTCAATTGTTGAAAAATGATTAATGATGGAGCTACGTGCGCTCTTTTACAACATGTGGGAGGTCCTAATTCATCACACTTGTGTGCCATAACAGTTTCAAATGCTTTAATGAATCCTTTGCAACATATCGATAAAGTGTTGAATGTACAATCAAGAGATGTGGTGGAGAAGAATCGACTGCACCTCAAGACAACAATTGAGAGTGTTCGGTGGCTTGCATTCCAAATATGTGCATTTAGAGGTCATGATGAATCCGTTTAATCTTTGAATCGTGACAATTTTATTGAATTCATAAAGCATTCAACAACATTAAATGACAAAGTTGCTAAAGTTGTCTTAGATAATGCTCTAAAAAATGCAAAGTACATCTCTCCAATGGTTGAAAAAAAAGTTTTGCACATGTTTGGCAATAGGGTGAGACGTAAGATTCCGGGGATGAAAAATTTTGTATTTTGGCTGATGAAGTACAAGATGTGTCTAATACAGATAAAATGGTTATTGTCTTGAGATAAAATGATGAACCTAGATTTGGGTGATAAATTTCATATATATTGCATGATTCTCAATATTGAATGAATTTGACTCTTTTAAGGATCGTAGAGTTCATCTTCAATAACTTGTTTAAGAAAATGTTATATCTGCTTTTATACCTATCTATGATGTACTTGATTTATCTATATGAGAATGTACTCATTTTTTTTTTTTGTCTATTTTTGAATATTTATAACAGATCTTTATTATAAAAATTATTGCGTTCATTTTTAAATTTTTTACTTTTAGCCTTCCCCACTTTGCATTCCTGGCTCCGCCAATATATATATATATATATGTGTGTGTGTGTGTGTGTGTGTAAAGAGACAAATCTGTAGGCAATCAATCTTTTTCGTCTCTGCCTTTTTTTCTTTTTTTCGAAAAGTATCTTTTTGTTGCCTTGCCAACATGTCTGCATTATCCAAAACATGTCTAGAATCTACCAGTATGTCCGCTTCATGTAAATCAATTATGCAGTCGCAACATGAAGATTCAGCTATATATTATGTATGAACAAGTTTGTCTTCTTAATATATACTATGGACACAGCTTTATTGCAATGTAAATGTAGGATGACGTATTTCATGCATGAATATATATATATACATATATATATATATATATATACACACAAACACAGGGATAATTATAGCCATAGAATGTGATATTTTGATACAATCAATGAGTTAAAACTAGGGACTTCTTGTGTTTTGCTTTGTGATTAGACTTGATTAATATAACACAAAGGCCAATGATAGATCCAAAAGGTTTCTCATGCATGCACCGTCGTGATCGCAGAGAAGTTTGATAAGAGCAATTACGCGGTAAAAAGACATAAAACAATGGATAATATATATATATTTTTTGGAACAAAAACCTTTGTTCCATTTAATTAAAAAATTTGCATTGGACAGGTCATCACCAAAGTATATTGGACGTTGTTATCATCCATTTGATGCAAAAGAAAGTTCCAAGCAGAAGACATAAATGAATCTCTCCAAGATTCATATATATATATATATATATATATATATGTCACGTTGGAGTTCGAACCCCCTGTACTTTTTGAGAATAGAGAGTTTATACGTTGCAAAGAGTTTGTATTATCCAAGATTTGCAATTTTCAATCCAAATCTACACGGTATAGGAGGTAAAAACTTTCTTACTCACACATATAGTACATATATACTTTATTCCGTTGCCAAAAAAATAAAAATAAAAATAAAGGCTTATCAGATTATGATTGAAATACATTGATGAAGGCACGACATTTATGAAATCAAATAGAACTTGATTCCTTATAAACATGGGAAATGCTAAACGTCATGAAATTTTATCATGAATTGCCTTCATGAATGATGTGGCAAGTGATAATACCATTGACATTCCGTGTATGGGGGAAATCCCACCAATACTAACTCACCATTTAATTGCCACATCATTCAAGATAAAAATTCATGAAATATTTTCATGACGTGTAGCTATGAAGTATAATTTTCCATTAAATGGCCAGCTGCTATATTGGAAACTTAATGCCCTTGTGCCTGCGAATGGGCAAGTACTGTAAAACATACTTTCGATCTGGTTGCTCTTCACTTTTTTGGTATATTTGATACATTGGGCCTCTTAGGCCTGTGTTTGTGGTTTCTCTGGTTCGTTTTGGGCCGCGTTTGTTTTCCTTTGTTGCCCGTTGGGCTCTCCTAGGGCTGCTGTACTCTTGTTGGTTATTAAATTCTTCTACTAGACAAATTTCTGATAGCTAGCTATTTTAAAATTTTTTTATTGATTAAATTATAAATTAAAAAGCGAATGGAAATAAATTATTATAATTTTGGCAGAAGTTACCAGAAATACATATTTCATTGATTAAAAAAAATAATCATAAAAACGTTTATTTATTTTGGTCATTACAATTAACTCAACACCCACTTTATTCCTAAGAACACTTGAACCTTCAATTTGAGAGAGAAATTTACAGCATTTAGTATAAACACCAAATTCAAGAGCAAATAAATACTAGTATACAAAGATAATGTCAAATTTTTGTTCTTGCTATTTGTTGCATACAAGAGCTTCATTAGTCTACCATACATATCAAGAGCTATCTTTTGAGATAATGGATGTCCTTCATGAAGGAAGGGCATGGATCAGTTATTCTAAAAAAGAAAACTCTTAGAATTTTCAAGAAATTTGAAGTTTGGCCTTCTTTTAGTTTTAAATAAATAAATTTTAAAAGAGATTGTTCACCAAAAAACTATATCAGAAATTGAATAAAATTAAATAAAAAAGTATAGCAAGAACCCTAGGGCGATTGATGATAAATAGATATAAAATTTACAAACACTTTGGGGCTAATATTTGAACAAGCAAGAACGTCAAGTGAAGAGAGATTGAGATTTAAAATAACGCTTGATTGAAAAAACCATTGGAGCCAAAAACATGGCAATTTCAACCCCATGATAGAATGACAATTACATTCAACAACATAAAATATAAGATCTAAAACCACCATTTACAACAAAAACTAACTTCTCAACAATTAAAATAAAAAACAAACAAGAAGGGACAATCAACCACCGAATCCGTACAGAGTCCTGCCCTGCCTCTTCAAAGCATAAACCACGTCCATGGCGGTCACGGTCTTCCTCCGGGCGTGCTCGGTGTAGGTGACTGCATCGCGAATGACGTTCTCTAGGAAGATCTTGAGAACTCCGCGAGTCTCCTCGTAGATGAGTCCGCTGATCCTCTTCACACCACCTCTTCTTGCCAGACGGCGAATCGCGGGCTTCGTAATGCCCTGAATGTTGTCCCGGAGAACTTTCCGGTGACGCTTCGCTCCTCCCTTGCCCAGGCCCTTCCCGCCCTTGCCTCTGCCAGACATTTTTAGAGAGAGAACGTGAGCTCTAGGGTTTTGGAATTGAAGGATTGAGTTCGTAGTCGTTGCGTTGAGGGATTGAATAGTGAGGATGTCTCTGTTATAGGGAGGGAGGGTTTGGCTTTGAACTGATCGAGGAGAATCAAGACCGTTGGATTTAGAATGCTTATCGACGGCTGAGGTGACGATCCGTGTCGAGCGGTTTAGATAGTTTTGGTCCGTCGATAGTGATAATATCGACGGGATATAATGCTTAGTTTCCTGATGCTACGGATCATGTTTTTTTTATAAAAAAAAAGGTGTGTGACGAATTCCGGATTGAATTTGAATTTGGAATTGGAATTGGAATTTTCAAGCATGGAGCCATCAAATATGGTTAGACTTCAAATAAATTGAATTTTTTTTTTGTAGAATTCAAATAATGGAACGACTGAAATTGCACAGTTACAATTGTATTGTGCTTAACCCTCTTCATCTTGAAAATAAAGGGAGGTGTGAATCAATTTTCAAAGAAATTACATATTCCTATGAGAGAATACCAATTTTATTCATTGTTTATGCGTTTACAATTTTTTTTTATGAATAAGATAATTCATTCTATTTTTGTCTTAATCTCATTTAATGCGTCAGTCACCTAAATTTTCTTTTCAACCTTTTTTTGTTACTTGTCATTTCTCTCATTATATATTTAATTTTTAAAGTCATTTTTAATCACATCAGGATTTTATTTTTGTAGCATATTATTTTTGTTGCTCCATCCGCTCTTAACTTTTATTACAATTAGTCTTCTTTTCATACGTCTGTACAAACTATCTAAGTCTAGTCTCTCTAATTTTATTACAAGTGACCTAGTCTTTCTCACACTCTCTCATACTCTCATTTGTGACCTTATTTCTTCTTGTCACGTGAATCATCTACCTTGTGTTCTGATTTCATGTCCATGAAAACATTATTTTTGTTCACTTTTTAGGACTAACACTCTGTACTTGTAGATATTATTGACAAAAGTCTCATAATGTATATTTTTAAATAGAAATATGAATTCTGTGTTTTAACTTTTAAGGAATGTAATCTACTTTTATTCTTTTATAATTGAATGTAATCTACTTTTATTCTTTTATAATTGAAATGACATATATATAACTTTAAATTTATCATTTAACATAAAATTACATAATTTTGAATAAACTAAAAAGTTCTTATAGATAGTAAATTAGAGAGTATAATATTATAGTCCTTTGAGTTTTCTATAAGCATAATCTCTGTGTTCACTTCTTTCTTCGTATTCATCTTCAATGCCCATGCATTCCTGTTGAGTTTGCTCCGATGCTCTATCTCTCTATTTCTCATTATTTTTTATTTGTTTCAAGTTCATCCCAATTTTGTCCGGACTCTTAATCATCTAGAAAGGAATACTGAATACACAATAGTAAATTTTAATTTATAAACAATCATTAAGCTACATAGCCAACACAGCAGACACTATTAAAGTTGTACCTATCTTAAGACTACGTTTGGGAGGGAATAATAAATAGAGAAGGCATATAATTATACCTACAGAAATAATTATTTATAGAAAAAAGAAGTGTTAGTGTCAGGTGAATGTTGTTTAATTGGGGAAATAACACCATATGCAAAGACTTACTTACTGTCAAGGTTTCTTGACTATAAATAAATACATACCTTGTTTTGTTTGTCCACGTCTTCATGTTTTTTCTTTTCTTGAAGTTGGGTTTACTTTGGGACGGATTCAGGCTCAACCATCCATGACGTAGGCTGCTTCACTGTTGAACTTCATGCATAATTTGAACCAATCTTGGCGATAATGTTGTGTGAAGGGTTTGTTTGGGTTATGCTTTGGCCTAGGATTAAGTTGGAGTTAAGGTTCCATACACAAAATTTGGCTTGGAGTAGTATTTAGTACTAAGGGTTTGTTTGGGAAGGCATTCTTGAGGGAACAATTCAACTTATTGGCAACTACATATATACAATGATTGATCTGTAAAAGAAGAGAGGGATGGAATGTTTGATGTTGAATTATGTTACTTGAAATTGGGTACATTTGTACGGAAGGGGACACACACATTGTTAAATATTCATTTTCTTTTTCTAGCCATGTTAAAAATAGTCACTTCATTCATTTTAAAGCAAAAATCTTGTAAAATCGATTACACAATATGCGATGTAAAATTGTTGCATGATTGATCTAAAATTGTTGCAGTGACATGACATTCCAAGTCACAAGAGAGGATCCGGATTCAATGCTTTGAATGTGGCTCCATTTGATTATTCAGGGCATTCGAATGTTGCATACATGATCGTCATATCTTGATGTTGGACACGTCTAAAGGAATAAAAAAATTTCTCATTTATAAAAAGAAATTCAAGTGTTATGGAAAGCAAAATGGATTGATAAAAAAGAAATAGAAAAGAGTGAACATATACACATACAACTACCCCAACCAAAAGCATAAATTATAAATACAAGTGCACAAAGATAGGAAGCAAACTCAGGTTTCAAATCCATCTCTGAAAGCAATAGAAATCTTGATCAACTTCATGCAATCGAGTAATTCTACAATACCCAGAAATTCCTTAAACGTAAGAATCCCAGCTCTGCTAACAAGAGGAACCGTTTAATGTGAGAAAAAAAAAACATAAATTCAATGTTTTTAATAAAAAAATGAATATTCGCAGAATCTTTATTAATGTTCTTTAAGTTGTGCAACATACGTTCTCTGGCTATTGCAAATTTGCAATCACCTGAGCTGTGCTGTGTAACCATAAGAAATTTCATGATTCATAAACTAATTATCTAAGTTATACCATCAGATCTAGAAGTAGCCCATTTCTGATTGAATTTGTATCAAAGGCTATTTTTTGTAAATGCTTTGTTCGGTAAGGTAACTTCTCTTCCGCTTTTCTTTTCTGCATAGCAACAAGTGATGCTACTTTGAGAGCTCCTAGGACTTAAAGGGGCACGCAGGAAGCACGATGAGAGGATATCTTATGTTTTTTGCTGCTGTTCTTTTTTATCAAGACTTGTCCTTTTCTGATTATGCATAATGCTCACAGTCCAGATTCATCTTTACTGCACAATGAATTGTGCAAGACTGCAGTGTATTCATGGCCATCAAATAAGACACTTCTGACACAAGCAGGTGAAATAAATTAAGTTTATTTGACTACTGGAACAAACGAGCTTGAGCTGGGAACAGCTCAATCGCCAACACGAGAAATCCCCATGGGATGTGGTGGTATCACAAGAAGTGTTCCCTCTATAGTCTGGAGAGAGACTTCTCATCATGATCTGGATCCCTAGTTTACATGCAAAGATCAATTACACACACACATTTAATCAACACTCTAGAGATTTCTCTTTTTGAAACTTAAGCGGGCAATCCAACCAGTAACTTTTAGTTCAGCAGAAATGCATCACAACTGTAAAGAGAATGTTTTGGTAGGTAAGCATGTTATCATAACTGAAAATGCAATTTTTTTTCAAAAAGAGAATGAAATGCTCTAAGATTCTTCTTTGCCTTTTTAATTGGTTTACCCTGAACAGCTCAGAAGGTTTACCCTTGAGCTAATCTTTCCATTTGTGGTCACCCAATATTCCTAAATCTCAATCTATCTTGTTTATGAGCGCTCTCAGCTCCTCAGAAGGTCAAATCAAAATTTGTTTACCTTTAGAGGATCACCTATTTTAACAATGGATGAGATGCCATCCCTGGCAATCATGTGAGTTGTTTTTGCTTTCTCTGAGGTTCAGATCTACTTCCTACCAACAAAGAAAATTATCGTTAAAATTTATATAGCACACATTTAATTCAATGATCAATGGTGAAAATTGGATACGTATATACTCCCTCTGTTCCATTTTAATTGTCCCTTTTTGGGAATCTTGTGTAGATTCCCAAAAAGGGACAATTAAAGTGGGACAGAGGGAGTACAATTCAAACAACATAATGTACATAGTAAATAAAGTAGGCATCCTTGAGTATAACTCTTTAAAAGAGAACTAAAATCTTATGCTTTAACGTAAATATGCTCATAAAAGAAAATCACATCCCAGCGGGATGTATGTTCCCACCCCAAATGAGGCATAATGTCGAAAATATTCAGATAGAATTGAAAAACCCCTCCTCAACCTCAGATATGTTTTAGGTGACAACAAAACAAAAAAATTTAAAAGGCAGTCTTCATTTTTTTTCTTTATTTTCCTTTTTGTCCTTCTGCACCCAATCTACTTCTTGACCAGCAAGATCATGGCTGGCCTGAGCTACTGCATTCATCCCTACTCTAATATTTAATAAATGGGTAAACCAACAACTTGATTATAATTTTTTAAGCAACAAACCTCTAGATGGTTTTACTGCAAACAGTCCTTCCTGGATTCCAGTAATATGACGATCCTGAGGCCAAAAAAGAAAAAAACAATGTTAATTTTGAAATTTTGAAATATTCACAACTTGATCCAAGGAGCTTCTGATTAACTAATGTTTCATATGAAATTTTGGAGGGAAAAAAGAGACAACTGTCTAGAGTTGAGTATTAAAAAACCATGAACTCTCCATCTGGAAGCTAAGTAACAGGGAAGGGTGGCAATTCGTTTTTCCGTATCGTGTCATGACACAAGTATCCTGTCATATGGGTCGATACGAACACGACACAATCATTACTCGTATCAAAGAACCTTGACACGAACACAACACGATTATTAAACAAGTAATATGACATGACCCATGTAACCTGTTTAATAAATGGGCAAGACCTGACACAACACTACACGTTTAGTTAAACGGGTCTACTAGGTTATAAATGGTTGGATGGGTTGAACACGGACACAACACGTTTAATTAGCATGTCAGCTCAAGTCAATATGATTACGATCCGAATAGGATTAAGCCAAACCCACTTATCCTCTGTCGTTTTCGAGTCGTGTTGGCATATTTTTCAACTAATATAAACTTTTAGTTAGGTGGAGTAAATATGTCAACAACCTCTACATCCAAATATACCAGATGGATATATATACATTCGTGTTTGTAGGTGTGTGAGGGTGTTGGTGTGTGGTGGATGTGTGGAGGTCTCGGTGCGTGGGGGTGTGTGGGCAGGTCTGGGCAAATGTAGTTGCCTGATTGGATCTGTAGAATCCATACAAGTAAAAGCTAAATGCCAATGCAAAAGCTACAAATTATTACAAACCGCATCATATATTGCTGTTTGGTTGCGCCAGAATTCTAGTGTGGGAAGAAGTAGTCTGCCTGCAAAATATCAATCAACAACAAGCACAGGGGTGAAAACCAAAGTCAAAGTAACATTATTCATCATTTTAGGGAGTATCAGAACATTGAAAATGATATCTTCATTTTATTTCCCAGAAATTATTCAGACACAAACCCATGCAACATGAAATGCAGGAAAACAAACTCATTCATCAAAATGCACCCTCTGATATACATACAACAACAAAAAGACCTGCTATGATAGAAAAATTGTTTATCATGACAACATCAGTTATTTGACTATAGAAAGAAACTACATTGAGAACCAAAGAGATAGGAGAGGGAGAAGAAGGGGGAGGGGGGGATAAAAAGCATACAGGCCAAACTTATATCGTTGCAGATGTAATTAGATATAGAAGTCTACATATCAAAATATAAATCTGCAAGAAGCCTAGAGCAGGACATTGCACGAGCTGTTAAACCAGATGTCGGGCTTACCCGATCGAGATCTTTTGGAAGTCAAAGACTCTGGAGAGACAACATGTGCTTTCTCTTTTTGCTTACCCAATCGAGATCTTTTGGAACTCAAAGATTCTTGAGAGACCACATGTGCTTTCTCCTTTTGCCCCCGAGTGGCAGGACTTCCCTAAATAAAGAAGTAAAAAAATGACATTTTAAACAAACTCAACAAATAGTCGAAGATATAACTGGATAAATTAATAAATTGCCAACAAAACAAAATATATAGAATCACAAAGAAATCATTAATCATCCGGAGAATGTATAAACCAACTGATGATATAAGCACTATTCAATACCCTTCCTGCACCTAAATCAAATAAACAGCAAAAGCAAGCATTGGTAAGATTTAATTAGGAAGAAGATGCAACTAGAGCACCAAGGTATCTAAAATGCCCAGATAACAGATCTCACTTATTGCCTTTGGATATTATACTGTAAACCTAGATGCTGATGCCACCCTGATGTATCGCGCTGTGCTTGTCCTTCACAACACTATATCAGAAAACATAGATAGACTCTTATAAGAGATTAATTAGAAGACTGATTTCCAACATGACTAAGCAGTGTAAAGTACCAGAAACAGTGACTATATAGCATGAAACCATTATGCACAGAATACATCTTTTCCTTCCATAACATTATCAACTTAAGATATAATTTTATAAGAGATTATTTTGACCCCCTTTTAGTCACAGAAACCATCTCAAAGACCATTGGAAACAGTATCCTGATCATCATAAGACACTAAAAGCCGATTGCACACTAAAAGATAAGGTACCTGAACTAATAAGTCTATAGTCCTGATAATACTTAACTACTGATGTAATAAATGCATCGGATTCTCAAATATTGATGTCCTATCACAGCGATGAAGAGCAGGTCACATCATGATTAGCAATGTCATTGGACATAGTCAATAATGTCACTTGTATTATCTGCAATATAAATTCATCTTGATGAAGCAAAGACCATTACTTTTTATTTCAGTTGAATAGCATTTCAAATAATCAATCTGTCAATTCTAGCTCTTCAGTTTTTCAGAGCTATGTTCCAATTTAGAAAAATCAAATTCACATAATAAAAAATGACAATATCTCAATTAGAGAGGGGTTAATATTAGTAAGATAAGCTCACCAAAATCAAGGAGAACAAAAGAATTTGAAAATTAAAAATTAGAACGGCTTACTAACATATGTCAATTTCCTTTTAGTCTTCTTCCTATATGCACTTGCTTCTTTAGCATTGCTCTCTTTCTTGTCAACAGTAGTTTTCAAGTCATCTTTATGGATTGCACCATCAATCCAAATGGAGGACTTGAAAGACTCGTTTGTGTTTTTGCCCTCCATACCAGCCTGAAACATAACGTTTCCATGAATTTGTTCCCATTTTGGATCAATACCAATATGAGAAAGCCACAATTCATATCAGAACCCTCTTTCATACACCCAGCATCTAAATTACTTACAGTTATATCATCTGTAGGCTCTTGAAATCCAGCATTAGAAACATTCAAGATACTCTTGCCTCCTGATTCACTCTCAACATTTGCTACAGCACTTTTTAATTGATCATCTTGGCCCTCATCTTTTGATGTTAAGGAACATCTTCCTACTGTACGTTTGACGCCAATAGAAGAGACACTTGAACCAATATCAGCAATTGTTTCATCTTTTTCACCACTTGAGAAGTCAGTCACATTATTTTGCAGGTCAGAACTTTTCATGGCATGACCAATGATTATCTCAGACACAACTTGAGAAGGACATGCTTTTGTAATTTCAAATGAAACTTTATTACAAGAATCATCCATGAGGCTGTGTTTCTCCATTGCTGACAAGATAATTCCACAGTCTTCTAATCCCACATCAATTTTATCACTGTCATGCCTTTCTTCACCAATGAGCTTCTCATTTTTCTTTGGAGTTGCTTCACTAGAGTCTTTTGTGCCAGCACCAGCTGCAAATTTTCAGCATAACAGAAAGGGAAAATGTTAACATAGGAATTTCAGAATTATCAAGTCAGACAAAAAATAACACATTCGACATAGTAACTCAACATCAATAAAACAAATTGGCATGCATATAATACTTCCTGAATGTGTGGATAACTTGTCATGACTCAAGTTACTTCTTGAAACAACCTCAGTGGTAAATCCTCCTCCAAAACACTTTTCAGCATATTCCTCCCAGTACGGAGGAAATCCAAAAACAAAATGATTGAAGACCTGTTCAAAGTAAGATTTAAGATAGAAACTTCATTTAAAATTTGACAAATTCAAATTCCAATATTTTAATTTTTATCCTTGTCTAAACTCTAAAATAAACATGTCAATGCAACCATAAAGAATGCGACGTTCACTCCAACCTTGTATAGGTGCATATGCCTTGACCCAGCCACCCGCAAACACCACGGCAGGATTTTGATGTATTTTACAACTCATCAGAGAAAGCTTCATCAAACTTTCTAAAGTAACAATATGACAAAGATCAATTATTTACAGTTTTCCATTTGATTTGCCTTACAATAGTTTTATGTTTGATATACCATCCGTCACAAGATTAACTATGAACAAAATAATAGACATTAGCATGTTTCCCGGAATCCTAACTCTTCAGTTTTGCAGAATTGATGCATGTGCAACTGTCAGTCTCCAACACATGAATCTTTAGATGACTTATGGTGCCAAGACTCTAAGAACAAAACAAGCCTGATGCCATATAAATTTGGCCACAGGAATGGTTCATCTTTCAAGCAATGCATCTGAAGTGTCACCTTAGTTACACACATCAAACATTGGGCACCTTCTTGATTGCTTTGATTTCAAGTCCCAAGGCTCCTGAACACAACTGTGCCACATTGAAGCACTACGGCACTACCACAAAAATGTTTTACCTACTAGAGTCAGTAACTGCAATTAGATAACTTTGCCATCGGTTGTCCTATCAATTTGCCCAACCATGCCAGCTTCCTAATTTCACATATTGAGCCATTTTCATGTGCCTTCAATGATAAAGTGACAAATTTTCTCCAGGAGTCCAACTAAGCACCAAAGATCTTTGTAAGGTAGTTCATATATTAACATTTTAAAATTTTAGCTACTTGTTTTTGTACATCAGTAGTTTAGTTTTCACCTAAAACTTTGTTTTCCATTTTTAATATAAAATCTTGGCTCTGATGATATGTTTCTTTAAACATTCTATATGCTTCAACATTAGAAGTGAGGTCCCCACACTTGCCACAGGATAGATGATTTAGTTGTATGGCACTTCAACATAAAATAAACTTGAACACCTAAAGCTAAAATGGATCTACAGCTAAGATTAATTAGTCCCTAATGAGTAAATAGAAAAAAGTTGACAATTAAAAGGCATTTCTTTGAACATTTTATATCCTTATCATGTCAGGGTGAGGTCCCTACACTCGTCACGTGATGATTTAGTTGTATAGTAATTTTATAAAAAAACAAGCACAGGAACACCTGTCACTAACTGGAGGGGAAAACATAAAATAAAATAAGGATGATGCCCCCAATCCCCATTCATATTCCACTCATTGAAATTCTAAGTCTGTCTTGTTTCGTCCCGTTGTCTTGTTTATACTTTATGTTCTCTATTACTCCCCTTCACCCTCCACTTTTTATTTTTATTCATTTATTTATTTTTATTTTTTGGTTATGTGGGAGTCCAAAAGCATTCTCATCCTGCTTGTTGAATGTTAATTCACTTAGGGAAGCCCACATTACATTTACAAAGAAAGTTGACCATTGCAAGATCACTAACCAATCTTCCACTGTAACATTTCTTCAAACTGCCTATCCAGTCCAGTCAATTGCCAACCTACAATCTTCTCGTACCACCTTTACAGCAAATTAATTCTGCATTGGCTCACAATTGGTTTTGTTGATTATGATATTTCATTTCTCATGCATGGCAGTCCCACCCTTTTGATTTCCTCACGCTTATGGTAGACTTCTCTTATGCTCATGACCTATTTAACACATTCAAGAACTGTTATAGCTTTTCCATTGCCTTGTGATTTAATTTAATTTCCTGGATTTTAATTTATGTGCCTTTTACGGAAAATTTTGAATTATTCTCCATTTACAAAAGCTTTCTAGGAATGTTGTTAAATAATATAGCCCAACTTAGTTCGCATGAAGCTCTTCTACACTTCAGAATCAGTCACTCACATGGGTTGCATTATAATATGGGCACAATAAAATTCTTAAGCAAGCCCCTGGATCAACGAAGCAATAAAAGCCTTCTATAGCTATAGCACTCCTCAAGTGCACGTCCTATTGAGAACCTTTTACATTAGAAGCTCTGATCCAAAATCAAACTTTGTATTTTTTACATAAAACCTTCTAAAATTCATAAATCTCTTGTGAAAAACCCACAAGTTTATCAAATAAGAACCTTGACCTATACTTTCAAATTTTCAAGTTATAAAATAAAACTAGTTTCGTGTGTGTGTGTGTGTGTGCATGTATGTATAGTGAATAAGAGAAGTACAAAATGCAATTAAACAACCAAACTTACAAGGTGAAGTCCCAAGCAAACAGTAATTACCTTCTTATCCAACATTTCAAATCTAAAGAAGTCATCATTTGTGCATATCTTACAAAAAATAATTGACTACCCTTCTCAAGCAATAGTTTTGATCATATATATATATATATATATATATATACACACACACACACATATATATATATGTTAAAATACTGTAAGACAAAAAGTTGCTCTCAGAGACTCCTATAAAACTTCTGAGTAGGTGTTTCCATCATGCTTCTATTCTAAGTACTCAAGTCAGGCAATAATAAGAAACACGTCATATATAGCACCAGATGCATCGAAACCCCAACTCCTGTTTCATGCATCTAAGTACTCGAGTAAGACAATAATGACAGACACATCACAGATAGCACCATACACCAAGCAGCCACATGCATCTCACTAAAATGGAAAATAAAAAATGGTTCCAATAAATATATGCATAATGCTGTCCACTTTCCATGATAACAATAACATACAACCCCGCTCCGCAAGTATTGTGGATCAGAAGCCTAATGCCCACAATTTTTACTAAGTGAATATCCTACATTGAAAACAGTTCATGGTGAACCTTGTGATCAAAAGTTATGCATAGGTCAAAAGTTATGCATATCATATGCTAATGCTATTAACCTTTGTATGCTGTTCATCGGGCTTGCAACCTCACAAAGACTCTAAACACCTCTTTGGAGGCTCGTGGCCATGCTCTTGTAATTTGTTTAATGCTTTGCTACTACGAAAATCAATCCTTCTAAATTATCAAACTGGCAGTAAAAAATCTTAAATTTCAATACATGCACCATCAGTTACTTTTCCTCAAGCTCCAGGTGACCTCTAATAATTTTTAGAATGCTTTGATACATACTAAAGCACCGTCATACCTCTGTTACATGGATTCTCCCTCTACATGAGATAATGGAAGAAGAAGAGATTCCTCCTTATGATATAGATGGAATCCCCTTTTCTGACTAAATCCGATTTATTTTAAATCATAATTAAGTATTCCTTAAAATAATAATAGCATCATATACATACTAATATATCACATATTGTGTATTTAAATGTGCAGGAATTGTCCACGTAACCTGTCTTTTGATTAACTTAATACCATGCTTATCTGAGAACATACCTCAGCAGGAAACCCATTTTCTTCTGTGCGAACCTTGTTTATGAAACCTTTAATAATAATGCATATCCCATCAACTGTCTCGAGAGTGAAAACATCATATCTCCTGTGGATTGGTGCAGAAGAGAAAACTCGCCGAGCTTGTTGACTACAGCACCAAAGTAAATAAATTCCAGATAATAGAAATAAAAGAATTTCCAAATCTGCTAGAAATTTAAAGCAAGTTAAAATGGAGAAGTTGCAGTAACTCGGAAGTAAAGCTCGTTACAATCCAGAAAGTGTACCTGGCTTGTAATTTGTATAAACAGTGCATGGGAAAAAGAATAATGATTATCAATAAAATAACGAAACAACCGTAAACCTTTGTCCATTTATGCCAAAAACCTTGTATGCAAGACACTTCCACTGATACAGCCATATGGTTAAGAGTTTGAAAATGAAAGAAAAATAAAGTGTAGTTCAAAACATAAAGAGAAACACTAATATCATCAACTCCGTCAACTAAATCAATAGCATGGTCCAAACAAGGGGAGCAAGGTTTTATTTTATAGACTACCAGAGTTTAAAACCTAAAGAGTTCAAGAAAAAACAAGAAAAGGAAATGTAAACAAAAATAGTGCACACAACAGAAGTAAAGAAAGTGGCCATCATATATTGCATGCAATTACTCTCAGGATGTTTGAGGTCTTATGTTCTTCTATTTAACTCCATTCTTAAACTCCTAGCTCTAATAAATCCTGAGACCTTCTGTACTTCTTTTTAACTCTATGATTGTATTTTTTGCTCATTGCAAATAATGGAAAGCTTACTAATCATTTGGAAAAACACAAAAAACCAAGCTTAATTGATGGTTAAAAATGTTAATCTCAGAACCTTTCGATGAGTAATGAAGCAAATGCAAGGAGGAGAATGTTCGAAGTTAATTAAATCATGGATTCATTGTCACTTGTGGTATTATCACACCAAAACGTTATGCACAGTGCACCTGACATTCACCAAACTTGCTAAGTATCCAGGTCTCCTTCTATAGCAAACTCAAGGCGGTCAAGACTCAAGAATAGTTGTTTTTGGTTCCACTTTAAATACTTGCTATCAAGCAATAAAGAATAGAATAAAAGCTCACTGATAGGCTCTAAGGAAACAAGCTTTTCTCAAGGAACTAAGTGATCTGAATAAATTGGTGACAAATGTGGATTCCTGGGAAGTGGGCTTTGCCAAAAGCATGGCTCTTATATTTAGAGGCTCATAAACAACACCATGTCACCTTTAGAGAAAGTACTTTTAATGAGTGAAGCTATATATTTACGAGGGAGAGCAGCCAAAAACTTGGAGATGTTATTTACTCTGAACTATGCTGTCAATGTCATTGCTCTTTTTTATATTTATTTTTGAGCAAGTTCGTAATTAAATCCATAACCATAACATGTAGTGAGATATCTTGAAAGGATCTTTTGTAAAGACATTTACTCGACAGGGAAATAACTTCAGCAGTGTCATTTTATTAACTTTTACTCCTTCACTGTTTTGACTTGATCAAAAAACAGAGCATTTCCTTTTCAACATTTCTAACCAAATTTTAGTCAATAAACAATCTCCTTTAGCTAAAAGAAATTAAACAAACATTAAGGAATTCAAGGAACGAGACAAAACAAAAGGAAAAGAAGAGTACACGCGTCCTTTGACACGTTGAGACCTATAAAACACATTTTTTGGAGATCCTGCCAAAAGCACGAGCATATGGTAAGCACTGAGCAACCCTTAAAATGATGACACGGAGAAATGCAACCCAGTAATCATATTAATCATGAAAACCCTAAATCGAAATGATTTTCACGAGTACAGTGATGCCAGAGAATTACATATTTACCACTCTAAACTCAGAGCATCAAAACCATAACAAGAAGCACAATTTCTCCTACTACCATGCATTTTGCCCAACAACGTAACCGGTGAATCATGAATACAAGAAAAACCCTAAGAAATAGAGGCCTTACTCTCGAGAAGTCAACCCAGCAATAGCGAGTCTCTTCTCTCCGAAGTCCGTTTCGACCTTAATCAACCACCAATCTTGCAAGCAGACCTTTTTAAAAAAAAAAATCAAACATATACAGCAAGCGATGAAATGGGTTTTTGATTTGGGAGTGTTTTTGGAAGCAAACTTACTGTTTTTTGAAAATGAGATAACGAACCATTGCTGCTGTCGATTGATTGATTCGAAGTAGAAGCAGAGGCCATGGAGAGTTTCAGCAAATTTCGCTTTTTAAAGGGTTTTGAAGGGAATTGCTGAGAACTCAATTCCATAGAGTTGCGACGGTTGAGATTTGAGAGAGAGCCAATAGCGCGGGAAAGTGAATGAGCGACAGTGGAGTGATTGTTAAATCACGGTGAGGATAAATATATGCCGACTAATGAGTAATGGCAAGGGGATTAGTTTTTTTTTTTCTTTCCACGGATATTTCTTTTATGGACAAGATCTTCTAAATTAAAAAGTCTCTGCGATATTGAGTTTATATTACATTGACATGTTTTATATTTTGTGAATCAACGCTTATAAATAAAAATTCAAAACTTGTTAAATTTAACAACTTTGTAAATTGAGTGTCCCAACATATATAAAAGTATCACTCATCTACTTTTGTTACAAATTACTTCTTTTCGATGTCATCGCCACCATATTGCTCCATTTCTCTCCCTTCATTGTCCACCATCACTAAACACTAACTATCACAAAAATAAAAATATATATATCAAAGGAAAACAATGCTTATTTATTTTTGGAGTTTAATATTTTGTTTAATTTTTTTCCTCTCATCTCTTTCTCAAAATCAGTCTAAGCTTTTTTATATCAATATATGTTCTATCAAAGGAAGACAATGATTTTGGAAATTAAGTTCTGTAGTGAAGCGTGAGTTAGAGTTTTCAGAGAGATAAAGATTACGACAAACAAAAAGAGTGGAGAGAAAAAGAGGCCTAAGGAGATAAAAACCTCTTTTATTTGAGTTATATGGGATGAATTTGCCTCATATATGGACACTTCCTTCTCATGCGGAATTTGTGGAACTTATATTACCTAAGAAACGTAGACACTTCTAAGAGGAGTTATGTTGTGTTAGAGATGCGTCAACACCAACAATTCTTGAACATTATTGGGCATGTGTCAACTACATTCTATATGTCCATAATTTAAAAATAAGATTCTTAATTTTGGACACATGGCCACACTTCTTGAACATGATATAACACGACTGATGAACCTTGAAAGTTGGATAAGCCTTTATTTAACGTGGAAAAAATGTATAATTGTAAGAAAATCAAAGTAAAGGTTTATATAAAATTTGTCTAAAGTTCAATCATTTAAAAAAAACAAAAACAAAACAAGGAAAGTCTTATTGAAGTAGCGGGCATGGAGTAGGGGAGGAATAACCAAAGTACATGTATATATATATATATATGCCTATAACATATGCATGTATAAACAAACACACGTGCAAATATGAGTTGTATCCTTATTATGTGTTTCTCTACGCGACGTGGATAATTATGACTGTAGGATTCGTAGTTACAAATCCATGTCACAATCATATAATATTTATATCATATCAATTTTACATAAAGAATATATATATGTTCTATTGCCTTGTCGATGTCCTGCTTTTTATAGGATTTTTCAGTCTACATGTTCGTTTCTGTGTGGGGATCCATGCTAATTTACTGAAAAAGAAGGGAATGTGTATTGCATGATGTACCAGTATAACCTGTTATGTCATGTTATTTATTTATTTTAATTCTTAAATGATAAAAATGTGTATGATAATGAAAGTCTTTTTCTCCCCATTTTGGTGGAAGGAATATTGAAAATGTTTCACTCTCTTGCTGTTTCATTTCCTTTTCATTCTTCCTCCTACAAAATGGACTCGTTATTGGATTATAAAGTGCTGAACCTAAAACTTAAGGTCTGTTTGATTTGTCATTTAGAAAATAGTTTTTAAGAATTCGAAAAACAGTTTAAAACAGAAAACTGTTTCATTGAACTATAAAAGAAATAACAAAAATATTTTTTTTAACTCAATTTTCAAAAAATAGTTTTCATAAACTGTCAACCAAACAATTTTTTTTTTTTTTTTTTAACAGTTTTATGATTTTATTCGACTTAAAAAAAACACTGTTTTGAAAAAACTGAACCAAACAAGTTTTTTAAATTTTCAAATATTCATTTCATTTACATAATCTGTAAATTAGGTGTACATTGTATCAAAAAAATATATATTTTGGGATCGGTCTGAAGGCGTATTTTAACAATTATTGCTTGAACAATTATGTTATTTTTAATCACTGAAAAAGTTGACTTAACTGTTCCATCAAGTGAAATATATGAAATCATAAGTGAAGTCCAAATGTCTAAGTTAGCAAGAAGTTTTTTTTTTAGACCAGTCGGCTAACTAGCTGGAGTGATTAGAATTTTTCAAAAAAAATAAAAGGTCAATGCAATAAAACTCTCTCTAGTTTTAAAATGATGTACAATACCTTTCTCTTCCTTTTTTGGGTGCAACAAACTCCCAAAAATTTGGCTTAAATAAAATAAAAGAATGTGATAATTTTTTAATGATAAACTTTATTGACACTCCCTGAGGTTTGATGTATTATCATACAGCTACAATTTGATAATTTTTGTCACCAACACCCCCTATCAGAATTTTTAATTTTTTAATAAGTGAAAGTACCTAATTGCTTCTCATTATTTAAATGAATTTTAATATAAAAACATTAGACTTTGAAAATGACAAAATTGCCCTTCTCTCTCTACCTTTTTCAACCACATAAACCCTAACAACCACCACCACCACAGCCGCCACCACCACTACCACAGTCGCCACTCACATCTCCTCCTCCAACCACAGTCGCCGCCACCACTGCAGTCGCCACTCACATCTTCTCCTCCAACCACATTCGCCACCAACCACAACCATAACCACCACCACCACTATAGCCACCACTCTCATCTCCTCCTCCAACCATAGCTACCACCAACCACAACCACCACCACCCTCCAACCACAACCACAACCACCACCACCACCACAATCGCTTATTTATCTATTATCTCCTCCTCCAACCACAATCGCTACCAACCACAACTACCGCCACCAACCACTGAAATTAAGACCTAATTCTTTGCCTAATTTGATGACTAAAATTAAGACCTAATTAAATATGTGTTAACATTCATATTTATAGAAATAAATAATTAAATATAGATGTAATATATATGTTAACATTAATATTTATAGAAATAAATAATTAAATATAGGGCAAAGTCTACTCACGCCCCCTGATGTTTGCCTCAAACACACTCATGTACAAAGTTTGTTTAAATTTACACTCACACCCCTAAACAAAATTGCATCAGTAATTTGCATGAAAAATTACAATTTTACCCATCAATATAATAACTATATTATATTTAAAAAATCTATTAAAATAAAATTACTAAATTAACGCTTCAACCGATATATTACTATATTAGTGTCCCCTGAATTCAGTGAAGGGGCAACAAAATTATTTGAATTATTTTGTTTTAATTTTTAGTTATAAATTAAAAAGAATTGTGAAATAAGGAAAGGAGTCTCATGTGTTTTGGTGATTCAATTTAGCAAATAATTTATATTATTTCTCTATTCTGTGTATGACCCAATATTAGTTATCACTGAAAAATAAAATTCAATACGAAGAAATTCAAACTTTGAGGCTAAAATTTACTTTATTATTAATCTTGGATGATTTTTTTTTTCCAATACTTACTTTTCAATTTTATCAGTGTCATCACTACTTTTTTTTTCTTTTTGAAATAAATGTATGCATACTTTGTAATAAAAGGCAAAATGCAAAATATCCTCTTTTAACTTTCTCATATTTGCAAATAAACTCTTGTACTCTTGTAACACTCTTCATATAGGTCTCCTCTATTATCATCTCTCTACTATTGCCAAGACATCACTGCCACCACCAAAGCCATGCTATTATTGCCAATTTTCATGTGCACTGCCATAGCAAACGGTGAAAGAGAAAAAATAAAAGAAAAAAGAGAAAATGGTGAAGAATTAAGAGAGAGAAGTAGATAAAATAGAGAAAAGAGAGGAGGTTAGATGTAGAGAGACAGATTCGGGAAAGAGAGAGATGGAGGAAGAGAGAGAAAAAGAGACAGACTGAGGAGAGAGAGAAAAAAAAAAAGAGAAAGAGAGGAAGAATTATAGAAAGTGAGCTTTGAGGGTGAGAGAAGAGGGAGAAAAGTAATAAGGTAATAAGGATAATTTTGTCAAATGAAAAAGAAAAATTGGGAGTAATATGGTATTTTAACGTAAAAAGTAAGTTTAAAAATGTCTTTTCTGTTAGTGAAGGGTAAAATAGACATTTCAAATAATTTTTTGACCGATGGATTTCAATTGGGAATTGTGTGCAGTCAAACTCTAAACCTCAGGGGTGTGAGTGTAAGTTTAAGCAAACTTTGTATATGAGTGTGTTTAGGGCAAACCTTAGGAGGTGTGAGTGCATTTTGCCCTTAAATATATATGTTAACATTAATATTTATGAAAATAAATAATTAAATATATATGTTATATATATATGTTAACATTAACATTTATAGAAATAAATAATTAAATATATATGTTATATATATTTATAGAAATAAATAATTAAATATATATGTTAACATTAATATTTATAGAAATAAACAATTAAATATATATGTTATATATATATGTTAAAATTAATATTTATAGAAATAAACAATTAAATATATATGTTATATATATGTTAACATTAATATTTATAGAAATAAATAATTAAATATATATTTTATATATTATATTATAAATATATATAGCTAGAGAAAAAAAAATATTTCATTTTTTTATTTTATGTTAACATTAGTATTTATGGAAATAAATAATTATATATATATAGGTTATATGTTATAGTGTGTGTATATATATATAGATAGAGAAAAGAAAGACAATTTTTGTTCCTTTTTATTTATGTTAACATTAGTATTTATGGTAATAAATAATTATATATATGAGTTATATTATTGTGTGTATATATATATATACAAAAAAAAAATTAATTATTTTTTATTTTATGTTAGCATTAGTATTTATGGTAATAAATAATTATATATATAGGTTATATTATTGTGTGTATATACAGGAAAAAAAATTATTATTTTTTATTATATGTTAACATTATTATTTATGAAAATAAATAATTATATATACATGTTATATATATATATAGGGTTGATGAAATGGGCATTTTAGTCCATTAAACATGGTTAAAGAGTAAATTTAGTATTCAGATGTGTTAAATAAAAAGTTAAAGGATAGAAGGTCATTTTTTTATCAAAAAGTAGTTTGATATAATGTACTTTTAGCTGAAGGGGTACATCTGATATACGACACAAACTATAGGGGGTGTTGATGATAAAATTATACAAAGTTGTACCCGTGAATGAAGTTTACTTTTTTTTCAACGGGGCTTTCTGAAAAAACGACGACGTAGAGGTTTAGCTGCTCGCTCCCCTTCGATGCACTCTCTCATCTAATCTGTATAGACATATATGCGAGTATATGTAAAATTGCCTCAAGCTCTTTATATTCATTACTGGTTCACACTTCAGAGAGAGATTTCACGAGTGCCATTGACTGGTAGAATCGGATCCAGGAAAATCTACAATCGAGGGCTAATGTAAGATGCTCAATCTCCTTTTTCGTAAAATTAGACACTCCAGATTCATCACTTTCGTTTGATCTCATCATCTGCAAATCAGACAATCGATTCTAGGGTTTTATTTAGATCTTTCATTCATTATCATTTTCTTCTTATATATCGGTTCATTTTAGTTTTTTCAATTACGAGTAGATGTTTTGTTAATTTATCTTGCATGATTGTTGTTCGATACATAGATATAAACTGTAATATTTGAATTGCTTTTCGTGATTAGGAAATTTAATTGCATTTTTATGATGTATTTGTTCTCTTTTAACTAAGATTTGTATTGTTAATTCTTGCTTTAGACCCGAGTAAGGGTTGTCACCGAGTGGTATCTTCACGTTGAAGTCCACTTAAGGACAAAGTGGGTAAGTGTCTTATTTCAGTTATTTGTCATGGAAAAATTAAATTAAATAAATGAGAAAGAAAAATTCTTGTTTTAGACCATGACTGCATGATGATTTAGGGGGTTTGCTTTTGTTGACTCAGTAGTGAGCATGCCCGTGATTAGGAAAGTGGTAGTAGGAAAACCCTTTAATGGATAATCAGAGCATTATCGGGCACTTACGTGTGTGTTTCACTGTTGTTAAATAGGTAAATTCACAGGAAATCATGATATCCCCATGATTTATACACACATGAGCTTTCATTTATTGATTTACTTGGAAGAGCTTGTTGATCAGATGGGGCAGGAGATTCTGTTTTGGAATGGCATTAGAAGTGTAAGAGAAGCACAAATAGCGTCATATAAAGCATGAGATACATTTGGAGTCTATTGTAAAATATGATGTGAGGGTATTCAGTGATATCCTACGGTAAGGAGGATACTTTATGAATTGCAATATACATGAGAGGTTGAGGATTCATCGTATATGTATAAATGCATGCACATATTTGTTTGTATACCCCCGAGGCTTTAGATCAAGTAGTATATTCTCCGCTTCTCTTATGAGAGGTTGAGGGTTCAAGTCCCCATTTTGGGCAATAATGTGTGTGTTTGTGTGTGAGTTGGGTGTCTGTGTACTTACCAACCAAAAAAAATTGTGTTTATATATGTTTAGATGGCAAGTTTATTGTCTACATGATATGATTCCTTGCCCGGAACACATTCAAGCCCTCAATTTCTGGTGGTTGAATGGCTTCAACTTCCCTGCATGCCCTCCCATCTGCTATATATTTTCTTCAAAAGTCCTACATAGGCCATAGCTTTATTATCCCCTTGTGCGCTTTGATTTTCCAGAAAATATGCTTTGCTTGACATACGTTGGAATTTATTTTTCCTTTCACTGTTCCTGTTGGCATCGAACTCCTCTGAATTGTTCGCCCAATTAAAGTTCCATCATTCTGTTGGCCTAAATTTGGAAATGTAGGATTTTCTAACTTGTTAGTTTTTAGATTTTGGTGTAACAAATATCGAAGTTTTCAATATTCACTTTCATAAACTCTTGGCTGGAGAACTTGCCTGGTGTCCTTAACATCGGGATTTGTTGAATTATTGAAATAAATGAGCACAATATCATATAATTATAAAGGGGTAGCTCAACTGGAGGATTGAGTAGTTAGATGTTAGTTTTTCTTATTTATATGTAAATTCCATCTGACATTTATTGCAAAGTGAGATCATTCTATGGGTCAACCATATTTCGCCATGGTTTAATGGGTCGGTGGGCATGATATATCGTCTTCATCTCAGTTTTGCCAGACATGCACCCAGGTTCAGCATTATAATTTCAGCCTGCCTGATTCTATATCCAGGAAACCAGGTTGGGGTTTTTAAGTCTTCATGGAGATCTAGACTAGTCAAAGCAATATCTAGACCCAAAATTTCCTGACTTGAATTTGTGACACTTTTTTTCTTTTCTTTTTGGGTGGCAAGTGCAGAACTAATGGCAATTGTTTCTTCAGTATGGCTTCTAAGGAAGCACAACAGATAATTTTCGTGCCACTCATCAACAAATATGCATCAGCACTTAATTCATCTCCTTGTTTGTACATGATATGTCATCTTATATTACTGCTATAGCAACTTCTTTTTTTTTGTTCCTTTTGTAATTGTGTAAATGTACAATTATGTGTGGGCATGCGGACTTAGAAAAATGAGTGACCCTTTCCTTAAATTGATTAAAGAAGTGATTATCTTTTAGTATTTCATTAATTATAGGTTATACATCGTATACTAGTTCATTAATTCTAAGGTAATTGGAGTTTCTTTCAATAAATTAGCCACAAACTAAATTTTAATCTCTATGGCAATTAGTATGTAGTCTGGATTACTCCTGTGATGTATGTAACCTTTAAGCTTGGATCAATAATCTGCCTGTATCGATATTTTTACTTCTCATGTACATTTCATCTCACCTCAACTAAATAAATCATGTATCATTTGTTGCAAAATACGGGGTCCATTGTGTCCATAAGTAATATTGTGATGCTCTGAATAATGGTTCTAATATATTTTGCAATTTTTGTGTGACATTACAGATGATGGACGATCAGGACCTGGGCTTCTTCGCCAATTTTCTTGGTATCTTTATATTCGTGCTGGTGATCGCTTATCATTACGTGATGGCTGACCCAAAATATGAAGGCAACTGAGGGTTCATTTTTGATGTGTGACTGCAATTGGCATGCAGTTTAGTTTTGTCATGTAGCTGTTTAACAAATGGGTATGTTTCAATGTAGTTAAAATCTTGGCAACAATGTACTGCATTTGGATCTATTTTTGCAATGATGAATTGTATCCGACTTCTTAAATTTCATAGATATATTAAAGACTCTTTATCAAAATACTCTTTATATTTAAGTTTTTAACATTATCGATTACTTTTAATGGGACATTGACCTTCTTAAATGACTGTCTCTACTCTTGAGTCTTGAATCTTGATGATGCTGGTGGAGTTGGTGATTTTGCTAGATGGTTTGTGATAGAGTCATGGAGCTTACAGTGATAATTAAGATGGTGCTGGCTGTCTGCTTAGGGAAATAATTCTGTTGTGGCCTAGGCAACTTCTCTTCAACAAGGTATTACAAAAAATATCTTGGAGGAGTTCAAAGCAAGGTTTCCTTGTCTCAATTCAACAATGGAATCCTATCCATTTGATTTCCAGCTTGATTGAGCACTCATCCATCTTGCTTTTTCTCTCATTTAACTACAAATGAGGTGGTGAAAGATACATGCTTTTACATTTCTTGTGATGCTTTGTTGGTTTGAATCTTGAAAATTGGCAACTTCGAATTATATGATGTATTGAAACAGCTACATCCTTTCTTATGACTTGTTATTTGTTCAAGTTCCTGTTAAAACATGTGGTTCTCGGAGATATTTGTTATTATCTTGTACACTTCAATCATACCTTAAAACTGGATGAGTGATGTTAAGGGTTACAAATGGCCACAATATTATCTGTGGCTATACCATAGCTACATCTCTTACACTTGGTGATACTATTGTCGATACTAAACCCACCCTTATATTGATAATATGTGGTGGTAGATTTATTTACAAAGCATTATTCTTATGGCAAATTTCATAGAAATTTATGCAGGTTGTAGGGTTATCCCATCGAATCAGTTCTCTTATTTCTTTCTCAATATCCTTCATTTCTCTCATCAAGCCACTGATGCAAAACCCTAAGGTACTCGAACAAAGAACCATTTGGCTCTTAGGCTCCTCAACTTCGTTAGAACGGATTTGATCAGTCACTTCCTTTGAATGTTGCAGGAAAGAATTTATTATATTCTCCTCTTCCTCATCTGTACTCAAAATGCAGGCGTCTGCTTTTGGTGATTTTCCCAACTCAACATCGTGATTTATTTTCTTCTCTTGCAATTCTTTTTCAAAGACAGTGAGAGACTTGATCAAAGTGATATTTTCTAGGCATTTTAGTGAAGAGGCAACATTCTTGCTGAAAATGTCTAGATCAGTGGTCGTGTGCTCTTGGAGTTCCCTCCAAGCTGGCCCACATCTCTGTGAGGCTTGTAGGAGGAGCTCCATACTGGAGTTCATAAAGTGCAGGAGATCAGCCATCTTTGATAAAGACCTCAGGAGTTTTCTGTAACAAGCAACGCGAAAAGGCAAGAACCAGAAATGAGGCTCCAACTCGGCTTGTCCTGTGAACTTGTCTAATTTATTGACATGAGCTTTTAATCTATTCTGCTTCTCTCTCAATGCTTGAAATATTGAAGTTGGCATGTCTTTCTGGCTGGAAGAGAGAACCATCTCCTCTATGCATTCTCGGAGCGTCCCCAATGTCTGTGAGAGTTGACTCTTGGCCAGATTTGCTGCTCTAGTGGGTTGCAAGAGTAGCTCTACCACGATGAAACAAAATAATCCGATGAAAGCCTCCGTGAGTCTAGCGAGGGCAAATTCACCAGGAGGCCCATAATTCTTCCGTCCTAGGATCAATAACGCTCCTATAACTGCTGAAATCCCACCTGATTGACCATACATTCTGCTATGCCTTAGAAAACTGGTAAAAATGATCCAAGGGAGAAGAGGTAAGAACCTTATTTCAGAAAATCTTTGGAAAATGGAACAACCCAAGACTCCATACACTGATCCCATTGCTGTCCCTTGCGCTCGAGCATTTGCCATAGTAAATGTTGCTTGTCTTCCTGTTGCAAAGCCGATGGCAATTGTAAGCCCCGACCAGTACCCATTTTCTTTGTTAAATAACAAACCAAATAGCACTGCGAGACCCAAAGAAAGTGAACACTTAATTGCAAACACCAGCGTTTCATTCCTCGGTATCCAGTGCCAGTCAGTGCAGATTCTTTTGAAGCTGTATTTGGCTTGTTCTTGTGAATCTCTTCTTGATTCTTCCTTCTTGGGTTTCTGACTGCTATCTATGACAGACTGAATATTTTGAGTGATGGTTGAATCGTCTTGGAGGAGTTTCAAACAGAACAAGAAGAAAAAAGCTGGTAGGTCTTTGTGTGTTGGGGAATTGGTTTTAAGAGACTGGAGGAACTTGTCTAGAGATTCTCCCTTCGTCTCTGGAGCTGTTGTTGCATCTAAAAGCGGAAAGAGCTTGGCTTGTTCTAGTTTTAGGCTAATTTGCAACTCCACTCTTAATAAGATCTCTCTGAGCTCTTCATTTGTAATACTGACAGAAAAGGAGGGAGAAGTTAGGGCAATTTCCATCCCCCTTATCGGCATTTCCATGTCTTGCAGTCTCTCTCCCAGGTTTATGGAACTGGGTTTCAAGAGTCTGATATGAGGTCTCTCCCACAGAACACCTTCCTGTTCACAAGAAAGAAGCTAATTAAATCAAACTGGAAGAAGCTAACTTGCACTACTAGCTAGTGTGATGCCACAAATCAGTGTGATTTTGGAACAGTCCAAGGCTTTTTGTTGTAACCAAAATTTCAAGTGTATATCAGCTTTACCTGTATGATTTTGATGCTTTGAAGAAGTTTGGCTCCAGTTTCAGCAAAGGGCTTGGCCTGAGAGAGGGTGTCAACTGCAGTTGGGTTGTCTTGGGCATAGAAGGCTTTCATAAACAGACTAACCCTCTCTGAAGCATTTTGAGCGTATAATCTGCATAGTTTTCCTACCTGTAAGCATCCAAAAAAAAAACACATTAGCGACTGCAAACTTATGCTATGCTTGGTTGGAAGCAAGGATGGAAGAGAAAAGGAATAAAAGAAACTTTTTTTGTTTGGTTGGAAGGAAGGGAAGAGAGAAATGAGGCAAGGAGGGATGAAGCATCCACCTTTGCCTATTGTTTTTTTTATCCGTCCAAGTAAGGAAGGACGAAGCATTCACCTTTAGCTTTTTTTTAATTTTATATTTTATATATTTTTTTATCCCTCCAATTAAAAGAGAGGAAGGGAAGAAGGAATAACTACTCCACCAATGTGTACTACCAATTTAACTTTTAATTATTTACAAAATCATTTGTTAATACCAATTTGGAATGAATATTTATTTTTTATAAGTATTTAAAATAATTTGTAAAAAAATATAAAAACTCTCATTCCCTTCTTCCTTTTGACCAAACAAAAAAAAAGGTGTTACCTCATCCATCATTTCTACTATCTCTTCCATTTAACCAAACAAAAAAAGTGATAAAAACACCCTTTCTTTCTTAGGGATGACTCGTCCCTCATTGTTCCCTCTCTCTTCCATTGATCTTTCATCCCTCTAATAAAGTATGATATTTTTTATCATGTTTTTTTGGATTAATTAGACTCCAAGAGATTCGATAAATAATGATATTTTTTATTGGCAAATGCAATGTAGGCATTGGGTTCGGCAATAATGATAATGATAAACCCCTGACGTACCAAAATTAACCAGCCGTCACCCCCACCTAGTAGTAGACGGAAGGATTGATTCATGGAATAACTTTTTATTTAATTAATAATGGTATAAAGCAGAAGTAATTCTAGCCGTGAATGAGTTAATTGGACTACTTGCTTGCAGAAGAATTGGGGAAAGAGGTGCATATTCTGTTAGCGTAAGTGAAAAATGGCATAATCAATTTGAGGAGAGCTTTTATGCTTGATCTTAATCTGGGCATCTGAACAATTCTTTTTATCGCCCCCATATTCAACATTTGGAATCTTTGGTCAATTTAATAAACAATAGCACAGGAGCTGGTGAGGAGTGTGGAATGTTTGGTTGGAGGGAATGGAGGAGACAAGGGAGAGGGAGAGGAAGAGGGGATGGATGTTGAATTTTCACCCAACCCACCATTTTGCTTGTTGCATGGATTCTCTTGATTGATCCGAACAACATGGTCCCAGACCATCTAAAAATTTATCGACAAAGAATAGAGAATAATGTATAAAAGATCATGTTTTTTCAAGTAAGGTCGTCAATACTTCAACTCACCACTTCTTCTTCAATACAGCTACTAGATGTCTGACGCTGCTAACCTTGTCCTCTATGCGTTGTATTTGTTTTCAATTGTTTCAGTTTGTTGTTGGCCACAAAGTCTATGTTTCTACCTTGGGAGCTCTTTGTACACTTTCTCTTGTCAATATTAGGGATGGCAACGGGGCGGGGCGGGTTTTGCCTTTTTCATAACCGAAACCGTTTAACTTTTCCCGCCCCGTCCCCGCCCCGCAACCGTGTATAGACGGGGCGGGGCGGGGCGGGTTTTGACTTCCCCATTCCCATAACCGTTTAACTTTCCCCGCCCCGCCCCGTTTATACATTTTTTTTTTAATGCAAATTTTTTTATAATAATAAATATGATATTTTGATATATATACATCAAAAACACACATTTAGGTACTTGCAACACAATAGATAATATTGAATCATCCATTACTGATATAATAAACTTGTATAGTTGTATGATATATATAAAATATTAATATTTTCTTTATACATTATTAATATTTTCTCTATATATTATATATATAAGTATAAATATATATATACTTAAACGGGGCGGGTACCCGTCGGGGTAAGGTCTTACCCCCGTCCCCGCCCCGTTTAAACGCGGGTTATTTTCTTTAACCCCATCCCCACCCCGTTTCCTTAAACGGTTCCGTAAATGGATTTTAAACGGGGCGGAGCGGGGCGGGTACCCGACGGAGCGGGGCAAATTGTCATCCCTAGTCAATATACTTACTTACTTACCTAATAAAAAAAAATCAATTTTTTTTCCATATTTCTTTTAAAATAGATATTCCTATTATTTAATAATTTCAAATTATCTTACCATAATGCATGTATGTTATTGTTACCTCGGAACAGGCCAGCCTAGGAAATGGAAGCAGCAAAGCCAGAACAGAAGCAAAGGCCCCAAGAGCAGTACTTGAAGCAACATGAAGTGGGTGCATGACAGCTCCTGTGTGGTCTCCATGAACAACAGCGCCCACATACACTATCACAATCTGTCCAAAAGCAATTCTTTTAGCCATCAAGTGAGTGGATTCCGGCAGCGCCACCGCAAACCCTCCGAGGGCCACCATTATTGCCGCCAGCACAGGGGATGAGAACCGGGCTGGCCCCATCACCCATAGGCTAAACATGGAGGGTGGCACCACTTGGACTGTGGCATACAGGGCATGCCAACAGCCTCTTAAGGTGTCGCCAAGTGTCGCGTCCGACACGATTATTATGGCTGTCAGGTAGGAAAAAGCTGGAAATGCTAGTTGGCTTCGGAGAAGGGATGGGCCATAGAGGGTGATGCAGCCCACTATGGTGCATGCCAGAGCCGTCCTGAATGACGAGCCGAGGCGCCTTCGCCACACCGCCCAGGATTGGTCCGACGCCATCACGGCCCCGGCCTGCCGGTGTTCTGTGGGCCACTAGATGGAGATGGTGTGAGCCAAAATTATTGGTGGTTAGTACAAGGAACGGTAGCTTAAAACAATGATATGGCTAAAGGCTTTGTGTGAAGAAGCCCATTATTGCAAGCAAGCTTGGAAGTGAGGTTTTTGTAGGAAAGGAATAAGTCACTGTTTTGCTTTTTTTTTATTCCTTGAATCCAAAAGGAGAGTCCTTACCGTTTGATTAGCTTTTGAAAAGTTGTGTGAAACAGAAAGAATAAATCCTAAACAGTAAACTAGCGAGTCTAAGAGAATACTGTACAAGTTAGTTGAATCTGTGAAGATAGATGGTCGCTTTTCTTTTCTTTGAATGGGTATTCCAAGAAAATGGAAACAATGATATAGTAATGAAATTCAGTTGTAGGTCTTCCTCAAACATGAAAACATATACTCGAATATATATTTTAAAAACATGTATATACAAGAAAACATATGTATTTTAAGAACACGTGTATACATTAATATTATTCTCTTTCTATTCATGTAATCTGGTTCCTTTAACCTAGCTATAACCTGCGAAGTGCCTAAACCTACTTTGTTCTTTAAGACTTTTTCCTCCAAGAAACAGAAATAAACAGTGGCATAACAAGTGCTTCTCTATATGAACCAATTGACATGACTCATTAGGAGTGTAGATTCATTCTCAGCAGTACATCACAAGTGTTTTGCTGCATGGGACGGTCCACACGTCCGAGTATGCACACGTGTTGTTTTTTTAATATTATCATTTTCGTTGCAAAATTTGGTGAAAAAGTTTGCATTTCACGATAAATCAAATGAAAAACTTCTTTCATCTAACAAGATTCGTAATTTGCTCCATATACTATCTTACAATTTCTGAAATTCTCTAACCCTGCATTCGACATGTAAACCAACTGCAATAGGCCAAGGGAAAAATACCAGATTTAATAAAAATTATGTGACAAGACAAGCAGAAAAATTAAAGCAGTCTTTCTCCTAAAGACATGGAAGAAGTAATATATTATTTTCTAAATTATGTATTCATAGACAAAACTGTGACCTAATCATATTTTTTTGACATACATGAAAGGGATATTTTTAACCATTTGTTAATGAAAAATTAAATAAATGTATAACACCTTTTTTATTTTTTTTCTAGTCATGGACTAAAATAACACGAGATTAATTAATAAATGTTTAATATAATTGGAACTTAGAAGTTCATCTAGATGCCCTTCCTTATGCTACAGCCATATAAGTCCTAATGCAACCAAAATATCCTTTTGAATTATTATTTTTATTTCTGATTCTTATATACACACATATATGTATATACAATATATATGTCGCTTGCTAGGCATTTTGATTCTTTTATTATTTTGCATTTAAAGTCAGCTCAAGCTCTCAAAGTATACAACAGGTGAACAGCCATTGAATAATGAAACTCAACTGAAAGGTACGCCAATGTGGTTTGTTGGAACGCCATGTGTCAACTTCTAACAGTGTTTGGCAAGGAGGAAGGAAAGAAAAAGATACTCCAATATTAATGAAGAGAAAAAATAAAATGTAAATTTTGCAACGAAAATGATAATATTAATGAAGAGAGGGAAAAAAATGTAAATTTTTTAACCCTTCTCGTGCTTAATAAAGAAAATAAGAGGTTGAAAAAGAATTGCCCTGAGGTAGTTAAGTGAATTTGTTATTGTTTGAATATATGTTTACTCTTATACTTCTCTTCAATTATCTAGAGTTTTTTATCTTATTTCCTGAACCACTTAGATTTTGTCTCCTAATTTTAATTAGTCTCCAAGATTATGTGTCTATAAATATAACTTTATGTATTGTTTACAATATAAATCAATTCAATATATATTTTTTCTATATTTCTAGCATGCTATCAGATAATACAGATAATATATATATATATATATAATAAAAGAAGAAAAAATGACAGTGAGACTGATTTCGACAATTTGAGTTGCTTTCGGTCTTTTCGTTGCTCCGAGCTACTTTTGTTTACTGAAACGCTTGTCTGCAACTTCTTTGTATGTGTTCGCAACTACAGCGGGTAACATCACCAAACAACGAGCTACTTTTGTCTACCAAACCGCTCGTTTGCAATTTCTTTGCATATGTTCGCAACCACAGCCGATAACATCATCAAAATTGCTTTCACGAGTCACATTCGAGATTGTCTCTAAACTAGTTTAATTAGCCTTCAAGATTTCGTGGCTATAAATAGGTCATTATTCATAATACAAGGCAATTTAATTACAATATTTTTCATTATTTCTAACAATTATAAAAATAAAAACTGACAAATTAATAATCACAAACTCCAATAATTTCCCACCAAATTACCACTCATGGGAGAAATCACTATTTAATGGTTTAACCCCGTTTTCCTCGCCTATTTTCCTTTCCTCCTTCATTACTTTTCGTTTCTTCCATTCCAACTCTCTCAAGTTATAAGCACTAAATTGAATGAAAAAGTTTAAGACTAAGATTGACAAATCAGTTTGAGTAGGTTTTTTTTTTTTAATATTGAAAATAAAAATGTTCTAATTAGCAAAAAGATATCTATTTTACAACGATGATACACTGTATCTCCAATTAGCCCGCCTGCCAATCACTTCCTAGTTAAAATTGGTCACTGAGTTGCTGACTACTTGAACAAAAACAACTACATTAGTTAATAAATCAAAATGTCACATGTAGTCATACCAAATAACTGAAATCGATTACTTATTTATTTTTGTAAGTGAAGTGAAATCGAATTTTTGCTCACCTGATTTAAAAGAGCCAACATGCAGTAATTAATCCTTCGAAATTGCTATAATTACATTGTACTTTTCTTGTTTCTACCCTGATCATACAAATCTATGGTGATAACATAACACAGCTTCACCTGTTCATTGGAGCTCTCTCTCTCTCTCTCTCTCTCTCTCTCTCTCTCACACACACACACACACACACAAGGATCAATTCCAAATCAGACAAACTCCAAACCATTCACACCGATGCATATAGCATGCTAATGGTAATTCAATTTTTCTGGGTAATGTTCACTAATCCAATCAATGTATGTGCACAATTCCTTTTTGCTTTATTATTGGGTGCCAAAAGAATGTTCTCACACAAATGGCAACTAAATCCAGTCAAAACCCTATTATTACATTAGTCGGCAGGATAGCAAATCCACCAATATTTGGAATTGATTCCAGTCCCAACGGTACACAAATGGCAACAACCGAAAATGAATAAAAGGAGTTATACCAGAACATACCTGCCAAAAGACTGTCTATGTGCTCTCTCTCTAATCAGCACTCAACATGAATTTGCGATCACGGATCAATCAGAATCACAATCACAATCACAACGAGTCACATACCAAATATTATCCAGATGCCAGAATACCCTTTACTAATAGCTAAATTGACAGAATGGCTTCTCCAATCCAAGATCCACATGCCAATAATGTTCAGACTAAACCTAATTTGAATTATAAAAGATATGTTGTAACTAAAACAAATCAATCAACTCTATTTTCATCTGGAATTCTAAATTTTACGTGCATACCGTCCAGTTTATCAACTCGATCATCTAGATGATGGGTTGAACTTCGATATAAAGAAGCAATACATTGGATAATAAGCACTTACCACATTAATATGATGGGATAATTAGGCCAATATTTTCATTGCAAAATCTGATTTAATTTGTTTAATAGACTACAATTAAGGACCAAAAATCAGGCTGAACATACCTGGTGTAAGAATTGTCACACACTTTTTCTGATTCATCTTTTGTAAATTACAACAGCTCGAGTATATAACTTTATCATGTTTTGTTATGCATAAAAAATATTAGAACAAGTGGGCATAAAAAAGTGTCAAATCCATGAATTCATGCTTCTTTAATAAAAATACTACAATAAAGTTCTAATATAATGCAATAATTGATAAAATAATTCTAAATATTTGATGAACTTATTTTTAACACACGATATAAACAAAGAACAAAATATAACTTGGACACCATATCATTTTTCTAAGTGTCCAAACTAAATTAGTTGCATTGCACACTTGCAGGGCCTGGTTGTCTGAAATGAGGAGATAAGCTTAATCAGGGTAACAAAATTAGGCTTTTAAGAGAATTTCATTGCAACTACACTTCGTATACAAATGACATGATTTTACACAAGTGGCACGTATAAGGTTGTTGATTCACTAATATGATGGTTCAGGTAAGCGATGCCTCAAGAGAGTTATTGTGAAAATTCAGCTAAAAAAACGCAGATAAGTATTCAATATGCATAGTGCACCTGATAATTTAGCAATAATATGTGAAGATCTTTTCTATAATAATTATGGTCATAATAATGATATGGATAATGATGCTGATAGTGCTAATAAAAAAAAAAGAATAGCAATGCTGCTTGTTAAAACTCCACTAGTCCCTTACATTTCCCAAAAGTATACCCTTTTTACTACAAAGTTATCTAACTCAATTAATTTTGGAACCCATCCTGATAGTTTTATCTCCTAATTATGGGGCCAGAGGGCTAACAAATAAATAATTAAATAAAACCACTAGGCCCTATTTCTAAAACAAATTTTCACATTAATACTAAACCTCCCGAACTTTTCTTTTACATCATTCCCATTTTAGAACTAAAATTTTGCAATTATAATTTCCGGCCAAATTGATAAGTATTCCAAAACTAGTACTTTCTTTTGTTTAACTACTCATACATGTTTAAAGTTTTTTATTACCAATTAGATCCTTTTGTCAATTATATATTTTAATTATTAAATAATGAGTCTATTTTTAAAAGTAAAAGATAAGCTACTCAAATGTTTTTTCAAATAAAAAAACATAAACTAATATTTTAGTGGATTTTTTCATGGTATTTTTTATAGCATTTTTTTTTTATAAGTAAGATTGTATTAGAAAGCGTTCAAAAGGGGAACGCATCCCAAAAACAAAGAAGGACCAAATAGGGCCCTTAGCCTCCTTTCAATATGTCCAAAAAATCAACTATCTCCTCCAAGGATTTAGAATTCCTCCCAGAAACCCAACAAAAAAGAGAGCTAATGATAGAGAATTTAAGCTCCCCGATAGGAGTCTCCTCCCCCTCGAAGGATCACCTATTCCGTTCCCTCCACAAGCACCACCAAACACACAAGGGCGGTCATAGGCTTCGGGACCCACTATACACCCCCTCCTCCAAGCCTCAATCATGCCGAGCGAGGAGCAAAGCATGGCCCACTGCATACTGAACAACGCCAAAATCAAGCTCCAACTATCCCTAGCAACGGGACAATGAAGCAAGAGGTGATCCATCGTCTCTTCATCCCTTTTGCAAATGCAGCACCAATTGACAGTGACATGTCTCCTCTTCCTCAAGTTATCCAGGGTTAGAATCCTCCCCAAAATTGCCGTCCACACAAATTTATGTTTAAAAGTCATAAGCTAATTTATGTTCAAGATTTTATAAATTGAATTGAAATTAAATTGATTAATTTTTTAGCTCATAACGTGATATTCATCAATTCATTAAAACATAAAAGAAATTTAAAATCAATAAATTTAAATTTTAAACAAAAACTACTAAATGAGCTAAAAACCAAAAATAGAAAAATCATAATTACAAAATACAAAGAATAAAATTGGAAATTTTGAGAGATTTATAACTAATGTGGAAATATTTATCACAAACTAGGGCTTTGTTGTGTAATTGAAGAAAGATGATAGGGCTTGTTGGAAAAGTAGGCTGTGTTACTTATCCCCTCCCCCAAAAGAAGAAAAATCTAATTTCAACTGCCATGTTAAGAGTTATACTCAGATTTAAATGCTGGAAATAGGTGGAATAATTCCATCATAGTAATCTCAAAACCCATATAGAAAATGAGAGGATAAGAAGAAAAAAAGTAGTCATATACGTCTCATTGAGGCACAAAACTAACCCAAAAGAATACCAAATGCCCACCAAAATTTTGAAAACTGTACAATTTACTTGGTAGTTGTAGGATATTAATATCCATTTAATTAACAATCAAATCTAGATAAATACCAAGTTAATCAACAATGTTCAAACGTTTAAGATCACATTTAATAGTCCCATGGAAATTGAAATCAACATCGACAATCCCACAAGGCACAAATCCATTAATTATGGTCAAGCCCTCAGCAGAAAAATGGTAGCAATCTGACTGAAATGCCCAGTCATTCCATGCAATTGTAAAGAAACCCTACTCATACCTTCGACTTCTATCATTCAATGCTCAATAAAACAGATAAAAGCAATAGACAGAGAGCAAGGTCATAACCCATAAGGAGTCCTCTTAATTTTATATCCTGATATTTATCTAATTTACATGCATATAAAGATACTGTCATGATTTTTATATATGTATACAATACTAGCCAGTGGTATCTGATCTTTAATTTTCATTCCTCTTCCACACCTGAGTTCATGAAAAGCAAGATAGCATCAAAAAGCAAAAGAAGTTAAGAGCACCTGCCATGTTTCCTATCCTTACCAAGCTAAGACTTGTTCTGAGAGCGAGTCCGAGGGAGAAACTTAAGTCGGGGTGAAAAGCGCAACTCCTGCTTCTTCAATGTAGAAGATTTCCTCTTCAGACATTGGTTACTTTCACCACTGCCCGGAACTTTCCCTGAAACATCATACTGCATTTTAAATCTTCCACAATTATTTATATAAATAAAGGAAATTTTCATGATTAGTCTAGTTGTTACAAATCGTTACTCTGAGCATTACTGCCACTAAAGCATCACTCATGACGAGGCGTACGGCGTACCAATCAAATCCAACTAATGCCTCTTCCAAACAGTAAGGATTAGCTGACTAATAACCGTCGACCTATTTGCAATTCTTTTGGGTATTATGGAATGAAATTTGACAGAATGAATAAGTCTATCAGAATAGGCTCATATGGCTTAAAGAGCAAGCCTATCATGAGGGTGCTCTCACTGAGCTCACACCCTTCTAGCCATTGGATCGAGACTGCGAGGACAGCCTCCCTAACCAATGGCTGTGATGGCACAAGCTTAGTGAGAGCGTCATTGTTAAGTCTTTTCCTTGCTTAAAATGTGTGCTAGGCAGAGTGACCAAGACATTAGTGGTCAAGGACCTCAACATGGAATTCATTATGGATACTGCTTCTATAAAACAGCCTAAAACTCATACTTGAATTTATAAAAGAAACTTTTGTAAAAACTGGCAGCTAACTTGACGCCAGCCTCCATTTGAGTATCTGAAAACTAAGAAAAGCGCCTTCATTTACTGAGTGCAACAGCACTAAAATTGAGATAAACAAAATCCAAGTGAGGGAATTTTCCACAATTAGAAAAAATTGGTATTTCATGTTTGACGGGGAATTTATCTCGAATAGACTTGAGAAACTAGAAGGAAAAACAAATCAGTACGAAGGTCATAATAAGAAGGAAAGGGAATTTCAAGAATTAATTTGTGTACGTGAATATAATGCGGATCGGTCCTATCTAGGGGTGGCAAAATTAGACACGGCACGACAACACGACTCGAACACGACATGAATTAAGCGGGTTTGGGTTTGAGATAAGCCGACATGTTTAATAAATGGGTCGACACAAACACGACACGCAAAAATTGGGTTGGGTTTGGGTTTAAGTTGTCTAACCCGTGACACGATTACAATACGATTACGTCATGAGTTATATATATTATGGTTTTATACAAACTTATATACATAGTTATATATATTGCAATTGTTTGTAATCTATTTGTTTGTTTACATGACTGATGTAGCCATAAAACGCAAGAATGAGATTGTTATGGTGTCTTTCCAGTTGTTGAATCACCTTAGTATGTTTTTGAGTTTATATATAGATACAAAATTTATAATATAATTTGATTTTAGAATTTATGTATTGATATGTACTTTATTTTTTATATGATCTTTAGAGAGATTTTTAGGAGTGGAGAAACTCATACGATATAAGTTAAATGGATTAAAAAGGTTATTGAACAAGTCGTGTCATTATAAGACATGTTTATTAAACGGGTTACACGAGTTGACACGAGTAACACGTTTAATAAATGGGTTAGGTTAGTGTTGAGGGTTTCTGACACGATTATTAAATGGGTCGAGTTAGGGTTGAGCTGTTTAGTAGAATATTTATTGATCGACACAACAAAGGAACATGAATTGCCACCCCTAGACTCCTATCGGAGAAGTGTCATTATATACAGGAATATTCAGAAACAATTAAGAGTGTTGCAAATAATTAATGTTAACTTTCTATGTTCTTAATATGTTAAATTATTGAAGAATGTCAGTGCCAAAAGTAGGTAACAAATCCCAGACTAAATGATAAATATTAGGGTAAATTGCCCAGAGGACCTCAAATGAAACTTGGCTCAAAATAACTCTTGAACGAAATCAAGCATCCCATGTGAAATTTCCAAATTCTCAACTTAATTACAGCCCTAAAAAAGGTGAGAAATTATCATTAAAAAAAAGGTGAGAGATCATCATCATCCTAGCCTTTATCTCCCATATAATGGGGTTTGCCATATTGTACATGTTCTAAAGAAGGATATATTTGCAAATATAAAACAAAGATAAATAAGACCCACGTAGCATATGCAAACGATTACAAATAAGCTGGGAACACAAATATAAGGTCGGACTCAGCCACAATTTCATAAAATATAAAACAAATATACGACATATTTTTTAGGATGTTTGCAAAACCTTCAGTTTTTTTAGTGGTTTTGACAGTGTCGGAGATCTTCCCTCTCTTAGTCCTTTCCTCAGCAAAAAGTGGTGAAGAGTCCGGTTCTTTTGTTTCCGATACATTACAATAATGGCTACTGGCATTTCCTTCAGAGGAATTTGACTTTGTATGTTGTGCTAATTCATCCTTTTTCAATCCTTCTTCAGCTTCCATAACCTTATCCCATTTCCCTTCATGAACTGCTGAACGAGTCAACCTTCTTTCGCTGGTTGAATTCCTTAACTTTACCACATCAGTACTGGTCCTTTCATCAACATGCTTCCTATTACCTTTCTCTTTCTTTACTACGCTGTTATTTTCCTCAGTAGGGAGTAGCTCAATCTCAGCTTCAAATGAAGCAATTGATTTCTCGTCTTTCAATACAGAGCCTTCTAGGACTGCAACATTTTTGTCTGCAAAGTCTGACTCAGTATACTTAGCCGATGTGATCTCTTGCATTCCTTGTTTAGATTCCATAGTTTGAATTTCCTTTTCTCTATGAACTGCAGAACGAGTAAACTTTCTTGTGTTGGTTGAAGACTGTAATTCCAACTCTTTAACACAGGTCTTCCTCTCAGTATCGTCGTTCTCAATCCCAGCACCTCTCTTTATTGCTGAGCGAGTTAGTCTGGTAGCTTTATTAGGATGATCTAACTTCCTCTCTGCTATCAGACATGTAAAACTTGCAGTAGTATCAGAGATTTCAGAGTTCTTATTTTCATTTTCGCAATCCTTGGTCAGTATTCCAGAAGATGCATCCACAAGTTGAGGCTTTCCTGAAGCATTCCAGGTAGAGAATAGCGATTTCACGACTTTATTGGAGTCTGGAACAAATGGAACTGAAGCAGCTTCTGTCTCCAAGAAGAGCTTATCTGTCATAGACAAGCTGTTCCCAATAGAAGAATTGTAAGATTTAATCCCATTTAATGAATGCATAGCCACATGCTTATGAGCATTATCATCCGACAAGTAGTTGTGTCCCTTTTCTCCCTCATAGTAGATTGAAACTTCAAGATTTTGAGGTGATTTCGACATTAATGAAGCAAGAGCTGCACGAGCAGCTAGAGGATTTAGAGAAGACCTATTTACTGAAAGTTCCTCTTGAATGGGTGGTGGATCCTCGACTTCCTTCACAGTTCGCACTTTGCTCCTACTACGGGTAGACCTCTTCAAGTGATTGGAGTCGGGAGGAATTTTAACATCTGGCTTGTTTACTTTGGATGAGGTAACAGGTCTGCACTGAATTTGCCCTCTGTTATCAACTGTTTAAGAAAAAATGCATGGTCGTGAGATATTTCCGATAAAATAGAATATTGAAAATTCAAAGGTAGGTAATTTTGGATTTGACTATCTGGAACTCTTTAAGCACCTTATTTTGCATGTGTGGCTTGCAACCAGAGCATCAGAACCCAATTACTAATGGGTTTGGCACAAAATTATAAAGGACCGTCTGATGGTATTATGTCAATTTTGGCATATCGCTCTGACAGCATAGGAACATTCCCCCAATTTGGGCAAAAGAATGTGGCTGGATTATGTATCAATTCATAGTTTTTCACCCATTCATGAGATGGAAAAATCACCACAAATTATGGACGTAAAAGTAAAAGATCCAGTCGAATGTTGTACCCAAAAATTAATAGAGCTGTACTTATAAAAAATTAGTAGAGAGTAGAAACATAAGCAACTATAATTTTAATCATTAGCAGTCACCACAACGTCAGTAAATAATTAAATATATCCAACCACTAGTTCAAGACCATGGGGTATGGAGTCCAATGCAAGACATTTTATTAAATTACTGAAAATTGTACAGAATCATTTGACCATATTTATTTTTGGTTCCATTAAGTGGAGCCACGCAGAACATCCTGCATATTACTCGAGTGACAAAACCTGTTACAGGGTCTGCGATAGCAAGGTTCTGCACTAAGGCTCTCACGCAAAACACTCAATATTAACAACAGCATCAGGACAGTCTTCATAGACTACAATAACAGACTAACAACTGCAAGCTAACTTTCCATACTTAAACTACCTAAATAAAATAAGAAGCCCCAGACCCTGTAATATTCATCAAAATGATACAGTTATGAGTGTGGGTGCCTACCTTCAACACCCAACAGAATGTCCTCTGAAATCTCCACATTGGAAGCATAAGCAGAATTGCTTATCTCCTTTATTTGTTTTTCCAAGAATTCATGAAGATCGATTTCACAGTCCATGTCTTCGAGAATGCTTATTGCTGGTGATGTGCCAGAACAACTCAAGTCTTTCTCTGTATTAAAAAATGCAGAAACTGTTGGATGTATATTAATGCTTTTTGTAGCCAGTTTCCTGATTGAACTGGATGAAACAGTCAAAGTTCCTCCTTTAAGGTCTTGATGAAGCCATTTGATCAAGAAAGTACATCGACAATAGACTTTCTTTGAGTGTCTTACCCGTAGTACCTGGTAATCATGGAGATCAGGTATGAACAGAATTAGCAAGGCAAAGGCATTTCCGCACATCTGTTTAGACATCAAAGTAGAGGACCATTGTACACTACGAAGGTCACACACAAATACACATTTTTTAAGGGGTAACATAAGTAGCAAGGATCGTATGAATTCACCTGGAACTTCAATGGAATCCTCATAACATTATGTTATAAGTTACTTATGAAAAGCAAATGATAAAAGAATAAAAATGAGTGTCAAAAGTAGTCAAATAATCAAAACTAGGACTATATGCAAGCTGAGCCGAGCCAAGTAGAAGGATGCTCTAGTTCAGGTTGAAAAATTAAAGAGCTCCGAGATGAGGCTTGAATTGGGTCATTTATCTGAAGAGTATGCTTTTACTCAAGCTGATTGGAGTTCGAGCTCCAGTAATTAAGTCTTGTATAAAGTTTTAGGATGCTCATTTAGCCGACTTCAATAAATCAAAGATCTTCAAAATGCATGTGATCAAGTTTGACTCGTTTATCTCACTAGTGATGACGACAACAATAGGAACCTAAAATAATGATGCCTATAAATGGTTCTGGTGGACTTGGATAATAGAAGCTTGAAAATTATGGTTTTAATTAGTGGAAGAAAGGTTGTAGAGTTTATAGATGAAAGGGGTTAGAATTGGCTTCAATTTTAAATTAAGAGGCCAATGGGATAAGGTCGATTAGCCTCAATATGCACTGTTTGAGGAACAGTTACTTAAGAATAGTAACTGAAGAGAATAAGAATAAAGGCAACGAAGAATCCAGGAATCTAACCTAAGTTTCAACCTTGCGATGATTTAGGCACATATCATGAGCACAATCTCAAATTCTCATAAATCAACTCCATCGAAAAGTGTGGGTACATGGCCCATGTTACATGTGGCATCAAGATTGAGAAGCAATCCTTGGCACACACAATCAAACTAGGCCTACATGGTTTCACAACTAAGCTTTTGGCTAATATGATCATCATTAGCATGATTCTCAAATAAGAGAAATACCCATCTTCTCGTTACCCTCTATAGGCCTTGGTTCGCCTTTATCTCTAATATGCAAATAGTTTTAAACTTCAATTTGAAGCCTCAAGGAGTTCCTCCTGTGGACAAATTTCGAAAATCTTGATGAGTTCCCTCCTAGAAATAAGTCTCAAGGAAGCAGATCTTGTCAAGAGATTTTTTAAATTTTAATTTACATGGGAACCGAGCCATCTCTAGAGTTACTTACAACTATTGTGAGGACTTCCCCTGCTATAGATAATCCCCATTGTCGGCATAACATCTAGCAAGGACCTTCTCTCTACAAATAAGCCTTCCCATGAGGGGCTCCTCTCTAGGAACAAACCTTGTTACCTTATTACAGGCACTTAGTATAACCTAACATAGGAGGCCAGACTGAAACTACAACGAGGTCCTCTTACAAAAAAACTCGAGGAAACATCAAAGACCTCAAGGAGCTCCTCCTCTCCTACGGATAAACTTCGAAGACCTCAAGGAACTCCTATCCTATAGAATAAATCCTGAGAAAATGTTGAAGACCTCAAGAAACTCCATCTCCTACTAAAAAGGTACTAAAAGGACACTTTGGTGAAGTCATATGGGTTGGAACAGGGTTAGAGGACTTATGTTAACAGTAAGGTGTCACCTTAAGGGATCTAGGGCTAGAATTTAGTAAGGTTGATCGGCAAAGCCTCGTCTGAGAGGCACAATCCTATATCGAATAAGAAGGAAGAGAAAGAAATTTGCAGTTCCTTAGTAGGACCACAAACTCCACATTGATCAAACCATGCTTCCATTTCTATCTTGGTTGTCCTGTCAAATTAACACAATAACACCCCACCTATCACATCTAAACCATGTCATATTACATTTAATGTGCAGCCAAACTTTAAGCACCTAATAACCGTAGGCAACCATACCTAATCTTGTACTTAGTCCCAATCCCTTCCCTAATAAAAACACGTGGGCCCCCCAATAGGTGTCAGCATAGCCATGTGGCCTATAAAGCTCCTTTTTATACAATGGTCTTTACACAGACAGCTTAACCTACCATCACTATACAAGGACCGTCAAATCAAATTTAGCAGGGATACAAATCAAGCCTGTCGTAGTTAAGACACTTGTGCTCCTCAAAAAATTTTCATCTTTCACCCCATTCGTTACCTCTCACACTTCCACAAGCTCGAACTAGACACCACACCACTAGCCCTCCATATCTCTTGTGTTTGCTTTATTTCCCACCTAGGTTTATTTAGAAGTGTAACTTAGGCAAGCCAATCAGAGAGTAGCCCAGTTTCTGGACAAGCTTGGGCAGTTATTCTTTTGTTCGGGTTGGTCTGGGTTGAAAATTATCAACCAGACCTCAATTTAGGTCGGGCTCGGCAGAGGTGTCGCTCAACCCAAACCCAACCTACGTTTTTTTTTTTTTTTGATAAGTCAAACCCAACCTACGTTAATATTAGTAATAATATTTTTATTGAAGTACTAATCACTTAAACCTAGCCCGAGCTTAACCCAACCTGACTTGAGCCTAATCTGACTAACCTGATCAGTTCGAGCCTACTTAACCAACCTGAGTCCAACTCGAACTTAACACGAGCTTGAAAAAATTATGCTCAGGTTGGGCTCCAATTGAGTTCGTCGAGTTCGGCTCAGACTTAGGTTGAGGGTGTTATACCTTGGGCTAGACTTGGATTGACCCCTCAACCCACCCGACCTGCACCCTAGGTCTATATTTGTGGATTCTTCATCATTCATGAGTAATGCCTCTTTCATCCGCATTGAAACTAAGAATCAACAAAAAGAAAGATTAAATAAGTGTTTATATGATGTTTTTCTCTTTCTACTTTTACAAGGATTAGGAGTCCAAGCTTAGACGAAAAAACAGAATTATGACAGACACTTTGAGAAGAGCCTTAATACAACTTTTATTGCCCTTATCCCCAAAAAGAGTAGAGCTATTGAGGCTTGAGACTTTTGACCGATCAGTATAATGGGTACTATTTATAAGTTGTTTGCGAAAGTTCTAGCTATTCGATTGAGGAGCGTCATGGATGCGGTGATTTCACAGTCTCAAAATGCTTTGGGGGGGGGGGGAGTCAAGTTCTTGATTCAGTGTTGGTGGCCAGTGAATGCGTGGAGTCTAGGATTAGAAGTGGGACGTTGGGGATTGTCTACAAACTGGATGTTGAGAAGGCATATGATCATGTGAGCTGGGATTTCTTATTGTATTTGTTGGAAAGGATATGGTTTGGGCATAGATGGAGGAGTTGGATTCGCTTTTGTATTTCGACAATCCGGTTCTGGTGAATGGCACCCCAACTGGGTTCTTTACCAGTTCTCAAGGTCTTAGACAGGCTGATGAGGAAGGCGGAAGGGTTGGGCTTCATTAGAGGTTTTTCGGTGGGTAGGTTCCCAACCAGTTGGTCATCTCTCACTTACTCTTTGCGGATGATACTATCGTTTTTTGTGACGCGAGAGAAGATTAGCTGAGATTCTTGAGATATGTCTTGGCTTAATTCCAAGCAGTTTCGGGATTAAAAATCAACATTGGGAAGAGCGAATTGGTTCCAATTGGGCTTGTTGAGGAGATTCTAGATTTTGCTAATATTTTAGGGTGTGGGGTTGGCTCTTCTTCGATTTCTTATTTAGGAATGCCCTTAGGGGTTGTGGCGAGAAGAAATTTCATTTGGGATCCTGTGGTTGAGCGCTTTGAGAAGAGACTTGCTGGGTGGAGAAAGCAATATCTTTCAAAAGGGAACACATAACCCTTATGAAAAGTACTCTCTCGAATCTTCCAACATATTTCATGTCTCTTTTTCAGATGCCTTCATCAATTGTCCAAATACTTGAGTAACTTCAGAGGAAGTTTCTATGGGGAGGTATGGGTGATGAGTTCAAATACGATTTGGTGGATTGGGATAGGGTGTGTACCCCAATTCAGAAAAGGGGGTTGGGGATTAGGAGGCTGGATTTGTTTAATAAGGCGATGTTCGGTAAATGGCTATGGAGGTTTGGGAGAGAGGTCAAGTTTATGGAGGAGGGTTGTTGTCTATCAGAGTGGGGAGGGTGCTAGCGGGTGGTTGTCTAGGGAGATAGGATCTCCTACAGGGGTGGGTGTTTGGAAGCTTATTCAAAAGGGTTGGGATGGGTTTTCCAAACGTATTCGTTTCAGGATCAAGAGTGGTAGATACGTCATACTTTGGCAGGATCCGTCATACTTTGGGAGGATCTATGGTGTGGGGACATTGTTATGGCTCACAGGTTTCCTCATCTTTATAGGATCGCTACGAATAGGCATGCCTTGGTTGCTAACTGTTATCGGCTTGATAGCAGAAGGATGATTTGGGATGTGTGTTTTCGGAGAGAGTTCCATGATTGGGAGCTAGCGGAGATAGTAGAGTTCCTACCACTGCTTTATGGACATGTGGTGGAGTGTGAGGGGATGGATGAGTTGGTTTGGGCGGATTCACCGAGTGGAGTGTTCGCACTTCGATCCTTCTACAAGAGTTTGTTGGTGATTCCAGGTCCCAACTTCCCATGGAAGGCGATATGGAAATCAAAATCCCCCCTTGAAGGTGGCCTTCTTTACATAGGCAGCTGCCCTAGGAAGGATCCTCACTATTGACAACCTTAGAAGGAGTGGGCTGATAATGGTGAACATGTGCTGCATGTGTAAGAAGATGGAGAAAATGGTAAACGATCTTCTCATTCATTGCCAAGTGGCGAGGGAAGATTGGTCTTTGCTTTTGGCAGTGTTTGGTATGACATGAGTGTTCCCTAGGTCCATGGTGGATATGTTAGAGGCTTGGAGAGAGTGTATAGTGGATAGCAAGGAAGCACGGACACGGGATACGGGTACGACACGATACGGATACGGCAATACGGGAAATCTCAAAAAAATAGGATACGGACACGGCAAGGATACGTCAAATAAATAAAAATATAATATTATACATAAAATATTAATTTTTATTCTTCAACCATAAAATAAATATAGTTAAAGTAATTATACAAAATATAAGAAGTTAAAATCTAAAAATTCACTATCTTTTCTAATATTCTTTACAATGACTCACTCACTTGAGGGTTTTAAAAATATTTTTGTTTTATTATAAAATGATCTTCATTTTCTAATCTATAAAGTTTTTAATATTACAATCTTAACCCCATTTTATAGAACAAAAAATTACAAATTTGCCCCGAAAAGTATCCCAGCCGTATCCCAAACGTATCCTAAACGTATCCCCGCGTATCCTAACCGTATCCCTTGCGTATCCTAGCCGTATCCAATATTCAAAAAATAATTTTAAAACTTTGGATACTTCTTAGCCGTATCGAACACGTATCCTGCCGTATCCATATCGGATACGTGTCTGATACGGCCACAAGGCTCTTTTTGGAGTATTCGTGCTCGATAGGTGGATAGCCAAGTCCGTGATGCTTGGAGGGTCACTCCCTTTTGTTTACGGTGGGGCTTGTGACATGAGAGGAATAGGAGGTCTTTCATGGGGAGGAATCTTCTATTTGGTCTCTCAAGTACAGTATCTTGATAGCATTATTTTTTTGGATTAATGGGCGGAATTGTAAATCTGATGACCAACTTATGGATTTTGTGGATAGTTTGTAAGTATAGGTGGCCGCTTGCGGCTTTTTGCGTTTTCTCTTGGGAGCGCTCCCCTTTTGAGCGCCTTTTAATGAAATTCTTACTTATTAAAAAATAGATATATAGAAAACTTCAACTCTTTGACTACTAAGAATATTATAAACCTACTAAAGATTTGACATAATGGCCCAACATCAGAACTTTACCCAAAAATGACCTGCGAACCACTATTACAGTTCATGTCCAGCAAATCTAGATATTACCAAAGTACCGAGACTTGAACTTCATAAAATAAATAAATCAGTCCAACAGCATACTAACAAGAAACAAACATAAGTAAATACTTAAACACTACCATGGGCACTTTTCTTTGAATCAAGAAGGCTTCTTAAACTCGTTAGAACCACAACAACTACTTTAGGCCTCTAAAGCCTATCAAACTAATTCAACTACACAATTGACACAGCATCATATATATAATTACATAAATAAATAAATCAGTCCAACAACATACTAACAAGAAACAAACATAAGTAAATACTTAAACACTACCATGGGCACTTTTCTTTGAATCAAGAAGGCTTCTTAAACTCGTTAGAACCACAACAACTACTTTAGGCCTCTAAAAGCCTATCAAACTAGTTCAACTACACAATTGACACAGCATCATATATATAATTACATATATAAATAAATCAGTCCAACAGCATACTAACAAAAAATAAACATATGTAAATACTTAAACACTACCATGGGCACTTTTCTTTGGATCAAGAAGGCTTCTTAAAGACGTTAGAACCACAACATCTACTTTAGGCCTCTAAAAGCCTATCAAACAAGTTCAACTACACAATTGACACAGCATCATATATATAATTACATATATTTATATATAATGGCATAATTCAAATCATATTGTAGTCTATCTGCCATAAAATGGTCATAAGATTATGACCTAAGCTGCTATCATCCTGAACGAACTAGATTATGGTCTTAGGCACTTTAAATTGGGCCTAATATTGTATTTGATTTACTTGGTAAATAATAAACTGCTCAAAGAGACCATATATATACATATATTGTACAATGTATATCTTGCCTAAATAGGGTGTTGGGATGGGAAAATCGGAGACAAACTTAACCTTTGACATTAATTTGCAAAAAGAGACTGAGAACTCGTTGTCAGCCGAACTTTTACCATTGCACCAAAATGACCCGTACTAGGACAATATCATACTCCCTCCGTCCCATAATATATGGGTACTTCGGGAACTGTGACTCACAACTTTGTGAGTCACCGTTCCCAAACTACCCATATATTATGGGACAGAGGGAGTATTTAACAAAAGTTTTAGCATAATGATAAAAAATGCCAAATAGTGATACAAAGAAATCTTTATATACTTTATATGGGTGTATACAGTTCGGTTCGGTTTAACCAGAACTGAACTGATCCCAACGACTCCAAAAATATTAGAACTGAAACCAAACTGTTGGAACAGTGGAACCAAACCGAACCGTAGAAGACTGGTTTGGTTCAGTTTGGTTCTATTCCATGGTTTTGGGCTTTTTAAAATTCAGCTCAAAATGAAAGAATTAAAAGCCTTTAGCCCAACCAACAAACATACACAACTCCTTGCACTGTGGTGTTAGTTACCCGTTAGTATCACAGGAACTAAAGGTTGGTACAATATATTCTGAAATGTTCTAATTTCTCCATGTTCTTTTTCACTTCAGTTCTAACTATTAGCATGGTTAATTTGGCTTCTCTCAAGATGAGAATTTTTGGGTTACTTATTATAATATATATATATATATATATAGTTAACGGTACGGTTCAGTCTGGTCCCATTGGACCCTATTAACAACCATCTACTCTAAAAGCCTAAGCTGTTAGAGAAGGTGTACCTTAAATACATAAATCCTTCAACACGCCCCCTCAAGTGTGGCCTTCTTTTGGTCTAACTCGTGTTTCAATTTTAATTATCAGGGTGATGGTGAGATTTGAACACGAGACCTTTGGCTCTGATACCATGTTAACAACCATCTACTCTAAAAGCTTAAGTTGTTAGAGAGGATGTACCTTAAATATATAAATCCTTCAACAAACCCCAAACCGAGAACTGAACCGTTAACTAAAGGTCCTCTGTTTTTAGAACTGGGACCGAATTGTAGCGAAACCTACAGTCCGGTCCAGTTGCACCCGTTTTTTTGTGCATCCATACTTCTACATGAATAATTAACATTACTTTCCTATTTGTCCTACCACATAAAACACTTTCCAATATGAGAAAGTCATATATACTAAGTATGCAACTGAAAGTTTAATATCACCATAAAATAGTGATAATTTAGAATCAATGAAGTTATTTTGATTAATAGTGATCAAACAAGCTGACTTTGATATATAAAGTAAAAAAGAGTATGATATAAAAATAAAATTTAAAGAATAATGACACTATGCAAATGGGAAGACTAAAGTAATGGATAGTTAAGAATTTTGAAATTCAATCAATCATGTCATGAACTCAACAAAAGATGTCTTATTTGCATTGTTCAGTTGTTCCCTGTAGTGTACCGGGCTAATTACCAGCTATGGTACTTAAATTATGATGACAATACTCTGGCGGTGCGTAACTTAGTCACACAAATAGCAATTTGCTAAATCTTGCCCATAAAATCACTAACCCAATTTAACAATATACTGTATTTCTTTTATTTGCAAAGTACTTCCCAAGCAAACTATTCGGGAAGTTGACAGCATTTCAATACATAATGGTCCCATCTCCTGCTGTGAGGTCCCATCACCACATTCACAACAATGCCACCAACAACCAATCTAAAACCATCAATTTGATGTTCGAATATCAAGAACGTCATTTGTGCAACTAAGTCATCACAATACTATATTTTAGCGAAAGACAAAAATCAGTATTTCCATTTAAGTGAATGCACACACCACAAATACAGAAATACTACTTATTTTAGACCAAGTAAGAAAGTGTACCTTTTCTACTTCAGCATCAAAGAATAAACTCTTAGATTGCGACTTTTGGATGGCAAGTACAACCTCACCTTCCTGGATGTAAGAACAATCATCACCTTGTAAAGGGATAGAACGAACGCGAAGACGCGAAAATGCTTCTTCTTTATCCACTATCATATGTTTTGAGTCATTGCCCCCATAGTCTACAATAAGACCACTAGAGCTGCACAAATAAAGAGTAATAAAATCATTTTTTATACAAGTGCTCCATATTGTTTCAGTTACAGGTTGCCAAAGCAAGGGAAGTGGTGATGCAAGAAATTAATTTAAGTGGTGACCACTGCACAGGGATATTTAGCATCCCTGCATCAAATAGAACAGTGAGTTAAAAAGAGTAATACAGATAGAAAAAAATATTTTAAATCTAAATTCTAAATATGTACAAACTTGAGGTGCCTGAGTGACTGCCACTTCCACCAACTTTAATGTCCTATGAGTTCTCTCCTTTCTATTTCAAATAAACTCCATTCTCCCTCACTTATGGTTTCCATCAATTCTAAAAATCTTCACTTTTTGTGCTGAAGTCTAAAATGTTTTTTTGCCTTGTATCTTTTCTCTTTTTCTTTTTCTTTTTCTTTTTCTTTTTTGTCATTTGCTATTGCATCTTTCTTTTTAGTAATGAATTCCATTGTACAATACTTGTTGTAGGGATTTTGTGGAACTCGTTGCTTATTACTATTGTTACTTTTTTGGTTTAAAATGTTAATCTCTTTTAGTTTTTTAATTAAGTCTCTTTCAGTCTTCCCCTCCCAATATCCCACATAACCAGGATCAGCACACGCCATGATGTTATAACCCTTTTATTTGTCTCTCAAATATGTTAATTCAATATTTGAGGCTTTGCTAAAACATTTTCCTTCTTTCAATAAAACATCCAATATCATAAAATAAATTAATTAGTCATGAAAATAAAATAAATACGGCTTTATTATTTGTTGCATCCTTCTAAATTGATCATACTAGTTGTAATACACACACACACACATATATACATATTTTGATAAGTAGTTGTAATACATATATATAGTATTACTATTTAGAAGATTTCCTCTGTGAACTTCCTTCCTGGTGCATTGATTACAAATGATAGCCAAAGATTGCTTCATTCCTCACGACAGCTTGCCACTATTGTCAGAGAGCTTAGGTTATTCCCACAACAAGTAATGCTGCAGACAATTGTACCAAATCAACACTGAGTGCTTCCATATAAATATACAACTGCTTATATGGAAGCACTCATTGTTGATTTTGCAATATGGCCATCCCTCAAATTATTTATCATCTGTTCATATCAATGGATATTTTTAAAACAATTTTAATCCGAAGCATAACTGAGAGGTCATAATTTTACTTGGCAATTGTTTCAACTTTGCATGTAGTTCCCAAGAATCAACTATTTTTCCCACTACCATGCATTGAGTTCCATTCTATTTATTGATGAAACCATCATCCACATCCACTGGAAGCAATTGAAGCATAAATTGAATTCATTTTAGACAAACTCACAATAGAGGGTCAAAAGGGGAAAAAATACCCAAATGTGACCATTCAATTTAATGCACTAAAATTAGGGAAAATCCTCTCTCCCATCAAGTAGAAGACTAGCTCAGCAGATGTCAAAAACTCGCTGTTAATATATCTCCAAAATTTTTCAACTAAAGATTTAAGATCATAAAATGATTTGATTTTTCACTGAAATAAAATATATACATCTTCATGATTTGTTTTTTTTTTTTTTTTGTGCTAAGGGTAAGTAGAACCACACACACACACACTGCCTCCACTGAGGCTCAAACACCCAACCTCCCAAAGAAGGCTAATACCGCTGGGCCACTGACCCTTTGGTGTCTTCATGAACTGTTGTGTTCTTCTAAATGACACTTATCTTCTGGTGACAATATTTTTTCAAAATTAATATTTTAGCATTTTTTCTTTTGTGACCTTCCTTCTTGGTGCATTAATTAAAATAGATACCAAAAGATTGTTTCATCCCTCACTCTAGGCTACTGCCATGGTCAATGCAGCTTTGGCTGTCGGCTGTCGCCATAGTAAATAGAGACGTGGACAAATGTATCAACCACTTCCACAGTTGTACATTTCTGTGGAAGCGGCCATTACTGATTTGGCAAGAGGACCATCCCTCGCAATAGTCATCATCTGTTCTCATCAATGAATATTTTTGAAACAATCTTTTAATTCAGTATCTAACCAAGATCAACATTTTATTCAGTAATTACTTTCTACAAATGTTTCAACTTTCTATGCTGTTCCCGGGCACCAATCCCCATCAGAGTTCCTTTCTAGTTATAGATGAAATAATCATCCACATCCATTTAGAAGCAACTGAAGCATGAATTAATTGCATTTCAACAAACGAGCAAGAGAGGGTTACAAAAAGGGAAAAAACTTAAATGCAAACATTTGATTTAAATGCACTATACAATTTATGGAAAAATGAAAGTGTTCTGATCTCTCCAGCAATTAGTAGAACACCGACACGTTAAATGTCTCCAGACTCTCACCCTAATTATCTAGTATCTACAATGTACGAAAAGTCACACGATCGCGACATGAACTGAAAACGTAGAACAAAATTTTCTCGAATATTTTCTAGGTAAACGAACGGAACAATAGAGTTGAGAGAAACTGAAAAAGGCGGACTCAAACCTTAGAGAGACATGGCAAGGGTGCCAAGAGGAGTCCTCTCTGCGCATGGCTTCCAACTCTACGGCGTCGTTTGCTGCATCATTACCACCGTTACTAGCCATCGATTGATGTACAGAGAGTGATCGGAAGTCTCAGCGAAGCTGTGAATGGTGATGGATAGAGAGAGAGGATGTGAAGCATCTGTCTGTACTGTGGACTATATATAAAAAGCGCCGTTCCTTGTAGTGCGATACATTGAGGAAACAACAAAACTTATGACTCTTTTTAACGGATTTTGTGTAATTTCCGTAACTATCTAATTTTTTCAGAAAATTTAATCATTTTTTATTTTTTTTTTAAATTTTAAATTTAAAACAATACTCTTTATTTTCTTATAAATTTTATACCTTTCAAATTATTATTATAATTTTCTTCAAAAAAATATAATGCTAATTATAAATTTTATTTTTTCTTCTATTCAGTTCACTTTCTACCACTTTCAGTTTTCGTCGTTATTTTTCGTCTAATAACAAAACCAATAATTAAATGAATACATAGTTTTGAAAAATATTTATTGAAAGAAAAAAACAATAAAAATTTTAAAATATGAACGAAAAAAGTTATAATGAGATTTACTTGTTTAAGGGTATGGGCTGGGAAACATATATTTGGGAGGGGGCAAATTAGTGTACGAAAAAAAGCATATACTGCTTACAAATATAAGTCTTCTGTATCTTTTTAATGTATATAAAAAAAACTAAGATAAGATCATGTATAAATAAAAAATATTTTATAATCCATGCATAAATATATTTAATTTGGCCATATATAATACATTATATAAACATACAAAAAAATTAAAGTTACAAAAAAGTAAAATAAGGAGAAGGAGAAAAATATGGATTATGTATTTTATATATATAAATATATATAAATGTGGATTTTAAAAAATAAATCTTAAGAGATTTTAATTTGAGATTATTTATTAGCTTTGTGAGGGTTGACTTGTTAATGTAATATTTTTTTTTGGTAAGTAAATTTTTTAATATATTTTTATTTCCCTCTATCAAATAGGATTTTCCAAATTTTGGGGGCCTAATATTGTTTTGGTAAGTAAATCTTTTAGTATTTTAAATTTTAACTATTTTTAAAACCCTATAAAACAGGGATTTCAAAATATTTGGGAAAGCCAATGTCTCCAAATAGGTGCCTCCTATCCATGAGTAATCAAGCATGGCACAATATTTTGAAATCTTAAAAGCATGGTACAATATTTTGAAATCTTAAAATCTTATTTTGTAGTTAATCTTTTTTATTATTATTGAAAGTTGAGCAAATTGACGTGTCTTCTTGTAAAACCAACAATTCTTTTATAAAAAATGAATATATCAATGAGTATAATTATTGATAAATATTGTGGGTTGATATATGTGTGAATGCCAATTTATATAACATCGTCCATGAATCTTAATAGTTCCAAACAATTACCTAATACTCCACTTCGTTTGGTTGGATAAAATCAACTAAAAATAAAAAAATAATAAATGAAAAGAAAAGTAAAGTAAACAAAAAGAAAATTAATTTTCAAGTATGCATTTAGTTAGCATGATTTTTTTTCAAAAATGTTATAGAAAAATACAATTTTATAGTTTGAATAGCGAGAAAGTTACAATAAAATATTTATAATTACTTAAATTACCCTTAATATATTATATTGTATGAAATAGTGTAATAAAAATTAATTGTGTTTGACAGGTCATTCAATAGCTAATTATTTAGCAAATTGTTGATTTCTTAATTTTGGGACTGTGGCTCACCTGACATGTTCTTAAGAATTAGAAAAACCATAATGCTTACATATTCACACTCACTAACATATACACAATAATACACAAACGAACACGAAGATGCAAAGATGGAACATTGTTGTAATTATGTGTTTGAACTATTTTTTTTATTTGTAAATATACTCTTTCTAGTTTCTAGAATCACTACTTGCTATACCTACACCGAGATGGCAAGGTAGATGGTAAAGATCAACTGTACTTTTTAGTGTTTCAGTTAAAGTATCAATATAAGATCTGGCACTAGAACAATGTGTAAGTCAATGAAACAAAATTCAGTTAAAATATCAATATATACATAATTGGTTGAAAAATCGACTCTTTCTGACAGTATAAAATTAGCATTTCTATAGTATTAAAATAAAATACTGTCTCAATTCATATAGTCGACTTTCTTTTTATTTTAGTTAATGGAATTTTATGAAATTAAAATTTCTAGAGCACTAAAATAGAAAACTGTCTCATTTCATATAGTCGACTTTATTTCTATTTTAGTTAATGAAATTTTATGAAATTGACATTTTTAGAGCACTAAGATGGAAGACTGTCTCATTTCATATAGTTGATATTCTTTCTATTTTAGTTTATAAAATTTGATGAAATAGTCGACTTGTTGATTCAAGAAAGTCGACTTTTTCTGGTACCATGAATCTGACTATTTGAGGACCAAAATAAAGTCGATTACTTTAGGCAGAAAGTCAACTGCTTTTCTCTAGATTCAAAATAGTCTTGAACCCCAAACGGTTATATCCTCTTGAGACCTTATATATAACCATTTGTATTGGAAATTTTTGTACAAGAAAGTAGAGAGCAAGAGAAAGACTTACCTTGTGCATTTAATTTATACAGCTTATGAATAGTTCTACCACGAAGCATTATTTTCATATCTATTGGTAGACACTCTCTTGTAAGAAAGAGGGGAGAATGCACTTACAAAGCATATCTATTGTTCATCTTCTATATTCATTTAGAGTTGAGCTTTCTTATTGATTCATTAATTGTAACTCTAGATTTTAGAGAGTTTTGAATTTGTGTATCTTGTCTATTTGAGATACTATATTATACCTAAACTCTTATTCATCTGATTTGAGAGGAAAACTAAGTGGTGCATTTGGCAAATAAGCCCAAGCCATGATCTTGGCAAATAAGTTTTGGTGAGATTTTTATTGAGCAAATAAGTTCAAGTTATGAGCTTGACAAAAAAGTCTTGGTGAGGTTTTCATTGAGTAAGAAAGTCCAAGTCACGGGCTTGGCAAGAAAGTCTTGGTGATGTGTTCACGAAGTAAAGAAGTCCAAGTGTTACACTGGACAATTGTAAAGGTTTATTTTTCACCCTTAAGGGAAGCTCGATAAGGGAAACCTCAATAGGTGCTCTTGAGGCATAGATGCAGGCAAGAAGGGTCGAACCATGTAAAAATCATGGTGTCACTTGGTTTGTCTTTCTCTATCCTTAAACTCCTTTATTTGATAGCATTTCATTTGTTTTAATTGTTTATGTTTTATATATGAATACTATAAGTTTATATGTTTTAATTCATACGATGATGATGGGATTATTGTTAGATTATATTGGTTGAGTTGTAAAATTGATTAAATTGTTAATTGATTGAGTATTTGTTTGATTATCTTTTTGCTAATCAATTTGTATATCATGTGTGTTGATAAAATGCACAAGCAACATTTTCACACACTACAAGTATGATATGCTGCACTTACATGAACACTTACATTTGTTGTATCCACTACATCATTTAAGTGCATAATAGATAGAGTATTATAATTTTCACTTGTTGAATACATAAGATCACTAAGTGTTTAACAAAAATTTATTCAAGCTAATTTTTGTCAAAACAAGTTAAACTGAAAAGGTTTCATCATTTGCCTATTATCCCTATTCACCCGCCTCTAGGGACAATTATTGAGTAACAGACATGTTGGCTAACATTAGCATACTGTAGTTAAGATTGAAAATTTTGATGGCTAATAATCGTGTTGTGTTGATTTATGAGTATTATGCTAAACAGATCAATTCGAACTAGACTCGTTTAATAATCGTGTCAAGAACCCTTGACACTAACATAACCCATTTATTAAACGGGTTACACGGGTTGACCTGTTTAACTTAATCGGTAATGTAACCCGTATATTAAAAAAATTGAGATAATAGATGACTAAATTAATGAAAAAAGAATATTTGGGACAATAAAATTACAAAAAAAAAAAAAAAACCAAAAACAATATTTATATTGAAATAATATAAATTTTCATAGTAATTGAGTTAAAATAGTTTACGGGGTCACTTGACATGATTAATTAAATTGGTCTAATAGTGTTAAACGAGTTAAATTTCAAAACACAAACCCGACACGATTAATTATAATGGGTTGAACTCAAAAACACAAACCCAACACGATTAATTAAAATGGGTTGACACGATTATAACACAAACACAATTAATGTCAACTCAAACCCGCTAGCTTCATGTCATATTGAAAGGCCATGTTGAATTATGCTACTCCAGTCTATAGTAAACAGACATGGATTGAATTATCTGGATTGAACTTTGAAGTGGCCCAAATTTGCATTGCCTTAAGCAGTATTCACTAGGGGTGTATCTTGGGTCGGTCAACCCGAACCTAACCCGAGTCCAGCCCAATTTTTCACGGGCTCAGGCAACTGTGTTTAAAATTAATATTGGGTTTGGTTTGAAAATTTTCAACCCGAATTCAATTAGGGTTGGGATTGGGTTGAGGTCCTATCAACCTGAGCCCAACTTGAATCTAAATTATAATTTTATTTTTTATATATTTTTATTTTAAATATACCCTAATTATTTTAAATTATGGTTACGTTACTTCAGTAAGTAGTGCATTAGTTATTATGTCATATGATGTACTTGTCAATATTTTCAATTGTGAATTAGTTATGATTGTTTTTTGTCTTTACAATAATTATGTCTAATGATAGATGATGTGCATTCAAATACATAAAATAATGAAAAAGCAATGCATAAGTTTCATAAAGTCAATGTCGTACAAGATGCTTATATGATAAAATTATAGTGGTAATCTGAATTATAACCCAAAATCTCAATTCGAGTTGTAAACTTGAATTCAGTCCGAATTAAAAAATTTAAAGATGTGTTGGATTAGAATCGCTTAGCATTGATTATAGTTGAACGTTTCATATGTCGAGTTTTCTAAAGCCAAATCCGTCTGAAATTGCACCCCTAGTATTCAGCACGCATGATATGCACAGGTTTGGGCCTAAATCTTTAATAAAGCCCACTGTATTAGAACTCGTGGGCCAGTTCATGACAACTCCGAAAAATCTGTTAGCTCTTGTTCAAGTAGCTTGTAGGCTCGAGCCCAAACAATAAGTCACCGCGTGCCACTTAGTACTACAATTCCGGACTGATTGGCCAATAAGTCACCACGTGAGTGCGCTTAGATCAATCAACGTGCTCAGTTTTGAGCACAAGTTTGACCCGCTAACTGTTAGGCTGAAGAGTCAAGATCAAGATATTTTTGGAGGCATGTAGGATTCTCTGGCTTTCACTGTCAAGTCTTTTTATTTTATTTTATTTTTATTTTTATTTTAAATAATATTTTAAACAACAAAATAAATGAAATTAAAAATAAGTGTGTGGGGGTATGATTTTTTTTTTCCATTTGTATATGTAATAGTTTGTACTTTATAATGTAGTACTATATTAAATATATATTATATTTAATTTTTAAATTTATATTTTAGTATTTACAATTTGTATAATATTCAATTAACTATTTTCAACTTGCATGATTGCATATTAAATGTTTTATTATGTATGTAAATATTTAATTCGTACATTTTGTAGATTTTAAAATTGAAAATTTAAAGTTATGTTTGAACATGTAAATTAAATATTTATATAATATTTGAATAAATGTTTTTAATATGTATATGTAAATATATAATTTGAAATTCTTTTGATAGTTTAAAGTTTACAATTAAAATTTATATTTAACGTGTATATTCTAGAGGGAGGCGACTCCACTTTTATATGTTTACGCTACACTTGACTTTTTCTTTTAAATAAAATGGCAAGAAAATTCCTAAACTCATTAATGCATCATCTCTTATTTTATAATATCATAACTACTTTTTATACTATACTATAAACTTTAACTTTTTTTACAAATATTTTATTCAACAGAGATAACATTTGTTAGGTACATTTTTTTTCTGTTCTGTCAAAAGGTAATTTATTTAAGAGAGAGAACTTTTTTTTTGAGGGTCATATCAAAAGAGATAATTTATTCAACAGATATAACATTTTTTTTTAGCCTTTTTTTTGTGTAGTATATATATTTTTTTGTTCATGTCAAAAGAGATAATTTATTTAATAGAGATTATTTTTTTTTGGTGTTTTTTTTCTAAGTTCACGTAAAAAGAGATAGAAGAGATAACTAATTGGACATAGATAAATTATTTTTTTTGTGGTCCCATAAAAAAAAATACTTTTCTTATTATTATTTTAATCATGTCAAAAGAGACTAATAACATTAAAGATATGACTGAAAGAGAGGAGGATATTGAAACAATATAATAAAATTAAGATTAGAAATGTCATTTCTTTTAATATAAGAGTGCAAATGTAAGTGCAAATGTAAAAAAGTGGAATGCAAATATCGCCTCCCTATTTTTAAATGATATTCTAAATTATAGAAAATATTAGCTACATTACATATAAGTAATAAAGCACTAAAAGAGCCGCGAATTTGGAACTCATTCGGAAACTCCAAATGTAATGATATATTATTTTCTTCCTTGTAATTAAGATAAACTCTGAGGTGCATGTGTAATTTACCCGATGTAAGGAGGAGCTCACATTAGTGTTATGTTTTAGTTAGTTTGTATAATATTTATGTAGTCCATTTATATATTATTGCTTTTTTAAAAAAGGAATTCTATTATTTTTTAACTCCCTCCAAATTTTGTAAAATGGGATTTAATATATACGCTATTTTGGTATTTTTCACTTTTTACTCTGTTTTTTTAATAAAAAAAATGACACATCTTTATGTTAGGTTTTGACCCTATTGTGTCTCAAATTTAAATTTATATTTCAGAAAAACACCTAATTAAACTAGAAATTTGATATACAATGTATAATACTTTAAAAGTGAAATGTAATCTTTAAAAAAATTATGAAGAAAGTGATAATTTTTTTTACGTTGTTAAAATAATAATTTATTTTTATAAAGCAAGACTTTTAACAAGAGAGTCCGATAAAGGAAGGCGTAATTTTAAGAGTCCAATATTGTTCATCGGCAATAAGTGGGAGTCTTAATCTATTGACCAAGAGGAGGAGTACATGGTCCTTATCTCATTTTATTTTTCTTCTTTTATTTTTATTATAAAAAGTACTATTTTTTTAGTTGTATTTTGTGTATCAACTTATTAAAAATGATATATGGTTAAATTAAATTAAATTATTTATGCCCCAAAACTGTGACAAAGCAATGTGTTAAGATTTTGTACTGTTTTTTTTTTTTATAAGGGTAATATAAATAAATAAATATTGTGCACTTAAGCATTTATCATGATATTCATCTTATAGATAAAGAAAAAAGAACTATAATAATAGTGAGAGTTTAGGGTGAGAGAGCACTTTTTGTAGCTTTGCTATAAAGATTTTCATATTCTCCTCCTTTATCTTTCTTTACGCTTAATTCTTTTACAAGTAATCCATATTCTTTTTCTTTCACTTTGTGTATGTGTTTTTTTTTCTTTCTTTTGTTCAACATTTTTTATTCACACCAATATGTGATCAAATGTTTTTTGAACAATGAATATAATAAACTAATGTATACTTACTGTGGAAAAAGACAAGGGGAAATAAAGAAGGCAAAGATTCGTCCTATTTTTTTTTTAAAAAATCAATTATATATTTTACACTAGAGATGTAAAATAAATCTTAATCTTAAAAGATTTTTAAATTTTCATATCATAAAATAGTAGTTCTACAAACTTTCTCCAACTATTCAATCCTAATTTTAAACTTTTTAATAAAATAAAATAATAATTTTAATTAATAAAAACATAATTCTATCATTTTACAAAGCCATAAATGACATTATCATTTTAACATAACAATGCCGTAAAGGAAGAGATTGTGTTATTCATTTTTTTTGTTTGACTTGATTAAAAAGTTTTTTTGTTAGTAGAGAAGATAAGAGAAAAGAAGAGAGAATTTTAATTTATTTTTATCATTATACCATCACTATTTATTTTATAATTTAAAACATTTTTAATAATCTTGTATTTCTTTATTTTTTATTTTTAGTTTAAATTTTGAAGGATGAAAATTTGTGAAATAAACCATCCACCCTTCTCTTCCTGTGTCAAACAAAAAAAATTACTCATTTTCTCTCCACCCCTCTTATTTCTTTCCTACCAAACAAAACGTTATTCACTTCTCACCAATTCCTTATTAGTGAATCAATACCGGGCTTGAAAATCATTTTTCTTTTTAACAAGACTATCAATTACTTTTATTTACTCTCTTTTATAGTTTAGCTCAATTTTATGAGAATCAATTTTTTAAATCAAGAAATTGGAAAATACAAAACATTATCAAATTTTGTTTTGTTTACAACTTTTTGAAAATTATTTTTAAGAAAACCTGACTATTAAAAATTGATTTAAATGGATGTGTTAATAATATAGAAACAATTTTTTTATAATTTTTTAAAAACTGCGGAAATTGTTATTATATAACTAAATAAAAAAGACCTCGTTTTTATCCTTCTTTTCCTCTGCCAAACGCGTCGGCCACAATAAAATATCGTAACAATCTTAAGCCGATTAATAGATCGTACGGTTGAAATGCCTCCGGGTTTTCGAACATTCTGGAACACAAAACCCAATGCCATTATAAATTGGACTCACTTCCCTTACAATTTCATACATCTGTAACCCTAGTTTTGCTCGACTTTTTATCTCTTTTTCTCTCGCTCTAGTCTCTATTCTTCAAAGAAGAAGAGAGATAAACTATGGCCGGAAAAGGAGAAGGACCTGCTATCGGGATCGATCTTGGCACGACTTACTCGTGCGTCGGAGTTTGGCAACATGACCGTGTTGAGATCATCGCCAACGATCAAGGAAACAGAACGACGCCGTCCTATGTTGCCTTCACCGATACCGAACGTTTGATCGGCGATGCGGCTAAGAACCAGGTCGCGATGAACCCGATTAACACCGTTTTCGGTAAGATCTACGTTCGTACATGTACATGTCTATATAGCTTATGTTTATGTGTAGATCTGGAGTTTATGCAACTGGATCTACGTTATTTGACTCGTGTTTACGTTTTATACTCATTTATGAGTCGTACTTGTATATGTATCACACAGGACGTGTGCATATTCTGGAGTACATGTATGTGTAGTTTACTTGTATATAGTATCTGTATCTTTTATGTGTATAATCGTCATGCGTATATTGCTTGTCTATATCGTGTATTTACATTAGTGGATCTACGTTGCAGCTATAGTCTTGCTTTATATGTTGTCTTTTTACAGATCCATGATTATGTTGATGGATTTTGTTCACCGATGTTTCAGATCTGAATTAAAAATTGGATTTTGGCCGTATTGTCATGTTTTCACTTCTGATTGAATTCATAGATAGACTAGTCACAACTTTTTTATTTTTTTATGGTTCATTATTTTTGTTTTGCATCTTATTTTGATGATTCAATGCTTTCGTTTAAGTTTGAAGATTTTCGTGTATAGTCCGATCTATATGTAGCAATTCCTTTCCTAGATCTATATTGGTAGTCTTAGTTTTATTTCAGTTACTTGTACAGATTTGATCTACTACTTGGCTTCATGGACCTTGATAAATTGTTGTTTTGTTCGAATTTCTTTGTAGTGTTTGTTCAATTGATGTCTCCATTTTTGTTTTTCTTCCTAGTTTCATGACTGGTATAATGTCTTTTGGTCATGTATTTTGACAGATTTGGTTGAACTTACTAGTTCAGCTACTGTTGTTGCAAAATACCCCAAAATTATCCTTATTCAAGTTAAATAGAAAATACTTGGCAACTCCAATATAAGCCAACCCAAATTGAAAGTATAGTTTTAAATGCATCAAGGAAGGTCCTGCTGTATTTTTATACGAGTTAAAATTTTGAAAAACATTTTTTTAGTAAATTTTCATTTTAAACAGTATTGAAGGTAATAGTTTTAAATGCACATCTAGTAAGGTCCTGCTGTATTTTTATACAAGTTAAAATTTGAAAAAATTTTTTTTTAGTAAATTTTCTTTTTAAAGGGTATTGAAAGTAATAGTTTTAAATGCATCTAGGAAGGTCCTGCTGTATTTTTATACAAGTTAAATTTGAAAAACATTATTTTAGTAAATTTTCATTTTAAGCAGTATCAAAAATGTCAGAATGGCCTTTTCTTATAATTCCAATATAAGCCAAACCAAATTGAAATTAACAGTTTTAAATGCATCTAGGAAGGTCCTGCTGTATTTTTACACAAGTTAAAATTTGAAAAAGCAATTTTTAGTAAATTTTCATTTTAAACCTTGTCAAAAATATCAAAATGGATTTTTCTTGTTATAGCGCTTACTTAGCAAAGAACAAAACTAGTCGTCTTCTATGTTATACAATCTATATCTTTTGGATTTAATAAAGCAAGATATATCAATAACAATATATTCTAAATCCTGAGTTAGTAATTCCTATACATTCTTGAACACCCGACTGTTTGAGAGTTTAGAGCACTTAGATGTTCATCAAGTGTCATTTATGCTTATGCATTTTGTGTGCGATGGCTAATACAATCAATTCATATTAGTTGAATGCAGGATTACATCATATTTTAAAACAAGGTTTTGTAAATTATTAAATTGTTGGGTGTGATGGCTTTTATAATCAATTTATATTAGTTGAATGGAGGATTACATTATATTTTAAAATACAAGGTTTTGTAAATTTATTCTAATGATACTTTTTCTTTCTCATTGATTTAAAAAGTGGTATATTTTTCCTACTTCAAAACTTTTTGGTTTGTGAATAAATGAATGTTGTTCTTTGCAGATGCGAAGCGGTTGATTGGAAGGAGGTTCTCTGATGCCTCTGTGCAGAGTGACATTAAGCTGTGGCCTTTTAAGGTTATTCCTGGACCCGGTGACAAGCCCATGATTATTGTAAGCTACAAAAATGAGGAGAAGCAGTTCGCAGCTGAGGAGATCTCTTCCATGGTCCTCATCAAGATGCGTGAGATTGCTGAGGCCTATCTTGGTTCCACTGTGAAGAATGCAGTGGTTACTGTCCCTGCTTACTTTAATGACTCTCAGCGTCAGGCAACCAAAGATGCTGGTGTCATTGCTGGTATCAATGTTTTGCGTATCATCAATGAACCCACTGCAGCTGCCATTGCTTATGGTCTTGACAAGAAGGCAACGAGTGTTGGCGAGAAGAATGTCTTGATCTTTGATCTTGGTGGTGGTACTTTTGATGTCTCCCTCCTGACCATTGAAGAGGGTATCTTTGAGGTGAAGGCTACTGCTGGTGACACCCATCTTGGAGGTGAAGATTTTGACAATAGAATGGTGAACCACTTTGTTCAGGAGTTCAAGAGGAAGAACAAGAAAGATATCACTGGTAACCCCAGAGCTCTCAGGAGGTTGAGGACTTCTTGTGAGAGGGCAAAGAGGACTCTTTCATCCACTGCCCAAACCACTATTGAGATTGACTCTTTGTATGAGGGTATTGATTTTTACTCCACCATTACCCGTGCCAGATTTGAGGAGCTCAACATGGATCTCTTCAGGAAGTGTATGGAACCAGTTGAGAAATGTTTGAGGGATGCTAAGATGGACAAGAGCACTGTCCACGATGTTGTTCTTGTTGGTGGATCTACCAGGATTCCCAAGGTTCAGCAACTTTTGCAAGATTTCTTCAATGGGAAGGAGCTCTGTAAGAGCATCAACCCTGATGAGGCTGTTGCCTATGGGGCTGCTGTCCAGGCTGCAATCTTGAGTGGTGAGGGTAACGAGAAGGTGCAAGATCTCTTGCTCTTGGATGTTACCCCTCTGTCCCTCGGTTTGGAAACTGCTGGTGGCGTTATGACCGTATTGATTCCCAGGAACACTACTATCCCAACAAAGAAAGAGCAAGTATTTTCTACCTACTCCGACAACCAGCCTGGTGTGTTAATTCAAGTCTATGAAGGTGAGAGAACAAGGACCAGAGACAATAACTTGCTGGGCAAGTTCGAGCTCTCTGGCATTCCCCCAGCTCCCAGAGGTGTGCCTCAGATCACAGTGTGTTTTGACATTGATGCAAATGGTATTCTGAATGTGTCTGCCGAGGACAAGACCACTGGACAGAAGAACAAAATCACAATCACGAACGACAAGGGAAGACTGTCAAAGGAAGAGATTGAGAAGATGGTGCAAGAGGCGGAGAAGTACAAGTCTGAGGATGAAGAGCACAAGAAGAAGGTCGAGGCAAAGAATGCTTTGGAGAACTACTCGTACAACATGCGGAATACCATCAAGGATGAGAAGATTGGGGCCAAGCTTCCTCCAGCTGACAAGAAAAAGATTGAGGATGCCATTGAAGAGGCCATCCAGTGGCTGGATGCCAACCAGCTTGCGGAGGCAGATGAGTTTGAGGACAAGATGAAAGAGTTGGAGAGCATCTGCAACCCCATCATTGCAAAAATGTACCAAGGCGCTGGTGGTGACATGGGTGGAGCAATGGACGATGACGCACCTCCTGCTGGTGCTGGTGGAAGTGGCAGTGCTGGTCCTGGTCCTAAGATTGAGGAAGTGGACTAAGGTCCTTCTGGCGGGTTCTCTCTGTGGTCCATCTATTAATTTAGATGTTTGATTTTAGTTACTTGCACTTTTATCAATTTTTAGTTATTATTAGGAGTTTTGAAGGTAATTCCTCCTTTCATTGTGGAAATTACCTTCGCATTGCTATCCTTTCAATATCATGCAACTTTATTTTTAAACAGTTTGTTTTGTTTTATAGTAATCCATCTCTGATGGAATTTTGGCTTTGGGTAAAACTTGTGTGGGTAAATTCACTGTTTGATTGAATGAGTTTGTATGATTGTCATTAGCAAATTACTTCACCACAAACCCCCTTATTATTATTTACTCTCAACGCACCTCACGTTGCTTTACTTTCTGGACAGATGGAGTGGAGTTTGCATCATTGTGTATTTGCTTGCTCTTGAGAAATAGATTTCTCTCTTATAAATTTGAATTCAGGTTCATGGTTAGCGGGTTTGTTGGAAATAACTCCTCTCTTTTCCTTCTCCTACTCTTTTAATTGAAGAGAAAAACTGGGCAGGGAAATATGCAATAAAACAAAATCTACACAAGCAAGCAGGTTCGTACAAGTAGAGTGCCCCAAGAAGGGGGCAGAGGGCCACCACTCTTTTAAGAGAGAATATGGGCAGCAAAGACTAAGGATGTATATATGGTTGTCTTCGCCTACCGAAAGAAAAGAAGTCATCTTTGACAGGGTATGGCGTAGCATTTACGTTTAGAAAACTATGGATCATAGGTAGAGTGAGGATTATGGAATATAACAGTCTATACATTCAACATCACTAATGATTTAGTAGACATCAACACCCCCACCATTAACAAAAGCCTCAATAATTCAACTACAATCCATCTCAAACTAAGACTAGTTGGTTTCCCAACCTTCACTACGTGAGAGTTACATGGCGAGCCACGTCATATGCAGAAAAGAAAATGACCAAAATGATAAATTAGAAACAGAAGAGAAGTAATTTTGATATATCAGCTAACAAGGTGCCAACCTTGACTATTATCACAAGGGTTTCTATATCACCACACCCACCTGCACTTCTAAGCAAAAGGTAATACACTTCAACTTCGACCCACTCTCCACAAAGAAGAAAAGAAAAAGGCAACAATTTTACATTAATTATGCAACAACTATCGATCGCTTACACAATTAGTTGAATCATAAGCGATGTATTATGTTGCGTAAACGATGTATTGCGTTACGCAAGCGCACACCACGCAAACACAAGATCTCAATATGAAAGGTGATCCTGATTCTCCATAGTGTCACACTACCATTGGTTGTAATGATGTGGACATGTGGTCCGTTGCAAACTAGATAAGCACTTGAAAAAATCTTGGTTCCTCGAATAAAAGAACAAGGTCATATCCATACATGACTCATCTTGTTTATAAACACATAAACCTTGTCACCTGCTCTCTAATCGTTTTCAAAAACCATGTGGTGGAAAACAAAAGCTGCTACTAGCCTTCCTGAGAAGTAGCTTTCTCTTATCTCTACTTATCTTCCACGCATTACACCTATGACCAAGTCCAAGTGCACTTATAATCACTTTACATGCGTTATACGGAGTTGGAAGAACATCTTCACTAATCAAATACTAACATTTTCATACCAGGAATAAAGATAACATAGTATGTTATTTTACGCCACAAAATAGAAGTTCAATTGCGCCTGATCAGAGCATTACATATGGCGTTTGCGTGTGTGTTTATTCGTAGTTTGTGCATGTGCAGGTGTGTGTGTGTGTGTGTGAGTGCAGTTCCAAGAGACAGATTCAAGATTTGGAACTTTAGTTCAAGTAAAAAACTAATGTGGAGAACAGCACAAATAGTTGGGGGGCAAAATCAAGTTATTCTGAAAAGAAATTCAACAAAAATTGAAATAAAGTGAGAGAAGTGGAAATTCTTTTATTTTTTTTGTTATGGTGGGAGTACTGTGTCTGGACAGGATGAAACCTGCCAGGCAGATATGATTCCAATAATGCAAGAAGATTGTGCGTAGTGGGTGCTCATAAATCACCAGGCCAAACATGATGTCAACAAACACAAAACTTACTCCCAGTGGATATAATAAGAGTAACTAATCAAGAAAGTTCTCTTCCTCTAAAGACTGCAAATGACAAAATTATATAACATAGACTTACTTGAGTGGCACATACAAGTTAAAATATAAGAAGAGATTACAATCAAAAGCTAGCCAAATGCATGGGGACAAAAACCATAAGCTATTAGGGAGCTAAAACTGAGATGAGAAATGAAGACACATACTTTGTTCCATAAAATACACAGCATTAAGAAAAAGTTAGCAAACAACGAACCTAGTGCAACCACCCTTACATTCCTTAGAGTATTCCGTTCTTAGGTCAACATAAGATCATTGCCCCCAAGGTGAGGGCGAAGGCAAACACGAACTTCATGTTCTTCTGGCCCCACACGGAGTTTGGGCACCATGATCTCAAGGACAGTTCCAGGTCCATCATAATATGCTTCTATATTAGCGTCTTCCGGAATTCGAGTTGAAAGCGGGATCTCTCTAACAAAATCCCCTGGAGGGCAGTGCTCTGAAGATTGATCAGAAAGCTTGAAAGTCCTGTCATGTCTCTTGATGAATGGCATTCGAGATGTGCTCAAACAAGATATCTTGATAATCCCATGAGTAATAGTGTTCCGCCAAGAAACTTTAACCCTCTGAAGATCCACAAAGGGCAAGCTGACGATGATCAAATAGCCTTCTTCATCTTCATAAATTGTTTTTGCAGCTGTAACAGGCCCATAAACACTCCTCATTACCCCGCTAAAGTCATTTAACCAGTGCGGCTCATTTGGGTGTATTTCCAAATCTGGAACACGATCAGGAGGATTAACGGTCAAATAACATTCATCATCGTTCCCATGAAGGAAAAAGTCCTTCTTCCTCTTGCTAGAAACAGGTGATAGGTCCATTGAATCACCATTGGTGAGGTTAGATGGCTGAGTCGACAAATTCAGCCCAGATCCATTGAGCAGTTTCTTGGAGTGGGAATTTGCGTTGCTGTCTGTTGGTGGTGGTGGCAGCCTCTCAAGCTCAAAATCGGTGTTTGGGAGATTTCTCCATGAAGTAAAATCACTAGCTTCAAGTGGGATGGAGAAGTTCAAATCCCTTCCAGTGAGTTCCATCCACCTTCGTCGCTCATCTTCATCAAGACACATGAGATTGGGTGATCGAACAATTTCGACTCCATGAACACACTGGGGATTCGAGAGGCCCCTGTAGTGCTTTCTTTGCATCCTGTGAGATCGAACAAAACCCTTATCAACACTATACGGAAAGGGACGCTCTCCTTGACGAGAATGACCATTCATATAACTTCTTAACTGCATCTTACCCAGTGCATTCTCAGGTCTTTCCTTGAAAGCCCACATGTACATGTTCTCCATATCATGCTGAACCATGAAAACATCAAGCTGAAGGTCGGATTTATCAAAACCAGAAACTCCATTACTATCCTGTATAATCTTTGTCTTCGATTTTTCATTCAAAACAGGCTTGAAGTAAAAACTAAAGAAAAACCAGGCACCCCAGATGCTATCAACCCTTTTTGCGCATTTCCGACCAACTTTGGGCACATTGAGAAAACTCTCTGTCTCGTAGATTTGGGGACCAAGCCCAACGTCAAGAATATCACATGGGTCCGAATTCCATGCCTGCGGAGGCGGACTACGCTCTGCTGAGAGGGGCAAATTTATATCAGGTGGTCGAGTAAGAACAATTTGGCGGTTCATCTCAAGGTCCAGTTCATCGTGCGATGATGAGGCACTTGAATCCATGGACAAGAGGGTAGACGGGTGATGATTCTCCATTGACAGTCGTGAGAGAAGAATCTCTTATTCCAAAGCACCTCCCTTGGCCTTGGAGTCAATTTGGCCCGGTGGGTTTGGAATTTTCATCCCAAAAAAATTTCAACATAACAACCACCTCATGAACACCACCACCATTATATCAAATCTCCAATACAACACCTCATCTCTATCAAAGGCCTAGACTTACCAATCACAAAACTATTTTCCCACAACACTTCCTTTTGGCAAGTATTCGCCTACAACCCACACACATTTAAACACGCAAAAAAACACAGAATTTTGAAAACCCTAATTTAAGAAAGAAAATTTATCAATTGGGTATGGCTATGAAATCAAAAAATGGGACTAGATTCAAAAAGGCCTAAGTAATTGAAAAAGTTAAAAAGAAAAAAAGAAGACGGATTTTTAGAGAGAATATTAAGAACAGAGCATGATACACTAAAAGAGCATAACTCCTAATCTGTGTGTGTGTGTGTGTGTGTGTGTGTGTGTGTGTGTGTTTATATATAGGTAGAGAGATACAAGAAAAGCTTATATCCCAACCCAAGAAGAATCTCCTAATCCTAAACCAAGAATCTACTTATTTCCTCCGAACACAGGTGGGAAACATTGAATCCAGCCCATACAAAAAAAACAGAGCCACAGAAAATCTTATATCTATCTATCTATATATTACCAATCTATGAAGCCAAGGCCCAAAAATAGAACCAAATCTGAGGGGATCTTGGAGGAGTACCTTTTGGGATAAGCTTCGACTACCAAGAATCCACAGAGACCGCGACTTCGTGAAGAATCAATGGTCTTGACTATCCTCATCTTTTCCTCACCATTCACGGCTCTCTCTCACTTCCGGCTCAGTAGTTTTTGTCAAAGGAGACATACATGGAGAGAGAAAGTGATGTAGAGAGAGAAGTAGAGACGCGATTTTGTGTTCAGTTTAAGTAACCGTCTCGTGTTTTTAGAGTTTGATTACTGAGCTGCACTAGATAACACCGTCATCGCCGTTTGTAACGGTGACGGTGCACTTTGTGTTTTTCTGCTTTCTGTGGTCAATAGTCAATTTGTATTTGTGTTCCTTTTTTTATCAATTTTTTTTTTAAAATAAAAAGAGTAATTACTAGTTTCGAGCTTTTAGCTCATGTAGAGTTTGGGAAGCACAAATATTTCTTTTGATTTTGATGTATCGTGATCCTCTTATATGTGTTTTTAGAGTTTAGACATATGTTAAATACGGTTAGAAGTATCTTAAATTTTGAATATTTTATTTTAATTAAACATAATTAAAACATGAAAATAACAATAATATATTTTGAACATTTTTAAAACACAACGCATTTTCTAGCGCAGGACTATAAACACAACTTGAGTTTTAAGTAATGAAGAAAAAAGCTGGATAATGGTAAGTCTTAACTCGCGTGAACCATCAAAACATACCTAATAATTTTCAAACATTTTATTTTCAAGAAGAATTTCCTAAAAAAAAATAATTTTCAACAAACTATAAGCTAGACATTATTTAATGTTTTCACTTTTGATAATTAAATAAAAGTAGGAATGGTTAATTTTAATAAAATACAAATTAAAGTGACTTTTGTTTTTAAATAAAAAAGCTAAATAGTAAGATATGCCTCGGATCAAATGTGTTTAATTCAGCCTCAGCCGATTCAGGTCTTTATTTCTCTGAAGATTACCCAGTAGTTTCTTGATTCAGATTCGTACGCGGAAAATGCAGAAGCGGGGCCCACATGGCCGAACAACTAGATCTACACATGTTTGTTTGACCAGTTTTGATTGGATGAGAAAATGGATAATTGTCGATTTACACATGGGCTGAACTCGGGCCGGATCGCATTAAATCAACACAGTTTAGGCTGCTCAAGCCCATGGTTGATGTTGAATGAATTGGGCCCTCTTTCAGAAATTATGGCCTAAATTAGGAAATGAAATATTTGATGTCCATGTGACATTGAAATGGTTTTATGTTATATAATATCTATATTATATTTAAGCTTGTTATAATAATAAAAAAAATTTAATTTAACGGTCAAAAGTAATTTAAAAACTAATCATGTAACTCAAAATGTCTATACTTATCTACGATTCAAAATAACTCTATCTAACTATCATCATTAAGAGTGCACAATAATGCTGTAGCTACGGACATACACTAATGTGTATGAGTGTGTGTGTGTATATGGGTGTGTATATATATATATATATATATATATATATATATATTATATTTTGTCCTAACAAATATTATTTGCAATTTCACTTTATTTTTATGGAGACTAAAGCGTTAAGCTTTCACTTTGGAGCGCGAGTAGATACCATTAGATTAGAATTATATAACATATATTGTAAATGTGATAATGAATGCTTTGCTAAAATTTTAAAATATATGTAACTGGGGGCTGATTTAACCTCAACAAAAATTATTTTTTTGAACTCGATAATAGATCCCAAGTGGATCCATAGTACAATTTTTTCAATATGAAGTGGTTATGTATATTTCCATTCAAATTGATATTTTTATAAAGCAATCAATTAACTTATAAATGTATTATTGAAGAGTTTTTTGTGGCTCAAATAGACTAATATTTTGTGAAATAAAACTATTGAATGTTTGATGTTTAAGGCAAAACAATCTATTGTTATCTTTAATATTAATTACATTATTCAAGATTAATTTTGGAACATTTGTTAATTTGGACCTCAAAAAAGCTGAGCTTTTGTTATGTGTGTGTTTATGTGACGCAGATATACGTACACATACATACATACATATATATAATAGAGAGAGAGAATGATGCATATGACTAAAATCACAAACTAGCTCCCGTAATTTTGTGTGTTTTATTTCTTTTTTTGAAAAAATTAGATTTTAGTAATCAAAATTAAAAAAAAATTTGTTTTACTACGTTAAACTCAAGAAAAGATAAATAATGATCAAAATTAAAAATAATTGCTAATGAGTGACAATTTAACTTTAGGGTTAAATTCATAAAACCCCCCTCTAATATAAAAAATTCTCATAAAACCCCTTGAATTTTCAAAAACCCCTATCTACTATCAATTTCTCTCATATAAGGACAAAATTAAACGGCTCCGTCAATTTGATAACGAAATTACCAAAATATCCTTCCTTTATTTAATACAATAACTTCATAAAAAAAGGTTATTTGTAAATGACGGATGTATCCTTTACGAAGGGGCAATTTGAGAAAATTAAAAAGTAGAAGGGGGTTTCTTGATTGGGTTAAAATCATAAAACCCCCCTTTACTATAAAAAAATTCTCATAAAACCCCCCTCTACTATAAAAAAATCTCATAAAACCCCCCTTACTATGAGGGTATTTTAGTCTTTTTAATTTCAACAAATGCGTCAAAGGTAATTTAGTCATTTACACACCATTTAACAGATCACGTGAGATGCACGTGATCCTTCTCCGTTAATTTCAACGGAAAACTAACGGGAGGGGGCAAATTGATTGGTTTTTTAGTATAGGGGGGTTTTATGAGAATTTTTGGTAAAAGAAGGGGGTTTTATGAATTTAACCCTTAACTTTAATATCTAAAATACTCTTTCTTCTCTTCCTTCAAAATCTCTGATCCTTTATTGTGTTCTCCAATCACATCCCCAATATTAGAAACTTCAAAAAAAAAAAAAAAAATCAAGGTGCATGAGAGGGTTTAAAAAAAAAAAAAATCTAGGTGCAGATATAATCATCAATTCGTAATCTAAATAAATAAAAAGCTTACACCAGTCCCAGGAATTAGAAAAGCTGATATATGTATGACTTGTTTCTTTATTTATGTAAGCATAGTTGCATTGGATGATTTTTTTTTTTTTTTTGAAGTTTTTGATATTTAGAGATGGGGTTGGAAAAGACAAAAAAAAAATTAAAAATCCATGGAGACCAAAAAAGTATTTTGGACATTAAAGTTAAATCGTGACTCTCTTCTTATATATATATACCTTTTTTTTAGAATTCTTTTATACGTTTTAAAGCTTTGATATTTGCCGAAAAGGAATAAGAGAGAGGATATTTTAAACATATATACCTTTTTTTTTAGAATTCTATTATACGTTTTGAAGCTTTGATATTTGAAAAAAAAATAAAATAAAATAAAAAAGATGATATTTTAAACATATATTGATAATTATTTTTCAAGATTAGTTTTTATTTACTTTTTATTGACTTTAAGGTCACTGTAATGTAATTTTTTTAAATTTTAATCACCAAAATCTAATTTTTTCTTTTTTTCAATATATTTATTTTCTATTGGGGTAGTTAATATTTGTAAAACGATCAATTGACCATAAAAGTTGGATTTTCTTAACATGAAAACCGTACAATTTGATGCTGTGCCGCCTCGATTCAATCACCAAAATTTTAATACCTTTTACTAACATGTTCATCCTCCGAGCATATATATATATATATGTATATTATATATAGCAGTTTGAAGACAACTTCCAAATTTTCAGTAAAACCATATCAATGTTAATTTGACTCCAACAAACTTCCATTTATATACATAGATTATATGAAGACGTATCATCCACGTTAGATCAATAAAAACAAATCTATCTCATTAGTTATATTATTATATATGGAATTATGAGAAACTTGTGTCACATATTTTCGTATTTTTTTCCCGATGAATATATATGCCACATATATTTGTATTTGTGTTTGTATATATACATATATATATATATATACACAAACACACCCAAATACAAAAATATATAGGACATGGCACAAGCTTCTCACCCCACCTTGCAATTAACGCCAACATAACTTTTTCATACACCTATAGCCATATTCTCTCTCTCTCTCTCTCTCTCTACTATGGAAGAAGATCATCACCGGGGACCGGAAATTAGCCCCGTATTTATCGGCCTTGTCGGGATCCTTGCCGGTGCCATCATAGTTGCAACACTGCATTGCATCAGTATAAATTGGTGCAGACTAAGGCAATCATCAAACCCAACAGACCAACACCAAATTGCTACAATTAATCATCGAGTACTAGAGACTTCTAGAAGCACAAGCACAAGCACAAGCACAAGCACAAGCAATTCAAGTGCGCAACTAATCAGAGTGTATCGATATAGCAAAGAGTGTAAAGAGAGCACATGTGCCGTGTGCTTGAGTGACTTCAAGGAAGGCGAGGAGGTGCGCGTGCTGCCCGAATGTGCCCACCAATTTCATGTGCTGTGTGTCGATATGTGGCTCTTGTCGCACCCTAATTGCCCGCTTTGTCGGGCTCACACTACGGCTCTGCAGCGGCATGTGGTGGTGTCCTTGCCGGATTCCGGTGGATTTCCGCCACCGGAGTTTTCGAGGATGCCGGATTTTGGTGGTTGATGGTGTTTTGACTCTTGAGTGCACAAACAAACATGCCTTGAGTGTTAAGTTTTTTAGTTGTTTGATAGTGTGTTTTTTTACCTTAGAAGCTAGTGAATGTTGGGTCATGTATGATGTACCATGTACCCTTGCTAAACAAAAAAAAAATGTTGGGTCATATACAAAAGAGAGATGGTTAAGTTTTAACCATTTTATTGTTTCAATTTTTTTTAATGGGTGTGCATATTATTACCTTCCTGCCCTATTTACCCATGATGTCTCAATTCTCATAGTTGTCGGTGACTACAGAGGACAGTCCTTGCCTATTTCAGAAATTAGGGGGTCCATCAGTCATTTTCTCAAAACTTGGGGGAGATAACTGGAAAACAAACATTTATGCGATTCCACTTTCCCTCTGAAACCCAAATCTCTTTTCAAAACGAACCTGTAAAAAGAATAGCTTCAAGTTCAAGTTAAAGCTAAGTTGAGCTAAAAGCCTAAAACCTACCAACCCCACCAAATCTAGCGAAAAAGCCCTAAAATATTTCTAAGTTTCCCCCAAAATTTCCACTCTCTCTTTCCTCTCCTCTCCAATTCGAACTGATCTTTCATTTCCTGTAACAATAATCATCTGATCTGATGAATTTGGTTAGGGTTTTAGTTTAATCCATATGTTCTGATCCAAAACCCTAACTCACAATGAAAAGAACTCACATTCCGGTCTGTTTCGATCGAAAATGGCTAATGCCTTTGATTTTAGGTTCCACACTCTGTATCATACTTCTTCTCACAGTAACCCCAGGGCAATACAAATCATCATCTGAATCTAATTCTATTTCTTCTTCTTCAATTCATTCGAGATCAACAGCTTCTGTTTCGAATTCCGTTACCGGAAGTGATCGTTTGGGTCTGCCGGAGTTGCCGAGGTTTGCGTACTTGATATCGGGGACCAAGGGAGATGGGCAGCGTTTGCAGCGACTGCTTCAGGCGGTGTATCACCCGAGGAACTACTACTTGTTGCACCTTGATCTTGAAGCATCGGACGTTGAGAGACTTGAGCTTGCTAAGTTTGTTAAATCGGAGGTGGTGACTAGGGAGTTCAAGAATGTGATGGTGGTTGGTAAGGCAGATCTGGTGACGTATAAGGGGCCGACGATGATTGCAAGTACGCTTCACGCGATCGCAATATTGTTGAAGCAGGCGAAGGACTGGGATTGGTTTATAAATCTCAGTTCTTCGGATTATCCTCTCGTGCCGCAGGATGGTTAGTTTCTTTTTACTCCTGAACTTGTTTAAATGTCTCTGATATGATTTGGACTTGCTATTGAATTTAGATCTTGTCATATGCAGCATTTACTTTGCACTTTGTGATATGTTCATTCACTGTGTTATTTTGAAATGTGAGCTTTAGTCGCCTGATATTTAGCTGCGGGGACTACTGTGGTAGGTGTTATGTCCTAGTCTGGTTTTCTATTTTAAAGTTGTATTTTATTAAATAATTTTTTGTTAGAAAAGTTTTGGATGGATTGTAATCCTTGTTCAACTAAGAATTGAGTTTAGGGTTCTATAAATAGATGCCTAGGATATGATTGAGACTTGTTAGTTGAGAGAGATGTAACCTCCAGGGCCGGTCCTGAGATTACCAAAATCTCAAGAGGCCTTAGGCGAACTTCCAATGTGAGGCCATTTATATGTAAGGTTATATACGCACAAATTCTTTTTATAAAGTGTGAACTTTTAACACTCCTTAGTCACAAATAAATGTGATCGTCTTGCATTTTGAGATGCAAAATTATCAATTAAAGTGTTCCAATCAAATTTATCCAACATATCTTTAATTTTCAATAGATATCAAAGTCAATACATTTAATCTTTCTCGTGACATCATTGACCATAGGTAAGATTTGATCAACTTTAACTTTGAAAAGTTTCTCTCAGCAGATACAACTGTAACTAGGATAGTCAATAATACTCTATATGCAATCCAAGTATTTGAAAAACGTACAATAATCTAGCCTTTTTATAAAATCTAATACTTCAATTTTCTTTTTTGTTTCTCGTGGTAAATCTTCTTTTAAGACTTTTAGTTTTAAATATAATTCTGTCGAGATATTGAATCTGATTTTCTTCAATATTGTTCGGCTGGAGAAGAAAATTGAAAGAGAGAGAGAAGAGGATTGTTGAAGAGAGGGAGGAATAAAGAAAAAGAGAAAAAAAAATTGAAAAGTCAATAGATTCATTGAAGGAGGCAAATAAAGAAATATATATATATATATATCTATATAGACTGTTTTTAACTTATACAATATATATAGTACTATTTTTTTTGGGCCCTTTTCTCTCTATCTTTAACTTATAAAATATATACAGTACTATTTTTTTTTGGGCCATTTTTTCTATGTTTTTAACTTATACAATATATATATATATATATATATATATTACCATTTTTTTTTGGGGCCCCTAGATTTTGGAGGCCCTAGGCGACTGCCTAGGTCACCTGTAGTCAGGGCTGGCCCTGGTAACCTCATGAGAGAGTTGATGAGTAGAGAGAGTTATATGTTTGGTAGAGTGAAACACTGAGAGCGAGAGGGAGTCTCGTGGATTGGTACATGGTAAAAAGCTTTGGGACAAGAGCTTATGTATACCGTCCAGTTTTGTACTTTTGTTTATTTTTTACTATTGTAATATTTCTCTAGAATTGTAATGGAACCTTTTATCATCCGTGGACGTAAGCCAAGTTATGTCAAACCACGTATATTTTGTGTTTTGTGTGAGATTGGTTATAATTTATTTTTTGCACTTCCACTGTTCCCAACAAGTAGTATCAGAGCCAATAGTTCATGTTGGGACCTTTAACCTTTATTCAAAAAAGATTCAGAAAACACAAGAAGTTTCAACTAGTGTTGCAATATGTGTCAATTGCAGGTGGAGTCAATCAATCGATTTGTTTGGTCACGATAGTCAGAAAATCATGATGAATTACATGGCATGAAGCTCTAGTATTCAAGGTGGAGCCTTGGAGGTTTGATTAATCGAGTAGCATATAATGGGGACAATCAGAGTTGTGCGAGATTGAAGCCACATGAATATCTAATTCAACGCTGTGGGAAACGATGATTGACGTGATGGAATTTAAGCCAATGTGGAGATTGTTATGTATTATGTCTCTAATTCTAGTCTAATAAGATTTTTTATTTTAGAGTTATATTTTATTAGGTAATTTCTTATTAGGAAAGTTTTGGGCTCAGAGGACTGTAATCCTTGTCCAACAAAGAATTGAGTTTAGGGCTATATAAATTGATGTCTAGGGTATGGTTGAGACTTATGAGTTGAGAGAGATGTAACCTCATGAAAGAGTTGATGAGTAGAGAGAGTTACATGTTTGGTAGAGTGAAACACTGAGGGCGAGAGGGAGTCTTGTGGATTGGTACATGGTGAAGAGTTCTGAGACAAAAGCTTATGTACACGGTCTAGTTTTGTGTATTCTCTACTATTGTAATATCTCTTTGGAATTGTAATGGAGCCTTTTCTCATCCGTGGACGTAGGTTAGGTTATGCCGAGCCACATATATCTTGTGTTTTGTGTGAGATTGGTTATAATTTGTCTTTTTGCGCTTTCGTTGTTCCTAACAGTAGGAAGTTAGGAATTTGTGTATTGGAAGTCTTGTTATAAGGGACACTTTGGCTGAACATTGTTGAATTTAGGAATCACATTTACTACTTGAATTGCCAATTTATTACCTGTAATATTGGTAACTAGTTGATTTTGTTCTTAGTTTTCACTTGGATATGCTACAAACACGTGGGTTGAATTAATACGGTTCCCGGGAGAGGGATTTTCAATGGAGGCAATGGTAATTCCCTAAAAGGTGCAACCATTCAAAGATGTGGTTGGAAATGGGCTCTAGTAGTTGTTAGGAAAGAACACTAACACACATAGTGCAGGGAGGAAGAAGCAGATCATGATATTATTGTAGTTGACACAGTTGTTCTTTGTCAATATCCCTTTATTAATTGGTCAACAGATGAAGCAAACTAGGCTTGATAAGTTGGTAAGCACGAATAGTGCACATCGCTCCTTGGGGATGGGGGAAAGCATAGGATCATGATTTCGATTTAGTTGGCTATAAAATTTCTTGCTAGTATCCTTTTTTTAGTTGGTGATGAGATAGAATCGTGTGGAGCAGTTAGGGAGAAATGGGAGGATCATGATGTTGTTGTAGTTGCCATAGATATTCGTTTCTAATATACATTTATTAATTGGTCAGAAAACAAAATCTTCTGGACTAGTTTGGTGTGGGGTCGGAGGAAGAGGTAGTGGATCATGAATTCATGATATTGTTGTAGTTGTCACAAAAATTCCTAGCTGATGTCCATTTCTTTATTAATTAGTCAGCATAATCTTGTGGAACAGTTCAAAAAAACTTACCATGACGAATAGGGGCTAAGGTTGAAGATGACTCTATTAATCTCAGTATCTTCTTCTCCTTCCACTCTTGCAATATTTATTGTTAAATACTACGGCTTTTGCTATTTTTTTTTTTGGGGGGGGGGGGCGGGGGGTGGCGCAAATAGGAATTGAGGCTGTTTGCCGAGAGCATGAAAGAAACTATTTTGTTGTCTTGTCTGAAGAAAAGAAGTCCAACTTATTTTTTCCCTTTCTACACTTCCAAGTTTTAATGCACATCCTCTTATTTGATAATGTGATAGGTCAGACTATTATTTTCCTGTTGCATGCAGAAATATGACTCACCAGGCTGGAGTCACTCAGAAAAATGAGATTACATGTTGACGGTTTCTTCGTGGATCATCTAGGGTAAATAGGAACCGGCTCTGTTTGGAGAGAGCGTTATAAGAACCATTTTGTTTGTTATCTTGTCTGGCAGAAAATGGTTGTTCTTCTACTGTGAACATTCTTGCCGTCTTTTTTCACTGAAGGAATGCACATCTAAGGAATCCTCTTATATTGTCCTTGCAACACCGAGTTGTCTGATACTTTTTCTAGATTTTATCTTCTTTGAAAATGGAATTCTGGTTTTCCTGATTTGTAGGATCCTATACAAAATTACATTTGAAGAATTCCCTTTTGCATGTTTTTCTGTTGCTGATTGCTTTGGAATTTTGAAGCCCTTTCTCTAATTTTTGTTTTTCTTTAGTGAAGCAAATGGTTGAGTCTTCTGGCATTTTGATGTTTTATGTTTACTGTATTACAATATATACAGTGGGTATCCTATTGTTTTGACTGATCTTTCTCTATATATTGTTCTTTTTGTTCCAGATCTCCTGCACATATTCTCCTACTTGCCTAGGGATCTGAATTTTCTCGAGCACACAAGCAATATTGGTTGGAAAGAGTAAGCATGCATTTCATGCCTTTGAACTTGTCTTCACAGAGTAGCATATGATGTTTTTGGTGTCTTTATTTCCTCAGCAAATGTATCATCATTATTGTATATTTTTCTCACTGTATGCTTGCAGGTTTCAAAGAGCAAGGCCTATCATCATTGATCCTGGCTTGTATCATTCTAAGAAATCCGGTGTCTTTTGGGCCAAAGAGAAGAGATCTGTGCCTGCTTCTTTCAAGTTATTTGTTGGTATTGCCTTAACTTTTGCTTTATATCACCAATATAATTAGTTATTTGTTCTTTTTTTTAATTTATTATTTTGGTGACTAAAGCATCCCTTTATCTGTGTCTATTTTCTCACCCTAGTCTGAAAAAATTAATTCACATGGATTTATATGTTAATGGATATCAGAGGGAAATGATTTTGTAAACTTCCCACTTCAATTTTGCAGTATCAGATAGCTAATTTGTTGACCAAAATGAAGAAAACAACTCTCTTTTTATATGTCTGGAAGATGTTTTTTTTTTTTAGGAGCAATTCTCAACCAAAATATGTGATTCATTCTTGTAAAAATAATAGCACAGAAGACCCTGTTATACGACATGTTTTATCTCATATGATGCATAAGCTGATTTTGATAGTAGCAATAGTTTGTATCTATAGGAATATCAAATCCATTTCCAATATTTGATTTCTTGACATGTTAGGGAGTGAAAGAAATAGGTTTAGCATATACAAATATGTTCAGTGGCACATTTGGTTTCAACTTCGCTTACTAATGCATTTTTCATTTCCATAGTTTGCAGCTGTGACAATATACTTGTTTAAAATGCTGTATAATAATCTGGAGGCATGTTGAGAGGGTTTTGATAACTCTTTAATTTATAACTATAGCTTTGTAAGAAATCTTAATAAAGAAAAGCACAGAAAGAAAAAAGGAGACAAAAAAAGAAAGAAAAAGAAACCAAAATATGATATCTACTCAGTCACCTTTGCATTTTAAAAGACTGACAATGCGATTTTCATGTGATGGCATGACCTTGTGAAATGTGATCGATTCATAGATCATGAATCGATCACATTCATACTCCATTGCATATTTTACAATTGCTACAGCCTTTAACGAATAAATTTAACACAGTGCATAGAGTTTATGGTGCTCTTGCTTCCTCAGAGTTTGTCTTTGATTTAGAGCAGAGAAATGCAAAATGCAGATGATTGAGAAATGGGTTATTTTATAGTCTCCAGTTATGCAATGATGCTGTTCTTTCTTAGCTTTTAATGCATTGGATCTATGTCCAGAATATGGTTCCCATCTTAAACTCCCAATTTTAATCTCCAGGATCTGCATGGGTGGTGCTGACAAGATCATTCCTTGAATTCTGTGTTTGGGGATGGGATAATCTTCCCCGCACTCTGCTCATGTATTACACAAACTTCATGTCATCTCCTGAGGGCTATTTTCACACAGTCATCTGCAATCACAAAGACTACCAAAACACAACCGTAAACCATGACTTGCATTATATAAGATGGGACAATCCTCCAAAGCAGCATCCAATTAATTTAACCTTGGAGTATTTTGATGACATGGTCGAGAGTGGTGTCCCCTTTGCTCGTAAGTTTGCCAAGGATGATCCCGTTCTTGACAAAATCGATGAGAAACTTTTAAGGAGGCCATATGGCCGATTTACGCCTGGTGGATGGTGTGTGGGAAATTCTGCTCTAGGTAAAGATCCTTGTATAGTTTATGGGAATCCAGTTGCGGTTAAACCCTCTGTAAGTTCAAAAAGGCTTGAGAAACTTGTAGTGAAACTCCTTGATTCTGAAAATTTCAGGTCTAAACAATGTATATAATGTTGTAATGCTTCATTTTGTCCCCACAACTTTGCATCCTTTTGATAAGCAGATTATGATACTGTGTACTATCATCTGAAGATTATTCTGTTTAAGATTGAACTGTGTAAAGGCTACACGGTTCTGTAAAGATTGAACTGTGGAAAAAGAGATGATTTCTGAGTGGGGTTACCTATGAACAGGGTAACTGAAAATGAGTTAAAACAGCCTTGGTTTAGGCCTGTCATGATCTTTTATTCTCACGAGCCTCTTGCAAGCTTGTGTAAGGGTGCAACTATACTAAACGGGCCCAATTGGAGGTTATTTGTGCTTGACTTTATCATAACCGATCAACCAAACCGGATCCGGATCGGTCTGGCCTATTTTTTCACGGTTTTGTCCGGTCCCGATTAAAAAAACATGAAACTGTTTATAAATGGGTTCGGTAACCGAATCATTGTATAAATATTACAGCATATATTTATCTATTATATATACTCCAATAATAACTTATTATTAGTCTGGTATGACAATTTTTTTCCAATCAACGATAATACTATACATGCACCGGATCATGAGTATAATATACATTTCATGTAACAATAGACAATAAAATATTGTATTCATAACATTTTCTTTAACATTCATTTTATATTCTCTAACAGGTGCATTTAAAGACTTTTTTTGCATATGTCAAAACCAACATTTCATGTTTGATTTTCATTTATGAAATTGTACTTTTGCGCGGTAAAAAAAAAATTTTGATTGAGCTCATTGGGTCGAATTTTAGACCTGTGCTAGTTATTGGATTGAACTATATAACAGACTAAGAATTGTACACTGATTTCATGGTTCAGTTTGGTTTCAATTTTTATGAAACCATTAGGAGCATTTGATTGGTTTCAAAATACTCATAAATCAATCTTTCAATCTCGGATCGTTTATTACATTAAAAGTGATGATTGTATTATCAGATGGATGACGAGAATGGAGTATCTTAGATGAGGAGTCCAATCTGCACTTTTGATGAATCCTTGTTCTGAATATAAGCAGATTGTTACTTTTGGATCTTGGCCTAAATAGTAAGTTTGTCAGAATATAAATAAATAAAGTTTCAACTTTTGGAGGGCCAACTATTGACACACATAACATAATTACAATTATTCCTTAAAATTCTATACAAATCATTTATCACTTTTAAAAATTAGCTTTGATGCATCACTATTCAGTAATAGTTGAACAAACAAGGGGTATACTTATATTTATATTATATTATATCTGAATTGGATACCGCAGTTAAGTATTTTCTTTAGGAATTTTAAGAAAAACGTGACCTAGTAGCATTCTAACTAGTGAAAGATCAATAGAGTGAGTGTTGTCACGCGCTTTGAGGGACGCGTGGAAGGAGCAATCTCGATATTATATATATATATATATTCCCATGCAAAATATATAAAGAGAAAGTGGGAGTGGGCCCGGGTAGGAACAGACAAGAGAGGAGAAAAAAGGTTCATTCGGTCGGGACACTTCTTGGACTGTTTTGCACCATCAAAGCACCACCAAGTCTCACCTTTTTCTTAGAACAATTTCCATACATTATTATATATAATATAACATCTTACATCTCTGTGTGTGTGTGTGTATATATATATATATATATTTATTTATTTATTTATAAAGTTGTAGAATTACAGTTGAACACTTGACCTTGTTTGCTTAATACCTATGTAAACCAAATTATATGCTGGGAAGCACTTCGCTTTCTTAATCACAACCACAATCACTAGCTACTTTTTTCATGCAAGAGGTGAGCCACTAATGTCTCTCTCTCTCAATCACAAACACAATCACTAGCTAGGTACTTTATTCATTCATGCAAGAGAAGAGCCACTAATCTCTTTTCTTCCTAGCAATGCACTACATGAATATATATATATATATATATACAGTCTACAGCATCAATGAGAAGCTTAAAGGCGAAGTAACATCACACTCTCGAAACCCTGAAAAAGCAATAAAAAACAAAACCAGACAGAGTGAAAACAAACAAGGACCTAATAGGGAGTGTTATAAATAACATAAAGACCCCTCCTTTATTTTATCTTGTTAATTCTCATTCTCTCTCTCTCTCTTTCTTTCTTGCAAACCCTTTTGTTGATGTGATTCTCCACTATATCTTCAAAAACCCACCAACCTTTACAAAAGAGAGAGATTTAGAACCATGGTTTTTTCCTCCATCCCAGCTTATCTTGATCAAGCCAACTGGCCACAGGTAGGGTTTCTTCAACATATATGTTTGTATCCATGGCTTCTTCGCCAATAAAGCAATTTTCAAAAGATAAATATTCCTATCCTTTTTCTCCGATCTCTTTTTCTTTATTTTGAACATATATCTTTGCTAATTGAATATACCAGATATCTTATTTTTGCTTTTCTTTTTATTTCTTGGTTCCTTTCTTACAGCAACCAAATTATCATCAAGCTGGAAGTAGCAACACAAATCCTCAGCTTCCACCACCACCACAGCCGTCATCGTTTCCACAGCAGCATGGGGCCGGTGGTGCTGGCTCGATCAGGCCGGGTTCGATGGCAGATCGAGCCCGGATGGCCAACATACCGATGCCCGAGCCAGCCCAAAAATGCCCTAGATGCGAATCAACGAATACAAAATTTTGCTACTTCAACAACTACAGCCTCTCGCAGCCTCGGCACTTTTGCAAGACCTGCAGGAGGTACTGGACTAGAGGGGGTGCTCTGCGAAACGTCCCCGTGGGTGGCGGCTGCCGGAGGAACAAAAGAAGCAAAGGAAGTAGCTCGAAATCTCCGGTCAGCAGCGGCGATCGCCAGACTTTAACTGCTTCAACAAGTGCAGTTTCCTCTAGTAGTACTGGAAACCCTAATATACTCGGCCTCTCACCGCAATTTCCACCGCTACGTTTCATGGCTCCTTTGCATCAACTTAGTGACTATGGTACTGGAGGCGGAGATGTTGGATTAAATTACAGTGGAATTTCTGCTCCTGTGGTGGCATCAAGTGACATGAATTTCCAGCTAGGAAGCAGTTCATTTGGTGGTGGTTCCTATTTATCGCAGATCCCTTTGTTGGGTGGCTTGGAGAGGCCATCAGCTGGGCTATACCCATTTCAAGGTGGTCTTGAGGCTTCAGGCTGCTATGTTGGTGAAGCTAGTCAGGTCGGGCAGAGACAGTCGGGGCTTGTTACCCAGTTGGCTTCAGTGAAGATGGAGGATAATCAACAGTTGAATTTGTCAAGGCAGTTCTTGGGCATCCCAGGAAATAATGATCAGTATTGGAGTACTAGTGCTGCATGGACAGATCTTTCTGGGTTCAACACTTCTTCCACTAGTAATCCCTTATGATTGATTTCTCTCTCTTGATCGCTGTCCATAGTTTAGTGGTGATTAAGCTTTAATTAGTCTCCTTTTTTTGCAAGTAAAGGTTCGAGAGTGAAGATACTTACTTCTGAGAACAAGTTTCCATTCAAGCCCCATAATTATTTGAAAGTCCTAAATGAGTTGGCCTAGATGTAGAATATGGAGAATTTACAGGATGGACTGAAGATTCGCACTCTCTAAGACCAACTGAAAAAACCCTAGAAATGGTAGGCTTCTTCTTCTTCTTCTTCCACATATTTTATTTTTAATTTGGTTTGATTTTTCTGTTGTAATGTCTGAGCTTGTTTACTGAATGGAGTGTATGAGTTCTTGAAGTTCTATATTGGACTTGAAGGTCTAAATTAATTTCATAGTTGGTCAAAATCATTGGGCTGAATGTTTTTTTTATTGAACTCTACGCTGATAAAAACTCAAATATTAGCTTCAATTTCTTCAATGCTAGAAACTATTACATTGTGGTGGGATGCAACCGAAAATTTTAATAAAAATCCATGGAGTTGAGAATACAAGTCATGGGACATTTTGGTTTGAATCAGCTTTCAATTCTGTATATCTGTCAACCACCTTTCAATTCTCTCACAAGTTCCTCCTTTTTTATTTTCTACATTTTCTTGCTAATTTCTGAGTTAGAGAATTTTACTGCTTTAAATAAGTGGTCTAGCTTAATGAAGGCTAACTACAGTAAGTGTTGGCAAGGGCTGTTCAGTGTACTTGTATGATTTTCTCATATTTGAAATACTAAGATCTCAACTGCTTGGAATGCAAGGCAATTAAAGGTCAGACTGGGACTCAATTATCAATGACTCTTCTTATTGATTTCGGACTATTAGTTGCACTATTGAGAATTGAAATTTGGCTCTTCTAAAGATCAGTATAATAGTAAATTTTCTATTGAGTCTTAAAACTCAATACTATGTTACTATTTAATTGCTAAAAGTTGTACAAATGTCAAGTCAAATTAAGGTATATATTTATACAAGAGCTGATTTTGTACACCTCTTCGAATAAAACTTCTGGGTATAGTTAGGTTGTTTATGATGTTACATTTAATTAATTACTTGAGGTTATTGATGAAACAAGAACATGATGCAGAGAAACTAAAGTAAAAAACTTAAAACAGAAGCAAAAAATAATAATAATAATAATAATAATAATAATAATTGGAAGCTTTTCAATTGATGCCCAAGCTGCCTTTAAAAGTAACAACCCTAGCTTTTATTTATTTATAAAAAAGGTGAGCGAGCCCTTCCCATCTTGCACAGCAATAAGCAACTTTGACAAACTTTATAGAGTAAGTGTGAGAACATTCTTAATGCGAGCTCATGTCCTCCGTAATTGAATTTAATGAATCTCATGCGATCAGAATTCTCTATATATATCCGGTGACGGAAGATATGAGCTCATATGAGACTGTCTTATGATAGTTTTTTACAACTCTATAATGGGCTAGTGTACGTACACATGTATTTGCATGTAGAGAGAGATATGAATCACGTGGAACCTAGCTCCATCTTGGATTTAGAGATTGATCAAGATTCTGCATTAATTTTTAATTGTGTGTGTTTGTGGATGATGTAGTGGCAAATTTAATTTGTCGATAAAACGTACTTACATTTTATTTTTACAAAAAAGTAGTCAATATTTCAAGAATAACATACTCGATTCAGTAATGAAAACTCTTTATTTCTCTTGCTAACATAAAGAATAACAATTATGATGCACCTAGAGGATACTTACAATTATTATTACATAATCAGGAATGGAAAATCTCAGTGTCTCTCTCTCTCTCTCTCTCATGCGATTAAAGAAATGAACGACATATTTTCTTAAAGAAATAAAAGTAACTAGTAACTAACTAACGTCGGTGGTGTAAGTCAAGAGTTGCACAAAACGCCAATATTGCACTCAATTCCATACAACAACATATATATATATATAGGACAATATTTACCTACTCACCGGTGTGTAGGTGAGCCCTCCTGACCGTATGTGTCTCAATAAAAATTCAACACATCAGTTTTAATTACAAAATTAAATTTAAAATGCAATAAATAAGTATAATAAATGAGGTTTAAAATGCAATAAATAAGTATAATAAATGAGATTGACCTCATTTATTATACTTATTTATTACACTTTAGAACTGACGTGTTCAATTTTTGTTGGGACACATAAGTGGTCAGGAGGGCTCACCTACACACTGGTGAGTAGGTAAGTATTATCCATATATATATATATATATATATATATACAGCATTCAAAACTAAATTCCCAAGCGTTTTGCAAATTTACAAGGAGAAGAGTCAAAATTTAAGTCTAATAGCATTCATAGCGGCTAGCCAGACCAAGCAAAACCTCCGGTCACTTTGAATAGCCTGGCTAAATAAGAGGCCTTACGCTTATAGCTAATTTGGTATGCAAGAATGAAGTTAGAAATAAAATGAAATGATCATTTTTATTTTAATGTTTGGCTGCAAATAGAAAATAATATAGGAATGAAATGATAATATTTTCTAATATATGTTATACTTTTTTATAAAGGGAGCTGATATTGGCACTCCACCAATATCCTCTGGCACTCCACTCCTATATTTTTGTAAAGTAAAATTACAAAAGTGGTCATATGTTATAACATTTTAGGTTCTTATATTTTTAGTACCCTAATTGCCCTTCTAATTCAAGACTCAATTTTAATTTAATTTTATTTTTCTTAAACAAAAGTTTTTTCAATTTTTTTACTTTAGGTTTACAATATAACAATCCACTTATTACCACCCAAATACTATAATTTAGACATTTTTCAATTGAAACTTGTTGTTCGTGTCCTTATCCTATATAACTCAAAGAATCCAAAATTTAAAATATTTTATTTTTATTCACCAAACATGTAATTTATTTTCCATGTGTGTTATTTATAAAATAACATAAAATAAAATTTTGAAACATACCATCAATTTGTGAACAAACAAAATAGAAAGGAAGGAGGAGAAAATAAAAGGCAAATGAAGAAAAATATCATATTAATTTTTTTATTTTTATCTTTTGAAATTTTGGCGCAAAGGCTCCTTAATTAAATTAAGACAACTACAATTGAAAAAATATTTTATAGAGTCATGTTTTTCTCTTTTCATTTTTTAATTTCTAAAAGTTCTCTATTAAAATAAAAAAGATTTCCTTAGTTTTCTTTAAGAACTATATATCATAATTTTTATTCAAGTGAAATTAAATTTTCTTTTGATTTTAAATATAATTAATTTTTTTTCAAATAGGTTTTATTCATTGATATAATGTTTGTTTCCAACTCAAATACATTTTTAATATTTGTCTAGGTAATCTATTATTAACAATTTCTTCCCAACTTATCTAATCATGTAACTTTTATTATCTGAATCAAATACATTTGATTGATACTCTCTAAATCATTATATTGAATCCTAAACTTTTTTACTTCTAAAATAAATATTGATAAATTGATTCAACATGAAAAAATAATATTTTTAAAATCAACGAAGAAATATTTTCACACCAAGAAAGAACGTGAGAGAGAAGTTATAATTTGGAGTTAAGAATTCTAACATTATCAAATAAGGACAATTAGGGTATTAAAAATATAAGAATCAATATTGTATAGTAGAGGGATACCTTTGTAATTGTACTTTACAAAAAGATAGAAATGAAGTGCCAAAGGATATTGGTGGAGTGCCAATATCAGCTCCCTTTTATAAAACATAATCAATTTTAAAAATGAAACATTTGGACAACTTTAATTTAATTATCATGTAAAAAAAAATTAATTACTCATTCAATTAAAAATTTTTAAATTAAGATATAATCCGTCTTTTAATTCTAGTCAAGAGATTAATATAATCTTTTATACGAAAAAAATTAATACTTTATTAAAAATTAAAAGTGATAAAACAAGAACCTTCCTTTTTTTCACAACTTAAAATATAGCAAGTTATATATGGGCATGTGAAATGTATATATATATAGGCATGTCACAAGTCTATAACATACATATTATATATATAGAGAAAGAGAAATTAACGTTAATTACCTATTTTATATATATATACACACACGAGAGAGAAATGAATTTTATATACCTATTACATATATATATATATATATATATATATATATATTCTGGGGTGAGTTGTAAAAGAGGGAGAGAAATTAATGAAGAGAGAGAGGATGATTTTAATAAGAAGTGGGAATGGAACGGTCATTCCATAACTCAAAAAAATGAATGATTTTGTTAGAATAAACATTCTAAAGGATTGAATAGGAATGACCATTTCATTTATAATGTAGCACAACAAACAAGAGAAAGGGAATCAATCAAAATTGGAATGACCATTTCATTCTACCTTCATTCCTGCGTACCAAACTAACCATTACTGCTAATTGTTTGGCTGAATCTAGTCAAGCAACTAGCCAATTATTTGTATTTTTTCACTTGAACATTTATAAATTTTACTTCACATTGAATTTTTTGATAAAATTATTTTAGTTAAATAAATAAATTTCAAGAGCTTCAATTTGAGTATTACTTATTATAAGTTTCAACATAATTTTTTTAAAAATAATTTTTATTAAAATATTATTATCATTGATTAATAAAAATTTAAAAAAATGTTATGAAGCAAAATTCTATAAATCATATATAAAATATTGACGTGACCGGTTAGGATTTGAATTAGGAGGTGAATATCCTAAGAATACATTTTTTTATTAATTTGTTGTCTAAGTGGGGACACTAGCTTCTTTACTATTGCTATTCATGCTTTTGAAACACTTAGAAATGTGTCTTTATTGACTACTGGATTGGAAATTGTTCCGAATTCAAAATAAATTTGTTTATTTTTAATCTTTTTTTAGTTTGACAAAAACTCACACCACTTTTTGTTTTTGATCTTACAGGATGTTGAGTCATAGTAAGTTTCTATTTTGAAAGATGGGAAAGTAAGATAGCGTTACAGTATTTCCTAATACATATATGACTGGCGTCATAAGAGGGAGGGAGCTGTTGATAGCCTTTTTGGCGGAGAAAAATGTTACTCACTATATATATATAATCCAATAATTCCATGTAGGAGGCTGATCATCATGAAAGAAGAAAAGAATCTTATAGGTGTTCGGATTTGCTTTTGCAACAACCAAGGCTGCTTACCAAGAACGAATAAAGCAACTCAATAACCACTAAAATGAACCCCCAAAAAAGCGCACACACTCTCTCTTTCTCTCTCTCTCTCTCTCTCTATATATATATATATCCTATGTTAAGCAGTCATAGATTAGTATCTGATTCTTGGTCGGTTGGTCTTCTTCATTTATTGAGTAATCAGTGGAGGTGTGTATTACTTGTAGTGATCCCGAAATTGCCGATAATGATATATATATATATATATATATATATATATATATATGCTGTTGGGTAACTGAAAAAAGATGGTCAAGACAAGAAAAGAGTTGTGCACGAAGAGGAAACAAGTCGAAGGATGGCTCCGAAATCCAAGCAAAATCTACTCTCTTCATGACTTCATGTTGGTGCCCACTTCGGTATGCGTGAAATTCTCTCTCTAGATCTGTATGTACAGCAGCAGCTTTCTCTTTTCTAACGTCCTTATAACTCTCTCTCTATATATATATATGCGCATGTATACATATATATATATATATATAGGATACATCTTACAGGTGTAGAAACTAGAAAGAGACTCAGATTCCGAGCTGTTCGATCTGAGTACTCCTCACGTTCTCCCAAATAAATGAGATCAATGATGGTCATTTTTCCCATAAGAAATCCCTCGACCTTAACCATAAACAATAGAGTAATAATAAAAAGCTTCCCTTAATGGGAGTAAAAGAGAAGCGAATAGATCGGCTTTAATTTCCTTGTATATACAGTAGCTACGACTATGTGTTCCATCCACTTTTACATACCAGCTGTCTGTAATTCTTCAAATGTATGGACTACAGAGGGATCCAGAAAACAAGTACAATGATACACTATTAAGAGCCTTTGGAATATATTGTGACTATATTAGTACTGGTTTAAAGTTTCTAACTACATGACTGTGTGTTTAATGAAGTTTGTACATCACTGGTTCGGCTATATTAGTACTTGTTTTTGAGTGACTACATCACTGTGTGTATAAACCTTTTATCATTAATTTTCTTTTAAATTATAAAAATGCATGTGCTCATTTTCACATATACCTCTACACAAATATAGTCACAATGTCGTGTATTATAACTTTTATCGAGAAAAAAAAATTCTTGATAAATATTGTTTACAAAATGATCGGCTGAAGAGTACACTACATTGTGACTATATTAGTACTTGTTTGCCTAACATTGGGTTTTTAAATATGAAATATAGCTAACGAATTATCACGAATCAAATCGAATTTTTTGCACTCTAATCCATAATTCGATCTGTGATGTGATTTACAAATTTTTATTTTTTAAATCCATCACCAATCCATTAATCTTGAAAATTCGATACTATCCACACAGAACGGAACAAATTAACGGATTTTTTGCCCACTCCTAATGGTGGGTCGCATCTCCATAATTGAAAATTAGTATTGCAAGGCGCAAGAGACCACCATTGTCGACAAGGAATTTTTTTTGCAAGAAATATTAGGGGTGACAATGGATCGGATTAGACATAATCCTAATCCGTCGGTGAATATGTAATCCAATTCCATCTGCGAAAAAGACTCAATTCGATCCGATCTGCGAAATAACGGATTGAATTGGATTAAATTAATGAATTGGACTTAATCTAAACAACCAATATAATTATTTTTTAACTCGGACTTAATAACAATTTTTTAGCCTAAAAGATATAAGATATTATTATTATTAAAAGTTACAAGATATTATAATATATATATATATATATATAATTATATACATATAATAAATATTATATATTCTAATAGATTGCCATAGATCGAATTCACTGATCGAATCGAATTTTTGACCCCTAATTCGTAATCTGAATTGTGGCCTACACATTCTTCTTTTCTAAATCTGCAATCGATCCGTTAGTCATTCAATTTGATCCGATCGCACAGATCAAATTCATAGATTCATAGATTTTTTGTGCACCCGTAAGAAATATCAAGTTTGAGTAAAGTAACCAACTAATTTTAAAAAATTATTCTTATATTTTTTGAATGTCAATTAAACTTCACATATATATGATGCCACTTGATTGAATTCATATATATCTAATTTCAGCCTCTCTAGTTAGCAGAATACATTTTGTTATTTTGCATTAGATGTCCTAGAGCGTGATAATTCATTATTTGGTGCATGTTCTTTTTTTTTTTAACAATACTTGACTCTCTACACGGGTTGGAAATAAGCTCCTCCGTAATACTTTTGTGTGCAACGTATACAATTTTTCTGCACACGTGTATCAAAAAAGTTAACAAAATTATGCATCAGTGTAAATGATTTTGATCATTTCACATCAACGCACAATGTCAAAATAGGAAGAGGAATCATGCGATTAATGTTTTTACAACTCATTTTTAATTTTTTTTATTTATAAAAGTTTGTTTTTCTTACAGAAAAACATCTTTTTGACTCCATATCAGCATAAATTTGCTTTCAAACTTTCTTGTTACTGTAATTTTCTTCGTTGGTTAGACTATCAAAAGCATATAGATATGTTTAAGTAATATCATATAAAAAAATAAAGAGCATGAACATATAAGTAGGAGTCTCTTGTTTACAGTCAATGTGGACCAATACAAGAGTGACACTCCTTAAAACTTTTAAAAAATTAAAGATGAATCAAACGAGTTAAATTTTAAGGGTTATCCAAAATCAACATCGTCTCACATTTCCATGTCAGACGCATCATCTTCGTCGTCATCATCACTTTGCCAACCATTCCTATCGTATCTCCTTCAACCTCTTCTTCCCTTATAGACTCTCTCTACCTAAGATAAAAACAAACAAAAGATATATGATGGCTCAACCACATCTGAAAGGGGGTATTTCTAGCGAAGCATGGGTAAGAGGCAAACACGACACCCTCGTGAGACCCATGCAAAGCGAGACTACGTCTCAACAGAAAGAGGAAACAATAACACGTAGGAAAAGAAAGCAGTGATGTCAATTCAAGGAGTAAACTTTCTTAAATTTCTTTTGAAATTGATCCAAACCTCACTTTTTTTCGTTTACGGCGATATCTGTAACAAAATGTTAAAAATTTATGTAACACAAGATGTTGAGCGTCAAAGATGACTGGAGATAAAAAAATAATAATAATCATGTTTTAGAGACTGATGACCTCAGCAGTGCTGGACAGAAAGAGGAAACAATAACACGCAGGAAAAGAAAGCAGTGATGTCAATCCAATGAGCAAACTTTCTCAAATTTCTTTTGAAATTGATCCAAACCTTACTTTTTTTCGTTTACGGCGATATCTGTAACAAAATGTTAATTTATGTAACACAAGATGTTGAGCGTCAAAGATGACTGGAGATAAAAAAATAATAATAATCATGTTTTAGAGACTGATGACCTCAGCAGTGCTGGAGATTTAGTCCAACGGTCTCTGCGCATTCCAACAACTGATAAGTTCGGCGTAGATGAAAAAAGATCTCAGTATTTGTTGAACCATCATCCTTGTAAAAGAGGTCAGTTAGAAGTAGGCCCTGTTTGACAGAACTTTTGCTTCGACTTTTACGCAAAAGAAAAAGAGAAGCAGAAGCTAAATCAGGAAGTTGGTACCCCCAACTTCCTTTAAATGTTCTTTTTGGATTCCGAAACTCTTCCGCCTTACCAATTCAAATACTTTCCAAAACGGCTTTTGAATTTGAAAAGCCAAAAGTCGCTTTTCAAAAGTCAATCCAAACAGGGCTGTAATATATGAGACACTGTATATGCAAACCTTTAAATAACCTGGGAAATCCTATCATTGACCCATCTTTATTTTAAAATTTTTTTTTATAGGTGTTACTCTTTTATTGGTCCATATCGACAATAAATAGGAGGCTCCTAAAGAGAAGATTTTGTTTATACATAATTTTTTTATCTTTTATATGTATCTTTGGATTAAATAAATTAAAAAATAAGATTCAATAAATTAAATAATATCTTATTTTAAGAATTAAAAAGATTGAAAACTCTATTTTTATTTAATAATAGTATATATATAGATAATAAATTTTTTTTTTTTTCCGGAAGGTGATAATAATCCGTTTTATTAGTGAGAAATGTTTCATTTCGAGATTAGATCTTTCTTTTGTGGCGTCTGTTGACTGAACCCATTGAATGCCCAGCCAATGGCTATAGACTTTTTTGAAAGATGAAAGTAGCATCCAATGATATTACCTTTTCATTGTTTGAAGAGCTACGGAAATTGGAATTGACCTTACCTTTCAAAGATGACCTATTTGAAGCCCGCGTGGCATTCTATCTGATCTGTGAACTCAAGGATATACAGTGGTACATTATAGACAATACTTACTTACTTACTCATCGGTGTGTAGGTGAACCCTTCTGACCGTTGATATGTCCCAATAAAAAATTAACACATCATCTTTAATTATAAAATTAAATTTAAAATGCAATAAATAAGTATAATAAATGAAATTTAAAATGTAATAAATAAGTATAATAAATGAGATTGACCTCATTTATTATACTTATTTATTATACTTTAAAATTGACGTGTTCAATTTTTATTGGGATATATCGGTCAGGAGGGCTCACTTACACATTGGTGAGTAAGTAAGTATTATCCGTACATTATTTTATAATGACGATCCGATTGGTCCAAGCAAACAACTAATTAAAGTAAATATTTGACGTGAGTGTTTTATCATATTTTTGTCTTAATATGGAATGAATATGGTAGACATAAAGATTCTCTATTTTACACTAAGTTATCTCCTTTTTATATTTAGTCTGGGATATCAACGATAGAACTTCTCTTTATATTTAGTCTACGATATCAACGATAGATCTTAGATACTGACAGTAAAAGAGTTAAGAATTCGAGTAAATATGTATTACAGAATCTGATTTAACGACAAAGGACAAAAGCATGTCCTTATAGTATGGTTGAAAAGGAATGCTCGAGGTGACAGATAAGCAGAAAAGAAATTAGTTTGCGAAAACTAAATATCACTCATACATCGACACGTACATTCTGTGCAAGAGTCACACCTAATAATTTGTAAATTTGATGGACAGACTTGTTTGTTAGACAAACCTGCACTTATCAAATGCGATCTAGCCAGCATTACTTGGTGGGACAATGCATGTGACAGAAAATAGAAGTTCAAATCTTATTATTCAAGAAAACATAAGATTCAAAATACATCATTTGGACATTGCAAATTTTCTTCCTAATACCTCAAATATTGCTTATTTTATTAATACTTTTACAATGTAGTTTACACAATATTATACATATATTTGTTAGAAATGGGCATCTTAAATATATTGTTAAACCTTAGAAGAAAAAAAATATTGTTAAATATTTTATTTTTGTACTTTTACAATAATCGCATCTTCAATATTTTAACTTAAGAGGCCAGTAAAATTGGTATCAAATTGGGATATATATATATATATATATATATATATATATATATATATATAACTTTAAATTTAAGTATTTCCCATTGAAATTTGGCAAATATAAATTCAAAATCCTTTATTTCGGTCAATCAATACATATAGAGTACAAATGTACAATGCATTAGCTGAAATTTAAAATTTTATTCAATGAAAATAATTGCAGGGAGGAATGGAATTGATAGAGACCTAACCTCTAACTTTATGAGCAGGTTTGGCAGTTTTCCAACATAAATTGCAGTTTGAACAATAACCATAGATACATTGAACCAAGCAATATTGCACTTACCTAGCTTGTTGACATTGACAAGATCAAAATATTCACAAAATTTTTGCTCTAGTTTGTTGTTTATATATTTACTAAAAGATAGTGGGGTTTCCATTAAAACTTGTATAAGCTTAAGCTTTTTGAAGTGGACTGTCTAGTTCTTCATAATGCAAAACAATTTTGGTTTGATTCTGTTGTCTTTTAATTATATTTGCATGTCAAGTCGCTGCCTGTGTTGAGCAAACAATCAATACAAAATCTTAGGTTTCTCTCTCTCTCTCGCTCTCTCTCTCTCTCAAACACACAGTATAGATTTTGTGTTGAGCTCCAGCTCCTCCATTGCTCACAAGCTAGCTGTTAATTTGTGCATGGAATATATGGATGCTTGCGTGAGGAAGCACTTGGTTTAATTTGGTTATTCCTATTATATTTGCTCTTTTACGCCCATTATAGATAACTTAATCAGAGAGAGATTGAGACATTGTTTGACTCATCCATTACAAAATTTATAATTATATATAGATTATTGATATTTAACTTGGATGAACTTAAAGACAAAGGCAGTGTTCCACGTAATGTTTTTGGAAAAGAAAAAGAGAGAGAGAAAAGCACATCAGTATTGCTGTCCAAGCGCGCGGATAACACGCTCTATCAGGTGTACGTTTCCCACATTCATCCACATCCTAGGCTCATCTTGTGTTATTCTTATACACCCCTGATTGGAGCGTGCATCCCAAACCATATATATATATATATGTGTATATATATATATGTATATGGACTAGTTTAAATGCACATGGATAAAAAATAAATTAAAATTTTATTATAACACCTAAAATATTGAAAATTATTATAACACATCCAAACACATTAATTAAAACACCCACAACTATTTTCATTATGTAACATTGATAATATAAACTTACTTGTTGAAAAAAATAAAATCATAAGTTAATTATTATTCAAATGGAATGAATCAAGTATAAACTATAAGAAATCAAAAGGTATAATTCTAACTATTCTTAAACAATCTATTACTATTCTTTTGAAAATTCTCAACACTTTATCCTTTTTATATTTCTGAGTTCTTTTTCAAATAAATCATTCTCAAATGAAACTTCTTTGATAATTGTCACTACAAAACTGTTTTTGACTACGTCATTTTTACTGTTGTCTATCTTGATCATAAAAAGAAACGATTTTCCTTTACAACTTGTCACTTTGTCATAAAATTCATTCATCTCCTCGTCCTACAAAAAAGAACAAAATTATTTTAGTAATATTGATACATTTTAAATGAATTATTTTATCCATAAATTTTATGAGTGAGGAAAAAAGTATTACCCGACTTTTTAACTGTATTAGCTCATCTAGTGAACAATTTATTAATAATTGAGAATCATCAAATATTGTTAGATATGCATTATTTGTTATATCTTTGACTCAAAATTGTATCATAAATCTGCATAAATGAGTATACTTCATTGATACATTATAATAAAGAATGACATATTTGTCATATTGTAATTTTTTTAAAAAAAATAGAATATTTAAACATATAATAATACATTTGAAAGCATTAATTAGCGTCTTTTGTTTTGCAACTAGTACAACTGAGTCCATTCTTTCGTACTTCAACTTTCTTCTTGCATTGCTTACATGCATTGTACCATTGTTTGAATGCATTTTTAATCTCTATAATTCTTGCTTCAAAAAATTAATGTGTTTTTTGCAATATGAGTGACAAAATATATTTTTTTAATAAAAATTAATTATAATCATGTGATATAATAAAGAAAAAATTAAATGAATATAGATCCATATTAATTTGTAATATAGATCCCGGTTGTGTTGGAAGAGTCAAACCTGAAATATAATATTATTTTTTATTTAATGTTCATTTAGATATAATAAAAAATATAAAGTGAATAATCTCAATATTGTGTGATAAGTTACCTTTGAATGTGTTGATTGACAAATGTGTCCCCGTTCATGGACTCCCGGGGATGTTTCTAGTAAACTTGTTTTCTCTTTCTCTTTCCTTTTCTTTTTCTTTCCTCTTCTTTTATACATAGTCGCTCTTACAACTTTGAAGGGCATACCATCATGAGTGATGCCCTTGTCCTAACACTTGATGATGGGCTGCTTATATTAGGTTATCCTCCCCGCATCGACATTGTCATAAGGGGTATGTCCTTTCTTTATTTAGGCACATTTTTCCTCTTTAAAGGTTATGCCCATGCATTTTATTGCTCAAATATGTAGGGGGCTCGCAAAAGCGATTGGAAAAGTCCCTTCTCAAGGGTAAAGGTGTCACATCATCTTCTTCTCCTTTTTCACAAAAAAGGCCAAGAACACTTGCGGTTACCGGAGCTGGGGACCTGTTGTCTCCTCCTTTAGTTGGGAACCTTCCCCGCACCACTGTTGTCACCCATGGGAGCATTCCGGACCCGGGCTCTTTTAGGGTGCCACAGACTCAGTTATTCGGCGGTAGTGCTTCGGGTTCGTTTGGGGTACCTACGACCCAGCTTTTTGGGAGTGGAGGCTCCCAGGCGTCTTTTTCGTCTGATGGCAGTGGTAAGTCGATGCTAAATGACCCAGCTAAACCACTAAATATGTCATTCCAGGTGATTTTTAGCAACTGGATAAGCTCGGGGTCCGTGCTTCCACTAGTCACCTATTAACCAATATGGCCAAGGTTCGAATCTTTTCTTACTTTGTTCTGTCGATCTCATCTTCTATGTGCTTATGCATATTTTGATATTGTTCAACAGTGCGTGACATTCACCCACTCCATTTTTAACCGCTATATACGGACGGCGAATGAACTTGAGAAGTAGGAGGCTTTCTTTACAGACGAACGCGCTTCTTTCGACACTCAGCATTATGTACTGAACTTTGAGATAGAGTCTCTCCGCGCCTCCTATGCCTCTCAAGGTGGGGAGATTGACATTCGCAATTCGCAGATCCTCTATGACAATGAGGAGATGGTGCATTGGAATGCTGACTTACTAGGGCTCAAAGCAACGACTATCGAAAAATTCAAGGACTCGTCTGATTTTGACAAGATATGTGACAAGTCCTATATTGAGGGCTTCAATTATTTTTGTACTATGGCTCAAGGCGAGTGACCGGAGACGAAATTCTCTCGTTTGCAGCTGAAAGGGAATGATGACGAAGAGTCTAATTCTTGACGCCCCATTTTACTTTTTAATTGCATTGTAACATTTTTCCTTTATAACACCCTTCCTCTTTGTAACATTTTTCTTGATTAATGAGAAGTTATTTGTTTTTTTATTAAGGCCTTGCGCACTAGACTTGTTGTTAGATATTATTTCTTTAGGCAGTCTGTGCTCATATATGGTCACTTGACCTTGTTCTTGGAACTCTAACTGAGTTCGTTTTTTCCCTTAAAGATTCTCTTTAGAGGCTTCTCTCCAAGGATTTTTTAATAATGTTCTCAGAATTATTTCATCCCGCCTTTTTCATTAAAGGTCCTCTGCAGAGGTGTGTTCCCGTAGAGCTTTGTCCCTATAAGGTTGTTTAATAATGTTTTCAGAAATTAATTCATCCCACCTTTTTCATTAAAGGCCTTCTGGCGAGGTGCGTCTCAGTAGGAATGTGTCCCTATAAGGCTTTGTCCCTGTAGGCTATTTAACAATGTTCTAAATTAATTCATCCTACCTTTTTCATTAAAGACCATCTGCAGAGGTGTACCCTCATGAGGTTATTTTAACAATATTCTCGGAATTCATTCATCCTGCCTTTTTCATTAAAGACCCTATTTTATAGGTGTGTCCCCGTAGGGCTGTTTGACAATGTTCTCAGGATTAATTTATTCCGTATTTTTTATTAAAGACCCTTTGCAAAGGTGTATCATCGTGGGATTATTTTAACAATGTTCTCAGAATTAATTCATCCCGCCTTTTTCATTAAAGGCCCTCTTTTAGAGGTATGTCTCCATAGGGTTGTGCCCCCGTAAGGTTGACAATATTCTCGAATTTAACTCACCCCACTTTTTTTATTAAAGGCTCTCTTTTAGAAGTGTGTCCCCGTAGGGCTGTTTGTTTACTTTCTGTTTTAGTTATAACAACATATTTTGAAACAAAAAGGACTGTTATTGATATTTTAGTAACAAATAAAGAATTATTCGAGAAAAACCTTTGAGTTATCATCCTAAGGCTCGATATTAAACTAAGTTTCATCAGGATGGGTTAACTGTTTCTATTCCAATGTCTCTAATCAATATGCCTCCTATCGTTGAGTTTAGATAACGTTATACAGGCCCTCCCATTTAAGAGCCAATTTTTGTGTGCCAAGGGGTTTAGTTGCCTGAGTTATTTCACGGATGACTAGGTCTCCAAGTTAAAAACTCGTCCTCCAGGTTGAAAGCTCTTCTACTTGGCTCGAGCGCTGTAGTACTAAGATATGGTTCGCTGATACACTACCACCCATAGTCGGGCATATTCTCTTCTTTATTTTTGACTTCTAGGCTCTCTACACTTAATGTCTCTGACATCTTTTTTTCTTTCAAGGAAGTGATGTAGCACTCTCGGGTAGTGACTTGATCTCTCCTTAGCCCCCCAACGCCCTGGTTAGTAAAGAATCGTACGAGGAGATAGTAAGTGGAGGTAACTGCCTTTATGGCATTTAACGTAGCTCTTCCCACGATCACATTGTATGTAGATGGGCAATTTACTACGAAGAAGGTCATCATCTTAGTGATCTACCTTGGGCTTGTACCAACAATTACTGGAAGGTCAACGATACCGAGTGGAAAGAGTTTCTCTCCAGAGAACCCGATAAGTGAAAATTTAGTTGACTTGAGTCTTTTCCTACCAATCCTCATCTGGTTAAAGGCTCCTACAAATAGGATGTCAGCAGAACTACCATTGTCAATCAGTACTCACCTAATTATGAAATTGGCAATAATCAGCGTTACCACCAAGGCATCGTCATGTGGTTGCTGGACTCCCCTCGCATCAGCCTCTGAGAAGGTTAAGATCTGATTATCTAGTCGAAGGTACTTAGCGGATGATTGGCTTACCTCACTATCTTCAGAAAAGTTCCTGACTTTCCTCGCATGCGCTTTGCGAGCCGCATTGGATTCCCTGCCATGGCCTCCCAGTCCATCGGAGATAACTTTGATTTCTACCAATGGAGGATTTCTTTGAGTGTTATCATCTTTACCATCACATCTTGTGGCGATTCTGTGTTTTCCTTTCATCTCCAGCCACAAATCTTCACAGTTGGCCCATACGAATCAGACTTTCAATTTGTCTTTTCAAGTCTATGCACTCATTTGTATCGTGCTCATGGTCGCGATGGAACCTGTAATACTTGTCGCGGGACTTCTTAGAGGGATCAATTCTTAGTTTTGGGGGTCATACCACAGCCGAGTCATCTTGGATGTAGATGAGGATTTGGCTTATTGATATGTTTAAGGGAGTAAAAGTGTTTAATCCCTTATCACGACGCGATATTTTATCGCTCTACTCCCGTGACGTCCTGCCATACTTGAGGTCTCTATTTCTTCACTGGAATGTCCTCGTCTTTTCCTGTCTGCCTTTTTGTCACCATCCCTTTTTTCCTTCCTCGCATCAAGAGCATCCTCTGCGTTCATATACTTTTGAGCTTTCATGAGTAACTCGAACATGCTTCAGGTTGTTAATCCATAACTGGGCAGAATCTTTCAATGTAGTAGGAAAGGCTTTACACATGGTTTCATCTGGTACTCTTTGGATGTCCATCAGAGCCTTGTAGGTCTCCAGATGATCTAACGGGTCCTTGGTCCCGTCAAAGCTTTCAAGGGTGGGCATCTGTTGTGTGCGGTTGTTTGCACTTTGCGCTTCGTAATCTATACCACTTGCAATAGAACGAATCCTTGAAGGATAGGGCTCTAAGTTGAGGGTGTCGATCCCACAGAGATTACGTAGGTATAACTCGCTAAGGGTTGAGGGTTGGTTTTTGTTTAAATCACAACCGTGTGTTGGTTGTTTTCTTACTCTACTTTGAAAGCATAAAAGTAATTTAAATACAAAGTTAAGAGAAGAGTAAAGGACTAGGGTTAGACTTTACCACTAGCCTCGTAGTATGTCATACTTATAATAAATTGGGGGAATTCATGCAAATGTGTACTAAATGATGCATTGACAAGTCCCACCTACAACGATGTCACTAAGAGAATACACACACCTTAATATATTATAATCCATATTCGAAAAGCGTGATTTTCCTAATTACCTAATTACCTACTTGTAGCGAAATCATCGTCACTTGATTTTCCTACCTCCCTACTTACCTAATTGTAGTGAAATCACCGTCTTTAGGCATAGACTATGCAAATTTAGTTATGCATGTTATAGTGAAAACTAGTCTCAAGCCATCACTTATAGTTCTTGTGAAACTTACAAGTGTTTGAAGATCATGTGAGGAATTTAAGCATTCGAAGACAATAAGATAAATCACAACACATGAGTATAAAGATTTTGTAAACTTATATTTATATAAGGCTCAAAGCAAAAGACATATACACAAAATACATAAAAATCCCCAATTCATTGAAGTTAGAACATAGTTACAAAGCTGAGGTTTGTCAAAACCTTAGAGAAGGATTAGTTGATCATGGTGGGCTGGAAACACTCCATAGACAGAGATGATCCCATGCTCAAAACGGTCTTCAAGGCCTTACAAAGCCCTCTTTGAAGCTTTCCCTCTCTAGAACTTCATTTTCTCTCTCTAGCATTCTATATATGCTCTCTCTTACAAGAATTGTGATATATCTATCTGTTACATATTTTATAGCTATATAAATGATCTGAAACTCAAAATATCATAGAAATTCCGTGCAAGGCTTTATCCAAGCAAAATTGGATAAGTGGCAAATGGAGAAAATATCTGCAGAAAAATATCTTCAGCAGGTTTGGGCGATGTATCGAAGTGGGGACTTCGATGCATCGATCTTCCTTTTTCTGCAGATCTTTAACTTTCTAACTTTCTAACTCCGGTCTTGACACGCCATTCACTATTCCTTGATGTAGACTTTCCATGAAGGATGATAGGAAATAGAAATGCATTGTTGAACTAATAATGGGGTCGAATTACACCAAATTCTGAGTTTGAACCTAAAATTATCAAAAACATAAAAACACATAAAACTATACAATATGTGCAGCCATGGGATCAAGATACGTAAGTAAAAGCGCGAGAATGTATAATATTCGACTCTTATCAGCATCTTGAACTTGTTGGGCAAAGGACAGTTCATTACCCCACTGGAGAAAAGAAGTTGATTTGCTAAACCAGATTCTCCATTGTAGCAAGGCATTTCCCTTTCATGGCGTGAGCCATGCTTTCTACCTTGGTTCTAAGGTTCTGCATCTTTATATCATAATAGGCAGACTCCCCTAGATACTTTGAGTCTCCATGAGTACGGGCCCTAAACTCCGGATCCCCCTGGGCACGAGCTCTTTCTAGCAGGACTAGGTAAGTTGGATTTGTCCATTCTCGATCCCTTCTCACTCGGCTTTGGGCTGCGTCATCTGCCAAAACTCTACTGTCTCACCTGTGTCATCCCCTTCTAGATCGAACGACTTGAGGTGACTCCGTGATGACACTAGAGCTACAGGAGGAAGGCACAGCAGGATTGTCACATTTTGCTAGAGTACCTAGGTCAGACTCTGATTCAAGTTCCAAACCTGGTATTCCAACGCTGTGACACGCTCTTAGTCATTTGGGATCCTGGGGCGTGTCCTAGGGAAATCTCCTTGACTAAGGGGCTACATGTCTCCTGCTCCTACTATCGGCAAGTTGTGACCGGGAAGGTTTGGGGCAGCAGGCGGATTTTATCCGGTTAGAAGGTTATGGTCGGCAAGGGGGTCTTGTCCGGCAAGAGGATTGTGGCCAATAGAAGGGTCCTACCCGCGCGGTAGTCTCTAGTCCAGACGTAGGTGCATCATGGTTCGTTTATGTTTTGGGTAAAATAATCAAGTTTGTGATAGTTTTTCACAGACAGCTCCAACTGATGAAACAAAAATTCACCTTGGACTAATCAAACGCCAACTTGTAAAAGGACAAAACAAAGGTAATCGAAAGGACACCGGCGCAGTGCTGGCCAACTGCACTCCGACGATCAAGTCAGATATCGAAAAAACTTTTTAGAGCTGTAAAGGAACTCAAAGGATATTAATTGTGTATCTGGTACATGAACCGTCTCTGTATTTATAACAGTCACATGGGAACGTGTCCCAGTAGGAAACTGACTTTTCAGCTCCTTAGACTTATTTGGGAGAAATCAGTCCTGATCAAAGTATACTTTTTATCCACGTCACGTAGTCTTCAACTTTCACGTTATACGTGTTACAATTGGAGTCAAATACTCTATCAATCACCATTTTGATCACCAAGGATTGTAATGTAGTGGTATTTTTTAACTTTCCAAAGTAGAATGTTAAGGGTTTAATTCCCTACATAGACAAAGTGGGTGTTTCTTATCAAGATAAAATAAAAAAAATTATGACCACCATCTGGTAGTTATTAACACACCTGAATCTAGCCTAAGCCTAATATATATATATATATATATATATATATATATATGAGCCGCTGTTTTTACTAACCTGTTAGAGATCCTAATCTAGGATTTCTTTGCACCAAAACCACTGCCCCTAATTTCAAGTAGCAGATTTTCATATTTCAGTCAGGAAATTACTACACTTTCACTTGTTGTAACTAAGTGAAAAAGATTACAACATTTTCCCACTGCAATCAAGTGCTATTAATATTAGTCATCACTAATTTTATAGTAACGTTTTGTTTAGGTGTCACTTAAATTAAAAATGGCCATATTCACAAACAGCATTACACATTATTAAAATAGATCAACATTTTGAATGAGGTTATTTTGAAAAATAGTAGTAATTTACTGTTACACAGAGTTTTTTTGTTTCAAGTCAGATCCAAATAGAAAAAAGAATAGGTATAAATAGTCGGTTGGCAACACTATTCAATTACTTAAATTTTTGGATCTTTAATAAGTGGTTGACCCGTTACGTTACCATAGTTCTTTCTACGATCATTTTGGGCCTCCCCTTCCTTTTCTGCTTAGAAAAGTTGGGTTGATAATGGAAGTGTTTCCACTATTTTGGGCATCCTCGTATTATGTGGGCAGTTTAGATTCTTGGGGCATGCCTACCAAGCCCATTCTTCCGGGTTTTGGCCTTTCACCCGTTTGGCGTATATTTGTGTTTTGCGTTTTTATTTTTCTCTAAAACAGAACAATTATTTTTGTTATAAGTGTCTTGAATAGTAATCAAAAACACGTAATCGAAAAGACGTTTTCTAATGAAAGTGTGTTTTTAAGTTTTTTTTTTCGTTACAATAGCCAAAACACAATAAAAATACCAAAATGGTATTTTCAATTTCGATTTAAAATTTTAAAACTTTTTGACACTATTCAAAATACTACAGACGAATAAAAAGTAAGCATGTCAAACAGACACACACCGATACTACTATAATAATATAATTGCGTAACAATTAGTGAAATGAATCTTGTGCAGGATTTGGTTTCACTATGAATTCTGATTATAGTCTATTGAAATATCAATATTAAAAGTTTTTTTTCTTTTTTACAATCACAACTATCCAACTCTATGTGTGAGATAAAATCGACTTCATGTGAGTCCCATGACAAGTCTCACTTCGTTAAACAAATGAAATTAGACGAAATAAGTGTATGAAGTTCAATTTGCAAGATAAAGTATGTTTGGTTTAAATCCAATCATAAGCCTAACTTCATCAAAATATATGAGGTTAGACCAACTTTGCTTCCCATGTAAATAGATAGAATGTTTGGTAGTCTCTTTCCATGAATGTGACCCTTGACTGATCAATTCCTTGTATATTTCCTTAATTCTATATCTTCTTAACTCGTTATGATAAATCAATGAGGAAGTGACAATTAGCAGGGGTTATATAGACGAATTACTGATTCCCATCGCTGTAGTGGCAAAACAACTTTTTAATTAATTGTGATTAGCACTATTCTGATAATAATAATTCCATTACTATGGTTGCTGGAATTGAGAAATTGTAATAGTTGAACAAAATCCAAACATCAAACCACCTTAAGTACGTCTCCCTCCGTCCCGCCTCACCATTATCCAGTTTATTAAATAGGGTGGGGCGAGAATGGGAGTAACTTTTCTAAATGGGGATGGAGAAGGGAAAGAGTACTCCCTCCCCGTTACCATCCCTAGACGAATGACAATGGGAGATTGCTCTCCTTGTACATGAAAACCTTCATTTTTCTTTGATTCAGGGATACAAACATAGGGTACAATTTCGAAACCAATGATGGAGAAGTTCTCTCCACCATCAACATGAGTATATGGTACTATTTCTAGACTTGTAATGGCGAGGTTATTGGATTTATTTTCAATAGGAGCATCCATTTTTTAGGAGAGAAAAAGTTATGTATCAAACAAAAAGAGAGAAAGAGAATGAGTATTGGAGTACCACATACTCGTAACTATTTCTCTTTCAAATAATTCGGGAAGAGTTTCTCCATAAGAAGATAAAGTTACGTATATTTGATCCTTTCAGACTTCTGCAATGACGAAACTTACACTGAGCTAACCCTTTTAGGCCGGCCCATAAATATTATATGATAATTTTTCAAAACCTAGTTGTCCTGGGAAGTAGTATATTCATAATACATCTAAGGTTTGGTGTATACTAGTTGGTACCATATTTTCATTTGTTATGGGGGCAGAAGCTACATGCATATGTGCCCACCAAACAAATTGCACAAAGTTACGGAAATTATTAGTTATTACCGAAATTTCTTGCACATTGGAATTCCATCACTAAAAACGAGTTTCTATTTGTGGAATTTTTATATGGAAGGAATTTCACATATCACAGCCAAGTCCAGTTCAGGATAATAGAATAGAACATGGAACGTAATATATGGGCCTTAACAAAGACTTGGCCTTATTTATGAATTGGGTTTGAATTGATGTGGGCCCGGCCTAAGCCCTACCCATGTGCACACCATACCAATTGTGGCCCAGTTCTCCACCCTCTCTCTGACATTAAGATATGTAAAGAGATTCAGTGAAAGTTTGGCAAGGCTATAAATGGAAGAATCTTAACCATGCCACTTAATTATTAATCAAATTAATTCAAACAAAAGTTAGCTATAACAGCTAGGTGGGATTTCTAATTTATGGTGGGGACCACTTCTTTTACTTGGTTTGTAGTTTAGTGTTGGCATCTTTCTTGTTGATGTTGCATATATAATAGGGTGGGCCGGTGGGCTTGGGTCGGGTCAGTCTCAATTGCCCCGGTCCCTGTATAAAACATAAGAGTACTACTCTCTGGACTCTGCCCCTCCCTGCTGCAGTAATGACCTAGTTGACCTAATTGTCCAATAATGCTCTCTACTATTTTATATATTTAAATATTGAGAATCTATTTTGACAATTTGATTTTCTTTTTCCTTTTTTTTTTAGAGTATTCATGAAAAACGTGCTTAATTAAAATAAATCATAATATCACAGTTAGGGATGACAATTTTTCTCGCCCCGCTCCACCTCTAATGGAGGAGATTTTTTATGCTCCTAATAGGAGTAGGGATGGGTATAATCTTTTTAAGAAAATCCGCCTATTACCCGTTTCGCCCCGATTATATACACACATACATACATATATATAAATAGTGAAATAATTGTATGGAGGGTACCATTTCTTTTATTATTATATTACTTATATAAATATGGTATACTAGATTTATGGCAGCCACTAGAGTTTATTCTCTTCAGTAAAAAATGATTTTCAAATTTCATTTATGGGTCTGACTGAACAACAAACTGAGAAAGAGAATTAAACAAAACTTAGAAGTTATTTGAAGTCCTAGAGATCTCTCGGTGACGATTTTATCCCCGTGAAGCCGTGAAGGTACTCTTTCTTTCTCTCACTCTCTCTTTGTCTTGTTATGCTCTATTCCTCTCTTTATCTTGGGACTAAAAGAGAACTCTCTTTATTTTGTGTACATAATAGATCTACAATAAAAAAAATTCTTGAAGACCAAAACTATTTCTATCTCCATCTACATATATATATATATGTATGTATGTTTGTGTCATTTTCTTTGGTCTTATATATTGGGGTTTTGATTGTAACAGTGTTGTATCATCATTTCGATACATTTAGCCCAAACATCGAATTCACAACAAACAAAACAAAGAATTTTAAAGATTATGTTATTCCTCTTTTTTTTTTTAAACGGAGCGGTGGCGGTATACTTACTACAAACTCGTCAAGATTCTTAATGAGAGATGGATTGAGTATTTCTTTAATGGGGCGGGATAGAATTTTGGCATACCCGTCCATTGCCATCTCTAATCACACTGATTTATTTATTTGCAAAGGAAAAGAGTCTCGTGTGTTGGTCCGATCTGACTAATAGTTAATCCTAATAACACCATACAACTTTATTTTTTAACTTTTTTAAAAAATATTTCACTTATTAATAAAATACTAACAATATTAATTATTTTTTTTAAATGGATATTTTCTTTAATCTTTATAGAATAAAGTAAATACTTAACGATTAAAATTCATAAATTGAAAAAAAAAATCCAATTGCTAAGAATAATTTAAACATGTTTGAATAGTTAAACAAATAAAATAAATCCGGTTACACTAATTTTTGCATAAAAATTTATAATAAAAATCTTCAGGAGAATGGTATAAATAGAAGATTTAATCTATATTACTGTATAAAGAGGACCTTTTAACCTTTTTTTCCCTGACTCACTTTTCCTTTTTCAAAACATTCATGGAATACATGTTTAATTAAAATAAATCATAATAAAAAATAATTTATTTATATTGTTGATGAGAGAGGTAATGGCGATTTGGGTAAGAGTTGTATTAGTACCAAAAACCATTACATCTCGGATATTCGGAAATCTGTGTTCAACAATTTGAAAAAAAAAAATATATATATATATATATTTTCAAACATATATATGACATTACTCAAATGCTTAATGCCACATTTTATGACATATCTTGAATATTAAAATACGATATTTCTAATATAATATCACAAAATTGTTTTTAAAAAAAAACTTAACAAGATTTTAAATAGTAATTGATATAATGATAATGTGTAAGTTACTTCCAAATACACCTCCTACAACATAAATATCTGATAGATGAATAAAAACTTGTTTGTCAATTTTTTTTTTTGAACGAGTGTCACTCACATGTGATTATATCATAAAATATATATATTTTTAAAAATGCACAACGACACTGTTATTATTTTAAAATTACATATAGACACTTATATATTTAAGTTCACACACTACATTTATTTATTTATTTTGAGATGCCAGCTTAGGCGGGCTGGAGGCTCAACCCTCGGTATGAAATCTTCAACCTTAATTCAACCCAACTCAATCTAACTTTCAACCTAAGCTAACCGATCCAAACCTAATCGGTTATAAAATCTTTGAACTCGGGTTTGAGATTGAGCTATAAATTTGAGTTTGAGCTTCGAGTTGTAGTGTAACGATGAGAGGTAGAATGAAAATTGACAACACTAACCAAAAGCTTATTGGAAACCGTCAAAATTTCATGCGGTCTTTGCAATAATGAGTGTTGTCGGGTGCAAAACCAGTTGAGAGAGGAAGAGAGAAAGATTATATGATATATATGGTGAGAGAGATAAATTGATGTAGCTTGTCTTGAAATAATATGGTGTTTTACAGAGCACTTATTCTCATACATGTAACTAATTAAAAATTTAAAATATACAACAAGCATAAAAAATTATAATTTTAAAAAAAATTACAATCACATTCTTAGAAATTTAATTTTCCGAAGTACTAATATACAATAAATTAAGCTTTAAACAAAAGAAACTTAAAAATAAAAGGGTGATCATAATTTAAAATATATAATATATCTGAAATTAACAAATATGTACAAATAAAAATAAAATTCAAGTTCGGACACTAACATCTCAATTCAAGTTCAATCCTAATTAAGTTCTGGTTGAAAATTTTCAACCCAAGCCAATTTCTAATTAAAAACATGATTGCTTAAACTTGTGAAATTTTAACTGAACTTAAGTTAGGTCCGAATTGGCCTACCCAAGTTGCATGCCTATTGGTGGATGACAAGGTTTGTAGGGTGTTTGGTCTTGGTGGAAACTTTTTTGCATTTGCTCTACTAGTCATTGAGTGAGTGATGGCCTAGTGTAACGGGTTGGACGCTTACTAATAACCCAAAAACCTAAGCTATTGGGTAGTGTTGTATATCCGCCCATTTATACCCATTCTCTTTCTTATTTGGATTCGATGTGAGACAAATAAAACCCCTCTAACATTCTCCCCCACTATAACTTACAACGCACTCATTGCGGTCATACCACCTTGCCTACCCGTCTCCCCTAACAATGGGAGGATCTAGTAACAACCCGAACCTGGACTTCACTCGGGTGAGCGCTAGACGTGGCACCGAATCAAGAACTGGGTCTGACTCTGATACCAAATGTAACAGGTTTGACACTTACCTAAAAGTTTAAGCTATTTAGTAATATTGCCTACCCACTCACTTATACCGATTATCTTTCTTATTCGGATCCGATATGGAACAAAAAATACCCTTCTAACACTTAGTTGGTGCATAATTGGAAGGTTAGAGAATAATCTTTGAAGGAGGTAACCAAAGAAAAACCAAAAAATAACGCGTTACAGTTTGAGTTCCCGATTGAGTAAAGTGAGTGTATGCTTTTTGCAAAATAAAGATAAACAATGTGATTGTAATTTATCCAAAACTTAAACTCAATTCCAATCTCATTCTTATGACATACTGTGTGTTCAACGTGGAGTTGCACAGGATATGAGCAATTATTAGATAGTTTCAGGGCAATAAAAACACATCACCACAAGGAATAAAAAACAAGGAATAAAAAGGACTGCATATGCGCATGTGGTGCGTATGTCCCAATTTATACTGACACTTGTCGTAGTGGTGTATTATTATTGGTCCGGGACAAGTGAGCATAAAGTACATAATAATTTCTCCTCTCATTAGGGTCATTTCTTATTAGTGGTGCACACGCTCTGGTTCGGTCTGATTTTGGTGTTTTTTGGAACCAAATCATATGGTCCGGTTCTACTAAAAATGGAACCGAATTGTTATACCAAATGGAACAAAATGAACCGAACCGTGAATAACCGGTTCGATTCGATTCAGTTCCATGATTCACCTCTAATATATTATATTATAAATTATATAATATAATATAAGAGTGTAATATTAGACTTAGATTTGATTCAGACCGGATCAGACCTGATTTGATTCGAATCCGATAAGAAATATAGGCGATCCGATAACCCGACGAATTATACAAAATTAAGTTCACATTCGATTTGTCATTAATCGGATATCCGATCCGATAACCCGTTTTGAGGGAAAAAAATATTTTTGTTAAAAATGTAATTTCAAAAGAGACTAACAAATAATGAGTAGTGAAGAAAAATAAAATATAAAGAAAAAAGTAGTAGAAAAGTACGTATTTGATTTTTTATTAAATAAAAAAACTATAAAGAAAGACAAAATAGAGAGAGGAAAGAATAAGAAAGAAATAATGATAAAAAAATATTTAAATAGTATGTAAATATTATATGTTATAACATTAGATAATATATTTAAAATAAAATATATATTAAATTATTTCGGATCAGATCGACTATAATCCATATTCGATTGTTTAACTAACGAATTATCGGATTCGAAACGCTAACAGATTATTATCAGATTGAATGTCCAATCCATATCCTAATTATTGGCTCCGATTTGGATCAAAATTTGATCAATTGACATGTTTAACTAAACTATTATTATATTACTATACCAGTTGCACTTATATATATATATTACCATACATACATTACATATATAAAACAATAGTTTCCTTTATTTATTTTTGGGTGAATTTAAGAATTACAATAATTTTGTTAGACAAAAATTTACCTTGCCATCCACCACCGATCAGGCTATGTCTGTGTCTTAAAACTATCACGTTTTGATTACAGCAAACTCTATCTCCCCTTCTCTCTGTATATGGATAAATATATATATATATATATATATAAATATTATTTTATATCTCTATAAATAATATATAACACTAGATAGTATAACATGAAATAACATAATATATATATATATATATATATATATATATATAAATTATAAATAATATTATATAATTAAATAACGTATATAATTACAAATAATAACATTACATGGTATTATATAATTATAAATAATAACATTAAATTAAAGGAATAAAAAGAAGTAAAGAAATTGCACATGTATATTGCTTTCCAAGTGTTAAATAGATTATAATTTAAATTATTATTTAGTTGTACATTGATTAATAACATAATATAACAAATAAAAATATTTATTTCGTATAAGAAATAAAAATATATATTTTTTAATTTAATTTATGTTTAACAGGAATATTAATAAGATTTTCAAGTAAGGGTTGTTGGTCGAGGTATTTGCATTTTTTTTAAAGTGTGCTTTTGCATGTTTGATGTGAAATTGTTGTATATTTGATGGCTCTATATAATAATTATAATTATAAAATTATTTAATAGAGGATTTTTCATGAATTTAGGACTCTCAAATTAAGAGTTAATAATTTGTTTTTCTTTTTTTATAAATTTAGGATTCTCAAATTAAGTGAACAATTTATTTAAAGAGATGGGAGAGATTTTAGTTTATGAAAAATTTTAAAATACTTAAAGTGAAATAAAAAGGGGATCCCCTCCCAGGGGATCCTGATCCCATCCACCACACAGTTCTTCTTCATAGATCGTTCTCATCGCACGTGTAATGGTATCCCATCTATATGTTTGAAAATGTTGAACTACCGAAGAGCACAATAATAGCAGGCTATATAGCATACACGCAATTTAGAGCTTTCTAGTTAGATTGTTCGAAACTTGGGAACCGCCTCAGCGTAGAGAGAGAGGCTCAGTGACGAATGAGATCGGATTACACCACCAGAGCCAGAGCCCTTACAAAAAATTTTAGGGTTTTGAAAACGTTTCAAATTTTACACACATACATATACACACACTTCTGTATATGGATACATATTTATAATAGACACACACTAACTACTATACTGCTTCAGCCCTGGGGAGTGAAAGCTCTCAATTCAAACACTGTTGTTGCGCCGATTGGTTTCGGTACATGTTCAGAATGGAGATTGATTCTTCGCCCGAGGCAAATACGTTTTCTGCTCGAGATCGAATCGTTCAGGTAAATTATTCGAATAGCCTACCTTCTCAATTGTGTGTTGGTTGAAGATGAAGCCCAGTAAAGGAAAGGAAATTAGTGTTTTGATTTCAATTCCACAAAACGGTGGAGAGGAAATTGGTAAACGATTCAAAAAAATTTTCTTTCCACTCTCCTTCACACTCTTTGTGTGAACTGAACGTTGTGTAATTTTGTCTATTTATTGATAGTCCGTGCAGAATTGCAAATAATGTTTCTTTTTCTGGTACTAATTTGGGAAAAATCCCATGTGATGCGCAATGTACGTGGGAGATAATGTTAGTGTCTTCAATTTTCTCTTTGCCTTTTTGTTTTGTGCTTGGAAATATTTCCAGGGATTTTGTGGGACTCTTTACAATTGTTTAGTTCGTTTGTCTTCAGATTAATTTTTTATCATTTGTTCCATTGTATCATGTTCTGCTCAATTATACGAGAATTTCTATGGATTATCTGCTGGGTTGCTGGCTCAACCTAGATAAAGTCGATTATCTAAAAGTTTGGATTTTAGATTTTTCATTGCTGTAACTTATGGGACTGAAAATTTCAATCTGCAGAGTGCGATTCTGCCACCTGTTTTTTGTTTGAGTAATCTCTTCCTAAAAAACAAAAGAGCATATAAGATAGGTAGGAAATGTCATTTCTCTTATTTTCATTGGTTTTCTTGAAAACCAGATGCAGAATAATTGGTTGATCAGTTGAATTATATTGTGATGTTGTGCACTTGAATGCAACTTTTTCTGTAATACATGATTTATTTTTAATAAAGATATTTTTGTTATGAATTTTTTTTTTTAAAGATATTTTTGTTATGATTCAATTTCTGTTTGTAAGTGGTTGCTACTCCTTAATATCAGTAAGGATTATCTATTGTTGATGTAATTCTGTTCATATCTGAACTAAATTTGGTCATGAATGGGAATAAAATTTCACATTTGTTTCTTAATTCTACATCAGAGGCTTGCTCTACAAGGAGTTCCTCAGGAAAATCTTGAGCAGCTCCAGCCAGGTCTGGTTTGGTTTCTTAATAATAACAAATTCCGAATACCTGATCTGGTGTATGCTATCTTACCTACTGATGAGGAAGCAATGGAGCATCTTCTGGAACCTCAGGCAGGGTCTACGAAAGCTTTGGTGGGCCCAAAGCTTGAAGATCAATTACACGAAAGCATGGTTTGGTTGCAATGGTTGATGTTTGAGGGTGAGCCAGATGCTGCACTGAAGACGCTGGCTAACATGAGTGTTGGTCAGCGTGGTGTCTGTGGGGCTGTTTGGGGAAACAATGATATAGCTTACCGCTGCAGAACATGTGAGCATGACCCGACTTGTGCTATTTGTGTTTCTTGTTTCCAGAATGGAAACCACAACGACCATGATTATTCAATCATATATACGGGTGGTGGTTGCTGTGATTGTGGGGATGTGACTGCATGGAAACGTGAAGGGTTTTGTTCGAAGCATAAAGGCGCAGAACAGATACAACCTCTTGCAGATGAATTTGCAGACTCTTTGGGGCCTGTTCTTGATTCCCTTCTTGTTTGTTGGAAAAACAAGCTACTTTTTGCAGAAACTACATCTCAAGGTAGCCCTAAAGTAGACATTCACGTTCCTGAGCTAAAAAAGATTGCAGATGAGCTAACATCTGCAGTGGTGAAGATGCTTTTAGAATTCTGTACATACAGTGAAAGTTTGCTCAGTTTTATTTCTGGGAGGGTGTTCTCTTCAGTTGGTTTATTGGATATTCTGGTGAGGGCGGAGAGGTTCTTAAGAAATGATATTGTGAGAAAGCTTCATGAGTTGCTTTTGAAATTGCTCAGTGAACCTGTGTTCAAATATGAGTTCGCAAAGGTGTTTCTTAGTTATTATCCATCTATTGTAAGTGAAGCGATAAAAGTGACTAATGATACTGTTTATAGGAAGTATCCACTTGTATCCACATTCTCGGTGCAAATTTTCACAGTGCCTACTCTAACCCCACGCCTTGTGAAGGAAAATGATCTTCTGGCCATGCTGTTTGGTTGTCTGGAAGACATTTTCATTTATTGTGCTGGAAAAGATGGTCGACTACAGGTAATGTGTTTATTCTTATTTTTGTTTCTGCAAGGTGATTGAACAATTATATTGCTCTGATTATATACTCTTTGAAGCAGCATCAGGGTGGAGTGCTGAACTTGGGGAATTAATCTTACATTTTCTGTAGAAGTGCACAGTTTCTAATGATTATGTGTAGCTGTAGACTTAATAGCTTTTTATTTGCCCGAGAGAGAAGTGAATCTTCAAATATGATAGTAGCATCAAGGTGGTGTGCTGAACTTGGGGAATTAATCTTACAGTTTTTGTAGAAGTGCACAGTTTCTAATGATTATGTGTAGTTGTAGACCCCGCAATGCCGGGAGCCTCATGCACTGAGCTAGCCCTTTTATTTGAAGGCTTAAAAGTGTGGAAAATTAAAATATGAAGTAAAAAAGAAGAAAAAGAAAATTTTAGATATCACTCCTGCAGTATTGGGCGTCACACATGGGTTTATAATTGCATCCCTGGATCTAAAAGATCTTAGATAGCTTTAAGCTGATGTCTATTGAATTGAAAGCTATAATAACTCAAATTTTAAGAAATTTAGAAACTTTGACTAAGAAAACCATGTAAATGTGCTGAAGTCTACAAATAAAGACATGGACCACTACTATAGCTCATATCTAGCAAATTTTAAGATTGTTAGAGTATGCATGACGTTACAACTAAATACAATATAAATAAAACTGAACTGACTATATATAAACCTCAAAGGAAAACATATAACATGATTAAACAGAGACTAAAATCCTATTTTCATGAGGTCCCAAGTGGGTCTTGGCTCAAAATCGAGTCAAATTTCCTGTCTCTCTTTCTTTCCACTATTATTTGATTTTTTTTTTCTTTGAGCATGTCATTTATTCCATCAATTAAACAGACAATGGGAACGATAAGCAGCCCCAAGCTGATACACATGCTCATGGTTCAGCTGGACATTACTGCAGTGCCTGCTGCCAAGACAGATCTAGTCAAGGATGATCAACACAATTATACAACTCTGAAAGGGATTCAATATATCACAAAATGACGATGGATTAGAAAACTGACTATTATAATAACTGTATGCATAAGCAATTTTAATTTAATATAAATCAAGCTAAGTAATTCTAAGTCCTGTAGTATATCTACATGATGTATCATAGCACACTGCATTAGACCCATTGTCTCATGATTCTTTATGATTTTTCATATGTTGGACAATATACATGTATTTGTAAAGACATATATATCTGTTAGTTCCCTAAATACTTCGATATAAAGAACAGTTGGGCTTCTGTATGTTTATTTATAGAAATCATGATCCCCCATAGTTCCCTGAATTCTTCAATATAGTGTATTTTCAAAGAAAGTTGGACTTTACCAAGCAATGTGGTTTATTTCTACTTTACATGCGGTACAACTTGTAATTAAGTTTGGGAGTTTAGGACTCATGCCTCTTTGCTCATGACACCTTAAAACCATGGATACAATTACATGGATCACTGCACCATTGGGCCTTGTAGCCCAGTGGTAACTGGAATAGCCTTTCATATAGAAGGTGAGGTTTTGAAAAAAAAGACAAAAAAAAAAGAAAAAGAAAAAATCACCACTCCCCAAAAACAAGATTTACAGGATGCTTTAGAGCTCCTGTGTTGTCATCTACAATCTCTTGTGAAATGGTCAATCTGAATTTCCGATCACCTTCCCCCTTATGGTGTCATGAGAATGTCAGATTCTTTTATCCATTTTTTTTTTAAAATACAAGGCGACTCGTTGGTTGATTTTGCGACGAAGAAGCATCATGAGTTGACATATTTGTGAGTACAAGTTGTTTCTTGTTTTATAATGTTGTGTCATTCCATTAGAAGGTTTGTTATTAGCATGGAAGCTATGGTTGTAGATTGAAGACGGAGCTGCAAGATCGTATCAACATTTTCTTCAGTCTCCACCAATCACATAAATTAGGGAAGGTAAATGACCTAAAAGACTTAGGATTTGGAGTGCTTAATCAATAATTAAGTTGGTTTGGAAAGTTCCTAATTAATCTTGTGAAAAGGAAACTTTAACTAACTTGGAGTTCATTTAAAATTGATTATGAATTATTTTGGAATAAATCACCACTCTCCCAAAAAAAAAAAGATTTACAAGATGCTTTAGAGCTCCTGTGTTGTCATCTACAATCTCTTGTGAAATGGTCAATCTGAATTTCGGATCACCTTCCCCGTCACGGTGTCTCGAGAATGGCAATATTGTTATTGCAGTCAGATTTTAAAAAAAATACAAGGTGACTCGTTGGTTAATTTCATGAGGAAAAGCATCATGACTTTACATATTTGTGAGTACAAGTTGCTTCTTGTTTTATAATGTTGTGTCATTTCATTAGAAGGTTTGTTATTAGCATCGAAGCTATGGTTGTAGATTGAAGACGGAGCTGCAAGATCGTATCGACATTTGCTTCAGTCTCCATCAATCACATAAATGAGAAGGTAAATGACCTAAAAGACTGTAGCATTTGGAGTGATTAATCAATCATTAAGTTGGTTGGGAAAGTTCCTAATTAATCTTGTGAAAAGGAAACTTTAACTAATTTGGAGTTCATTTAAAATTGATTATGAATTATTTTGGAATAAGTTTAAGCTTTATTACAAAGTTTATAATTGAATTTTATTAATTAGGAATGAATTTGGAAGCCTTCATTTTGGTTTGGAAGCTCAGATTATGAGTTTGAGTTAAAAACCAAATCAGTAGTTGATTTTGGCAAGGATTCCAATTTGTGAAAACTGGCCTTTGTGCCTTTAAAAGATCATTAAAAACAATTTGCTTATAATCTCGTGTTGATCTTTATATTTCTAGAAACTTGACTCGATAAGCTTTAAAATTATATATATTTGATTTTGGCAAGGATTCCAATTTGTGAAAACTGGCCTTTGTGCCTTTAAAAGATCATTAAAAACAATTTGCTTATAATCTCGTGTTGATCTTTATATTTCTAGAAACTTGACTCGATAAGCTTTAAAATTATATATATATCGAGTCAAGTTTCTAGAAATATAAAGATCAACACGAGATTATAAGCAAATTGTTTATATATATATATATGCTTACGAGTCTGTTTGAGCGTTCAAGGAAGCATCTAAGTCAGGCTATATGCAGTCAGGTTTGGCAGAAAGCGTGGATCAATTGAACTCACTCTAGTTTGCTACGATTAATACCTCGATTGATCAATATATTCATCGGTGACTTCTGGAGTTGTTTAGATCGATCAAAGTCTGCATGGATCGATTTACAATCATTCAAAGTCAGTAAAACACGCATTTCTAAGGTTGAATAGGTTTTGAAATCTTTTACTAACTAATTTAAAGCATTTCTAATGAATCTCTAATCATTCTAACATCATTGAAAAAGGCATCCTAGGGTTTTCTGAATGCAGGGAAACACAGTTGCAAAATGTGTGAGGGAGATTAACAAGAGCAAACTTTGAGAGTTCTTTTATCTTATAGTAAAGTTCTAAATAGCAAACTTTGTGATTGAGTGCTCTCGTTGAAGGCTTGAAGGATGATCAACCACAACAAGTATCCATCTATCCTTCAAAGAACAGGGAATTGGTTTGTGAGATGACTATCAATCACTATGAGAAGAGGAGATCGCATTGAATGGATTCGTTGATTGATAGCAACAATGCTCGGGTGGAGTGTTTGGCTTAAGTTTGGATATATGGTAATTTAACATAGGTGATTCTTAGGAGTAAGACTCTGGACCTACAGTTGTACTCTCTTCGATTATTGTGGATTATTTGCATATGGCTGTATCTTGTGCTTTTTCTTTTATACGTAAATATACTCCAATGCATGTGCCCCCACTGTGGCTTTCACCCTCAACCTTCCCTTTGGAGAGATGGATGACATACCACTTAAGCCAATGTTGCAATTTTCTGTAATTTTCCCCGTGTGGTATGGAGGTCATACCAAGCAACCTCCCCTTGTGGTTTTTTCTCTTTGGATTTTCCATGTAATTTTCTGTCTTTAATTTATGTTGCTTTACTCCTTTATGGTTTAAACGGTTTGATTGGACGTTGATTGTATAAGCATGATTAATTTGTTAAAATTGAAATCAAGCAAAATTTTATTGATGTGTGTTTAGGGGGAAAAAGAATCAAAGCTTGCAATGAAAATAACTCCCACGTCAAAGTTCAGACAGTTTTAGACTTGTCTATGTTCTCTTTGGGTGCCTCTGATCTCAAATTTTGATTGAGTTAGAACTGCGTCAATGCCATAGGCTCAAAAGACATTCATTTTGATATCCTCGAGATCGAGATGTTGAAAATTTCAATCCCTTGTGATTGATTTATGCAGGACTTTGTGATTACTCAACTCAACTCAACAAAGCCCTTTCCCTAATTGCTTGGGATCTGCTACATGAATCCTATATTTCATTTTCTTCTAATTCCCCTTGTCCAGTCAATAAAAAGTTAGTTTGTAAAGAGTTTTTCTTATCTCTGCGCCTTTGGGTTTGTGGTCACTCTTGGCGATATTCTCAGCTTCATGTTCTTTTTGTTAGGTTATCATAATGCTTCTCAGCTAAAGAGCTAATGTTTTTATTCCTAGTTACTATAATTTGTTTTGCCATGTCTCAAGTGTCATGCAGTTTTGCTTTGAGCTTCTAGTTCAGGTTCATTTTGCCTTGATATCAACAAATGGATTTGAGAATTTGACTGTAATAAATATGTGATATAGGTTTGGAACTCTTAATAATGTGTTTACTTTCATTGATTTTCTATTGATGCTTTTCGAGTGAGAAGCTTGTGTTTTTTGTTCAAAAACACGATGATTGGTTATGTTTCATGTTGCTTTTCTTTCTATTATTCTGTTTTGATTTCTAAATTTTAGTATGTTGTTTTCTTCTCTCTGTTTTGCGTTATAGAGCAATATGGTTAATTATAATCCATCTGCAGGTAAATAAGTGGGAAAATTTGTATGATACAACTTATCGTGTGGTTGAAGATACTCGCTTTGTCATGAGCCATTTTGTAGTTCCCAAATATGTTGCCCGTGAGCGGCGAGATATTTCACGAACTTGGATGAGACTTTTGGCTTTTGTGCAAGGGATGAATCCTCAAAGGAGAGAAATGGGCATTCATGTAGAAGAAGAAAATGAGAATGTGCATTTACCTTTCGTTTTATGTCGCTCAATTGCAAATATTCACTCTCTTTTGGTGAGTGGAGCATTCTCTGTCAGTAGTTGTGAAGAGACAGATGACGGAATCCCTTTCAACACATACAAACAAGATTCTGATGATCAAGACAGCCTAAGACATGCAAAAGTCGGGAGGCTTTCACAGGAAAGCTCTGTTAGTAGTGCAACAGGGAGGAATAATACATCGGCTTCTGCATCTAAGGTTGCTGAAGTAAATTTTGATAATCCTTTAATTCCATCTTCCATTTTGTGGTTAACATTTGAGTGCTTGAGGGCTATTGAGAATTGGTTCCGAGTGGATGATACATCGGGGGCTCTTCTAAATATCTCATCCCCCAAAACGACTAATGTCTCCGGGAACAATTTCTTTGCACTGAAGAAAACGTTATCTAAGATTAGGAAGGGCAAATCTCTCTTTAAGTCAAACAATGCACCTTCAGCAAACTGTAAACTTGCAAGTTCGAGAGAAGTTCAAGTTAGACAGTGTTCTTCAACGGGTTATAGTGGGTTTCATAAAGGTGGTGATTTGGAGAGTGGACAAAGAATAGGGCAGGATACTCTTCCTGCAGGTTATGATGATAGTGTGGAAGGAGAATATGTCATCGTATTAGAGGCATTACATTTTCTGAGTTTGTCAGATTGGCCAGATATAATTTATGATGTTAGTTCACAGGATATATCTGTTCACATTCCCTTACATCGATTACTTTCATTGGTTTTACAAAAAGCCTTGAAAAGATGTTTTTGTGAATCTGCATTGCCAAATATGTTTAATGCTAGTTCTGATGATCCGCTATCAGCTATCTACCGTGACTTCTTTGGTCATGTTCTAGGAGGTTGCCACCCCTATGGTTTTTCAGCCTTTGTCATGGAGCATCCTCTACGGATTAGGGTTTTCTGTGCTGAGGTTCATGCTGGAATGTGGCGAAAGAACGGGGATGCTGCCATAATATCTTGTGATTGGTATCGTTCAGTTCGCTGGTATATAACAATGCTTTAATGTATTATTGCAGAAAGATCAAGTTCTACTTCCCTTATATATATTTCTTTTGGGGTTCTTGGTCTCTAAAAGGATTTCTTTTTTCCACAGGTCTGAACAGGGTCTGGAGCTTGATCTGTTTATGCTGCAGTGCTGTGCTGCCTTAGCTCCTCCTGATCCTTATGTCAACAGAATTTTAGAACGTTTTGGGTTATCAGATTACATTTCTCTGAATCTTGAACAGTTTAGTGAGTATGTAACTCATTTCTTTAAGTTCTTTCATTTAGGGCTGAATGTTTTTGTTTTGGATTCATGTTCTATTCAATTTAGAAATGTGATCTTTTTAAGTGTTATAGTAATCCTCAGAAGTCGCTACAGATTTTCATCATCAATTTGCTGCATGCTTAGTTGTTCTCACGCGCACGTGCACACACACACGCACAAAGCACTTGGTGTATGATTTGTGCTTTACATTCCTCTGTAACTTTTTTGCTTGATTAATTTTTCCAGAAGTCCATTGCTGGATCAAATGTTTCTTCAGTACTTGTCTTGCATGAAAAATAACATTTAATTGAAGATCAGGAGTTGCCAGGGATATTTGATTTTTTCATTAAATGATGAGTTTATGGATAGGTAGCTGGCTATAACATCAACTTGTTTTTTTTTCCCGGAAGGTTACATCAAGTCGATATTGCATGCATGAGAAGCATGAACAGTGGCACAGCAAAGAATGGATTGAATCCAGAATAATTCATATGCAGGGTCAAGTTAATACTTATCCTGTCTCATCTGTGCACATCTCATGCATGCGGCTATGTCAAAGAACCTAAATAATAAGTTTCTTATATATTGAACTGAATTACAGAGTTTTTTTTTTTGTTCAACGCTATGTTTTTCAGGTATGAAGCAGTTCTTGTGCAGGAAATGCTCACTCTTATTATACAAATAGTAAAAGAGAGACGATTTTGTGGACTAACTGCTGCTGAATGTTTGCAACGGGAGTTAATTTATAAGCTAGCCATTGGAGACGCTACCCGTAGTCAGTTGATGAAATCTCTTCCTCGTGACCTTTCAAAAATTGATCAGCTTCAGGAAGTTTTGGATAAGATAGCAGTTTATTCTAATCCATCTGGCTTGAATCAGGTCTGCTTTGTGGCTTAGGTATATCTAGCTGTTGTTCAATTGACATGCTATTGAATTGATTGTCCTGATAGTTCCCTCTATCTCAGGGTATGTATAAGCTGCGACCTGACTATTGGAAGGAACTGGATTTGTATCATCCTCGTTGGAACTCAAGGGATCTACAATTTGCTGAAGAAAGATACTTGCGCTTTTGTAATGCTTCTGCATTGACGACTCAGATTCCCAAATGGACAAATCTTTACTGTCCTCTTAATGGATTAGCTAGAGTGGCTACTTGTAAAGCGATCCTCCAAATTATCCGTGCAGTGCTATTTTATGCTGTTTTTACTGAGAAGTCCACTCCATCACGTGCTCCTGATGGGGTGGCTGTAACAGCATTGCATTTACTCTCGCTAGCATTAGACATCTGTTTTCAGCAAAGGCAATCTAGTGACCAGTTAGTTAACACTGGTGATTCAATTCCCATTTTAGCTTTTGCTGGTGAAGAAATATGTCCAGGACTTGCTAATAAAACTGGTGATAAGAGCTTGTTGTCACTTCTTGTTTTATTGATGAGGATGCAAAAGGAAAAAGCAGACAACTTTGTGGAAGAAGGCAGTCTCAACCTTTCTTCTTTAATTGAAAGTTTACTGAAGAAGTTTGCTGAGATTGACTCGGGATGCATGACCAAACTGCAAAAGCTAGCCCCCGAAGTGGTCAGTAACCTATTGTCTTCTGATCTGAATAGTGGTACAAATATTGTGGAGTCAGCTTCTGATGGTGATAAGCGCAAGGCAAAAGCTCGAGAGAGACAAGCTGCCATAATGGTGAGATGTGATGCCATATCATTTTATATTTTTGCCAAGAAGGAAACAATTGTGTGTTCAAACAATAAACTGAAGTTAAGATATGGCAAAGTTCAAAAAAGAAGAAGAAGAAAGATGTAGGTAATTTAGTTAGATATATCATTTTAGATGGATTGGTTTCTTTGTTTTATTTGGCTAGTTTCCGAGATATATGAGGAATTGATTACTAGGTTGTTTCTGTTTACCAAGTTCCCAGCATTTAGTTCCCATTAACAAATCTCATTTTCTTGGGCCAGTGTTGGGCTGAGGTAAATGAGAATTCAACCAAATTTCCCTTGGGTCGTCTGGAATATAAGTTCCTTGGTTGCACTGGACGTTGTTGAACTTCCGTTTGAATTATCTTTCCAAGGCTCACTATATTTGATATGCAGGAAAAAATGAGAGCACAGCAGTCTAAATTTTTGGCAAGCATTAATTCCGCTGCTGATGATGGGTTGGATGGTTCAAAATTTGGACAGGAAACATCTTCATCTGATGTTGGACTTGATTCCACAGAGTCTACAGAAGACATTTGCTCTCTTTGCCATGATTCCAACTCAAGAATTCCTGTATCTTTTCTGATCCTTCTCCAGGTAAGAAACCAGTGCTCTCTGGGTTTATTGATAAGTTAAATTAACTAATTAAATGTTAAGACTTTGACTAATTACCATTACTTGCTTTCAAGCTCTAACACAAAATCACACTGATAATTATTTATATTTTTGGACCAAGAAATCCAGACTTCTGAGTCTAGTTGACAGAGGTCCCCCATCATGGGAACAAGTTTGCGGGTTAGGCAAGGAGTACATTCCTATAAGCACAAACAAAATTAGTGCTTCATTTAGTGGGAACACCGTCTCCAACAGTTCAGAAACGATCTCGCCTTCTCAGTTAAATCACTTGATTCAGAGTGCGGTAAACGAGTTTGCTTCTAGTGGACAGCCTAGGGAGGTCAAGGCTTTTGTAGAATTCATCAAAGTGCGGTTCCCTTCAGTGAGGAATATTCAACTGCCTTGCACATCAAATGATACACGAGAAAGACCTGCTTATTCCCTTGAGATGCTGGAAGAACACATGTGCTTGTCTATTCAGGAAAGAATGCATGATAATTTGTTTCATTCAAATTTCGGGAAGGAGGTCGAAAATTTGTCTAAATCTAAAGGGAATCCAACAAGGAGTGCTGATGCTGAAGCTCTTTTGCTTGCAAGATATATAGCTGCTCTTTCAAAAGAGACAATAGAGAGTCCTTCGGCTTCAGAAAATTCCCACACACTGAATGATGAAGCACCGCCAGAATCTACTATGCCTTCTCTGACATATGATGGTTTTGGTCCTTCAGATTGCGATGGAATTCATATTTCTTCCTGTGGGCATGCTGTGCATCAGGGGTGCCTTGATCGTTATTTATCATCACTAAAGGAGCGGTAAGTCCTATAGGTTCAATATTGTTTTTCATCATCTCTTTTTTCTTTCTTTCTTCTCTCTTTGTATTTTTGAGAGATCCTCCTCTCCCTTCCTAGGACCACCTTCCAGCCACAAAAAGAGAGAAGAAAGAATGAGGGAAGAAGTAACCTTCTTTTGTGTCCCACATGCCCAGCCCCCACCACTTCCAAAACAAAGTACTTTATTTTTTAGCCACTGCTTCAATTCTAATTTTTAGTCCTAAAATACACAACACCTGAAACTTTGTCTTTGGAGGTACTTCCGTCTCATTTTTAGATAATGACAACATCTCCCCCCCGCCCTCCTCTAGTACTATTCTGCACTTTTATCACAATATAATCATGTTTCAACCACGTAATCTGGAACTTCGGAGCTTTTTGTAACACTCTATTTGATTGATAGGAACAGTGAAGGAATGTGAATATGCATCTACTTTCCTTTACCTTGTGCGTTTATTTGTTGCATGAAATAGTGGCCCCCCCAGTAACTGTTCTCCTGCAATAAATTTTTTATTTATTTCCTTTAAATCTCTCGCCATCTGTTTTAACAGGAAAATGCATTTCAGGAGATTTTAAACCTTAATATATAATATATTTTGTTACAAGTTAAATAGTTGTAGGAAGAAACCTTTATTGACCCCTTTTCTCTGAAACCACTTTATTGAATGACTTTCTGACGATACATAATTCCTCCAGCCCAGCTTTGCATTCAATTTATTCAATTAAATGAATTGGGTTTTTATAACATGTTGGTGGAAAATGTGCATTTATTGGAAAGGTGTTAGTTATTTTCATACGCTGTTGAACAGATACATTCGAAGAATGGTTTTTGAAGGAGGGCATATTGTGGATCCAGATAAGGTACTAGTCTGTTTTAAGACTTCCATTTTCTGCAGCAGATAAATGGCTTATTTTATTATCGTGAATATTTTTTGTTTTTTTGTCAGGGGGAATTCCTCTGCCCTGTATGCCGTGGACTTGCAAATGCAGTCTTGCCTGCTTTACCTGGAGATTCTCAAAAGCTTTTTAGGCCATCGGTTATTTCAACTGTTAGACCATTAGATACTGCAGGCAACAGAGAAATTAATTTTCTTCGTCTTCAAGAAGCCTTGTCACTCCTCCAAAGTGCGTCTGATGTGGTTGGGAGGGGTGAAATCCTTAAAGCTTTTCCAATGCAGCGAAATGATAGGATAAGACTAAATATTGAATCGGTGTTTCGTGCCCTCTGTGGAATGTATTTTCCTGGAAAACATGATAAGGTTTCTGGATCTGCAAGGGTAAGCCACTCGATGATCATGTGGGACACTCTTAAGTACTCACTCGTAAGTACTGAAATTGCTGCTCGCTGTGGAAAGACTTCTTTAACCCCAAACTATAGCCTAGATGCCTTATATAAGGAACTCAAATCTTCTAGTGGGTTTATATTATCCTTGTTACTGGAAGTTGTAAGAAGCATGCGGACCAAGAACAATCTTACTGTGCTTCTAAGGTTAAGAGGTATTCAGCTCTTTGCAGAGTCTATATGTTCCGGTGTTTCTTTGGATGAATATCCCAGCCGCTCGTGTAGGCGAGGAGGTATAATTGCCATTACTGCATTTCTCCTGAGAGTTTAAAATCATGATTATTATATTTTTCTTTCTTGTGAGTGTTTTTTAGCCCAGTGAACGGGCACAACTTAATTTATTGCTTTTCTGAGGAGTTAACAGTGTTGTTAAAGGCGCGGCTAGGCTCCAGGCGCACACAGGGGCACGGATTGCGCCTGTTGTCAACCCAGGCTCAGCTATGTTCACTTGGCGTGCGCCTGGGCTGTGCCTTATACAAGTCAGTCGGAGATTGATATTTCCCTTTTTCTTTTTCCTAATTCAAAAAGGAGACTTTTGTCTCGTTCAAAAGAAAAGAAGAGAGAAGCCCATTACGATCACAAGACGTGAACAACGCCCCCAAGTCACGATGCCGACAGCCTTTGTTGTAGAGAGTTGTAGAGACGATCAGATACACAAGCTCTTCTTCCTCTCTCTTCGTCTACTTCCTCTCTCTCTCTCTCTCTCTCTAAATGCTATCCTGTTGTACTAAATTATTCCGTACTGTTTTTTTAACAGTTTTTCTTTTTCTTTCTTCTCCTCTCTCACTCTTTTTGTGTTTTTCTTTCCTTTGGATCTTGTCCTAAATTACTTCCTGCAGTTTTTTTTAATAAAAAAACGCAGTTCTTTTTCTTTTTTTTGCTGTCCCTCTCTCTCTCTCTCTGTCTTCCTTCTATTTCCTGCTATTTTTTTGTGCTTTGTTTCATTTTATAGTTCTTTAATGACATGGTTGATGGATTTATTTTTCATATTTGATATGAATTTTTAAAAATATTGATTATCAGATATGCGTTCTTTTATAGTAATTTAACTTTTCATGTGCGCCTCACTTCACTCAGGCTCTCGCCTAGGCTCCAAAGGATCTTTAGCGCCTTAGTGCGCCTAGAGCCATTGATAACACTGGGAGTTAATAATATTAGGTTCTGGATCTCTGTGGAATACGTGCACTATAAATAGTGGTAATCAGAATTTACGAGATGTGGCTGTAAAATTAATGAACTAAATGATATCATGTTAAAGATGAAACTCTAATAAATTCAGATTAGAAAAATTGGATACATACTTTTACTTGGTTGTAGGCTTAGGTCTGAGTTGCGGCTGATGGTGGCTGGAAAGGGTTTCAGTCTTTCAGAAGGACTTTCTTGATCAAGGATGATGAGAGAAGTGGAGGCAGGGTTTTAGAGATGGCTTCATAAATGATCACCACCCCAACACACATGCACACAATTAGACAATCAACATAACAACAACCAATGAGGGTATTGGCAGCAATTAAATACGAGTCTTTGGAGGGGTAAGAATCAGTTTGTAATAAACATGGATAATCAGGGGCCATTGTTTAGTGTGCTTCGCGATAAAGTCTGAGCAGGCACTATGTGCAAAATCATGGCAATGGTTGTGTCTCCCAGTTTTTCCTCATTTAAATCCTTGTAGGCAGGACCATCTTTGTAAAGGCCTTTTTTATTCTTAAGATGTATGGGTAACCAACTTATGTCACTAAAAGGGAACATAACGAGTCAAATTTTTTACTGGTTTAGATCAACAGCTTAACGTATTATTGCCCCCCCCCCCAAAACCCCACCCCACCCCCAAAAAAGGAGGGGGGGTGGGGGGGTGTGGGGGTGTGGAAGGAAACCAAAAAATTAGGGGCTGTGTTTCTAAGACTTGATTCTGATTCTATCCATGCATCATATGAAATAAGTGTGAATGAACAAAAATGTAACTTTTAGACTCTAAAGTTTCAATGGTGGTTTCAAAAAGGTTCAGCAAGGTCTAGAAACTTCACATCGTTGATGTGAAATCTTTGAATCTTCAATTGCCTGGATGATAAAGTTCTAGATGCTCATTTGCTTTTGTAGGTTTATTTTTTTGGGCAAGTAGTTGTCTAGCTTTCTTAAATTGTTTGCAATGAGCTGCTCAAGAGGCCATCTCCCACTAACAAAGAGATGGGGTGCATTATTTTCTATCGTGTAGCCTATGCTATTAGGCTTTTCTCATGTGCCTGGTCAAAATCCTTTCATAAGCCAAGAGGGGTACTTTTAAGGCTCTTTAGTGTGAAAATCTAAATTGTAGTTTTTCAGAGAGGAAGAACATTGGAGTTGGTTCTGTGGAAAAAGTTCTAGATTGAGGTCTGCTATCTGTTAGGGGCACAATAAATACAAATCTAAAATAATTGTGTAATAAAAGCCACCTTGCTTTATGACAAATGTCACGATTTTTAACAATGCTGGAAAAATATGTGCTAAACCTCTATTTAGGTGAATCGTTCATTCATGTAATCAGTCTAAGAGGAAAGTATCATGACTGCTACGGGGTTGAATATTTTTGTTAAAAAAATTGTTAGAAGATCAATCGATAAAATTGTGTTGGCAATGGATCTAACATAGATCACATACATTATCAAGAGATCTATTTTAGATTCTATGGATATTGTCTTATTGATGCTATCATTCACAGGTAACATGCTAGGTATCTTGAAAAATGTAGAAACGGGAGTAACATATCCTGATATCCAATTTTGGAGACGAGCTTCTGATCCTGTTCTTTCTCATGATGCTTTCTCGTCATTGATGTGGGTACTTTTTTCTCTTCCATCGCCATTTCTATCATGTGAAGAATCCTTCTTATCTATTGTGCATATCTTCTACGTTGTCTCAATAGCTCAGGTTTGTTACACCACTCCATTTGTTCAAGCAATGTAAAACTTTGATTGTAATGTTCCTTTGTAAAATATTGATGTCTTAATCATAGTATATTATGTTTGCAGACTATAATTACGTATTGCAAAAGTCACCAATGCAATACAACTGAATTAGGATGTCATGATTGCCTGATTACTGACATCTATAGAATGATGGGAGAATGTGGGGTTGCTCAGCATTATTTTGTTTCCAACTATATCGATCCTTCGTGTAATATTAAGGATATGATTCGTCGCTTGAGCTTTCCTTATTTGCGAAGATGTGCGTTGTTGTGGAAATTAATTAACTCTTCCGCCTCAGCACCATTTAGTGATGGGGCTCAATTGTTGGATATATCATCTCATGCCACAGATGATATGATGGAATGTACCTATGACCTTGAGATGGAGCTTGTCGAAGTTGAACAGCTGGAGAAAATGTTTAAGATTCCCTCACTGGATGTTGTTCTCAAGGATGGTGTGCTACGTTCTTTAGTTTTTAAATGGTTCCGTCATTTTCTCAAGGAGTTTGAAGTTCGTAGCCTTCAATGTGTTCTGCACTTGACTCCTGCAGTCCCGTTTAAGTTGATGCATTTGCCACATCTTTACCAAGATCTCTTACAGAGGTTCTTTTCATGTGCTTATATAAGTTCCTTTTTTTTTCCCATTCATTATCATTTATATCCATAATTCACTGGAGAACATGTACTTAATCAGGTATATAAAACAGCATTGCCCGAACTGTGGAACTGTTCAGGAGGAACCTGCATTATGTCTCCTGTGTGGTAAATTGTGCACTCCAAATTGGAATAAATGCTGCAGGTTCATATCTATCCTTGTTAATTTTTATTCAAACTCCAGTTATATATTCCCTTTTTTTGGTTTGCTGAGATGTTATATTGAAAGACTAATGATTATAAGTTGATAACAAATTGCAACAAGTTTTAGTAATAATGGCTGGCTGAGATGTTATATTGAAAGACTAATGATTATAAGTTGATAACAAATTGCAACAAGTTTTAGTAATAACCAAATGTTGGAAAACATGAGTGAAAAATTACTCTACTAATTTGAAATCCACACTCAAATACAAGGGCTCAACCCTGGATGCACTATGGAAACTGTCAAGTTAGAGAATATTAGGAGTAGGGGGAATCGCCAGTGGAGCTTAATTGTTTTTAGTGGCTATGCCTTGATGGTTTTCCTTAGTTGGATGTTACCATTTATTGTGGTAACAAGCTTGTTATCTCATCAGCACCCTGTATTTAGCTTTGCAAATTTGACTCTCTCTTTATTGCTTTTTAAGGGAAAGTGGCTGCCAGACTCATGCAATGGCCTGCGGAGCTGGTTTTGCTGTATTCCTGTTGATTAGGGTATGTTTTATTCTTTGCCTTACCTCATACTTGCGGAGCTTTATTTATCATTTATTATTTTCGTGAGAGTATTATTTTTCTCTTTGCATTGGCTGTATGTTGTGGAGATGACTCTTCAGTGTTTGGTCTTGTAGAAAACCACAATCTTGCTTCAAAGATCTGTACGTCAGGCACTTTGGCCTTCACCCTACTTGGATGCGTTCGGTGAAGAGGTATGTTAATTTCTCTTCCATTTAAAATTTGTTAGTTCAGTAAATTTGTATGATGTGATAGTCGATAGTCCACTTGATAGTGCCAGTTATGCCTTTCTTTTGAGTCTTCCCACCTGACCCTTCTCATAAACTGTGCACAGAAGTACAAAAACTGGTGCATAATGTAGGTCCATTGGTCAATGCGATATAGCTGTACAGACCAGATTGGTAAATCAGATTAAGTAAAGTAATCACTAGCTGATATATGTGATTGCAGATATCCGAGGTTTACATTGTAGCCATGAGTCCAAAGGACGTCTGGTTGGAATGGTTCCTTGTATGCCCAAAAAGGGGAAAAAAAGAAGTAATCACTAACTACGAGTCTGCAACAAATGAAAAAAGATGGCAAAGAATTTAGCGAAGCAATTGGAAACCTTAATCACTAGATATGAGTTTGCAGCACTAAGTCACATAATTCTTCGGTGCCGCTCTCGCACACGCTCCTGCCCTCGCTCCGCCACTCTCTATATATGACATAGAATTTGCTGCTTTCGCGCTTCAGCTCCCGCTCCTGCTCTCGCTCTGTGTGACTTACATGAAAGATGATGGCGAAGAATTCGGCAAAGGAATTTGAAACCTCACAGTGGGGAGCTGACCATCTGAAATGTAGTTAGAAGAAAGGTAGGGGATAGGTTTGATAACCAACCGCCAGCCTTTCCACATTTCACAGTAGTGATGGAGATCAGCATAGGACCTGCAAACATTCGTCATGAGCAAAATGTGATTTGGACCTATTCTAGGAGAAGGGGCAAAGACTTAATTAGGGTTGCATTTTTAGTTTTATTTTCATTTTGGAATGATTTTTTTTTCCTAGTTGGGGAACTCACTTTTTTGTCCACAACGAGGTTCGAACCCCTCCCCTCCTCTTTGAGGATGGGGAGGTTATACCATTGGGCTACAAGCCCTTTGGTCATTTTGGAATGATTAATTTTAAGTTTACCTTTGTATTTTCTTATTTTAGGTTTTCTCAGGGTTTGCCCATAGTTATTAAAGGCTCAAGAGATACTAAGGTGCTAAGTTCTCCTGGAGCAAGCGTAAGGCGCAAGCTTGGTCGAAGTAATGCACGCGTGTGATAAAAATGAATATTAAATATAGTATAGAAAGAAATTGAAAATATGCAAGGAATTTTTCAGCCTATCAGTACAATGGACTAGTTAAATCAATATATATATTTCTTTTCCATTTTGCAGATGAATTCAATTAAATCAATGTACATTCGGAACGATTCAAGATATTTGACTCAACTAATTAAAAGTTTTTAAAATATCAAGTTTTTGACATATAAACTTAGAGGACCGAGGAAGTCAATGCATGCAAATCTTAAAGATATGCATATGTGTTAAATAAATCAATTATCATGAAAAAAGTGCAACTAAAAATCAATATCACGTGGATTTTAAACATATTATATTATTATAATTCAGAATCTAGCACTAGACACACTTAATGTTAGTCAACCGTAACCTTGTGAAGAGAGAGAGAGAGCGATCTGAGAGAATGACTAGCATATACGAGGCGAGCTTTTTTCTTTTGAGCGTGGAGCCTGCAAAACAGCGCGAGCCAGATGACTTTACGCGAGCTTGACTAAAGGGCCTGGACTGTATTAGTTTTAGGCGCTGTGGCTGAGACTTAACGACCCTGGGACTTTTTTGGAGTTTAGGCGTGCCTTTAACAACTATGGGTTTTCCTTAGTTTGTCTATACAATTTAGGCCTTAATAATCAGAATTATGAAGTCTTGATTTGAAGAAGTATTTGTGACTTTAGCTCTCCTCTCCTCTCCTCCATTCTTTTTCCTTTTCTTTTTTTTTCACCCCTATTATTGCCCTTCTCATTTCCTTATGCTTTCTTGTCCTATATAAGAAGACTATGGTGGAGCACACATGGCAGTGGAAGGTCCATTCAAGGATGTCTTGGAGGGTGAGGAACCCTCCAATAAGGAAGTTGAAATCAAGGTTGTCAGAATCGGGATTCTACGTTGGATCGTTTTGGATTCCGTAGAATCGGAATCGTAGAATCGGATCGTGAATCGTAAGATTCTACCAAACTAGTAGAAAAACAATTCAAACTAACTTTTTAAATAATGATACCTCTAAAATATAGCAACAATAAGCTAAAAACACAAAAATATATAAAAGAAAATACCACTCCAAACATATACTAGGAGAATATAGCTCAAAAGGTAGAGCTCTCATGCCAACTATGCTAACTTCTAAAATTTTGAAGTTATAAACTATAAAGTATAAACTATAAAAAAATTAATTTATTTAATATGCAGAATTGCAGAAAATACTCAAATAGAAATACATATAGTATATACAGAATATTAGAATAGAATAGATTCTAGAACCAGAATTGCATAACCAATTAATTTAATTAATTTATTTAATATGCATATACAGAATTGCAAAATGCATATAGCCATATACCATCAATGATCGAAGTTCAAACTTCAAACAATATACAGACAGGGAATTCCCAAGATCTTACTTTTTGGTCTTGCCGAAGTGAACAGAGAGACCTGTCGGAGCTGTAAGAGGTCGACAATCATAGGTCTTCAAGAGTCCAAGACTTCCAAAAGAGAAGTGGAGAAGTTGAAACACACCGATCCGTAAAAAGAGAACAAAAGAGAGAAGTGGGTCTCATGACTCTCGTCGAATCGAACTGTCGAAGAGAGAAGTGGAGTCGCCGCTTAGCCGGAACTGCTGGAGAGTGGAGACAGGAAGCTTCGACACTCAACAGTCGACACTCACACTTCGCAAAAGACTGAGATTTTGAGAGTTCGAGTCGTTCGTCTTCTAGGGCTTCTTCAATCTTCAGACTTCAGTTCTTCGACTTCTAACTTTTGAGTAGATGATTGTATAATGTATACAGTATAAGTTTATAAGTTATAATAAATAGAGTGGGCTAGCTTGGGCTTTCTTTACCATTTCACTCTCTTTATCACTCTTTGGGCTTTCTATTGAATTAGCCCAATGGCCCCAGTATGCTTTCAAAAAGCCAAGGCATGTAGAATAAGGCCCAAACAGTGAATATATGTAGAATCGGTTCAATCGCATAGAATCGTGCGATTCTACGATTCTACAAAAACGATTCTACTACGATTCTACATTATTAACGATTTATATGCGATCCGACTCGTTTTTGATATTTTAGATCGTAGAATCGTACGATTCTACGACCCGAATCGCGATTTTGACAACCATGGTTGAAATAGAAGATACTTTGTCAAAGGACGAAGAAGTTAGAGTCTTGACCTATGCCCTAGAATCAGAATATCTGCTGAGCAGAACTGGAGACATAGGCACCAGGGCAAAGAACCCTTGACATAAAGCTGTTGGGGATACCAATCAATTGTGATTTGCTCTCTGCTAAATTCGGTCAGATGTTGAAGAGTAAAGGGTAAATTCGGTTAATTAGTTTGGAGGATGACTTTTATATTAAGGTCTTCACATGGAGGTTTAAGTATAGGAGGGTTCTATCAGCTGCCCATAAGTGATTCTTGGGCATTACTTGGTGAGGCAGTGGCAGTCGGGTTTTTCATCCGTCATCAGGGGCCATCTCATTCACCTTGGCATGGGTTGTTCCAGGTGAAATTGTCTCTAAAAGTTCAGGGAGATCCAGGAATAAGGTGAAGAGAAAATGGAATTGTTGAACAGTTGGCCTTCAAACTAGTCAGTGGTGAACGCTGGTGGTCAAGCTCAGATGTGCCTGGAATTGGGTCATGGAGTTTAATCCAGAAGAAAGGGAGAAAAGGAACTAGTCTTCAAGATACAAAAATCTAGTATTGTCGTAAGGAAGTTGAAATAGAACATACTGTGTCAAAGGATGAAGAAGTTTGAGTCTTGACCTATGCCCTAGAATCAGAATATCTGCTGAGCAGAACTGGAGACATAGGCACCAGGGCAAAGAACCCTTGACATAAAGCTGTTGGGGATACCAATCAATTATGATTTGCTCTCTGCTAAATTCGGTCAGATGTTCAAGAGTAAAGGGTAAATTCGGTTAATTAGTTTGGAGGATGACTTTTATGTTAAGGTCTTCACCAGGAATAAGGTGAAGAGAACATGGAATTGTTGAACAGATGGCCCTCAAACTAGACAGTGGTGAACGCTGGTGGTCAAGCTCAGATGTGCCTGGAATTGGGTCATGGAGTTTAGTCCAGAAGAAAGGGAGAAAAAGGAACTAGTCTTCAAGATACAAAAATCTAGTATGGTCATAAGTCATAACTAGTGCAAAAAGGTGAAGGAGGGAACAAGTGTTTGAACTTCAAAAAATCTAATCTAGAAGTGATGTTAGCTGAAGATGGCACCAGGTTCTATAGTAGTAATGTTGAGAAGGAAAAGCAGACAGAGGTAATAAATCATAGGGTCATGCTTTTGTATCACTTCAATTTGAGATGGAGGTGGAAATATTGGAATGTGGTTTGTTGTCTTGAGATATGCAAAGAGGGAGTGATACATTTTCAGGAGGGCATACAGTATCCTTAGACTGTTAATATGAATGGCTGAGATGAACCAATGGAAGATATCATCTATGCTACATGGACTCTTGTACACATGTCGGTTGCGAGTGTGTCTAATAAGCTTGGGTTATCAGTTCTACAAAATCTAGGACATGCAAAATACAGCTAAATATTTATATTACTTAATATTTTTCATTCACTTTCTAGAGTAAAGCAATATTTTAAAATTTCTAGAGTAAAGTAAATTTATTATTTTTTAATATATATCTATTATTTTTTTATAATATAGCAAAAGCAATATAACAAGATGTGTTTTTGTTACTTGAAATATGTAGATGCATGTCCAATGATATGTGTGGAGCACATATCCTATATCCATGTTCGAGTGCCTAGTATCCGATGGGTCCATGCACTTTTTTCAAGAGTCCAGAAATCATCACTTTTGATGACAAACTAGTGATATTCTAGGAGTTAGCACTGAGTTACCGACTAAAGACTCCTAGGCAGTAGAACAGCCCTGCCCCTAGGTGGAATAATAGCTCTTCCTGCGAGTCGAGTCAGTATGAGTGATTATGAATAAACTAGGCCAAACTGTCCAAGATGGCCTGGAGATTGAATAATGGGGCATAATGGTTTATGGAAGGTGGCGATTGGAATGAACTATATCATAAATTTCCCTGACTAATGGGAAAAGCTTGAATTGAATTCCTTTATACATGGTATATTTCAGAGAGATGGATATTCTCCAGAAGGGATTGAGATGGAGGCTTTGTGGCGGCAGCTCAATCAAATTGTGGACAGAGAAGTGGAATGAAGAGGGGAGACTACACTGCTGTAAGGGATGTGCGTGGCTTATCTTGCCCTCTATGTCAGCTCAACCTGCTGAAAGGCTACAAATGTATCTGTTTTTGAGGGATTATAACGAGAAAGATAAGTAGATTTGAAAGTACACCTCGAATGGGGCCTTTTCTATTATCATGGCTTACAACCTCCTCAGTGATGATCCCCTCGACACTGAGATGATGTGGTTTTGAGATAGTATGTGAAGTTGGAGCTCTAAATAGGTGAATATTTTTTGTGGTTTGTGGGGCTTAACAGGATCCTTCGTCATTTTATGACACTGTCGAATAGGCTGATGGAACGGACCAATATGCCTCCTTAGATCTCAAGTAATGGGTGAAAAGATATCTTAATGTGAATATGGGCTTTCAGTTGGGAGTGGGGGGAATGGGTTGGGATCTTTTGTTTTGGCAGGGGTTCACTTGTTTTTGTGTTGGAGCTTTGGAGGAATAAGTTCTTTCACAGTAGATTTGGCGCCTAATTCTTTTAGCTTTGTTCTGCAATGGAGTTTAGCACTGGCTAAACCCCATCAGTACTCTTGTGAGTTGGGCTTCCCACCTTATCAACCTTGACAACGATGAGTGCACTAAGGGCAACTCTGTATCAGCTGGAGCTAGAAGGGTGTTCAAGGCTGATGTGGCCCAACACTTGGGGTGTTTCTTAGTCAATGTGGGTTTAGCAACCACCACTATGGATGAAATTTTGGCCATCATTGAAGGCTTAAATTGGTCTGATGAAAATGAAGCCAACTGTTGTCAGAGTTTCTAGGGTGGTTATATGGACCTGGCTGGAAAAAATTCAGTGGTCTTCACCAATGCAGAGCCCTTACTTGGTTATATCAAGTTCTTCTGAACAGAGTGGTGGAGTTTGGTCTTTTATCGATTGATTGGGCATTTAGGGATGAAGGTGGTTGACTGTGGCTGAGAGGGTGACGGTGGTTAACAGTGGCTGGTGGTCGATTGAGAAGATGCAAGGCTGACGGAGTGATGGTGGTTGAACTTGAACTCATGGATCAGATCAGTGACGGTTCACGGTGGCGATTCGATCAGTGAGATGGTGAGAGATTAGTGAGTTCACAATGGGTGCTTGGGTGGGTGGGGGCGTGCGGCTGACTGAAGAGATGAGGGTAACTGGGTAGGGTAAGTGAGGTGCTATATATATATATATATATATATATATATATATGTAATCCAGTATGTGCAATCCTATTGTAAGTAAACACAGTAGACCAATCATACGAAGACTAGTATGTATTTATATGTATGGCGGATTGGATTGGATATTTTTACTCTTAATTTGTGAACCGAACCAATCAAACAAGTTTCGCTAAAACTTAATCCGTAACTGGACCAATTTGACTTCAAATCCGAACCAATCCGCGCGGATTGGATTGGTTCGGATGGGATCATACCAGATCCGTGTGCACCCCTATAAAAACAAATTTGGGCTTCTTTTTGCCTTGTTTTTGGAAACCCACATTTCAAAGGAAAGGTCAAAACCTAAATGTAACCTTTGTCACCCTTCTTCTCATTTGATCCACTTGATGGGTTGTGAAATACTCGAGTTATTTGATTTATTAGATAATCTTAAATCTTCTTTTATATTAAAAATATATACCAAGACACATGCTGTAAAGAAAAATATATTATAATTTTTATTTCTTCTGAATTCTATTTTTATACTATTAGTTTGGCTCCTCAAAGTGAAAATTACTTGGTCCAACCCTGTGAGAAAGCATAAGTAAATCTAAGACAGCAGTTTGTTGACTTGAAAGAAACATGAAATGAGACTTGACACACAGCTGGGAGGCATTTTCCTTCACCATTCACCAAACAGACTTCAGTAGTCATGTCATAACTGGCCATGGTGTTGGAAAAGCACATTCCATGTTAGGATAAGCATATGCTGTTATAACTTACAGTTAAACTTCTCCATTTATCCTTTCATAACCAGTTTCAAAGGACTTCTGTTTCCTATTCATCTTTTAACTTCTTTAAAAAGTCCTTCAAATCCTTGACAATGCTTATGTTATATCTTGTGGTAATTTTATGTCTGTTCTTTCTGATTAGCAAAGAAACCTACATTTTGTGTCATAAGTTGATGCCAAATTGTTACTATATGCACCAAAGCATATACTAGTTAAGTTTGACCCAAACTTTGGGAAACAACGCTAGATTGATTTGACGGGCTAAAGTTAGGCTGATGGTTAAATTTGAAGGTGATACATTTGTCATTGCCTCAATGTTCTTATGTACACCAGTAGATGGTGGACTTAAATGTTGGTGCTTGGTCTGACTTTTTTTTTTTTTGGTGTCGGAGTCATTTTGACCCATGAGATACGAGAATACATGAAAAGAAATGATTTTCAACGTCTTAGCATAGGATATAGTTTCCTTGATGACTCCCAGTAGTTGTGATTAAGGCTTAATTTGAGGTTATTAGTTCTAGGTAGCTTTTGATGGTAATATTTCTTAGGCTAGGCACTATACATGCCCTCTATAGGCTAGATTTGGATGGAACATGCTTGGTCAGTTTCCAAATCTGATGCTGCCTCGGTTTAGAGGCTCGTTTAACTATCCTAATGGAAGCTTCACGGAGTGGTTTGTTTTGGTTTCTGGTCAAATGGACATCTTTAGAACTAACAATGGGTCACGTGGACTTTGCCTTGAATGTGACAGCCCTATAGTGTTATAGTGCTATGACTTATCTCCCAGTCCAAACAGACTGTTTTGACCTGTGTAAATTGGAGCAGCAAAAAAATTAGCCTCATAAGGTCAACTGAAGAGCTATGCTCCCAGGATATCACAGCCCTGCGACACATGGAGTTCTTTGAACTACCATATGGGAGTCAAATAACTATTCCGTGTGGCTTGTTCCATGCATGATTTTCCAAGTGTCTATTTTCGGTAAGTCATGAATTTCCAAGAGTCAACGCTGAATATTTCATTCTTTTGATTTAAGCATGAATTATAATGTGTAGATCTATGTAAGGTTTGAATCTAACTAAATAAAACAGGTAAATATGATCTGTTGTACATCAAATTTTATAATATTATTGCTATGTTGTACATCACTAAATTTGATCAAAATTCCCATGCGGCTGGGTATAGAATTGTTGAAATTTTATAATAAATCAATAAAACATGAGTGCAACTTCTATTAGCTTGCGTTCTTAATTTTTTGCATAATTTTTACACTAGCTGACTTCAAGCAGTTGCTACAATGGTTGGTGAGTTTGTTTGCAGTCAAATCTTCTTTATCAATAAAAGTACAGATTTATCCGCATGTAGCATAATCCTTTTTTTTCTTCTTTTTTTCCTCTTTTGAATTCTTGCAGGATCTTGAAATGCATAGGGGGAAGCCTTTGTATTTGAATGAGGAACGTTATGCAGCTCTAACTCATATGGTACAAAAGGCATCCTTGCTTTCTGTTCTCCATGTATTTTATTTCCCACAATTGTGAAAAATATCAAACATTGAGATTAAGTACCCTTTGATAGTGATGCTTTACACTTTGCTAAAACACCAAGTTTAAAAGACGCCATTTTTACTTTGATCTCTCTCTCTATTTTTTCATAATTTGATTTTGTATTTTCTAATATGATAATTATAAAACAAAACTACACATCTCTTCTTTACTAGATTTTAATGCCCCATATAATATTTTCATTATTTATTAAATTGTTTGATTTGCTTTGCACTGTAATATGTTGTGCATTCATGCTCTATTTGTTTGCATGCCAGGTGGCTTCCCATGGCCTTGATAGAAGTTCTAAGGTTCTTCGCCAAACAACTATTGGTTCTTTCTTCATGCTTTAGCTTTAACTCCATGTCAAACTTTCGTGTGAAGGTCCGTATTAAACTTTGGCCATAGTGCTATATTTCTCTTGTTATTTGAATGGCTACAGATTGCATAGAATTCTAAATCAGATTGGATATCTCCAATTGCCAATCTTGTCCAGATGTCTGTATTTCTTAGGCTTAAACACAGTGGAGTTGGTCGGTGTTGTGTGTGAGAATGTACAGATCATTCAGGTTAGTTTCTTGGAATCAATATGTGGTGGTATAATTTATTTCCCTTTTTCCATGTCAAGTTTATCCAGCCATTACAATGTCAATAAATGGCGCGTTTTTCATGCTGTGATGGGGAAAATACTAATAAACAGGATTGAACTATATATCGCAAAGAATTGTCGTCTATCCAAACAATATTTTTTCCTAGGGCACTAATCATTTCACACACCGTTGCTTTTGTTTAAAAAATATTGGTACAACAAGTACACCTCATTTCCATTTTAATGCATTTCTTAATTTCTTACCGTTGCTCTGTATCTCATCCAGTTGTATGTTTTCGCAGAGGCTCTGTATTTGTTTTCCATGAGTTAAAACAAACTTCTAACCGAGGATTGTCCGCGGCCAACTTCCTGTTTACCCTATTCTCCACATTTTCCAGTTTTTTTTTGTTATGTATAAACAACCGGTGGCTGCACTGCAATAATAGTCCCACCTATTGTATCAGATGCACAATCATATTTTGTAAATTATATTCTGATTACTGAACAGCTGCCTTAAGTGTATAGTGATCCTGGGATTTAATATGCATTTTATTTACTTTCCTTTTTTTTTTTTTCATCCTAGTTAGTTTCTTTACTTTCCTTGGTTCAGCTGGGAATTCAAGAAGCAAGAATGGATAATCATTACTTTGCGAAAAATTACAGGAGTTTATATTTCACTGAGCAGAGGATCACAAGGTCTAAAAGAATCTAATACTGTATTAAAAATTAAATACACGAATTGCAGATTGATATAGAAAATAGTCATTTTGAAGGTGATAAGACTTTTTTACTTTGACTAGTGAATATTTATATATAATATTACTTGCGTTATAAATATTCAGCATAATTGATTAATTGTGATCATTTACATGGCACGTTCGTACTCTTCCTTACCTATCGTCATTTTCTTTGCTCCTACGTTAATCAATTTCGTTTCTGAGCATTGGTTGTCGAAACCCAGAGTGTACTGAGTAGAATTTATGGCAAATGCTTTCCAAATACTCTCTTGTTGGCTTGGCGGCATTTATATTGTCAACTTTAAGAAAAAACACATTACACATTTATAATGTTGAAGTGAACAGTACAAATGTACAATTGTAGTACTCTGTTTCCTAATGTTTAAATAGGAAAACTACCAATAAAAGTCCTTTGAATTTTCAATAAAATCATCTAATCTTACTTTCTATTAAATGTTTCAATATTAGTTTTATCTCTCCAAATCCTTTCCTTTACTATTGTAAAACAAACACGAGTTAGACTATCCTTCCATGTTCTATCTATTTCCCTTTCTTTTCCACCTGTTTCTGAGGATTCAAATAAGCACTAAAGCTTTATCTGGGTCGTTTGTATTCATTGTTGTCTCTTAGATTTTGTAGATCTGGAAGCAAAAGGCACGTGAAAACATGCAGTGCACATTGATCTTGCAGTGTCTTGTTTCGAAAATGCAAACAAAATTTCCAAAATAACGATCAAAATAATAGTAGAAAGGGAGTTTTCATACATTCCCTTTTTCAAAATACATAAAATTAGAAATCATGTTGATCCAGTTTATTAAATCTTACCATGAACTGTAGAAGTTTTGAGAAGCTAAAATACTTGAAATATATATCCTCTTCTAAGCAAGGGCATAAAACAAAAATTAAAGTAATCCAAAACAAAAACAATTCTCATGTCATAAACCACATCCAGGTGTTCAGAAGTTCACTGTCGAAATAGTTATTAGTGAAATCTTTAATCGGGGGTAGCTGCACCTTGGTTGAGCTCTGCAAATCTCATGCCAACACGCATTGAGTGCTTCAGGAACTTCTCAGCACACCGTTGGACACAGGTCTCTTCTTGTTTGTCCAGGGATTTACGCCGGAAGGTGTCAACACATTGAGTGAAACATCTCTCCACCAGTGAATTATACATTCTCAAACTGCAATATGGTTTAAAGAGTAAAAATAATAAGGTTTTATTGCTACCCAATCATGATCAGAAAAGCAAGAGATTCTATCATGCCATATCTTGTATTGTGCCTAGTAAGTTTCTTTACAAATTCAACACACTCCAACAATAAGAAGAAAAACATAACAACTTTAAACACAGCAAATCCAACTTGTTGACAAAAAGTCAATGAAATATATTTCAGGAGCTTATGTACTATAGATTCTGTTACAGCTCAGATACAAATGCAGTTAATATACGTTTAGCCAACTTATCCTTGTGGTAGCTCCAGGAACAAAAATCATAGATTGTTGTTGTAACTTGTAAGTGTTAAAGTGAGCAACAGTTATAATTTCAGTTTTGCTGTGGCTAACTTTAATGATGTTGCACTTTGAAAGTCACAAAAGAAACTAAAATCCTTATGGTCTAATGTTTTTTTGGGGCAGAAAAATCAGAGACTGCAGAATTGAGTGAACATAAAGAAGGTGAAGGATATTAGGATATTCACGAATTAATACGGAATTAAATTCTGCAGTGAATTTAACAACTGAGAATGCAGACAACTAACCATGAATAAAAGGCAGTCTCAGCAGGAGACCAACTCAACTTTGTTGTACACATGTATACATTTATTAATAAGCCCAATCTTCACCAAGACCAATGCCTTAAAAATGTGTTCTGGAAGTTGGAGCTGGGGTTGGACCATGTTTATAGTGATAGATGTGAGTATATCACACAAGACTGTGATGTGTATGCCATACAATATCAACTTCCAGAGAACAAAAAAATGATGCATAATAAATAATACATGATAACTATGTTGGGTATTTGAGTAATTAGTTATAAGAGTTGGGGTCATTATGTAAATAACCAATATTTGTAAATCTATATATGTATACATGAATATTTAGAGTTCTCTGTATTTGAGAGAACACCCCCAAATATATCTTATTTCTTTCTCTCTCACTCTCAACAAACTAATTTATGGAATGTTGAATATGGTAAGTTTGTTTTCCTTTGCGTAAAAAGGAATAAATTGAATAATGGATGACAGATTGAGAATAAAAAAAGAGAGTAACATAACCATCCAAAAAAGTTCCACATACAGTTATTGGACGATATTCAGGAAAATAGAATAATAATAGAAGACAATTATTGCTTTTACTGGATATCGACAATGATATAAAACCTTCTACCTTATCATAACTCTTTAAGAATCAAGAAATGTTATGCATGTGAAAACATGAATGCACGGCCAATCTGTGACCTCTCTATTAATTTTTGTATAAACTTTTGATGCAGCCCAATCAGTCCTGTGCTTCTATAGAGGAGTCAGCCTAAATTAATAGTAACTAGAGAATTAATTGAACTTTGGCTGTATTTGTGCCCTTCTGAAAATCAGGAAATTTCAGGGACAGCTTCTGTAAAACAGAAAGATCTCCAATAAAGTTCACTCATCTATACTATGCAGAAAGCCAAGCCACCCCTCCTACTTTTGTGGCAGCCATGAGACCTTTTATTTTTCTTGTTATTCCTTTGTACCATGTCACATATTACAAACCAAATAGGTAAACGGTCAGTTAGATAATTTCAATACATGAAATATGTTGTGCAATATACCTACACAACTTCCTCCTTTTACCCCGACTTCTCTCTTTCTTTTTCCTATCTCCTAAATTTACCTACATGGGTTATGATCATGCACTTCACGTTTATACCAATTATAGTTGCTCTAAGTATAATTTACACAAGAATAACACCATAAGTAACCTGACAAATTGCTGCGCATGATATAAGAACTTCATTTGTGCTTCACATATAACAAAAAGGTGCAAAAAAAAAATTCCTAGCATTTGTTAGGCCAATATAAATATATGGGACGAAAGGAACTGAATACAAATACCAAGCACCATTATAATAGAGGACCTAGACTTTTTATACTACATGGAACTATGGTGCTAATGCCATAGTGCTGCCTCTAACAATTTGATATATAAACCGGGGAAGTCTTCCCAAAATCTAGGCCCAAAATGTTGTCTTTCAATTTAAGTGCTTGCATTACATCATACACTATGTCACATGAACTCAGGTACATGTATCAGGTTGTCCTTAGGTGCTCTTTGATAAAACTGAAAATTTTAAGAGCTGAATTTTAAGTGCTGAAGTTCTTAAGTGGTAATTAAAAGATAAATATTTTTTAATATCTTTTTGAATTTTCAGTGTTCTGCATTCATTGATAAGTGATGTCCCTATCACTTAAAATTTTACTCCATTTTACGTGGCGCTAATTATTTTCAGTGATATTCAAATTGCGTTATCAAACACACTTGATTGGATAAGTACTTAATCTGTACAGAATTAAGCACTGAATTGAGTTATCAAACAACACCTTAGTGTTGGACATCCCTAAATCCTAAATGTTAATATACATGGGCTCTACTTGAAATGTGTCAAGAAAGTAGGAAGCAAGTAAGTAGACACGCACTGCGCACTCAGAAAACCTTGCTCTAATATCAAATGTGAGCTTTTTCTTCTTCATCCATCACTACATGCAGATATATATCCCATGCCCAATATCTTGTCATGTGATGTGTTGATACCGGAACCTTTGGAGGAATAGGAGATTCCATGCAATACATAAAACATGCATATGTTACAAAGTATTTTGTTTGAACTTAATACCACATCTCATTTCAGTAATGGAAAATATTAACAACTATACTATCTATTTTACAATACTTTCAATCCTTCCCTGAGCAAATATCAGCTTGACTTTTCACTGCAGCACTAACCAACTAATTGATAGTTTGCACAAATGGGTAACTTGTTAAAATCGTAGGCACAACAGATGTTATGGCCTGTCAAAAACACAACAAATGTCCCAAACTGAAAGAATGACTCCAATGGAACACCAAATTCAGACGAATTTAAAGTTCAGACTAGCATCATCAAATATCAATTCATAAGCACACAAACAAAAAGCAACTTCATCATTTCAATCATTCATTTAAAAAAACCTAATATCACTATACATCGTAACCACGAAATCGCGTTCACTTCTAAGAACCATCATCAGATCAATGCATTTATACACCAACCAAAGTAATTTCATCACGAATATCCTTCAATTTCATATACACATTATATATTCGCAAAAAACCTGAAATTTAGTGACACCATACAACATAACCCATTGATAAACAGAAACCAATATAATCCCATTTCGAAACCGCAATATTTCCATAACAAACGTAGCAAAATGAGAGAACAAAAAATGTTAGAAATAAATGCACATTTAAATATAGTATATATACCTGTGTTTATATATATATATATATTATTGCATAAGAAAGGAGAACCTGTCGCGGATTTGGAGCTGATCGATCATGGCGGACATTCTCAATTGATCTTCCTGGGGAAGAGAGCCAAGGTCTCCGAGCAGGCTCTTGTCCATCTTCGATTCAACAAAATTGTCTGGGGCTAACAGAGCACTGGTTTCTCACTTCTACAGGAACTGCCGTCTCTAAAACCCTAAAAATCGATGTGAAATCTGTTTGCTAAAACGTCCTCCAATTTTAGTTAAATCTGTTTTTGTACTGGCAAGTCTTACATTTTTCATTTTTCCATCCAGATCTGATGAGAGATAAGACCCGGCACCAGATCAAAGATTAGATTTGACTCTGATACTGTAACAGGTTGGGTGCTTATCAATCAAGCTTTTGGGTAGTGTTACTTACCAGCCCATTTATACCAATTTGAATCCGATGTGGAATAAGACCCTCTAACACGTGGCTACTACTCCGATGAGTAGATGTTGTCTCCAATTACAAATGCACATATCTTTTTTAATTATAAAATTAAAAAGTAATAAAAAGAAAAATACACACCTTACGTATTTAAAATTTCTATTAATATAATTTTATTTATTATTATTTTTCTAATTTTGTAACGGACAATGCTTGTCTCAGGTCATATAAGCAGGAGCCTCTACTTACAGCTGATATGGACCAATATAAGTGTGACACCTATTTAAATCTTTTAAAAAATAAAAATAGATTAAACGGGTAGGGTTTTACGGGTTATCCAAAATAAACATCATCTTCTTTACGTCTGAGACAACATTGTCACACATTTTCTCCCCACAGCACAACTCTATAGCTACTTTTCCTACATCCATGTGAAACCTTTATCTTCCGCTAATCGACCTCCACCACCTCCACTGCTTGCCATCGGTGCACCGCCTCAATTCCTCCATTACCTGATTCTTGAAGCAGTTATGATTAAATATTATATTTGCACAATCGTAATCTTATTTTTTTCAAAGAGCTAAATCGATTAGGTTTTGCATTCTTATTAGAATTTTATTTTTTTCTCTTCTTATTTAGGTTTTTTCCCCTTAAAAAAGGGATTTTTCTTGGAAGAGTATTTGTGATTTCAAGTTGATTCATGATCACCAACCCAACTCTGTTAATCATGGAGTCATGCAATTTAGGGTTTGGGAATGCAGGCGGTGCGCCGATGGCAAGCAACGGAGGTGGTGGAGGTCGGTTAGCAAAAGAGAAGGGTTTCACATGGAAGTAGGAAAATGATCTATAGAGTTATGTTGTGGGGAGAGAGAATGTGTAACGACATTGTCTCATATGTGAAGAAGATGCAGTTTATTTTGGATAACTTGTAAAATTGTACCCGTTTGATATATTTTCATTTTTTTTATGTTTTAAATATGTATCACACTTATATTGGTCCACATCAGCTGTAAATAAAAATTATACTTACCAATATAAGTACTCGTTTGAAATTATATGTTTTAAATAGGTATATGATGTGATACCTATTTAAAACTTGTTTATATGTCTTGGTATCACAATTTTTTTATGTTTTAAATAGGTATCACAACTCTTGTTTATATGACCTGATACAAACATTATCTTTTTGTAATTAGAAGAGTTGTGACTTGGATGCATTTGTGATTAAAATCACATCATCATTAGAAAAGAGCGTCTACTTATTGATTTCTTTTCAAAGAGTAATGCTACTCAGGCATAATTCTTAGGCAGAATTCGTAGGCAGAAATATTTATATTTATTGGATGCATGTGATGAGTGTATGTGGTGGGGCTACCACATACATCTAATAAATGTAAATGTTTTTGCGTAAAAATTCTGCTTGAATAGCATTACCCCTTTTCAAATGATAAGAGGAAAAACTTGAAATGCAACGGTTTAATCTTGCATCCGCTCCTTAACTACAGAGGATACATTTTTATTCAAACACATTTATTGAGCAGGACTAATATAGAATTTTGATTCATACTGAATTTATATACTAAAAGTTACTGTGAATATCAGAATATGTAATAATTGTTATATCATGTATGCATCCTAGTATTATACACGTGTATAATTTCAATTTTTTTTTGTTTTTTTTGTTTTAAGTTAGGAATTAGATGTGTTTGCAATTACCAAAGATTGCCAAACATAAGTAAGAGTTGTGTTAAAGGTTGTCCAGAAAGCTCATGTGTCCCATAAAATGCCTTCACAAGTATTTAGGAAGTGTTCCTAAAGTACCACTATCTAGCACATGTCCGACACAAATGCGATTCGTTTCTGGATGTGTACCTGTTTTTTAGTTGCTCTCATTCAAAATTCATTATAATGAATTTGGATTATAATTTTGAATCCATATTTGAAAAACATTAAAATATTCATCTCGAATACTAGATATATACAAGCCAAATATGAAAAATTATTAAATACCACAGTAACTTCGTGTATTAGAGAATTTCATCACTAATAATTTTTTATTTCATATTATCTCCTAAAATAGTGTAGAATAAAATTTACTACTAGTGAGATTCCTATAAATATGAAGTTCCAGAATGCTTAATATTACTTCGAAATATGATAGATTCATAGTTTTTCAAATACCATCCAGTGAATTGGTGAAAAACTAACAAGTGTCTCATTAGAAATTATATTTGGCTTTGGGACGTGTTGCACCTTTATGCCACATTTAATTTAAAATAAATAGGAGTATGTTTACAATACACTATATGTAAATATATCGGGTGAATCTAAATTATGAGTGTACAATAAGTAAGATGGAATCCATTATACGTGTACAACACACGTAAGATCTAAATTCACCCGGTATATTTATAGTATTCGTATGGTAGTTCTTCTCAAAAAATAGAGCCCTATGAGAAGAAGAGGGGTTCAAGTTTCAACGCAGGCAAAAAATGGAAATAAAAAATGAATGAACATTATATTGTTTTTATTAATTATGTCATATGGAAGAAAAAGGTGTCACGTTTAATGAAAGTTTTATTAGGCTAGTTTTAGCTTTAAATTTATGAAGGACAAATACAAGAGTAATATAATGGTAAATTTAATAAAATAATTTTTTTTTTCTTTTTTTCTCTTAAACAGAAGGGTAAATTTCATTGACACCTCCTAAGGTTTGATGTATTATCAGATGACTACAATTTCATAATTTTTTGTTACCAACACCTCTTGTCAGAATTTTTAATTTTTTAATAAATAAAAGTACATATTTGCCCCTGATTATTTAAATGAATTTTAATATAAAAACATTATAATTAAAAAATGACAAAATTGCTCTTATGATTATATTCCCACCATTTCTCTCTTTACCTTCTTCAACCACATAAACCCTAACCACCACCACAGCCGCCACCAATCACAACTACCACCACCACCACCACCACCACAGTCGCCGCCAACCACAACCACAACCACCGCCACCGCCACTCACATTTCCTCCTCCAACCACTGTCACCCACCACAACCACAACCATTTCACTGTTATTACATGATATATATATATATATATAAACACACACACACATATATTTATTCATATATAGAGAGAGGGGGGAGGAAACCACCGAGCACCATTGCCACCAACCACAACTACAACCACCATTGAAATTAAGACCTAATTTTTCGCCTAATTTGAGGACTAAAATTAAGACCTAATTAAATATATATGTTAACATTAATATCTATAGAAATAAATAATTAAATATATATAACAATATATGTTAACATTAATATCTATAGAAATAAATAATTAAATATATATAACAATATATGTTAACATTAATATCTTAGAAATAAATAATTAAATATATATAACAATATATGTTAACATTAATATTTATAGAAATAAATAATTAAATATATATGTTAACATTAATATTTATGGAAATAAATAATTAAATATATAGGTTATATATTATATTATAAATATATATAGCTAGAGAAAAAGAAAAAAAATAGTTCATTTTATTTTATGTTAACATTAGTATTTATGGAAATAAATAATTATACATATAGGTTATATATTATAGTGTGTGTGTGTGTATATGTGTGTGTGTGTGTGTGTGTGTGTATATATATATATATATATATATATAGAGAGAGAGAGAGAGAGAGAGAGAGAGAAAAGGAAGACAATTTTAGTTCCTTTTTTATTTTATGTTAACATTAGTATTTTATGGTAATAAATAATTATATATATAGGTTATATTATTGTGTGTGTGTGTGTGTATATATATATATACACATATACAAAAAAAGAAAAAAAAATTAATTATTTTTTATCTTATGTTAACATTATTATTTATAAAAATAAATAATTATATATACATGTTATATATATATAGGGTTTAATGAAAGGGGCATTTTGGTCCGTTAGACAGTTAAATGAGTAAATTTAGTATTCAAATGGGTTGAATTAAAAATCATAGGGTAACAGGGTCATTTCACCATCAAAAAGTGGTCTGACAGGGTGTACTTTTGGCAAAAAGATGTGTATGTGATATACGACACAAACTACAGGATGTTGATAATAAAATTACACAAAATTGTAGTCACGTGACAATACCTCAAATATCAAGAATGTCAATGAAGTTTACATTGAACATAATTAAGTGTTAAAAATATTTTATTTTCTTTTCTCTCATTATTAAAAAAAAAAAAACCACACACAAGATAAGTAACATTATCATATCCTCTTACTCTTTTTTTTTTTTCTTTTCTCATAATTAATGCTATTGATTTTTTTCTTCCTCTTCTACTGTACCAAATAGTAGCCTAAGATTGCCTCTCTCATCGCTCTTTATTCCTTTATTGACTTTTACATCCATCGTATCAAACAAATAAAAAGAGAAAAGGACATCTTTCTTGATTTCTTTTCCTAAAAATGCCTTTTTATCCCTATTTATTATTTTATACATTTTTTTTCATTCCTCCCACCTAGGGATGGCAATTTGCCCCGCCCCGCTCCGCCCCGTTTAAAACCCGTTTAAGGAAACGGGGTGGGGATGGGGTTAAAGAAAATAACCCGCATTTAAACTGGGCGGGGACGGGGGTAAGACCCTACCCCGACGGGTACCCGCCCCGTTTAAGTATATATATATTTATACTTTTATATATATAATATATAGAGAAAATATTAATAATGTATCAAGAAAATATTAATATTATATATATCATACAACTATACAAGTTTATTATATATGACTCAATATTATCCATTATGTTGCAAGTTCCTAAATGTGTGTTTTTGGTGTATATGTATTAAAATATCATATTTATTACTATAAAAATTTTTGCATTAAAAAAAAAATGTATAAACGGGACGGGGCGGGGTAAGTTAAACGGTTATGGGAATAGGGAAGTCAAAACCCGCCCCGCCCCGCCCCGTTTATACACGGTTGCGGGACGGAGACGGGGTGGGAAAAGTTAAACGGTTTCGATTATGGGGAAGACAAAACCTGTCCCGCCCCGCCCCGTTGCCATCCCTACTCCCACCAAATAAAGCATTTAGTCAGGCCAGTTTTTGAATTAAATTCACTAAGCAACTGAAGGTCAAGTCAATGCATATATGAATTAGAATAAAAAAAAATAATGACATTTTCTTCCTCACCCTAGGTGATTTGATATACCAGTCCCACCTTTTCTACAATTTTTTAACATGATCACTCGTTAAAAAAAAATACTAATAAAATAAAATCAGCCCCAAATAAATGTATTTACAAGAAAAACATTATTTACATATTGTAAACATATTTTTGTAGATTTTCATAAAAGTAGCAAAATCAGAAAGTTATGTTATGAGTTTCCTAAAGGACATCCAGTCAGCATACCTCTATGTGGCGATGCCAACTGAGTTGATGTGGGGTTTATTTGTCAGATAACCGACCCCACATCAGACTAGTCACAAGTCTCACCGTAGTTGGTGAGGTTTGTGGTCAGCCTTATTTTATATATATATATATAAAACAATGGTGGTCACTTCAGTTAATATCATACCAATGGGCTAAGTTGACCAAAGTTATAAAGATTCACTGTAGTTAAAAAAGTTGACGTGACTTTCTTATAATTTAAATGTAATCATTCGGATGACTACTATCACACCAGATGACCTAATAAAATTGATCACCGTTAACCTATTGTAGTTTTTATCAATTGACTAAGTTCACCATAATTATAAAAGGTCATCGGTATAATAATAATAAAAAAAATTAACAAGACCCTTTAACAATTTAAATAGTCATTTGAATAAGTCGGTGTAAAATACTAAACAAATTTAAATTGTACATGTTATATACTCATAATAAATATTATAATACGTACAATACTAAACATATATAGGCAAAATTGATTGGGTGCATTTAAACGAAAGGAATTATATACGTTATCCATCACAATAGATAACCTAACAAACTTTGATCACCGTTAATCTACCTACCTCATTTCATTTATTCCAAGTGCCAGATCTTATCACGGAGCACCCCCAAATCATATCATATATTATATTATTATAAATATGCTTTATTTGCATATATCAATATAACTTATATTGGATGAAAGATTCATATCTTTTGACGCATGGATAGGCTAAGCCTTCTTTTGACATTAATGGGCAAGGATGACGGAGACATCTGTCTACTCTATTGATTGTCTAGAAGATGATAGAATTAATTAAAAATAGATGGTCAATTTCAATGAGTGAGAAAATTGACGCTGCAACTATCTATATAAGAGACTACGAGAATCTTATGTGAATCATACCATACCATACCAAGATTCAAGGTTTAAAATTAATATTTTCCTACTTGAATGCGTATTAAAAAATAAAAATAAAGCCATTATTCAATCAATCTTTTAAAAAAACATAAAACAACTGCAATGGATTTATTAATTAATTCATTTTCTTTTCCTTTTCTTGTACTATTTTCTTCCGCCAACCGTTTATATCATAGGAATAGCAAACCATTTACGTCATAGGATTTTGAATTTTGGGTACATGTTACTAAATCCTAAGATAAAATTAAAGTATATGTCAAGTTCTAAATTATTAAAGTTTCAGATTTCTAACACCGGCACAGAGATACATGATTAAAGATTTAATTTTTTCTACTTTTTTTATTTTATAAAATAAAATTATATCTTTATGTAACACAAAATGAATGTTTAATAATCTGATAATGGCATGGACATGGTAAATATACGTCCAGCCAAACATTTCGAATGCAAAATTATAATTTAAGTATATCACAATTTATATATATATATAGATATATATATATATATATATCTGTGTGTGTGTCATCCACGCACTTCAACAAGATAGGCACCTTTTCTTATCTCAACTACCACAGCGTAAAAAGTCATCCCTGATTTATGACACCGATCTGATAGACTGACCCACTCCTAAGAGTCACATCATGTAATTTTTATTTTTTTAAAACAATATATTAGCACTGAAAACAAAACTCCTACATTTTATTTCTTTTATCATTAAAGGAATGAATTGACAAAACACCAATTTTTTTTTCCAGCCCCTGTATCATATTCGGTTTTCTATTTGTTCTTACGTACAAGGAATTGAAAACTAGACACCGACAGCTCCTTAGGTCACGTATCAAATAGTTATATACTCCGTCCATCTCATATTTTTGAAATGTTTGAGAAATTCAATTTTTTACGGTGAAATTTACTTTTTAATGTGATAATGAATGAATTTATATATTAGTCATTTTTTAAAAGTTAATTATTATATGATAGACCCAACTTTTAAGATAGTAGAGTTTGAAAAGGATAATTTAGGAATCATATAATCCATTTTAGGAAATGAACATGTATTTTGGGACATTTTAAAAAAAAAATTAGTGAACTAAAATTATGGGACGAATTGAGTTTATTTTTTGAAAAATTAATATTAGCACTCAAAAATAAAAAATAAATAATCTACACTGCAAAAGACTATGATTATATTTACCTGAAATTATACAGTAAGTGGGGGCTCATGTCAACACGTGCATAGCACAACAAAATGAGTCCGGAGTACCGTAACAGGCATAGTTTATATTTACTCCAAATTCATAAGAAAATTCAACTATAATTAGGGATGATGACCGGACGAGTAAGAGAAAAAAAAAGAGTATTTTTTCACTGATCTCATTTAAAAAATTCTTCACATTCCCACTTCATTTAAACAGGATGGGATGAATTTTTTTTATCTTTTATACAAACTTTTTTAAAAATAATTATTTTTGTAATTATACTCTTTTAATTTTATTTTTATGTGTATAAATATAATTTTGTAGGTGTATTATATATATATATATATATATATATATATATATATATATATATATATATATATATATATATATGTGATTGGTGGTGCCTATTCGGTCCAAACTCTCGCAACTTTACAAGTGTTTTTTTCTCTTATAACCTTCCAAAACTATTCATCATCTTTCATAACTAATTTAGACGAGTGGGGTGGGCCGGGCTGTCCCCGGAAGCGGTGAAATTGTCACCCCTAACTATAACACATAAGAAGAAAGAAGTACTGATTCATTCAGTCGAACTCACTTTCTTGTTTCCAACACTGCAACACATGCATATACAAGATACCCAAACACCAAGCAAAGATGAAATTAGCCAAAGTCCAATTTATTTAAAGATAAAAGCTCTGATACAAGGTTCATACCCCTCATAAGATAGAACACAAGACAACACTGCTAACTATATATATATATATATATATATATATTATATAGATGATAGAGGGGATTTCTCTGGTTTGTAGAGCTAGGCTGGTTGATTGGGATGTCTCTCATTTGCAAGTGCAAGGGTTGCAGGTGCAGTTGGGTCCACACTTGCAGGTGCAGCCTCCATCCTCAGCTTCTACACCCATCTCAGATCCCTCAAAGTGCCTGCATATATGAATTTAACATATATGTCAAATTAATTTAACCTCTATATTATATATGTGATGACAAAATAATAATCATCATAGGGGAGAGAGAGAGAGAGAGAGAGAGAGAGAGAGAGAGAGACATACGCCTTCTGGGGTGCAACGCCAAGAACAAGGGTCTCAGAGGTGGTTGTCTTCTCAGAGAGGACCATATCTGGGTACATCTTGCATCTATCATGGTTTTCCAAAGCATTGAATTTGTGAACATTTATTTCAAAAAAAGATAGAGAAAAATATATTTTAAAAATTTAGAGATAAATTCTAGAAAACAAACAAACAAACAAACAAAAATATAGAATCTCAAGGCTCAACGGATGATTAAACATGAACATGCAAAGCACCCATCCTAACCTAACATCAAAAAAACCTTTCTTTTTTCTTTAAAAGATAAGGATCTTAGTATCTGAAAAGATGTAAAAGAACTCAGATCAGATCATAGAAAAAGCTAGTTAAATTGAAATATATATTAGAAATGCTTCTCATTCAAATAAAATATGATATACGGAAACTTGAAAAAGAAAAAAATGAACTGGTCCCATGTACATACAAGAAGAATTAATTTGCTATTTCAACTTAAACTAAAGAAGAGAGAGAGCCAGAGCCATATATATACTTATATATACATATCATATATAACTATAATTAAACAGATATATGGAAGCTAGCTTAGATACAAAATTTCAGATCTGCTAGAAAATGTTTGTATGCATGCCAACTAAAGTTTTCCAGGGAAACAAACAAAGATCAAAAATGCATGCTACTAAAACTTTACCCTCCACAGCCATTGCCGCACTTGCAGCCAGAGCCGCAGCCACAGTTTCCTCCACAGCAAGACATTTTCTAGTGAGAGAAAGTAGTTGAAATGAAGCTAGATAGTGAGTATATGTTAGATATTGATTATCGATGAACACTTGAATTCAGGATGAGAATTTAGGCTTGACCCGTGACCCCATTTATAATGCAGTTGGGGAGATAAAGTGATTGTTATCTACCGTCCACGTGTCACATAATTCGTTCCCACACGACCTTTCTTCCACGTAACTGTTGTTTTTTTATGGCCTTCCAATCAGTCTTGTAGTCTCCTTACAAGAGAGAGAGAGACCAATATGTACCACTAGTGTACGCAGGGCGCACAAAGAACCAGTGCAATCGGGACAGGAAGAAATCGCACTTAAATCAAACTTTTACCGTCTATTATGATTTTAGTTTCGATTTTAAATTTTAAAAATTGTAATATATAAATAAATAATAATAATTTTTAAGTTATAGTATTTTATATAAATATATAATATATAAATAAATACTAATATCTTCTAAATTCTAGTGTTCTATTTATATATAAAGTATAAAATATATAATATATAGATAAATACATTTAACTTTTAAATTCTAATGTTCTATATATTTATATAATATAAGATATATAAATAAATACTAATATCTTATAATTTATTGTTATTACTAGGGGTGCACAAATATGAGTGTGTATCTTGTCAATGTTTTAAAAGGAAAAAAAAAAGTTTACAAAGAACAGTTGAGAAACCGAAATCTAATCGAAGTGAAGTCAACTATTCCGATTTTACCAAGAATCGTAAGAAACTGTACCTTGTGCACCCCTAAGTGTATGTCATACACATTGTCCAGAAGCTTATTGTTTGATGGCCTGAAAAATTAAAATTTATGTTAAATTACTATACATTAATCTTTTTTATGTTGATGTGCAAAAATTACACTGTATGTTCTGTCCAACGATTTCAACATTAATAGACCTTGTATTTTATAATTTAATTTTGTTAATATAATTAAACGAGGTTTATATAATTTTTGAATCAATTACTATTCGATTCAGTAAAGGCTACAAAATCATGAATCAATATACAATTTACACTTATTAAGTAAATTAAACGAGTCCTAATAACTCTCTGTCCGGCAGGTACATGACTTGCTGTAAATCGTTTATTATGATTTTTTATTTTCAAAATTAAATTTTTTCCTTATCAATCATTCTCAAGTTCGAGTTTGAGATAAAATTTAAAATTGACTCAACAACATTAAAACATGAATTGAACTCGAACACTGGACAAATTTCAGTTTGACTCGAGTCACTTGTAGGCCTAAGTGTAACCTTAGATTCAACCCGTTGGGATCATTATCATACCATCCAATGCGGTGATATTTTTAGGTCAATTGTTGAAGATTAGCTGACCGTTCATCGAGGAAGAGACACTAAGGGGCCAATGGTGGGTCTGCATAATAATTCTACTCCAACTCCAACTTGGGCTAGTATCTAACATGTCACAAAAGTCAAAAGTAACGGTCGAAATACCAAATTTAAAATCAACAATTTGCTTTACATTTACCAAATTAAAATACAATTCAAATGAAATATCAAAAGATTTTATTCTAATGTGAACAGTCTATTAATTTAAAATGATAAAATGTTCGTAGTTGTTTATATAGTCTGATTTTATAATTATTTATTAATCTCGTTGTATTTTGTGTGCCTTTCATCCCTAATATTTTAATTTTACCGTTAAATGAAGTATATCTCAGTGCTACACCAGCCTAAAGAAAGCATGTAGATTGCTTCTTGTGTTATTGATTTCGATTTTTAGACTTATTATTTTAGCGAAGGTCATAACTCATAATCCATATATATATATATATATATATATATATATATATTGTCCACTGGACTATAGGCCACTGTATATCACAGGCACTATGACTGGTTCAAACATTTGAGCAATTAAAAGATTACATTTTAGGAAAGAGGAAGGTCCACAATCAATCTTCTCTATAATTTATTTCAAAGAAAAGCACACTTTAACATTGAAGAGAACATTTATTAAAGGATGGACCTAATCAATGTTCTCTATAATTTATATATATATATTATATAATATGCAAGCACTGAACTACCTATAAAGGATGGTTCTCATCTTCTCTGGCATTTCTTATTTCATAGCATTCTCAATCGCTCAACATGCAAGACATTCTCTCTCTACCGTCACATGGTCTGTTCATTGGTGGGCTCCCACAATTTTTTTGCTTTTGGAGTTTGTGATATGACCCATCAAACAAAGACTAAACAGTGAAAAGTGTCTAGTTTCATCATGATTGATTGTTTGGTGGGCCCTAAATGAATTTCTTCCGTTTGTTGTGGATGTAGAATACCTTTTGATGTAGATTAAAAATCACTTTCTATCTCTCTCTTTGGGCCTCTCTTTTGTTCATCATCGCTAGATGGTGTCAGTGCGTCACATGCAATTTAACCATTATAGTAGTACCATCATATGGTACTATGGACTTTAACTTCAACCATGTTTCATTGTACTACAATTGCAAAATTTGTACTACATATTTCTTTCAAAATAAAAGAAAAATAATGAAAATAAATCTCACTTTTTATATTATTTTACATTTCATTACCTGACATATTAGGTGCCTCCAATCACATTTTAAATATAAATATTTGATTCATATACACATGTGAACATTAATATTAATAATAATAATAATAGAGATGTTTAGTAATGATGTATAATCCTCTTTCTTCTTTGAAGTGTAGTGGGTTAGAATATGTTTCTTATACAAGATTCAATTCCATTCAATTGCATGGGTGTTTTCGAATTGGAATTGATTTTTTTTTTTTAATTTCATCAATTTCAAAATTTTAATTCGATGCAACCGAAAGCAATTGAATTTTGTGTAAGAAACATATTTTAACCCCACTACAGTTAGATAATTCAAAGAAGAAAGGGGGTTATACATTTGACCTTCTATCATTACAAAACATCTCTATTATTAATGTTCACATAGGTATGTGGATCAAATATTTATATTTAAAATGTGATTGGAGTCACTTAATCTGTCATGTAATGAAATGAGCAATCACATTCTATAAAATAATATTAAAAGTCAGATTTATTTTCATTATTTTCCTTTTCTTTTGGAAGAAATATGTAGTACAAATGTTACAATTGTACTACTATGAAACATGGTTGAAGCTTACAAGTTAATAGTACTATAAAGCATTTGGACTAGTCTAATTAATTTTTTGTGACTGAAGTGTGACATTAGTATAATGTCAGCGACATTATGCTGATGTTACACATCACTCACAAAATTCAGTCAGACTTGTCTTACTTTCGGTCACCAAATCATTATTTATATGATGGTACTACTATATATATCTTGCATATTTTAAACTGCAATTTTTTTTCTAATTTTAATTCTAAAACTTTAATTTAATGCAACCGAACATAGCTTATATTTTTTAGTTTTCTTCAGGGACTTCAATTTTTCATTTCAATGTTCATAATTGCAATGATGAATTCTTGTGTGCCGCCCATGTCAATATGTATTTTGATGGCTTTAGTAATAATTTTCAATTGACACATGAAATTAACAAATAGAATAATGCATAAACACATTTCTAACATGTTAACAACATATAGTTTTCAACTTTAGGAGTTTATTTCTTTTTAATTAAAAAATAAAAAATAGTTTTTCAATAAAATTCCTAATCACACTCAACATTATTGAGGTCACAATTGAAAATGACCTTTCTTTAAAGTGTTGGGACGGAACAGTATGTTTCTGCAGAAAGTGTCTGAACCATCACAGAACCACCTATACTGTATATCCATGTCCTCTGTAAAAGATAAAAAGATAAGGGTATCAAAGCAACTTCAGATGGAAGTAATTATACAGGAGTTCAAAATTTTGTGGACACATATGTCTGTGTGTGTGTGTATATATATATATATATATAGAGAGAGAGAGAGAGAGAGAGAGAGAGAGAGAGAGAGAGTCTGTGAAAGTTGGGAAGATGGATGCTCTGCAACTATGTTTGCAGGAAGAAACACTTTTGAATAGTTCCATAATTCCATAACTCAAATCTGTCCTTTTTTTTTATAATTATTATTCAATGTTATTAATTGTGGAAGACAAAGGGGAGGTCACAACTCACAATTCATTGCAACAGTGTAACATGTGCAGGAAAAATCAGCTTCTAATGTTTGTTAACAATAATTAAATTAAGTCCCGTTGTAGTTGATTAACAAATATATAGGAAACGTCAATTTCTTTCTCTAAATTTTTTCAAATTGAAAAGAAATTAACATGTTAATGTTATATATAATGCCACTTTTAAAATGATTTACTGTGCGCTATGTGCTTTTATTTCTTAGTTTTTAGGAACAAGAAAGGCAATGTTATTTTTTCAATTGATGAATCATTAGAAGTTATAATGGCGAGGCTGTAGAAGTTATAATGAGGAGGCTGACATTTCGGTTGGATCATGCCCTAAAAAGAACAAAAAAGGGTAAAAATATAATGATATACTCCTGAAGTTTGACTTAATTACACGTGATAACGATATTTGATGTTTATTACACCGTGTTTTTTAATATTTTAATACATTTAAATATAAAAATCTTTTAATGTGAAAAATCTATCTTACTCACCACATATATATATATCTATATATATTAATTGTGGAGTATTTTATACATATGTGAAGGCCAATTTTGTTAATGTTTTAATAATATATTTGTCATTTCATCGAAGGAAAGACAATTAAGTCATTTTTTGAAATTTCATTACCAAATGGGAGGTTGTTGATCTGAACGCCTGTAGATAGGGGTGCACAAAGATCCGGTAGAACCGGAACTGTAAGTAATCGTACCTGAATCGAATCGAACCATTCACTACGGTTTCAGTTCCAGTTTCAAATTTTAAAAACCGTTCATAAGTCAAGGAACCGAAACTGTTAGAAAAAAAATATAATGTATAATATATAAATGAATAATAATAGCTTCTAAGTTCTAGAGTTCTATATAAATATATAATATATGAAGTATAATATATAAATAAATACTAATACCTTCTAAATTCTAGTGTTCTTTTCATAAATAAAGTATGAAATATATAATATATAAATAAATACATTTAACTTCTAAGTTCTAATGTTCTATATAGCTATATAATATAAGATATAAGATATATAAATAAATATAATAGTTTTTAATCTATTGTTATAACTAGGGGTGCATAAGTTTGAGTGTGTATCTTGCCAATATTTAAAAAAAAAGATTGACAAAGAACTGTTGAGGAATCAAAACCGAACCGAACTCACTGGTTCCGGTTTTGGTTCCAAAATTAAGGAACCGTTGGGAACAATTCCGTTTCCAGTTTCACTAAGAACCGTAAGGAACCGTACCATATGCACCCCTACCTGTAGATGCTGAAAATCGCTCAAAATAAAAGCAATTAATAAGCAAATAACACTCAAAAATATTGTGTGATCCGAAAAATTCAAGCCCCTTATTGGTGCCTTTGTCATTTATTTTATACTGAGTTTTTGAATACATTCAGCCTATAATTCCTCCTTGATTGGTGAGAAACATGATTTTCTCCTCATTTAGAGTGATTTCCATTCCATAAGTGAAGCTATTCCTATTTCAGGATTTTGGTTGCTCATTTTGTGCTTTGATGGACACCACATGGACTTGCTGTGATGAGGTGGCTGTCAAGTCACCGCCTCATTGGAAGTTACACGAGTTATCTTTCTGTTGGTGGGGTGTTTTTTCCCTCCACAACCCCTAACCTCAATGGAATATAGTGTAATAAATAAATATCAAACATCACTGTTAGTGTAATTAGGCCAAACCTCATGGAAGGTCAGTGTATTTTACTATAAGAAATATAGTATTATATATATATATATATATATATATATATATATATATATATATAAGCATAGCAAACAAGAAAAAAAATGTTAATGAAAATAGTATACAAATATTGTTAAATTGTTGACATGATACTCTCGCATATGTAAAACGATTTATTAGAAAACAAAGACAAATACAAGTCCAATCGAGAAGGAAAGAACTAGTCCTCAGAAACAAAAAATAATTTGAAAGGGATGCCCTTCAATAATAATATGAAAAAAAAATCAAATTACAGTAATAAATAAAATTAAAACTTTAAATTTAATTTATTTTTTTATTGAAAATTGTTCATTTAGATTATTTTTTCAATAAATACTCCAATTATTATCAAGCTAACATATTAAAAGAAATCCAAATTGAAGGAATCATGACAAAGTTGTTTAACAATATCCTAGAGCAAGGTATGATACCAAATGAATGGAGAGAAAGTAAAATAGTATCACTTTACAAGAATAAAGGAGATATAGAAACTTGTGGCAAGTATAGAATACAATAAAAGTATGAGAAAGGGTAATAAATAAAGATTAAGGAAGAAGTCTATGGTATTAGATAACCAACTTAGATTCGTACCGAGGAGACCAACAATGCAAGTTGTATATTTACTTGGACAATTAATGGAAACATGTAGGAGCAACCAATAAAATTTACATATGGTTTTTATAAACTTGGAAAAAAGATATAATGTGGTGGGTCTTGTAAAGAAAACGAGTTTCCTTACAAATTATACAAAATATTTAAGACATGTATATGAATACAAAAAATAAAGTTCGTAACATGTGTGGTGATATTAGTGAATTCTCCATAAACGTAGGATTACATCAACGATTGGTGCTAAGCATATATCTTTTGCAATATTCTTAGATAAAATAACAAAAAATTCCAAAACGAGATTCCATGGAGCATGATATTTATATATGATATCGTGGGCTTGGATACCTTTAAAGAGAACTTAATAATAAAACTAGAGATGTGGAGAAATATTTTAGAATCGAAAAGATTGAGAATTAGTTGAACTGAAATCAAGTATATGGAGTGTAAATTTAACAAAGACTCAGACATTAATATTATAGTGATAGCACTTCAAAACCAAAAGGTTATTCAAAACAACCAATTTCAGTAGGTAGGATCCATGCAAAGCATATATCTTTGCAATAATCTTAGATAAAATAACAAAAAATTATAATACGAGATTCCATGTTACATAATATTTGTATATGATATCGTGCGCTTGGATACTTAATAATAAAACTAGAGATGTGGAAAAATGCTTTAGAATCGAAAAGATTGAGAATTAGTTGAACTGAAATCCATAATATGGAGTATAAATTTAACAAAGATTCAGACATTGATATTATAATGATAGCATTTCAAAACCAAAAGGTTATTCAAAACAACCAATTTCGATCCGTGCTGGACAAAATGGAGGCAAGCTAGTGAGATATTGTGTGATAAAAGAATAACTCGTTATTGGACTGTTATTTGACCAACTATGTGTTACGAAAATTAAAAGAAAAGAAGATCAAACTCCCAAGCAAAAACACAGATTTACAAGGTTCACCCAAAATCTAGGATTACGTCCTTGGTGTTGCAGAATTTCACTATGATGAGAAAAATTACATACAATTACAGATAATTCCGATTGTACATATAGGCACCTCTTAGGGCTACATAACAAGTGTGAAAATATCAAAATATCTCTATTTCGCAAAGTTGAGTCAAGGTATAGACTCCACACTTTCTATCATTATGTTGTATGAACGAAATGTTAGGCCCTCAAAAGAGGGACAAGAACAACGACTTCATGTAGCAGAAATGAGAATGTTAAAATGGATGAGTGAAGTGAATAGAAGAGATAAGATTCTTAAAGAAAATGTAAGAGAAAAACTAGGTATACCACCATTTGTGAGAAAATTAGAGAGAGTAGACTAAGATAGTTTGAACACATATATCAGAGACCTAGAGACGCAGTAGTGAAGTGAGAAAAACTAGGTGTAATAGAAGGTAAGAGACGAAGAAGGTGACCAAAAATAACATGGAATGAGTTTATTAAAATGACTTAAAAAGTTAAACATGGTAAGATAAATGACATGTGATATAAAAGCTTAGAGGGTGAGAATTGATGTGGTCGACCCCATTCATATGAGATTAATGCTCCGTTTGGTGGGAAAGAAAAAATTGGATGGAAGAGAGATAAGGAGAGAAGAATGATAAAAAATTGGATGGAAGAAAGATAAGGTATACGAGGAGAGTTGGTTCTAGAATCTTACACAATTGTATAAATCATTGTGGAGTTCTATAACATTAGAGAGTTTGTAGGAATTTGTATATTAGAGAATATTTTAGAAGAGTAGAGAGTTCTATAGTGATCGTAAATATCTAGATAGATAAAAAGTTATAGGGACTAAATCTTAACCATGGGTTATAATGCATCCTAATGGTTCATTAGAAACAACAATGACTATACAATTATATAAGGAGTGAAGGTCTCATTTGTAAACAACTAGTCTCATTGGTAAACAACTAGTCTGACTGAGCATAGAGTTAGGAGCTAGGAGTGAGTGTGTTAGTGTTTTGCCCTTTCTAGCCGTGTCTAACCATGTCGAAGATAGTAAAGTTAGGGGTGAGAGGTGTTGGTGTTTTGCCCTTTCTTTCTAGCAGTGTGTAACCATGTGGAAGCATCAGAACAATAATCAATTGAGATTTTAACTCATTGTAAAACTCAAAGTAATGTAAGTCAAAATGTAGAGATATGAGAGTCAATCGGACCTCCCATCTTGAACAGATGTAAAGACATCAATCCGAACTCAACGACAACATAAAAATCAATTCAACCTCCATATCGGCCTGTATATCCACTTGTCAGTCGTGTTTCTCAAAATCAACGCTACATATCACCAACCTTCTACTTGTCTACCGTGTTTGTGAAAATCAACGCTGCATATTAGATTGGCTTGACCCAAAAGTCTTACACAATTTTAATTTGTCCCAAAAAAATTTCAAATAACCTAAGTTTAGAAATAAATATAACATGTGTTCCCTCCAAACTAATCCAAATTTTCAATTATGGTAGTACTTAGTTTGAAACATATCATTGTTTAATTTATATTAAGTATAAATTACACTTAACTCTGAGATTTAGGCTCCCTCAAGTTTGCCAAATTACTCTGAATTCTTTTGATATTTGTATATTTGTAATATAATCTTCACCTCTGTGGATTAAATATGATGTTAGCTTCAAATATTTGTATCTTTGTAACATCATCACAGTGTCTATTGCAATAAAATACCATATATGTATAATAATGATAAAAATATAATTACATAAAAATCGTTAACAACATCCATCTAAAAGTCCTGATATGGAAGGTCAGTGTAATTTGACAAACAATAGGAGAAGTTGTGTATATTGACGAAACTTCAGGAAAAGTCAGTGTAATTTATCTTATATTTATACATGTACGGGTATAATATTCATGATATGAACTCAAGCAAGAAAAAGAAATGTACACTAATGTCTCATCATATAAAATACTGTGAGACGAAAATAACAAGAATGTCAATAACAATAATATTATCATTTCTTAGTTGTCACTCGTTAGATGACAATTTCTATAGCTACTCCTTGCATAATATTAATGCACTTCTTTATTTTATTTTGTTAATTATGTTTCATTCAAGTTTGTGAAATTATGTTTTGTTAAAATGTTACATTTTTTTTCTTAATCTTTCATCAAGATAATAATGACATATCTTTCTCAAAATAATAATTTTTTTTTTACAAAAACTGAAATTTTGAAAATTAAATCATTGTTGAATAAAATTTAATTCTTGAACAATGTTTTCTCTTTACAACTACTTTTTTTACCATCCTCTTCTCTATTTTTTTTTATCACTTTCTCTTCTCGTTTTTGTTTTTTATTTTTTTCATATCAGTTTTTATCACTGTTTATCTAGGTTGTTTTTTCTCATTTTTTTGGGTTGATCTTTTTCTCAATATTTAAACTAATAAGACTAATTTTAAAAAGAAAATTATATTACAATTGATTTACAAATCTTTCAGATTTTAATTACTTAATAATGATTTGGCCTCCAAATCAAAAAATCTGGCTCCGCCCCGCTCACGACAACATTGAATAATGCAGCCACGCCGTAAAAAGGCCCTCGTATGTTAAGATATCGGCAACAAAAAAACGTCCTACAAGGATAAAATATTGCGTATTAATCTAATAATATGTTTAAATAATTACGCTCAAGCCCTATCTGTTTTTACAGCCTTCCTTGCCTGCCATAGAAAACTTAATTTTGTTTTTCTATTTAAAAACGCACCCTAAAATGCTCCCATAACATCACACATGATAACTTGTGCCAACACTTACAATTAAACATTATATATACAATTTCTCTATTTTTTTTCTTTTTCATATCAGTTTTTATCACAAGTTAATACGCACATAATGAAAGGGTAACATATTTGTCGTGTCTACGTAAATTTAATAATGTTAACTTTAAAAAAAGAAAAAAGTGCCCTCAAATGCTCCTTAAACTTACACACATGATAACGTGTTTCAACAATTACAATTAAACATTACATAAACAATGCAAAGGAATGTTCGATTAACATGTGCCTACCTCGTGTTAACTCGAAAAACTAGCACTCCTATTGACTCCAAAACAAAATGTTAGCATTGGTAATTTCTTTATTCAGAAGATGATGAAGAAAGGAGGAATACATCCCGACAGTTCGATTCTAAATGAAGATATATTTGCAATTTTTTTTCTAAATTTGTAATTAAATGTTGCGGATATCAATTGTTAATAAGTAAAATGAAGAATATTTTGTAGAGAATTCCATATAAGAGCTTGTTATAAGAAAAATGTAATTTTAAACAAGAGATAGCACACTAGATGTGATTCAAAGCATAGATAAACATATCAAATTATCAAAAGTCAGAGTTATTTTCATTATTTTCCCAGAAATATGTAGTACAAATTTTATAATTGTACTACTATGAAACAATGGTTGAAGCTTACAAGCTTAGTACCATAGAGAACTGAGACATGTACCAAAATCGGACTACTCCAATTAATTTTGTGTGAGTAAAGTTTGACACCAGCATGATGTCAGTATATTGACAAAATTTACAGTCCATTCACAAAATTCAGTCAGACTTGTCTTACTTTCGATCACCAAATCATTATTGATATGATCGTACTACTATATATATCTCGCATGTGTTAAACTGCAAAAAAAATTTCCACCACTTCAATTTTTCATTTCAATGTTCATAATTGCAATGATGAATTTTTGTGTGCCGCCCATGTCAATATGTATTTTGATGGCTTTAGTAATAATTTTCAATTGACACATGAAATTAACAAATAGAATAATGCATAAACACATTTCTAACATGTTAACAACATAGTTTTCACCTTTAGGAGTTTATTCTTTTTAATTAAAAAATAAAAAATAGTTTTTAATGACCTTTCTTTAAAGTGTCGGGAAGGAACAGTCAACAGTGTGTCTCTGCAGAAAGTGTTTGAAGCATCACAGTACCACCTATACTGTATATCCATATCCTCGGTAAAAGAGAAAAAGATGAGGCCTGAGGGTAACAAAGCAACTGCAGATGGAAGTAATTATACAGGAATTCAAAATTTTGTGGGCACATATGTATATGTGTGTGTATATATATATATATATAGAGAGAGAGAGAGAGAGAGAGAGAGAGATTCTGTAAAAGTTGGGGAGATGGATGCTCTGCAACTATGTTTGCACATAACTCAAATCTGTCCCTTTTTATTATTATTCAATATTATTAATTGTGGAAGACAAAGGGGAGGTCACAATTCACTGAGAGAGTGTAACATATGCAGGAAAAATCAACATCTATTGTTTGTTAACAATAATTAAATTAAGTCCCTTTGTAGTTGATTAACAAATATATAGGAAACGTCAATTTCTTTCTCTAATTTTTTTCAAATTGAAAAGAAATTAACATGTTAATGTTATATATAATGCCACTTTTAAAATGATTTACTGTGCCCTATGTGCTTTTATTTCTTAGTTTTTAGGAACAAGAAAGGCAATGTTATTTTTTCAATTGATGAATCATTAGAAGTTATAGTGGCGAGGCTGTAGAAGTTATAATGGCGAGGCTGACCTTTCGGTTGGGTCATGCCTTAAAAAGAAAAAGGGTAAAAATATAGAGCCAGGATCCTTTGTCCTATCGAGTCAATGGCCTACCCGTGCCCTACTTTCTCATTAACTTTAATCTGCATTTCACCATCCATAAAACATATATTCACCACCTTTAAATTCACATTTCACCACCCTTATATCTTGAAATACTTTTTGTTAATTTTTTGTCAACACATTTAAGACATACATTCATCACATTTAAGACATACATTCACTACCCTTAAATCCACATTTCATCACCCTTAAATCCTGAAAAACTTGAAATATTTTTTTCTTAATTTTTTTATCAACACTGTTAATCCATGTTTCACCACCTTTAAAACATACATTCACCACTCTTAAATCCACATTTCACCACCCTTAAATCTTGAAAATTTTGAAATATATTGGCTGTCAACCACGATTGGTGCTTGCAACAACTAGACATAAAAAATGCCTTTCTAAATGGTGACCTTGAAGAGGAAGTCTACATGGAAATCCCACCTGGTTTCGAAGGAAGTATGGCAGAGAATCAGGTTTGCAAACTCAAGAAGTCCTTGAACGGCTTTAAATAATCTCCCCGAGCCTGGTTTGACAGATTCACAAAGGTTGTTTTGAAGCTTGGCTACATACAGGGTCAGGCTGATCATATACTGTTTGTCAAGAAATCTCACGCTGGGAAAATTGTTATATTAATAGTCTATGTCGATGATATTATTCTATCTGGGAATGATGTGGAGGAATTACATAATTTGAAGAAGTATTTGTCAGAAGAGTTTGAAGTTAAAGATCTTTGAAATCTTAAATATTTCCTTGGAATGGAAGTGGCTAGATCAAGGAAGGGTATTGTTGTTTCTCAAAGGAAATATATTCTAGATCTTCTTAAGGAGACTGGTATGCTTGGATGCAAACCAGTTGATACTCCTGTGGACAATCAGAAGTAGGGGTGCACAAAGAACCGTCGGAACCGGAACCGGAACCGAGGGGAACCGTACCGGGACCGTACCGAACCGTGACTATGGTTCCGGTTCCGGTTCCTAAAATTAGGAACCGTTACCAACGGTTTCGGTTCCGGTTCCAGGACCAGTAGAACCGTACCGGAACCGTTGGGGGTAACGGTTCCTTGGAACCGGAACCATTTTATATTAAATATGTGTATATATATATATAATATAATAACTATATATAATATATATATATACACATTACATATAATAATTATATATAATGTATATATATTATGTATAATAATTATATTATCATATATTATATATAATAATTATATTATAATATAATTACTATACATAATATATATACATTATATGTAATGTATATATATCTATAATATAATATAATAATTATATATATATAGGGTGTCATTTTTAGATTGTAGGTCTCACATTTATTTAATGAATATATATCTATATATTTTGTATTTTCAAGCTTCATTAAAAAAAATATATATATCCTAAGGAACCGCGGTTCGGAACCGGAACCGTACCGCGGAACCGTACCGAGAACCGCGGTACGGTTCCTCACGGTTCCAACCCTTAACGGTTCCGGTTCCGAAAATCAGGAACCGTTGGTAACGGTTCCGGTTCCGGTTCCACCAAGAACCGTGAGGAACCGTACCGTGTGCACCCCTAATCAGAAGAAACTTGGCACTGAGAAAGAAAGTACACCTGTAGACAGGGGGAGATATCAGTGACTTGTTGGACGCCTGATTTATCTTTCACACACTCGGCCAGATATTGGTTTTGCAATGAGTGTTGTAAGTCAATTCATGCACAGTCCCACAGAGGAACACATGGAAGCAGTCTACAAGATTCTTAGATACTTGAAGATGACACCAGGGAAAGGCCTATTCTTCAGAAAGACAGAGAATCGTGACACTGAACTGTATTCAGATGCAGATTGGGCAGGAAACATCATTGACAGATGGTCAACTTCTGGGTACTGTTCTTTTGTCTGGGGTAATCTTGTTACTTGGAGGAGTAAGAAGCAATCGGTGGTAGCCAGAAACAGTGCAGAAGCTGAGTACAGAGCACTGGCATAGGGAATTAGTGAAGGGATTTGGATAAAAAGGGTTCTTAGTGAACTGGGACAAATGAGTTCATCTCCTATTCTGATGATGTGTGATAATCAGGCAGCTATCAACATAGCAAAGAATCCCGTGCATCATGACAGGACTGAGCATGTTGAAATTGATAGACACTTCATCATAGAGAAGGTGACTAGTGAGACTGTTAAATTGAACTACATTCCTACCAAGCAACAAACTGTAGACATCCTCACCAAAGCTCTACCTAGACCTAACTTTGAAGACTTAATTTGCAAGCTGGGGTTATATGATATATATTCTCCAGTTTGAGGGGAGTGTTGAATATTTGGAAGTCAAAGTTAGGAACTTATTTTTAGGAAAGTAGGTTAGGAATAAAAGGAGAGATCAGTTGTAATCTTCTCCTATGATTCTGGTTCCTGATTTTTAGGACAGATTTTAGCTAGTTAGTTATTTCCTTTATTATATATTTTTGTATATATAAAGATAGATGTAGTACTGATTAAAAGAAGAAAGAATAGAAATTCAGAAATTCTTCATATATATATATACAAATTATAATTTTACTTTTGGTTGTATTAAGACTTATATTTTTATTTTATCTTTTTGTTGTATTAACACTTTTAATTGTTGGATCAAACTTGTTACTAAGTTATTTAGTTATGAAATATATTTTCTGTAATAGGCTATTTAATTGTGGAATATTGTCATTTTACTTCTTAAACAGGGGTTATACTATTTTGAATTTAATAATATCAAACTTGGTACTATCCACTAGGCTCGTATTTTTTAAAAAAATTAATTTTTATTGATGTTTGATGTGGTTACAATTTTGTGGGGATGGGCCCTGTCTCGTCTCACCCCTTTTGAAATTTTAAACGGGACGGGACGGGGCGGGGATGGGGTGGGGTTTCTCCCAACGGGGCGGGGATGGGTTTTGAAATTCCGTCCCGTTTCAAACCCTCGGTGAGTTTGATAATAGTGTTGAAGGCAGCGGGGTGGGGACGGATTTAGGCAAACCCGTGCCGTACCCACCCCGTTGCCATCCTTACTGGACATACATGGCTCCATGCCTAGCTTGGGTCCAAGACATTCGGCAATATAAGTGCTGTTACTGATACCAACCTTTTTAGATATCATACCTAGTTCTACAATCGAGCTTGTCTGTTTGGGTTTAGAAACCGTACTGCAGAATCCCATCAAAACCCATTTTAACATGTTGATTTCTAATTATAGTTCATATGTAAGTACATCAAAACTTATTTACATACTTAATGTCACGCCCCGCCAAATACTCAGGGAAGTTGTGTCACACTAGCAGACTCAAATGCTGAGGAAGACTCTCTATAGCTTCTGCAAGGCATATGAGGAGAGTTGGTTCTAAAATCTTACACATTTATGTAAAGAATTGTGGAGTTACAGAACATTAGAGAGTTTGTAGTGATTGTAAATATTTAGATTATGAGCACCAGCAGAGGTCTGGCTAACCAGACGCGACTATTTATCTGCAATGTGTTGGCTTAAATCGGTAGGCCCATAGCTGGTTGGCTATGTGCTTCGCCCAATCTGGCGAAGCACTAAGCTAACCAAAGATTATTTTATTGATTTTTTTTGTCTTTACATTTCTAAAAATTTGTGCCATATATATATATATATATATGTATCATTCACTTAAATCTCAATAACTTTCACTACAAATTGAATTTTTTAATGAAACCAATTTTGTTAGAAAAATAATTTCGAGAGTTTTAATTTGAATACCACTTAGGCTATTTTTGACTTAAAACAAAAAAAATATGAATTTTTTAAGTTAAAAAAGTATAAATTTTTTTAACATATATATGCATATACATAAAATTTTATATTAATTTAATTGTGTGAGTAGTGAAAACCTGGAGAGTCTGTTGTGGAGTCAAAATTTAGAGATCCTGACATGATGATGTGGCTGGCTAAAATACTGAGGTGGGTGACTAAAATTCAAATTTAGAAAACCAGTTCTGGCCAACCTACTGTGGATGCTCTAGATAGAAAATTCTAGGGACTAAATCTTAAGTCATTGGTTATAATGCATCCTAATGTTTCATTAGAGAGAAGAATGACTATATATATATATATATATAAGAATATAAGGAGTGAATGTCTCATTGGTAAACAACAAGTGGCCATGTCTAAGCATTAGAACAATAGAAATTGCAAATTTTAACTAATTGTAGCAATGTGTAACCATGGCGAAACATTAGAACAATAGAAATGCAATAACCAATGGAGATTTTAACTAATTGTAGCAGTGTGTAACCATGTATAATCATTAGAACAATAGAAATGCAATAATCGAGATTTTAACTAATTGTAAAACTCATAATAAAGCATTAGAACCATAGAAATGCAATAACCAGATTTTAACTAATTGTAGCAGTGTCTAACCATATCGAACATTAGAACAATAGAAATGCAATAACCAATGGAAATTTTAACTAATTGTAAAAATCAAAATAAAGCATTATAACAATAGAAATGCAATAATCCGAACTTCCATCTCGAATAAATGTAGAGACATCAATCTTCAAGAGTCGCATCCTAACCAAATTTGTCATGACGACGTAGAAATCAATTCGACTGGTGGTGTAAAACACAAAATCCATTCTAGCAGACGGTGTTTATGGAGATCAACACTAACGGTGTTTATGGAGATCAACACTAACACTCCACTTGACCCGTGTTTTTCAAAATCAACGTTGCATAGAGAGTGGCTTGTCCCAAACACAATTTTAATCTGTCCCCAAATTTTTTTCAAATGAACAACAATGATAAGTGCAGAAATAAATATAACTACGTGTTGTCTCACAACTAATCCAACTTTTCAATTATGATAGTACATAATTTGAAATATACGATTGTTTCATTTATATTCAGCGTAATTTATATTGACCTCAGGTTTTGTCAATATATACTAACATCTTTCTTATTTACCAAATTACTCTGAGCTCTTTTAAAATTTGTACTTTTGTAAGATATGTTCTTTTTTGTGAATTAAATATGGTGTCAGTTTAATGGTCAGAGATTCACACCATTGGCACCATATTTATTACAATAAAATATCATATATATAACAACGATAGAAACATAATTACACAAAAATTGTTAACGCTATCCGTTTGAAGTTTTGATAGAGCAGGTCAGTGTAATTTGGCAAATAAGAGAGGAGATTAGTGTTATAGACGAAACTTCAGGGAAGGTCAGTGTAATTTGCCTTATATTTATACATACATGGGTAGAAAATCCATGATATAAACTCAAGCAAGAAAAAGAAATTTACACTAATGTCTCATCATATTTAATTTAATATAAATAAATAAACTTTCTTTGTCAATCATTTTTCTTAAAGTAAGAAAAACTAAAATATTTTAAGACCAAGATGACAAGAATGTCAACAACAATATTATTATCATATATTTGTTGTTACTTGTTAGGTAACAATTTCTATAGCTACTTGAATAATAATAATTAACTTCTTTATTTTATTTTTGTAATTATGTTTCATTCAAGTTTCTGAAATTATGTTTTGTTAAAATGTAGCACTTTTTTTCTTAATATTTCATTAAGATAATGATATATCTTTCTCAAAGCAATAATTTTTTTTTACAAAAAATGAATTTTTGAAAAATTAAAACCATTGTTGATTAAAATTTAATTCTTGAACAAATTTTTTTTCTTTACAACTTCTTTTTTTACCATCTACTTCTCTATTTTTTTTCTTTTTCATATCAGTTTTCATCACTGTTTATCTAGGTTGTTTTGTCTCATTTTATTGCATTGAATTTTTCTCAATATTTAAACTAATGAGACTCATGTTATAAAAAAATTATATTATAACTGATTTACAATTCTTTCACATTTTAATTACATAGTTATAATTTGGCCCCCAAATCAAAAAATCTAGCTCCGCCTCTGCTCACGGTGGTACTAAACAATGCAGCCACGCCGTAAAGCCCCTCTTCTGTTAAGATATCGGCAACAAGAAAACCTTGTAAAAGGGTAAGATATTAATTTAATAACATGTCTAAATGATTACGCTTGAGCCCATATCTGTTTTTACTAGGAGTGAGCACAGATTAGATCGGATCGGATTAACTATAATCCTAATACGAGCCGCGGCCTACGGAATGGTGAATATGTAATCTGATCCGATCCGTAGAAAATACTCAATCTGATCCGTAAAATAATGGATTGGATCGGATCGGATTGACGGATTGGACTTAATCTAAACAACCCAATATAATTATTATTTAATTAGGGTCCAATAACAATTTTTTAGCCCAAAAGATATAAGATATTATAATAATATTATTAAAACTTATAATATATTATTATATATATATATAATAAATATTATAAATCCTAACGGATTGTCACGGATTGGATCGGATTTCTGACACCCAATCTGTAATTCGATCTGTGCCCTACAGATTCTTATTTTCTAAATCTGCAATCGATTCGTTGGTCATCTAATGCGATCCAATCCGCATGGATTGGATTCATGGATTTTTTGTACACCCCTAGTTTTTACAGCCTTCTTTGCCTCCTGTAAAAAACTAAATTTTGTTTCTATTTCAAAAAGGGTTAAGTTCACTGACCTTTCTAGAGATTTGGTCAAATTACACTTAGAGAGACCATTTAGCTTTTATTTCTTTCACCTCTCCTAAATCAATTTTAAAGTGGCTGGAATAAATTTTAAGAGTGAAAAGACAATTTTACCCTTGTATTATAATTATCACATTATATTTCAAATAGGGTAAAATACAATGACATCCCATGAGGTTTGTCGTAATTGCACTAACCTCTCATGAGATTTCTCATAATTACACTGACCTCCCCTATGATGATTTGAAATAATATTTTAGGATGATTTATCATGATACTCCCAAATAATTTAATAATAATAAAAAAACTAATTTCTAAAATGATACATACGCTTCCACGCACACGACGCCACCAGTTTAGTCGTTTTCGTCAATCTGTACCCGTGACTCACGATAAAACTCAACAATTTGGTCCACAGATCCGATCCTATGTATGTGTTTGTATATTATGACCATGATCGAAGATCTTTGGAAAGAATTTGTGTGATAGAATTTTTGGCGATTGATCAGATATGTTAGGAGTAAGATGAAGATTAATGGTGGTCATGGGTGGTGACGATGGTGGTGTAACAGGTGTACAAAAGAAGCCTAAACATAGAGAGAAAGTATAATGTGGGAAAACATGTCGTTTTAGAAATCAGATTTTTTTTCCAGGAAAGGTTAGTGCAATTACAACAAACCTTAGGGGAGGTCATTGTATTTTACCCTATATGAAATATAATGTGATATTATAATGCAAGGGCAAAATTATTTTTTCACCCTTAAAATTTACTTCGACCACCAGAAAAATAGGTTTAGGAGAGGTAAAAGAAATAAAGGTCAAACGATCTCTCCGAGTGTAATTTGACCAAACCTCAAGGGAAGTAATTGAATTTAACCCTTTTAAAAAAGCACCCTAAAATGCTCCCAAAACATCTGCAGATAACATGTGCCAACAATTACAATTAAACATTATTATATATACAATTTCTCTATTTTTTGTTCTTTCTCATTTTAGTTGTTATCAAAACTTATCAAGGTTATTTTTTTCTCATTTTGTTGGATTGTACTTTTCTGAATATTTAAATTAATAATACTAATGTTATAAAGAAAATTATATTACAACTGATTCATATACCTTTCAAATTTTAATTACATAGTAATAATTTGTCCCTCAAATCAAAAAAATTTGTTTCGCCTTTGCCCACGACGACACTGAACACTACAGCCACGCCGTAATACCCTCGTCTATTAAGATATTGACAACAAAAAAAATCGTAAAATGGTAACATATTTGTCGTGTCTATGTACATGTATTAATATAAGGCAAAAGTACAAAAAACCCCTGAGGTTCTCCAATTAAGCATAATACCCCTTGTATTTATAAAGTGAGCAAATAAGTCCCCTAAACTTTGAAAAATTGAGCAAGATGTCCCCTTGAGACCATTTCGAGCCAACTTTTGAAACTCGATTTCTAAACAGCCCCTTATATATAACATTTAAAAAATGAAAAAAAAAACCCAAAAAAAGCCAAAAACCCAAACTAATCAGATTAATGCAAGGATTATGGTAGTGGTAACAATATTTTACATTATACAAGGAATATTAGTTGAGCTAGCATTATTTTTAAATTTGATCTTTTTTTTTTAATTTTTTTACTTACTTTAATAAATTTAAAATAATAATAATAAGTGTATTTATAGAGAAATTGAAATAAAAATTTACTTTATTAAATTTAAACCCCCCTTTGGTTTCAAAATGGTGCACACTACCCCCTCTCTTTTTTTTCGTGCAATAAACACTCTCCAACTTACAAATTGATGCAATTTGCCTCTATTTGACATTATTTGGATTAAAAATTGACTTAAAATGACAAAAATACCCTCACAAATAAAAATTAAAATAAAAAAATAAATAACTGATTAATTTATTGAAAAATACCAAAAAAATTTACCCAAAAAAAAAGAACTTTAATTTGTTGAAAAAATTTACCCAAAAAAAGATGTGATTCAAAGCATTGATAAACTTATCAGATTTTGCCCACACACATGCCCAACTTAATAATTCTGCAAACAAAAAGACGCACACGAAATTAAGAAGCAGCCCAAATGCAGGAACACGGAAAAGAAGAAAATGAAAAACACTCTCTTCTTAGATAGGTAGCTCAAAACTTTGAAAAGCATGAATCAAACCCATGAGAAACTTCTTTTCAAATAATTAGAAATTTCCAGAATACACGAGGTTAGTTTACTTGAAATATAAATTCAGAATAGAAGATAAGCAGGTTATGAATTTTTTTCAGATCTCAATTATGTAAAATATGTACACTTCACAAGTCCATCGGGCTGGCAAAGGCAAACACAAGCAAGGAAGATTTTTTTTTTTTTTTGGGACTCGGAACTCACTGGGCAAGATCCTTTGGACCCACCCTAAAGCTATAAATTGAGAGTACAACGCTGAGCCCAACAAAAAAATAAAAGGAGCTGACATCGCTCAAATTTGGCCATTTTAAAACTCATGCCCCTCAACCTACCAACTCATCCGAGTCCCTAGGCTCTAGCAAGGAGGGTTTGGAAACTATGGTTCTAACCAATCATGGTACAGACTATACGTAGTCAATTTTGAGAGAGTGAACAGTCAGTATCGTACTTCAAAGTCCTAAATGTGGCATGTGAAATCAGCCCTTCCCTGGATTTGAATCCTTTTTTCTTCTCAAGGTTCGTACAACTCAGGAATGCTAATGCGGAACCCAGACTAGCGAAGCACTTTATAATACATAAACTGTTATGTTGCACTATTTAGATGGTTGAAATTGGTACAAAGCTGGGGCTCTCAAAGTTAGATTCACAAGTATATGAGTAGGCTATTAAATTAGATCCTCATTTGTATCCTTTTCGGCATGGAATTCAAATATCATTCATCAACTTATTATTTCAAATTACTTGTTCAATTACAATAAACGTAGTGCTTATCAGTTGGTCCTCTAGGCGATCATAGCCTTTACCACTTGTTGTGTTTGGCAACTTTTGTTTACTTGGCAAGTCTTGTACTTCCTTTGAGTTCACTAGATCAAGAATCGATTGCTCACAAACCGTAGCCACTCTTCCTTGGATTTTACTCTGTCAGGCGCCAATAAGTTAGTGGTGGTGGTGTCACCTCCCAAAGAAATTATATCCCTTGTAAGGCATGATTTGTAATCACACCACTTCTTTTCCCATGTTTCTAAAAGTCACTTTTATGACAATCAGGCACTTCAAATCTTGTCTGCATTCAGTGTAAGAATCGAACAATCAATAACAATAATGTATAAATTCATCTTTGCTGGAAAAGAAAAATTAAGAAGCAACATTAGTCAGCTTGTTTGGTCCCAACACATATTAATTTTGAAAACCCATTCTCTGGTTTTCACTTTTCAGTAATCGTAGTGCATATATCATATCATGTACAGAGCAGCACTGTCATGATTTTGCCAAAATAGAAAGAAAAAGAAAAAGAAAAAGAAAAAAAACTATAGTAAATTGGATTGACCTCTCTAACACACATTAATTTTAAGTTTTCATAAAAGTAGTAATTGCAAAAAGAAAGAAAGAGCAATTCACAAGAGGGTCATCTCAATGGGTGGGTCGGTGTGACTTGAGAGAATGCTGAAAAGACATCTAACAGCTCTATGATTTTGTATTAGTGTAATTACTGTAAATCTGATGCAGCTTCAAAGGCATATGATTTTGGGATATTCAATACAAAAAGGCTGTTTTAATTATGGTACTCAACTGAAACAGAGCCCATTCTATTCTGTACTGTGCTGTTAATTACGAGAACTATATGTATCAGCAAACCTCAAATCAAAACAAGACAATGAAAAATTAATGTCACTGCAACTATGGTTATGAGATACATATTTCCATATTTCCCCCACTAAATCATGAGAGAATTTGGTGCATTTGTTTTCACTCTCAGGTCCCAAACATTGTAACCCATCGACTATCTGTCTCTTGTAAAAGATCGAAATTGTTGACTTGTTAGTTCTTCAACTATCATACAAATGTTTTCAAAATATGAAAATTCGTCCACAACAATGGTAAATGTACCAAATGAAAATATCAATTAATGTTAAAGTTCTTTTGTTTATCATGATAATTGAATTTTTTTTTTTTTAACTACAATGCAAATGCAATGGATATTGAGGCTGTATAGTCTTTTGGCTGGGTGAGAACAAATTGGGTATGAGATTAGGTCTTTTGGCTGAGTGAGAAAAAATTGAATATGAGAAAGAGTATTTGATGGAGTTAGCGGGAGTGCTTCAAGACTTATTAACGAGAACTGACACGCAGTTAAAAGTATTTATTATAGCTGCAGTGCGGGCTAGCCTCATTGTTAAAGTTTGATAATGTTATTACAATATTAACGGCAGCTTTTGCTCGTCGTAGAATATTGTTTTAACTAACTAGTTAAAGAAAACACGCGGTAAATATTATGTCGTAGCCCCACCTTTTTTTTTTTTTTTTTTAATTGGGAGCAAGAAGGAAAATACATTTGCCTCGAAACATGAAGTGTGAATATCACGACACCATATGTCCTCACATCCCAAATAGAAAAGATCAAATGTGAATATCAGAACACAAAGGAATCTAATTTTATATTTATATATTTTATTATTGTACATTATTTATTGTTGCCAGCGATTTTTGAATTCACTGAATCAACCAAATAACTCTCATATATTCGAAAGTAAGATTCCTTCCATGTATTCTCATTAATTCCCATCCTCACAAATCCTATAGATACGCCATTTGGATAACTCTCATAACCCTCCACCACCTCTGCTTGTATTTCTTCTACAATTGGCACTCGATCTCATGAATTTTTCTCTGGTTTTGTGATCGATCATGTTCTCTATTATCTCATAATTGTTTTTTTTTAATGAGAATTACAACTATATATGTTCTCTATTATCTTAGAATTACATTTAAATTTACTATATATATATATATATATACACGCATATAGAAAATAGTATTATTGAAGGTCTAGTGGAAAAAAAGGAGCAAAATAATATTTAATAATTCTAGCTACTACCTATAAATTTTGCATCTCCCTTGATATTAATTAAAAGGGCTACTCTATTAAAGTAAGGATCTATTTTTGCCTGCACATTAAATTAGTTTGACAAGTTTGTAATGGCTTAAAGGTCGTAGGGATTAGGAATGATGTGAAGAGGCCAGACAAAACATATATATATATATATATATATATATATATATATATATATATATATATATTTGTGTGTGTATAGATAGAGAGAGACTATATATAGAGTGAACTGCTAGATGTTTTTTTTTTTGAGAGAGAGCTATATATTATCATTTCCCTATCTATATGGATTTGACTATCCTGACATTTGTTCAGCTAATGTTAATTTGTAAATTGGAGAATTTCTTTAAAAAAGAAGTTTCCACACAGCGGCTACATAAAAAAAAAGTATAAAGGGCCTTCTTGAAGTGTATTACAATTATGATATACACACACATATACGAATATTCATCAAAATTTAATGTGCAGAAAATTAGTGAATATACCACTAGCTATCTTGAAAGCAAGTACTATAACTTTCTTGACGGTATTTGATTTTCCCGGAAAATTTTACCCGCTTGAATTCAGTCTACAAGCTCTGACATTTTACTTGGTTTGGCACTGCAAATATGGAAAGTGAGATTGATGTTTAGAGCAAGTCAATCTTGTGGCAAACTCTTGGAAACTGGAGTCCGAAAGGCACAAAAAAATGTGAGGAACTGGGTGGGCATATCCGCCCATGTTGTTTTGGGCTGGCCTGTGTTGGATGGTCCAGCTAGTGTGTAGATCAAGTGAACTTGACCACAAAAACTTAGACCAGGACATCATACTTGTTATTAATTTTGTTTGGTAAATTACCCTCGCATCGTTTGAGGTTCCAACTTTCACCCACATATTAAACTATGAATGAAGTACATCAAGTCCGTTAGTTGACCGTTAACTTTCCCAAAATAATTTTTGCAATGCCAAAATTACTCTTTAAATGAATGAAGTTATATTTTTACTCTTAATTAATATATGAAGTGACAAAACTACTCCAAATATATGATCAAAATACTCTCTATTTTTTTATTATTATTTATATAAAGTTCATTTCTTTTAATATTTGATTTGTGTTAATATTATTTAAAGGTTCAAGGCGAAGAGATGACTACGGTAAAAGTTGACCAACCCCTATCTATAACATTTCATCTAAAGGATTGTTAATTCATAAAACTCCCTTCTACTATAAATTTTAATCACATACCTTCCTTATACTACTTAAACCTCATTAAACTCTTATAACGTTTTCAAAATTTCATCAATGTACTTCCAATCTGTCAATTTGCTCTATATTATAGGGCATTTTATGATTTAGCCCCTAATTTATGACAAAAATATCCGTTGCAATGACTTATTTGAGCTTTTAAATCTAATTAAATGGCGAGAATAAGTTAATCAATTTACTTTTAAAAAAAAGACTTATTCGATCAATTTTGTTAGTTGTGGGATTTACTTGTTAGTTTATATCGAATATGCATATGCTATAGAGCCCTTTCATCTAATTATATCACTTTAAAGGATTGCTATCACAAGTTTTCAGACAAAATGAGAGATCCTATATCATGCCCTATGATATTGATATCTAGATAAGGTAACACCAAGTTTAATGGGCATTGGGCTATCATAATCACAGCCAACATTGTGAGCTAACTAATCAAGTCTCTGCCTTCTTAATATTCAAATCATGCAGTTTTTTTCACAAATATTATAAATATGATCTAAAAATTTCTTACAGGAAAGAGATCAGTAGTCGACAGAAAATCAAGTTGTAATATATAATTTGAAAGTACAAACAAATTAATTTTACATGAAGTGTATAAATGTTAGTCGCTCATGTGATAAATTACACAGACTCGAAACCCAAAAATAACTAGTTTTATATCATACCGAAAGAGCAACCAAAAAAAATATATATACGCACGGAACACGATAACGGCGTATTTTGTTAGTTTGTTATACGTGAATTGTCAATATGTGAAAGTGAATGAATACTAAAATATATTATATTTGATTTGTCACTTTCTGTCTTTGTATATCATCGACATAATACAGCTTAAGTTGCCAACATTCAACAATCGAACTGTGTCCAGCTAAACTGATGGTTACGCGAAGGACAAGTTTAAGCATTGTGCATGACAAATAAGAAGTTAAAATTATCATATAAGAGATTTTTTTTTTTTTTTTGGTAATTATTTTTTAGGCATTGAACATTACAGCAATGAAAATGACAAATTTATCCTTTTGTAACTTACTAATTCTAATAGTTGAATATTTTGAAAGGACTAATTTGGTGTGACAGTGGATAATTTATAATTTTATTAGTTACTAACTATTTATTTTTTTTAAAAAAAATTTATCTTATTAATTAGTATGTATGTAGATACAGAAATACAGATAGTTTCATAGTTTATAATTTAATGATTGGTGGTGTTATTAGCGCTCCACAAAACACCTCTTGCGATCCGATTCATAGAATTAAATGACGATTCTACCCTTCAAATGATTCGTATGATTTGTGAACATTATCTATTTTTTTTCCTCAGCCTAATCTATCATTGAAGCCGTGAAGTAAAACTTCTCCATTTTTTTTTATTTTACATTCATGAAAAATCCAATCAAAAGAGCTCAGATATATTCTTAGAGAAGTTTTCATTCTCAAACTCCATGTTTATCTGTGAATAAAGATTGATAACAATCTTTCGCTTTGAAATGCTATAACCCAAATATTTTGCTAGTAAAAAAATTATCAATTTTTTTCCATTGCAGCAGAGCGTTGGGTTACATATGAATTATGGACTAACTTGAATCAATTTTTTTTTCTGTTTATAAGAAAATCTATTTTTTCATTGTTTAGTTGCTCTACTTTTTTGGAATCAAATATTGAGGATATAGTATTTATTTATTGTTTCAAAAATTTGGATTCCAAGTTTTATTATTATTTCATTGATCTACAAAGGATATTATGTAGGAATTGAATGTTTTTGAAAAAAAAGGATAAAATCACAGAAAAAGAGAGTTGAAAAGACGTAGATGAATAACTCCATATAAACTTTCATTTTAAAATAAAGAACAGTATCGTCATTTTCTTTTAATAAAATAAGGTTTGGAGTGCTATAATAATTTCATGAAGCGCAAATATCACTTCCCTTTAATGATATTATCACATATCACATTTTGTTTAACAAAATTCCCAATCCATCAAATACATGGAATAAAATTTTCCTTTCTCACCAATTTTTAACCTTTTTTTTTTTTTTTTCTCCTTCTTCTGTTTTTTTTCCCTTGTAAAAAGAGCAATGTTAGTAGATATAAGATGCACACTGCTTACGAAAATATTGAAAATAAAAAAATAAAACTTAATTCTCAAGAAACTTAAACAATCAATAACTTGGCATTTTTCACATGAAACCCACTCCATTCCTCATTTGCACTAGGTTTGCTTGCTCACCAAGTTTGACCTTGAGCAGCACACGGCTGTGAAAGTCAACTCCGTGTACCAAATCGACTATGCCACTTGTCAACAACTTAATTGACACCATACACTATTGACCATCATTCATTTACATTTCTGAACTTTTGACTTTTTTTTTTCTTTTATTGGAATAACGTTAACTCTTGACTTTAGAGAATGTTCAAGTTTCTTCACTATTCCGTACTATTTAACATAACCCACACGCTTAAAACAATTGAAATATGAAACAATTTATAAGGGTCAACGACGTCAAAAGCCCACTATAAAAAAGAATCAAATAAATTACAGGGAAAAAATAAAAAAATCAAAGCAAAACAATCCAAATCTAATAATCTATCATCAAAAGTCAACTCCTCCCATCTCTCTTTATTCATTCATCTTCTAGACTTCTTCTCATTCCACTGCCCCCCTCTCTCTCTGTACTCTCTCTTTCTCCTCCCAACACCAAACCACACCGTCTCCATGAACGATCAACTCTAGGTTGCATCTTCTTGTTTTCTCTCTCAATACTCTCTCTCTTGTTTTTAGTTTTTTTTCCTTCATATGGGCAACGGTATCGGAAAACTGACCCTCTGTTTTTCGGGGAATGTCGGCGGAGTCTCCCGGCGACAACACGACATCGCCGTGTTCCTCTCGAATCCTCTAGACGAGGGTTTGGGGCACTCTTTCTGCTACATACGACCCGACCCGTATCTCCTTTCCTCCTCCAAAGTCCACTCCGACTACTCAACGACGACGTTCAAATCAATTTCCGGCGCTTCCATCAGCGCCAACACATCCACTGCTCTCTCTACATCAATTATTGATCTCGCACCGTACAACAATGTCCTTGAAAAGGCCTCGGCTTTCGAGAGCTCCGATTCCTTCACTTCCATTCCTCTGCAACCAATTCCGCGGAATTCAATTCCCTCCATCTATTCCGGCCCGATTCCTCGATACTCTGGTGCTGTTCCGAGTTCCGGACCGTTGGAAAGAGGGTTCTTATCAGGTCCGATAGAGCGAAGTTTCATTTCGGGTCCATTGGAGAATCAATACGATCAGTTTCAGAGGTATAGAACTAAAACCAAGAAATGGGTTCTGAATAGAATTCTCAAGAAAGTCATACGGAAGTCAATCGTTGTGCCGATTCGAGGTGCTAAAGAACTTGATTGGGCTAGTGGGTTAGAGAAGAACAATGAGCACAGTGTGGCTAGTAACAATAGCAACACTTTGAGTGGTAGCTTAGGTGATGATGATGTTGATGAGGGGTCGCTCGACAATGAGAATCTTCAATGGGCACAAGGAAAGGCCGGCGAGGATCGGGTTCATATCGTGGTTTCGGAGGAAAATGGGTGGGTTTTTGTTGGAATTTATGATGGGTTTAATGGTCCAGATGCCACTGATTTCTTGCTCAACAATCTTTACTCTAATGTTCACAAGGAGCTCAAGGGGTTACAGAGGAATGACAAGTTCGAACCCACGCCCAATTCAATTGTTACTGAACCCATTTTGGTCATGAACTCGGATTTAGAGAAGGTGGGTGTTTGTTTTGAGCAAGAGAATTTCCCATGTTCAAATGGGGATTTGAATTTGGATTGTAATTCAAAGAGGAAAAGTAAGAATTCGAAAAATAGGACTAAGGGGGTTGCAAGAAAATGGGAAGAGAGTCAGAGGAGGTGGAAGTGTGAATGGGATAGAGAAAGACTAGAGCTTGATAGGAAGTTGAAGGAACAATTGGAAAAATCAGGTTCAGATGGGGCAGCTAACCATTCAGATGTTCTGAAAGCACTTTCTGAGGCGATGAGGAAGACAGAGAAATCGTTCTTGGAGATCGCAGATTTGATGTTGACGGAAAATCCGGAGCTGTCTTTAATGGGTTCATGTGTTCTGGTGATGTTGATGAAAGGGGAAGATGTGTATGTGATGAATGTGGGGGATAGTAGGGCTGTTTTAGCTCGTAAAGCTGAACCCGATCTTCGGATTGGAAAGGCAAGCCATGACTTGGAAAGGATTAGAGAGGAGACTTTGAATGATCTTGAAGAATTTGACAGTTTACCAAAATTAACTTCTCTTCAGCTCACCATGGATCATAGTACATCTGTGGAAGAGGTGAAGTCCTTTTCTTTTTTTTTTGAGAGGGATATTAAATTGTTCTCTGTTTGTTTTAAAGATTATTTTATCTTATATAATTTTTTTCATTTCAAATTCCAGGAGGTTCGGAGAATTAAAAGTGAGCACCGGAATGATGCTTCTGCTGTAAGCAATGACCGAGTGAAAGGCTCATTAAAGGTCACTCGGGCTTTTGGGGCTGGCTTTCTCAAGCAGGTACCTCTGATTCTATGCTATATAGACTATATTCAGTAATTGATTAACTCACAAGCATGCTAATTGACATAGAGCGGACATTGTGAACACTTTCTGAGTTTCTGTTGATTAATTTGCTGAGTTATTTGAAAAACTTGACCATGTTTCTGATAATTGACTTGGTCATGGATGCCATATGCAACCCACAAAACATTTGGGTTTTTTTGACTTTGAGCCATTCAATCTCAATTGGCGTGGTCTAATGGCGTGCCATTTTTGCAATAGAGCCCAGAGTATGCCAAAGGGTCATTTCTGTATTTGTTTGTATTCAAATAGATATATGAATGATCAAATCAATTTATAAAATTTCACTTTCTATGGTTGATATCTTGTATTATAGATATGTTAATTCTATTCCTAATGTCTATATATAAATATATTAATTCTGTATCGAATTTTTGCAGCCCAAATGGAATAATGCACTTCTGGAGATGTTCAGAATTGATTATGTTGGATTTGCACCCTATATCAACTGTTCCCCTTCCCTTCATCACCACAGACTAAGCCCAAGAGACAGGTTTTTGATCTTGTCTTCTGATGGGCTCTACCAATACTTCGACAACGGCGAAGCCGTCTCTGAAGTTGAGAGGTTCATTGAGGCATTTCCTGAGGGTGATCCTGCTCAACATCTTGTTGAAGAAGTGTTGTTTCGAGCTGCTAAGAAAGCTGGTAAGACCATTACTTTTTATGAGATCATCTATCTATGTAGCATGTAAAACAATCTTAGAAGCTTAATTAATAAACTTGGCTTGGACGTTGCAGGTATGGACTTCCATGAATTGCTTGACATCCCACAAGGGGACCGGCGTCGATTCCATGATGATGTCTCCATAATCATCATTTCTTTCGAAGGAAGGATATGGCGTTCATCGGTGTAGATATATATATACATTTTATATACAGAAGATTTAGAAACATTTTACAGAAAAATCCAGCAAGTCCCACCATAGTGTTTGTAATATATAGTTAAGCTTTCGAAGGAGATACAGAGGGAGAGTCACCCTCACTATGTGATACAAGATTGTAATTCTTTAAAAACAGAAGTTCCACCATACGTTTATTTTTTCCTTTTTGGGGGGAGGGGGTGTATGTTCAACTATACATGTTGATAAGGAAAAAGACAATTGACCAATTGGTCTTAAATTCATTCATTCTTCTTATATATTGTTATGTTCATGTATTTATGTGCTGTTTGCTGTATTCTACTCTCTACTCGTGTTGAAGTTGGTTATATGAATGAATTGTACATCACTACGAGGTCCGGGAAGAATCAAATGTATTACCTTTATATGCGAAAAAATTATTTTCGAATTTCAAATTAATGACCTTCATGTCACAATAGAACAACTTTACCATTGCGTCCAAGCCATAATCGTAGTCAATTGCTTATTGTGACTGTTTCTCACTTCATACACTAACTCTCATAATCTTAGTCATCTGCTCATTGTGACTGTTTCTCACTTCATACAGTAACTCGCTATTGGTAATTGCTTGCTGTGTCCGCCGGAATGCATTGAACTTGGAATCTTACCATTGTATGGATTAGGATTAGATCCAAATCCTTTTCCTTCACTTTCTTGGAAACCAAACACTTTTATGTTGGAAATTTCCAACAAATGAGACTGGTTGACCATGAAGTGAATAGTCCCTGTTAGGCTAGTGTTCAGGATGTTTCGTATGGGCATCTGCAAAAGTGCCTTGCTGCAACTTGTAATGACATTTCATTGCAGACAAAATGAAATGCAGTTGTGGGGGAAGATGCAGATAGTCAATAAAACCCATCATTAATTTGTCACTAATCCTATACGCATTTTAGGTTATATTAATATATATCCCAACTAAATCATCGTCTATTGGAAAGCTAGAGAGCATAGACTTCTCCAACAAATAAAAAGTCAGCCACTATGATTTTTGCTGATATAAAATTTTTAGTGGTCTAATTAGAAACTGACATAAGATTTATTTATTCTGAAATCTGACTCCTAAATAAAAACAAATAATTGACCAAGACTCGGTAACCAAAAAAATGCATAAACAAATTCTCCGTGTTACGCTATCCAACACGGCTGCTATATAATTTTTCTATACAAAAATGCATAGGAAGATAATATTTACATGTAAAAAAGATTCCATTAAATTCACTCATTTTCATATTATATAGTCTAACATGATACAACAATTCTTAAAATGAAATGACTTATGTGTCCCTAACTGATAAATAGAAAAACCATGTATAAGGCGCATGCTTGTCATTTGTGTTAAAAAAATACAAGAAAAATAATATATTTGGTTACTGTTGACACCCAAAAGTGGCGCCACTTGACAGCCACCTTGGTGTTGATGAGAACGAATAAAAAGACAACAAGTGGACAATATATGGAGATATGACCATGTGTTCTTATATTGTAATGTAGGAAGAATGGACGGGATAAGATATTTAAACAAGAAGGATAAATATTAGTCTATTCGTTCAAAGTGAAAACAAGAAGAAAAGCTAATCTTTAGGAGGTTACTTTAATTACGACTCTTCCTATAATGACTAATTCATGTGCAAGATTGAAGATAGAAATTAATGGACTTCTGCTCAGGAAGGACTCTGCTATTTATTATGCAAGGATAAGGGAGTATGTAAATCGATATATATATATATATATATTGATCAATTTATATTGAAGATGGACTCTTAAAAGACTTGGAAGGTATTTGCTAAACTATGAACTCTGTAAAGGCTGACGACAAACTATACAAATAAGGCTATGACAATTTAGTTGGGAAAATTACATGAAGATGAGGTTGAGTATGACTTGGACTCTATAAGCTTGGGATGACACCTTACAAACATGGGGCTTGAAGACACGTGCATTGATATATATTAATTTCTGTATTTCTTTTTATATAATTACTTATTTCATTTTATCTTGTAACCTAGATATAAGAAGTTAGTTATTTTTAGTTTCCTATAAATAAAAGAAAAGAACTTTACATTAAGGGTTCCACAACCACTCAACAAAACTTTACATCACATGCAAATCTATCTCTCCCAATATTCTCACAAAATATTGTCATCTCTCTCCTTACTCTACATCTTTCTCATACTTACTTGCTCCCTACATCCTCTAATCAATCTATCTATTTACATCTCCCTCACTTTTTATCTCCCTGCTTCTATCTCCCTCCTTTCTACAATTCAATCTCGCAATTCTTTTGCGCAAAACTAAAGTCCTCTTCATTGAGGCAAAAAAGAACTCAATATGAAGTTTGGTATTTTCTCTCCCTAGCTAATCACATGATCCAACACAATACTCAAAAGAGATACTATGTTTGACCAACTGATTCTCTATTGAGCCGATTGAACGGCTCTGGCACACCTGCACACACGCTGACAATATAATCGATGAGTCTGGTCGATTAATTGATCGAACATATTTTGGCATGTCCGGTGGAACCAAAAAATGCTAAAAGAAATTGCGAATATGTCGTACAAGCCCAGAACTACAAAGAATTCTTCCACTAGCAAAGAATAACACAAAGAAAAAGTTCCTCAGCCAATAGGGAGCTCCACTGTGAATCCAGTGGATTTCTCATCGTTGTTAGAGGCAATACAAGCTAGGAATGCTCATCTTGATAGGAATGAAGCTCAAATGAAAGCTGCATTTAAGGCATTCAGAGCCCAAAACAAGGCTAATGTGGAGCAAAGCTTGACTCACTTATCGGCCACTCAAACTAGGCCGATTAATCAAAATCTTAGTACACAAGATTCAATTCATCAGCTCAATACCCAACAGGCCTCTCAGTCTAATCAGAAAAGGCCAATATTACCTTCTCTTCAGCTTTCTGCAGATGTCAATCTGCCATCAAGCTGAGAGCCTCTCAACCAATTGGAGTGGAAATCTAGCCACCAGTAGTAGAGGTTGCGAATAAATGGTTGCATGATTAGCTGAATACACGGCAGTTGGTAATTCCTCCTAATGACCCCTTAGGTACAATCGACCCGGGGGCAACCTTAATAGAGGAAAGAGGTTAAACTCGCCGATTACACCAGCACTCGGGGGGCAAGTTGAGAATCGTAATCAACCACCTGTTTGGCCAGAATATCAACGAGAAGGTTAGCCAGAATACAATCAGCCACCAGTGGTAAATCAATTGTCAGTGTTAAATCAACCACATCCAACCATTTCAATACACTAGTAGCTACATACAGTGTTGCAGCCACCAAAGCAGCCATATATTCCTTCAACGCATTCATATGTTGTCCCATAAGTTCCAAATAAAGAACCTCCAGACACAGGGGGCAATAATGTTTGGTGGAGACATCTAAATTAGTAACTTACGATATACAGGGGGGCAACCAATGAGCAATCAACCATATAGTTTGCCTGCCTATGGTCAGCCTCAAATGGCAAATTAGCCACAAGGCTGGTCTAATTATGATCCACTGCATCTGAACTTGAGGGGCAGTCAATGGCCAATCAGCCAGAAGATTGGTCTCAGAATTATCAACCACCAGTGACTAATCAACCACCAATAGTAAATGAGAAAAAAGGAGCTAATCAATTAGCCCAAAATTAGGAATGTGGTCTGGTCGTTAAGAGAGTTGATCGACCGATTAATTAACCTAAATTTATTAATAAAGAGTATCATAAAGGTTACAAAACTTTTAGTAAAGAAGATAACCAATCAACGGTTGAACAAATTGGCCAATATACTATTCAAACTCCTCATAATCGGCTAGTTAATGTAACATTTTATGTGGCCAATTCCAAACTACTTGTTGAAAATTATAAAATGGAATACCAGCATCGGCCAGTGTGAAAAAAAGCTTGGTTGATGCTGAGTTAAAAGAAGTGTCCAAAGACATATATCGGTTAATGATCAAACTTCATTGGCCGATTGATGAAGAAATTCAAGTATACTGGGACAATGTCATTCTGCTAATAGTTCGATCGGCTAACATGACATTGCATAATAATTTGATTACAATCGATCACAACCATGTCATGCTAAATTTGGATAATGGAATCCATCTTGGGTCTATTTAGCCAACTTTATGAAAAAGCTGTGCAAGAATCGTAATTATCCAGTTTTAAAGCAATAATGGAAGGTCATTATCAGCCAGTGTAGTAGGCCTAACTTGGAATAAAGACTACCTCACTGGTTCAAAATAAATGAAGTGCATATTGTTTTAAAGTTTCATTGTTTGTCATTCCCTTTCAAGTGTTAGATCAATCAGTTATGGTTATGAAAGGTTCCCTTCTAATATAATTTTAAATGTCAAAAATATTATCGTGTTATGACAATGTGTTTTGTGTTATAACGTGGGAAGAAGGGAGCTTGCTGGAAAACAAAGTATAGCCTTTTTTATATGCATATAAGACGAGATAAGATATTTAAACAAGATGGATAAATATTAGTCTGTTCTAAAGGAGTTCAAATTGGAAATAAGGGGATAAGCAAATCTTTAACAGGTTACTTTAATTATGACTCTTTCTATAATGACTAATTCATATACAGAGATTGAAAATAGGAATTGATGGACTTGTACTGGGGAAAGACTCTGCTATTTGTTATATAAGCTTGGAATGACATGCTATAAACAAAGGGCTTGAAGACACATGCATTGATACATATTAATTTTTGTATTTCTTTTTATATAATTAGTTATTCCATTTTATCTTGTAACCTAAATATAAGAAGTTAGTTTTTTTTATTTTCTATATATAAAAGAAAAGAACTCTGTATTAAGAATTTCACAGCCACTCAACAAAATTTTGCATCATGTGCAAATCTATCTGTCCAAATACTCTCACAGAATATTGTCCTATCTCTCATTACTCTATATCTCTATCATACTTGCTTGCTCCCTATCTCCTCTAATCAATCTATCTATCTACATCTCTCTTACTTTCTATCTCTCTCCTTTCTATGATTCAATCTCACAATTCTTTTGTGCAAAACTAAAGTCCTCTTTATTGAGGCAAAAAAGAACTCAATGGGAATTTGATATTTTCTATTGCTAGCCAATCGTCTGATTCAACACAATACTCAAAAGAGATACCGTGTCAACCAACTGATTCTCTATTAAACCGATTAAATAGCTCTGGCATGCCCGCACACATACTAACAATATAATCGATCAGTCCAATCGATTAATTGATCAAACAACTACAAAATGAGTAGAGTAACAAAATGTATGGGCTTTAAAAATAAAATAAAATTAATGTTGCTTGTGGATTTGGCAACTCAAATTTCTCGTGACCTATTAAATTAATTGTCAAATGCACACTCGGTTTTGATAATTGAAGTATGACATCATCAGATGGCTTTGTTGGGGCATGGAACCACTATGGTGATGATGATGGTTCTCGGACCCAAACACCTATTTTTATTTAATTTGTATGATTGGATGGTTGTGAACAAATATGGAAACCGATAGCTTAGGAACAGAATCGGTCTAAACTAAACTATTCCAAGGAGGTCAAATGGCACAAAAGTATGATTCCTATTTCCAACCCCAAATAGTCATAGAATAAGGCAACTTGGATGATGCTGATTTGAATGTAAAGCTTCTGGGTGGGAATGGAGGCGTGGATTCCACTATTTCCATGTCTTACCTAGAATATTTATCATGGAATAATTGTATATCGTCAATCTTACAAACTTTAAAGTCAGCCTAGACTTTGCATATATATATATATATATATGCAGAGAGAGAGAGAGAGAGAGAGGGGGGGGGGGGGGGGGGGGGGGGGGGGGGGGGGGATATGCTATCCCATGATCTCAGGTAGAGTATCTCAACTAGAGATTGATCAAGCCATACCTCATATAATGTGTCATATCCAAAACTGTTTTATATTCGACTTGATCCTTACTAAAGCACAGCACAAGGTCCAAGCCATAGCAGTATAGTGTAAAATTTGACCCTTGTGACACTCAATTTGCTCTTTTATGTGTGATTCGAGCCCAATGGAAATCAAAGTGCTAATGTCAGGATGGATGAGATTAGATATAAAACAAGAATACAATATCACATCAACTAATCTAGTTCAGCCTCCATCAAGTATCAAAGGATGATTGAAGAAAAGAAAAGATGCCTCAAAAGATGATGGGTTTCAATAAATTGGTGAACGAATACATGATAAACGAACCTGTGGGTGCAAAAATTTATCAAACTAAAACTCCTGAAGCTTTTAACAAACTTTCACATTTCCCATTTGAATGGATGTGTAAACATGTTAAGCAAAATGTCATTTTTTGTTTTGTTTTTCCTCCATTTTCTCAACTGAGTAAAGAGCCTACAGAGAGAGAAAAGAAGGGAGACCATCCATGAGATACAAATTGAGATGAAAAAGTTATGAAGAGACTGAACCAAGGAAGAAGGTCTATGAACCTGAATAAGTCCACTACCATGGAATCTGAATTATTGTAGCGTTCAACTGTTGCGAACCACATTACAATTCTTCATCAATAATCCAACTGAAAGGCAAGCATAATACTGTAACAAATTCTTTAAACAAAATTTAACAAAGATGTATCAATACCAAGCAATACCATCAAACACAAGTCCCAGCTTCAACATTGCTAAAGAAACCCAGCATGAGTTCTAAATCACTCACCTAAAATATTCATTTTAGCTAGGAAATTCAACTTTCCTATGATTTCATAGTGAAGGTCAGCCAAAAATACTGATTCTCTAATTAAATCCACCACAATAACCAGAAAAAAGCATCTATGCAGGCAAGTGGCAACAAACTGTCACAGCTAAATATGGTGAAACAGCCTTCACAGAGACCATCTGATGTTAAAGAGAAGCACTTGTAATTTTAAAATATTTTTTCATTCATCAAATAATCCTAGTAAAGAACACGGAAGAAAGTAACAAGTAACATGCTGCTAAGAGGTTTTGCAAGGCAACAGTTTCTAACTGCTAAGAAAAAAACAACAATTAAAGAATTGGAAACATTCGAGCAATCACCCTGCCCTCTAAAGGTCATTGTCCAGATATTAGAATAATGAGAAAGTAAAGACGGTTGAACCAAAAAAATGAATGCAAGCAGCATTTTCTTTCCAAACCAATATCAGTGCTCAGTCCATCTGTGCTTTTTTCGCTTGTGATCAGAAACATTTCCGGTGCACAATTGAAGGACCAGACTCATCATACTCTGCCTTTGCTATCCACATCTGCATTAAAAATGAAATCCAATCTCCCATAAGAAAAACTGCAGAGAGCATTTGAATCAGAATACTGGACAAAAAATATTTGTATGACCAAACCCACCTGTTGGAAAGTACTGAGAGACGCCAAGATGGAGCCTCCAATCCAGACACTGTACTTCCTTTCCGGTGGTGCCACCACCTTAATCTTCATGCTGCTAGGTGCTAACGCGGTTATTTCCTTGCTCATTCTGTCGGCAATACCAGGGAACATGGTGGACCCACCACTTAGTACAATGTTCCCATACAGATCCTTCCTGATATCGACATCACATTTCATTATAGAGTTGTAAGTTGTCTCATGAATACCAGCAGCTTCCATTCCAATCATAGATGGTTGGAAAAGGACTTCAGGGCATCGGAAGCGCTCAGCACCAATGGTGATTACCTGTCCATCTGGTAGCTCATAGCTCTTCTCCACAGAAGAGCTCGTTTTGGCAGTTTCTAGTTCCTGCTCATAGTCAAGGGCAATGTATGACAACTTCTCCTTCATGTCCCTCACAATTTCACGTTCGGCAGTAGTGGTGAAAGAGTAACCACGCTCGGTCAGAATTTTCATCAGAGCATCAGTTAGGTCACGCCCAGCAAGGTCAAGACGCAGGATAGCATGTGGAAGTGCATAACCTTCATAAATGGGGACTGTGTGGCTGACACCATCTCCAGAGTCGAGAACAATACCTGCACAAAAGCAAATAGAACCCAAGGATTCGGCATCAAAAATAGACATAACTCTAGCAATAGTTCATTAATTACAGCGTTTATAGTCAGTGATTTAGAATTACTAGTGAACATCCAAGGCAGACAGTGTCCATATTTTTTGTGAATTAGTAAATTATTTCAAGTAATCAAGAATGACAACTACAAATGTTTTATACACCACACTGACCAATTCATAAATTCTCCCTATATTTTTTGCCAATTATTTTCTGACATTACGCCAAATATACATTTTCCAACATTGTAGATGGTCTGTAAACTTGATTCCGGAGTTTGTCAATCCAACTTCCCATATTTCATACAAAGCAAAACCTTGATCAAAGCAACATAAATGCAACCATCAACAGAGAGAGAATTCATCAAAGATTTAGTTCCTAGCTTAGACACCTACGAATATCAGCAATTAGAATTATCTTCACTCACTGACTTAAATAAGCCCAGATCTTAAATATTTAATCAAGTTATCCTAGAAACAAGAAAAGAAATATCTGAAATTGAGATGGCTGAGATGTAATGAACAGCTTACCGGTTGTACGACCACTTGCATAGAGGGAAAGCACAGCCTGTATGGCAACATACATAGCAGGAGCATTAAAAGTTTCAAACATAATTTGTGTCATTTTTTCACGGTTTGCCTTTGGATTGAGCGGAGCTTCGGTAAGAAGAATTGGATGCTCTTCTGGAGCCACGCGAAGTTCATTGTAGAAGGTATGATGCCAGATCTTCTCCATATCGTCCCAATTACTAACAATACCATGCTCAATTGGGTATTTCAAAGTTAAAATACCACGCTTGGACTGAGCTTCATCTCCAACATATGCATCTTTCTGCCCCATGCCAACCATCACACCAGTATGACGTGGACGGCCAACTATGCTAGGGAACACAGCCCTTGGAGCATCATCTCCAGCAAACCCAGCCTATAAGAGCAAGTTTGCAGCATCATAGGTAACTTGAAATCCAAGAGGCAAATTGAACAATATTGAGAATATTCTAATCAGAAACCAGTTATTTAATTCCAACCCAAAAAGACAAAATGAGGAAAGAAAAGATTAAAGCATTTTATTTGATACCTTGACCATTCCAGTTCCATTATCACAGACAAGAGGTTGAATATCCTCGGAATCTGCCATTTTCTATTGCCTGCCAGAGAATATAGCATCACATTAACAATCAGATTGTTAGGGGAGGAAGGTTATAAATTAATTTTCTTTTGTAGGATTAGTCAGCTGAGTTCAGCTCCTAGGATTGTGAATCAAGAAACAATTTTTAATTATTTATTCAATAATTATGTACTATATTAACAATGTACCCATCTTCTGATCACTCGAGATATAGAGAACTTACAACATATATGCAAAAATAACAAGTGAGTTTGCTATAGTGACTACCGTACATCATGGAAATAATACGAGTTTAGAACATTATACACAAATATCTTGAACTTATAATCTAAAAGGAAGGGGAGCAGGGGAGGGGGAGTAAAAGGAAGAGAAGCAGGGGAGGGGGAGCTTATAAATTATAATTTTCTTTTGTAGGATTAATCAGCTAGTTCAGCTCCTAGGATTGTGAATTAAAAAATTACATATTAATTATTTAATAATTATGTACTATGTCAATAGTGTGCCCAGATTCTTTTGATAGCTCAGGTTATAGAGATCTTCCAACATATATGCAAAAATTACTAGTGAGTTTGCTATCTCCTATGTCAATAGTGTACCCAGCTTCTTCTGATCGCTCAGGTTATAGAGATCTTCCAACATATATGCAAAAATTACAAGTGAGTTTGCTATAGTGGCTACAGTACAACATGGAAATAAGAATAGTTTAGAAGCTTCCATACAAATACCTTGAACTTCTTATAATCAAAATATTGAAAAGCATTTTAAAAGGAAAAGAACAAGAGACAAAATACCCATTTCAAAGAGCCAGTGAAAAATCAGACACAAAACCGAAAAGTCACTTGTGCAAGACTCCTTGCAGAGACCCTTTAATGGGTCACAAATACTAGAGGCCACCATACAACATGGAAATAAGACTCAGTATAGAAGCTTATACATAAATATCTTCTACTTCTCAAAATCTCAAACTCGAACAGCCTTTTAAAAGAAAAAGAAAAAAACAAGAGACAACTAACACTCATTTCAAAAAGCCAGTAAAAACACGGACACACTGAAAAATTGCTCACACAAAACTCCTTCCAACATGATATTACTTAGCAAGACCTCCTAAGGGGCCAAAAGTATTAACTAGCAGGTGCTTAATAAGGTCTCATGGTAGACATAGGTCAAATACAAAATGATGACCAATAAAACTTTCACATAGACCCATTACACAATTCCTTAAACCATGAATATAATGCAGTCACAACAAACAAACAAAAAATCATGATTGAATCTACCAGCAACTACACTCTGAGACGTTTGTTGTTCCAATTAGGACAAATAAAATTTCAAGGGAAGAACTAATAGCTTAAACAATGACTACAGAAGGCCATGCAGTTCATAATCTTATTACATAAACAACATGAACCAAACTTTGTAGCAAAAGAAAAAAGCTTGGACATGGTTTACAATTTTCAATCTGATGGAGGAACACATTCAGATCAAATATGACATTATCAGAAAAGCTGCATTTTACAGCCACCTTTGGAGAGAATTTTTTAGTTTTTTTTTTAAAATTAGTCAAATATTACAAAACATCACAATTATCTGCATTATACGTCAATATTAATCATATCTATCAAACCAGCCTACTTTCCCAAACTCGTGTAATTGACAGAGGAGTGTCAAATCAATGGCCAAAATTTTCAGCTACTTATGACGAGCTGTCTCTTTCTAATCCAAATTCAGTATTCTGAACACAGATAAAACCATGATACTGGATAGGAAGGATTTTCTTTCACATTGCAAGACACCCAAAAGCATTTGGACTAAGCTAATCATAAACACGGTCAAAATAGACAATTCCCTGACCGCACATGGAAATATTCAACTAAAACAAACACCGCATTGTGATGAGAAAACAAAAATAACACTTGTAGATAAATGGCATAAACACCTAATACGAGATTGATAAAAAAATAATAATAACAAAATAAAAACTCAAAATTAAAAAAACCCATGCAGATTCATACTTAACCAGAACAAAATGATCCGAGCACGGATCCGAATTATGGCAACAAGTTCTCGTACATATGTACATTCGTGCATGTCAATATATTATTGTGTGTTTGTGTGTGTGTATATATTCAATTTAGCCTGTACTGGGATCCATCAAAATTACAATGCAATCCCAAAGCCGATCATCAAACAACAAATATCCATCAACATCAATCAAAACATTCGAACAACTCAAGATCAAACAGATCAGTAGTCAAAATCAATAGTTATTGCAATCACATCGACCGATAAATCAATACAAAAACTGAACCAAAATTCACGATAACTCGCCTTCTCTTGAAACCCTAGAATTGGCGTTTCTTGAGAGAAATTGTGTCCGAGAATCGCCTCGAATGAAATGTGAGGAGAAATGAAATGCGCCTTAAAGTGTACAACAAATTCGGTCTTACTCCGACCCCAACGACCATCCGTTAGTATAAATGTGTGTGTATACATGTATATATAGGTAGCATATTTTTACATAGGGTAAATTACACTTCTAAATAAGAAAATTTACACGGAGATGGTCAAAGTTGATGTTGCAAAGTTTTTTTTTTGGCTTAAGGACAAATACGCCCTTTAAATTGTTGTGTGGACGCATTTGCCCTCGTATTAACTGCTAATTTTTGTAAGTAATGACAGGGCAGATTAAAAGTAAGGGAAAATTAGATATTTGTGACTAAAATTATAAAAAAAATTACTTTACAGTGATCTTAAACTCAATAAAAGATAAACAATGACCAATGTTGAAAATAATTGTCAATAAGTGACCATTTAACTTTAATGTTCAAAATACCCTCTTTTTTATTTAGAAATTTTCAATCCCTTTTTCGTCTTCTTCAATCTTAATTCTAAATTCTAAATATCAATGCTTCAAAAGGCATAAAGGGATTTTAGAAAAAAAGTATATATATAGAGACTCTATATATATAGAGAGAGAGAGAGACATATATGTCATCTTACAATTAACGCATGTGCACATTGAATTTTTTTGGCATATGAAAAGAAAGATTCATAGAATAAGTTGATAATCAATCGTCATGATAAAGTATGCAATAGTTTTATTAGTCAAGACTATTCATATCCTTCTATATTCCTTATTAATAATTAATTGCACCCAAATTAGGTTTTTTTTGTTAGATTATATATTTCCTATTATATCTACTGTTAGATTATATATTTTTTCCTAAACCACGTAACTTTCTTACACATTCTCCTAAATCATGTAGGACTAGAATTTCTTGTCTCATATGTTTACTTAGCCTCCAATATTGTGTGCCTATAAATCGGCCTTTATGTATTGTTCATAATATCAATTTAATTAATACAATTATCTTTTTATATTTCTAATATGGTATCAGTGCCTATCAATTCCTGATAGTCTTCACAGTTTATCGCTATCACTATCGGGGATGGCACCATTGGTTTTATCCCGGACGGTCACCGTCAGCTTCATCCCTGACGGTCAATATATATATATATATCAGTTTTCACTCCAATGAGCAGCTTTCGATTTTATCGTTGTTTTAACAAGTTCATTCTTTTGCAGCTTCTTTGTATGTTCGCAGCCATTATTAATAACATCACCAGATTACTTTCGCAAACCGCATTCAAGATTTTGTCTCCAAACTCAAGTTGGCTTCATATAACTCACCTTGAGTTTGCGGAGGGCTATTAAATTATATATTTCATATTGTATCTGCTATTAGATTATATATCTTTTCCTAAACTACATAGGTTTCTTACACCTTCCCCTAAATCATCTAGGACTAGAATTTCTTGTCTTCTATATTTACTTGGCCTCCAAGATTGTGTGCCTATAAATAGGTCTTTATGTATTCTTCATAATATGAATTCAACCAATACAATTCTTTTTCTATATTTCTAACATTGTTAATAAGATATTAATAAACAGGAATATATGTATATATATTATATTCTTTATAATGTATATATGTTCATATATTGTATACACATCATTGGATTCTTTAAAGTTTTTTATATTTGGGTTTGAAAAAAATGAAAAAATGATGGGAATTTATGAAAAGAATGAAGGGTATTTTAAGCTTTAAGATTAAATGTTCACTCATTAGCAATTATTTTTTAAGTTTGATCACTATTCACCTTTTATTGAGTTTAAGGTCACTAAAAAGCAATGTTTTTTCAATTTTGGTCAGTGAAATCTAATTTTTCCTAAAAGTTATCATAGAATTGGGAAAATGAATCACTCTCATCTTTAGATAGTGCAAGTGGGACCCACACTTTCACAATCAAGATAGACACTCTGTTCACTACACATTCAGTGAAAACTTTTCACTATACAAATCATTATCTTTTTTTTAGTACCCTTTTATGTTTTTAGAATCTCTTCGACACACTTATACATAACTTAGGACGTACGAATACTTTTACAAGAGTAACATATCTGTATTGACGGATACGTTTCTAATACTTCTTAAACATATTCATAATTATAAAATATATTTTTTTATTTTTAACATGTATCCGATACTTTTCAGATACTTTAGAACACATTTTTAACAAGTTTTGAATGTTAAATCCCCATTTGGTATGCGTTTTGTTTTAGATGTTTTGTTTTTAGATAAAAACAGAAACAATGTTTTTTTCCTATGGTATTTTGAATTGAAAGCGAAAGTATGTTTGATGACGAAATTTCAATGCGGGAATTACTGAAGCAGATTCATGCAAAACACGTTTGGTAATTTCAAAAATTTTGAAAACAAAACACTGAAAACATGTTGGGTAACTCCAACTGTTGACAAAATATAAGAAGCAAAAACAAAAAAAAATATATGTTTGGTACTGACTATTTCTAATTTGTTATTTCATTTTTAAAATTTATTTATATAATTAATTATTTATATAATAAACATAATTTTCAGTAGTTGATTGGCAAATTTTGTACACATAATATTGTTTTTCTTCCTTAACACTTTATATAATTTTATAAGTTAAAATTTTATATAGATAAAAAAATAGATAGTATAAGGCATGATTTTTTTTTTTTAATCTGTAATGCGTTATAAGTTATGGCAAAATTTTTAATTAATTTTAAATATATTAAAAGCTCATCACGTAATGACTTTTAAACAGACTTTACAAACAAAAAAAATTGCATCTTGAGGAAAACAAAAATTTGGCCATTTTTAAAACCAATTTTAGAATTTTAAATTTCTTATTTGAATTTTATCTGTCAAGTTTGGTAATTTGACAATCATGAAAGTTTGTTTAGGTAGCGAAATTCCTTGTCAAGTAATCGACCGCGGGTACTGGCAACAACATATGGATCTTGATGTCACAAATATAAATTAACAGAACACTACTAGATGATATATCAATGTGGGAAAGGTCAGCACTGTTCAGGTGACAAGGTGAACAAGATTTAACTCTAGTTTGTTGAATTTGCTTAATCAAACCCTTTGCAGAACCTGTTCGATGAAATGTTTAAACCAAATTCAAACAATCAAACACAAGATCACTATGAATGTCTTTGGTTACAGCCCTTGCCCAGTTCATCACAAGTCACAAGTATCCACTACTGTGACTATAACTCACACAATTCACTTTAAACTTTCCTTTGCATAGACTCAAATACAATGAAATAGAGTTATGTTTACCGCTCAAGCAATTTAAAATAATAATTACAAACATATACTTGGTCTTGATATATCAATTGAGTTCATAAGACAACAATGAAACAGTGAGGAGGTGGTCCCTTCTAACTTGTCCTTGAAATTCAAAAGATGAACAATCAGTAGTCTTTCCAAAAAAGATAGTTTTCTCCTTAAATATGCAAATTATGCCAAAACAATCATTTGAGCAGGCTGGGATACAAATGACATTCTCTGAAATATTGCTAATTCTGAACTTGTATAGGTTTGATCATACTCATAAAATCAGTAAACATGAGCAGCAGGTTCTACTCCAACAACAATTGTGTCATAATGTCCTGCTCCACACTTTCATCAGTTGTGAGTGAACTAAACAGGTTATGGGTGGTCAGATTGTAAAATAGGCACTTATAACCAGTATATTCCAATCATTAACAAGCCTATGGCACCATATTTGCAAGTAGGCACCATATTCATGATAACACAATAAAGAACACCAAGAAAAACCCAATTCAAACACCAGTACCCACAAAATGAACAAAAAAAATTGCTGCAGCATACATTCAGAAATATAAAAATTGTTCAAACTTAACAAAGGTAACAACAAATGTGTCATAATGCCCTGCTCCATACTTTCATCGGTTGTGAGTGAACTAAACAGGTTATGGGTGGTCAGATTGTAAAATAAGCACTTATAACCAGTATATTCCAAACATTAACAAGCCTAAGGCACCATATTTGCAAGTAGGCAACATATTCATGATAACACAATAAAGAACACCAAGCAAAACTCAGTTCAAACACCATTACCCACAAAATGAACAAAAAAATTACTGCAGCATACACTCAAAAATATAGAAAATGTTCAAATTTAACAAAGGCAACAACAACTGTGTCATAATGTCATGCTTCACACTTTCATCAGTTGTGAGTGAACTAAATAGGTTATGGGTGGTTAGATTGTAAAATAGGCACTTATAACCAGTATATTCCAAGCATTAACAAGCCTAAGACACCATATTGGCAAGTAAGCACCATATTTTGCGATTCACCATTAAGAGCACAAAGCAAAACTCAGTTCAAAAACCAGTACCTTTCAAAATGAACAAAAAGATTGCTAGAACATACACTAAAAAATATAAAAAAATGTTCAAACTTAACAAAGGCAACAAAAACTGTGTCATAATGTCATGTTCCACACTTTCATCAGTTGTGAGTGAACTAAACAAGTTATAGGTGGTCAGATTGTAAAATAGGCACTTATAACTAGTATATTCCAAGCATTAACAAGCCTAAGACACCATATTTGCAAGTAGGCACCATATTTTGCCATTCACCATCAGGAGCACCACACAAAACTTAGTTCAAACACCAGTATTCACAAAATGAACAAAAAAATTACTGCAGCATACACTCATAAAATGTTCAAACTTAACAAAGGTAACAACAACAATGTCATAATGTTCAATGACAATAATAATTACCAAAATAAAAAACCAACCATAACAACACCAATACCCATACTCAGCTTTTGTCTTGATCAAATTACAAGGATGAATGCTTATCAAATGTACGCCTATGATTGTGTACTAAAAATGAAGCACCAAAAATTCAGACCCAATGAAATTCAACCAAGCCCTAATTTTAGTTATATGATATTCCTAATAAATTAAAAGCACACAAATTATAAAGTTCTGCAGAAAATTCACTCAATGAACTTAAGGATGCATATATTCAACTCACTGTTCATATAGAATGAACAGAAAAAATACATTTTTCAGATTTCGTTGTTATCCATATCAATTTATGTACATTCTCCTATATGCAAAGCAAGTACATTAGAGCAAGTGCATTAGAATACTCATAAATAAATATATTAAAATATTCAGTTTAGTTCTAAAACTTTTGAAATGAGGAAAATATATATATATATATATTTTTTCAAACTTCACTGTTATTCATATCAATTTGTGTACATTCTCTCACATACATAGCAATTGCATTAGAATACTAATAAAGATATTAAAATATTCAGTTTAACTTATGTAATAGTCTACTCTACCTGATGGTATGATATTGTCCGCTTTGGGCCTAAATTCGCACGATTTCGTTCTTGAGTTTTACCCTAAAAAGTCTTATACCATTTGGAGAGAACATACCACATATATAGCACATTCTCTTTCCACACCTAGGCGGTGTGGGATTGTAAGCTCCTTGGGGAGAAGAGGGGACAAACACACCTCTTCCACACAACCAAGGTCTCTACAATCCACCCCCCTTGGAGGCCCAATGTCCTCGTTAGCACACTTCTGGCTAGGTCTAGCTCTGATACCATTTGTAATAGTCCACTTCACCTGATGTCTTTACACTCTAAAACTTTTGAAATGAGAAGAGACAGAACATATACATTTTTTAGATTTTTCAAGTTATCGCAATGTCATTCATTCCTAGCAGTCAATATTACTTACTCCTCAGACATCATTCCTCAACCACAAGTGATATACAATATGTATAGATTTATTATGCAGGTGACATACTGCATATCCAATAAGATATTATACAATCTATTATCATCTAAGATTAAATATTACATACCAAAATAAGTAGCATTAATATTACTGCCAAAATATATATCATAACAAAATAAGTATCATAATTATTTTACTAATATATTACAAACCCGTAATTTCTTATTAATTAACTAAATAAGCAACATGAATATGACAACCAACATAAATATTATGCAAATAACAACACATCCATAACCACCATATAAGAGGATTTTTTGTTTAAATTGTTCAACTTGCATATTTGCAATGATATTCTCTAATTCACCATGAACATTTTCATGAACCTCTACACCTTGATATAATTCATCCAGCCATATAAAAGCATTGATGTGTGACTACAATAATAAATACAATTAATTAAAAAAAATATTATTAGCTACATAAAATTATATAAATAGCACAGAAATTATTTTCAATTGGCATATTTACCTCCCAATCTAGACATCTATAGAAGTAGCATCCCTTATTCTTGTCAGTTTGAGCCTGATATAGGTTCATGGGACCTCTCCCACATGCACATAAAGGTCCTTCACATTTAACTTGATACATTACTACATTATAGAGTACTAAACACATTAAATACAGTTCCTACTCATTAAGTAATTACAGTTATCTATTTATTTAGCAATTAATTACTATAGTTATCTATATCTTAAAAAACATATGTTATTACAATTATCCATTTTAGTACATCTTGGTATATCAATCAAGAGTGTTGCACACTTTTTCAGATTATATTAGCAATAAAATCACGCATGTGATTCATTTGTTAAAGCAGAGGTGTAGAAACATTTGCAGTAACATCAACATCTTCATCAGGTTCACTTTGTGAATAAGAATATGACTGAGTGACTTGACAATTAAAGATAATACCGGCCTGACTTTTGATTCTTATGAAATTGTGAAGTGTACAACATGTCATTACAATAAATACTTGAGTTTCAAACTTAAAGGGAGATATTTGTTTCAATATAGGGAATCTTATCTTCAATATCCCAAAACATCGCTCAACCACATTTCTAAAAAACGAATGTCTATGGTTGAACACTTCCTCTCAACCACGAGGTGCCCTAGTCCTACAGTATTCTTGAAAGTGGTAACAATTACCTCAGAAAGGGGCCAAGAATCCAGTCTAGTTGGCATACCTAGAGTCTACCAAATAGTACTTTTCTGCCATGTTTACAAACTATAAATAAAGGTACACTATATATAAATAGTCATATAAGCATTAATTTTTATAATATTACCTGGTGGTGGAAATAGAAATTACATTTCCTCATCATTAATGCATTCATTTTGCTTCATTCACAGATCATTCCCACCAAGCTAGAATATATGTGAACATCATATCAAATGAGCAAACGACCATGGCATTTTGGGTGGTATCACCCTTCCTCCCACGAAATAGGATTTGCATATCTGCTGGCATGTTCGCATCAACATGGGTTCCATCTATAGCTCCTACACAATTCTTAAAGAAATTGTAGAACCTTCTAAACCCTTTTATGTGATCAGGAATTAAATTCAAATCTGGGAGAACAATAATTATTCTGCCCAACTCACAAATTTTATGCAACACACCGTGAAAGTGTCTAGAAATTATCTCGGTTGAGTGCTGGAATATTTCTGTTATGACACAATTCCTTTCATTGTGAGCTAAAGTAAGTAAGAAATTGTAACTTGTTCGTTGACAAACTTTTTAAATCTTTCAACCCTAAAGCTTTAAGATCACATTTCCTAAAAACATTGGGGTACGTCTTAAGGTCCTCGTAACATTTGTTTGGATTGCCATTTAGAATCTCCAACACATACGTTTCACCTTGTAAGATATAATCCCTACAAGGTTGCTTCTCATAATGCTTCCTATAATACTCGAACATATATGCCACCAGAATAACACTCTCATCCTCATCATCATCATCATACAACTCAATAATTTTTCTGATGTTATCTTAATTCATAATATCCTATGTGAATAAATAAATATAAGATGCAAAGTATAACCAAAAGTAAAATACATAACATCATTAATGCATAAATAGCAAATAAAACACACATAAGTGAATAACATATGCTCATAAAGTAATTTTAGTCTTTTGCAATCCATAGAGAATGTAATGAAGTTATTATAGTCATTCAACAGGTAAATTAAACAGTTATCCATAAGCGGGATAGTAAAATAACAGTTATTCATACAGTCATCCAATAACATCAAAGATTCATCACCCAACTAACATTCCTCTCATCAAGCATGTTAAGAAATAACTCCCTCTATATATCAGAATCATGAAACATCATGGATGCTTTAGTATAATGAAAATTGTCAATCCCCTACAATTAATCCAAAATCTTAATGCATGAGTTAAATATTTTTTTCTCCTTATCTTTTTTAACAAAAAATGTGACTTCAAGTCCTTTGTCACATGATGCAGCAAGATTAGAAGATGAAGCTGCAACTATGACCCTTTCAATTCTCTCAGCTTTCATATTAGCATTTTCAGTCATGGTAAGCATGACTTGAGACATTGTCGAATTAAATCTATTATTTTTTTTGGCTGTCTTATTTGAAGGTGGATGTGAGGGACTGATCTCATGACCGTCAACCTCAGCGAAGTCATCATTCTCAGCATGGTCATGTATGTCTACATGGTGTGTGGGCATTTGGGATGTGGTGGGTGTTCTAGTGGAAGGGTGGATATGTGCACCTGTAGCATGTGTTCCCAAAAATTGTGGTCACCTTGTTGTAATGGGGATATCCCTTCCTGTAAAACTTTCTTACATTCTTAACCACCTACAAATTATTATCTTTCATATTAGTATATCCTAAATTCTAAAATTAATATAGATCATTATATATATTTTATGAAAATGGATAATACATTAACTTTTAAACTACAAACCTTGCTCAACATTTCCCATCGTTCATCCTTTACTATAACCATGCCTGTCTCGGAATTGAATCTCACACCAATCTCTAATAATAGTTTTTTAAAGTTTTTGTAAACTGCCCTCAATTGGTTGAACTTATTTCTAAGCTGGATCTTTGTGTAGACCTTCCCTGTTTCTAGCCTCATTTATTCAACTAAATTCCTCCAACCAATAGGCCTCCATACGCAAAATGAAAACTTCAATATGTGACTCATCCCATACTAATTTTTCATTATCACCTCGTTCTGTCAAGTCCTCTTCTTCTAATGACATATTATTACCAAACTCAATCAATTTAGATAAAAATAACGTGAGTTTTAATTTTAATAACCATGACATCAAAACATATCATACTACATTAATGTTTCCATACATCATGTTAAAGACAACTTATTATAACATCAGAATATAGCATAGTGTACTCCAAATGAAGAAGGAGAAAAATAACTCCATTTTAAATGAAGAAGGCTGCTGTCTCAAAAAAAAATTGGCTTCCAAATCTCTTTCATCTTAGTTTAAGCAAAAATTTCAGTAACGTGGCATGTGAACATTACAATCATGATTCACACATCAACTAACAGATTTGAGTCTTTTTATAATTTGTCCAACATCTTTATTTTATTTGAAACAAAGAAAATTTAAAAAATGATTACAATGAGCCATTTAGATCATTTCAGAATATATATCATTCTTGCAGCAGTTATTACAATTATTACAATTGCTAGTTGACTTCAGTCATCCAAAATTTATTTCTAGAAGTTATATATCTTAAATAATTTTAATTTCTAAAATTATGATTAAAAATAATATGATACTTTGAAATATAAAATTATGATTAAAATAATAAAAGTTGAGTTCAATTAAGGCATCAAACAACAAATTTTTAATGGTTACCAAAAACTGAAAGGCATCATAACAACTTTACTAGCTATAATTTGCTAGGAAGCACAGACACGGAACACGGGTATCACATGACACGAACATGGCGATACGGAAAATTCTAAAAAAAAAGACACAGATTCGGCGAAGATACAGCAATAAAATAATAATATAATATATTAATTATTAAAAAAAAACTACATTACATAAATACTTCAATTTATCATAAAGCAATTGAGAACCACACAAAAATAGATAAATAGATTAAGAACCGGACTTATTTAGTTCTCTACATATATTTAGCTTAGATTTTGAGTCATAATTTAGTTGTATATAATTTCCTTTCAAAATATTTGAATATACATCACTGCTATGAAGTGTCTGACACGTGTTCAAGGAGTGTCCAAAAAGTGTCCTAAAAGAAAAATATCAGGACATTTCTACGAAGTGTCCTACATGTGTTCAAGGAGTGTCCAAGTGTCTGACTCGAATACGACACCCTTGGTGAAGTGTCCGTACTTTCTAGATAATTTGCTAATGGTTACCAAACACTAAAGAAAAAAGGGATAAATTTACGTACTAATTTTAAAATCAAAGCCGCAAATTTGCATGTGAAAATAGTGAACTCAGTAAAAGAAATCGAACATGTAAAACACAGAGAGTCGAACCATTTTGAAGAATTCTCATCAAAATTAAATGTGTGTAGAAAGTTGAATATGTAAAACACAAAACTAGGGTTTTCAGAATGTATGCTAACAGAGAGTCGAACATGTGTAAAGAAGTGAAGTCGAATAAAAATGAAACAAACATTCAGCAAGAGAGAAGAGAGATAACAAAGCGTATGCTTACAGTCGAGCCTGGTCTACTTCCAAGATTTGCGTCTGAAATGCCTCGATCGGTCCTCCTTCAACACAAAAATAGGGTTTTCAAAATGAATTCTTACAGAGAGTCGAACATGAAGAAGTGAAGTCAAATAGATATGAGAAACAAACACTGAAATGAGAGAGAACAGAAAGTATTTTCAAGATTTGTGTCTAAAATGCCTCGATCGATCGTCTTTCAACACAAAACTAGGATTTTCAAAATTGCCTTCAAAGAGAGTTGAACATAAAGAAGTGAAGTCAAATAGAGATGAGAAACAAACATTGAAAGGAGAGATAATAGAACGTATTTTCAAGATTTGCGTCCGAAATGCCTCAATTGATCGTTTTTCAACACAAAACTAGGATTTTTAGAATCGTCTTCAAATCACCATATTAGAGGAGAAAGAAATGAACGACATCAAATAACCTCAAAATAATATATACCTGTTGCGATGTTGGGCCATTTGCTTCCTCCGCTACAGTGGACTTGGGCCAATTGATTTGGGTTATTTCCCCCACTACAGTATTGAAACACTCGAAAACACCAATGGGTTGTTTTTTCTTTTGGGCCTCCTTTATCAAAATGTTAAACTACTGTGCAAAACATAACAAGCCTTCACCAAACATGTTTTGGACCTCAAATTTGATACTGTAGTGGGTTTGCAACAAAAACACAAAAAAAAAACACCAACCAAACACCCCCTAAATGTAGTTTTTCCAACAAGAATATTGATGAAGCAAAAATTCGCACGATCCAATTTAGCTCAAGTTGCCTACAAAACAAGGAAGTTAGGACTTAGAAACAAGATCGGCTGTGTGTCGGCCAGGGTCACTCTGACGATCAAGTCAGTGCTTGATAATATAAAAGCAAAAAGTAATTATGTCTAGTATTATAGTATAATTGTTAAGAAAATTTTATTTAAAAAAAAGTGTTTTGAGATATATATCATGATTTAGTACAAAATGTATGCATGCAAATTATGCAATACAATTCTAAACTTTTATTTTGTTTGTTAAGCATAATATTTTATAAAAAAAATTTAATAACTCAACTTTTTGTAATTATATTTATATTGTCGTATCTTGTCAAACTCATATCTTATTTGTTAAAATTTATCATATCATATTCGTGCTTCCTAGTATCTCTCTCTCTCCCTCCCTCTTCCCTCCACCACTGCCACTGTCACCTTCGCCATTTTGTTTTCCTCTCTAAAACACCTATACTCACTATCTACATTAAAAAAACACACGCGCAGTGAAACTAAATTGCCGATTCTTGCCGGTCAATTTTGAAATTTCAGTACCCTTAAGTTCTTGACATTGTCCATCTCACCAATAATAGGAACCAAATAAATAAATCATGTGTGGTGTGAGATAGGAGGTGAAGTTTTGGGCTAGCCGGTTTCGCATGGTACAAAATATTACTGAGAATGAGAATCGAACCCAGCCCCCACTTTGTACTATCAAATGGACAATTTTGCCCACTTAAGTTGCGATGTAACATTCCTGCATAATGAACTTCTATTCTATTTAAACAATTAACCTAAAGTTGATCCTTAATACTCATAATTTCTTGCTCTAAAATGGATACCAAAAATAGAACACAAAAGATCATTCTTCTTTCAAACAATATTTTCCACCATACTAAGTTTAATTATTTGTTTAGATGGATGCTATTTTTTATCTAAAAAAAGAAACATTTTATTTTATTAGAGAACATAATAAAATTTGATCATAAAAAAACACGTAAAAAAATTTATATGTGTAAACAAAATTATATTTTTTTAATTTTATTTTGATTTTCTGTGATTTGATTATCACATATAATATGTAATAATATCACATATTATATATGATATCAATTTTATTTATTTCATGCTCAAATATATTATTATTTATTTTTTTCTTAAAAAATATAATTACTAAACATTTTTAATAATCATAACGATTTAGAATTGATAAATAAGTCATTACTTGTGTTAAATGTTCTTCAAAAATTCAATAAAAATCACTAAAAATTCATCTTTATTGAATTATATTGTAAAAAATTACATATCAATGCATTTTAGACCAAATTAACGACTGCGATAATAGATTTTCATTACATTAAGCTGATACGGACCCGATTTTGTTACATCGCGACCGTGTTCGTTACTATAGCCGCGATCACAAATCTTGACCCACAGTCTTTTATTTATATATATATATATATATATATATATATATATAAGGAGCACGTGTTTGGAACCTTATACAATATTAAGAACGGTCTATGAGCATTTCATTTCAACTTGTAGTGATAGGGTGGGCTTGAACAAGTTCCAAGAATTTCTTAGTTCATTAACTTTCACCAACTTGTTAGTAGCTTTTTTTTTCTGAAAAAGAGCATGGAGTGTTGGGGGTATTTCTTTTTAATCTATTATACATGGTTAAATGAGTAAATTTATTATTCAAAAGGGTTAGATCAAAAATCAAAGGGCAGTAAGGTAATTTCACCGTGAAAAAATGCTCTAACACTGTGAACTTTTGACAGGAGGGGTGTATCTGATATACACAATACATAAACTTTTGGGGGTGTCAGTGATATTTACCCATAAAAGAATAAGCGAAGGTTTGGAATCATATACAATATTAAGAATAATCATGTATGTTTTCATTCCGACTTGTAATGATAAGGCAGACTTGACCAAGCTTTCTCAGTTCATTAACTTTCACCAACTCGTTAATAGCATTTTTCTACTCCCTGTCTCGGTTTAGTTATCCCTTTTGGGAAACTATGAAGGAACTTTTAATTTGGGACGGAAGGAGTAAAAAAGAGTATGCGGTCTTGTGGGTCCTTCTATATAGAATAAACCTGGTCGTTTGAGCTTATCGATCTAACCCAACATCAAAGACTATCAAGCCCATGGATTACCTTGGGCTTAGGTAATCGAGATTAAAGTTGCAATCCCCCGTAGGAAAAGACACAAGGTATCGGGTGCAATAGAATACACAAATATGAGAATTTTGGTCGTACATTTGAATTTCTCTTATATCATTTCAATTTTAAATTTAAGAGTATTTTTTCACTAAGGTTAATAAAGTAATTTCTCAAATTCTGTAATAGACATTATGGTTGTCACTTAAAAGGGAGGTAACTATAATTATTCGAAATACAGGAAAGATTTGTATAATTTTTCCTATCCAGAGGGGAGGGAAATGTAATTTACCCTTTTACATATATATGTGTGTGTGTGTGTGTGTGTGTATGTGTGTAGTGGAATCAGATCATCTCTTGTGCGAATTTACATCAGGTACGGTCTAGTGTATTTAAATCAAAAATGCAACACCCATGCAACAACTTTAAATTAATAAGGTAATATATGTGTAGTGGAGTCAAATCATCTCTTGTGCGAATTTAGATCAAGTACGGTCTAGTGTATTTAAAACGATAATGCAACACCCATGCAACAATTTTAAATTAATAAGGTAATAATTTTAAACTTGACAATGTAAAACTCTGTAAATGTGTTGAATTATTGATTTAATGGTGTTGCACTTAAGGATGCACACGGTTGGGTTCGTTACGGTTCTTGGTGGAACCGAAACCAGACCCGTTGAGTTCGGTTCAGTTCCGATTTCCCAATAGTTCTTTATCAATTTTTTTTTTTTTTAACATTGACAAGATACAAACTCATACTTGTGCACCCCTAGTTATAACAATAGATTAGAAGCTATTACTATTTATTTATATATTTTATATAATATAAATACTTGTACACCCCTAGTTATATATATATATAGGGAACACTAGAACTTAGAAACTATTATTATTCATTTATATATTATATATAAATATATATATTTTCTAACGATTCCAGTTCCTTAACTTGGAACTAGAATCGTAGTAAATGGTTTTTAAAATTTAGAACAAAAATCGGAATCATAATGAATGGTTCAGTTCGATTCTGCTATGATTTCTTATAGTTCCGATTCTTTGTGCACTCGTGATTACAGTATTGTAACACAATGAAATATGTTGCATGAGTATTGTATCTTAAATATAAATGCATTGCATGATTGTTACATTACCTGATATATGAGTGTTGCATTGTATCTTAAATGGAAATGCATTGCATGAGCTACTGTTATATAAGTGTTGCATTTGTCACGTAAAATGCTGCATAGATGACATATTGTGTTGCACTAATTTAGTGTACACTAGATAGATATATAACATTGGAATTAAAATGGTACACCAGAGAGGTAACAACTAACAAGGTATAAATTAAAACGACATTAGAGAGAGTACCAACTCTATTTATATGGATTATAAATTGGTTCAATCTCATTTTAGTCAATAAAAAAAAGTAAAATTCCTTGATTATAAATTGGCCCAATCACCAATGTCATTTTAGTCGATAAAAGAGAGTAAAATAGAAATTTCATATAAAGCATTTGTCACCTAAAATACATTGTAGGTGCATAAAATCGCCCAACATAAAATCAAGCAATTAATAAGCAACTAACACTCAATAATTGTAGAAATTAAAGCAGACAAACATGATTTACATGGTTCGGCACAATTCGGCCTACGTCCATGGATCAAAAAGACTATATTTTCTATTTCATGAGATATTACAAGGATTGCATTCATGATCTCACTCGCCTAGCTCTGGCTGGATCTCCATGGTGTGGGATTTTCTATACATATTTATACAAGGAGTGTTTTCCATTCTAGTGCTGATTTGATGCCAATTACTCCGTGATTCTTCCTTGATTTGGGCTGATTTATATCAATCCCTTTTGTCAAGGAAAGAATCTGATATTTCCTAATTTGAACCTGATTTGATGATCTCTCTTTGACCGGTTGAATGTAGCTACCACATGTGATGTCCATGTTAGCACAATTACTTTCCACATATCTTTTTCAGTACTACCCAAATCATGCCATGTGTACCATGTTGACTATTCTCATGTTTAGGTGTCTTCTTCCTGTTGGTGAAAATTTTCCCGCTCCCACACTAGCCCCCAATTCCCTTTAGTTGGACGTAATGGTCTCAACTGGAGGAAATTTATACAAATTTGCGCTTTTAGTCATGAACGGAGGCAAGATGTTATTGCGTATCTGGAAGTTCTGAACCAGTAAATGGTGGAGTTGGTGCAGAACTAGAACCAATTTATTCTATCAAAGACTTGTCAGGACTTTAGGATAAGAAATTTTGAAACTTTTTGATATGGCTTTGAACTCGCCCTACTTTTCTGAATCCAAAAGAGAGATTGATTCTGAAGAGTTCATATTGCACAATAAAGTTAGGGCCTGAGTGAGAATAATGACCCAAAGTTGTCTAGAGATGAAAGACCATTCTCTCGAAGAAAGTTCCAACATGACCGAGGATGTTCCAGCTTAAGTGCTACCCAACGTTCTTGTTCCAGCTTAGCCTTCTTCTGAACTTCTTTTTCTTAGGCTCATTAGCCTTGATTCATTTTTGAGCATGTAATGAGGTGGCTTTTCACCACTTTTGTCTTGGCAATCAGCCTTTCTTTGGTTAATTTAGTAGTGGTCAGCCCCATGTGCTACTAGACATCAGTTCCATATGGCTTGTTGCTACTTGTTTATGGTGTTAGGCTAGTCATGCCTTTGCCATTTCATTCTCATTTGGCGTTTGGCTAGTCCTATCTTAGCCAATTTTTATTATATTTGGCATTCGGCTGGTCATGCCTTGGCCATTTCATTCATCTGAGACGTTCGGCTGGTCATGTCGAAGCCTTCTTTTATTCAGACTTGGCGTTCGGCTGGCCATGCCTTAGCCACATTCATTTATCGAAGACGTTCGACTGGTAATGCTGAAGTCTTTTTTCATTCAAACTTGGCGTTCGGCTGGCCATGCCTTAGCCACATTCATTTATCGAAGATGTTCGGCTGGTCATGCTGAAGTCTTCTTTCATTCAAACTTGGCGTTCGGCTGGCCATGCCTTAGCCACATTCATTCATCGAAGACGTTCGGCTGGTCATGCCGAAGTCTTATGTCATTCAGACTTGGCGTTTGGCTGGCCATGCCTTAGCCATATTCATTTATCGAAGATGTTCGGCTGGTCATGCTGAAGTCTTCTTTCATTCAAACTTGGCGTTCAGCTGGCCATGCCTTAGCCACATTCATTTATCGAAGATGTTCGGCTGGTCATGCTGAAGTCTTCTTTCATTCAAACTTGGCGTTCGGCTGCCCATGCCTTAGCCATATTCATTCATCGGAGACGTTTGGCTGGTCATACCGAAGTCTTCTTTCATTCAGACTTGGCGTTTGGCTGGCCATGCCTTAGCCACATTCATTTATCGAAGATGTTCGGCCGGTCATGCTGAAGTCTTCTTTCATTCAAACTTGGCGTTCGGCTGGCCATGCCTTAGCCACATTCATTTATCGAAGATGTTCAGCTGGTCATGCTGAAGTCTTCTTTCATTCAAACTTGGCGTTCGGCTGGCCATGCCTTAGCCACATTCATTCATCAGAGACGTTCGGCTGGTCATGCCGAAGTCTTCTTTCATTCAGACTTGGCGTTTGGCTGGCCATGCCTTAGCCACATTCATTTATCGAAGATGTTCGGCTGGTCATGCTGAAGTCTTCTTTCATTCAAACTTGGCGTTCGGCTGGCCATGCCTTAGCCACATTCATTCATCGGAGACGTTCGGCTGGTCATGCCGAAGTCTTCTTTCATTCAGACTTGGCGTTTGGCTGGCCATGCCTTAGCCACATTCATTCATCAGAGACGTTCGGCTGGTCATGCCGAAGTCTTCTTTCATTCAGACTTGGCGTTCGGCTGGCCATGCCTTAGCCACACTCGTTCATCAGAGACGTTCGACTAGTCATGCTGAAGTCTTCTTTCATTCAGACTTGGCATTCGACTGGTCATGCCTTAGCCACATTCGTTCATCGGAGACGTTCGGCTGGTGATGCCGAAGTCTTCTTTCATTCAGACTTGGCGTTCGGCTGGTCATGCCTTAGCCACATTCGTTCATCGGAGACGTTCGGCTGGTCATGCCGAAGTCTTCTTTTATTCAGACTTGGCGTTTGGCTGGTCATGCCTTAGCCATTTGTTTGTAGTGCTCGGCTAGTCATGCCGAAGTCTTTTTTCACTGATGTTTTCATCTTCTTTCAAGCAATCATTTGCAACTCCAATGGCATGGATTGATGTGTATTTTCTGCTGATAATGTCATAGTTGTTGTGCCCTTGGATTGTCTCTATTATCAAACAAATTGGATTGCTGGTACAACTTTAATTGTTGTGTGACTTCAAGGCTGGTGGTCCCTTTCAAAAACCTGCACTGAAGATTAATGGTCTCTTCCACCATATATATTTAGCTATGACTATGAGCCATGCTAGTCAATCAATTTATCAATTCCGAAAATGGTACCAGAAGCTACTAAATCAGCAAGCATTCTATTCGAATGGTCTGGTCTCTTATATTCGCATAAATTTGCCAATTATTTAAGCTCAATCTCAACTTTTCTTGTAATGTTTTGATTGTATGATTAGCTTAAATAAAGTTGGACAAAATGTTTTTTACTAAAACCATAAGTTTTGAGAGGCTCAACAACTATATGTGTATCAACTTGAACATTTTTGAAAGGTTAGTACCAGAAAGTCTTAAAGATTCAGACAACTCATTATTGGATTATTGAAGATTCCATGTGAAGTATCAAAAGGCAATTTACTATCAGGTTTTTCATATGGGTTGTTAAACCCATGATTTTCAAAGGATTCAAAACTAAGTCAGGTTGTTTTTTTTTTTTTTTTTTTTTTATGCTTTTAAAGTAAAACACATTATACCTCAATTCAAATGGACTTAGTCTATGCGGGTTAGTCATCCTTAAGCAGGTTTAACCCAAATCATGGAATAAAATTATTCCTTGAAATCACTGGTCATCTCAGTGCCATAGTTGTGATCTTGATTTCGACAAGTTTTTAATGTCATGAAGCGTTTATAAAATATTAGAAAATGTTCACATTGGCTATTGGCTATTGCCTTCTGCCACATATATTTTGAACAAGTGAGGCAAGTTTCATATTAGTTAATGGGACTTTTAAATAAGCATTAAAAGACACCTTTATAACATGGTGAGACCCAGGCCATAGTGAGGGTTGCCATTTGAATGGCTATCATGCTTTCTCACTGCCAGGACCATGTTTGGTTCTATAGGCAATTTATTGTTTGTCTAGTATTTCAATTTTAAAAATCAAAGGAGTGAGAGAGTTTTATGAGCATACCAGATCATGCCTCCCTCATTGTCTTTTGATTGCCACAACCAACGAGCCTCGGGATTGCTTGTTGAAAGATGTCAAATAATTTCTCAATAAGGCCACAAATGTTAATGTCTTTACTGACTTATTTATTTTCAAGTTTGATCCAACATGAACTCAGTTGATCGATCGACACAATCGACTACAAGATTCTCACCACTGATGATTGTGAGGTTTGATCACTGATTGATGGGTCTGATCTTTGCATGGCTCTATTTTTAGGCAAACACCAATTCGGTTTTAATGCAGCTGATGATAATCTTTTTTATTTGAGCTTCAGCTAACCCATGTGCAGTCTTATGCGCGATGTTTGATCAAGTTTGGTCGACTAAGCTCACCCGTGGCAAATTCTCCCAATTGATCAATGGCTGAACCTTCGATCGACAGTACCTGATCATATAGGGCTCCATTTGAAATTTACCGAACCACCGATCAGCAAGGCACGATCTGACAAATTCCATATCTGATTATATGCCAAGTTTCATCCATGTTGAAGACCACGCCTCTCAGCCTTGCCTTGGAATTGGCGTTGATAGTGCTATGAGAGGTTTAATCAATAATTTTCTGATGAGTGCCAAACTTCTGACATGAGTCCGTAGGAACAGAGCATTCATCTTCAAGCACATTGCCTTATGATGAACACTTTCCGACAGGGTTAGATGGGCAGAGATTCTAATTGCGGTTATCTCGAACCTTTTTCGGTATTGCTATCAGTTTCACCATCATTGTTGTTATTCTTCTCATTCTGACTTTTCTTTCCAAGAAACACTTCAATTGTTCCCTTTATCTCAGTCAAAATCATAGTAATAATCTCTTCAGACTTTTTGTTGAGAGTGCAAGACATGAATGTTGCAACGACCCCCAATAACAGGCCATCAAGATTAGATAACCAAATATGCCTTCTGTCATAGGGTGAATCAATCTTGGACTTCAGGCCCCTTAACGATCGAATCGGGCTTGTGAGGTAAAACTAGAGAGTTTGGGTCAAGAACAGGGCCACATTTGAAAATCTGAAGATATGGGCCAATTTGGATGAGAGAGCCTTAAGCTTGATTTTTTTAGCGTATCAAACGCCGTTTTAATGCCAGATCTTGTATCTTGTGGTTGATTCAAAAATTAAAAATCGGAACTATCCCATCTGCTTGAGCAATAGATAAGATCAAATATTACTCTCTGTGTATGATAGTTGTCTGGTTTTTTGTGGATTCATGCAGCTTCACCGATCAATCACTCACCGTCAATGAAGGAGACACATGATGGGGTGGTTCGGTTGGGGCCATCTCGATCGGTGGTAATGATGAATGATTTTTTTGGTTTTGGTTTTTGCAAACTGACTGCAAGTGAATGTGAACTCCGTTCGTTCGGTTGTTAATTTATGCAGACCGACCGGCCTTGAAGAAGATGAAGATTCATTCCAGAAATGATTCAGATTCGCAACGATGAATAGATTCATGGCGGTGATAAAGACTGATTCAACCAATCTGGTTACAGAGATTATAATCGTCGATGAAATGTTTCAATCTGTGATGGAGCTGTTGATTGGGAGCATGGATTCAGGCATCCAGTCGTGAACGTGAACTTCGTTCATTCGGTTGTTAATTTGTGCAGACCGACCGACCTTGAAGAAGATGAAGATTCATTCCGAAAATGATTCAGATTCGCAACGATGAATAGATTTATGGAGGCGATGAAGACTGATTCAACCATTCTGGTTACAGAGATTGTAATCGTCGATGAAATGTTTCAATCTGTGATGGAGCTGTTGATTGGGAGCATGGATTCGGGCATCCAGTTGGTGATGACAGTCTCCAACAAGAACATCTGAGCTAGAGAGTGATCGATACTACTGGATGGCAGTCGATGAATTTAACAACACTGGTTTGATCCTATCCTCGTCGGAAGAATCTTCACCGATCTGCCATCTCCGAACATGTCTTTTTTGCCATCAATCGACACTGTATTCTCATCACCAATGAAACATAGCTTTTAACCATCATTTTCGTGTATCACGACATCTATGAATATGGCGTTCCATGCCCAAAAGGCTTTGCTTGTTGGGTTATTCATGGCGGCTTGTACATATGATTTTATATATATTCAGTGCAAATAGAAATACATATTTCAGTGCATGTATATGTATATATATAATTGCACATATATCAATAAGACAATTCTATATTCTCTATTATCATACATCATATCATATATATACACATATATATATACTCTTTATTTAAGAGAAGAGAATGACTTAGCTTTGATTCCTTAAAAGATCTGATCTGATCGAAAGGATTGGATTCCGCGCCAATCGATCTCGAGAAATCGTCGGGAGGTTCACTTGAAACATTAGACTCCGGCAATGCTGTGTGTATTTCTCACCGGAGGGGTAAAGAAATTGTTAATGGAGCGATTGACTCACTGAGTCGGAAACTATTGACCTCATATACAGTTCCCATAGACGGCGCCAAAGTGTAGGTGCATAAAATCACCCAACATAAAATCAAGCAATTAATAAGCAACTAACACTTAATAATTGTAGAAATTAAAGCAGACAAACAGGATTTACATAGTTCGACACAATTTGGCCTACGTCCATGGATCAAAAAGACTATATTTTCTATTTCATGAGATATTACAAGGATTGCATTCATGATCTCACTCGCCTAGCTCTGGCCGGATCTCCATGGTGTGGGATTTTCTATACATATTTATACAAGGAGTGTTTTCCATTCTAGTGTTGATTTGATGCCGATTACTCCGTGATTCTTCCTTGATTTGGGCTGATTTATATCAATCTCTTTTGTCAAGGAAAGAATCTGATATTTCATAATTTGAACCTGATTTGATGATCTCTCTTTGACCGGTTGAATATAGCTGCCACATGTGATGTCCACGTTAGCACAATTACTTTCCACATATCTTTTTCAGTGCTGACCCAAATCATGTCATGTGTACCATGTTGACTATTCTCATGTTTAGGTGTCTTCTTCCTGTTGGTGGAAATTTTCCCGCTCCCACATACACCTTATGCCTCTTTTCTCACATTTATCAAATATAGAGCGGGTTTCACCTGATATCAACCATCCAGTACCTAAATAAAAAATAATTAAAAAATAAAAATATATGTGAAAGTAAAGACGAGTTCATATGTTTTTGCATAATTAAAGATCGATCCATACATATTATGTCCTACTTAATGGTGTCCATCTATCATAAAAATAGGAAGCATTAGTTATTATTTTATAAATAAAGACCAATATTAAAACGCATGCAAGGTTTTGGTACATAAATTGTGCCACTTGTGTAGGCAAGAGAGAAAGGAAATGAAACAAAACGAAGGATGATATTAGTTTTTAAAAAAAATTAACGAAAGAGAAAAAGTGTTGGTGCTGTTGGATCTCTTCTCAATAAGTGAGAGGAAAACAAAATATTATATGATAATATTAACTTGTTAACGTGTTTATAAAAATAATAATAATAATTATTATTGTTTGTATTTTGTAAATGACCTTAACATCAACTATCTTATTCTAAAAAATAAGGATTAAATAGGGCATCATCAAAACGGCAGCGTCCCAAAGTTTTTTTTTTTTTTTTCTTTCCAGCTGCCTACGACGCCGTACTGCCCTCCCGTTGTCTCCTCCGATTTGAATTCACAGTTTTGCGCTTTTAGTCCCTTCGCAGTCGACAGAAGCACTGATCCTCATCGAAAGAGAGAGAGAGAGAGAGAGCCATAGCGAAGCAGAAATAACTGAAGCTGATATTATCACTCATAAAAACCTACATTCTCTCTCATACTCAGATCTCTATCCCAGCCGGAGACAATGATGTCACAAATTCACTACCCAGTCGACGACAAGGACCTCGACGACGCCGCACTTTGGGCCGTCATCGACTCCGCCGCCGCAGCCTCTCTCTCCTCCACCTCCAAATCTCGCAAACCCCTCGCACTCAAATACACAAGCCCAGTCTCCAACCCCAACCCCTCACCGCCTACCAAGTTCCCCAAAAACCCTAGGCACCACCAACACCACTACTCGGCCGACAACAGTATCAGAGTTTCCATGGAAGGCGAGGTTTTACACGAGCCTATGGCTCACCACCACCGGCCGCAAAAGATGGCCAGATCTTGTGTTTCGGAGCTGAGCGAGACGAGTCCTCTGGCTGTCGTCAGGCACGTGCCGCGCACGCCTACTACGCCGTTGTTTTCGTCTCCGGACAGTAGGAGATTTTCGTCACCGGACGTTGGGAGATTTGCTGTGAAGGAGTATAGTCCTAGTTTTGAGGGTTCGCCAATCAATTGCAGGCAGAGTGATCAGAAAGAGAGCATGACTCATAGCTTGGCTGGTCAATTTCCTTCGGTTTCTTTGTTCAAAGAGTACCAGAATGCAGCTATGGCGGTAATTGTTTTCTTCAATTTAATTTCAATTTGTTTTTCCATTTGTATGAGTCAATAGTGAATACTCCATCTGAATAATATACATGTCCTACACAAATTAAACAAAACAACTCTATATATCATTGACAATTTTAATACATAACCTAGCAATTGTTGAATCTATAAGGCTTCTGATAGATCATGTTCTTGTTGTTGCCCCTCTGCATGATTTAAATTTGCTAACATTTGGGACTTGGTCGTTATGCGAATTAACCTTCTAAGTATGGAAATTTGATCATAATAACCCAAAATATTACTGAAAATTCATACATAACTCGGCAATGTTGAAAGTAGAACATGATTTCGATTTGCTAGCATTGCTGATTTAGTGGTTATGTGAATTCAACTTATAAATTATAATGTTCTCTTGTTGGTGCTACTCTATATGTCAATTTGCTAGATAAACAAGAACTTCTTACTGTTCATGGCACTTGAAATTTCTTCTAGTTTGGTTTAAAATTGGTTGGACAACGTACAAAAATGACAGTGGTCACTTTGTATATCACTGTACTTGAAATACAGGGTGTGATCTTTGAGGTTGCCTTTAACAAACACCTTTCACTCGTCTGAGCTTTAAACCTTCGATTGTAGAAAGCTTTCTTTCCACATCCCTCTTGATTTCCTTCCAGTATATACTTCACCATCTATCCTATATTAGTGACTGTTATTTCTCATATTTACATAATGCAATATAATAATGTTCTTTCTTGTTTAGCCAATATTTGCAGTTCATTGCAAGTTGCTTTATCAGTTAGGATATAAATAATACTTAAAGTTGATAAGTGGAGTTGTGAAGGAAAATCAATCAAAGAGATTCCAGTACACAGAATATGTCACAGTTAATTATAAATTGCAATACGTTGTCGTACATCACATTATGCTCTCTCAGTCTCTCTCAAGAAGTAAAATAACATTTTTTTTAAAAAAAAAAATTCTGAATCCTAGATACCATGAATGAGTTTTTTACTCAGATGGCTATGTGAGCTCTTAATGCCTTACAAGCAGGAACAACTGGTTGATAACTAGTTTTAAGTGACAACTTTACAGTTTCTGTGTTGACTTATTTTTTGCTGTTGTTGTGTTTATGAGGTTATCATGCACGTGTAAATGCCATTCTTATTTCCACTCTCAGTTAATTATCTTTACTCTTAGTTAAGTTTATTTTTGTTGTTCTAACTTTTTGTTCAGTCCGCTTTTCATTATTTTCAATTTATTAACTATTGAGCTTTAGACACTGATCACTGTCATGAGTTTGTTAGTAACTTAGTCTCATAATTTATTCATATTGATGCTTGGAGGGGCAATAGTTAATATAGGGCCTAGATATGATAGATAAGTAAATTCATTATGTGTGCCTGTTCTAAGCTTCTATGAATACATCTAGCCTCTTTTGGAATTCAGATAGTATTGATAGTCATTTGTTCCCCAAGCAACCGATGTATATGCACAAATGCAACTACAAGCAATGACTAAACCCTTATGCACACATACTTGTGCAAACTTAGTTATGCTATCTCATTTTAATTCACAGATTCTGGAGAAGACCGACTACACTTTGATTTCTGGAAGCCCTTATATTAAAAAGTCAGGTAAATTCTAATTTGTGTTCCTTTTTTTTTTTTTTCCAACATAATTGATAGTTGGAGTGCATATGTTCTCTACAGGTTGGAGGAAGATATCATTTTACTTCAATCTCTCTTATGAAATTAAAGATAAGACCATTGAATTTGATGAGAATCGTAATGTTCAGCGTGCAGAATTTGTGGTGCGGGCACACATGCAGTACGTTTGTAGGCCTTTTTGATTAGTTCACAAATAGCAACTTATTTTCTTCTCAGTGTTTTTGTTATTTTTGTATAATCAGTAGTCAATTTTTTCCTTCTTGTTCCTAGAGGTGGTAGGTTTTCAGATGGATGGGGCTCATGTGAACGACGTGAAAAGAGATTTTTGAAACCAAATCATGATATTCCCAGCACAGCAGAAACCAGGGCCAAAAATAAAGCATGCCAGGTCTGTGTTTCCTTTTTCCCAGCTGATTCATTCCAAAATCTGCAACTGATGACTTCAATTCATTCCAAACCTTTTGCTATTATGATACAAACCTTGTGCTCTTATGATAATCAACATTGGCAGACATGTTGCTTGTGCTCAATTCCACCTTTTTTTTTTTTTTTTTACCATTACTGTGCTGCAGGCTGCTGAAAGTGCCATATTCAGCATAATTATATTATTAGCTGATAATTGTTGTGTTCTATGTAGCATATATAGATATATTTGTTATGCTTAATAAGCACATCTATATCTAAACGTTTGCAGGACCTGCTAGGAATTGGAGAGTATCGACCCGGAGCAAGCCATGCTCAGAGATAGATATAATCAATTCATATTTTTCTTGTACTCAATTACAGATCCGGTTCAAGAACTAGGATAAACTATCATATTGTGTACTGTACTAATGAAAAATTGGTTAGTGTCAAACACAGTTCCTAGTTCCTACCTTAAGGTTCGGATCTTAATGAGAAAGGAAAGACAATTAATGGAGACAAGGTTAGTGTCCCTTCTGTTGTAAACTTGTTGCAAGTGATAAATGGGAAGTAAACTAACTGCTGCGTCAATCAGTGTTCTCAATGATTTGATGCGTTCATTGAACAGTTAAGACCAAGAATAGGCTTGTGTTTATTAAACAAATTGATCTCGAACATAAACTGATAAGAGCACTTTTATCAACTGAGCTTAGCTTGAATAATGATAGCCTTAGCTTAAGCTTGAATAAAGTTAGGATCGACTTATTTTGATATGTGAAGGCATGTTTTGTAGTTTTTTTTTTTTAAAATTTTATAACTATGAAAAGTAATTAAATATAATAAAAAGCATTTAAAATAATATGTTTCACAATAAGTTATCTAGTCAACCCTCACTAGTTAGTTGGATTAGCACAAGACCTGTAGGGTCTTGCACTCAGTTCTTAGGAGCTGATACTCATTTATTTGGAGGTAATTTAAAAGAAAGTCTAGCTCTCGAAAGAATTAGGAATATCTTTTGTTACAAAAAAAAAAAAGTAAAAAATATTAAATAAAGGTTGAGCCCAGTCAAATTGCGAACATATCAATTGAATCCTTGTTGAGTTTTTCGAGTAGAACTCCACTTGATTTGGTTCAATTTCAGCTACAAAACAATGGTATACTTCTTTTTATAGTAATGAGTTTGCCATTTATTTAAACAAAAACAACTACAGTACTCCATTTTTACAAGATTAAAATACTGAAATGGACCCATTAACACCTGTATGTATCGGATCATCAGTCTGTGCTGTGCTGGTATTGTCTGGATGCTGACGCAAGTGAAACTTAGAACTGATAAAGATAAAGAGGTCCAGTCCATAGAAAGAACAAAAGTGTTGATAAACACGAGAGCACGACCCTTCCTTTTCCGTCCTTGTAGCTGGATTCCTTTTCCCTTCCCTCCCCTCATCATCAATATTCATGTGAGGGCTAAACAGTAAACACCCACTACCTTCTCTTCAAATGGCTCTAAAGAGTCCTCAATTTTCTAAGAAACCAAATAGTTTCAAAGACCTACTCATTTGAGTAATAAAGAAAAAAAGGATCATTGGTTCAAGTACTAGATAGAATTTCCTTCATTAGTGGTTTGGGGGTGGAGTGGTCGCTAACTTGAGTGAGCCTTGAAAATTGGCCTTGTGGGCCTTCCATGAACAGCCTACCAAATGGCAATTGTGTGTCAATGTGTTAAGAGATCTTTTGAGTTTTGATTATCCCATTTTCTCATATTGAATTTACAACTAGAGGAATGAATGCTAGTGAAATATTTGTATCACAATTGTCCCTCATTTTTGCTGTTTAATCTATTGAAAATGCATGACAATTGTCCGGCTTGTTTGGATGATGAGATTTGGATTTTAAAGAGAGACAGGTGTGATTTTGTTTAATAAATAAAAATTAAGAATAAAATAGCCTACGTTATAATAAAATAAAATAAAACAAAATTGGGAAGGCAATTTTGAAGTTTATGTGGGGTTGTTTTGGTCTTACAGCAAAAAAGTAGTGTTCCCACCCTCTGTCCTGCGCTGTGCTTCTCCTTTTATCTCTCGACTGATGTACTAAATTGTTCCATTTCCACCCAGTAATCTGTCAACCACTTAATACATACTGTAGAAGAAGAATGGTAACTCTCTCTCTTTCTCCCTCTAGTCTCTACACATACACACACGCGTATATATCGAATGACAATATTGCTGGCATGTGAAACAAGTCCTTCCTTTTGCAACTTCCTTTCTTAATTATTCACACACGCACACACACATACATATATAACATTACTGTCCTTTGAATTACTTTGTTGCTTTAGAAAGAAAATGCAACGGTGGAAATGTGACATTTGATTTCTTTTCCTGAAGTGACCTTCCCGGAATCCTCCAAAAACCCCCCCAAGTACTTGGGTGAAACATACACATATGGCTCAACAGGTACTTGTTTGCGCCCTCGCTCTCTCTCTCTCTCTCTGTTTCTTGGGTGGTCCTTTGATTTTTCCTCTGGAAAGCTTCTCTCTCTACTCTGAGCTGATTTTGTGTCTTGGGTCTCTCTCTGAAATAACGTATGTGGGTATTATTTGACTACAAGGGTTGAATAATTTTTGTTTGGCAGGAAGATGGATGGCCTCTTGGTCTACAACCACTCAATGTGAGAGTTGGGTTGGTGAGAAATCGTGATCTCAATGGATCAGTTTCCTTCGGCACTTTGCTCACTGGTTCACCAAGCTCCTCCACTGATTCCTCTTCCGATCTTGATACTCAGGTCAGTGTACGTGTACGTATATATATGTATCTACTTGTATATGACTATATCTATGTATATATATATATTTATCTACTTGTATATGACTATATCTATGTAAGTCCGCATAATAATAATAATAAAAACATTATGCTACTTTAGCTTTTAGTTACTCCTTTTCTTTTTTCTTTTTTGGTCATACACCATGCCTTTTCTTTGTTGAGTCTATTTAGGTTCTGAAGGACAGATTTTTCCTCTTTTATTTAATTAAATTGTGGGTAAAACAGATTTTTGATGGACATCATAAGAATACAAGTATACAAAGGTGTGTTAGTATGTATATACTCCTTATATATGTGTGTGTTAAATGCATCTATGTTTTTTTACTGTGGAAATGTCAAGAATTACTGTGATTATGACCCATCAAGTTATTCTGGTTTCTAACTACAATTTCAATGGCTACCGTGGTCCTTTTTTTTTTTCTGTATTTTGGGTGATCGATGATTACATTAAAAATCGAGCTAACATGGCACCATTTCTGTACAAGTCCACATCTACTTTCTGTACATGCAGTGTTTTTGTTATTTTTATTTGTTGAGTTCGTAATAGGTCATGTTTATTAAAAGTTGGAACCACTTTACTCTTTTCACGTGATTCTGTGTGATGGTGTTTCATTCTATACGCTTTACTTTGTATATGTGTGTATATGTATACTATTAAGCATGAAGAATGTAAGCTCTAATATGTTCACTTCTATGGAGTCATGGGCACAGTAAAATTATTCTTTCAAGAATATAGGTGATATGATGCTTCTTATATTTTACATAGAATCATTAAGGAGATGGCTACATATAGTTTCTTATCACAAATAGTCCTAAAATTGCCATGTAGAAATTAATGATGTAAACAGTTCCATATATATATATATATATATAATACACGTTAATCACCTGTAGACTTATAGTGGCGTAAATGAGAAAATATAGTGCAAATAAGAATAATGTAGCAAATGAGATTTAAGAGATGAGAGCAATTCAGATGCCTTTTAAGGAGCATATACAGAATATATAGCTGAAGTTCTATAATGCGTTTGAATCAATGTACATAGAATTACAAGCTTGATCATATAAATTAGATTAAACAATGTCATATACAAGCTAATTACGTAGACTCAACCAGTCCACCCCAATCCTAGCATTCTGGATTAACACCTTCATGTGATGTGTTCCAGTCCACCGGTTCTTTCTTCCGTGACAAGAGCATCACTCTCGGGAACCTCATGGGTGTTTCCAACATTTTAGAACTGTCACGAAGATCAACAAGAGGAAGAACAGGTGAGACGTTGAGGGACAAAAAGAGTTACAAATCCAGAACTTGGTTATTCTCAATATGCTCAAAGTTGAGTACTGATGCTGTGAGCATGAACAATGGCACTCCTCCCTCTTTAGGCCACTTTCTTGAAGCAGAAAGGAGAGCTGCCAGCATTTACCGGAGGACTCTGAGCCCAGCCCCCGATGATTTCTCTCTCAACCTGCCGGTTTCTGACCCAAACTCGCTATTCATCAGCGGTCGTGTCGCTCCTCCTCCTCCTCAGTCAAGTTCTTGGTTGGCTTCAGATGGTGAAAGAAGAAACAATAGATGCTTATTTGAGCATGGTCATGGGTATGGAGCTCCACTAGCCTTATCATGTTTATGTGCACAACTTAATGATTGATCACTAAACTTAATGAATGATCATTTCTCAGATAACTCTTTCTAAAGTCTCTCTCTCTCTCTCTCTCTCTCTCTCATGGGAATTTGGTACTGTGTTCTTGAAATGAATTAAAATTGCATTGTTACCAGTGTAATACATTTCTGTATTGGTTGTTTATTTGATTCATTTGGGGGTAGTTTTTGAGGTAAGTCTGCCATGAAACAACTGCATTTTTCTTTGTTATGATTAAACTAATCTTTCCAATGTCAAATACAATATTGATAGCCCCTTAATTAAGATTGTGTCTTCCAAAAGATTCTTGTGTTTTAACCTTTTATCACTTTTGTGTGTATGTGTGTGTGTCTAGCAGCTCTAGCTAGTATTAACTATAAGATATACAATTGTTAGTTTCACTTTTGTGGTGAAGTGGTTATCTAATTCATCAAATATTAAATACTGGATGTGTTCATGTGATACATTTTGGTGAGATTGAATGTCAATATGTTTTAGTTTTATCCTAACCATGTACACAGTGTTATTATTGATCTTATTAATATGTATGTCTGGATATGATTGTACTTTCACTTTTCACTCTTGCATTCTATGATTTTTTTTTTAATTAAAAAAGTTACATAATAATTGTGAAATGTAAAATTACTTTTAAAGAGAAATTATGACATTTTATTTTATTTTGTAAAAAATAAATGACTGCAAGTATTGCGAGCTTTCCAAATATACCAACAAATGTTAGCATTCAACCCCCAATGAATCAGAAGCAAACAAGCCTCAAAAAACAGATACTTGAATACAAATGTGAATCTAAATCTAAAAAATAGAAATATTAAAATGTACAAATTATATAATCAATTCCACAAGAAATATTAAAAGTACTTGAATACAAAATTTTAATATTTTGTATCAAGAGGCAAGAAGAATGATTTTTATATAAAATTTTTAGGATGATTTTATATTAATAAATTAGTGTTTTCGTCTTAGGTCTTCCTGACTGCCACCTTCCCATGCAAGCATTTTCAGACGAAATTTTGATATTTTGTTGGGAAAAATTACATATTAGTCCTACTTTTCAATTAAAAGGACCAATGAGTCTTATAAAATTTTATTAGGACAACTAAGTCCTACTTTTAGTAAATATTTTCAATTAAGTTCATAATTTCACTAACATTGGTTTTCTTCCAGTATTGCCTTTTTTTATTTTATAAAAATATCATTAATGTCATTTTCTTATGTAAAAGAAAATTTAGAAGAAAAAATTATAATATCTTGATACAATATATATATATACACACACAAACACACACACACATATATCTTAGACTTAAAATTTACATATTCTTACCTTTAATTCTTGAAATTGCTTATTTCTAAAACAATATAAAATAGAAAAAAATGAAAAGAATTTAATAATTCATTAACTGTACATGAATACACTTCATATAACAAAATTGTAGATTTTTTTGGGCTTGTTTTAATAATTTTTTATTACAATTGGTTGAATTTAATTAACTTATTAAACATTTTAAAATTTTGCTGATTTTGGTGGCAATTAAAACTATGTGTTTTTTCATTATAATTGTAAATTGGTACTAATTATAAATTAGAGGTGACAAATATAGTTAGTATTTTAATAAGAAAATAACATTAAAAGCATTCATAAGAAAGGACAATATTGGTAAAAAAAAAAAAAGATTGTTAATAGAATCATGAACTTAATTAAAAATATTTGTTAAAAGTAAAACCAACCAGTAATTTTCTCTAGTTTGCTTGACTTTTACTTTTCAGAAACATTTCCATTGCATATCAATGACTCTCTATAGTTATTGCTCTCTCACCAAAAGCACTTGTGTTGTCTCTAGACAAAGGGCTGTAAGCTGACTTGACTTTACTGAGAGCAACCCATTGTTGGAGAATAGCCAGCATATCTGTTTTATCTTCAGAGTTAGGGAAGCTGATTGGAATCTGAGAAATTCGATGAATGTCCACTACATTATTTTTTGGGAATTGGTATTGGCACTCCACCAATATCCTCTGTCACTTCACTTCCATCTTTTTGTAAAATAAAATTACAAAAGTGATCCTATCTTATATCATCTTTAATTCTTATATTTTTAGTACCATAATTGTCCTTCTAAATTAAAACTCAATTCTAATTCTATTTTATCTTTCTTAAAAAAAAGTTTTTTTAACTGCATCGTTGTTATCCCGAGTAATTTGTGATTGATTTTGTTTTTGCTTTAGATTTAAAATATAACAATCCATTTATTACCACCTAGATACTATAGTTTAGACATTTTTTTAATAAAAACGTGTTGTTCATGTCCCTATCCAATATAACAAAAAGAATCCAAAAATTGAATATTATCTTTTTACTCAGCAAACAAGTAATTTATTTTTCATGTGTCTTATTTATAAAATAACATAAATTAAAAATTAGAAACATACCATCAATTTGTGAACAAAAAATAGAAAAGAAAGGGGAAAAAAATAAAAAGCAAATGAAGAAAAATATCATATTACTTTCTTTTTTTAAAAAAATTTGGTGCAAAAGCTCCTTAGCTTAATTAAAACAACTACAATTGGAAAAGAATTTCATAGAGTCATGTTTTTCTTTTTTCATCTTTTAATTTCTAAAAGTTCCCTATTAAAATAAAAAAGATTTCCTTAGTTTCCTTAAAGAACTATATATCATAATTTTTATTTAAGTTAATTAAACTTTCTTTTGATTTTAAATATAATTAATTTTTTTTTCAAATACGTTTTATTCATTGAAATAATGTTTGTTTCCAACTCAAATACTTTTTTTTAATATTTCTCTAGGTAATCTATTATTAACAACTTCTTTCCAACTTATCTAATCACGTAATTTTTATTATCATAATCACATGCATTTAATTGATACTTTCTAAATCATTATATTGAATTCTAAACTTTTCTACTTGTAAAATAAATATTGATAAATTGATTCAACGAGAAGAAATAATATTTTTAAAATCAAGAAAATTAGGATTGTGTGATTCATAGATTTCTAAAAAAAATTTACTCCAAAAAAGAGAGGGAAAGTGAGTAACATTATCAAATAAGGGCAATTAATATATTAAAATATAAGAATCAAATATTGTATAACAAAAGGACACCTTTGTAATTTTACTTTACAAAAAGATAGAAGTGGAGTGCCAGAGAATATTGGTGGAGTGTCAATATCAGCTCCCTATTTTTTTACCTTTTATTATAGTATAATCATCCCCCAACACACACACACACAGACAGACATATATATATATAATGACTAACATCATTTTCTAAGTCCGTATGATTTCAAATATATACATTATAGAAAAATCATTCAGAATGTCTCAAGCTCCACTAGAAAGTATTCAAAGTAATCACTATTTTGATAATAGATTAATGTTTTTTCTCTTTTATATAATTAATTAATTATTTATCTTTTTACTTTTTCCCATTTGGTGATAAAAATATAAATTTAGTTGAAGAATATTAATTGGGCCAGTCCACTCCCTTAGTCCATATTCAATGCACTTGTATGGACAAGTTGGGTAGACCAATATAAAAAGAAAATGTGGTCGTTAAATGACTCCTACCACCACCTCACCTAGTAAAGTGCCAAAGTAGTAATGCAACATTTGAATGTTCTAATTGTATCATTTATAAGATGGCATACACAGCTCCACGTCATCAACTAATATTATATTTGTAATTCGATTATTGCTGGTTTTGGAAATGATAATTTGCATTTTTTTTTAAAAAAAATTGCTGCTCTAGATAGTATGTCCATTTGTAATTACATGTTTTACATTTTGTAAAAAAGAATAGTGGTTGATGTGGTTATAAAATATGTAAGGATCTAAAAAGGGTTCCATTACAAGTATAAGTTAGTTTGGTGTTACTATTAACTTCAAATGTAGCTTATCAAAATTGTCAAAATATATATATATATATATATAAAAATTTGCTGATATCATTGGGTTTAGTGCAAAAATCATTCCTAAGGTATATTTTCATTAGCGCTTTGACCATCTACTTTTTAAAAATGTCCGTGGTAAGTTCCTATTTTTAAAAAATGTGTCAATACTCCAAATCAGACAACTTTTTGAAGACAGGTAATATAAAGTAAATTTGTAATTCCATTTTTGCTCTCTCTCACTCACTCTCGAACATAGATAATATTAAAATAGAAATTAAATTTATAATTATAATTCTAAGTAAAAATTAAATTGTAACCAAATTTCTTATTTAACAATTTAAAGATGTTTAAATTTTTTGTCAGCAATTGATTTTTTTTCTTTTTATAACTTTAATTATTAAATAATTAGTCTTTTTTCTAAATGAAAAAAATAGCCAATTTTTTTAAATGAAAAGAAATAATCATATTTTATTTAATTTTATGGTATGCATAGTTTTTGGTGGAAAGTTTTTTAAGTTATAATATATTTTTTGTGCAAGAGGTTGTCTAACTTGAATTTGAAAAGAATTAATTAATTTTAATTGTACTTCATAATTTCATTTAAACTTAAAAGTAAGATAAAAATAATTTTAAATTTAGGAAAACTACTGATAAACTAAAAATCAAATATAGTAAAATAATATTTATAAATTACAATGAGTAAACCTTGAAATATGAGATATTGAAAATTATTATGAAAATATTTGCCGAAAGCAAAACTTACTATTTTTATTGAGATTTGATAGGATATATTTGTGATCAAAAAAGAAATTTAGAATTTATAAATACTTTTTCCATTCAATTTTCTTATTGAAAAATGTTTTATCAATTTTTTAAAGCTAAGCAAATAACTTAAATAATTTTTTTTTTTTGGGATATCAATTGGTTAATTAGTTAAGAAATAAAGGACTTTGCTGTAAGAGTATTTAGGTATTTGCACAAGATTAACGTGTTTAGAAGTCCTTATTTGAATACTTTTTAAATTTGAGGGGATTTATTGATATATGCACTGTATCAATTCTAAGGAGTGTTTGTGCACTTTACTCTAAATATACACTTTCATATAGGAAGATGATATTGACACTTCACCAATATTTTTAAGCGGTCCACTTTTTTTTCCCTTTAAAATATAATTACAAAAGAGTTGCTACACCACACAATATTTGGTTATTATATTTTTAATATCATAATTGTCTTTTTCCATTAAGGTTAGGACTTTTGATCCTAAAATGCAAATTCATTTATCTTATTTCTTTATATATAAATGAAATATCTTAGCAATCACATAATGTCCGAGTTAGAGGAAGTTATTGAAATTGTTAAGAGAAGTAATATAGAAAAATCTTCAATTGAAAAACAAAGGAAAATTAAGTTATTTTTAAGGGTGAGAAAAATATAGTTTTATTTAAATAGAAATTTTGTTGTATAGTTCAATAAGTAAGTTAAGAAAAAATTGTTTGCTTTAAAAGAAAACTTTTAGAAATTATATTATTATGTGATTAAATTTATTTTTAATTATTATATAATATATTTTACATATAATGTGTTTAATTTCAATATGTGAGAGAAAATATGAATTTAAGTGTTCTAACTTTAATAAAAAAGGATAATTGTAGTATTAAAAATGTAAAAATTAAGAATTCTGTAGTCTAAAATTTTTTTTAGAAACTTTATTTAAAAAAGAAAAAAGTGGAGCCGCTCGTATCTCATTAGCAGAGCGCAAATATCAGCCCTTAGATGATATATTACATCACCCAACATAAAGTCTGTATCGTTGAGGATGGACAATATCCTTCTTATTAAACTATTCATTAAATCTAATTATTACTTATAAGTATAATAATTAACATTAATTACTCTTAGCAAATGATATTCTCTCTTTCAATTTTGTTGTTGCAGATAAGACAAGATAAAGAAACTCAAAAAGCCAAAGTCCACCGTTGTGCTTCGCTGAGTTCTAGAAAAGTGACACTTTCTCTCACTTTTTCCCATCCAATTTGCAAATATCCCCAACGAGAAAAGAAAGAGAGAGAGAGAGAGAGAGAGAGAGATGATTTGATTTGCAATCGCTCTTTATGTCACTTTTCCGACTGATTTTCCGGTCAACCAAACAAGCTATAGAGAGAGAAAGAGGCGGGCTGAGCCGCTTGGCGGCTGCCACCTAACTTTTTACAGAGAAAAATCTACCGTTATCACGTTAGATCTGTTTTTTTTTTTCCCGTGTATTCACCTAACTTGTATATTGAAATTCTTTCAACCCCATCAAGTATTTTTTTTTTCCATGTTGTTCATGCAAATGAAACCCTAGTTTTTATTCTTCTGATCTGTATGTATAGCAGAGTCTCGGAGGAGTAAGAATTTGAGGTTTTGTTTTAATGGGAGCTTGCTGGAGCAAACGAATCAAGGCCGAGAGTCCATCTTATACGGGTATTCTTACATACATATATATATGTTGTATAGTTGTATGTATTTCTGTATATCTGTTGTGATTCAAGTTTATTTGTCTGTACACTTAGTTTGGTAGCTGGGAAAAAGTGAGAAAATGATGAGAACCAATTTTGAGTATTGGTAAATTATGTTTTTTGGAAAAATGACCACTTGGCTCAATTAAGCCCTTATATAGGCGTATTGAACTTAATTCAATTAACTTCTTTAGTTGGCTTTAAATTATGAGAAGGCACACGCTGGAAGAGGAAAAAGATTTGAGTCTTCTTTTTTTCCCCACAATCTATCAGCAACTAAGGGATATCTGTGTTTCTGCTGTACTGAATCTGTCCTCTTGACCAGACAACCCATTATTATAGAAGATATCATCCATTCGTATGTGGGTTTTTCGTATTTTTTTTATTATTCAAGTTCATTTAATGGAATTTGCTTCACTTAAAAGTGTATCTTTCGCTATTATGGTTTTGTACAGAACCATTATTACTAAATTTGGTGCTATATTTTCTTTGAGATCCCTAAATCATTGTTTTAATTGCGTTTGGATTGAGATTTACCAACAATTTTGTGTAGTAGATTGATTTCCTGATATAAAAATTTTATGAGTTGGAACCCGCGATTCTCCATAGGGCTTTGGGGAAAGTTTAATGATTAATTTTTCCTTTTATTTTGTCTGTCATATAGATAGCATAACCAGAATTTGATGTTCTATAGTGGAGATTGATTTGGAATTAATAATCTTTGGAAATATGTAACATTGTTTTGTATAGGAATTAATTCAAGGAGTAACAGCAGATATGGAAATGATCTAAGTAGTTTGAGTGGCAAGGTATCATCATCTTCCATACCCACAACTCCTCGTAGTGAGGGCGAGATCTTGCAGTCCTCCAATTTAAAGAGCTTCACCTTCAACGAAATCAGAACGGCCACCAGAAACTTCCGTCCTGATAGTGTATTGGGAGAAGGTGGGTTTGGTTCAGTTTTCAAGGGGTGGGTTGATGAGCATTCACTTACAGCTACAAAGCCTGGGACTGGGTTAGTGATTGCAGTGAAGAGGCTTAATCAAGAAGGTTTTCAGGGCCACAGGGAATGGTTGGTTAGTATAATTTTTTTACCTTCTGAAGGCTCAGTTTGGATTGAAGGATTTCAAATGAATGGATTTAGGTTCAATTATTTAAGAAGTAAGACTTAAATTTAGATTAATAATTTAAATTTTAACAATATGCATGAGTTGATCTTGAGAATTACATGTGAGGATTTCAAATAACAAGTTACAAGAAGTTATTTAAATTCATGCTGCATGGTTTTTAGTTGCACAATAAAGTATCTCCATACCTCTGATTTAGCATCACCTTCAACTTCCAAATCCAATTCCAATAGTCAATCTTTTGTTTAAACTCAAATTTATTGATTTCAGATCTATTCATTTATCTGAATGAACTTTAAACTTCTATGAGCTTTTGGAAACTAAATCATCTTTCTTCTTTAAGGTATTATACTGGCTTGTAGGCCAGAGTTGCAAATTTCTGTGCACTGTATGGAGACTTAGTCGAATGATGGTGTTTATTTAGTGTCCATAATTCAGTGGTCCGTGATGTCTTACTAAACTCTGCTACTGCAATTGATGAATCTAACTGATGTAGCAATTAGGGTTTCTGTAAATCTTTGGGTATTTTCTGTTTGGGCTAATTATACCTTTTAGGCACTTTAGTTTCTAGAATATTTTAGATGAACTGGATAGCTAATTTTCTGTTGTACCTTTTAATATACAGGCAGAAATCAACTACCTTGGTCAGCTGCATCATCCCAATCTGGTGAAATTGATAGGGTACTGCTTGGAGGATGATCATAGGCTTTTGATATATGAGTTCATGCCCAAGGGCAGCATGGAGAATCATTTATTCAGGAGTGAGTTCCCCATATCCTCCTTTTAGTTGACGTTTCAAATTATTATATTACACTTCTTTCTTTTTAAAGCACATATTTTACAAATCTCAATGCTTCTAAGCTTCTAATATAATTTGTAATTGACACATCAGAGTATTGTTGAAACAGGAGGGTCGTACTTCCAGCCACTTTCTTGGAGCACCCGTATGAAAGTCGCTCTTGGTGCTGCAAAGGGACTTGCCTTTCTTCATAATGCTGAAACAAAAGTTATATATCGGGACTTCAAGACTTCTAATATTCTTCTTGATTCAGTATGTAACTCCAGAAGCACATATTAATCACATTTCAATATTATTGTTGAATTTGACGTGTTTAATGGTTATGAGGACTTGTTTAATTTACTTTTCCATGCCCTTTGCTTAATTACACAGAATTTCAATGCGAAACTTTCTGATTTTGGGTTGGCCAGGGATGGGCCAACTGGTGATAAGAGCCATGTCTCCACTAGGGTCATGGGGACCTATGGATATGCTGCTCCAGAGTATCTATCAACAGGTATGTTTATTTATGCTGTTTCTTCCATTAATTCCTACAATCCATGCAGATTTAAATAATTTTATGCATCTTTTTCTACCTTACCAGATTGACAGATTACTACTTTTCTGTTTTTTGTTAAGTTTCTTTTCCACTTCTATTCACTGTGTCTGAAATAAAAGGTAATATGAACATTTTCATAATGGAAAATTAATAATTCATGGATAGTTCATAGAGTTTGAGGTTTATTGCACTATCAAGAATGTATTAATATTGAAGTGTTTGGCAGGGCTTCATGGATGTGTTCGGATAACTTTGAGACTTAGAAGCCCTTTTTTGGTGAAAGTTGACATTTTATAGGTCATTTGTCACTCTCAGAAGATAATCAAACCTTTTGAATTATTTGAACTATCCCTATGATCCTTGGTGAATCTTCTAAAAAGCTTAAAACACCCAATTTTCTGTTCATGTATAAATTTAGATTCCAGCAAAAAGAGAGAGAGAGAGAGAGAGAGAGAGAGAGAGAAAAAAAAGAGTAACGCTAAGCAATTAATTCTCTCCATCAAATTGCTTCCATTGAGGTGTGATGGCAAGGCCAGCCTTGCATAGTTATTCTGACAGTGTCTCTCCTTGTTGGGAGAAATGTCAGCTCTCATGCCTCATATGCTCAATTTTCTGGATTAATCGGATTAGGTTCGTAGCATTTTTCCATGTATTATTGATTTAATAAACAAAAAGGGTGGTTAACCTGTATTCTGATCACTGACTGCACCCTTTTCTGGCAAGGTCATCTGACTGCCAGGAGCGACGTATACAGCTATGGAGTTGTTCTCTTAGAAATGCTATCTGGTAAACGAGCAATAGACAAGAATCGGCCATCTGGTGAGCACAACCTGGTGGAGTGGGCAAAACCATATCTGACCAACAAACGTAAAATTTTCCGTGTTCTTGATGTACGCCTCGAAGGCCAGTATTCACTGGGACAGGCCCTGAAGGCAGCTAACCTTGCCTTTCAATGCCTATATACAGAACCCAAGTTGAGGCCAAACATGGATGAGGTGGTAACAGTTTTAGAGCAGCTTCAGGATTTGAAGGATATGGCTAAAAATACACAAAAAGAGCGCCAATTAAACCTAGGTGTACCTAGGTCCCGCAGAAGCAGCGCAAAGGAAGATCCTAAAGTGACTGCTTATCCCCGGCCTTCAGCTTCTCCTCTCTATGCTTAAAAAAGGGTAAGTTGTTTTTGTGCGGTGATTTCTCGCCTGATTCAGGAAATCAGGCGTATATATTTTGGTAAAGCAGTGTACAGTTCTATAATATACAATAACTATATTGTGGTAAAATGTTGTGGAAAAGACCTGCAACTGAAATAGAACATCATTTAAAATCTTTTCAATTTGAAATAGACGAGAGACAATTGATCGGATAATAGTGGTCATTTTAATTCGAATGTGAAGGTTAAATGATGGCTGCATAAATTTGTAAAACATTGTATTATGAGAATTTATTCTTTGGCATTACTTGTTTCCCGATAAAGTATATCCTTTTAGATCTGTAAAATGGTTTTCAGAACAGTAAAAACAGAAAACAACTGATTTTGAATTGGTTCTTTTTTGTTGTGCAACAAGCTCTTATTATTTTTCTTCTATGTAAATTTGTTGAGAAAATTGTACTTTTAAACCATTTTGGAGACCATGAGTTTTACATTACTAAAGAGGATGGAGAAAAACAAAATAAAAGGATATCATCATGTGAACCCTGCAAACATAAATATACTGGTGGTTTTCACATTGGATATACCTTGTAATCATGTAACTTATGATTTCTTAATCTATTTTAATGTTAATTAAAATAACAATTATTTAATTAAAAACAAATTGTACAAGGGTATAATTGTTAAAAAAAATTGTACAGGACGTTATTTTTTAAAAAACAAAGAATAAAATTAGAGTCTATTTTAAGTTGAGTAATAAAATTTTGTATTACTCCTTGTATATCATATATTCACATTTACATAAATATATATATATATATATATATATATATATATCTATATCTATGATTTCTCTTACTATATTAGAGTCTATTTTAAGTTGACAAATAAAATTTTGTTAACGTCGTGATGTTTAGCATCACTCCAGAAGTTACAGTGAACTATAAACTTTTGTCGGCAGTCGGCGTAGTTAGGTAATAGGACATTTAATAAGAGTTTAGTGGTACACTTTGATGAAAATCATTATGCAAGTTTTAGATCATTCGGTTCTAAACTTCAATCAATTTGAGTAATTAGTGGTGAGTTTTGGAGAAAAATAATAATTAAAACTAAGTTGACATTTGCCAGATTTTTGGCACTTTAGCACTTTTAAAAAAATACTAATAATTAAAACTAAGTTGACATCGGCCAGATTTGTGATACTTTAGCATCTAAAATACAAAAAGTAAAAAGAAAAAATAAAAACTTTGTTATACATGGTTAATAATTCAATTCAACACTTCATTCATGGTGTTTATTCAATTAAGATCTGGATTGGATGGTACTTCAACCACTTAAAAGTACTTTTATTTTTAAATATGTTTGATAACTATTAAAAACACTTTTAATCGAGGGCGGAGCCAAGATTGAAGGGTGGGGAGGGCTATAAAAAAATATATATATAAGAAATCTATAATTTCTTCATCAACCAAAGAAATCTTAATAAGAAATCTATAATTTCTTCATCAACTAAAGAAATCTTAAAGATTTCGCTGTATTAGATATATATGTATATACAATATAATTTAGGATGTCATACTCATTAACATAAATATATTATAAACCAAAAAATTTTGAACCCTTTCATCTCATCCATAAAAATTAGTCCCAATAAAAATTAAAATTGAACTCAAATATATAATATTTTAGGGAAAAAAAATATACAAAACAAAATAGGAAAAACACAATATAAAATGCAAAAATAGTGTCATTTGTTTCACTTCACTTAATCATATTACATAACATCAAACACACACACATATATATAATTGTAGCAAAGACAAAAAAAAAAAAAATTGTAACAAATATGTTAGCTTAGAATTTGGATGTGAGATTTGTCCATCTAAATGATCAAAACCCATTCTCTTTTGATAATATATGAATAGATACAGTCTTACACAGAGAGAAAATAAAGTTTTGGAGAAAGAGAGATTGTGGAAGAAGGAGAAGGGAGTAAAATGGTTTATAAAAGGATGGTTGTTTAGGGACTTTGAATTCTCTCCCTCTCTCTCAATTTCTCACACTAGGACGAGTAATCAGTGCATCCTAATAGACTCCATACTGAGAGAAAGTGAAAACAGAACAGAAAAAAAAAAAACACAATTGAAAAAGAAGAAGAATAATTGGTATAAGACTTGAAAGAGAGTTTGTCCTAATGGGCCTAATCGGAAAACCAAACATAAGGTGGGTTGGGAAGAGTAGTAGTAAATTTTTTTTTTTTTTTTTTTGGACTTGGGCTATAACCTAGGTTAGCCTATTGCTAGTTCCGCCCCTGCTTTTAATAATTACTAATTCTAAGCTTTTCAATGAAGTTAAAATTTATAACTTTTAAAACTATATTGTAAGTAAAGGTGCACAAAAAACCAATGGAATCGGAACCGAAATGGAATGAATTGTAATTGAATCGATCGAACCGTTCACTACGGTTTCGATTTCGATTTCAAATTTTACAAACCGTTCACTACGGTTCCCGTTCTAAGTCAAAGAACCAGAACTAAAACTAAAACTGTTAGAAAATATATATATAAAGTATAAAATATATACAAAGTAAATAAATTATAATAGGTTCTAAGTTCTAGTGTTCTATATATATAAATAAATATATATATATATATATAAAGTAAAAAATATATAATATATAAATAAATACTAATATCTTCTAAGTTCTAATATTTTATAGATATATAAATAAATACTAATAGCTTAAAATTTGACAAAGAATTGTTGTAACTGAACCGAACTCAACAATTTTGATTCTAGTTCTAAAATTAAAAAATTGTTAAGAACGGTTCTAGTTCCGACTCCACCAAGAACCGTAAGGAACTAAATCATGTGCACCCTTAATTGTGAGTAAATGTTCTATATTTTAGATAAATGTTTATTTTTAGACAATTTTATTATTTTTTAATTTTGTTAAAAATAATTGGCAAAAGTGCAACATACCCTCCTAGGGTTTCGCCATGTGAACAAAGTACCCCCAAACTTTCAAAGTGAATAAATGAGTCCTTATAGTTTGAAAAACGAGCAATTTATCTCCTTGAATAGAATTCCGGTCACTTTCTGATGCACATGACTTAATTTTTTTTTTTATAATTTCAAAATTACTTTCCAATGTCACCTTTATACCCCTCTTCTTTCTTTAACTTTATTTCTCTCTCCATTTTTATATTTAGTATATATTTTTTTAAAAATAACTACATTTAGTAATTTTTATCAATAATAAATATTTACAAAGCTCCTAAAATTTTATATTAAAATTCATATTACTTAACTAAAGAATACAAGACAAGCCCAAGTAATTCATAAATAGTTCAATTCTTGGCACCCCACAAACGATATGCTAGTAGCAAACGATATGTTATATTTACCGGCCATTGTGACATTGTCAAAGCAACTATTCATATTATAAAATAAATAAAAAACAATTATTCAGATAAAAAAATTATATTCAATGCTTTCTCTGAACTATGACTCGGTGCTATATAATTACATTTAATTTATACAAATTTTACTTAACTAAGAAAATCAGTAAGTAGACCGAGTTTAGAAGTCAATTGAAGAAAGAGATTTTGAATTAGCAAAAAAATTATATTTCTATTCAATAATTTTTCTTTTTCTTTTTGTATATTATCGATCTTTATGCAATTTCTTTTTCAACTTAATTAATTATAAAACTTGTTTGACAAAACATTGCTAAACCCCTCAAATTGCGCACCCATTATTACCAGGTGAGCAAATTGTTTGGAAGTTTACTAGTAAGAGTCGTGCTTGCTGCACAAGCATTAGGTCCAAAAATAGAAAAGCAAAATAAACCATATTCTTCAATCTCAAAGACATTTATTGGCCTTATATTTTAATAGAGTTTCAAAAATCACCCGTTGATCATCGTACTTGTAACATTAGCAAGTTATAACAAATTTGGTAATATGAATAAGATTGACAAAGTTGAGCATAATTCTTAGATAAAGGCAACAAATTAGGAAAAAATAAAAAACAAAAACCCTTCACTGCACCAAACTAGCGCCCAATATTTCAAACATTTTCAGAACCCATAATCACACTTCTTGGAGCATGCAGGCCACCATCAACATCCTCATCCTCATCCTCTGAAGAGTTGTTTAAGTTTTGTAGGTTATCATTTGGTGCATATGTTGAGTCAATGTTAGAATAATTATATTCTCTTGCATGCATATCAAGCTCCATATCATCAAACTCATTATCCACTTCATATTCACGAGCTTCATAATTTACATTATTAACTGCCCGCTCCACATTGTCACCTTCTATCTCAGCATTTTCATTTTCATTATATTATTTATTGCGAACTCAACATTACCATTAACCACCTCACATTCTCACTCTAAGATTTCATCTTGTCAACATCATGCTCAACCAATACAATCCGGGGCAATCTATCATGTTCATTTTCTGTAAACACAAGAAAAATTAACAAAAGCATGAGACTCCAAATATAGTATACTGCGAAGGTCAATAATGTAATTTAATACTTTACAACCTGCATAAGGTTTACAGATTTGTAGATTGTACTCTTATCATCACCACTCACTATAAGTCTACAAACTAGATAAATTGAAGCCAAGCCAAACACACCTTCTAAGCCAAACCAAAATCTATAAACAAACATGGTAGTAAAATAACAATAAGAAAAGGCCAAAATTAAAAGTGAGGTCTCACAGAGTGCTCTTTCTTTTTTATGTTTCTTTCTTTCTTTACCAGACAAGTGCAATTATTTTCCTTTGTATGTGGATTCTCTTTTCAGAGGAGTGTTTTTTTATTTTTATTTATATTTTTTTTCCATTTGTATATGATTCTTTCTTCACTCAAGTTGTATTCTCTGTTTTTTTCTTGTGCATGCAAACTTGTGTTCTGAAAGTGAACATCCACTTGTGATGGGTGTAAACACAAAGTGAAGAAAATCTTCCAAAAAATTGATGGTATTATTTCATTTACTCTAATTTTTCCCAAAATTGATTTTGTAGATTCACATATGCCGAAAAATTTTCATGTCTCTCTCAATTTTTGTTTCAATTTGTTCTTCATTTTCCCTTTTTTTTTTGGGTTTGAAATTGGGTTAATTTACTTAGAATTTTTTGTTGGCTTTATACCACCAACATAGATTCAGAACAGGGCAAAGTGACAGTGTCGGGAAATGTAGACCCAGCCACACTGATCAAGAAGCAAACAAAGAGTGGGAAACATGCAGAGCTATGGGGTGTTCCTATGGCCAACCAGAACCAGAGAGGGAGGGGGGGAAGGGGATGGTGGTGAAGAGAGAGAGTGTGTGTTGGTGGCGGTGGTGGTCGTGGGTAGAGAAGTGAGAGATGAAACAGGTGGTTGAAAGAGGAGAGAGAGAAAGGAAATAAACTTGGAGAGTCACCACCATACTATAGCCACCGGTGGTGGTGGTGGACGATTTGGGGCAGCTATGATTTATGTGCACCGAGAGCACCCCCAATGCTTAAATGAAGAAAAAACACAGATTTAAAAGTGACAAATGTAATAGAGAAATATAAACAACTCACCTATTTGAAGAATAACTTGCAAACCTAACAGCAAATCACGAACTCGAATTTTAGATCCAAAACCACACTAGTTTGAAGCCTATATTGCATTTTCCCTTATTCTCTCTCTTAGCACTTAACAAACCACCACACAAACACGTCTCAAACACTTTGAATATTTTGAGATATGTGTTGGTTTACGTGTTGAGGTTAGTTTTGATATTTTATATTTATTTAATTTTTTAAAAATTAATTATAAGAAACAGTTTGGTAAATGTACTTCATCATCAGTCAAAATTTAGTCTCCAATCAAAAACAGAGACAACTTGCTAATTTTTAAACTAATAGGACTGATGTGTTCACTTATAAACCGTATAGGTATTTTGCTCATTCAATGGAATCCGGGGGTATGCACTTTTGCCAAAATAATTTCATCTCTTCTTTTATAAATTTGTTATTATCAAATACAGTAAGGTTATATTAAATGACATTATTGTAAAAGTAGCAATAAAATTGCTTTAAAAAATATTGTTACTATAATAAAAAGACCAAAACAGAAAAGAGAAGAGTGATGAACTGATGATACATGGCTTATCCTTCATCCCTTTTTAACCTGAGGGAATTTTTCAAGGTTTTATACATAGATATAAACATTTTTCCTTTCTAATATGGAAAAAGAAAAAGCAACTTTTTAATTTTTTTATATAATCTTCTTAAATGTGTGTTGTTCCATATCTCATCCATTTAATATTTAGATTTTAGAGTCTAACATTACAAAACTACCCATATACCAGGTGCTTCGCGTTTGGATGGACAGAAAAAGTTGGATAAAACACCATATTAGATTAGGAAACAGATAAATGTTGTCCAATTTTGGGGAATAACAAATCCTGGGATAGCATAGCATAATTAGCATTTAGAACAAAATTATCAACATATCCCTTAATAATTTAAACATTTCATTTTCATCCCTCCCGCCAGTTTTTTGTTGTCTTTTTACTGTCGCTCTTTTTCCTCTGAACCAACGTTGTTCTCTCTCTACACCACTGCAACGACCGGCGACAAAGGTATCTCTCTCATCTGACTTTCAGGTTTCTCTCTCACTCTTCTCTTTTCTTCTCATACAGAGGTCACTCTCTCATCATTCTTTACTCTCAATCTTACAGATGCTCTCATTCACGAACTCCCTCTATTTCTTTTTTCCTTCCATTTACTGTTTATATGTCTCTCTCAAACTCTCATTTTTTTTTTCCTTTCATGTTTCTTTGTCTACTCAGAGTCTCAGGCCCTAAAACAGACAGAGGTGGATCTTCACTGTGCTTTCTTCCCAAGGGAGGACATTTAGCAAACAGTAAGGGGATTGAAGAGAGGGCCCTTTGACCGTGGTTCTCAGGTTGTCTCCTCACTCATTTTCTTTTCTATTTTATTTCTTTTGATCGATGTTTCTTTTTTCCTTTGTTTTGATATCTATTTATTGAATGGAACTGGTTGAAACACAATTTTGTGGATCTATTAGTGTTCAAATTGTTAATTTGAGATGTTTTGGAGTACAGAGTTGCTTGACAACTGAGAAATTTTGTGGGTGCAATGTACTTGTTTGGTAAAAGACCGCAGAGAATTTAGCTGTCAATTTAATAGGTTGGAAGATCAAGAGAACGATATGGGTACATGTAAAGAGGTTAATATGTTATTCTAGTGTGTTTCGTATGCTTTGTGAGAACTTGGAAGTAAAATTTACTTGCAAAGGAGAAATGAAGCTATAAGGGAAGTTATATAGACATGCAGAAAAGTTATTGCACCAGTATATGGGAATTGGCTTTTCGTAAAAAACTGGAATGATTTGTTGGTTCTATCCAGTATAGAACTTGTCCAATAATTATCTTTGAATTTTTTGCGTGATAATGACAAGGTCTAAAGAAGTTTATGGCTTCCGGCTGCTCATAAGCTGGAAAATAAATACAGATTTCCTTAAAATACACCTGCGCGTGCATTTTGACTAATAATTCCAAATTTTTAATCACAGCCATTTCCACCTCTGATTCTCCTATGTTTACTACCCAATATTACTTGTTTGGTAAAAGACCATAGATATTTTTTTGGCTGCATTTAATCTGGTTGGTGACTTTAGTTGTCTCTCGATTGGGTAGCCCTGACACATTCTTAAAGAAATTTTGAAGAAAAATTGTAGTAAAAAATCATGTAGTAATAGGAAACACACTGATTTCTTTTAACTATTTGATTTTCACTAGTATTTAGTTGACGAATGATGACACTATCCCGTCCTCAAGCTTGCCAATGCATGTTATATATTAACTTATTTTCATTCCTGTTGACCTCAACATTTCAATCTAATATTATTTAAGTGATTTTGATAATAACAACTTATTATAAGAAGGTAGAATTAATAAGTGAAGATTAGAAAACATCCAACTTTCTCAAGGTACTGCTGGTTGCTTTCTTTCTTTTTAATAAATGCAACCGATTCAGTGACCTCTTGCTCTGTCACATATATTCAGCTTTCCCAATGTTCTTGTCTTTACAAGTAGCCAGTCTGTAACAATCACTTGTTACCAAACAAGTCTGAATTATAAGTTGATGCCAATCCATTATTTGTGTGTGTGTGTACACACACACGTATACAGACACATGCAAAGTCTATGTCAGAGACTCAGATGACCCTACACTTAGGTTAATCTTACTTGGAAAATGTTCCCTTGAGATGCTCAATTTACTTAACTTGAAAATCAGACAGAGATGTTACCTGACCTATCTTAGACAAATATTTGAAAAATTATATATATATATATATATATATATATACACAAACACATATTAATGATTTCTAACCTTTAGATATGATATAAGTATATAAAAAAGTAGTTATTTGCAATCATATCTAATGATTAAGTGACTTGTACATGTGGAAATGAACTTTTTGTTGACTCGTGAACAGGCAAAGGATTATTACCGCACAAGTGTGGATATATACACGTATTCATTTCTTTCTACTTAAATCATTTCACAATTTAGATGGCATCACACTGAATAATCCACATGGATTAACCTCACTATTCTCAAGCCCAATTACTGGCCCACAACACAAAATCTAGCTCAAAAAATGCAAATCAAATGGGTTGCAGAGTACAATCGATCAAGTCATTGTATTTCTGTATCAATATCCTCGTTATAGTACATTTATATATATATATACACTACTGCTAAGTTTTGACCTCTATGCATGACAGTTGATGCCGTATGACATTAATTATATGATCCATCGGTGCATATATAAAAATGTTGAAGTCCACTCTAATCCTAAAGCACTGTGAGACTCGTCATTATACAGTGAGCTTAGATGCTAACTCATTAATCCAAAATTCGAATTTTGTGCCCAACGACTAATTTTTACACTTAATGTTTTTCAACCATTTCTAAACGACCATATATAAAAATGTTGAAGTCCACTCTAATCCTAAAGCACTGTGAGACTCGTCATTATACAGTGAGCTTAGATGCTAACTCATTAATCCAAAATTCGAATTTTGTGCCCAACGGCTAATTTTTACACTTAATGTTTTTCAACCATTTCTAAACGACCAGAATTTGTTCTTGGACTATAAATACACCTTGTATATGCATTATACAAGAGAGAGAGATTACCATAACTCTACATGATCATATATGATTGGTAGATGCTACCTCGAAGCTTAAATCTTCATATCATTCATCTATTGGTAGATATCATTTGTGTATCTATCTATTGAGGAATATTCTCCATTGAGCTATCATTTGTGTATCTATCTATCGAGGAATATTCTCCGTAGTATCTAAATTCTTATTCAACCTATTTGAGAGGAAGATCAAGTTGTGTACTGGGTAAAAAGGCCCAAGTCATGAGTTTGGCAAAGAAGTCTCGGTGAGATTTTCATTGAACAAGGAAGTTCTAGTAATGAGCTTGGCAAGGAAGTCTCGGTGAGGTGTTCACGGAGCAAAAAAATCCAAGTGTTACACTTAGCAATTGTAAACGTTTGCTTTTCACCCTTAAGGGAAGCTTGATAGTGGAAACCTCAAGAGATGCTCTTGAGGCATGGACATAAACAAGAGGGGCCAAACTATGTAAAAATCATAGTGTCATTTGGTTTATATTTCTCTATTCTTAAATTCCTTTATTTGATAGCATTTCATTTATTTAAATTCCATATGCTTTATATATAAATGATACATGTTTATATACTTTAATTCACATGAGGAAGATGAGATGAATGCTTGGAGTATGTTGGTTGAGTTGTGGAATTAATTAATTGTTGATTGATTGAGTTTTTATTTGATTATCTAATTGGCAATCAATTTGCATACTATGTGTTTGATAAAATGCGCTACAACATTTTCACACACTACAAGCATGATATGTTGCACTTACACTTGTTATTGTATACATTAAGTGCATAATAATCTTCTAAGATAGAATATTCTCATTCTCACTTGTTGAATACAGAAGTTCACCAAGTATTTGACAAAAGTTCATTCAAGATCATTTTTGTCAAAACAAACTAAACCGAAAAAAGTTTCATATTTTGCTTAATGTCCCTATTCACCCCCTCTAGGGACAATTCTCGGGTCACAATTCCCATTCTAATTGAGTCTGATAAATTATAAAAGTGGCATGTGTACTCCACTAGTAACATTTTTCCATGTCTTTATGTCTGGGAAGCTGAAGTGTTGGATCATAGCTTGCTTCGAATATTCAATTGTTCTAGAAGTGTCCAAATCAAGTCTTCTGAAGATCCTGTATCAATTTGGGAATCTCAAGATCTGTTACTAGTTTTGTATTTTCCTTCTTTACATAGATAGTGCATTTGTATATGCTCTCTCTTGATCATGCTCTTTATTTATTAGCAAATGCATTTTCTCAATTTAATTATCTTTCAGCACAAAATATTGATGGATACAAATACTTAATTTATGGATGGGTTGAGGTGGCTGAGACTGGAGCTAATGATGGTAATATATGGAACGATAAACTTGAAGAATACTTTGTAATGTTAATGGAAGAGGAAAAAAAGAAGGAAAATCAAAAAACAACCACATTCCACCCTGAAGCTTGGAAAGCCATAGAAGAGGGGATGAAAAGGTTGACTAGTGGGGAGTATACGAGACAACAATTAAGGAATAAATTCTATCAATTCAAAGACAAATATAAGTCCTTTAAGAAATTTTTATCCAATTTTGGTTCGTCGTGGGACTCTAAATCTGGGCAGGTGACACTCACCAAGGCTCAATGGGAGAAGATGTACAAGGTTAGTTGGAATTTTAATATTTGTAATAGTGTCCATTTATTTATATAATTAACAATAAAATGTAATTGCAGAATGTCAAGAATGCTCGGTGGCTTTGGAGAAAATGATGCAAACACTATGACTTGCTTTCTGACTTGTTTGACGACACATCTGCCACTAATGTTTATGGAAGAACGAGTGGTGTTGTGAAAGTCGATGAGGGCATAACTAGAATAGAGGCCTTCTTGGTGGTGCTGGATAGCATGGAAGGCCTTGATAATGATCGTTATTTCAAAGCCCTGGATATGTTCCATGACATGCCTTGTGGGGAAAAATGTTTCTTGGGCTTAATGATGAGACAAAGATGGGCTTGATATAGAGTCTGTGATTTTATTAATGCTTGCTTGTGTGTTTTAGATTTATGTTTGGAGACCATGTTTATTTATGCTTTATGTGGTTAATTTTATGTTTATACTTATATGTGCTAGCACGTTTTTAGACTTTTGTGATGAATAATATGTTTGTTTATGCTTGTAGCATTGTAGTATGGCTTCATAGCTTCTGAGATGAACCTTGTAACATGCATGGTCCTCAAAAATAGTGAAATTAAACAGAAAACAATATATATCCACTGAACGAAAAAGATTATTCTCTAGCTAAATTGGTCTTCTTTCAACTCTTTTTCGTACTACAACAATTTACAGAAAACACTAGCTAATATTTTCAAACTAATAATATTACATATAAATAAAACACTAAACTGTTTTCTTGTCATTGCAGCAGTGATCATCATCAGGAATTCTGCAGATATGGAAAAGGTATGCACTGACAGCAGCTGCCATGCCGTAGAGAGAGAAGCAAGCAAGGAACAATAAAAGGTCTGCACCAGCAACATCCTGCAGCTACGTAAACTCCGCAATTTGATTTGCAAACTCAAACATTATGGATGTGAATAAGAACCAAAAGGCAAATTTTAAGAAACTTTTCCCAAGTGATTTCTTGTTTGGGGCCGATTTTGGATAATCTGACCTTTAAGTATTCTATGAAGAATCGAACAAAAACTAACAAAATGATGGCAGCAGCTAAGGACTAGTGGCCGCTGGAATAAGTATGGTAATACTGTGAACATACCAGTTGCTGCGTTAATATAGTCTGTAAGATATTTTTTGGAAGCCATATATGGGGAGTAATATATATAAATATATATGCTGTGTTGGTAAATTGCAGTAGAGACGTAATTATTTATATATCTGTGTTGAGGGTCGACGAAGTAAGAAGAGCTAGGAAAATAGTTGCAGTTCGGAATCGGAACCGAGGGGAACCGTACCGAACCGTGGCTACGGTTCCGGTTCCGGTTCCTAAAATTAGGAACCGTTACCAACGGTTCCGGTTCCGGTTCCAGGACCAGTAGAACCGTACTGGAACCGTTGGGGGTAACGGTTCCTTGGAACCGAACCGGAACCAGAACCGGAACCGTTTTATATTAAATATGTGTATATATATATAATATAATAACTATATATAATATATATATATATACATTACATATAATAATTATATATAATGTATATATATTATGTATAGTAATTATATTATAATACATTATATATAATTATTATATGTAATGTATATATATCTATAATTATATATATATAGGGTGTCATTTTTAGATTGTAGGTCTCACATTTATTTAATGAATATATATATATATATATATATTTTGTATTTTCAAGCTTCATTAAAAAAAAAAAAAATTCTTAAGGAACCGCGGTTTGGAATCGTACCGAGAACCGCGTTTCGGTTCTTCACGGTTCCGGTTCCGAAAATCAGGAACCGTTGGTAACGGTTCCGGTTCCACCAAGAACCGTGAGGAACAGTACCGTGTGCACCCCTAGTGATGAATGGGATTGAGCAATTACCCAGAACTACGAAAGGACCATTATATTAGAGTTATTATATTTAATAAGGATAGAATAGTCTTTTACTTTATTTTGTTTGTAAGCCTATATATATTCTCTTTATTAGGTTTTCATGTTTTGTAACTTTGCATTGAGATTATAATAGAAATCCTAACCCCTTTTTGTTTTTATCTCTTCTTCTCTCTCTTTACAATTCTCACATGGTATCAGAGCAATGATCCAGATGAGTTCTTTGATTGGTAATCATATGGAAGAACTGTACATCCCATCTACGCTGACCGCAGATCCAACTCCGCGGTGAGTTGGCTGGAGGTTGCAAGGGGCAGTGCGCCCCTGCCAGGGTTCCGCCCCGAATTTTTTTTTTTTTTGGAGCGTTTTGGCATCGATTTGATTCTGGTATCGCTTCCGTTTAGCATCGAATTGTTCTGATTCGCACCGTTTATCTCTGGTATTTGGCTTTCATCTCTCTTCGTACTTATTTTGGTTAATCGTACTGTTCCGATTCGCACCGTTCGTCTCTGATATTTGACTTTCTCCTCTCTTCGACATGGCTGGTGAAAAAGATGACTCGCTTCAGTCTATTAGTGTTAGATTAGATGGAAAGAATTATTCGTATTGGAGTTATGTGATGAAAAATTTTCTTAAGGGCAAAAAGATGTAGGGTTATATTAATAGAATTTCGGGTCAACCCAAGAATGATACGGTTGAAAATTATGCAGATTTGTTAGATGTTTGGGAAGCAAATAATTCAAAAATTATCACTTGGATCAACAATTCTGTTGAACATTCAATAGGTACACAGTTGGCAAAGTATGAAACAGCCAAGGAGGTTTGGGACCATTTGGCAAGACTGTACACACAGTCTAACTTCGCAAAACAATATCAGTTAGAATTTGATATTCGAGCTCTTGAACAGAAAAGTATGAGTGTTCAGGAGTTCTACTCTGCAATGACAGATCTTTGGGACCAGTTGGCTCTCACGGAATCAATAGAGCTACGAGCATGTGCACCGTATATTGCTCGAAGGGAGGAACAACGACTAGTTCAGTTTTTGATGGTTCTTCGTGATGATTTTGAGGGACTTCGTGGGTCAATTCTGCATCGTAGCCCACTTCCTTCTGTTGATTCAGTGGTCAGTGAATTGTTGGCTGAGGAGATACGTCTTAAGTCTCAGGCAGGAAAAGGAATTCTCCCAGCACCTAATCCATCTGTTTTAGCAGTTCCTTCTAGACTACCTTTCAACTATCAGAACAAGACTCACGTGAAGGTTGGTTTTGATGAATGTAGTTTCTGTAAGCAGAAGGGCCATTGGAAGGCTCAATGTCCAAAACTTTTGAGTAGAGCTCAGCCACAACAACAACAGCAGAAGCAACAGCCTCCTCCATGGAAATTGGGAAATCAATCACAACAAGCTTATAGGCCTCCGCAACCTAATACTGTAGCAGTTGTACCACCATCAGACTCATTTGGTTTTGGAGTTTCATCATCTTCTAATTCCACAGTTGCCACCCTCGCTGACCAATTTCAGAAGTTCCTTGCCACACAGCCACATGCTATGTTCACCTCTTCTCCAATAGGTCAGTTATCTTCTAGTTCTTCAGGTATGTCTTCTTCCATATGGGTCTTAGATTCTGGAGCTTCACATCATATGTCACCTGATTCCTCATCTTTTGCTTCTTTATGTCCTACATCATCTGTGTCTGTCATGACTGCTGATGGCACTCCTATGCCTTTAGCAGGTGTTGGTTCTGTTGTCAAACCTAATTTATCTCTTTCTAGTGTTTATCACATTCCCAAACTAACGATGAATCTAGTTTCCGTTGGTCAGTTATGTGACTCTGGTTACTCAATATCTTTTTCTTCATCTTCTTGTCGTGTGCAGGATCCGCAATCCCAGAAGCTGATTGGGATAGGCCGTAGGCAGGGGGGACTTTACATTTTGGACGAGCTAAAAGAACCAGTTGTTGCAGCTCCCAGTGTGGACTTGTCATCTTTTCATTTGAATTCTTCTTCTTCTAGTTTTTATTTATGGCATTCTCGCCTTGGTCATGTTTCGGCCTCTCGTTTAAGATATTTAGCATCAACAGGAGCATTAGGAAATTTGCAAACTCATAACATTTCTGATTGTAGTGGTTGTAAACTGGCAAAATTTTCTGCTTTACCTTTTAATCGAAGTATTTCTTCTTCTCTTGCACCATTTGACTTGGTCCATTCTGATGTGTGGGGACCTTCTCCCGTTGCCACAAAAGGGGGGTCTCGATATTATGTTTCCTTTATTGATGATTGCACTCGTTATTGTTGGGTTTATCTTATGAAATATCGTTCTGAATTTTTTAGTATTTATAATGCTTTTCAAGCCTTGTTAAAACTCAACATTCTGCTGTTATTAAGTGTTTTAGATGTGATTTGGGTGGGGAGTACACTTCTAATAAATTCTGTGAAGTACTTGCCTTAGATGGAACTATTCATCAAACTTCTTGTACAGATACTCCTGAGCAAAATGGTGTTGCTGAGAGAAAACATAGGCACATTGTTGAAACTGCTCGTTCTCTCTTATTGTCTGCTTCAGTTCCTAGTGAATTTTGGGGAGAAGCAGTTCTTACTGCAGTCAACTTAATTAATAAGATTTCATCTTCTCACATCTCAGGTTTATCACCTTTTGAAAAGTTATATGGGCATGCTCCTGATTATTCTTCCTTGAAAGTTTTTGGTTGTACTTGTTTTGTTCTCCGTCCTCGTGTAGAGCGTAACAAGTTATCTTCTCGCTCTGCCATTTGTGTTTTTCTTGGCTATGGTGAGGGTCAAAAGGGATATCGGTGTTTTGATCTAATTACCCAAAAACTCTATGTATCTCGTCATGTTTTGTTTCTTGAGCATATACCATTCTTTTCTATTCCTGCTAATACTCATAACATGACCAAATCTGACCTCATCCATATTGATCCTTTCTCTGATGATACTGATAATTTGTCTTCTCAAGTCCATATTGACTCACAAAATATTTCTAGTCCTCGTGCTCCTATTACTCCTTTTCCTTATCATTTTTCTCGCAGGGTTCGTACTGATAGTTCTGCAGATACTGGTCCTTTGCTCTCTAATACACCTGAAACTCACTCTCTTCCTGTGGCCACCCAAGCAGTTCCTGAGACTGTGGATCCTCCTTCTCGTTATCCTCAACGTACTCGTAAGTCCACTCAACTACCAGACTTTGCTTATTCTTCTTATTCATATTCTTTTACTTCATTTTTAGCTTCTATTCACTGTCTCTCTGAGCCTTTATCCTATAAAAAGGCAGTTCTTGATCCTCTTTGACAGCAGGCTATGGCTGAGGAACTCTCTGCTTTGTATAAGACAGATACTTGGGATTTGGTACCGCTACCTCCTGGTAGAAGTACGGTTGGTTCTCGTTGGGTTTATAAAATCAAAACCAAGTCTGATGGGTCAGTTGAGCTGTACAAAGCTAGATTGGTTGCCCAGGGATTTTCTCAACAGTATGGTATGGATTATGAGGAGACCTTTGCTCCTGTTGCAAAAATGACTACTGTTCGTACTCTTATTGCAGTTACCTCTATTCGTCAGTGGCATATATTTCAGATGGATGTTAAAAATGCTTTCTTGAATGGCGATCTTCAAGAAGAAATTTACATGATTCCCCCTCCTGGTGTTTCTCATAATCCTGGATATGTTTGCAGGCTCAAGAAAGCTTTATATGGTCTCAAACAGGCACCCCGGGCCTTGTTTGAGAAGTTCTCTACTGTGATTACCTCTCTTGGTTTTTGCCCAAGTCATCATGATTCAGCTCTCTTTATTAAGAGTACCTCTGCAGGTCGTATTCTTCTTTCCTTGTATGTTGATGACATGATTATTACTGGTGATGATGTTGATGGGATTGCAGTGTTGAAGTCAAAATTAGCTTGACAATTTGAAATGAAGGACTTGGGCTCTCTTCGCTATTTTCTAGGTATTGAAGTAGCATTCTCTCCAAAAGGCTATCTTCTATCTCAGTCAAAGTACACAACTGACATTCTTGAGCGTGCTCACCTCACTGATACTAAGACTGCTGATACTCCTCTTGAGCTTAATGTTCGATATTCTCCTTCTGATGGTACCCCTTTGCCAGATCCTACTTTATATCGTACTATTGTTGGTAGCCTGGTATATCTCACTATTACACGTCCAGATATTGCATATGCTGTTCACATTGTTAGTCAGTTTGTTGCTTCACCAACTACAGTTCATTGGGCTGCTGTTCTTCGTATCCTTTGATATCTTCGAGGCACTCTCTTTCAGAGTCTTTTACTTTCATCGACCTCTTCTTTAGAACTGCGTGCATACTCAGATGCTGATTGGGCTGGTGATCCAATAGATCGCAAGTCTATCACTGGTTTTTGTATATTTTTGGGTGATTCTCTTATTTCTTGGAAGAGTAAGAAACAGGCTGTCGTTTCTAAATCTTCCACAGAAGCTGAATATCGTGCTATGACATCTATTACCACTGAGATAGTTTGGTTACGTTAGTTGCTTGCAGACATGGGTGTTTCTCTTTCTCATCCCACTCCTATGCATTGTGACAACAAAAGTGCTATTCAGATTGTTCATAACTCCGTTTTTCATGAGCGAACCAAGCATATTGAGATTGACTGTCATCTCACTCGACATCACCTTAAGCATGGCACTATTACTTTGCCCTTTGTCACATCCTCCATGCAGCTTGCAGATTTGTTTACAAAGTCACATCCTATTCCGCGTTTTCATTTTTTGGTTGACAAACTCTCGATGCTTTTAGCAGCCGCATCGTGAGTTTGAGAGGGGATATTAGAGTTATTATATTTAATAAGGGTAGAATAGTCTTTTACTTTGTTTTGTTTGTAAGCCTATATATATTATCTTTATTAGGTTTTCATGTTTTGTAACTTTGCATTGAGATTATAATAGAAATCCTAGCTCCTTTTTGTTTTTATCTCTTCTTCTCTCTCTTTACAATTCTCACACATTATATATGGGTTCTTTATATCACGTTTGCTAAATCTGGGAAGAAAGTAAACGAGTGCATGAAAATTCTACACGTACGCAAATGGAAGAAGTTGATATTAGTGTTGTATTTTACTCGCAAAAGTGGACCCTAACATCACTCGTATCCACAGAAAGTCTTTAACTTAGAAAAGTCTACAAGGAGAGGATAGACATAGAAAAATCTTTAACTTGGAGACGTCGGTAACTGTTTATATTAAGTGTTTATTGTTTAAGTATTTATATAAATAGTGTTCATGTTACTATTATGTTTCTTCATAAAGATGAGTGTTGTTTGATAATAAAAAACGTTTGACTTATTTTAAAAATTATAAATAGAAAAATAAGTAAACTTTAAACTATTTTTTAAAAAAAAAAATCAATACAATAAACTGAATAAAAAGTCAGGTTCATGTTACAACAAATCTATACAGCAATAACAGAGCAAGAAATATACATAAAAAAGAAATAAATAATATTAAGTTATATATATATTTACACATTGCAAATTATACTGTAAAACTAAAATGACCCATAACCCAGAATATTCTAACAAGTAGGAGGAGGCACACGATTTGGTTTCTTATAGTTATTGGGAGAATCAGAACCGTTCCTAACGGTTCTTAAATTTAGAGCCGGAACCAGAATCGTTTCTAACGGTTCTTTAAATTTAGAGCTGAAAGCAGAACCTGAACCGTAGTGAACAGTTCAGTTCGGTTCGGTTCAACTAAAGTTCTTTATGGTTTCACCTATTCTTTGTATACCTCATCAACAAAACAAAATATATATAATTATGAAAAAGTTGAAAGTTTTCCAATTGATTTCTATTTTCCTTTCAACTTGAAAATGAATTAATGATATGAGTACAAAATACCATTTTTGTTTCTTTGACAAGGAAATGATAGATTTCCTTGTTTTTTTTTTCCTCAAATAAAGTTTTTTTTTCCTTTTTTAGCATGGGTGTCCCTAAGTGACTATTTTTTATTATTAAGTATATTAGTAATTATTTATATTATACCTAATATTTTTTTCTCAAAGCAATTGATGTTCTTTAATTCTGTCCACATTTAATATTTCTAATATTTTTATCATTGTATCTAACAATAACTTTTTATAAAAAAAATTCCTTTTCATTTTCTCACTTTTAGTTTCACTTTTTAATTAAAATAATATAATCACCATTTTAGATAAAAAAAAAAGAAAAAAAAAATTTTTTTTTATAAACATAAACAATAAACATCATTTTGGTGTTTAGGATTTAAAGACTTAATTATAATGTTGTTTTAAAAACGTTTTGATAATTTATAAATAAAACAAAAGTTATAAAACATGTTTATTCTAAAAATTTATTTTTATAAACAATAAACACTAAACATAATTGGTTACCACATGGTCCCTAAGAAAAGTTTACAAGGAAAGGGTAGACATAGAAAAGTCTCTAAGGAATGGGTTGACAGATTCTTAGGGATGACAACGGGGCGGGTATGCCAAAACCCTACCCCGCCCATCAAGGAAATACAAAATCCATCTCCCATTAAGAACCCTAACGGATTTGTGATAAGCATACCACTACCGCCCCATTTAGAGAAAGAGAGGAATAACAAAATCCTTAAAATCATTTACTTTATTTGCTTTGAATTCAATGTTTGGGCTAAATGTACCCAAACGATGATACAACACTCCTACAGTCAAAACTCCAATATATAAGACCAAAGAAAATGACACAAACATACATACATATGTAGATGGAGATGGAAACGGTTTTGGTCTTCAAGAATTTTTTTTTATTATAGATCTATTATGTACACAAGATGGAGTTCTCTTTTAGCCATAAGATGAGAGGAATAGAGTAGAACAAGGTAACCTAGTGGTTGTTGTGTATCTAGCATACTATATTTATATAAGTAATATAATAATAAAAGAAATGGCACATTTCATACAATTATGCCACTATATATATATATATGTAATCGGGGCGAGGCGGGTACTAGGCGGGTTTTCTTAAAAAAATCATACCCGCCTCTACTCCTATTAGGGGCGGACCAAATCCCCTCCATTAGGGGCCGAGCGGGGCGGAAGAAATTGCCACCCCTACAGATTCTAATGCAAACAAATGACCTTTCCTTGTTTATTTATTTTTTCATTATTCTTGAATTTCTTGCTATTATTATTTTTTAATTTTTTTTGGAAAATTTATGATATGGAATATGAATCATGCATGATTTAAAAAGGGACTTGATATTTGTACTCTCGTTTTTTATATTTGCACTCCTCTCTTAAATGAAATAACACTTTTAACTCTAATTTTACAAGTGAATGATTATTTTTTTTTCAAATTACATAACTATCCTTTCAGAGATATATCTCTTTATTCAATAATATTTTTTTGATTTCTTTTGATAAGATCCAAAAAAATTACCCAAAAAAAAACCCCAAATAAGTTTTATCTTTTGATAAGATCCAAAAAAAAAAAAAGTTATTTATGTCGAATAAATTATTTCTTTTGATAGGACCACAAAAAAAAGTTATCTTTATTGAATAAATTATCTCTTTTTACTGGAACCAAAAAACAAGACCCAATTTTTTTTTTTTATCTCTTTTGTCATGACTGAAAAAAAAAGACCCAAAACAAAATGTTTTTTGTTGAATAAATTATCTCTTCTGACAACAAACAAAAATGATCCAAAAAAATAGGTTGTCTTAGGTAAATAAATTATGTCTTTTGACAGGACACTAAAAAAAATTTCTATGTTAAATAAATTATCTATTTTGACATGACCCAAAAAAATTTACTCAAAAAAAAAGGCTTTTTTTTCTAATAAATTATCACTTTTGACAACCAAAAACAAAAAAGACACCCAAAAAAAAAAAATTCTCTTTTGACAAGAACCAAAAATAAGTACTAAAAGAAGCAAAGAAAGTAAAAAAAAATTAAATTTATAGTATAAAGGATAGTTATGGTATTATAAGTAAGTAATGATGCATTAATAAATTTAAGAATCTTCTTGTCAATTCTTTTTAAAAAAAATGAGTGGAGTACAATTGTAGAAAAGGGGAGTTTAAATATCGTCTCCTTTTTAAAAGAATAGTTCTGAGAACTATAAAAATAATTTTATGAAAACAGTTTTTTTGTTCTAATTAAGCTTTTAGAGAACAATTTTTAAAAATTGTCAACCAAACAGATTTTTGTATAATTTTTTTTTTTTTTAATTCTCTGAAAACGAAAGCAAAAATAGAACCAAGCAAGCCTTTATAACCTATCACATGTCATTCTCTAAGACCAGTGTGTGCTTGGTATTGCTACGTGTTAATTTTCTGTACAATCTGTATAGTATATTAAGCAAAATTTCTTTAATTTTCTGTACAATCTGTATAATCTATTGAGCAAAATTTCTTGTCACTAATTTATATATTATATAGGTGTAAATTTTCTGTACAATGAAGCAATTGTTAGTTTATGATAGAAACAACTTAATAACTTGCATGTTTAACAAAGAAGAAATTAAAATGCTTCTTCCAAAACTTTTCATTTGTGGTTGGAGTGGTAAATCACTCAATCTAATATAGAAACTGGGCAAAAAAAAATTTACCCATATCACAAGATTCACAAACTCAACCAAGAAAAACTTTTCAGTACAAATTCAAATTCCATGTCACGAACCTCTCTAGTCATACTCTCATTGAAAATAAGTTTGTGATAATACTTAAATTGACCCAAACCAAGTAAAACCCAGTATGTTAAGAAAGAATTGATGGGATATTCGACTCCGATTGTATTTTATGTGATGTGGACGATCGTGATTTGTCTGACATGGATGAGAGGTGAGCATTGATCACGATTCTTTAAATCTCCAGAGAGACTTGGGAACAGAAGGGGGTTAGTATCCTACTCGGATATAGTTTCATCGGACTTCTATAAATGCAGTGGCGATTCATATTCCAGTTATGCAATTAATAACTTTTACGTGTCTTTATAGCTTCCAAAGTCTTTCTTATTTTCTGCATCATCAAGAATAATTTTCAATTCATACATCTTTTCTCGGCTTTGCTTGATCAGACCGGGAAAAATATATGTAGACCTATTATATTTTTTACCTATTATATTTTTTAATAAAAATAAGGACAACTCTTTCACCACTTTTCTTGAAATTTTTCATGCTAGAAAATTGAATTTTCTTTCTTTTTCTTTCACATTTTAGTGTTAATAGGGTAGATAAATTCACCATAATATATATATATAGAATAATGATTTGGAGTTGGATTTTATTTTTATGTGATTTAGGTGGTGAGCTCCGTTACATGATGTTAAGTAGTGGGTCTCATCACTCCACTCACATAAAACTATTCTTAGCTTAATTCGATTCGGACTTTCGATCTATATAAACAAATACAGACAAGTTAAGAAGTATGCAATAATAAATAAATAAATAAAAAAAAAGACAGAATCTTAGCGCGTACGAAGTCATATTTGCCGCGGAGGATGTTTGTAAGATGTGAATTGGGGCCTTGTTTTTCTACACCGGCTTTGTGGACATGAAACTAGATCAGGGTATAAATTCCATTCTCTTTTCTCAAACTAGATAGGTTTATTTATACTCTTTTTTGGGCTTGACAGGTATGTTAATAGAACCTATCACCGGCCCACCATTACCTATTTATTTTGGATAATACTTACCTCTTCACCGATGTGTAGGTGAGCCTGACCGCTAATGTGTCTCAATAAAAAAATGAATACATCAGCTTTAATTACAAAATTAAATTTAAAAAGTTGAAATTCAACTAATCAAAGTCTTTGCTCAAGTGGTATAGTATATTCTCTCAACTCTTTTTTAAAGGAGAGTTGATTTTGATCACTTGTTGAAAGCGTGAAATTCCATTCCGTCATTCAGGAATGTTTTGTTTATCTAATAATATATATTAAAAAAAAAAAAAAAAAAAAGGGCTATATCAGTGTATGAAGATTCGGTCATTGCAAAGTCTATCCACATGCATGCAGTGCGGGGTAGCAATTTGAATCCAATAAGTGATTTTTAAGTCGATATCATTTGAGATCAACTTTGGTAGGGACTAGGGTTGTCTTTGGCACAATCCGAATCCACTTTGAAGGAAGAACAAGTTCAGATTCTCTCCAATCTCCATTAAGAGTGAATGATACGACTCTGTAATGTCATAATCCACTAACCTTTGTCTACAAAGGCCCATATGCCTTTTCAACCCAGCTTTTACAAAATCCCAACTTCTATCATATCTATATATCTTTATTCATGTCAACTTTCAAATTGAGATGCGGAGTCTCGATCCTTATTGTGATCGGTTGAAATCTCAACTTATTTTTCAACCAATTACTGTAAATTTTTAATTTTACAGTTGTTAAAATTAGTTTGTTTTTCAACCAATCATAATAAAGAGTGTCCATTTAACTAAGACCTCAGAGAGTATGTTTTACATAAGTCTTAGTTATTGCATCATCATGATCATCAAACTATCAAATTTATTCACTATTTGGAATCAAATCCTTCTAAAAATTGGATTTCGAAAAGGTAAAGGAATTGAAAGCATTTGACAAACCTTCATTTAGGTTTGGAATAAATTATAATTTAATATTAAAAAATAGGTCGAAATTTTTTAAATAGTTGCCTCCTCACATGAGTTTCTTCACTTCTTTTGCTGAAGGTAGATTCGACACTTCAATTAAGTGAAACGGATCTAATTCCAACGGTTATTTTCCATATCATTAAATTTGTAGAACATCAAGATATATTATGGGAAACAACACAAACTGTAACTTGGAGTTAAAAGAGACAATTACAATTATATATATATATATATATATATATATATATATATATATTTGAGATATATAATTGAAGCTGCGGGCTACATGTTTTTCTTGCAGCCGCTTCAGCCTCTACAACTTTAATTAATACTTGCTGGTTCTTGCTTTTACCAGCCCAACTAACAACAACAAACCCAACTTAAATTCAAAAATACATTTAAGTGAAAAAAAAATATATTAATAGAAATAATACCACACCCACACCCACACCCACACCCACTTTTTTCTAGCCTATCACTTAATTTCTTGCTCTATTGTACTACTACTACAAACCCACTAGCTTCAAATTTTCCCGGCAAAAAACAGAGAAAACTGGAGGAGGGAAAGTTGAAAGTTTCCCTCTCCTGTTTTTAGACCCGGAAATTCTTTCCCATGAAAGTTTGACCGAACGACCAATTAGGTGGCGCCACGTTCCAGGAGGTGGAGGTGCGACGGTCACTGCCTGTGACCCTGAATGACAGAGCCTGGCCCACAAGGACTGCATTCGATTGCCAGTTCTGTCCCCAGTTGCGGCTCATTGGCATCCACTGTGTTTTAGTCCCTTTGATGCTAACGCGCTGGATATCCCCTGCACCCGCGACGTTGGTGACCAGAACCAAGTTGAAGTAACGGAAGCCGTTGATAGTGAATCTGATCCCTCCTTGCTTTCGGCAAGGTATACTGTAAACAGAAACACAAACGAATATTCATTAACGACGCCGTATCAATGCCCTTTTAGGTGGTTACAAACCCTAGGTTGAAATGAAATAAAAGACCCACTGAACAAATGACGCGTTTCACGTGACTGGTGGGTCCACTTGACCCGACAACCGCGTTGGATACCGTGAGACATGTCTCGCATTCTCTGAATTATATAAGCAGAGGCCAATACTGATTATCCCGATATCATCAAAAAAGTTTAAATGACACAAATGCCCTCAAAGTTTTTCCGTATTTACCATGTTACCTTATAAGGGTCGTCACTCATCAGTCTATCACTCTTGGAAGGGTGGTGGTAACAGAAAACGCAACAATGTGAATCCAAGTACTGAGTTCAACATGTTTGCTGTATCTTAGGCAGAGAAATGACAAGTTCCAACCATACAGAGGTACATTCAAAGAATCACAGGTGAAAAAAAACAAAGCCGAAAAGGGCATTTTGGTCACACCGGAAAAATCTATGTTCGTGTCGGTTCCCCATTTCGGTTCAGCATTAGTTATAACAGTAAGAAAGAACAGACAACTTTGAGACTCACCGGCGAAAAGCCACCGGTACGATTCCGGCACGGTACTCGGCGATCTTCAGGAACATAGGCATGGCGAGATCGAAGTGTGTCCGAGGTGGGTTGCACCACCCGCCATCGTCGCTCGGCTGAGCGAAGTTCGGCGGGCAGAAATTGGTGGCCGTGACGAAGATGGAGGGGCTGCCGGAGTGGCACCACTTGGGGTCATCGGCACACTTGATCTCGAAACAGGCTCCGCAGCTCAGCCCGTTGTTGAACAGGGCGGTGCTTAGCGCCGCCGTGTTGACACCGTAGCCTTGACTGTAAAGATTTCCATACCCACAAGCACCACCTGAGAAGAAATAGAAGCCACAAGAGCTATTTAGCGTATATATCAATAATGTTACTCAAACCGAGTGACTAAGCCGTTTAAACATTTTTCTTAGTGAATGTGGGAAATGTGAGATTTGGCGGGTAAATTTGGAGGGAATGTAGATTTTTCTTGCTCTACAGTAAATAAAGTGGGTCTCTGAGATGGATTTGATGCAGAGTAGAGAAAAGAAGCAAGGTATGCATTATTCAATGTACATTGAAGAACATTGTAAAATATACTAGTACATGTAAGCATTTTATATACATACATTTATACACAGATATGTCTATACGTATAGATTTATACAAATTAGGTTGACGATTTTACCCATGGTACCGGAGGCGTCACTGCCGCCGTAGAAGGTGGCGTGGGCGCTCTCCCACTGTCCGCCGGTGTAGACGCCCGGGATCCGAGCGTTAGCCGCCGACAATAACGAGAGAATACTTGCAATGCAAAGCACTCTAGTTAGATCCATTTCATACACTCACTCACAGAGTATCGGGGAGAGTGTGTATGTGTGTGTTTTAGAGAGAGAAAGAGAAGAGCGAGAATGGGTTTTGGGGGCTAATGGAAAGCGGGAGGAAGGTGGGGGTACTTATGGAGGGAGTGGGATCTAAGGGGACGGATCACATGGGCAGGGGCCTATAGTTATGACTGTGTAATTAATGCTATTTTGCCTACCCTTTCTCACTCATTTTTTTTAAAAAAAAAATTATTTTCTCAAATCAAAAATATTATCCTTACTTCAGCCCAAATAAAAATAAATAAGAAAAAAATTATGTGCATGTGCCTGACATGTGATCTCAAGTACACTCAAGGACAATGAACATTACCACATGTTATGAGCGAATTGGTTTGTATATTTCAATTAAAAGTTAAAGATGGAAAAGTTTTTTTTATTGCTTATTAAACTTTTGTGACTTACGTCTTTATTTTAATTAACTACATCATTATATTAGATTTTTATAGGACAATGCATGTCTCATGTCAAGTAGGGGTTCTTACCAAATTGGTTAATGTGGATCAATTAAAACTAAACACATATTTAAAACTTCAAAAATAAAAAATTAAACTAGGTCATTTGATTTTTTTACGGGTCATCCGAAGGAAACATGATCGTTTTTTCTCTCTTCACGTTTGAGCAACTTACGCATTCTCTATACAACTCTACGGCTCTACTTCCTACCTCTATCTGAAACTCTTCTCTTTCGCTAACCGACCTCCACCACCTCCATAATTATTATTTCCTCATGTTTTATGAACTTAGATTTATTAGTTTGTGCAAAATATGTTAGAAATTAATCCAAATTCAACTTATAAGAATCAAGAATTCGGCAATTAATTAAAGAATAGTTTAGCAATCATACCTAATTGTTGATATAATCTTTAAGAATACTTTTTTGTTTCTACAAAAGATCTTTAAATAGCTCTGCCCCCTTTCTGAGAGTTATCCTTCGATGGAACTGAATAAGAATTATGAAACCCTTATTTATAACAACAACAGAGGAGGACGATTTCTCTACAAACAATTATACCTAAGTCTCCCTTACTATCATGGAAACTTAGATATTGACGGTTAAGATTAAATCCTACCAATTAAAGTTAGTAAACCACAATCTAACAATATAAATATTATACTGTCAATTAGACTACAAATTGACAAGTACAACTCCAACCCATCAATTAACGATAATCACATTATAATCAAAATTTAGAAAATAATGCATAAGACCACAAAAAATATTTTATTTATTTAAAATATTCTAACAAAATATGCATTGAAACTATATGTGGAGATCAAATCAAGCCTTGCTAAGTAGATTTTGAAGTATTTTTGAGATGGGTCATTTGAATGCATAGAGTATCCTTCTAATAACCCAATGTCAATTATGTGCAGCCACAATGTTTCTAATGTCATTTGAGGGTTCATCAAATTTTTTTATTAATCTATACTTTCTTAAAACAGCATCCACATCTCCAAACATTTTTGTCATCGTTTTTGAAGTGCCTTGACGTGAATCGCATGGAAGCTTAGATATTGGCTTCATTTTATCGAAATGATGTATTTACTATCTATCCCTCAATGACAAACTGTTATAATTTGTCTTCTTTAGTTGGAGCAATTTATAATTTAGGAAGAAAAGCTAAGAAGAAGAGTCTATAGAGTTATACAAAAAATGCGTAATGTCTCCTTAAGAAAAATGATGTTTATTTTGGATGTTCTGTAAAGTCCAAATGACCTATGTTTAATTTTTTTTTAAGTTTTAAACATGTGTTTAGTTTTGATTGGTACATATCAGCCATTTAGTAGAAACTCCTACTTATATGGCCTGAGGCAAGCATATTGTATTTTTTGTTTCACTGAAACTTCTCAAAATTTGACTAGTCAAAAATAATAATATTTTAATAAAGGGATAATATATTTGACCTCCCCTGAGGTTTGTCAAAATAACACGTACCTCCCATCTTGTTTGCATAATCCCACTTACCTCCCCTGAGGTTTTGATCCGTGTAACGCACACCCCCCTCCCGTTACGGTAGTTGACGCCGTTAAAGAGAATTTGATGATGTCAGCTACAGTAAATGAGTAAAAGGATTAATTTTCCCTCTAACACATCAAATGAGTATTTAACCCTGTTGTTTAATAAAAAATGAGTTAGCTACCCTAATCTCTCTCTCCCTCCTTGCACGATATTAGGGTTTCTAAAACCGACATTGTGAACTCATTTAATTGTGAACCGTGTAGACCAAACGATAGAGAGTATAAAGGGGGGCGAAGAAAGAGCGGTGTTTTGGCTTATCCATCACTTCCTTGCTCGTCGACAAAGCTATGGAGCAGTTGGCAACCGACACCACCACCACTCTTCCGCAAACTTCCCCTCTCCTCCACCGCCATCATCACATCTCTCTTCAACCACCAACCACCATGATGACCCTCTCAACCACTTCTTCACTTGTCGACAAAGCTATGGAACAGTGGGCAACCGACACCACCACCACTATTCCACAAACTTCCCCTCTCCTCCACCGCCATCATCACCTCTCTCTTCAACCACCATGACAACCCTCTCCACCACTTCCTCGCTTGTCGACAAAGCCATGGAGGAGTGGGCAATCGAGACCTCCACCACTCCTCCGTAAACTTCCCCTCTCCTCCACCGTGCGCCATCATCACCTCACTCTTCAACCACTAACCACCATGATGACCCTTTCCACCACTTCCTCCACCACCACTCGTTTCTCTCTCCACCATAATCATTATGCTCTTATCTCTCGACGATTCTCGATCCAACTCCTCTTCGGATTCCAGCATTGTGCAATTGAGAGAGACAATGAGAGTAATGAATGAATTTATAAAACTCAACTTTCAATTCTTCTGTCAAAAATCTTTTCCTCTTTGAATTACGGTGAATTGATGAAAAATATTAATTTTTTTAAGAAATATAAAAGACCAGATTCTGGAATCATAAGATCATGATATATATATATATATATATATATATATATATATATATTTGACTTTAAATTTGTAAAAATATTGGGGAAGATAGTTCATAGATGTATTTTTTTAAGTCAAATATAAATGTGCATTTTGGTCATTTCAGATCAGATACTTAACTTAATATATAATACAAAGGCATAATGGTAAAATTACCAACTACCATTAATTGTTTGGACGGCGTCACTAACAAGGGAGGTAAGTGAGATTATGCAAACAAGATGGGAGGTATGTGTTATTTCGACAAATCTCATAGGAGATCAAAGATATTATCCCTTTAATAAATCTTATTTAAAAAAAAAAAGTCGAAATATGGCCTAAGTGCTACTCAAATTAAAGCTCTCAAAGTTTTGTTTTTAACAAAAATAGTTTCATCAAATATTCAATTTGTAGTAAAAGTTATATAAGTTTAAGAGAAGAAAACACAACAAATATATATATATATATATGCGCGCATAGAACGAGAAAAAATTTTGATAATTTTTTTTTTGAATGCGGGCCCACACTTACATTACCGGATGATTCGTAAGATTCAACCAAGCTAATTGCTAAAGCTTTGTTTGGATAAACAGAAAAGAAATGAAATGAAATGATAACATTAGTTATAAGAAAAAAGAAAAGAAAATAAAGGTTACAAAAAATTGTATTCATGTTTGGATAAATTATGAAAGAAAATGATAACATTATTGTTTGAAAAAGTTAAAAAATAGAAAAGAAAAGAAAGAATTTTAACCAATTTACTATCATATTTCTTTTTATTTACAATCATGCTCCTTTGTCTTTTAAAATGTTACGATTAGTTTTGGTATTAAGAAAATTTACTTGAACTTTATCTTTTCTCTTCAAATAGGAATGCTAACAATAGTCGCGCGAGGAACTGTGCCTTCTTAGTCGCACTTCTGATTGGTTGAACAACCAATCACAACTTCTATAATTAAAGTTATTAATTAATTGTCTCCTACTTTTAAAGTTTTGATTGAAGTAAAAATATGAAATTTAGTTTTAGTTGAAGTAAAATTGTGTAATTTAGTTTCAATTTCCTTATGAGGGATGGAGACGGTTCATTGATAGAAAAGTAGATGATAGAAATAGGAAGTGATTATATATATTTTTTTCAAAAAAAAAGAAATAATCAATTAACCTGAAGACTAATTGATTGGAAAAAAAGAAAATCCATTGATATAAGACTTAGTTGTTTATAAACATACGCATGTAAGTAGAAAGAAAGGAGCAAGTAAAAAGTCAATAAAATAGATAAGATATTAAAAGGGGTAATAATGTCCTAAAATATAATATATTTAATTTTTTTATAAAAGTAGGAGGCAACTAATTAATATGTTTAATTATAAAAGTTATAATTGATTGTTCAACCAATTAAGAGTGTGAGTGAGGAGGGACAGTCGCGCGCGCGACTGTATTTAGCATTCCTCTTTTTTAAATCTTTTCACTTTTAGGAGGAATAAGTTATCCTCCAAGAGTCTAAATTACTCATAATTCTTTCTTTTCTATCTTTTTTAACAAATCAAATATTATCGTTCTATTTTTCTTCTTTTCTTTTCCTATCAATTTCATCGATGCAAACTAGCTGTCTAAGCTTCCAGCGGGAGATGTTCTTACTAAGTGGGCACATGATGATGCAAGTTTGGTCTCTATGGAGAAAATTTTATTATTTTGGGTATGTTAATCAACTCCTTTCAGATAAATCTATACGCCATGTACATGATAAGATGTGACGGTAACAAATACAATTTTTAGTTAATTTAAATTAGAATTCTACCAAATGTGCAAATTCGAAATGTATGTTGGGTGGGTCCTATAAATACAGTTATACTTAAACATAAGAAATGAAAAAATATTGACCTTATTCGATGTGTTATTCTAGTTTTTCATTAAATCTACTTGGGGTTAATAACACGAGAATTCCATTCATATAAGAGACAAAACATCAACTCAGCAATTGTTACTACTAAAGTGACACTGTCAATTTGAGTATTTAAAGCTTTAGGGTGCAACAAAATGACAAGGGCAATCAATTCATAGTTCTTTCTTTTGCGTGACGTGTCAGATCAATGTACCTGCGAACATTGTCTAAACGCATTTTGAAAAAAATCGTAAAAAGAAAAAAAAATTATGCAAACAGATAATATTTAAGATAAATTATATTTAGTCAACAAAAACTTAACTCTTGCTAGAATTATTAAATAGATGTCGTTAACAGAAGTAATAAAATTATCTTTTTGTTTTACTTTTTAAAAATTATTTTAGTTCATAAATAAAGTAAAACAAAAAAATAAAATTACTCAATTGTATTTCAACGTCTACTCATCATTCTCTTTTTGCTCCACCGCTATTAATGACAATGGTGAGCTCAACAGTTCATCTAAAAAATAAAATATAAAATTGATAAAAAAATAAAATATTTTTGATAACTTAAACTCGATTGTATTTTAAATAAATAATTAAAGAATCTGCTATTCACAAATTTAACAAACAAATCCATAAAATGAAATAAGTTTGTATTTATATATGTAACCAAAGAAAAACAGTAATTTTTTAGAGATGTAGTCGTGAATTGAAAAACATAAATGGATTGAATGACTAGTAGCTTTTATATATGGGTTGACTACTTGCCTCTGTAATTTTGTATACTAGTGTGTGTATATAATCAAAACAATGAAACTTTTGTACTGTAACTTTTAAAAACGTAAAAAAAGAATCAAAAAGAAAAAAATATTATTACATAAACTAAACCCAAAATCTTTAATTCAAATAATTTAACCCTAATTCTTCTAAAGCAAATTCCGAAACTACTTATATGTTTCATTGATTATTCGGTTAAAAAATAGTATCTAAGTATTTCATGTGATTTCATAGGAATAATTACATATTTACATGTTTTTCAATGCTAGAACTGGAATTTAAAATATATAAATTGCAGATATCATAATTTTTTATCATTGCCTATGTTGACTACTAACGGAAGGGAGGTTTGTATTATATTGTATTCAAATTTCGAGGAAGGTTAGTGTATTATATTGTATTCAAATTTCGACTGAATCTCAGAAATGGTCAATGTAATTTACCCTAATATTCACACAGTGTCTACACAAGTCCATTAGGCCATGTCAACGTCCGAGCCAGGAAGTTAGATCCTAAACGGAGATGATTGTGACATTCCACATCTTCACATGGTATGGATGGACCGTGACACTTTTACTCACGGCTATAAAAATTCAATCTTTAGATAATTGTGACATTTCACATTGCATCGTGACACTTTTACCCATAGCTACAAAAATTCAATCTTTAACACATCCCTCTTTATTAAATGTACTCAGAATACAAAAAAATAAATAGCCTGATATAGATATTATTTAGTGTATTGTTTGCAAGGGGAGAATATTAAGTGGGAAAAATTAAAAAGCATGAAGCTTTTAGTTTTAGCATGTTAATGGGTAGAATTATAGTTATGCTTGCACCACATTCTCACTCACTTGAAAGAGTGAAAGTAACAAAATATATACAACTTGTAAGAACAATTCTATCCTCAACTACCTCTTAGAGCCCATCTAAGTGTCAAAGTTCTTATTCCATAGAAAAAAAAAGTGAAAGTAATGAGATTTGAATTAACTATACATCCTAATGTGTAAAGCTGTGTCAAACAGAGTCCATGCCTTAAAAAAGGAAGAATATATATTGTTGGAATTCAGTCTCAGAGAATAATTACTCAAAGAAACCAACTTGAAACACCTTTGCTTCAATGGCAAGCAGTCCCATTCCGAAATTGACCATATAGTTAATAAATAATGATACTATAATATATATATATATATATATATGTGTGTGTGTGTGTGTGTGTGTGTGTGTGTGTGTTTCACAAGTTCATGGACCATAATCCAGTTACTTGAATCCATAAATTAAAAAGTCCAAACCCTTAAAAAAATCTTTTAACTCTCGTAAGTTACAGATTATTTTGAGACTTAGGATGCAAAACCACAATACTTACTATTCTGACCAGTGACGTAATCTAATAAAAAGTAACACAGTTCTAATTAGAAAAACAAAAAAATAATAAATAAGGAGGTTTAAGTTGATTCACTGGTGAGTAGGTTAAATACAGTTTCATTAATATATTTTTGCAAATGATGGTTGAGATTTGCGTGATATTTGTTTAAGGTGATGCAAGTCTTTGTTAACAAAATAATTCCAACCACTCATATGAAAACAATTACACACAATTACACGTGTGTGTGTGTATATATATATATATATAAATCAATATAATATATAATATAAAAGTTTAGTATAATAAGAACAAAAGAAGTAATTTAACGGTCAAAAGTAGTTAAAAAAATAATTATGTGATTTAAAATATTTTTTACTATTTACGATTTAAAATCACTCTATCTAATCATCAAAATTACGAGTGCGTAATAGTGTTTTAGACACGGATACACTAGTATGTATATATATATATATATATATATATATATATATATATAACGGTTTGGTTTTGGTTTGATTTGGTTTAAAATATTTTAATTTTTTTACCGCTAAATTGTGAAAAAATTGATATCAACAATTTTGCTATTTTTTGAACCAAACTTTGAATCAGAAAAATTAAACTAAATCATACAATTTAAATTGATTCAATCAGAATTTAGTGTTTGAACAATTTCTTTGAAACCGTTGAGTCACTCAAATGAAAGCACATTCTATTGATCCGATGGCGGTGGTGGTTCAAAGTGGAAGCACGCTAGCAATAATGTTTTCATTATAAATCACTGCCTAATTTGAAGAGAGAAGCACAGGTAAAAGGACAACAATAGTAAAGGAAAGTGACAATTCAGCGTAATTTGTGGGACCCATCTCCAACACAAACATAGACAGTCCACACTCAAGATATGGGACCCAACTCAATTACAATAATTTTATTTATTTATTTTTTAATAGAGAGAGTAAGTGAAAAAAACTGTAACGTAGATATCAACCTAGGTTTTTTTTTTTAAAAAAGCAAACATGAATGAAACTACACATTATTGCCTTGCTAACTTTAAATTATTACGTAAACGAGTACAAAGTGCCTTAGTAACGTTAAATTATTACGTAAACAAGTATAAAGAAGCATGACAGATACATGAGAAAGGACGTCACGTGTCTTTACATCACTTGCACAGTAATCTTGTTAATGCAACAATTATGTTAAATTGTTTATGCAATAACATGATGTAACTATTGTAGTGTGTTGCACTACCAATACAGAATGAGTGCACAATAATTCCACAACAGGACATCCATCCGGATTCTGAATTTCAAGAATTTGAATTATTTACGCAACAACTTCATAACATATTGTTAACGCAACAATTTCATATTACATGATCTGCACCTTTAATCGTAATAACTTTTTTTTTTTTCAATAAATTTTAGAGGATTAATATATATATATATATATATATATATATATATATATATGCATATATAAAAGAGGTTGCATCTTGAGATTGATCGATGGATGTGGGTCGCGGGGTGTCACATCAATGAGGTGTGATGCCATGTGCCCTCAGATGGTAGGAGTCAAAAGAAACCAAAGGAGGAAAGGTTGTTTGGTGATTCAAAAACACCATCTGTACAAAAGTGGAGCTTCCATGTGAATCGAATAATTGGTTTCCTTTTGATTCTTTCTTCCTCTTCCTCTTCCTCTTCCTCTCCATCTGTCTTTCTTTCTTTCCTCTTCCAGTCCCATCCACACTCCACTGCCATGTGCCTTCACTTATTGCCTCCTTTTCAACTCTTTTTTCTATTTTTGTTTTCAATCTAATCATTTTGGGTCCTATAATCGAAATTATGTTCCTATAATTGAATTTATCTAACAATCCTTCGGTGGTATTATTATTATTATTATTATTATTATTATTATTATAATAATAATTATTATTATTATTTATTTGTAATAGCAACAAGGCAGGTAGAGGTAGCATTTATATATAGATGTGCGTGTGTGTTTTGCTTTCATATGCACCTACCGCTGATATTCATGTATCTTTACACATATACATAGATTGACCAGTTCAGTCATCTTACTGTTGCTTGCTCAATAAATTGAGAGTGGTGTAGACCGTGTAGTAGAGTGGTGCACTTTTTAACACGTAAGCTGAAGTAAAAAACCAGAAAAGAGTGGCACTGCTCGACCAACCAAATCTAGCAGATCGGCCACGTCATCAAGATTTCAAGTTAATTATTTTCCTTTTACAACAACACACACACAGTCACACACACCAACAAGCAACACCATGCCAAGACATGTGAACGTGCCACCAAGATCAGATCTCTCTATCCCTACCCTCTCATGTCCACGTGTAGGCATGTGAATAAAAACTCCAAATGTTTGTTTTTGTTCCAGCTGAAATACTTGGAATAATTCTACCATTTCTACTTAGCAGGATTATTTTTTTTGGATTTGTAATCATGTCAATTGATTTTGTGACAAACTTAATTTTTGTGTTTGCAAATTTTAATATCAAAACTTGATAAATTGAGTTATAATTTTATGATTACTAATTTGATTATCGATATCGAAAACTAAATGACAAATCATCCACACAAAATCAATAACCATTGATTGGATTTGAACTTAAAATGGCAAGTGAGTGTGTCCTACACTTGGTTTTTGGAAAAAGTTTCAATATAACTCTGCTTCTTGGTTTTGGACTTTGTTTTTAACCCAAACTCTAGAGACATCTAATACAATTTCAAAACACTTTTTCTTACTTTTATTTGAACTCTCTTATTTATTTAAACTCCTTTATTCTTTAGTTTACACATACTAGAGAGATGTTATTTTTGAGAGTTTAAGCTTTTGAGGGAGAGACCGTTGTTCATTTTTCTAAGTGTTTTTCTTTATTTGAGAGCGCATATTTGTACACGAGTACATTTAGGGTGATCATCTTCTTTTGATCAACGATATATAAAGTTTCATATGATTTATCTTGGTTGATCAGTGTAGTAAAATTTTGTTTTTCTTTTATCTTCGTGATCGCAAGGAAAGTGATTCAATCACTACAAGGGGAGAGTGTTCGCAAAGCTTTGTGTTCTTTCAAGTTGTTATTGGATGACTAAAAGTCGTAGGAGTAAACCTTTTGAAGAGAGGTTAAAAATTGTGAATATGAAAAGTGTGCAAAGAGACAATATCTTATATGTGGGAACGTAGCGGGTGAGCAAGGAGAGTACAAGAAGGAGAGTAGCTTATTTATTCCTATACACATATACTCCTTGTTGAAGGGTGGGATTAGGGATATTCCTAAGAAACAATTAAAGACACTTCCTATCAAATAATTTACTTTTAAGGTACCATAATGAAAATAAATCACATTTATTTTATTCTTTTTTCTTTTTTTGTTGGGAATGTATAATACTTATTCACTATACTTTACAGTAAAATATATTTTTTTATGAAATAGTTGTTAGTTGTGTTTAGGTTAGGAATGCATAAAGAACCGGTGGAACCGAAACCATAACCAGAGCTGAACTTAACCGAATCGTTCACTACAGTTCCGGTTTCAAATTTTAAGAACCGTTCACTACGGTTTCAATTCCAAGTCAAGGAACCGGAACTATTAGAATATATATATATATATATATATATATATATAAAGTATAAAATATATAATATATAAATAAACACTAATACCTTCTAAATTCTAATATTCTATATATTTATTTATATATATATATATATAAATACTAATAGCTTATAATCTATTGTTAGAACTGGGGGTGCACAAGTATGAGGGTGTATCTTGACAATGTTTTAAAAAAATAAGTTGACAAATAACTGTTAAGGAACCGTAACCGGAAGTGTAAAGAACTGGAACCGAACCGAACTCAATGATTCCGGTTCTGGTTTTAAAATTAAGGAACCCTTAAAAACGGTTCCAGTTCTGGTTCCACCAAGAACTGTATCGTGTGCATCCCTAGTTTAGTGGGGATGGCAATAAGAAGGGTATGCAAAAACCCTACCCCACCCCGTTAAGGTCCTTAATGGCATGGGGTGGGTATAGGGCAGTTATACCGAAACCCTACCTCGCCCCATTAAAAAAATACTCAATTCATCTCCTGTTAAGAACCCTGACGGGTTTGTGGTATGCATATCACCACTGCCCCATTTAGAAAGAGAAAGAGGAATAACATAATCCTTAAAATCATTTGTTTTGTTTGCTGTGAATTCGATATTTGGGCTAGATGTACCCAAACGATGGTGCAACACTCCTATAATCAAAAACCCAATATATAAAACCAAATAAAATGACACAAACATACATAAAAATAAAGTATAACAAGATAAAGAGAGAGTAAGAGAAATAGAGAGAGTACCTTCATGGCTTCATAGAAATAAAATCGTCGCCGGGAGATCTCTAAGACTTCAAATAACTTCTTAGTTCTCTCTAACTCTCTTTCTCGTTTTGTTATTCAGTCAAACCCAGAGATGAAATTTAAAAATTATTTTTTACTGAAGAGAATAAACCCTAGTGGTTGTCAGCTAGTATACTATATTTATATAAGTAATATAATAATAAAAGAAATGACACACCACATACAATTATTTCACTATTTATATATGTGTGTGTGTACGTGTATGTATATAATCGGAGCGGGGTGAGTACTAGACAGGATTTGTTAAAAAAATTCATACCCGCCTCTACTCTTATTAGGGACATATCAAATCCCTTCCATTAAGGGCGGGGCCGAAACCTGTAGGGGCGGAGGAAATTATCACCCCTAAATTTAGGTCATAAGAAATAAATAATTTTAAAAAAAAATTGAAGTATTTTTTTTAAGATTTAATTTAGTAAAATTCCTAATCAAATTTTAATTAGTGCAAAAAAGTATTCTTGAAAAATAATGCTAAAAGTTTGATGAAAATTAAGCTCATATAAACAAATTATTTATTAGAAACATGCTGGCACATGTATATCTTTTAAGATATCAACTAAGACGCATGGAAGTATGGTATACATCTTTTTTTCCCTTTCTAACTTCATACGAGAAGGAAGTGAACTATATATAATTTAGGGGTGAGAACGTAAATCTAACCCTTCATATGAAATTAATTAAAATCATTCCAAATATCGGGAGAAAAGGAATTTAATCAGAGGGGTAAAAAATTAGGCTTTGACTTTTGGTATATGTAAATTTCTCGGGATCCAAACTTGCATGGAATTCTATGATTATCTTAATTATTAATATTATAAAAGGGGTTTAGATCTATGGATTTGACTGAAAGCACGCCACTTAAGAGCTCAAATCATGATTTCCTTTATAAACTAGGTGGGAATGCTAAGAGCAGCCGGTGTAGTATGGCTACACCGGCTGGCTATGCCACAAATTGTGGCTAGTCTTGTGCTGACGTGGCTAGCCACAATTTGTGGCCAGTTCAGTTCTACGGTGTAGTGTTACCTATGCTAACTATATTTTTATTAATTTATTATTTTGATGAATATTTTAATAATTTTTTTTTTGTTGTAAAATTTATAAAAAAATATGATAATTAATAAGTTTAATGGTAATGAATAAGTTTAAATAAATATGATAAAAAAAAAATTTTTTGACCTAACATACCAAGCAGATAAACCCAAAATAATGAAAGAAACAAAAAAATAAATCACAAAAAAAATAGAGAGACATTCTTTAGTGCAAATAATTAGAATTAAAAAATTAGACAGAAGAAAGCAAAAAAAAAAAACCAGAAAAAGAAAAACAAATGTTTAAAACAAGATAATGAAAGAAAAAAAATAGTAAAAATCAAAAAAGTGCAAAATAATAGTATTTAAATCATCAAGTACACTTTTTGCTAGCTCAACCGCTGGCTCTCTGCAGCCAGCGGAAGAGCCAGGAGACAGGGGCTGGCCCACCTCTGGCCAGCCCCATACCGGATGAAAAACTGGCTCAATAGTGAGCCAGCTAGCCACAGTATCAACCACACCGGATGCCCTAATAATAATCCATGCTCGTCTTGTTCAGTCAGCCGACTTTTTGTCTTATACATCATGATTAACCATAATTGAATTGATTGGAGCAAAAGTTTACTGCTCTAATGCTCGAGAAAATCTACAGTACAAAATACACTGGGAGATAATCTCTCGGCACAACTTCAATTGTGCATGCACAATCAGGATTCCTGTTAAGGAGGCGTAGTATATTTTGGTGGGGGAAAAAAATAACTATTATGATGAATATAAATTTTTCACATCAAAAGACAAAAAAAAAAAATACAATAAAATTATTAATTTTTCAATGAGTAATATAGTATTCTTAATCTATTATGTCCAAATCATTTGCCAAATTAACAATTTTGCACAATATAGAACAATTTTAATGAACTAAAAGATGCAAAAATCGTTTGTTTTGAATTTTAATTTACCTAAAAAAAATGAATTTAGTCAATCTTGTTTCTTTGTTAAAGACAATTATTATTAATGAGGAAACCGAAAACTAAAATAATGGAATAGGGGCAACATAATTTAATGTTATTGAAAAAAAATAGAAATAGAATCCTTAGAGAGCTAGAGTATCAGAGCTTAAAAAAATTTAAATGTAAAGAAACATTTACATTTAGCTATCTAGGATTTTCATATTCTATGAAAAATAAATGTATTTTACTGCAAAAGAAACGAATAATCAAGTTTGGAGTGAGTTATTTATAAAAAAATAGAGAGGAAGTTGGAGTGCAGTAATGAATAGAGAGATAATGAGTTATTGTTAACTTTGGAGCTCTTTTTTTTCCAGAAATTAGAAGGTATAACTACGCTTTAATACCAAGTTGTCACGTCCCGTATTTTCAAACCCGGTGTGATAAAAAAAATTAAATTAAAAGTCGAAACTTAATTGTCAACGCCCTTGAAACTTGGTCAAATTCTTTTTTCTCCTTCAAATAAAAGAACTTCATTTTTATCAAGATTTAAATAACTAGGCTATGTACACTTAGAATTTGTTCCGAAAACTATTTCCATTGAAAAGATAACTTCGAAATATTCAAATTAGACTCAAGTTTTGTCAATTAGTTATCAATTTTCAAGTTTAAAAATGATATATAGAATAAATTTAAGAAAATATATACACAAAAATACATATGTTTGCATTACACACAATACACCCCCTTTTCTACTCTTATTCAACGTATAACATACAAGTGAATGTGTATATAAATTTTTTTCTTCCTTTATCTCACTTCAAGTCTCATAACTTCCACTATAAATAAAATCTTTTGATGAAACGAAATCCATCGAATAGAGAATTTCAAGAACTTCCATTTGAATACCCACTTTTACTATGTTTTGACCTAGGACAAAAATGTTACGAATTATTAAAATATAAAGAAAATTAAAATATACATATATACATGTTGTATTACATGTAAAGAAAACTGATATTTATCTCTTGTATTTTCATAATTGGGTACTACCTTTACTTTTTAACACATTACAAGACCAAATGACCAATAACTCTTTTTGAATCTTTACCATCACTAATTTATTGGAGTAAAAAAAAATTGAGGTGGGGCATTTTTGAGATTTACAAAAAATATGCATATAGTAGTAAAATAAAAAAAATATTCAGGGTGGGCATATGCTCCCCCAGGCACACACTGGCTCCGCCCATGTGCATAACATGTACAATAAACCTTATAACACATATTATGCATGTATGACTGAGATTCATCTGGTGCACAGGGTGCATTGTAGTTCTTCTCCTAATGCTCCATTTGATAGAAAGTAAAAAAATTGAATCGAATGAAGAAAAGAATGGATGAATGAGACATCTATAAAAAAGAGCAAGTGTCTTTTTCTATTTTTGTTTATTGGATGGAAGAAAATGGTTGGAGGTAACACCTTACTTTATTTGTTAAGAGAAGAGCTAGGAAGCACGGACACGAGTACGACACGACGCAAACACGGTAACACGAAATTTTCTAAAAAAATAAGACACGGACAAAGACACGGCGAGGATATAACTATAAAATAATAGTATAATATATTAATATATATTCATTATTCAATAAAAAAAAACCCACATTACATATTACTTCAATTCATCATCAAGCAATTAAGAACCAAACAAACTTATAAAAAAAATAAGCAAATAGATTAAAGAATCAAACTTAGTCAGTGATGATGTTTCAATTTTTTGTTTATTTTTTAATCCTCTGCATATATTTAGCTCAGATTGTTCATCATAACTCAGTCGCATATAAATTTCTTTCAAAATAATTGAATATATCACTGCTACGAAGTGTCTGACACGTGTCCAAGAAGTGTCAAAGGAGTTTTCGAGAAATGTCAAAAAAAAAAAATTTAGGATACTTCTACAAAGTGTTCGACACGTGTTGTCCGATACCCTCAGTGAAGTGTCTGTGCTTCCTTGGAGATAAGAAAAGGGATAAATTAATAATATTAGCTTTATTTAATAATTATGAAGGGTAATATTGTAATTTCTATCTTCTGTCTATATATGGAGGGATAAAATTTGTAAAGTAAGAAGGATGACTCATTCATCCTCTTTGTCTCTTATTTGTCAAACAAAAGAAGTTTGTTAAATTCTTTCCTTCTTATCTTTCATCCACCCCCTTTCTTTACTTTCTATCAAACGAACCATAAAAATTAGAATTCGGTGTTACAAAAATCATATGCACATATTTATACACACACAAGTATACATACAAGACATATAATAGGGTTATATTACATGAAAAATTGGTCCACTACAAAACATATAATAGGAGGATTAATTGCCAATAAACAAAATTGATTTCTCGATGTGTGTATCATAATGGGTAGAATCTAGATGAAGTTAAATACTAATCCACTTGAATTGATGATGATTCTCTATAAGAATTTTCTCTATAAAATTTTGAATAGTGGAGTAGATTCATGGTTTAGAGATTTCATGTAGTTAGAAGTGAACTTATAATCTTAATTGAAATTTTTATACAAATAATTTTAATTACATTCTTTAATCAATTAATAAAACGGTAGATCCCACTCATATAAGATTAAGGTAATGATAATTATGATAATCAAGTAACAAAAATCTATAGCAGCATGTTGTGTAGAGATGGAACAAAAAAATCAATTGACTATGGTTTATAAATATAATATATATATATATATAGAAATTTAAAATTAAGAAGAAGAGCATACTCATATTTAGTGAAAATGCAACGAATCACCAAACATAGCCTTAGTTTTATTATCTTATTTATTGTGTTTATCCCTTTTGGTTTCTTTCTCTTCACTTTGTCTGTCGTAAAGTCTCTATCTTTTAACTCTCTCTCATGTCTTGAGACACTTATTTTCTTTTGGTTTCAAATTCAATAAATCTATCTCACTCTCTCCTAGTAGCTCTCTCATAGAGATCTCTATTTTTACTTCATCCACTTTTCTTTTCTTTATTTTTATTTTTTTTTGGCCTCTCTCATAGGCATATATTTCTCTATAATAATTTTTTTAAAAGTTATGTAAATCATATAGTAAGATTGAATTACTTATTACTCATCTTATCTTATGATATTAAAATATAACTCAATAACCAAATTAATAAATTTAAAACAACTTCTTAGTTATAATATTATATAATTATACTTAATTAAACAAATTTTAAAAAATGTATAGAATTTCTGCACACTTTTATATAAAAATATAGATAAGACTTAAGTTATAGCTAGGCACCAACCAAAAGAGACATAATAATTATAAGAATTCTCACAAAAGCAACAAATACATAAAAATAATTACTTTTAAATGTTTTTAAGTTCTCATCATTGCCTTTGTTAGATGAAATGGATAGACAATTAGTTATTCAATTTAAATAGACCTCTTAATAGTCTATTACTTTGTTTAACTATTATATATTTATCTAATTAATACACTTAGGAAAAAAACTATTATTTATCTAATATATATAATCTATTACTTTTAACTATTATTTATCGAATATAAAAATTATCATTAATTATTTAATTTAAATAGAATCTTTAATAGTTCATTAGGTTTAACTATTATTTATCTAATTTACTAATAACGAAAACTCTAGTACTTATAGTGCGAGAATCAAATAGAATGCAAAAATTACTATTTATAGAAATATAAATAAATAAAAAAAAAAATACATCTGGTAGAAATCAGTAAAATCAAGATCATGTGCCAGGTTCGAATGTTACTATTTTTTTTAAAAAAAATATAAACTTTTGATTTCCTCATTTGATAACATCAAATATTTCATTGTTCTCATATTTAACATCCACATATCTCATTGATGTTATCGAATTGTTTTCATAAACATGACATATTAGACCAAACAGATATACATAAAAAAAATTTCACGACAAGAATGAAAGATATAACATGTATAAAAATAGGAGAAATACATCTATAATCCGAGTACAAAGATAACAAAATCCAAGATTGTCATTTTTTTCAATCATCTGGTCGTGTGAGAATACCAATCAACATTTCCACTGAATTTAGCTTTAGAAACAATATTAATATATTATAATACAATTTAGTCATTTCAGAACACAAAAATTACAAAAGAGGGACAAAATTGAAATTCATTCTCAAATTAGGTGGATTACCTGATAGAGGGTTATGATCAATTACCAATATGCTAACAAAACAACATGCAAAAAAATTGTGAAAAAATTTGATTATTGCATGCAATTTAATTGATGGAAAGAGTTGGGAGGAATTGAGAGTTAGAGTGTAGATAGGAGTGTATTAGTTGAATAATTATTATAAAAGTGAATGATTTGAATGAACAATTATCAAGATGGTAGCAGAACAACGTAAAAAAAATTGTGAGCAAAAAAATTGTGAAAAATTTTGATTATTGTATGCAATTTAATTGATTGAAAGAGTTAAAAGGAATGAGAGTTAGAGTGAAGATAGCAATGTATTAGTTGAAAAATTATTATAAAAGTGATGTTAAGAGGAATTGAGAGTTAGAGTAGAGATATGAGTGTATTAGTTGAAGAATTATTATAAAAGAGAATCATTTGAAACAACTTTTACTTTTAATAATAGTAGACATATAGATAATAGTGTGTATTAGTGTGATCAGGAGGAACAGTACTAAATTTATAGATTGAAGGGTGTACTTTATAATCTATTTTTGTGATAATAGTGTTTGTTAATGTGACAATTTTAAATTGAAGTTCTATTCTAAGGTACGGTGTTCGCAGATCATCCTTGAAAGACTGGTACTTGAAGTAGAATCGTTTGTTTTCTACACAAGTAATTTTAATGTCATCAAGTACGTACTAAGCACTATCACGTACATTGTCGATGTTTTAATATATATATATATATTACTATAACTAGAAGAGCAATGCTACAAGTCATGAAAATATTTCATGAATTTTTATCTTGAATGATGTGACAATTAAATGGTGAGTTAGTATTGGTGGGATTCCCCCCATACACGGAATATCAATGGTATTATCACTTGCCACATCATTCATGAAGGCAATTCATGATAAAATTTCATAACGTTTAGCATTTCCCTAACTAGAATACATATTAACGTGCAATTGACCTTGATGATAGATTTTTCATTTCTTGTTTATTTATTTATTTTTTCCTGGGATAATTACTTCCAAAATAGAATATTTGGTTTCCTTTGCTGACATAATATTCTTAAATAAATGAACTCACATTCAGCAGTATGAGTAAATTCGTGAAATTTTCTTGAAAAATAAAAAGAAGTGACATATATATATATATATATATATATATTTCAAATATCATTCCTCTTATTGTCTTGTATGCATTTGTATAATGTTTACAATACCTAGTTCAAGTTTGGTGCACCCTTTTCACATGATCATATTTCAACTTGTGTTCTTATTATACGTTTCTACTCGTACTATGTTGAGTTGCATAGAATTGATGTCTTGAAATGAGAATTGAAGAAAAAAAAATTAATTTTAATTTTAAGACACCAATTCTATACAACCGAACATAACATTATAGTTTTGAGTAATGATACACAACATGAAATTATTTCATAATTTTATATCATGAATGATATGGCAGGTAATAATTCAATATTTATAGGAATTCCACTAACAATAAATCTCTATTTTTTATTATTACTTTTTATTAGTTTAGGAGATAAAATTAAATGGTGAGTTAGTATTGGTGGATCATACACGGATTCCCGATGATATTATCACATGCCACATAGATTCTAGTTAAAATTCATGAAATAAAATCATGAAGTTTAGCAACAACACTATATTTTTCACACGATTGGATTCATATCTTCCCTTAAAATGTAAGAAAAATGAAAAGAAAAATTATAGATATACTCTACTTTTCATATTCATCTCTCTTGCTCTGCCTTGAAAATTTTTCTCGAGCAATTTTCTTAAGAGTTCCTTAGGTTTTAAATATTTCTTTTCTTAACCGACTTCTCTAGTGTTTTATTTTTGTTTTATCTAACTTTTCTTAATAAATATCACTGGACCACTAGTCCGGTTGGTATGATATCTTCTCTCTAAAAGAAGATCAAAAATTAAGAACATGTGATGGCGGGTGAGCATTTGCTCACGTTGGCTCCAAATTAACCTCTCTTTCAAAATTACACACAATTGTTTGTATATATTTTTACATAAATTTCCAAAATTCCATCACCCACACTTTTTCCCATTATTAGAAATAAGTATACATCCACGTCAAGTAACCTAACTCAAGGTGTGAAACATTAGACAAATCAGAGTCACACAGAACCATGCTATGATCCGACTTAATTTCTATACGCCCTACATATTTAGTATCCCATTTTGGTCTTGGTCTTAGCGGGTTAAACTAAAACATAAGAGTTACCATACATATTCATGTATCATGATTGCGTTCTAAATTCACCAGCTGATAACTTTCCTCCATCAAATGGAAGGTGACGGGTTTGAATCCAGTCTTTCGGTACTAAGTTCTGTTGTTAAGCGGGAGGGCTACGGTGGTTTGAGTTTTGTTGTGGTCTTTGATCCAGTGCCACGCCTAACTCTTCCATCCGGGTGAAGTTCGAGTCCGGGTCTTTACTAGGTCTTCCCATTATTAGGGGATAGAGATGCGGACTAATACGCATCCTGTTAAGAGTGTCAGGTGAATACAACAAACATAAGAGTGATATCCAATAATGCTCCCCCGCATGATAGCACTCACGCAAGTCGAATATGTGACCTCTAGCTCTGATACCACTTGTCGGATCTTAAGCAGCCATCTCATCTAAAACCAATTGGTGTTGAGATGGGTAAACTTTTAATCTTTTAGGAGAGAATGTTAGAAAGTTTTTTCTCACATCAAATCCGGATAGAAAAATAATTAGATATAAATGGACGGGTAGACAATACTACCTAACAGCTTAGATTTTTTGGGTCATTGAAAAGTATCCGACCAGTTACACCATTTCAAATTTTTTATTTTTTATTTCTTTAGATAAATACTCACACACACAAATGTTCACAATAGGTATTGAACCCCTCACCTCCATTCGAGGTAGAATTTAGAATAATTTTTGAAGGACAATACTTACCTACTCACCAGTGTGTAGGTGAACCCTCCTGACCACTGATGTGTCCCAATAAAAATTGAACACGTCAGTTTTAAAGTGTAATAAATAAGTATAATAAATGAGGTCAATCTCATTTATTATACTTATTTATTACATTTTAAACCTCATTTATTATACTTATTTATTGCATTTTAAATTTAATTTTGTAATTAACGCTGATGTGTTGATTTTTTATTGGGACACATCAGTGGTTAGGAGGGCTCACCTACACACCGGTGAGTAGGTAAGTATTGTCCATTTTTGAACCAATGTTAAGGTAAGTGGCCATCCTTTGAATATTTTTTTGTGTGTGTGTGTGTGTGTGTGTGAGAGAGAGAGAGAGAGAGAGAGAGAGAAGGGGAGAGAGAGAGAGAGATCTTATGAAAACTAGGAACAAGGATAGATGGGGATGACAGGAAAGATGAATTAAGAGCATGTGGGTGGAACCTCCCCAAAGGAGACCATGAGACACCAAATGTGACTTCTTACCTCCTGACCCATCCATCAGCTTTCTGTTCTGGACCACCACACCACCCTCTATCTATGTCATCTTCTCACTCTTCTCTCATCACTAAATGCGTGTACCCAAAAAATTTTAGGCCATGACAGTGCAATCTCACCAATACAAAACGTTTATCACCAATTCAATATAATCTGATGAGGTAGGGACTAGGGATCCTTTAAATCGGATTGGTACATAATCAATGGTCACCATCTAACATGCTAACCAAATAATACATTCAACAAAAGGTGTTGAAGTTGAACCACCCAAATTAATAAAACACTGCATAATATGTAACAACTCTTCACCGATCATTAGCTCAATTGGTATAACTATCAATGTCAAAAGCGAGGTAAAGGGTTTGAATATCATAATGTGTCACATTAGTACGAACGTGCTTTGAAATGAAACCAAAAGAAACAATAAACACAGGAAAATTCGAAGATCGATGTTTCATAACTAATTCTTGAGAATTTCATTAGTTAAGTGTACCAAAAGTTTAATTTTAATTTAATTTTATTTTCCGGTTACAATTAGTTGCATTTAGTCAAGTTTTTCTTGATTTAATTATTCATTTTTTCTAATCAATTAGATTAATTCTTTGGTACATTTAAATTGCCAATTAATTAATTATTCAGTCTTAGTTTTGTCAAAATTTAACTTCATTTGGCACTAGACCACTAGCTCAGCCTAGCGAAAGTCAATATGCAACGCATACCAAAAGCTCACGTGACGTTTTATGGGCCGGGCCAGTTACCCAAGCACTTCCTAAACTCATATGTGGGCCGAAAACCTTCTCTAAGTTCAGTTCAGCCCAAGTGAAGCCCATTTCGAAAATCACTTTTGCCATGCAATATATATGTTATGTTTGGAAGCATGGAATTTGCTCTTTAATATTTAAACTAAATAAAAAATAAGTTTAAAGTTTGAAGTAGTATAATAATGTCTTTAATTCAATTCGTTGATTCTTATTGCATGGTGCCAAACAATAGAACTGTATTCATGTTGTGTTGCTCCGAATTCGCTCGCTAAAATATCACAAACTATATTATTATATTGGATATAAATCAATTTTATGACACACAACACACACATATGCGTGTGTGTGTGTGTGTCAGTGTGTGTTTTTTTCCAAGTTGAACTCAAGAGTTTACTAGATGAGGAGTGCTAGGGGCAGTCGTTTAAGCGAATGTCCTTCCACAGTCGCTTTATTCATTGGTGAAAATTAATCAGAGTAATTAATGCATTTTTGTGTAATAAATGTCTTACTTTTCCATCCAACAAAATGTCCTTCTAGTTTTAAGATATTTACATTAATGCCACCAACAAACAAACAAAGCTATTATAACAAAAAAAATTAAATAATAATTTTTTATATTAATCCATATATTTATTATAATCATTTTCTATATATTTTTTAAAGATTTTGTCATTAATTAGTATATAAAAATACATTATGAATCTTGATTTCTACTTTAGTTAAATAATATATATTTTTTTTTAAATTGAAGAATCATTTTATGACCAATATAGTTTTATTTGTTTGTTGATGGCATTAGTGTAAATATCTTAAAACTAGAAGGACATTTTATTGGATGGAAAAGTAAGACATTTATTACACAAAAATGCATTAATTACTCTGATTAATTTTTACCAATAAATAGAGCAACTGTGAAAGGACAGTCGCTTAAGCGACTGCCCCTAACACTCCTCTGATTAGATTTAGAGTCACCATAAAAGCTAGGCCAAAACTTATGGCAGAGCTCATAAACTCGTTTGATTGGTGAATGAACTTAAAACGATCAATAAATGAACTTAAAAGGATCGATTCATCTGTTCCCCTACCTATAAAATCAGGATTTTTTTTTTAAAAAAAAAATCAATTTCAATAGAAGTATGTGGTTAGAACTGTAGCCAACAGTTAGCAAAATGACTTACTAAAAGACAACATATTAAAGAGCAGTTTAATCTTTATGTTGGTGGATTTAGCTACACAAAATTTATAGGTTTATCTTATATATATATATATATATATATATATATAATAATGGAGTGTGCAGATAAATTGGTGTAGTGCCTGATGATATGTTGTAAGTCTCACTGTAAGCATAAATGTTGTGACCATGTATGTTAATGGTAGGACTGAAACCATGCATGCTCACATAATTCTTTGGGGGTCCTCCCTCTAAGTCCACTGTTATGGTAGGTAGGCACTGAGAGACTAGTTGGGCAACAACCACAACCACCAATCTAACTACCTTTCACAATGCCCAAAAGACCCAAACAGAAACAGTCATGTGAAGCCTAGAGTAATATAATAGTGTATTAAATGAGAAATGTTTCTCACACACAATCAATCTTGAGTCTCGTGAACATTGTTGCCTTATCTTCCGTACGGATTTGGATTTGCATTTTCCTGATCATCCTTGCCTCTAGTATAGTATAGTATATTATAGTATAGTATAGTATAGAAATCCAAAAGCCTGAGTGACTACTACTGCATGTGCTGGATTGTATCACCTTTCATTCTCCATTAAAGAAAATGGAATTTAGGTGTAGTATTCAAAATCATGGAGTCTTTCTTACACTCACTAATGTTTCACGAGTCACATTTAGGGATGACAATTTGCCCCGCTCCATTGGGTACCCGCCCCGCTCCGTCCCGTTTAAAACCCGTTTACGGAACCGTTTAAGGAAACGGGGTGGGGATGGAGTTAGAGAAAATAACCCGCGTTTAAACGGGACAGGGACGGGGGTAAGACTCTTACCCGACAGGTACCTGCCCCATTTAAGTATATATATATATATATATTTATACTTATATATATAATATATAGAGAAAATATTAATAATGTATAAAAAAAATATTAATATTATATATATCATACAACTATACAAGTTTATTATATCAGTAATGGATGACTCAATATTATTCATTGTGTTGCAAGTACCTAAATGTGTGTTTTTAGTGTATATGTATCAAAATATCATATTTATTATTATAAAAAATTTTGCATTAAAAAAAAAATGTATAAACGGGGCGGGGTGGAAAAAGTTAAACGGTTATGGGAATGGGGAAGTCAAAACCCGCCCCGCGACTGGCCGGGGAAAGTTAAACGGTTTCGGTTATGGGAAAGGCAAAACCCACCCCGCCCCGTTGCCATCCCTAGTACAGCCAATGTTACTGTGGATTTGGCCTGGACCATTCAGATTCCCATTGCTTCATACCCAGCTCAGCTGAGATCTATCTGGTAGTTTCTGTACTGCACAGTACAACACAGAATGTAGAGTCTCTCTCTGCTTGCAAGTTTGCAACTGTCTACTTCGCGTATTATTTAATCAGTAAGTGTAATTCAACACAGAATGGAACCACAATACTAATCTAACTTCAAACATCCATATGGTATTCATATTATAAGCTGGTGCCTGCCTGGTGGCAACTCAAAACACGCCTCAATATATTTCCCATCCATAACAAATCAATGAGCTTTATATCCCAAGAGGAAAACTGTGTAAAAACAACACACAATACACAGGCGTTTTAATAACTCCCTTCACTGTGAATTTATACATCAAAGCAACTTGTACTGCCTTCAATCTGCGGAAAAGGTACAAATCAACGGCAAAGCTGAGCACATAGCCCCTGTATCTGAGAACTGGTTGCATTAAGCAATGTATACGTCTGCTTTTTACCGTTGCTTGAGCACGTTAACGTGAGCTGCTCACCTATTTGCTCAGACTGCAACAATGATGCAAAGTTCAAGCACGTCACATTCATATGCAAATCACAACATAAAAACTAAACAAAAAGTTATGCTCTCCTTCCAATCGCCCGAGTCCACACATGCCAAATGTGCTTTTGGATAAATCCAAGAGAAGAAAATTTAAAATAAGCAGAAAAATACTTTATTGTTTTGACATAATCCTTAGCGAGACTTGCCAAAACAAACAAATAATTTAATCAGAATCCAAAAAGGTGCAACTGCTAAAACCATCCCACTTAATCACCTATACCCTGCTTTCTAGTATTCCTTTCACTAACAAGTCTATAATAGTTAGTATATCATATTTGAGATAGTTCAACAGGTAGTCAGAGGATTGAAACATTGGCCTAGCTTCTAAAAGACAGGACTGAACCTTTGAAATGTGCAGAGAAGAAAAGAATCGTCACTTGGTACTTACCAAACAGGAAACTGGCTCTGTGTTGCAGCTCCACCTTGAAGTAGGAACACAAGTCAAATAATGGCACCAAGAACAGTGATCATTGGCATCAACACCACGAAGAAGCATAACCAGGCCAACAATAAACCTGTTAAAATCAGCAATGATTCTAGGTCAAAACAAAATCAAAATTCATTGTGCCAGGTGCATGACTATAGTTTAAAATACTAGAAAGGAAAAGGAGATGGAGGAATGGAGGGAAGAAGAAATGCCAGCACAAAGTTGCTCAGTTTCATCAGCAGACATGCTCTATTTCTACTTTTATGTTTCATTATTTATAAGATTTCTTTCTTTCCTTTTTTCTTCTTATAAACACTACCTTTTCCTTTTAGATGTCATACTAGCACTTTAGGGCCTATTTCCCAACGACTCAAATGAAGAGAGGGAAAGAAAGTAAGAGAAATGAAAGGTCTTTCCTACTTTTCGTAGAGAGGAAGAAAAGCCTTCCGTCCACCATATCTCTTCCTCCTAAAAATTGGAAGAAAAGAGAGAAGCATCATCCCTCCTATTTTTTTGCTTTTTTTATCCTTCCCGAGAAAGACTTCTAATTAACCAAAGTTGTAACCTAATGATACTTCCTCACCTTCCAAAGTAGAAGGTCGAGGGTTCAAGTCCCCATAGGGGTAAAGTGGGTGTGTTTCTTGCCAAGGTAAAAAAAAAGACTTTGAATTATGAAATGGTAAAATGGCCAATCATGGAACATTCAATCCCTTATATGCTTTCTACACAACAACCAATGCGAGGGAAAGGCTTATTCTTTTCCCTAGGTATACACCTCTTTTGTCCTTCCTACCTTCTCTTCCTTCTAATTTTCCGTCCTTGGTAAATGTACCATTAGGAGCATTACCAATGTAATACAACAACTTGGCTATTTTACATAATCTATATATCTTGTATTTATCTTTTTCACACTTGGGTGATATGGCAAAGTTTCAACTTCACTACTACTTTTGTCAGTAGCCTCAACTATACTGTTCAAATTTACATTGCCATCTCTTTATGCATGCACATATATAAAAGTAGGTCTACATCCTGAATATCTAATCTTTCCTGCCAAGTGAAACTTGAAATAAATTAAAGGCTTGTGATGAGAAGGGTCTTCAGCGGTAGCCAATTTTTGAAGCAGGTAAAACCTTATAACACAATAAAGCAGACACCTCGACCAAGTTGCAGGCAACTTATGGATGAAATGGTTTACCGTTGTATTTTTCAAATAGGCCAACACTGGGTAATCGCTTTTTTTACACACTTTCTTTCATGATCGTCTTTAATTGTTGGATGGTCATTTAACTTACTTCCAACATAAGTGATCTACACAGATTTGTGGTAGAAGTTGGACATCAAGTTTATAGTGACAGGTTTCAAAGGAAGCATGTGTCTCCCAGATAAAGGAAATTTAAGTGAACTAATTAGAAAATTGAATTCTGTGTGTGTCAAGCAATGTACTTGCTTTCTCATGCAATATTTGCCATCAAAATTTGTCTTCCTAATATAATAAGAAAAGGATTGTACTGAAAAGGAAAAACAAAAAGATTCAGAGGCTTACCCAACAATTACAAGAATCAAAGAAGTAATCCACAATATGAGCTGATACTTCTTGAATTTAGGTTTGCTAGAGGTTGAAGAATATCCAGGAGCGTATCTTTGGCTAACCCATCCAAACTGAGGGCGGATCAGAAACACAAACCCAAGAAGAAAACCGGAAACAAATCCTCCTATATGAGCGAAATTGTCCACATGTGGGAGAATCCCCACTGCTAAGTTGATTATGATTATGACCACAAGGGTCAAGAATGCTGCCACCTAAAGGAAACAATGTCACATGGAAAACATTGATGTAACATGACCTGATAGAAGAGTCACAATTCAAATGGAAACTCATAGTTAAGAGCAGATAGATAAATACCTTATTAGCATATATGGTCCAATTAGTGATGAGTTCAGAAAGCATGCCTCCAAGTAATCCAAAGAGTGCACCAGAAGCACCAACAGAAATATTTGACTGGATAAAAAGAGCCGACATCAAACTCCCACCAAATCCAGATATCAGATATAGCAACCCAATCCGTACTGTAGGGTCAAGCAAGAAACAAATAAGCATTTTAAGTTTAAACAATGCAAATAGCAATATGAATTATACAGCTTTGACTAAAATAGTATTTGAGGAAAAAAGAGAGACGTGGACAGAAAAAGAAGAAATGCTGGACTATCATCATTAGCCTGTCAAGTGCAACACAAAGGAAATCTAAACCAACAGCAAGGTAACTGCTAACTACTACAGATAACTTTCAGATTAAATTAAGCCTATAAACTTGTGAACTGACATTGCATTTGACCAAGGTCTCGATCTAAGAGGACTTGAGCAACAATTGCCAAGACAAGAAGTCCAGTAACAATAAGAAGAGGTCTAAAATGTCTAGCAGGATGCCTGAATGTCAATGAGAGATGATATATCCAGATCCCAGGATATTGACCATCGGTGGATAATATATATCAATGTCAACATGGATACTCGTAACAACTTTATTACTAGTTGTACAATTTTTTATAAATTATAAAGAAGTTTTAATGAAATTAAATTTTAGAATATCATATGATTATGGTACCTAATAGATATTTTTCCTAAAAAAATTCATGATTATATAAAAAACTAGAAAGGAAAATATTTATTCCGAAAGACCAGTGCATTAATAGAATGCAATGATGGTAAGTTAACTATACTTCCAAATGGAAGTCAACAATGTCAAATAAATTTTCTTTGAGGTAGGAAATTCTGTATAATTCTTATTAGCCAGGAAACTGCAGAAAATTTCCCAATTTCAGTTAGTAAATGGATGCAGTTTAAATCTTGGAATTAATCAAGACAATAATTGATGACAAGGGAATGAGAATTCTCCAAGGCATAAAACCACATACTGATAATATTTACAGCTTAAACACCTGGTAAAAATAGGCAAATCATCTAAACAAGAAATACACAAAGATTCAATGGAAAATTGCCATTTGCGTAAAAGAAATAATACTAAGGCTAATTAAATAGAACAGAACCTAACAAATGTGGATGAAGAAATTACAATCAAATAGACTCTATCATTATCATGACAAATCAACCAGAATTTTTTAAGAAGGCATATAGTACATAGTATATCAATTACACAAATAGATAAATAGATTTTTCTTATAAAAGATCAATATTAATTTTAATTTTTTGATAAAAAAATATATCGGCGGATATTGCAATATGTCCACATACATTTTTCTTTTTTGTGGTTCAATGTCTATATATATATATATATATATATAGATATATATATATAGATATATATACATACATTCACGTTGTGAAACACCAATGTAAACATCATCTGATCATCAGTACCCCTAGATGTTGCATATATCGACTTCTTGACTAAAGTTAAGAACATTTTCTTAGATATCTTAAGTATTAATGTCCAAAGAGAAAAATAAATTAGGGAACTAAAGGTAAACAGACAAAAGTTAAAAGCAACAAAGGCAATAAAGAGACAACTCAGAAAACCTCTGAGAACCAATTGATTCAATGAGGAACACCATATCTAGATAAAATATTAAGGATTGAAGCGAGAAAAGAATAATAAGTTTAATTGAGGGACACACCTTCCTAAACCATTGATGGGACTACAAATTTGAACTTGCGAAGGCAAAACAAAACAAAAAAGAAGCAAGAAACTGCAAAACTCAGCTGTGATTACTTTGTCAAATATGCAGACTTTGTTATATGAGAACACTTTTTCGGTTAAGGAGACATTTCACCATAACATAGCAGAATGCAAGCCTAAAGCCCAAACGTGCAACATCATTACTATTGATTTAAAGAAATGATTTATAGACAACAAAAGGCATCATCAAGTATTTGATTATGCAGAAACCTGACAAATTTTCAGTTTCAACTAAATTGTGAAAGACTGGTTATTAGTTTCCTTCATTTCCTTTTGGTTGGTATTTAATATGTAAAGCAGAAATCGTATCTTGTGAGGAAGTAAGGAAGAAACTCTGTGTTGCCACCCATGCACCATGATTCTTCAAGCTGTAATTGTGATGCTAATTTATTTGCTTGCTATTTTTTTATATCACAAAAGAACAATGATTTAGCTTCTCTTCTTTAGTGAGGGAAATTAAGCAACAGCTCAGTCAAGCGCCCTGTCAAAAGCAACAGAGCTCAGCCATATCTGCCAAAAGCATATATGGAGTTGGCCGTTCAGCCAATTTATTTTTTCAAAATTTATGTTCCTTTGAACTTTGAGTCCATATTGAATGGCATAAAAAATCCCTAATAGACGTTGAGAAATTCAGGTGAATGATTGAGCACATTTAACTAAACTGACCTCAGTTCCCTTAAAATAAAAGTCATGCTCTCAGTTCTCTGACATTAAAATCTAACAGGCAAGCTAAAATGTTTTATGACATATACAAAATACAATTCAGTGATACCTATATTCTTAATTTTCGGAATATTGAGTGATGATTTGAGCATAGCGATACTCATAATGTGAAATAACACATACCAAACCCGAATTCTCGCTCTAGCCGAATGCCAATCACTAAAAGACTCAACATATTGGCCAGCAAATGGAAAACTCCACCATGTAACCAAATGCAGGTGATAAGGCGCCACCCCTGGTGTCTGTGAACCACTTTATTCACATCTAAAGCCCCCATCTTCTCTAATCTAACAAAACAAACAAGCAAAACTATTTAGATATAAAAATAAATAAATCATTATTTCAGAGTTTCATAATTCATATATATATAGTCATGTAATGGACAGAGTTTCATAATTCATATCTAAGTACTGCAATTGGCATACTAGCTACACCAAACCAAATTTTGCAATTCGATTCTATATGTGGCCATTTCTTCTTATAATAAATGTAAAGGGATGAAGAAGAAGAGCTTACGTTGATGATGAAGGGCCAAGAAGAGGGTTTTCTTTAAAAGGTTGAAACGATACCCTTCCCAAGAACCCAGCAACGCAAGAAACTGAATTCTTGGGGCAATCGTTGACATACATGGTGATCAAAAACATCACAACATTCGCAATCACGAATGAAGGTACCAACCAGGGTACCCATTTCTTGAAATGCTTGATTTCTTGATAAACAACCGGAGCGGGACCCGGAGACGACACCGGAGGAGTGTCGGCCTCCACCGGGTGAATCACATTGGCGCCTCGCCTCGAGTAAACCCTAATCTGAACTTCTGATGGAGGATCGCGATGATCCATCACTGAGACCGAATTGACGAAACCCAAATGCTACAAAATCAATTAACTTTTAACATAAAGGAACAGTTCCATTACAATCAAAACACGGTGGTTAAGCTTAGAGATAGAGAGAGAGAGAGAGGTGGGTGGGTGGTGGGTTTGTTGAACAGCAAAGGTGGGTGTTTGAGTTCGAAGCTTGAGAATGAGGCTAAAGAGCCTAAAGTCAATAATGAACCATTCAACTACTCATACCACAGCAAGACAACTATGGCGGCGGAGGGACGCTACCTAATCTTTATTCTTTGGGTTTTCTTCCTCCGGAACCGGTGTCTGTTTTTTTCTTTAGTATTTCTCTCTCCTGCTATATATATATATCTATATATATATAGAGTAAAATTTTTTATTCTTTACCTCCTTATTTCAGTACAGTTCCATTTCCACTGCCTTGTTCAAATGCTCTCTCCAAATCGAGAGAGATGATTGTTGTGTTTGGAGATGGGAACAACTCTATTTTCATAGCAGTGTGTATAAATAAGGAAATATATATAGTAAGTTGATAAAAATAGAAAACAGAAATAAAAAGATAGAAATTAATAAAAGAAAAAAGTATTTGAATTTTGAATCCGCCCTCAATTTTTTCGAAGAGATAAAAAGATAGAAATTGATAAAAGAAAAAAGGACTTGAATCCACTCTCACTCTCCGTCTTTTTCTGTGCCAATATTTGTCGAACAGGACACACAATGTAACATCATTAAATAATTTATGTTGGATAGAAAGAAGAAAAAAAAATATATTTTTGTCAAATATCAATATGTATATATAATTATATATATATATTATATAATAGTCTACCCATGACTATGGTTAAAGAGGACCAAATTTCTATGCCCAATTAAAAAGAATGAAGTGGGGGTTTTTTTTAATGAAATTGTAAAATTGAACTAAGTTGCATCTTTAAGAGTTAGAAAAGTAAATAAAATGGTGTTGATAAAAAACAAAAATCAAAAGTTATGTGTGCTTAATATATTATAGTGTTGTTGATATTGTCCAACGCAAATGTAGTATAAAGTTATAGTACATCTGCACAAAAGAGTATTTATTGAAACTAATTTATATGAGGTATCCTATTACTAAAGTAATTAGGGATGAAAAAGAAAAAAAAATGAAAAATAATATTTTCTTTGTAATATTTAATTACGTCAAAATCAGAACTTTGCAAACACTATAGTCAACATTTTTTTCTTCTAAATAATTAGATAAAATTATCAGGAATCATATGATAAATAGACTTGACTACCTTTTATCAGATGCATTATCACTTCTTTGGGAATGACAAAATTGGAACAAGATCATCTTCATATATCAAGTGATGAATTCTTATACATATATACTTGATACAGACACACATACACATACACACATTGAATAGGTAACGTCGTGTGACTGTCCCATTCTTAGTTTTCTTTAACTTTGAAATTGAAATTGACTAAAGAAAAAAAAAAACTTGAAATTGAGATGATTTATTTTAATAATTGTTATTATTCAATAATATCATGCCCATTTAGAAAGACAAGTGCAACACTCTTATAGACATGCAATATAAAATTATTTTCACTTTTTTTATTTTTCAATCCGGCTTTATTGGTTTCTCTATCCATCTATATCAACTGAGTCAATTCAATTACGTAGAAAGAATGGAGTAATAATAGTTGTACCTAATACAGATTGTGCTTGGACGAGAATGGTTGAATTTGCAGTGGCTTTGCTTATCTTTGAACTCAATATGACGTTTGATATATGAAAACTCAAAGTCTATTTTTTTTCACACTTAGGTTTACATTAACACTTTCTACTGCAAAAAGTCCGTCAAGGTGAGTATTTATTTAACTGTTCTATTCGAGAGTTGTTCCAAAATTTTTATTTGCATGAGGGGAATAAGTAATACATAAATAAGTTTCATAAATTGCAAATATTGTAATTTACAACAAATTTTTTAAGAAGATTGTTTCTAAATTAGAAGTGTTTAAAAAAACAACTAAATGCATAAAATGAGAAAAGTAATAAAAATTGGTGTCATGTTTTAAATTTTGGAGGTTTTTCTTCAAAATGTAGATTTCCAGAAACAAGATATGAAGACTGAAGTCGCGTCCCACTTCTTCCCCCATGGCAGCCTTACGAAAGAATCAAGAATGCTTATGAAAATGGTCTTCTGCAAGTGACAAAATGGAATAATGCTTTGTTATTATATTTTCTTCTTTTTAGTTCAGTCTTTTTTTTTTCAGTTTTATCTAATAAATATCTATTTTTATCTCTCATCCATCTTATTAAGGTAACGAATGAATCGAGTTATTTATAAACAGTTCTGACTTGTTTGTTTAGTAAACGAGCCGCTCATGAACAGGGTTGACTCGTGCAGATTTGTGAACATATGATGATGTAGACTCGCATATGTTTGTAAACATAAGTTCGTATACTACTCGTGAATATATATGTTCATAAACATAAAATTGTATAGATTCATGAACGTAAACTCATCAACATATACACTCATTTATATTCATGAACAAGCCAAATGATCTTGAAAACAAATTCAAATTGAGTCCGAATGACTTTTGTTATTAAACGAGCTGAACCCGAACTGAGCCCACAACCGAACAAGTCGAGTCTAAATAAGCTAAAACTTGATTCGGCTCGATTCATTTGCAACTTTAATCTTATCTTCCTCTTTCTTATGCCAAACAATGGAAACTTGTTCCATTCCTTCTCTCTTTCCTCCCTTTCCTCCTGCCAAATGTATGTTTAGTTATCATCTTAGCTTTGTTAGGTCTTGATTTGAATTGAACCTAACTTAGAATATCTTCCTTCATTTTTCATTATTTTATCATCATTTTCTTCTTTTTCTTTTTAGTTTTGGTTCTTTCTTTTTGAAGAGACAATTAAAAGGATCACTTTTTTTGCTAATTTCATGCCAAACATTAATGGTATTTGTTCGAGTCCTTGTGGAGGGAGTCTAATTTCATGCCAAACAAAAGGTGGTTTTTGGAAAACTCATGATCTAAAGATGCAGTGAATGCCGCTTTAGAGACCAGGGGGTGCTTTCTATATAAACCTGCCGGCCTTTAGTCCTTCACCACACGCCGTAGAAGATCTTGCCTGTAGCTAATGCCTTTGCACAAAGCCACAAACCAAAATCACACATTAAATTTGTGAAAGTAATTGCAATATCAATTCAAATGGTAAGACAGATGATGACGATGAATCTATATATATAGAAGAATCTGATCCTTAATAAAGAAAAGTTGGAATTAAGGTCAGTTCAATACAAATTGAAATTTGAGGCAAAGACTTTGAAGGAGACCTTTTTGGCTGTAACGTCCTCCTCGGCTCAGTCCCATAAATAAGGTCTCCTCAGCTCAGTTCCATATAAATAAAAATAAGGTTGACCACATGTATTCACTCTCTATATTTTTTTTACATATCATTTCTCCTAACAAATTTATTTATTTTAAATTATTTTTAATAACATCATCTTATGCTATATTTTATGGCCATATCCATCTCTTACTTTTTATTAGAACTAATTTTCATTGCTTCGTCGCTAGATCTCCGATACATGTGTCCAATCAATCTCAATCTACTTTTTCTATTTTTTTTCACAAATTTTTACTACCACTAATTTTTCTCCAGCTCTCTCATTGGAACTTTATCTCTTTTAGTCACTTCAATCATCTATCTTAACATTCTCATTTATGTGACATTACACTTGTCATTTTTTAGGGTCCAACACTCTGTCTCATACAACATAATTTGTCTAATAATGGTCTTATAATTTTTTCTTTTAACTTATGTGTTCCTTTTATCACACAATATCTCACTAGTGTACCTCCATTTTGACTAACTCGTACCTATTTTACTAGTTATGTTGTTATCTATCTCTCTATCGTTTTGTATTACCGATCTTAGGGACTTAAATTGGTTGTTTTGACTTTTGAGTAACATTTTGATCTTAAAGTGCTATTATTATATTTTACATGTCCGAATCTTTGTTAAATTTACACTTCATATAATCGGTTTTAATTCGACTAATTTTTAATCTTTTTGATTCTAAAGCATCTCCACATTTCTAGTTTCATTGTTAAGTTCTCTTTAAAGTTATCCAAAAAGCATGATATCATCGGCGAACATCATACACCATGGAATCTTGATTTGGAAGTCTTTTGTTATCTCATCTAACATTATTGAGAAAAGATATAGGCTTAACATCTATCATTAGTACAATCCTACATTTTTAGGGACTCACTAGTGTCATCACATGTAGTACGAACTTTAGTTTTCATATCTATATACATATTTTGTATACTTTTTATAATGTATAAGGGAACTCGTTTTCTTTGTAGGGTCTACCAAATTATATCTCATGCAACCTATCATACGTTTTTCTAAGTATGTAAAAATCATATGTAAGTTTTGTTGTTTACTCCTAAATGTTTCAACTAATTGTCTAAGTAGGTATATAACTTCCATTGTTGATCTTGTCGATATGAACCCAAATTGGTTATCCGATACCATGGACTCCTGAGTTTTTGTTTAATAATTCTTTTTCACACTTTCACTGTATCATTTAATCTTTGTTAAAATACAGGGTCGGCCCGGGCCTAGGCGGTCACCTAGGGCCTCATTTTTTTAACCAAATCCAATACTATTGAGCCTCAATTTTTTTATAAAATTTTTTTTTAACTCTGGTCCATTTTATCAAACCCAATACTACTGGGCCTCATTTAAAAAATTTATTAATTATTGTTCATTTAACCAAATCCAATACTACTGGACCTCATTTAAAAAAAAAAAAAATATTAACTATGGTCCTTTTAACCCAACCTAATACTACTGGACCTCATTTTTTTATAAAAATTTTTTTACTAACTAATGGTCCAATTTTAGAGTTTGCCAGATTGTTGTTTGCATTTTTTTTTCTTTCTTCACAACTCGTTTTCTCTCATTTTCTTTTTCTTTCTTCACGGCTAAGCGGCAGCAAACAACGGTTATTTTCTGTAGAGATTATGGTCCACCAAAGTCTAAATTGTTTCTTAGGTAAGTCTCTCTTATTTTTAGTTCTATATTTCTAATCTTCTATGTATCATTTGTTTCACTTTCATCCCAAAATTGGAAGCCTCATGTTGTATCATGGCCCATGGGCAAAATTTGTTTTTCTGGTAATCGCAATTTTTTTACAACAAGCCTTTAACATTTACAATTATTGGCTACTATTATTCTGTTTATTCATAAGCTATAAAAAATAAAAATAAAAGATGAAATTATATTGTTTAGGCACAAAAGATTGGAAAATTAGAAATGAAATCAGTATGTTTGATCATTTGACATTTATTTTTTATCAAGTTTAAAGAAAAAAAAACTTTAATTACTTTATGTAAGTTTATATCTTGGCATAGTAATTAGAAGTACAATTCTTGTAATGCAAGCATACATGTGCTTGCACATGTTCTTTGTCATCATAAATATTCTTTGTCATCTAAAAAAATAACTATTTTGCTTCTCTTATTAGGCTATTACATGGTTAATATTTCTTTGTAATTTTTTTGATGTGAATTAGATCGCGCTATTTATAAAGCACTAAAACTGGATTTTTTTTTGTGTTTTTAACATAAATATATTTTATGTGCTTATAGTCTCATTTTAATAAAAATTTTGTGCTATTATAAAATTTATGCGCGCGTTAAACTTTATATATAAAAGGCCTCGTATTTGAAAGTTCGCCCAGGGCTCTCAAGATTTTGTGAATCTCAGGGTCGGCCGTTATACTAAATAACATTAATCATCTTTATATAATCATGCTAGTCCATTATTAATTTTTACTTTTTGATATACAACCAAAAAAAAAATTAAACATAGGACCTTCAAATGCAATAAAATGAGCGGCAGTTTAAATTCAATCTATTTACATACGTGGATGCTCCAAGAACACAAGGAAAGTATATCATATAATAAAAGTCAAATTGCACTAAACCTCCTATGTTATTTTTGTTATCAAATAATCCATGTGTTTTCAAAAGTTTTGAAGAACTCTCCTTTTACGAAAAGATGCCATTTTCAATTAATTTTATCAAAAAAATCCTTAACCCCACCTTCCTTTCATTAATCCATATTTGTATTAATATTGCATGCATATTCAATGTAATGTTGTTACATCTTCGATTTAAATTACATTGAAAAATTAAAAATAATTTTTGTAGCAAAATCTCAATAATATACTATTCATCAACTAATAGAGAACTACTCCAAACGAACTGTGTAAAGAAATACAGGCGAAGTTAAATACTAATATCTATACTACTATTAAAAGTACAATGGGGTTTTTTAGTTTCAGTACACTTTTTTTCTATTTTTTAAATTAAAAAAAATAAAACTACCCAAGCGAAACACTTTCCTTTTTTATTTTGAAATTAAAAAACTTGAATTACCCAAGCAAAACCCTTTATTTTTATTTCTATATTTAAAAAAACAAAACTCTTTCCTTTTTTTAAAAAAAATTAAAAAAATAAAACTACCAAAGCAAAATCCTTTTTCAAACAAAACCCTAAACACCTAAAATTACTCTTCCTCTTGGTTATGACTCTCCAAAAATAGAATTACCCATACAAAACCCTTTCTTTTTATTTCTAAATTTAAAAAAATAGAATTATAACCCGCAAAACCCTAAACACCTATAAAATCATTCTTCATCTCCGCTGCGGCTCTCCATTCTTTCTCTCAACTCTCATCAACATGGCTCTCAACGTGACTCTCAGCTTCCTCTCGAATCTCATCAACAACCATTCGATCTGTTTCGTCTTGGCTTACATGTGAGTTCTTTTATTTGACTTTTTTTTTCTACTCATTGTTTTCTATTAGCTTTTGAAATCAAAATTTTTTAATAAAAAATTACGTTTGTAATTAGTCATGTTATCGAATTAAATATCTAATTAATAAATCGAACACAAATTTAATCATAAATGATCATTGAATTTGATCAGACGATAAGAATCAAATTCGTTTAATATGTGAAGTCAATTTCTGAATAATTGTAATATATACCAAACAGTAAGCAACCACCAACACAAACATGTTGTTTAGGCTTTTGGAAAAAAATCTATCAATTCTTTGCAATTTGTGTTTGCCAATTGCTTTAACATTACTATCAGTTTCACTTTCACTTCACAACTATGTGAATCTATCATTGTGTGTGTGTATATATATATCAATATATATTTGTGTGTGCGTGCGTATGATACTAAGACGTTAAGTTTAGGCACTTCATTTTTCATTATGATAACATTGATTGAAGAAATGAAATGACATCTTTAATTTTTCTGTCTGTGTGTGTGTGGTAGGGGGGGTTGCCAAATTATACATTCGCGTGTAATTAGAACAAACCAAGTATACAACAGATATTAAATGGGGAGAGAATTGATAATGGCTGTGTAATAAAATTAGTTTAGTTGGGATTTAAATTTTATGCATACACACACACATTATATTAGATTAATATAGTCCTCTATTACTTTATTTTGTAGATATAAAATTAGTTCAGTTGGGATTTAAATTTTATATATATACACACATTATATTAGATCAATGTAGTCCTCTATTAATTTATTTTGTAGTTTCTTATTCAATGAAAGCGTTACCAAATTCAATTATTTACTCTCGCTTCATAAGACTTACATAATTTATAATGAAAATGTGAGTAGAGTGAATCATAGATATAACAGTGTGCACAATGAATATGAACTAAAGTCTAAGAACGATACCACAATTGAAGTTGAAGAACTTGAAGTTGTAAGTTTAGAAAAAATAAAATCTAATTTTGTGGATTTCAAGGATTTGAACAAGTACATTGATGAAAAAAAAATTATAGGTTTGTTTTCTTTTAACTCTTTACTCTCCTTATATATACTTTCTCTTATATATAAATCTATAAGTTTAATTTTTACTCTCACTAGATGCTTTGAGAATCGTTATTGAAGCATATCATGCATTCAACATAGCTAAGAAGAACAATGGAGGGACATCCAAATTGCGATATATCATTATAATGGATATGAGGTACATCATTACAACACTACATAAATGCTCATAATTACCATTATAAATTATTGAACTAATTATTTTTTATAACTGTTCAAGAACAATTACTTTGACATTGTGGGATGATCTTGTTGAGAATGAAGGAAATTTGGTAATGAAACTAATAAACGAAAGACCTATTATCACTGTTACACATTTGTCAATAACACATTCAAATGTAACTTATCACACAACATTGAGATTATTCATTTTATATTTTTTATTATATCTAAATGAAAATAAATTAAAAAATAATATTATATTTCAGGTGTGAGTTTTCAAACACAATTGGAATCTACATTACAAATTAACATAGAAATTAAAAGAGCAAAACATTACGATATTGGTTGATTATTTATTTTTTCTTACTTACATTAGGTTTTAATTATTTATTTTACTTAAAGAATATCATGACTGGTAGGACATAGTTGGTGGAAGCTAATCCACTATCAATAGTTAAAAAATCAAACAGAAAATAAGCAAAAATTATAACTCTCTTTGTTCATGAAACCCATAATAAGATCTAATTAATGATTATGTGTCTGTGTATTTGTACATGTCAACAACATATTATTCCAATAATTTATTATGCTTTAACATGTTTGAAGAAGACGTAAATGATAAAAACATAGATGCTCTCATTTCAAGTTCAAAATATTGATTATTCGAAGAGGCTGAAAAACTTCCACTTGAAGACATAATTGAAAATTCCACAATGGCATTCAAGGTATTAAATTATTATTATTTTATATATTCATTTAATTTTTGTTTATTATATCACGTGATTATAATTAATTTTTGTTAAAAAATATATATTTTGTAACTCAACTTGAAGAAAACACATTACTTTTTTGAAGGAAGAATTATAGAAATTAAAAATGTATCCAATCCATAGTATAAAGCATGTAAGCAATTCAAAAAGAAAGTTGAAGTACAAAAGGATAGACTCAGTTGTACTAATTGCAAAACAAAAAACGCTAATTACTTTCAAAAGTATTATTATATATATCTTTAAACATTCTATTTTTAAAATTAAAAAATTACAATATGACAAATATGTCATTTTTTATTATGATGTATCAATGAAGTATACTCATTTATGCAGATTATGATGCAATTTCGAGTCAAAGATATAACAAATAATGTATATCTAACAATATTTGATGATTCTCAATCATTAATAATGTGGATTAACTGAGAAGATGACCTTAAAAAGGGCATAATGGAAACATCGAATTCATGTAGCCGACCCCAGGTAATTGGGAAAAGGTTTGATTGTTGTTGTTGTGCTGTCTCAATCATTAATAAATTGTTCACTAGATGAGCTAATACAGTTAAAAAGTCAGGTAATACTTTTTTCCCCACTTGTATAATTTATGGATAAAACAATTCATTTGAAATGTATCAATATTACTAAAATAAATTTGTTCTTTTCATAGGATGAGGAGATGAGTGAATTTTACGACGAAGTAACAAGTTGCAAAGGAAAATCGTTTATTTTTATGATCAAGATAGACAACAGTAAAAATGACGTAGTCAAAAATAGTTTTGCGGTAGCAGTTATCAAAAAAGTTTCACTTGAGAATGATTTATTTGAAGAAGAACTCAGAAATATAAAAAAGATAAAATGTTGAGAATTTTCAAAAGAACCATAATAGATTGTTTAAGAATGGTTAAAATTATAGCTTTTGATTTCTTATAGTTTATACTTGATTCATTCCATGTGATAATAGTTAACTTATAGTTTTATTTTTTTCAACAAGTGAGTTTATATTACCAAGGCTACATAATTAGAAATAGTTTTGAGTGTTTTCATTAATGTGTTTGGATGTGTTACAATAGTTTTGAATGTTTTGAGTGTCATAATAAAATTTTAATTTTTTTTTTTCAGGTGCATCGCACGTGCTTTAAACTAGTATACATAAAAATATCAACATTTAGCTATGTCAATAGTGTGATTCGTGTTGAAAGGTACTTAAGATTGGTAACTATTAATTTAAAATGTTTATTGTTTTAAGGATGTGTCATGGAACTAAAAACATGTTTAATTTATGCCAATTTATCTGGTGACCTCGTCAGAGCATGTGTATAATATATTGTATAGACAAATTTTAGTAACAATGCCAGCGCTCATTGTTACTAAAGCAGTGCTCCAAACAATATTGAAACTCATGTTTAAGTGATGCCCACTTTAGTTAAATTTGATGAATTCAACCGAGGATAAGTCTAACTATAGGTCAAATGAGATTAGGCGAGAGTTGTTAATTGTATTTTAATTTTTTATTTTTTTTTGTAGATAAGACACATTCACACTAGGGGTGCACAAAAATCCATCCAAACCTGAAAATCAAACCGGACAGGACAATTCGGTCTTTTTTTTTTTGCGGTCCGGTTCGGTCACAGTTCTAATTTTTTGAAATCATGTAGTAACGGTCCGGTTATGGTTTCAGGTCCCTCAGAATTGGACCGAACCATTTCTATTTATATATATAAATATAAAATATTTATATATATAAATATAAAATATTTATATCTAATATTATACTTATAGTATTATATAGGGGTGAACAAAAATTAGTCCAAATTGAAAAACTAAGTCAGAGCGGACAATTCGGTTCGATTTTTTTGCAGTCCGGTTTGGTCACAGTTCCAATTTTTTGGAACCGTGTAATAACGGTCCCGTTACGATTTCAGGTCCCTCAGAACCGAACCGAACTGTTTCTATCTATATAGTATAAAATATATTATATCTAATATTATACTTATAGTCTTATACTTATAGTATTATATCAATCATCTTTTTCTTTCTTAGTTTCTTTTTCAAAAACACGTCGCTAGAGAGTTAGGGTTCTTACTTCGGAAGACCGTTTCAATCGTGCATCCTGGAGCCTCTCTCCTATGTTTCTAACTTTCTCCGATCTCTCTAACTCTCACCCTCTCTCTCTGTATCTCATATCTCTCTCTCTGTATCTCACGATTTTCACCTCTTGGCTCTCTCTCTCTATTGATCTCGAGAAGGCTCTCTCTCTCGATCTCAAGAAGACACTTCACAGCTCACGCACAACCAACCACGGAGTCGTCGTTGTCTTTCTCAATTGAGGTAAGAGTTAAATTAATTTATAGTCAAACCAGTGCAAATATGAACTAATCTATACAGATGATTTACTCTTAAATATATATTTGTGGTGTATATGGATTTTTGTGTGTGGTCGAACATGGGAGTTGAGACTTGAGTTGAGGTTGCCTAATTTTATGAAATTAGTGTACTTGGTAAGTTCTCTTCCTCTTATTCTTTTTTCTACTGCCACATTTTTAATTGATAAAAAGAGTTTCATAACTTAACATTCAAGCCCAATAATGAAGAGCAAGAAAAGGAAAAACAAAGGGCCATTATTTTCAATACGTGTATTTATTGTATTCACACGGCCAAACAAGTAGAGCCGACTATTGCATGTTTTTAGATGGTTAGCTTGCTAAAATTACCTTATCTGTATCTAGATTTCTTGTGGGATTAAAATTTTCTGAAACACTCAGAATCAAATTAATCTACTAAACATATTTGAAGTTTGCATAGTTTGCCTTGGTGTTTCATAGAATAGTATGTTAAGTTTAAATTTACTAATGACATTTTGGTGACAAATGCTCTCATCACTAATTTTTGCTAGTGTTTCATAGAATGGGTGATGGAATCACCCTGGTTGTTACTAACATTGTCACTCAACTTTACTAGTAAATATATAATTTTAGAGACAAACCTTAGGTTTCAAATTTCTCTATTTTCAAAATTATTTTATAGGCTCACTTTACATTTTGGAACCTTTGTCGAAGTCCTTTGTCCAATAACAGAACAGAGCATCACGGTTCTTCAGTCATGTTCAGTTTAATTATTGTAACCTCTGTTATCAAAATAGCATTAATGTTTGAGAAAGAAAGTAGGGACATTTGTATTCCAAAATAGTGTTTATCTATAACAAACTAGGTATCACTAAAGAAGTGATATTATAGAGCTTTGATCACATCAATACTATATTTAGCCTATCCTAAAGGTCAGTCATACGAGCAGTAAATATTTACTTTTGTATTAAATTCCTGCTCATTCTATAAAAGAACCAACTTTAGAACAACATCTCTGACTCTCACTATGAAAAGTGGCATGCACATTTTTCAATCTATGCAAAACATTTATCTCCATTTGTTTTTCTCCTTTTTATATATAAATAGAGTGAGTAAAAAAAGTAGCAACTGACTATTTCTTTTTCTTTTTTCTTTTTTTCTTGATACTATATGTCAAGTACTGGAGATGGAGATGCTAGTAATCTTATTTATCTTTCGAAAAACCCATCGAGGTAATGGTACATTAAGTTAATAAGAGAAAACGATCTGATGTTTGAGATCATTTTATAAGAATTGAAGCAAAAGAAGGAGGAGGTGCTAAATGTAAGTATTGTAATGCAACTTATCAATAGAAAGGTGGAAATGAGACTAGTACATTGAAAAAACATACTATTAAATGTTGAAAAAGGCCAAATCAAGATAATAAACAAATACTATAATCCTTTCAATCTATAGCAAAAGAAGCTGGTGATTGTACTAGCTTGGGTGTTTGGAAATTTGACCATGATCTTTGTAGGGAAGCACTTGGAAGAATGATTATCATGGTTGAATTGCCATTCAATTTTGTAGAGTGTGAAGGTTTTCATTATTTTCTTAGTGTGTTGCAATCTACGTTCAAAATTATGTCACGTATTACAATAGCAAGGGATTGTTTGGTGTTATATTCTAGTCAGAAGAACAAGTTGAATAATTCATTTCTTAAATCAAATCAAATATTTTCCCTCATTATAGATTGTTGGACCTCACTCCAAAACCTTTCTTATATGTGCCTTCTTGCCCATTTTATTGATAGGGATTGAAAATTGCACAAAAGAATTCTGAATTTTTGTATGATTTCTAGTCACAAATGTGAGGCAATTGGTAAAGCGGTGGAACGATGTTTGAATGATTAGGGTATAAATAAACTTTGTACACTTACTGTTGACAATGCAAGCTCAAATTATCTTACTATTCAATATTTGAGGATAAAGTCTATTCAAAAGAGTGACACTTTCATTTTAGGTGGTGAATTCTTTCACATGAGATATTGTGTACGTATTCTTAATTTAATTGTGAGATATGGGTTAAGTGAGTTGAAAGATTCAATAACTTGAATTCATGGGGCTGTGAGGTATGTTAGGAGTTCTACACAAAGATAACAAATTTTTAAGCAATGTGCGGAGATGACAAATATAACATCTAAAAGTTCTTTGTGTTTAGAAGTCCAAACTAGGTGGAACTCCACATATCTCATGCTAAAAGTCGCATTAAAGTTTGAAAATGCATGATCGGTGTTGAATGTTACGCATTATAGCCTCTTAATTTGCATATTTTATTCTCTTAGTGATAGGTTATATGTGATTTTACTCTGTTTTTGTATTTTCTATTTTTTTCAGGACCTTAATGATTATTTCAGATAAAACCATGATTTTGAGCTTTTAAAGATGATATCCAAGAAGGTTATATGAAGCCTACTTCTAATGGGTCCATTCAACTCCATATTTTAACTCAAATCAGCCCAAGGAAGAGGTTCAAGAGAATTACAACTGCTTAAGAAGATTACGAGCTTGAAGCCCAATTCTACACTTAATCCAGTTTTAATCCCATTTTGGAAAGTGGACTGAAAAGCTTATTTTTGAGTGTCAATTCGACTTAATTCTCGTGCAAGTTGAACGAAATTCGATTCTGGACATTTTTGTATTTCACGTAAATTTCGTGAATCGGACTTCTACTGGATCAAAACTTGGGCCAAAAGTTAACAGAAAAATCTACCTATTTAGGGCTGCGGGAAAACCCTAATTATCTCCTAATTGGATTAGAACTTTATCTCCTAATTGGATTCTGACTTTATGTATTCTCTTGGGCTATAAAGAGGTGAATTGGAGACTATTTTGAAGGCAGAAAAAGAAGTGGAAGCCAAGGCAGAGAAGACAGAGACAATCCGGATTTTATTTATTTATGTCTTTTATTTATTTGTCATCTTCTTCTTCTATCATGTGTAACTAAACTCCTCAACTAAGGTTGAGAAGGAAATCTCCATTAATGAAGTGAAGTTCTTTTGTTAATTAATTGATTCCCATGTGTATGATTTAAATGCTTATGATTTTCGCTTCTTGTGATTAATTATTTTATAATTCTTTCACCATCTATATCATGTATATGTGGTAGTTAGAAAGTTTATAATTAATCTAAGCTTGGGTTTGTATTTCTTAAAAGTGATAATCTTTGATCTTATGTTTTTCATTAAATTGGATACATAAGATACTTAGAATTTTACACTAGTGAAGCGAAGGAAAATCGACCTTTTTGATATATTTTTCATAATGCTTTATTGTTAAATCTTAAGTGAGCAATAGATTGATTTCTTGATTGCTACTCTAAATTTGGGAATTAATAAATAAATATTAGAAGCTTCATGGATTTAATGGCGGTGGAATCTGAAACCTTAGTTATTTTCTCTATTTGATTTTAATTGTGTTATTTTATTTGCATGATAGTTTAATTAATCTCAAATCAACCAACTTGTGTTTAAACTAGATTAGTTTTAAATTAATTTGAATTTGTGTTAGTTTTTTCTTCTCAAAGCATTCCCTTGGGTTCGACCTCGTTCTTGCCGATGTATATTTCAATAGATTCATACACTTGCGAGTTATTTTATACTTTTAAAACAACATCAATGCATTTGAGAAAATGGAAGATGAAGACCCACATTTTGTCATAGAACTTAAGTATAAACCTCCTACCAATAGTGATTAGAATGATACTCGGGTTTTCACAAATTTTTTGAAATTTTTTTATGATGCCACTACTCGTATGTCCGATTATTTATATGTTACTTCTAATGTCTATTTTCATGAAGTGTGTAGCATTGAAAGAAACTTGTCCTTACGGTCAAAGAGTTTGGATCCTCGTTTAAGTGTCATGGCTATCAAAATGAAGAGCAAATTTGACAAGTATTGGGGTAACATTGAGAAAGTGAATATAATGTCAGTACTTGTCATTCTATTAGATCCTCGCTACAAGTTGAATTGTGTGAGTTTTTGTTACTCTAAAGTTTATCCTCCTACCATGGTGAGTGATCTCATTAAAAAAGTAAGGAAAATATTGGATCATATTTATGGTGAGTATCAAAAGTTTGAGTCGAACATTTCATCTTCAACTCAAACTTGTAATGTCATGGAGGTTGATCAACCAAGTAGTAAAAGTGTTGATTCAAAAGATATCTAATTGGAGTATTTACAACATTTGGAACAAGTAGGAAGTGGGGGAAACAAATTAGGAGTGGAGAGATATTTAGAGGAAGCTTGTACAAAGTATGATACTTTGACATCTTAAGTTGGTGGAAGGTAAATAGTTCAAGGTATTATGAGGTTCTTTCCAAAGTTGTGCGTGACATTTTAGTTATTCTAGTTTCCACAGTTGCTTCTGAGTCGGCTTTTAGTACGAGAGGTCATGTTCTTGACACCCATTATGTAGTTCTCTTACTCCTAAGATTGTGGAGTGCTTGATTTGTGCACAAGATTGATATTGTGTCTCACCACTCCCGATTCAAGTTTAAGCAAAAGCCGATGAAATTGAAACAATTGAATCAGGTGATTTTCATTTTATCATTTAATTTACTTGTAATTATTTGTTAATTGTTAACCGTTTTTTTATAAGTATATTTGTTAATTCTTAACTTGAATAAAATTATTTACTTTTGCAGCCATGAGTTGCTTAACTACTGAATGAGGACGTTTGAGATTGAGTTCGGGTAGCAATATGTCACAGTTGATGGTAAATCATTTTATTATTGATAGATGTTTAGTAATTTTCTAAATACATTTAACTAGAATTTAGGGCCGTTTGGTAACCGTTTATGTTTGTTGTTTATTGTTTAAGCGTTTATATAAATAGTGTTTATGTTTCGATTATGTTTATCCATAAACAGCATCATGTTTGAAAATGTAAAAATGTTCGACTTGTTTTAAAAATCATAAACATAAAAACATGTTTGTAAACCTTAAACTATTTTTTAAAAAAATCAACACAGTAAAGCAAAAAAAGATAGTCATTATTTCCCAATAAGCTGATTGTTACAATTATCAATATAAAAAAAAGATATGTATAATAGTAATGCTTAAACAAAAATTCATTTCCACCAAAAAATAAAAAACTGATCCAAAATATATTCAATTAACCAAAATACAGTTTGCATTCACCAAAAATAATAGCATTTGCAAAATATATACCACCATCGAGGTACTATACTATAAAACAAATTCCATTACAAATCTGCTATGCACCAAAAATTGTCACTACCAACAGATCATAATGAGATTTAAAACAACATTTTCAATGACGTGTTACATGGTCATTCCATATTTCATTAGCAATTATATCACGAAATTCACTCATTTGCCGGAGTTCACTTTGATTGACATTGACTTCAATAGGGGCAGCTTGAGAAGTACTGGCCCCCACATTTTCAGATTCTATATTTCATTTCTATATTCTATAAATAGAGTGTCTAAACGTGTTTTCATCCTAATAAAATTGTGAATTGCACAACATATAATCACAATATCTGTTTCCACATCTATGTTGTACAATGCCATTAACCTCAATATAAAAAATCTTACCTTTAAAACACCAAAACAACGTTCAATAACATTCTAAAAAGATGAATATTTAAAGTTATAAAGTTCCTCACGATGCACCGGTCCTCTACGACTTCTCCTGTACTCTTGCAAATGGTATCTCTCACCACGATATGGTGCTAGGAACCCTGGCATGTCACTGTAACCAGAGTTAACTAAATAATACTTATCTGTATCCAAAGAACAGTAAAATGACTTCAAAATCTAATTATTGCCCTTACTTAAACCGTTAATAATATTTCAATTACCTTTTGGTGGAAACGAAAATTGATTTTCAGAATTACTGAGATATTGCATTAAGACATATGAGTCATGAACACTTCCTTCCCAATCCGCCCTCACAAAAGTCAATTACATGTCGAAAGAACATGCTGCCAACACATTTTGTGTCGTCTCTAATTTTCTCCCACGATAAGGAACCTGATTAGAATATAGAATAACAACACTCACATGGGTTCCATCTATAGCTCCAATGCAATTCTATAATAAAATTGTTAGTTAACATGTAAATGAATAAGATGCATATAATTATTCACAAAAACTATTATAGATTGTAATGAAATGCACTTGAAAAAAAAGATAGTGTTTAGGATTATATAGAAGTTCTGGAGGAACAACATTAAAATTTGGCAGACTTACAATTTGATTCGCCAATAACAGAATCACTTTTAGAACACGATAAAAGTATTTGGACACTGTCTGTCCAGAGTGTTGAAATCTATCATAAACAAACCGATTTGTTATGTTATGCCCGACAATTAGTAAAAATATTCCAACTTGCTCTTGTACTCCCACATACCTATCACGCCCCAATTCCCGACTCCTGGGAATCGAGGGTGAACAGTAGATGTTCCACACGGTTCACGTCCATAAACCGCTAAGTAACTGAAATCTAACTTCCTGTGTATTTGGAATTTGAGTGTGATACTTAGTCCATTACAAAGAGGACCCAAAAATACTCGATTTAAAAAAAAATCACACTCAATTCTGATTTAAAATGAAAAAATTATGCCCATTTGAAGTTCGGGGCAATTTTCGAAGCATGCTGTAAAAAGTGACTTCAATCCATCGAAGTGATGACTTCGATGCTTCGAAACTTTAATGTATCGAAGTAACGAATTTGATGCATCGAAGCTTCAATGCATCGAACAAGTATCGTCCAAAAATAGCTCTCGGAACTTTTACATTCCAAAATCTTGCAAGTTTTTTAATGCATCAAAGTGGGGACTTCGATGCATCGAACTGTCAAAAAACTGCAACTTTTCAAATGACCATTTTTTACATTTTAGGTTATTTCTACCAACATAATTCATTCCAAACAACCCCCAAATCATGCAATAAAGGAGTCTAAATCATTCACAAGTTCTAAACCATACTCAAAATCAAATCATATCCCAATTGAGTCATTCTCCATCATAAACATACAAGTTACACATCTCATCCATGAAATGTATCCATACACATAACTATAACATAAAAAGAGGTTATAGTCTTAAAATCCATACATTCACCATAACATATATATGGTCCAAAACATACACTACATCTATGAGATTTCTGAGTTTGTGGTCATACCATGACTATGCTTACATAGATCACAGCATGAATACGCTTACATAGATCAACGACCACAAGCCAGCACGGATAGCCAAATTCATAGTCTATGAACAAAACGTCAAAATGCCCCAAAATATCCAAAAAGTAATCCTATAAGCTTCATTTGAATCATCAAGTCCTTTCCACCCACGGTGCCATGCCTGTAAAATGTTTGGGGGAGAAAGAGGTGAGCACCACAGCGGCTCAGTAGAGATACCCGAACCTACCTAAGTGCCGACTCGACACGATCTATATGAATACATGTCACTACATTATATGTATCATCCAACATACATTATGCTCATTCACAACAACGCATATATAAGAATGTATTAACACATATCATGCCTCATAATGCATAAGCTGATTATGAAAACACTTAGCATGCATTTCACCTCCACAAAGTCACAAGTATGATTACCTATACATGTAACACCTAGCATACAAATTATATATGCTCATAAAATTCACTTAAACACATTTTTGTCATGTTTCACCAATGCATACATTTTCTATATAAAGAATACATGTATTTTAACTCATACAATATCACATAACACAAATATGTTCATTTAACACATTTTCACAAAAATGTACCAAACCCTAGCATATAAGTGTACATGCTCATTTTCTCTCACTCATTCACTCCTCACTTCATGCATATACCATAAACATACTAATTGGATTTGAGAAACTAAAGAGAGATAGAAACTCACCATATCCCACCCCTCTTACCATTCTAAATCATGCAATACACGACCCTAGCTCTCACCGTTTCACCCGAAACCCTAGAATCGACAAGTAAATGAGAAGGAGAACCCCTACCTCGAGTTTGAAAGCTTCCCAAGCACTCTCCAAGATTTTGGCCAAGTCATACCTTGCTTAACCGCGAAGATGTTCGGTTCAAATGGAAGCCTTAGCCGTCCCCTACGTGTCTCCCTTTTTCGGCGAGTCTTGAATCCAAGCCGAACGGGTCCGAAATGTAGAGAGAAGGGAGTGCTATGAAGATGGAGTCTTTTAGAGAAAGAAAGAGGCGTGAGATCTGCAAAAATATCTCTGCCACTGATATTTAAAATACCTAGGACACGTATAAAGACCAAAATGCTTTTCGGGACTTCGTTTTCGATTTTGAAAATTTCTGCGGCCTCAAAATCACTTCCTATACTCTATAAATATTTCAGCTAAGCCAATATCAAAAATAATTATTTTTGAGAATTTTTTGGATTCCCGGGCATACTTAAGTCGCATCCCGAGCCCCGATTTGACCAAAAAGTCAAACTTTTCCAAATCTTCCGAAAACTTCCAAAATCCTTATAACATGTTTCTCACTCTCGGAATGTCCACTACATCATTCAAAACGTGTTTACAATGAAAATGATGTAAAAATTAAAAAATCAACCAAAATTGGTTGCGGTCTCTACAATACCTTTAACCCTAAATTTTTTAACTCATTACAGAAATTCATAAAGACATGTTGTTCCATTTAAAACAAATCAAAACATCTTGTTGAGTCACTATATAATACCTCCAGTACAAAATCATTACTAGTTAAACGTGAATCCTACATTGTCTCTTAAATACAAATTTGTTCGCATATTCATTCAAATGCTGAGAAGAAGCAATTGCTCCTTATCATCATCCTCATCATCATCATCATCATCAAAAGAAATTCTTTTAGGATCCATATCAAGTACTTGGTATAATTACAGTTATTTTATAATTACAAACATATAAGTAATGACACACAAATAAAATCAAAATGATAACATAATAATAGCATATAACATGTCTACAAATGAAAAATATCAATACATAGTACACGAAACATCCATACATGTCCACCTATGTAGAGTTAAAATATTATTTAAGAGATTACAAACTTAAAATAGAAATAAAACATTGTTCAACACACAAAGTTCAAAGTGTGCTTATCCAACCCTTTTTCCTATCGTCACACATTTTAAGGAACACATTCCTCCACAATGGAATGTTGATCATATGTAAAATTGCCTTGGAGTACTGCATGTAAGCAATCCTATCAAGGGAGTCCATGGCTTGCATGTATTTAAACATCATGTCAACATTAGCTTTAGGTGCGGTCCTTTGTCTAGACTCACTTTCAGCACTCAACACTACAGGAGCAGACCCAACAGGAGGAGATGGAGTAAGTAGTGCCTTCTCATATGCCTCAACTTTCTTCTCATACGCATTAATTTTCCTCATGTTACTATCACATAATTTTTTCAGAGCAGATGACATACTAACCGTGAATTTTTTTTGTGTTCCTACAAGTTATTATTGGAGATCGACTTCGTTGCCGACCTCCCCCCTCCCTTTCCTCATCCTCCTCTTCATCATCATCACCATTTAAATTGTTACTTGGACAAACACGTTCTTTTTCTTTTTCAGTCTCATGACGAGAAAAAACTCTTGTGGATACACGTGCACGAGAGCCAGTTGCAATTGTCTCATCAAATATGTAACTTTGTTTGTCATAGTACTTGCATGATTTTTTCTTGAATTTTTTTCAGCTCCTAAAAACCTACAAGTTCATGTATATTAGCAATTGTGCAAAAAAAATATAAATAAAAAATTAGCTAGTAAATGTTACTAACCTTTGATAATCTTTCCTTTATTAATTAAAATTATCATTTCAGTAGTCTAATTATATCCGACACCTGTCTCTTGCATGAGCCTTTTAAAAATCTTGTTGTCAGATCTCATGATATTAAATTTGTTCCTAAGTTGATGCTTCTCCCAAAGAAATCCACCAGTCTTTTAATCATTTCCGCTAGTAAACTATTCCACCCTTTGACATTGAAGGTTGATGTATTTCGGTTTTTATTTCTAACTTCCTCCTCCATTAAGAAAATGAAAGTTTCCTCAAATTGTTCATTCCATAGTATTTTTCCATCCTTGTCTGTTTTAGGTTCTTCCTCTAACTCAGATGTTTGAGTGTTGAGTTGTGAGAGATTTTCATCATTTAGATCCATCTAAATGTCATTGTAGTAATTATAATTAGCATTCAAAAAATTATAAAAGGAGAGGCAACCCCCAATTAGACAACCAAATGAACATGAGGAGAGTACTAAAAGAACACTTTATTGCATAGCATATACAAAGCATTAAATAGGAGCCCTAGGGACACAAGGCATTTTTAGAATGGGCCCTCTCGTACTCTTGCTCTAAATTAACAATACATATTTTGTCCAAAGTTGCCCTTAAATGACCTTATATGGCCACAGAACCCACTCCTTATGGAATAATGTTTAAATTTCAAAATAATATTTTCTAGGAAATAGGAATGGAAATACTAACTTTATCCAGCTTGTGCTATAAAATTATTTGAAAATGATGTTTGGTGATCTAAAAACCTTTTATTAAATGTAGCCCCATCTATTAGCATTAACACATTCTTTCTCCTAATTCCATTTTCCACCATGATAAGCCAACCCAGGTGGAATATCGAATTAAATAAAACTCACCAAATTGCCCACTAATGAATCAAATGAATAATAAGTCTGGAATTTAAATGCTAACATTAGTCTATATTTTCACATAAGAACCATAATTTTATCCGATGATACCCCCAAATAAACCAATAAGGTCCTTATAAATCATGGTGGTTGACACTTATTGGACATGTGCTAATATGTGACTAATGAACTTTGGACATTGGATAAGACTTCATTTTGGTATAGAAAAAGACATAATTGAAAAAAGAAAATCAAAATTTAAGATCTAGACAAATTTTATATAAAGTTTGACCACAAGTGGAAGATATAGTAAGGTTTTATTGAAGGAGTGAGCAAGAAAGAAATAGAGATCACCAAATCACTTTTCACTGCTGAATAAACATTATATTCCTAACCTTTTCTATCTAGGCCTCCCTTCAACAAAAATATCTTAATCTTGTTACAAGATTTTGAATGCTAGATAAAAAAGAAAAAAAATCCTAAACCAATGACAAAACTAAACCCAACACATCGGTTATAAATAAAACATTTTCAAATTTTCATATAATATATTGATAATAGATAACAACGTTACCATTAGAACACTTTGAAATCAATAACAACTATCTTTTAACATTATACCCATCGATGAATGGAATGCACAAACCAACATAACATGTTATCTTTGAACATATTTGGCACATGAGTGCAAATTAACCAACAATGTCTAATTATGAATTCAAACCCAACCCTTACCTCCAAACCAATCATCTTAAACTACAATTTAATAAATTATCACATGCTGAAAATTCATTTCCATGTTTCCTTAAGTTTATCTTCCTAAATAAGAAATTTTAAACCTTCTCCATCGAATCCTATAGATAAACACACCCATAGAGCTCTACCTTCAAACCAATCATCTTCACATATCTACTTTTATTTTTGTTGATGTGTTGTTTTAGAGGATATTCCCTCTGTGTTACTTGTACTTCATATTATATTTTCAATAAAATCAACCTTTCAGGAAAAAAAAATCATCTTCAATGAATGTGAAACATCACATGCTTGACTTGTTCAGTTTGGGTCTTCCTCAAAAATAATTAATCTCCATAAAAAACCTATCACAAAATAATTAGTAAAACCTATATCTTTAAAAAACTAGTACAATTTTATCACTTGATTTATTAATCCAAAAGCCTCCATAAATTTTCCAGATACATGTGTTTACCCAAAATTCTAGCCTTCATCTGAAACTAAAATAAAATAATAATCTACACCTCTTGAATACTCTCTATGACTATAGAGAAAATGTCAATTACCACAATGCAAATTCACAAAAATCCAAATAAATCATAACAAATTCTCAAATTCTATAACATGGGCTACAAAACACAGTTTGACACAAATCTACTAATAAAAGCTGTAATATTAGCACCAGTATATAGCAGCTACAAATGCCATTCAAAATTGAGAAACAAAGGGGAAAAACAAGAGAGAAAATAAAAAAAGTGAGAAACAGAGGAACATCTTGAAGAAGATGATGATGTAGATATGAAAAACGAGATGGTGAGAGAAATACCTTCAGGCGGGAGGAGCGAGAATGGACGAGATTGGCGGCAGATGTTCCTCGCCGATGGTGAGAGAGAGAATGGACGAGATCGGCGACCCGAGCTACTTGCTCATCGCTGGTGGATAAAGATAAGAGAATGAACGATGTAGGTATGGTTTGGGGCTACCGTTCGACAAAAAGATGCTATAGGAATTTTTTTTTTAGCGCTACAGTATATGCACTCCCGCATTCGCTATAATAATTCTTGAAACATTAACAAATAAACACCATTTTGGTGTTTAGAAATTTGGCCTGTTGGAACAGTAACTGTTTAAGAATGTTTAAGGTATTTATAAACAAAATAACTATTAACAAACATGTTTTTTTATTGTTTATTGTTTATATAAACAATAAACATCAAACATAAATGGGGCCTTAGTAATTAACTAAATGCATTTCATTTTTCAGTGAACTTTTGTCTTCTCATTGATGTCAATCAAAGAATTTTTGGAGGCTTGGGAATTGTTGTCTTTATTGTTTGAATTCTAGTTATGAATCTGTATTGTATTGAGATTTTAATTACTTTGAATTTGTGTAACTTTTGGAAGTTTAGTTTTTGCTTGGGATTTCAATTTATATTATGTTTGAAGTTTGTTTGATGCTAGATATTATGTTTCTACTAGTTGGATTATTATGTTATTACTATTATTTGTATTAGTTTTTAGCAGTTCTTTAAATAAATTATATTATGATTTAATTAGGTTGACACTTGACGAATAATAGCTTTTAAAATATTTAAAATTGATATTTGAAATTGGTTTGAAGTAGGCTTGAAATTGAAGCTTAAAACAAGTTGGCAGTAAGGCTGAGTATAGGCTAGAAAGTTTGATACAGGTTGGTGAACCGTGGAACTGAACCGAACCAAACCGGTTATTCACAGCTGGTTCCATTTTTAGTAGAACTTGACCATACAGTTTGGTTCTAAAAAAGACCAAAGCCGGACCGTGTGCACCCCTAATTCACACATCCATTTGTTTAATTGGAATTCAAACTCGCAGATACTCGTAACAACTCCAACTAAACAAGATTATAAGCAAGTGTTATGGATTAAACTTGTTTCAAAATTTTAAAATCTTGCTTTCTGCCTTTGTAATGAAATATAAAATTATGGACTAATACAACATACATAAAAATCTCATGCTTGATCATGAGAAATAATGAATAAATAAAAAGTAAATATCAGTGACACTCTCTGTGGTTTGGACTTATTTCACTCAAAGAGAAAGTTTGTTTATAGTGTCAGTATAAATCCAAACGTTATGCACCATATATCAGAGAGACCCCAAACCGTATATAGGCAAGTTTGACCTCATCTGATACCTTGCAAAAAGACGCTGGTATCATTTAACCCTTTTCATGAAATAAAAAATTACCTAAGTATACCTTTTCATATAAGTATACCCTTTGCAACTATTCATGCATATTTTTTCTTATCTCTTTATCCTTTCTCCTGTCTTTTTTTTCTGCTAATAGTATCAAGTTTGATTTATTAAGGAGTCTCATAAAATTACATCTGGATTGGCACTAACAAAAGGATGAAGTAATACATATAAACACACACACACATATATATACATATACACACTGTTAGTTTCTTGTAGATAAACATAAAATTGTACACTATTCATGAGCTCATTGAACATATACATAGAGGATAATAAACTCCTTCTCGAGCTCCAACATCACCATTTGGGTCTCCTCTGTCAGTCACCATTGGAGCACCATAAAACTCCTTACCACGTCTCCACAGTCCTTTGCCACATAGAGGACCACCAACAACCAAACCAAAAGTCGTCGTCGTCGTCGTCGTTGTCATCATATTCAAAATCGATCACCACTCGACAACATGGGTATTATACTCAGCTTCAAGGGTGGGTCTTCTATGGTAAAGATGATGCTCGAACAGTAATGGAGATGGTGGTGTTCGTAGGAGATGGCCATGGGCAGCCAACGATAAACGCTTCGACAATGCTGGAATGGAAGTGATACAGTGCATGGTTGAACTCTAACAGCTATAGCTTCAGCCGTGTGATTCATGTGTGAGTGCATCTCAATTAAAATTACCACACTTCGCAATAGAACGAATTCCTTGCATAATAGGGCTATCGAAAGGGGTGTCGAACCTCAGGGACTGTGGTCTGACTGAGTTGGATATATGAAATTAATTCTAATTAAATTTAAAAGAAAAGAATTCTGATTTTTAATTCTAAATTATCTAATGAAACAATTGAACGAAAGCAAGAGAAACTAAGGAGTGTATAGAAGATAAGATAAATCTAGGATAATTGATTTCACTACTAACTTCACAATCAATGGTCAATTGAACTAACTATGGGGAATCATATCATGCATAAGTGGTGTTGGTGGCTACACGCTCACCTCCATCTGTCAAGAGGATAACATATGATTAAGGCTAAGTCATGGACTATCTTCGATTGGCATGGGCCATCTGCCTAACTACTCTACTCTAGGGTGCAGTATGGTTCATCTTCTCTAGGCATAATCTATCAAAATTTTTAATGATATATTTAATGAAAACTATTGTGTAATAATCACTCTCATGATCACAGAAAATAAGAGGGACGAGTTCAATAACAACAATCAAATATCTAAGACAAGATAAGAAATCATTGAAACTGAATTTATAAGACTTTTATAGCTCAATTCTATAATAAGAATCCTCTAAATTACACAATCTATGAATGAATACAAAAATCCCCAATAATTAGAACAATCGAACCAGTGATGTTTAGTTAGGGCTACATCAAAACCCTGGTGGCTGAACTAGCTGCTCATGATACACCTTGTTCTCCAATGATTTTTCACTCCAAAAGCTCTTCAAAGCTGGTGTCAAGCCTACTCAATACAGCCCCAATTCGTCACTATTAATAGCCAAGAGAATATGAAGAGTTCCCAACTAATTAGGAGACAATTAGGGTTCCCGCAGCCCCTAATCAGGTGAGTTTTTCTGCTAACTTTCGGCCCAACGTTTGACCCAGTATAAGTCTGATTCACGAAATGTACGTGAAATACAAAAGTGTCCAGAATCAAATTTCGTTCAACCTCATGAGAATTGAGTAAATTTGACGCTCGAAAATAAGAGTTTCGGGCCATTTTCCAAAATAGGATTAAAACTGTATTAAGCGCATAATTGGATTTCAACCCGAAATACCCTTCAGCAGTTATAATTCTCTTGGGCCTCTTCCTTGGGTTATTTTTGAGTTAAAATTATGAAGTTGAATGGATCCTTTTGATGTAGACTTCATCTAACTCTTTTGCATGTCATCTTTAAAAGCCCAAAATAATGGTTTTAACTGAAATAATCATTAAGGCCCTGAAAATACATAAAACACTAAAACAAAGTAAAATCACAAAATAATCTATCATTAAGAGAATAAAATACATAAGTTAAGAGACTAGAATGCGTAACATTCAACGCCGATCATCGAGAATGGTAGAGAAATTTCAATGGTGCTCCAGTAGTGGGCTTTTGTTTGTGGCTTGTTTGACGGAGAAGGAACATAGGTGAAGTTCCGATTGGCAAATATGCAGTAGTGGTATCTCCAGTAGTGAAGATGTTACGGTGGTGGGTTTATCAACTTAAATAGTATAGTCGCGTCGAAGGAGTTTCACTGTAGTGTGTTAGTGTCAACCTCATGACGAAGCTTCATAGCGGTACTTTAACAAATCAGTAACTTCGACGATGGTAAGAACTTCAGTGGTGTGGAGATGGTGGATGAACTGGATATGGAGCTCCAGCATTGTCGCGGGTCTGTTCCACGACAACCATCATCATCATTCTCAAAGCTCACCGACGGAAAATGTATGGGTACGACCACCCATTGCCGATCATCTTCACTATTGTCCCATGCACCAAAAAGACCCACCAAGCCACCATCTTCATAGTTGTTTGAAGAGTTATTTTCATTGATGTCGGCCACCCATAGTCTCTATCTTCTCCGGCCAGGCCCTTCATCTCCACCAGGCACCACCACTGACCATGCTATTCACTAATTAGGAAGACCCACCATTGTAGAGCACCCACACAAAGATCACTATCATCACATGCATTTGATGCTCTATACTGAATGTGAGATAAGAGAGAATGAAGATAGTGATGTTGACAGTGTTAGGTCTATTTGTGGTGGAAACAGAGAAGAAAGAGAGGTGGTTTGGCAATAGTTGATCTAGATTTTGATTGAGATTAGGCCATGGTGGTGATCGGTTGTGGTGGCATGGGTGGTTGGTTGTGTATCGGTAATGGCGGAGTGTAGGGATAGGAGAGAGAAAAATAATGATAACGTGTACTAATTGGGGGCAAAGTTGTCTATTGACAACATTGATATTTTTTATTAAATTTTATTAAAAAAATAAGGGTATAGTATACATTTCACACTCAAATTAATGGAATTAGGGATAAAAATATCTATTGGGGTCCATATGATAGTTATAAGAAAAAGTGTTTCAGTGTGAAATAAGTTCAAACCACATGGGGTGTCAATGATATTTGCCCTAAAATAAATCAAAAGGCTTTTACTAATTAATTGATAAAATTAATTGAAAATGATAAAATTGTCATATAAAAGGGCTTTTTTTTTTCAAAAGAGAGTTCTTTGCAACTTTTGAAAGCACAAGAAGGTTATTTGGTTACAAAAATAGAACATGGAAATATTTTGCCACTTTTTGAAAGCATAGGGTTTAGTACAATTTGGCCTTTAATAAATGAAACCTAAAGTGATCCCCACTATAGAGGAACGCGTTTCTCCATATAGGACGTTGGTTTCTACATGGGTTTTAGGCTCTGTTTGCTTAGATGGAAATAACAAAAAATAAAATAAAATTTTCTCAACACTTTAGAAGTTTGGTTAGCTGGAAAAGAATTTTTTTGAGAAAAAATTGCCTTCCATAACCACCTAATTTTCTCATAAAATTTTCCTACAAAAAAATATAGGAACATTTTTTTTTTTTTGAGAATTTTTTGTGAACTTACACTAATGCCCTTTCTTTTAAAGGAAGTTTCATACTATTCAAACCATAAAATGATAATTTTTCTTGAAAATTTTTCATGTTATTGAAATACACTATGGAAATTTAATTTTCCCTTCTTTCACTTTCCACCATTAATTTTCGTCTAACCAAACGACCCTTAAACTCTGTTTGATTAGAAGGAACAATAAGAAATGAAAGCAAATTAAAAAACTTTTATGGCCAGCTTGGTCCACTTAAACTCAAAGTTAGAACATTAAAAACTCTACTACAAGTTCTTAAAAGAATAGTTTTCAAAAAATTAAACCAAACAAATACTTTAATAACTTTAGGAGTTTGGATAGCTAGAAATGTATTTTTTTGAGGTAAAGTAATATTTTCTAACCACCTAACTTTTCCACAAAAATTTCTTACAAAAAGCACATAAAATTTTGATTTTTTTGATACATTTATATTAATTTACAATAATAATTTTTATTTTCTTGTAAGTTCTATACATTCCAAAATATAAAATGGTAATTTCGTATAACTTTCTTGAAAAAAAATCATGTTAACCAAATGCATGTTAATGAATTTATTTTTATTTCATTGACTTCACTTTTTTATTTTTACTTTTACCTTTTACTATTAGTTTCGAAGATTCCATCTGGCCAAACAGACACTAAGGAGAAAAGCCTAATGGCATATGAAACTCGAGTTTTACAAGTTTTCCTAATCCAATAGAAAGAAAGAAAAACTGAGGAGAAAAATACAGTGAGTTGAGTTGAATTGCTTTACACATTAAGACTCTCTTTGGATAGACAAGAGAGAAAATAAAGGAGATAATAACTTTAGTTATGAGATAAAAGAAAAGAAAGGAGAGGATAACAATAACCTCTATTTATGTTTAGATAAATATAAGAGAAAATAAAATAAATGATAATATTCTTGTTTGGATAAGATAGGAAAGAGAAAATAAAAGAAATGATAATAACTAAATTACTATCATACCCTTTTATATTTAATGAGACATGAGTGGAATAATAAAAAAAAATTTCTAATTGTTGAGGGTAATTTAAGAATTATGAAAGTACTACTTAACTCTCTATCATTTTCCTCCCAATCTTCTCATTTTTGGGAGGATAGAATATGAGAGATTAGGACGGATAACTATTCCTTCAAATCTCTCCCAATCATATCATTTTCTCGTCATTTAAAGTACTCAAACACAATATCCTCTTCTTTCTTTTCTCTCATTATCCTTCCAAATCCTTCAATCCAAACGATGCCTAAGGTTTCGTTTGGATTTATGAAATTAGAAGGAAAAGAAAAGAAAAGAAGGGACCATGGTTGTTATCTTTCGTTTGCCATTAAAGAGAGAGAAGAGAAGATGAGAACGGTAAAACTTTCATAATACTCAAAATAATCTTAACATTTTAAATAAAAAATTTTAAAAACATTTAGATTCCATCTTAACAAAAGATATAATAGTTAATTGATCAAAATAATTTCTTTTATTTTTTCTACTTTACTTTTTTGAAAAAAAAAAAATCATTTCGTTTCTTTTTTGATATAATACTTAATTGATCAAAATAATTTCTTTTATTTTTTTACATTATTATTTTAAAAAAATACAATTCTTTCAATTCTTTTTCTTCATAATTTATTCAAATATAAATGGAGTTTGTTACTCCTATTTTTCTTTTATTTTCTCTCCCATACTTAATATTATCTTTATGTTTTCTTTTCACTCGTGTTTACTCTCTTCGCCTTCTGATTGATCCAACGATCAGGATTCAAACCGTCAGTAGAGAAGCCCGATCCAAACCGTCGGATTATCTTATCTGAAACCCTTATCTTCACTTCATTTCACATCCATGGCGGCCATAATGGCGGCAACAGTATCCCGATCAATACTGACCGTCCGATCATCGACATCGTATCTATGCTTCTCCAAACGGCTCTTCTCATACTCTTCTTCCATAGCCAAAGCCCCTCCAATTCCTGGCTTCGTTCGATTGGTCCGATCCACGGGCTTGATCTCTCAGTCGGTCGGGTTCGCCGCTCCAGCGGCGATTCGGTTGAACCAGATATGGTGCAGGGTGAGCCGGTCGGGCGTGTCGACCTACTCGCCGCTCAATTGCGGGTCAAATATCAGCGACCGGCCTCCGGAAGAGTTGCTGTTTCCGGGTTGCGATTTCGAACACTGGCTCATTGTCTTTGACAAGCCCGGTTGTGAAGGTGCCACCAAGCAGCAGATGATCGATCGTTACATCCAAACACTTGCTATGGTCCTCGGAAGGTAATTTTTCACACTATAGTATATATATGAATATAAATATATGGAGAGAGGATTGTGGAGAGAGAAATAAAGAAATTTAGAGATGGAAGACTAAGAGTAAGGGTTTTTTGTGTGTGTGTGTGTGTGAGATAAATGATTTTTGGGAGATTTTTTTATTCTGTTCGGTATGCGATATGGTTTCTTGTATGTTAGAGAGAGATTCTAACTCTAATTCTAACCCTAACCCTAACCCTAACCCTAACCCTAGCTTTGTGACTTTGCCTAATTAAGAAAATCTGTCTCTAAATTTTAGGGTTTATGCATTTTAGTATGTTAAAATTAGGGCTGACGGATCTCTCTATTTCTTATTCGGTATGAGCATCCTACCACACAATCTCTCTATTTTGATATGTTGCATACTCCCACTGAAGTTTCGTTTTGGGTTTATCATTATGATAAAAATGCATTTGTTTGTTATGATTTATGGTATATCAGCGAAGAGGAAGCGAAAAAGAAGATTTACAGTGTAGGTTTTGAGAGGTACTTTGGGTTTGGATGCGAGATTGATCAGGAGACATCGAACAAGTTAAAAGGTTTGTGCCCTGGGTTGGTTGGTTTAATTATTAGTTGTAATTATGTTAGACAGGATTGATTTTAATTTGAATGGTTAAAATTTCCAAATTTTATAGGTCTGCCCGGAGTTCGCTATGTCATTCCTGATTCTTATGTTGATAAAGATAATAAGGATTATGGCGGTAAGTGCTATCTAAAATATCATTCAGATTTCAGTTAAAAGTGCAATTATGATGTACATATGCGAACTATCTTAGATTATGTTTCCATTCGTTGATACATGGGCTTGGTGTAGATAGTTCTTTGGCAAATACATTTCTTCATGTTTGCCTTGCATCATCATGTCTGCAATATATATTATTTTTAAATCAGAAGCTTTGGCATGTTTGAATGAAGTTATTTTTCTCATAGGACTAGCTTGTCAAAAGTGATGTAATGTCATTGATGTTCATGTCTATAGTATTTATTGTCATATATGTTTCTTCTTTTTTGTCACAAGTATTATATTTGTTTTATATATATATATATATAATATTTTTATATGCTAAGAACTTAAGACATAAAATCAATAGGGTTGCCTACCCTTTTTCCTTAAGGCCTCCCCTAATAAGGCAATAAGCAGCAGTCCATTATGGTCTCCATGACAATGAACACAGAACAAAGCTATCACTAAGTAATCATAATTAAATAATGTTTATGGATTGTGAAAATTTTAAAACAATTTCAAATTCATGGTACAAGTGCAGAGAAATTTATTGCATTAATGTCAATTATGAGATCATGACATCATTTTTTAATTTAAAATGATTTACTGTTTCCTCTATATTTTGTTTGGTGTTACCTTTTGATTCCTACTAGGGGCATTCCTTTCTACACAATATTTTGTTGATTGTAATCTATTTCAATATTTATTGAGATTTCATTGATAATTTCAGTATTTAGTACTAGGTTTTCTATAAAGTAACTATTAGACAAGCCATATGTTATGGAGATTGGGGTTTGGCTGCAACTAAGGTACAAAATATTCTTAAAATGAGTGTGGTCGAAACATGAAATTTTGTACTGTACCTTTTAGAAACTATAAGCAATTAATGTAAACTTGAATTGTTAGAATGATGACCTGAGCCTAACCTATGACAGGATTCTAAGTAGTAAATATTAGTCTCTGAAGCCCAAAGCTCGCAAGGATAATGCCATGGTAAAGACAAGACTACTTGGTCGAATCCTAGATACTTGTTCTGATCTTGATTCCTTTAGCATATCGTGAATGGATTCAATGTTATCACTGTACTTCTTGGAATAAGCAATCAAGTGTAGTTGGGAATGTCTGTTCTACAATCTTTTATCACAAACTATTTCAATTTTCAAGCTTTTCTGGAGGTAATCTGTTAAACACATTTCCCACTCAAGATGGATTGGCAACGTTTATTGCATTGTTTGATTAATTCCAAGCTTACTACTGGCCCATGGGTGCAAGGTAGTATCGGCCTATCGGGATCTTGTCCCTCTGTATAAAAGGAGGATGTTTCGGTTTTCCACCAAACCTTATCCAACTAATCACCACCTATACACCTAACGTTGTTTACCAAAGAATAGGAGTAGTAGTCTCAAGTCATCATTCTCGGTTATTGGCCTATGTTTTCAATTATATTAGTTCTACAACAAAGCTCTTGGTCTACATTGGAACCCGAAAAAATCCCAGTATCTTGAGAACTTAATCACCCATATCCTGAAAAAAAAGAAGTTAAAATGAAATGGACTGATGCTGAATATATCTGTTATTTTGTTGATTTGCAGGGGAGTTGTTTGTGAATGGACAAATAGTTAAAAGACCCAGGAGGAAGAAAGTGTATCCAGTGCCCCTAAGAGTTGTAGACAGACCAAGATACGATGACATCCCTATTGGGAAGCGGCGTCCTTGGAAGCCGTAAAAATTAGATTATAATGGTAGTGATATGTTTGTTATGAAGAGTTGATTGTTAGATGTCATGCTGGTGTCAGTTTGTGCTTTATCATGTGATAAAAATGTCTGTAGGTTCTATAGTCGAGTATAAGAAAATAGGGAAGCATGGAAAAATTTTCAGTCACAAGTCTATATACATGTGAGTTATTATAGTAGCATATGTTCTACTATATCAGCCCCAGCCAAATATTGAGAAAAATAATACAAGCTTTGTGATTCGACTGTCATTGTCAGAAAAAAATGTGGATGTTCCCTTCACAATATTTGTTTATAGGGTAAATTACATTCGAATGTATAATTTGACAAAATTTACACTTGCACTCTTCGTGATTTGGTGTGTAATTAGAAATTACACACAATGCATATATTAGCAAAATTTACCCTCACTCAACCACAATGGAGAAATTTGAATATTCCTTTTTACAGTTTAGTTGTAACCACTTTCTGATTCAGTACCTATTACCTAGTACAGTACTACAATTAAGTAAAAATTTTCTAAATGAATATGCCCCACCATTGTGGTATGGTATGGCATGGTAGAGGGGATATTAATCATAGCCTCATAGGCATTGCATTCATTTTTATCAAAGAAAATTTAAATCTCAACTGAACTAATTTTATTACATAGTCATTATCAATTATCTCTCCATTTAATATCTGTCACATACTTCGTTATGTAGCCTTCACACAGTTCAATTGCAAGTTTTTTTGTTTTTTTTTTGTTCTTGACCAATTTCCAGTAGAAATCTAACCGTTCCTGGACTTTCTCTCTCTAACATTACTGCACTTTCTTAATTATATATGAATATCTACAAACCCAGATGAAATTGGAGAAAAGAAAGTTTGAGATTACATGAAATAATTGAAGATGATCACCTTGAGTTTGTTAATGGAGGATGGTGTCCGGGAATTTTAGAGAGAGAGAGAGAGTGAAAGAGTTAATGAGTGGGTATGGACGGTGGTGGTGCTGTGATTAAAGGTAGGGTAAGATCAAACTTTTTTTTAGTGATGTTTTACTTTTTAAAAAGTTTAGAATTTTTAACCTTTAGCTTGCATACATGAAAGCAACAAGAAGGCATTATTAATTTATGGGTAAAATGCTCTAAATACACTTTCAGGTTTTCTTTAATTACTCAAATATTAAACTTGTGTAAAAAATTGATTCTAACACTCTCAGAAGTTTGGCTTACCTAGCCTCCCTTTTACCATTATACCCTTATGTTATTTTAAAAGATTACATGTGTCATTGATGATGCCATCACATCATTTGAAAATTATCAAAAATGCCCTTTTATCTCTCCTCTTTATCTCTCTCTCGTCACCGGGAACAGAACCGTTACCCAAAACCATTGCCCAGTCGTGACAACCAATACCACCTCCTCAGCTCCACCATGCATGACCACACCATTCTCATCACCAAGCAAGCACCCAAAACTCTACCACCATGAGGAAGGAGAGAGAAAGAATAGAAGGAAGAGAGAAGTAGAGAGAATCGGGAGAGAGAGAGAGAGAGAGTATAGATGGGTTTGAGGAGAGAGAGATAATTTGTTAAAGGGTACTTTTGTAATTTTATGAATAAGGTTAATTTTGTCACTTTACTACACTTAAGGGTATTATTGGTATTGCATTTTAATTTTTAAGGTCAGGAGGAGTGAGGGCATGGTCAACCAAATCTCGAGGGTGTTAGAGTCATTTTTCACACAAGTTCAATCTATAAGCAATTAAAAGAAATTTGATGGGGTGTTATAGCATTTTACCCTTAATTTATTGCATCACAAAACATGTTATAATTCTTGTTGGCATATTACTACGAGCAGCGCTACACTTCTCTAATTTGTATCTTGAATATTACGTGGCAATATAAAAAAAAGACGTAAATGTCCTCTATTTTGATACATATTACACTTTTCATAATAATCAAATTGAGCTTCTCTCTCTAATTTTTTTCTTTGTTTTTATATATCTATATTACTATTGAAAGTACAACAATTCTTATACTAATAGACTTTTGCAACCTAAATTCCATCACTTACTAATAGATTCCTTCATAGGGGTTCAAATCATTTAATTTCTGCTAATAGATTCCTGAGGGTTTCAAATCATTTAATTTATGTAATATATTACTCTAAATAATTTCACAGCAATGCATACAAACTAAACTAATTGTTCCTTTTTTTTTCTTTTTAAATGGATACAAGTGATCAAGTTAATGCAATTTTACTATTGTACCAAATTTTTAGATTACAAGAATAAAATCTTTGAAACATTACTGTTTCAAGGTATTTGATTTGATGTAATGCAGATATATTATTAATTTCAATGTTAGAACTATAGATTATATATATGTCCAAAGTAGATTAAATGTTTATAATCACCTATATGAGATCACACATATTTTCAAACCCTCTTACAACACTTTGAGCCATTACATTTATGCCTATTATTTTTTTATATCGAATGTTGAGATGGGCTAAAGTTTTGTGTGTGTGTGTGTGCATATATATATATATATTCATATACATATGTAACTTAACATTTATTCATTAATGTTGTGTCCAGAGCCTATCAAAAGAAGTGTAATAATTTGAAGAATTCAAAATTTCAGAAAGGATTAAAAATTAATAAACTAGATATTAAGAATTTTCAAAAGTAAAACAACATATAATTATAGATTTGCTTAAATAATATTAAAGTTGTTAAAATATTAGTTTTATTTTTCTATTATCGGTATCATAGCTTAATAAAATTATATAAATTCACTTTTAACCACGTGCATATTGCACGTGGCCTTTTACTAATTTTATTATATATACAGATATTCTCTTTTGCACTCTCTCCACTTTTCTCTATCTTTACTAGTCTTTCTTTATAATTCAATTGTGATTGAAAATACCAAATTAAAATAAAATTATGATAAACTTTAAGTATATTATGTGTTTATTTAATTATTCGCACATGTAGATAATCGAGAAAATTATAGTTTTTATTTAAGAGAAATAGTTTCAAGCTTTTGTTAAATAATTATATAAAAAAAACTGTAGTTTCTTGTCTCAATTATTTGAAGATTTAATGAAAATGATCTTTCAAAGGAAGATACACGCATAAAATTTAATTTGAATTATACGTTATTGAGTTATGTTAGGATTTCGATTCTATAATGATAAGTTTTATTATTTTTTCTTTTTTTTTCTTCTAGTATTTTCTTAAAATAATTACTTTTAAAATATAGAAAATTGTAGAATAATCAGTCACCTAATTCGAGATACTAATTCATGAATTATATTCATGATGTTTAGTTTTTTACTATTGCTACTATTGGCTCATATTAGACAATTCAATTAGTTCAATTTGGTTCCATCTTTTCTGAAACCATTACAATCAATTTGTTCTTGTTAAATCGAACGGTGTGTAATTGTATATCTTCTTTTTTCTAATCCTAACCTTCATTCACATAGATATACCAATAAAAAATCGTAGTTATTGTTGGTACTTGGTATTTTAACATCATTATTACTATGTTATTAACCAATTTCAAATATTAGAAATCCATACGTCCAATTCACCGCACATTTATGACACGTAAAGTTCAAATTTGCCCTAATGCCCCTTGGTAGTTTCAATTTTGTTGAAATCATCTGCACTCTTGTATTGGCCTGCACGTACATGTCACGTTAAGCCTTATATCGTAATTGTTTCACTTTCATGATTTCATCTACTTCCATGTCCAAACCTCTGTGTCGTATTTTTGTTTTGTTTACTGTTGAATTTCATGTTTCAAAATTATTTTGTGTGTTCACAATAAAAATAAAAAATAAAATAAATTATTCTAACTTCTCCTAAAATTTGACTTAATTATGTTATGTTAAAATTAAAGATTTTACAAAATTACTTTGACACTTTTGTCAGAATAACTAAGGATTCGTTAAACAAAATTACATATAATTACAAACTATTCTTAAGTTATAATGCTTTTGTGAAAAAAATAATTTCAATTTCTAATAATTTGATTGAAATTAACATATTATATATATATTCTCTATCATTGTCACGCCAACATTACCGCCACTTAAGTTAGTTTTGTCATTTGATATTTTTATGTTAACGGAACTGTTTGTTAATTAATGACCGACATAATCAGAGTAAAGTCAATCAAACCTTAAAAGAGGTTGATCATCATATTTTAAAAATTTTTATTCGACAGTAATTATGCAAAACATTGTTGAGTTCTTTAGTCCAAAAAATAATAACATACCACAACATATTAACAATTGCATACATGTGCGTGTATATGAATATATAAATATTTTAAACATATGACATATCAATAGATGAAAACTATTTTTTTGTGAATATAAATAAAGGGTAGTAGTATTTACTCTCCATCAAAGTACTACAACGCTCCAAACTTTATTTTATTAAAAAAATGATGGTGTTGTCTTTAATCTATAATGAAAGCTTGGTATGGAATTATTCATGTACCTTTCTTCAATCATTTTCTTCTGTGACTTTATCATTTTCTCAAAAAAAAACATGCGGAATTTGCTCTATACATCAATTAAATAATAAAAAAATATATTTTATTGTAAATAGACAAAAAAAAAAATGATTCAAGTTAATCCATAATCCATATGTAGCCCAACCCTCTATTTTTAGATTTGGTCTTTATTCACAGATAAAGATGATTTTGGGAATGCTATTAATTTCATAGGAAATGAAAACTTGTGTAAGAATATATCTGATTTTTTTAATTGAGTTTTTCATGAATGTAAAATACAAAAAAAATAGAGAAGTTTTATTTTATGGTTCAGATGATAGATTAGGTTGAAGAAGAAAATAGATAAGCTTGACAAATTCGAAGAACCATTTGGAGGGTAGACTAGTCATTTATTTTATATAAATATAAATTGGAGCGCGTAAGGTGTTTTGTGGAGCGCTAGGAACACGAGTAATTCTACAATACCCCGACGAGTAATTCTACAATGAGCAATGAATTAATGATACACATCATGGAATTATTTCATGAATTGTATTATAAATGATGTGGTAGGTAACAATTTTATATTTATAGGAATCTAAAATTAAATGGTGAGTTAGTATTGGTGGGATTCTCCCTATACACGGAGTTCCCATGGGATTCTCACCTACCCTGTCATTTATGATATAAATTTATGAAATAATTTCATGAAGTTTAGCATTTCCTTTATACAATACCCTGTGATTCCTTAAATATAGGAATCCTACAACTAATAAAACACAATTTTTCATTATTATAGGAATTACAAAGGGAGCTGATATTGGCACTCCACCAATATCCTCTCGCACTCCACTTTCACCTTTTTGTAAAGTACAATTACAAAGGTGTCTCTCTACTATACAATGTTTGATTCTTATATTTTTAATACCTTAATTGCCCTTATTTAATAATGTTAGAATTCTTAACTCCAAATTACAATTTCTCTCTTACGTTCTTTTTTGGTGTGAAAATACTTCTTAATTGATTTTAAAAATATTATTTTTTCATGTTGAATCAATTTATCAATATTTATTTTAGAAGTAAAAAAGTTTAGGATTCAATATAATAATTTAGAGAGTATCAATTAAATGTATGCGATTCGGATAATAAAAGTTACATGATTAGATAAGTTGGGAAGAAGTTGTTAATAATAGATTACCTAGAGAAATATTAAAAATGTATTTGAGTTAGAAACAAACATTATATCAATGAATAAAACCTATTTGAAAAAAAAATAATTATATTTAAAATCAAAAGAAAGTTTAATTTCACTTGAATAAAAATTATGATATATAATTCTTTAAGAAAACTAAGGAAATCTTTTTTTTTTTAAATAGAAAACTTTTAGAAATTAAAAGATAAAAAGAGAAAAATATGATTCTATGAAATATTTTTTCAATTGTAGTTCTCTTAATTTAACTAAGGAGCCTTTGCACCAAAATTTCAAAAGATAAAAGTAAAAAAATTAATATGATATTTTTCTTCGTTTGCTTTTTATTTTCTTCTCCTTCCTTTCTATTTTGTTTGTTCACAAATTGATGGTATGTTTCAAAATTTTAATTTATGTTATTTTATAAATAAGACACATGAAAAATAAATTAAACGTTTGGTGAGTAAAAATAGAATATTTTAAATTTTGGATTCTTTCAGTTATATAGGATAGGGACACGAACAACAAGTTTCAATTGAAAAATGTCTAAACTATAGTATTTGGATGGTAATAAATGAATTGTTATATTGTAAACCTAAAGTAAAAAAGTTGAAAAAACTTTTTTTTAAGAAAAATAAAATAAAATTAAAATTAAGTCTTGAATTAAAAGGGCAATTAGGGTACTAAAAATATAAGAATCTAAAATGGTATAACATAGGACCACTTTTGTAATTTTATTTTACAAAAATATAGGAGTGGAGTGTCAGAGGATATTGGTGGAGTGCCAATATCAGCTCCCATTACAAAACATGGAGTTTTACTAATGATGAGATTCCCCCAATACATGGAATCTCGTGGTAATTAATAAATTATCTAGTAAGATCACTCTAAATAAATTCTAAAAAAAATCAAATAAATGAATTTTTGACAACGTAAAAATTATTGGGTAAATTACATTGACCTCTCATGAGATTTTGCGTAATTACACCCGGAATCAAACTAATAGATTTACTCTAAATAAATTTTAAAAAAAACCAAATAAATGAATTTCTGACAACGTAAAAATTATGGGTAAATTACACTTAGCTCTCATGAGATTTGGTCTAATTACACCCGGTATTAAACTAATGGATTTTGTTACGATAACCTCCCTTAAGGTTTGCTCTTTTACGATAAAGATCTCCTCTGTCCAAAATTTCGTTAGTTTTGTCAAAAAATTTAGAGTAAATTACACTGACCTTTCTTGAGGTTTGACCTAATTACACCTGACATCAAACTAATTGATTTTGTTATAATGACTTATTCTATAACATAAATGAACTAACTGACGTTAACTTCTGGGTAAAATGTCTATTATACCCTTAATATTATATTGATATAAAAATTAATATATTTATATACATAAATTGACACTTTTGTTCATCTAATATAATAATTTTAAAATATTATATAGGGTAAATTACTCTGACTTCCCCTAAGGTTTGACCTAATTACACCCAGCATCAAACTATTGAATTTTGTTACAATTACCTCCCCTGAAGTTTGTTCCGTTATGACACAGACCCCCTCCGTCAAAAATTCCGTTAATTTTGTCAAAAATCTTAATTGAAAAGACAAAATGTCCATCGACTTATATATATATATATGCACATACATATATTTCAGATTATAATATATATACACATATATACACTATTCTGGTCATCTTCTCTGGCGATTTTCGGCGATGTGCACTATTCCAGTCATCTTCTCTGATGAATTTCAGGCGACTTGCACGGTTTCGGTCATCTTTTTCGGCAAATTTTTGGTGGCCTGCACGGTTCCGAACATCTTCTCCGGCATATTTTCGGCGACCTTCACTGTTCCGGTCATCTCCTTCGACGAATTTCAGGGGCCTGCATTTTTCCGGCAAACTTTCTGGGAAGTCAATTTTAGCCATTTTTTACCAACTCAACAAACTGGTTCCTAACTAAATAGACCATTCCAGACGCAACTGTGAAGTCTATTTTTTAGAATTCAGCTTCGATTTGTCAGATTAGAATCCAAGGTGCTGTGATATTAGTAAAATATATCAATATAATATTAATAAAGGTATAATAGACATTTCACTCAAAAATTAACATCTGTTAGTCCATTTCTGTTAGAGGGGAGGTCATTGTAACAAAATTTTTTAGTTTAATATTGGGTGTAATTAGGGCAAACCTCAGGGGAGGTCAGTGTAATTTATCCTATTATATATATATATATATATATATATATATATATATACGTGTGTGTGTGTGCGCGCAACTCTAGTTGCCAAGATCACCCCCATCGACGCCACACCAAGATTGTTGCCATGCCACAGACTAGACCCACCACTCATGGCTGCTATGCAGTGAACCACCACTAGTTGAGCCACCACAACCATTGTGCACGACCCCAGCTGCTATGACCACCACCATTTTCCCACCTTTGACTTCATCAACCTCACCGTGGTGGTGGCCATGGCAGCTGGGGTCGTGCACGATGGTTGTGGTGGCTCATGGTGACTTGGCTAGGGGTGGTTCATGGCATGACAGCCATGAGTGCTGTGTCTGGTCTGTGGCATGGTGGTGATCTTGATGTGATGTCGATGGTGATGATGATGATAGCTGGAGTTGTGCATGCGCGCACATACATATTATATATATATATAATAATAATATTTACTATATATATATAATATAGTAAATATTATTATATTAGATGAGCAAAAATGTCATTTTATGTATATAAATATTTTAGTTTTCATATCAATATAATATTAAGGATATAATAGACATTTTATCCAAAAGTTCACGTCGGTTAGTTCATTTATGTTACAGGGAAGTCATTGTAACAAAATCAATTAATTTGATGTCGAGTATAATTAGGCTAAACCTCAGGGTTGATCAGTTTAATTTATCTTAATTTTTTTGATAAAATTAACAAAATTTTGAATAAAAGTATTTGTCATAATGGAACAAATCTTAAAAAAATTTATTATAATAAAATTCATTAACTTCATATCGAGTGTAATTAGACAAAATTTTATAACAGGCGTAACTTATCCAAAATTATTTGACCAATCTCTGTAGCAGAAGCCGCCTCTAGAAGCAAATTTGGAGGATGGGACCAAAATGGTTCACGCTCTTCTACAAAAACGCGTAAGCCTCAGAGCGTCCGCCTCCGCCATGTGAGAGAGAGATAGATATAGAGAGAGAAAGAGGTATACATACATATAGAGAGAGAAAAATATCTCATCTTCAATTTTTTACTTTAAACTAGAGAACCCGCCAACGAGCATCTTCTCACGACCTCGCTGTTTCTCTATTATTTAATTCTCACCACTTTCAATCTCCTCTCTCTCTTCGGAGGCTTAATCGATACGAGTCCATTGTACTGGACTGAGATCTTCGGTTTGAGCTCTGGTGAACTATCGTTCGATCTTTTATTGTACTTCAAGAGCCACTTATCGATCCAGTTTGAGCCCTAGTGAACTAGGGTTCGATCTTTTACTGTACTTCAAGAGCCACTTGTAAGGATTCATATTAGGGTTTCCGAGATGGCTGCTAAGGATCAGAAACAAAACGGTGGTTTCTTCGCATCGATCGCTTCAAGCTTGACCAATTTTGGCAGCGCAATGCACAAATCGGTCAACAGGTATATAATTTTTTTTGGTATTTGAACTTTTTCTATCTTAGGCGTTGATACACATCTATCTTTTATTTTCTGGGATTTGAAATTTATACAACCCTAATTGGGACTTCCAGGCAGAAAAATATTTACTTGGTGATAATACCTGTAGATGTGTTTGTGCTGTTATTTTCTTATAAATTTTCAGTGTTGTTTCCTTTTTTTTTTTTTTACAAGTCAGTGTTGTTTGCCATTTTATGATGCTGGGCTCCGATTTTTGTGCATAATTCCCAGTTTATATGTTTATTGTTTCGCTAATAGGATAACAGAGCCTTCCTAAGAGCAGAAGTCAAGCCTGACGAGTTTGAGTAATAATGGCCTCCATTCTGAGAAGGCTAGAGGAAGATTTCTTTAGAATATATGTTTTGTGATTATTTCATAGAAAAGCATCTTGAATGTGATTATCAGCTTGTGCTGAATTGCTTATAGTCTCTCTCTCTCTCTCTCGGGTAATTTGGTCACACAACTCCCCCCCCCCCCCCCCCCCCCCCCCCCCCCGCCCCCACACACACACACACACACACACACACACACACACAACCACTTGAGCAAAAAACACAATTGTAATTGCTTATGGTATATTGTTATGCTGTTGCTCCCTGATATTGGGTAATAGATGGACTCCTAAGTGTCATTGAGTGTCGAGTGATTTTCTTTCATTTATATCTACCTTCTGCTTTTTTTATTTTTTCATAGTTTGTGGTTTTTACCTGCAGTGCAGTACTTTTTGGTGTTATGCCCCTATTTTTAGCTAGTCATCTATTAAGTTCTGGTATTTTCTTTTACTGATTGAGACAAAGGTTATGTAGTCATGTTTTGTCAATGATGTGCTATATTCATAATATATATTTTCTCCTCTAGTTTGCTGGGTTACGAAGGCTTGGAAGTTATAAATCCGGAAGGTGGGACTGAAGATGCCGAAGAGGAAGCACAAAGAGGAAGATGGAAGCAGGAGGTGCAGTATCTTTTTTTTCCGTCATTGCTATCATATCAGTTTGGTGATGCAATTTTTTCACATTCTCACACTTTTATACTAATGAGCATGAAAAAAAGGATTTGAGTACAAGAGCAGCCACTTCTTGCAACTAATGTCAATGGTTCGGTCTATAACTTTTTCACCCCTTCCAGCACTCTAGACGGGACCAACATTGGCTAATGGCCATCTCTCATTGTTCAGACATATCTTGGATTTTGGTTCAATTTAGTGGGTTTATTCATAGACTGAGAAAGTCAAAGTTTTTTATGAGGTGTAGGCCAAAACCATTATTTGTCAGCCAATACAGTATGGATGTGTTTATTTGAGTTCCTAATCTATAAATACGATGTGAGATGGAAAAATAACGAGTGACTCATGTTTTGGTGACATGTACTGTTGGTGTACTTCATATATTGATTATTAAAATCTCTCTCTCTCTCTCCCTCCCTCCATCCCTCCTCTGTGTGTGTATCCGGTCATGTAAGCCACCTTTTCCCCCCTTTCCTCTTACCCTTTGAACCAATGAAACTGCCTTTACTTGTGTGGTGGAGTAAATACACCTATTTGTGTCAAACTCAGAGACTATATCTTCTACAGTTTTTCTTGAAGATTACATCTTCCTCATATTCATAATTCACTTATTGCTAGTCACATGCTCATTTACTTTCTTTTGTCTTGCAGGATCGGGAAAGTTATTGGAAGATGATGCACAAGTATATAGGCTCTGATGTCACGTCAATGGTGACACTCCCAGTTCTCATTTTTGAGCCTATGACAATGCTTCAGAAAATGGCAGAGGTTTGTGTTATTTGTATCGCAGTGCTGTATGTTATATTTGATGCTCCCATGGAATATACTGATTGTACAAGGTTTGCCACAGTTGATGGAATATTCCTACCTTTTAGATTTGGCCAATGAATGTGAGGATCCCCACATGCGATTGGTATATGCTTGTAAGGATACTGTTGCCTCCCTCTCTCTCTATCTCTCTCTCATCATGCATTTTCTGGTACAGAACTTATTATTTCCAACTTTCCATTGCAGCATGCTGGTTTATATCCATCTATTATGCCATACAACGAACCTGGAAGCCATTTAATCCAATTCTTGGTGAAACTTTTGAAATGGTCAATCATGGCGGCATTACATTTATATCAGAACAGGTAATTTTTGAAGGTTCAGGCTTGGCATAGAGTATCTTTTGTTTATTTTCGAAGTTTGATTGCTACATTTGATTATTATGCTTTTGACTAAAAGCAGGAAGCAATTATCTTTTTTACATGCAATTAGGACTAGTGGAAAATGAAATTATATCTATGTCTTACTATTGCATTAAACATCTTGATTTTTTGTTTTGCATGTTGTTATGTTGCCTAACTTTACTTCCTTCTTAAATTATTTTATTTCCAGGTTAGCCATCACCCTCCAATGAGTGCTGCACATGCTGAAAATGACCATTTCGTTTATGATATAACTTCGAAGGTGAAGACGAAATTTTTGGGAAACTCGCTTGATATCTACCCCCTTGGAAGGTAAAATAATATCCCGATTTCTTAGTCTCAATGGCCGTGCTAGTTGTTGTTTAATATCTACAATTTCTATAACTCGTGGGAATCTCCCTCCCTCTTTCTAAAAAAAAAAAAATTTGTTAGGTCAATAGGACATATGTTGGCATATTTCATGGATCAAAATTAGAATCTGTATTTTTATTTTTGTTGCTAGCTTAGTTAGATTCTTATATGTTAGCTAGTGTCAAGTTAGTTACCTCTCGGTCAAGGTCAAAAGTTGGAATTCAAGCTTAAACAAAGGGCAGAATCATAATCTTCGAAGCCAAGGTGACAAAAATAAATTGACACTACCATATGCATTCACCAATTTAGGGTTCATGCATTTATATATTAGAGTCTGATTGCAAGTTTCAATTTTGAAAAAACCTAATTGAATTGCATAAAAGTGTTTTTGGAATGTGCTAAATCTGAAATTTTTTCCAAGTATAGTGCACATGGCACTTCAATCGATTGTTGATCAATTGAAGGCAGTAGTTGCATGTCGATGGATCAACATTAATTCTCGATCTATTGAGATGTCAGGAACAACAATTTCCTTTTTAGGTTTGAAACATTAAAACTCTTTTCTTTCTACAACTTTGTTTTGTCTATAAATAACCTATTATATCTAAAAAAAAAAAGCTAGACATATAGATAGACACAAGCTAGAGAGGTTTTAAGCAAAATTGAGTGCATAAATATATATATTTTTGCATTCATTAATCATATTGCATTAGATTGGTGAGTGTAGTATACAAGTGTTTACATCTAAACCGCTACGGAGTTGTATTGAAGAGTTCAACACCACCAACAAACAATCAATCAACCAAGATTGGAGTGAATGACTAGTCTAGATATCAAAATTGCTAATAAAGAAGCAGATCATGAGGAGTGAAGTTTGTTGATGGACGAAGTGGACTGTGTGCTTGGGCGGTTGAGTGAAGAGTTTGGTCAAGAGGTAACTATGGGTTTTGGGATATGTGAACTTTAACCTAGTGTAATACCTCTTTTTGATAGTGGATTTTTGATGGACTAGGCCTCGTTTTTTCCGTTTGGGTTTTCCATGTAAAAGTTGTTGGTGTCCATTATGCCTGATTTATTATATTTTAATTTACTTTTGATTGAATAGTTGTTATGACTAGCATGATGGATTGATTGATACTTGATACTTAGTCTTTGTTTAAAGTTGAATTTTCAATTAGTTAGTTCAAAATTTGAATAGTAGTTAAAATTAGTTAAAACTAGTTAAAACTACCATCACCACCTATTTAGGTTTGGATCGCAGACATTTTACTCTCTATCAGAGCCTAGAGTTCTGGTCCTTAGCCCATCAAAAGTTGTCGTCATCACCATCACCATCACAATCCTTACCTTTCTCCCACATATGGGGTTGGCCATTTTTTCATTCTTTTCTATTAAAGGCCATTTCTCTTGTTATATTTATTTTATTCTAAAATAAATTTTAATAACTTATTCCCATGTTAGTTTTATTAGGCCATTTTGACTCTTTCCTTCTATAATAATCTTTAATTTCTTATTGGTGCTTCTTTGGTACATGTCCATACCACGTAAATCTATTTTCTCTTCGTTTATCACTAATAGGCATCACTCCTAGTTTTTCTCTCTCGCACTGATTAGTAACCCTATCTCTTCTAGTCATTCTTATCTTCCATTTTATTTTGGCGACATGAACTCATTGTTCTTGTTTCCTTTTCAGAGCCCAACATTTTGCTCCATATAAGATGGTCGGCCTAATAACTGACTTGTAAAATTTTCCTTTTAGGTTATTTGGTATTCTTTTATAAATAAGACACCGCTAGCATGTCTACATCATTTTATATTTCTCCATTATTTTGTATTATTGATCCTAAATTTTGAAAAGTGGTTATTTTGGATAGTCCTTTGATTTTGAATTGTTATAGTTTCATAATTTTCGAGACTTCATTCAATTTACATTCCATATTTTCTATTTTGTCCTATTAATTTTTAAGCATTTTGACTCTAATATATTTCATTGTGGGATTCCATATCATTAGGTTACGTATTAGATCTTATAATGTTGCTATCAAATGATACACATACAACACATAGTTGTACATTTCTTATTTAAATTTACATATGGAAGTAGACACGTGGCACATTTTTCTTGCTAGGACTTTCTATTTGTGGTTTTGAAGAACTTCAATATCAGAACAATCGTACAATCAGTGTTCTTAGGATAGTTCAGATACACTTGTAACAAAGTTGCCCTCTCTATATTAATGATAAGGAAAATGTTATGTAGTCCAATAGTTAGACACATCCGATTGTATTTATGTGAGTTGGGGATATTTATGTGAGTGTCACATAAATACAATCATATGTTTCCAACTTTCGGACGTTGTATCAATACTCTAATGATAATCGTTAAGGGCTCAGGTTTATATACTCTTTTACAGCCTCGTCTGGACTTTTGGTTTTATTAAAAGCCCTGTCTGCTAAGATGATGAAATCGGTTGGTAAGTATGTTAAAATTTTCTGTTTGTCTTGATATTTGGTCACTTTTTTTGGAAAAAAGAAGTTGGTTATACAAATGCAACGAAGAAGAGTTAAAAAGTTATGACATAGATAGTAATAGGTGGAAATTGGTTTTTCAAAATATTTATATTTTCTTTTACAACCATGTTTGGAATTTTAATTTTATTAAAAGCCCTGTCTGCTAAGATGATGAATTGGTTGTTAAGTCTGATAATGAAATAAATTCCTTATTATCATGATATTGGAACAACTTTTTTGAAAATTGAAGTTGATTATATAAATGCACTTTTGGATAACTAGGAAGAGTTAAAGGGATAAAGTGAATATGCCAATATTGTCAACATCCCCTAAATGATGTTATCATGTCATTAAAGAAGTCATATTTTTCTACATACTATATTCTTTTATTTTGGTTTCTATAAATACCTGCCTTTTTCTATCACCCTTCAACATTGTCAATCTTTCTTACGGTTCATGACATGATATACTTTGTGATTCTAAAAGATGAGTTATCGATTCACAACATGGTTCCTAATTTGACAACTATTTAAGCATCATCTCCTTCCGTAGTTCCATAGGTTGTTCTACTTGGTGTTGTAGTTCATGCAAACAATTTCTTCTTTTCTTTTCATTTTCAATGTATATGCAGCTCACTTTTATATGAATTCATGCGTAGGTCGCGAGTAACCTTGAAAAGAGATGGTGTAGTCCTTGATTTGGTGCCCCCTCCCACAAAAGTAAACAATCTAATATTTGGACGAACATGGGTTGATTCACCAGGGGAGATGATCTTGACAAACTTAACAACAGGAGACAAAGTTGTGCTGTATTTTCAACCTTGTGGCTGGTTTGGGTATGACCTTTTGAGATCCATAATCCTTTTAGTAGTCTTGTGGATCTGTTGATGTATTTATCAAATGTATGTTTCCTACTTCTGATGATTGAATTGGTCTTTTAATCTCTTTGCACTCTTAAGGTTATTTGTTGAGAAACAAGTCCCTAATCACGAACCATCAAATATTACGATGTGATGATAAGTAAACAAACACGAAGAAATTTGCAAGAACACACCAAGAATTATACGTGATTCGGCTAAATAAACTTACGTCCACAGATAGCCTGATTTCACTATATAGATTGTAACGGTACAAGTTGAAAGATTATATCAAGAGTAAGCTCAACTCTCAATCTTTATACGCCCAATCTCACTCAAAAGGAAATCACAAATTCTAAACAAGAAATCTCTCTCTAAGTGTCCTCTCAATACCAATGAGAGTATTACCTTTACGCAAGAGTTGCCTATTTTCTTCTTACTCGTCTCAACCTATAACATATGTAATTATTTATAGAGCCCAAAACCCAATCCTCAACTGTCATTTTTTTGGGCTTTGCATCCTTCCTTTTCAACGCCCACGCTAAGCCTTGTTGAATTAGAATGTCCTTCATCCTCTTTTGCCATGGATGATGTGTTCTTTGTTCAAGGGCGACCACGACGTAATGTGCAAGAAATGTCAAACTTGCATTTCTATTGTGTTGAGTTGTTTTATTTTGTCATAGATATGCAACTTCAAGAGTTAGGTAATTGTTTTAGTGAGGCAAATACTAATTTACTTCTTTGTGTGACATGTTTATGTCTAGATGATGAATTCTTTGCTTTTGACAAGCAAAAGATAATTTGTCTTGCCAAATATTATTGAAACGAATTTTCTACAAACAAGCTCATGGAACTTGATATTCATATTACCAGCCATGGTTGTCACAAGTACCCAAGACGAAAAACACCTGTGTTATGAGGAAAAAATCTAAACAAGATTTTTATCAAACACATTGTGTGAACCATAAAGCTCTGATACCAATTTGTTGAGAAACAAGCTCCCAATCATGAACCACCAAATATTATGATGTGATCATTTTTGTCAAAGGTGCGCGAGGCGCAGCTTCTGCGCCTAGGGTATGCCTAGGCAAGGCGCGCGCCTCAAGCACTGAGGCGCAGCTTGCAGAGCCTGTGCATGCCCAGTTTGGTTTAATTTTTTTAATCTGTTTTTTTGTAGAACCTTTTCTTCTTCTTTTTCTGTTTTTTTTTTAATCTTAGAAGTAATTTCATATCAGAAAATCAATGATTTTTCTCTTTTATGCTTCAATTTAATTCCTCCACATTCTCTGTTCTGTTGTGATCTAGCTTCACTGATTAATAGCTTTTTTTGGCGCTTAGTATTCTACTTTCATAATGGGGAGGTTGCCATGTCCAGATGAATTGCAAGCATCTCTTCAGTTCTCACTTTTCACTCACTCCAGAATCTGTTTTTCTGTTTCATTTGTTATTAATTGCCATGAATATGCTTTTTATTTGCTCTCAATTGTAGTTGTTCTATATTGTTTTATTCAGTCACTCACTAACTACAAGTGTTATATTTTTTTAAAAAAATTTAACTTGCGCCTCACTTCAGTCAGGCTCGCGCCTCGCCTTGTGCCTCGCGCCTCAGGCTTCAGGAAGCTTTAGCGCCTTAGTGCACCTTGAGCCTTTAACAACTATGGATGTGATGATAAGTAAACAAGCACGAAGAAATTTGCAAGAACACACCTAAAATTATACGTGATTCGGCTAAACAAGTTTACGTTCATGGAGAGCTTGATTTCACTGTATAGATTGTAGCAATATAAGTTGAAAGATTGTATCAAGAGTACGCTCAACTTTCAACCTTTAACCCTTATACACCCAATCTCACTCAAGAGAAAATCACAAATCCTAAACAAGAATTCTCTCTCTAAGTGTCTTCTCAATAACAATGAGAGTATTACCTCTACGCAAGAGTTGAGAAGAAAAGAGACCATACTCTCATTGTTTTGAGAGGGCAACTCTTGTGTAGAGGTAATACTCTCAATTGTTATTGAGAGGACATTTGGAGAGAGAATTCTTGGTTAGAATTTGTGATTTCCTTTTGAGTGGGATTGAGCGTATAAAGGTTGAGAGTTGAGCGTAATCTTGATATAATCTTTCAACTTGTACCGTTACAATCTATATAGTGAAATTGGGCTCTCTGTGGACGTAAGCTTATTTAGCCGAACCACGTATAATTCTTGGTGTGTTCTTGCAAATTTCTTCGTGCTTGTTTACTAATTATCACATCCTAATATTTGGTGGTTCGTGATTGGGGACTTGTTTCTCAACATTATTACCCAATGCTGATCCCACATCCCCACTAATTGTTAAAGCATGGATCCTTTACCTTTCCCTCACCTTTTATATTGACATCAATATTGTCCGTGGTTTTTTTATGGAACTTAAGCAACAAATTGTTGATTGAATGTCATAGAATTTCTCTTTTAAGATTGACTGGTTCATACAGTTATCTATATGATGTTAGGGTTGGACTTGGAGCCTTAAAAAAATCTATTCTATTCCATATTTACTTCCTTTTTGAATGTCATCTGGAATGTGCTATCTCTTTGTTCCATTCCTATGTATGTGTTTTTTTTTTGTTTGTTTCAGTTCTGGTCGCTATGAAGTGGATGGATATGTATATAATGCTGCCGAGGAACCCAAAATATTGATGACTGGGAAATGGAATGAGTCAATGAGTTATCAATTATGTGACTTGGAAGGGGAACCTCTTCCTGGCACTGAAATGAAAGAGGTCAGCTTCATTGTTTTCCCTTGCTGTGTGCTGCTATTCTAGCTGCTGATGTGGATATCGTGTTTGCCTTGTAGTACACCCCTTTCTTTTGAAGGGCCGCCTTGCAGTCGTATTTTGCTATCATGTGCGTCTTTTTTCTTTTCAGTGCTGTGAACATGGCATAGTAAGGCACTGTTTGAATCTGCACCCTTTTTCTGTAGAAGAACCGGGAAAAAATTAGAACTTCTATACGGTCAATTTCACAGTTAAAGTATCTTCTATATTCTTTAGTTAAATTAAATTCTCTTCTATATTCTTTAGTTATTACTTTACCTTTACTAGTCTTGTTGGTATGATAAGTTTCTGTATGATGAAAACATATAAATTTCATCCATTTTTTTATAACATATTGGAGATCAATCATTATATATGAACCACAACTCCTAAATACTTGGGTTGGCTATAGCCACATCATTTGCTAGGTAGTAGTAGTCACTAGCATGCCCCTCTTGGCTGTGTATTTGCTTTTTATATGGGAACAACTACTATTGTTTATTTGTCGGTATGCATTAGTTTTTTCTTCCATATTGCATTCTTATGTGCTGAATATATGTTCTCTGTCCAATTCATGTTTACTTTCAGTTATCTTGCATATGTGTTAGCAAGTTATAGTTTCTTATGATTTGAATAAAATAATGGCTAAAAGAGTTCCCAATATATTTTGTACAGTTTATCCAACTTGCATATGTGGTGTTCTGAAATCGAGAACTTGTTTGTTATGTTGTCCTTAACCGCATGTAGTTGCTTGGGTACCATTTTGGATGAAACTTGAAATTTTGTATGTGATATGTACAACACTTTCTAGGTTACAGTGTGTTGTCAAACTCCTTTTAATTAGGTTGAAGTATCACGTGGCTTCATTTTATGTCAACTTGAGGGTTAATGTGGTTCATGAACCTTTAACTAAAGCCTGAGGAAAACAAATTAGGGGAGAAACAGAACTTTATAGTAGAAGTTATATGGCTAACACATTCCTTAAAAAGAGACTGAGATGTGTTTATTCCCTGTTGATAGTATTCATTCCTTCTGAGTATCAAGAGGGAAAATTTGTTAGGGAGAATCTGCATACCTTGATTTATTAGACTCAAATTTGTTGGGTACCTCGAAAGGCTGTCACCAAATATTGAATCATCAGTTTAGCTGACCCTGGTGTGGCAATCATGTTACTGAATTTGGTGTTATGTTGCAACTTGCAACTTAAGAAGGTTTTTTATGGTATTTTTCATACAATGGTTAACTGTGCATGGTGTGATATTAAATGTGCTCTCAGGATGAGTGGTGACATAATTCATGTTCGATTAACTGAATCGGTCGTAAGCAGGCCGCATAACACAATACTGGTCACTGTACAAGCCCCTGAAATGACTCTAAATTTTAATATAGCTTTTCTTATCTTAGGCAGCTGTACTTGAATTTTCTTTTTATTGAGCTGGTAAAAAAACTATTCATTTATCAACTAAAAACCCACTGGCAATTATCCCGACGCTGCATCTCTGCAGGTTTGGAGAGTTGCTGATCTTCCAGAAAATGACAGATTTCAATACACACATTTTGCACATAAGATAAACAGCTTTGACACTGCACCAAAGAAGTTATTGGCATCAGATTCTCGCTTGCGTCCGGATAGAGATGCACTAGAGAAAGGCGACCTATCCAAAGCTGGTTCAGAAAAGAGCAGGTTTCTCTCTCTCTCTCTCATATGGAATACAATATATTATGAAGTATTAATGAAATAGAGGCATTAATTTAGAATGAGGTCCGGAAAGATTCTATCAGCCAATATGTGTCATCTACCAGTTACACCTATATGGACAGCAAATTTGGAGCTTTGTATTTGATGTCTGGCCTTTGCATGTGGAATCATGGATGGCTAGCTGTTCTTTGGCAGGCCATTTTAACCCGTATCTATTATAGCTGATCATGATGTCAATTGTTAGTTGTGACAGAGAGATATTGGTTCAAGTTTCATCAAGGCCCTTTTTCTTTATTGAAATTATTTCCTTACAGAAAAAACGCATCTTACAACACAGGAGATTTAAAAATTTGGTGAAATTATCTATATGAAACAAGGTTTATTAGTCATTACTCATTAGGCCTCATTTTTATATGCAAGTTTCCTATATTACTTGCTTCACAACAATCGAATCTAATTGTGGTAATGTCTGTGTGAGTGACACAAGATAATAGTTTTGACGTGTTTTGCCTTTTCTTTTCTGTAGTTTGGAGGAGAGACAGAGAGCTGAAAAGAAAATCCGAGAGGCCAAGGGCCATCAGTTTATTCCGAAATGGTTTGATCCATCTACTGAAATTGCTCCTACTCCTTGGGGCGACTTAGAAGTGTACCACTACAATGGCAAGTATGACGAGTATCGGTCCTCCATAGATAAATCAGACAGCATTGAAGAGGTTGACGTCAGATCAACAAAGTTCAACCCCTGGCAGTATGAAAATTTAGCTGCAGAATGATATATATATATATATATATATATATATATATATAGAGGTTATGCTATTGTCTCACTATTTTCCATATCTTTTTATTTCTTTTCTTTTTTTCATTTTTCTTTTATAATTATTTGGTCTTATTGTATTATTGTGCATGAGCTTCAACAAAACATTTAGGAGTTGATGTGCATAATTATATTTTATCTACACATTTGATTCCATAATTTGAATATTAAATCTGAGGTGGTTTCTACACGTGGCTGAGCGAGGACTGTAAATTTCTTGTACACCTTTTTGTGTGGGAAATTGGAAATTTATTGTAGTAACCTAGTTTATTTCAGTCATTGGATCAAGACGACGATGCAGGCTCAGAATATTCTTATTGTAACTTTTTCTACAATTCTTGGATGATAAAAGAAGCATCTGTGCAACACCAAGTGGTATCACATATGGAGCAAAATGAACAATTACACCTTTTTGTGTGGGAAATTGGAAATTTATTGTAGTAACCTAGTTTATTTCAGTCATTGGATCAAGACGACGATGCAGGCTCAGAATATTCTTATTGTAACTTTTTCTACAATTCTTGGATGATAAAAGAAGCATCTGTGCAACACCAAGTGGTATCACATATGGAGCAAAATGAACAATTAACAAAACGTACAATGGTAACGTTACTTGTTACCAAGAAATTGGGATTAATCTTTATGGTCATTCTTTTGTTGGCATTCCTTCTACACTTGTACAGTCATTCATATATATATATATATATATATATATGTATATTAGGTGTCTAATTGGAATAGTTGGCATTCCAATTTCCTCTAAACCAAAGTATTTTATGATTTGAAAACAGAACATGTGTCTAATTGGAATAGTTGGCATTCCAATTTCCTCTAAACCAAAGTATTTTATGATTTGAAAACAGAACATGGGGCTGTGGCGACATTCATTCTTGGGCTTTATAAAAAAAAAAAAAAAGAAGGCTACACCTTTTCTATATTGTCCACTCGTAAAATATACTGTACTTCTTTCCATGCATTCCTTGGATGGATCATATATATAATTACAATAGAAAAGTTGGGAACCTGTGAAAGGTTCGGATACATATTTTTATCTCTTATATTATTGCTTCGATAAATAATACTATGATTATAAAAAGTACACTAGAAAAGTTGGGAACATGTGAAGGGTGTCTGATAACAGGGTGGGTTATTTTGGACCGTCCAAGTTGAACCGTGAGATTGTCCCAACTCATTGAGGTAGTCACCCTTCAAAACGAATATTATTACACCACAAATCTGTATTATTTGAAAAATCATAAGAAAAAATAGTATATAAACAAGTTCAAAAATAGAAAAAAGAGACTACAAGTTTTAGAAATAGAAAGACATTGATTTTATTTAGTTTCATGTCTCATGTTTTCTAGGCAATCCAATAATTTTCTTGACACCCAAACGGAAAACGCAATTAAAAATAATCAGGCACCGACCTCTTTGGAAATCTTAACACGTCAGAGACCATCTAGACCACCGGTCAACCTACGATTGACACCCACTTTAAATAGGTGGGCACCACTTAGGACCAAAATTATGACTGGTGAATGAGTATGAGAGTGTCCAAATCGAAACCTCGTCCACACCTGTCTGTCTCCTTATCTTCCTAAAAATATGCTGTAGCTTATCTCACAGTAGTCACATGCACGAGTCTCATTCACACACTGCATCAATTGACACGGATGTAATACTAGGGCTTTTTTGGTAATTGGACACTGAAACGTGTTTTTTGGGCTCTTCAGGCTTAGAGACAGAAATGGTCCTCCCTACCCAAAATGTCCCTTCGTGTGCCACGTGACAATCCCTGATTGGCCACAACATGAGTCCACCGCGTTTTAATTTGTAGCAAGACAAAGAAGGTTCACTGGCTATAGCCGGTGACATTTTAACGGGCTGAATTAACGGCTGTGACTGACTCGGTTTGTTAAATGCAAGCTCTTTAATAATGAACCTGGACTCCTCATTTCCACTTCGCGCACTCTCTCTCTCTAGAACGCTCTTTCTCTCTCCTAGGTTTTCTATGAGGTATGTGTTTTAATTTTCTTTCTCGTATGTTGTTCTCTGTAAGCAAAGTCCAATTGCAGTTAATGATCATTTTCTAGGTTTTTGAACTTAATCAAATATTGTTTTTATGGTTCATAATGCTGGAAGTAGTGAGGGTATATATATGTTGTTTACAGTCTCTTTATCTGTTTGTATCTGTTTAAATTACACTTCTCATTTAGCTTGATAAACCCAGAAAATTTCAATCTTGTTGATTCAATTATGGAGCTGTTTTTAAGTATTTTAATGGATTTAGGATATGTAAAGTGTGTTTCTTGAAAACAAATGCATCTGTTTGGATTCAGCAGGACTTGTTTTTTTTTTTTGTTTTGTTTTGAAAACTAAATTAGCTGAGAAATAGAGTTGTACTTCTATAAAAAAGAAAAAAGAGAGAGAAAGAGTTTCAACAGATATTTTTTGTGATATAGATGATAATGGATCCAAGGCTTCATGGATTCTCGGTTCCCATGAATGGAATCCAGTTGGGAAGTCAATATGTATCGGGTTTATCTGATCGGAACCTAGTTGGTGGACCCAGATTTGTGAACACCTTTATAGATCCTACCTTTGGAGGTGGGTTTCAATTTCTTCCAAATGATCCCTCATCGAGTAATTTAGTGCCAAGTTCAGAGGAAGATCCTCAGGAGGACTGTGATTTCTCGGATGCAGTTTTGAGATATATAAGTCAGATGCTTATGGAGGAAGACATGGAAGACAAGACATGTATGCTTCAAGAGTCTTTGGATCTTCAAGCTGCAGAGAGATCGTTTTATGAGGTCCTTGGCAAGAAGTACCCACCTTCCCCAGAACAAAACCCAAGTTATGTTGACCAAAATAGTGGAAGCCCAGATGATTGTTTTGGAAATCACAGCAATTGTGTTAGTTGTAGTAATAATAGTAATGGTTACTTAGTTGATCCAAGATGGTATAACAATCCCACTGATTATGGCACCTCTCAACTACCAAATGTTCCTCTTTGTAGTGCTTCTCAGTCGTCTGTTCTTTTTTCACCATCTCCGTCATCAGTTGCCTCATCAAATAGCATAAACAATTTTAAAGATGGGTTTTTGGACTCTCCAATAAGCCCTCTTCAGGTCCCTGATTTATATAATGGAAGCCAATCTATTTGGCAGTTTAGGAAGGGTGTCGAAGAAGCGAGTAAGTTCCTTCCAAGTGGTAATGGGTTGTTTGTTAATTTGGAGGCCAACAGGCTGGTGCCTCAAGCACCAAGGGAAGAAACTGGTGAAATGGTGTTTAAGGTGGAGAAAAAGGAAGAGGTAGAATACTCACCAACTGGATCAAGGGGAAGGAAGAATCCTCATAGGGAGGACGTAGATGTAGAAGAAGAGAGGATTACTAAGCAGGCGGCTGTTTATCCTGAATCGACTGTGCGGTCAGAGATGTTTGATGATGTCTTGCTCTGTAGTATGGGGAAAGGCGAGAGCCCCTTGACAACTCTTCGTGAAGCCTTGCAGAATGGTGCAAGCAAGAATATGCAGGAGAATGGGCAATCCAAAGGTGGAAAGGGCCGTGGTAAGAAACGGAATGGGAAAAAGGAAGTGATAGATCTGAGAACTCTCTTGATTCATTGTGCACAGGCTGTTGCAGCTGATGATTGCAGGAACGCGAATGAATTGCTAAAGCAGATCAGGCAACATTCTTCTCCTTTTGGGGATGGGAATCAGAGATTGGCTCATTGCTTTGCTGATGGCCTTGAGGCACGCTTGGCTGGCACTGGTAGCCAGATCTATAAAGCCCTGGTCAGTAAGAGAAAGACTGCTGCTGATTTCTTGAAAGCGTACCATCTATATCTTGCATCATGCCCATTCAGGAAGATTTCAAATTTTGTCTCAAACAAGACAATTATGAATAAAGCTGAGAATGCAATGAGGCTTCACATCATAGATTTTGGTATACTCTATGGTTTTCAGTGGCCTACTTTTATTCAGCGTATCTCAACAAGAGAGGGGGGCCCACCGAAGCTTCGGATTACCGGAATAGAATTTCCCCAACCTGGTTTCCGACCTGCAGAGCGAGTTGAAGAAACAGGGCGTCGCTTAGCAGATTATGCTCAGACTTTCAATGTGCCGTT